>LR824533.2:9482716-10774216 GCA_902850265.1 Spodoptera littoralis
GAAGAGTAGATTATTTGGGTTGCCAGAGTAAAATAAAATCAACCCAATACTATTGGCTAGGTATACAGCAAAACCATTTGTATATTTACCATTTATAAAAGGAAAAATTTCGCGTTAAACTTGATATCGAAAATTTTCAACCTTTAGTAAACGTACATGATACGAACTGAATCCTTTGTTAAAAATACACGACAAAAACCCATAGAGCATGTCCGTAACAGGTCAATAAAAACGAATCACGAATTCTGTACATTTAATTTTATTTTGCGGGCCAAAGTTCAGGCATGTACGGCGTGTGTTAAAATAGAAAGTTACGAATGAAACAATGTGGACAGAAATATTCGAAAAATGTAAAAAATATAGCAGTATATATTAACAAGGAACCATTTCATTGCGAAAAGATTTAAAATCAACTACCCGTTTTACGACCCTAATTATGACATTATATTGGTTACCAAAATCTTCATCTGTGTTAGGCAATCAGGCGGAGATGAGATTGTCATTTAATTTGAAATTTCAGACCTATTACACAACTCTGCCTGCTACGTGGTCAAATGTTCTTTAGTAATTTCTTTCGTACAAGCACCGCGGGAAGAGAAGGAGTGGTTATGGCAAATGTACTCTGCCAAAAAATTACAACGTCAAATAATCCATTTGACTTACAATATCTAAGCAAAACATAATAAAGTATTCATATTTACAAATAAGCCGTAAAAGCAAAACGAATATCCATATCGACATAGTTTCTTAATACGTAATAGGCTGATACTCACGAAAATGGATAAAGGCAAAGTTGGCAGGCTGAACAGCTCTTGTTCCAATCGTCGGCATCAGGGCCTGCTAGACGATGCCAGCAAATTATTTTGAGTACTACCTACAAGCAAATAAGCTACACAATTGAAACTTTATAATCGAGGATCAACTTCGAAACAGTCGTTATGTGTACATTTATGAGCATCCACCGAAACTTAACTGCTTTCGAACAATTAAATGAGCAACGTATATGTATCTTCTTCTGTACTTGTATGTACCTATGAGCTATATATTTACAGTATAACTTAAAAGTTAACATAATCAGAATCACGTCTTTAATCCCCCAACGCGTAAGCAGAGATGGGTATATACAACACACATTAACTTTTCACAAATTATGATATGACCTAGTTATGATGATATGACCTATTAGTCCTATACACGGGGTATAATTCTAGACTCCGTACTGTAACTGAAAATTTTTTGTCAACCCGTCTTTGAACACTTTGCTCGGTAGACAACCAACGAGGCAGTTTTATATCTTCGATTGAAAATGATCACCTACGAGTCTATATCGTGATACATTCGTTTATTTTCACCATAATGAACGTCGACAAACTCAGCTAAACGATTTCCTTATCTTCAAGTCCGCTCGATGGTTGCTAAAATTAAATCCAATTAATATTTTCTTTTCACAAACGCTGAAACCGGTAGCTCTGTTGAGTTAATTAAATTCTTGTGAAGCTGCGAGCCGAAGCTGAAAGTATAATTGTATTTTTTGTTAACCCACGTAACGGCCATTACATATTTCAGTTTGTTTACGTAAAAACAATTAGTCTCGATTACTCGTTTACCTAAGCAAATAAAACAAATTAAACGCTGAACACCGGGACCTTTGTACAAATTACTTTGATATTAAGTATACCTGCTCGTAAATTATGATTATGTTAATTAAAATAACATTAAAAGTAATGTGGTACAATAATGAACGAAGCTTTCGTAACTCAGTCGTCTTTAGAGTTACTGAAAGAGACATTCTCTTTGAAGTGGATCTGAGTTCTAAGAAATGTTAGATTATATGGCAGCTGTTTACCTACTGTAACATAGTAGTACGTCTAGAACTAAGAGAACTCATTTTCTAGTTAAAGTATAATCAGGATCTCAAGTTCCAAGAACTCTTCAGCGAACAGTATTTATATTGAACAGTTTCAACTAAAGTTATAAATTACGTAGAATATTGCTCAGAAATTATTCTTAGTTCTTGTTACAATTTCTTACGTCGAGTTTCTGATTAAATTTAATTTAATAACCTTTACATAGTTGGGTCCTTTACGCGTTCACTACAGCATGAAGCTCAGTTTATCAAAGCCTTGTAGGGTGATTAAGGGCTTCAGTGGCAATGACGTTTGATTTAGCTTTGTGGCAACGTACACGCAGTGTAACGCGAAACTAGTCGCCCCATAAATGCAATACGAACGGGTAAGGATTACTCTTGGATTAATGTTGTTCGTTTTATCCGCATACTAGATACACGGCGGCTTGTTTTCAGTACTGACGCCATTATTTTAATGTGGAGGAGTTATTTGTATGTATTGGTGAAACTTTTTTGTGATTCGTGGTTCGTACCTATCTACTTAATATATTGTCATGTAAGCGGCTACATTACATTATACTTATAAGTACCAAAGATACTTTTTTATTTATAGTTACTACGATAAGTACAAACTGAATATACCTAATTTCAGTCTCTGGATATATCAAGGTACTAAAACACAAGTAAAAAGGAACCCATGTTACAAACCGTGCCACTAACTAGCTCGCTGCTAAATGAGGACACAGGTTGCAAAAGAAATCTGCAAAAGAGCAAAAAAAGTGTGTAAAAAGTATTCCCATATTTGATATTACATGTCCAAAAAATAAAAGTCCCGAGAGTCCGACTGGGCTTGCGACAAACAATACCTCTTACCCTTTGTTCGTGCCAACTACGCAGTTGTAAAATGTTCTCAACAAAATAATAACCGTCTATGAATGATATTGGAACTATATACCGACAAATGTAAAATGTATTTTTCTTATACTTTATTATAATGCGTCCTTTGAGTGTTTCATCATATACATTTCATTATTATAATGTTTTTGATTCGCGGAACGGACAAAATATTATATTATGATTCTCCGTAGTAGTCAGAAGGCTGACTTTGTGTTCGCTCCCGTTAATTAAGATAGCGTAGTAAGATATAGTTAGCGAAAAATTATTTTTCTCTTCTAGGAAACCCAAGCTTGTAAAAATCATTCTATGTTCTATCTTCAAAATGATTTAATTTTAATTTCATCTAGGTCTAAGTTTCCCTTTTGGGATAGACAAATTATCCGCAACGGAGAGCCCATTAGTTGCCTTTTACAGGATTAGGTTAATTAATTAACGTCTTTAATTTTCCATTCGGTTAAAACCGGCGTGCAAACCGAAACTGACCTACAGTAACCCCAACCGTTAACCAGTTTCGTAACTAACAACTATTATGTATGAAAGAGTAATCAGATTGCTTTGTGACATGGCTGTCTGTCTGTCACACATAACGGGACGGGTCTCAATCACAACCTGAACCATTTTCCTTAACAATATTACCGGGCAACGGGCGTATCCTGTAACTTTATTACAATTTCCTTGTTTCCTACATAACGAGTGGCAGGGGTCCGGAACCCCCGCCTCTAATAGTTATCTGTTTTGTTATTAATGCCTTTATACGGATCTCCAATTATATCGTCAACCCCTCGCTTCAATAGACACGGCTTTCTGTTTGCTATCATGCCAACTAAATTGATACAGAATTAATATCACGGCGAATCTAAATATTCACTCCTCAGGTACGTGACATTGCTGACTAGAATACCTACCTAATGAGAACGTATATGTGATAACAATTAATTCATAGCGGCGCTCGTGTCTAGTATGAGGCTGGGATTGGATTCGATTCTCAGGTAAATTAATCACGGTGTGACGGGGAGACATCCGTCTGATCGCGATAACCAGCTGCTAATGTATTCTGCTCTCCGTTCGTCTGTGTGTGAATAGTTTCGAAAATGTTATTAAACCCGTAATTACCATCCGAGCAGAGTCCATTTCCCGATGTTTAATACTTACGTACGTACTGTCGATACATTCGACGATGAGGGTTCCAATTCGATAGTAGATGTTGGGAAGGTACTGATTGCCTAGCTAAAGTCTCATAACTAACCAAGGATGTAGACTTCAAAATAATGTGTGATGAAAAACAGACGTCTGCCGCTCCACATATAACACTGGCAGACTTTACATAACGTCCTATAAAGTCGACAGATACATAAAATTGATTTGTTTCCTTAGGGAAAAGCACGCAGAGCGATATCTTTAAAACTTATAATGAAGATTCTTCTCCAAAATTCTGTGTAAAGTTTTTAAGAGGTTCTAAATTACTGTAATAAACAACCTCAAGTTGAAATGTGTATTTCTGTGGTACCAAATGTATTTTGAGGTGGAAATAGAGCAGTGTCCCTACGTTATGTCACTCGAGTAAATGTTCTCCACTAGGAGTATTAGTCGCTTGCTATGAAATGACGACATACGTAAGTAAATATAAGGTGCTTACACATACCAAGCTCCGGAGCTCCGCAGAGAGAACATAAAATTTCATTGGAAGTCTTTAGAACAGTTAGAAAATCCCACGTATGGAGTTCTACAAATATTAAAAATTCTATAGGTTATATTCGCAAAGTACTAACTTTATTTCGTATCATACATACCTTACCTTTTTTCTTAAATAAAATTGCGGGGAAACTTGGAACGTTTACCATGTTATGCTCTTTGAAAGATATTGAAACTTTTCCTTTCTGTTTATTAACTCGGGATCTTCTGTTATTAGGGTGTACCATTAGGTAAATATCGAAGGTTCAATCCCGCATATTCGAAATGAACTCCACCCTAAAATTGGGTCAGATGTTACAACAGCTTACATTTCAGTTAGAGGTTACGCGACACGAGTGGCCGGGCTTAAGCCGACTTTTTTTAGATTTCGTAATAAAAAATAACATTGCCTGTTTTTTCCTCAAAGTGTAGGAGGTTTATTACCTACCTGCTGCCACGCTCGATAGTAAGCTTCAGCGAGTTCATAAATAGCCAATAATTTTACCATTTACAGATTCTTACAAGTTGGTACAAATCTAGATTAAACAACAAATTGGCACAAATTGGTAAAATTCGCCTAAAGAAAAAGTATGAAACAAGAAAAGTTTCTTATCTGAAATTAATAAAAGATATGTTCTTGATCTTATTGGTGGTGAGACTGGGTATGTACACAACAGACGAAACAGGTACAATAATTGGAGAATACATACAAACAACCACAGCGGCCTATCACAACTATGCACACAAGGAACATTGCATTACCTCTCTCCGTTTATGCAATACCGTCGAAAAAGCTGCATTGTTGGCTGAGTGGTAGCAGTTCGACTGCCGGGCAAGGGGTCTCGGGTTCAATTGCCGGGTCGGGAAAAAGTGTTACTAGGTATTTTTTTAATCTCAGTAGTTGAACGGAGTCTGGAATTGTGCCCGGTATATGGCAATTGGATCATATTACATGGGATTCGTAACATAAATAGTGAAAAGTGGGTGTTACATTGTACAGTGACATTATGTGCCGTAATGTGCACCTCTGCCTATGATAAAAGCCTGGGATAAAAGGCGTGATGTTATGGTATGCGTCTAAAAAAAAATTTAACTCTTAACTATGGTAAAAATTTACTTGAAAACTAATCCAGAAGTAATTTCATAATCAGGTTACATTCAACAATGTACTAAGTTTAGTATTATACCTTCGTAGACTGGTGGTGGTATGAACTCGTATGTAACAAAGTCGTCTGCAATTTGTCTCCGGGCAACCTGCGGCGTTATGATTGGAATTCTTATCGTTCTTTCCAACAAGAACTGTGATGCGACGAGTCTCTAAGTATTCGAGGAAAAGATTAAAACATATTTTTGTAAGTATTATGAAAATTTGTCGTATTTTTCAAACTGAAAAATGTTAGCTAGAGTAAGAGTTATGTTTGTTGTTAAAATGTCCATTCGTAAAACAGCTATGATGTTAGGCTGCAGGCCATGTGTTGGTAAATATTAATTGAGGAATTCAACTAACCGAACCAAAAAACAAGTTAGGTATTTCGTTATATACCTAATTATTTATTTTTATTTAACACTTTTTGTACAAATGTATACAATGGCGGACTTAATGCCGAATGGCATTCTCTACCAGCCAACCATAGGGTGATGCAGAGAAGTGTTACAGTAGGTTTTATACGAAGTTTGCATTTATTGAAAAAAAAATATGGTAGGTACCATGGAGTCCAGGTATAATTAATCATATTATGATGTCTGGCTTATTCATCAATGGGTTGCAAATAGGATAATTCCCATTTCAATGCTTTTTTGAAATGTCATCGGATATAATGCCTACTAATCTTCTTACATACAATACTCATAACGCAACCAATTACTCCTATCCCCAGTCTCCTCAATCCTCGAATCTCTACAATTCTCAAATTCCTAATTCCCAAAAAGCCGGTAACGCACTTGTAACGCCTTGGTGCTTCAGGTGTCTATGGGCGGCGCCGATTGCCATCCTTACCATCAGGTGATCCATTTACCAAAATACTAATTTCTTACCAAAATATTCAACATCAAAATACTACTTATTCTGTGTTAAAAAGTTCAAACGTGCTTTATCAACGAAAACATATGTAATAAACGAATTTAAATTAAAGTTAAAACGAGGAACCATCCCCTACTTGCCACAGTAACATACTTAAAAACCTTTTTAACTGAAGTTCCTGAGATTTGCATTAACCGCCCGGACCGTAAGAAATGGCAGTGTTGTAATTAGCAAATGTAAATTACCATATTTTCTTGCAAACGTAATAACTACTTGCAAACGTGTATAGGTAATCTCATTTATATTATAATAAGACTTTTACTTAGAACCCTTTGAGTTTACTAGGAACGGTAACAAAGTAATGTGACATTATCTTGTTTGTTATATTCTACGAATTACTGAAGGCTGACCCGCAATTACTGAAACTGGGGAACACATTTTCACAGGTGGTGTTACATGTAAGTATTAGTGGTATTCAGGGCTGTACTCATGTACAGCAGTACCAGGGAGTATATAAGGATATTATAAGATGTCATGTTATTCCATTAAAAAGTTCCATTGTATCTTCTCAATAGACAATGGAAAGATTCTGTCCCTCTCTTTTCAACCTTCCTCGATTTTCAATATTTAAGAAACAAAAGTCTTATTTCCTTTTTTGAAATATTTGGTTAGATTACTTATTCCTAAGTCAAGGAGCACACTGCGTGTTGCAGATATCGTTTTCTTTATTTAAAGCAGAACTCACCCATAGACTGAACAAACAGCTGGCAAAAGGAGTTCTCTAATATAAACTCTCGCAAATAGAACATCGGTGTACTACTGCGGAACTGAGCCAAATATTAAGAGAGTTATTTCCATTTACGAAGTTCGTATTAGTCCATGAAACAAAGCGGTTTTTGGAACTGGCCAAACAGTAATAAATAATTTACAAAAGCGGTCATGTGAAAGAGGATCCCCCTCCTCTGGCGGGGCCATGCGGTGGTTAGGTATTTGAATTGCTAATGACTTTCCCGGTCGAATAACTTGGCGAGACTCGTTAACTGGTTTTGGAGACACTAGATACATCGCCACGGATTGTTCTAGTGTCACCGACTCGAGGACCCCTATTGGCTGACATCCACCATCGCCATTCAAGCCGCAGCAATGCCCCGCAGTAACTCTACAGAGCAATAACTTAAATTACACCAAAATACCCATTCCATCTAACATTCCGTCCGTTCCAAATAGAGGTACGATCAAAGCCTTTATGAACGTTAAGTTGAACATCTTAATTGGGTTTAAACGAAGCAATAATTTACGTGAAACATTGTTACAGTTACAGGTGTTGTCTTTTGTAGTTCACAAATATCACAAATATTCATGTAAACACGTTTGAAAGCTATTTAATTATAAAGGCTATATGCATACCCGTCTGACTTATTGAAATGTTAATAAACGACATATTTGCGAGAATATATTCGCGAATACCAAAGTCTGAGCCATAAGCAAATACTCGGAGATTGAGCTTAGTAACTAGATCGACTCTTATATAAACTTAGGCGAACTGCCAGATGAAATAAAGGTCACGCAAATATTGTTTTCAGACCATACGAAGGTAAAACATCCTTTCTTGTTATACAGGCAGATTCAGATTTACCTTACGTAGGGAAGAATACAATGAGAATTTCAAGAGCTCAACCCTGTCAGGATAACGAAACAATCTTTGATGTACTTTATCTTAATAAGGGGTAATTCGCAGAACAGTTTCATGTTCGTAACAAAACACAAGCTCGGCTACGGAATATTATGCCAAGTTGCCAAGCACCTTCATCGGGTAAGTACACAGCAGCTTACAAATTAACAGCCAGTAGTTTGCTTGTTGTGTTATGTAGAGTAACGATGTTGTTATTATATAGTTTACTGAAATATGCAGTAAACAACAATGTAAGAACAAACATACAAACATGTAACGTTCAGTAGAGAAAATAGAAGTTTGAGTTCCATTAAAAAATTGACGTCGATAAATGTTTGCACTTTTAACGTTACAAAGAGCAATACTTTATAGAATTTAATAACATTAGCTGGCAGTACGGAGCGCGGATAAACAAGGTAGGCAGGCGACGGGGGCCGGTGGCGGTCACTGGCGCGCTGTAATTAATTGCAAATTGTGGTAATTGCCCCGTCTCCGTCTGCCGCGCGCCCCAGCACGTGGCCCGTGCCCACTGCCCACTACACTGCTACGCCCCGCGTATTGTGGTGCCCGCTTTCACTTTACATACCACACAGCTACGATAAATCCACGTCTGCAATCTGTAATATAAAATATAATACACCCTACGCCTACCAACGCCATATGTTGGAAATAATAAATTACCTATACTAGCCGGTATTACGAACAAACATTTTTCGTATTGTTTATTTTTCATATTGAGCAAATTGCATATGTTGTTATTCTAGTATGTCAACATACTAGAATAATAACCTATTTGGGCAATAAAAAAGTATTACCTATACTTAATATAAAATTAAAAACACACAACGTTTTCTCGCGGATAACTAAGGGATTTCTTTAAAATCCAATAGTCGATGAAAACGAAGAATATCACAAAACTCAAAAACCATTACATCTAACTTTTTATAATCGTAAGACAATACAAACCTTAAAATGATACATAATCAAGTTCCTAAAAGTATCTCAGTTATCCATTTGAAGCTTCATAACATTCAGCTTGCCGCTTCAGTCAGATTATTAAATAAAGCTCGGTGACATAAACGCAAATCTCCGAACTGTGGTTGCTTGGTACAGTCATTAGCGAAGAGAAGTTACCTATCTATTGGGTATACATAAGTTCGTATAAAGTAATGAAACTTCATTCAATGACTATTCAAAACTGGGCTAGATTAAGTGATACCGTGCAGGTGTCGAAATCTCGAGTTCTTGGATTAGCTGAAGTGTTGAGCATAGGAATATGCTCAAAATGGACCCGACGCCAGTTTCGCTATTGTTATATTACATAATATCACGCTTTTTTCCTCGAAGGGGTAGGCAGATGTGCACATTACAGCACTTAATGCCACTGTACAATGTAACACCAACTCTTCACTATTTATATTATGAGTCCCATGTAATAGAGGGTAAGCCTATTGCTATACAGAGGGCACAATTTCAAACTGCCGTGCTACTACTGAGAATTTAAAAAAAATGTCCAGTAATACTTTGCCCGACCCGGGAATCGACCCGAGACCCCTTGCCCGGCAGGCTATATGTTACTCTTAACAATAAAAGACGAGTAATAAATATTCCAACACTTCACTATAAGTAATTACCATATTTTTATCTACACTACAAATCAAATCATCACTGGGTCATTTTAGACCAAGATTGCACAAGCCAATAAGATAAAAGATTCAAGAGGCACCTCTTTTTGCTCAAGACTGTACATTTATTTTATATCGCTTGGAAATTTTATGCTTCCGAAAGGGATGAAAGCGCATCAAATCCTTCAGCATTTTAGTACAAAGGTAGAAAGTATCTTACTCTTATTATGTGGTCCATAAACTGGGAATCATTATGATTATTATTATTATTATTCATTTATAGGGTTGGGTACCCACGGCGTAAACAGGGTTCGGTATAAGACTTCTCTGTCCATCTGTCTATCTGTCTGTCAGCAGGCTATATCTTATAAACCGTGATAAACAGTTGAAATTTTGACAAATTAAAAGGGGAAGTACCTAAACGCCGGATGGCACCTAACGCCGGACACCTTGTATTATCTCGATAACAAACAGCGCGAGCGATTCATTTTTTTAGAAGGCAATCCCTGTGGCAGACTCCTAAGATTTTTAGTAAAAATTGAATCGCGCGTGTTATCAGTTATCGAGATAATACAGTGTTTAGTTTCCGGCGTTAGGTGCCGTCGGGCGTTACGGGACTTCCCCCTAAGTATTTCTATTGCTACTATATTGGCAAACATTTTCATACAGATACATTATCTTCTTCTACATTTTAATATTCATATTATTTAATATTCACTTGCAATATTCATATTGATTATGAGTTTTTCAAAGTCCATCTAATAACACTGATGTGATAAAAAACATCGATATGAAAACTGTAGTCTATGTAATCGTAAATCAACAAATACATAACGTTTGATCAAGACGATTGATGATTAAACCCTATTCCTTCTCATGATTGCAGTAACAGGCTGATATTTATTTTACGTATTTTTATATACCTACTAGTCCCTCCATCATTACATAAGTGAATAGCTGAATAAAGTTTTGGTAGAACAGTTAATATTCAAAGTTGGACAATTTGTCGGATAGTAGACGCAATTTATAGCCAGACTGTGATGTTGATGACATCGTTTATAAACGTAATGTTACAATATCTATTAACTTTAGTAGTTATTATCGGTAATTTGCGCTCAGATCGCGCTATAAAAGTTGCAATAAAGAACTTATGAACAGGACCGCTAATAAATAATGTTGGTATTTATCGCAAGTTTTACTGCCCTTTCGGTAAACGTTCGCAAGTGTGTCAACCAAGCAACAACATAGCCCCTGAGAGGCCATTGCTGAGCTATAGACCTCCTCTACTCTGGGTAGGCGTATTTTCTAAAAAGAAGAGTAACTTTTCATCTCATATAACCGACAATTAATGAAAGACTGACTGCACGGTTGGCGCGGTGGCTGGGCAACTGGCTGCCGCGCAACGTGTCGCGGGTTCGATTCCCGCACGGAACAACTCTTTGTGTGATCCACTGATTGTTGTTCCGGGTCTGGTTGTCATGTATATGTGTATTGTATGTTTGTAAACGCACCCACGATACAGGAAAAAATCCTAGAGTAGGGCAACGTTTTATTTAAAAAAAAAAAACAGAGTGATTGATCATTTTTTAATGTTTTATTGTATTGACAATAATTTATTTTTGATTAAAGAAAGTACTCAATTGTTACTTTCAATATGTGCAGCCTTGCCTGCTGAAAATATGAGATGTGATGTTACTGTTATTTAAATTAAAACAGTTTTTGATAAATAATTAAGCTTATCCCTTGAACAAATACAAATAACTATTTCCGTTCAATAAAATGTTGTTTGTCACTAAACGTCGAAAACAGTAATTATCCGATTAATCAACGGTGTGTAATTCCAAAACACTGCATAATTACATAGGTAAAGTACACAAGGTGTGTAAATTAAATTCAGCTTCAATTCATTAGTCGGTTGCAGTTTGATTTCAATTAGAGAAAGTCAACAGCGGTTACGGAATGGACCTCATTGATTTTCCGCAAATCCCTCCGACGCGACGTCGACAGTTTGAACCGAATAATTACCATTAGACAGAGAAAAAAATGTAAATTATTTCAAACGACGATAATTTACACATTTATGAATATCATCATTATCTTGCGTAACAGAGGTACTGTTGACTTGAGATTCAGATAAATAAGTAAGTCGATTATCACACATTCGGAAAAATACGTCGTATTATTAATAAATTAGCCGGTTTACTTCATTAATTAGTCGGATTACTAATTAAAACTAAATAATATGAATGTTTGTAAAACTTTTGACTACGAATAAACTAGTCTAGTTTCCAAATAACCAAATAACATACTAAGAAGATTAATCTTCGTCAAGATACCAATCATCAAATCATCACTTAAATCTGAAGTGCGGTGGATTTAAGCAATCACATAACTTAGTCACAAGCCCTTCGTACACCAGAATACAAGGTTTATACCTAATAAAATATTAAGGGGAAGCCGGTGATGCGCCCTCGTCCCCATGTCTAGACTACAAGGATTTTTTGCCTTATTTCGTCTCAGACCAATTAAAATGTATTACATTTTCAAACCTTATAAACGTAGCAAGTTGGGCAGGAAAGGCTTCGAATTACATAAAGCCTTCGTTAATGAAACACGAAATTGAAAATTGAAGCGATTGTAGTACATTGTCGGCAGTAACCATTGTTCAATTAATTGCTGAACACAACTTTAATTTAATTTTCCATGTTAGTTGTAATTGTTGATCAAATATGTCAATAGCAGATCGTTTTGAAGCAAAATTAGGGGGAACGCTAAAGAAAATGAATAAGTATTAATTGAGTTTCTAATTGAATACGCCTTGACTTGAATAAAAGTTGACAAAAAGTTGTAGATAAGACAAAATGATTGTCTTTATGTAGGTGAACATGCTACTATAATAGTTTTATTAAAATAAGATGAAATAATCCTCAGTAGACAATGTCATTTTTAGTTGGATTAAAAAAAATAACAATAAAATACTTCGTCAACGTCGTACATAGACACGTGAAACGAAATCCTGTATTCGATTCCTGAATTGGTTTTTATTCGGTTTTCCAATTACGAAGTTCTCAGTAGTAACTTTCGGGTATGTGTACCCGCGTTTCTATGGGACCGTACCAATGGAAAACGAGCATTGTTATGTTGTTCCGAGAAACTTGATTGGAATACGTATTAAACAAACATTTCAAAAATCCGGAGCGGTTTTATAGCTCTATATCTCTTCCGAATATCCAGGATAGAGTACACAGTATCATATCGTAGCTTGAGTAAATTGTTTGCATTAGAACCATTCCAGGGATTAAGAACACAACATTACACTATTGTGGAATTAAAGAGACTTTTGTTTTCCTACGGTTTTACCTTAATCGCATTTCGCAGGTTGCTGAGCAAAACAATTCCAATTGTCTACATAATCTTATAAACAAAAATATGTGTTTACAGAGAACTCTACCCACATAGCTATGTCTAGCTTCATTACATCTAAATGTTTTGATACAAACACTGTACTGCCTAAGGCTAGACTAATTTATTTGAAAGTTACTCGGCCTATGTACCTATGTAATACAATTACTTTTCTGTATAAAACATGTAAGAGGAGAATTACTTTTATAATGAAATTGAAAGGCCAGAATCATTCTCTTTTAGGATTACAACGTTAGTAAATTGTAAACGTTTTCTTTTTTCATAATAAATAATAAGTTAAGGTGAGATTTCTTTAGTAAATTTATCAAACGTGTTATCCGGGTTACAATAAAGAAAGGCTTTGTTTTCTGTGTTCTGTGGGGTGTACAATCAATGGGTGCAACTCCTTATCGGAGCGTAACGAGAGTGAGAACCCTTTCGCGGCGGCCGCGGCTCCGGCGGAAAATTGAATTGTAACCTCCACAGGCCGGCCTTATCTGAACACCACGACTGGCCGCCCCCGCGCCCCCGCGTCCCCGCACCCTAACACCTATGGAATTCTCCCTCACGTACCTTAAATGTTTCCTGTTTTATTTGTATCAAACACAAAGGTCCACCCTATATAGAGTCCAGTAAACGTTGAAGTAAATAAAGTGCGAATCGTGGAATACTAAAAAGGTCTCCTCGCTGTAAGCGATTACATTTGTGTTAAGGACACCATTAAAATCAAACACAACAACGGACTCCAGTAAATATTTAATAAGCATATTGTTAAGAAATATATATTTCTTTGTAATATTTTTAAATAGAGCTTACAACAGAGTGCTTTCTTAAGAAGACAATGAAGTGACTTCTTCACAAAGTATATTTAAGCAATGGAGGAATAAAGTCTCGTGTTCAACAGTTGGAGTAGACTGCAATAATGGCATTTAGAGAGGCGGCGAGCTGTAGCAAGGTAGGGAGTGAGTAAATGTCAGGCTCGCCGTGAAACTTATTGCAACTTGTTTACTCGCCGTCTTCGACGCCCTTTGTTCTGCTACAACTTTACAGACGCCCGCGGACGGTTACTCCCTATAAATACAATTTACATTCATTACTCTTGGAAGCTAGCACGTAATAATAGCCACAATAATAGGTAGCTGGCGTACAGCCAGAAGAATGTTAAATGTTAGAACCATCGCAATGCACTTAACAGGTACCTACATCTTCTAAACGTTTAACTGCTACGAGGTATCATTGAATGAACTGAATCTTTATTTACTTTTACAGGATTATAGCGACACTAAACGAACGTTTTGTCTGCGCAGCAAAATGATAGTAAAAAGTCTTTCCATGCAACAATGTCGCCGGAGACAGTATAACCCCCAGACAACAGAGACTGCCATCAAAGTTTACTACAAATGCTTTACTTCGACCGAGTATAATACGCTACCAAGAAAATTTAATCACAGACGAGTTCAAAGAAATCTAATAAAAATGAAGTAGCTTTCATGTTGTCACTAAATATATGTACGCATCTAAGTAAAATAATAAAATAGCTAGTGAGGGGCCAATTTATTACCAGCAATAAAGCTAAATCAATCGCATTGAACAAGAGGGATCTCGTTCGGCCCCTATCAGCCACATCTTTACAGAGCTGTCCCCTCACTCGCCTAATTCATGTTTACAATGGCAGAAATCCGCAAACCTGGGGATTAATAACGCTAATAACTTATGCAATAAGTACACGCCGCGAGTACTTGGACTCATTGGGTCTGAGGCAACAAAGAATAAAAATTAACTGTAGGACTTTCAATGTAAAATTTGGTTAGAAGTAAAAACACAGAAAATAAACGTTAGCCAAAGCACATTTCGCGGAGGCGGAGTGGTCCCCGGATATCGACTTAATGAAGAACACTCGGCGCCATCACGCGATGTGCCTCCGCTATTTAACAGGATGGTTGGCTATTTACGCAGATTAACCCAAGGGATCTAGTGGAAGACGCCATTTTTCATTAAAAACTCTATCAAGCCTGGAACTTTATTCGAAAATAGACGTCCATTAAAAAATGTTTACTCTGATCTCTGCTATTTTAACTAACAATGTTTTAGCAGTATGAAAAAAATCATTAAATATTTTCTACATTATTTATGGAAGTAATCCTGACTACTTTTTTGAGTTTTTAAGACTAAGTTCATAATCTCTGTTTTTATAAGTAATGACAAGCATCAAACCTCCCTAATGAGATCTTATTAGTTAACAAACTTCCTTAGATTATATAACTTAACAACTCTTAATTAGTCTTGCTCTTCAGTTTGGTATCTTAATTAATTCCCATCGATATCGGGCTATTCTGCAGCGGTGGATATCGGTAATTATGTAAATGTCCAATTAATATTTAATAGGTATTATATGTGCCTAGTTACTTTTGTTAGTGGTCCGGCTGAGTGGGTAGTTGATAGGCTCATCGCGTCGCTATCAGGGATCGACTTAATCAAGTGCACTCCGAGGGCCGGTCCATTACCTTAACATATTGCCTCCATCGAGCGACGCTGCTTGCTCCACCTCCACAGCTTCCAATCCACACACGCTTAAGTCAAGATAGCTAAGCTCGAACTAAGTGTCGATCGTCTATAAAACCTGTGAAAATGCCAGCGACCTTTCTTTAAGAAAATATTTTTACTTTTAA
This sequence comes from Spodoptera littoralis, assembly GCA_902850265.1. NCBI lineage: Eukaryota > Metazoa > Arthropoda > Insecta > Lepidoptera > Noctuidae > Spodoptera > Spodoptera littoralis. Next base: position 9,498,519 of record LR824533.2, read on the forward strand.
GTTGCTTAAATGTTGTTTTTTTTCTTTTGATATGGGATATAGTTATTGTCTGGTTTTCTCCAAAAGCATATGTAGAGTTTTGTGGAAAAATTATATGAGTAAGTTCGTATATTCTACCACTAGCTAGCTCTGTTCGGCTCTTATTGATCGTAGCGAAATATTTTATAGCCTTCCTCGATAAATGGACTATCCAACACAAAAGAATTATTCAATTCGAATCAGTAGTTTCGGATATTAGCGCGTTCAAACAAACAAACAAAAAAACAAACTCTTCAGCTTTATAATATTAGTATAGATTTAATCCGAAATTTTGTCAGCCATTAGATTGTCTTATATCTTCTGTGTCTTATTTTTTAATCAGTTTACAGTTGCAACTTAATTTCGTTCGTGATTTTGTAATTTCCTTTGCACTACAATCGTGTCGGGTTAAAACTAATTTACCAGTTAATCAGTGTAGTGGGTAAACCATCTTAACCTAACTGGCTCCTTTCTACGTCCAAGTAAGAGGTAATTTGTTACCTCTTATCTTATTTATCTACTCCACCGGATTAGCAATCAAGGGATCTCCTTAAAATAAACTGTTTACTTTACTTAACACATTTTAGGTGCAAAAAATATAAATTTGGCATTAAAAATGAGACACCTTTTAGTAACTTCTATACAATGTTTTATTAAAATACAATATTACACACTATATAGTGAAATCCACTTTAATATCTTTAATTTAATTCTGGACTAAAAAAATTTTTTTTACATTTTGATGGGCCGACGTTTGCCCACTATCTCGCCTGGTGGTAAGCGATGATGTTATCTACGATGGACCACATCGACCTATACGCAAGCTATTGAACAGTTGAACACTTCTACTCTAACTTAGTACCGAAACTGAAACCTAGTGGTCAAGTCGCTTGTGATCACTAAACTAATAACACACGGATATATCAACGTCATAGGTAGGCACTAGGCAGTAAACACACTGTACGCACCTACTACGATCCCTACATACTTCCTTAACTTCCATAACATCAACATTCATGTACCTAATCAGACAAATACGATGACTGCTCCAAAAGGAATTCATATAAATGAAAAGGAAATTATTTTAATGTTTTTGCCATTTAACTAAATTGATCTAAATTAACTTTTCGAATTCAATTATCGGGTACAAAGTCAGTTTTAATTAAAGTACCTTTTCGCCATACTGAAATTGATAACGGGTATCTATTTTGATATAATTATCCATTGTAGCGTATTTCACGCTAATTATAGACAGTTGAGTTAGCTAACGATGTAATCATTATTTTGTATCTAGTGAGCAATTATGTATTACATACATAATTTAATACATAACCAATACATAAATAAATACATATTATGTAAATAAAACATACAAAAATTTACATGGTTTCTGTATTTCTTTTAAAAATGTAAAATCATAACACAACATAACATTTTATCCCCAAAAGGGTAGACAGAGGTGCACATTATGCCACTGTACAATGTAACACACACTTTTCACTATTTATGTCATAAGTCTCATGTAATAGGAGGTGAGCCTATTGCCATATACCGGGCACAATTCCAGACTCCGTGGTACTACTGAGATTTTTTTAAAAACACATTAATACTTTTCCGACCCGGGAATCGAACCCGAGGCCCCTTCCCCGCAGTCGCACTTGCGACCACCGAGGCAGTCACGCAAGGTACGTATAATAAATGTATGTATATATAGTTGAAGTTCAATGAAACATGCAATGAAATTCTTCTACCATTTCATCAGACGTTAATCACCCAATGCTTTGTATTAGAGTCAATCACAAAACATTATTCTTATTCCACAAAAATGCAGATAAAAATATCGCATTCTTTATCTGAAAATAGATATATATATACTTGAGTTCCAGCCAAAAATGTAAAATACAAAAGCATAGATGGAAATAAAAGATGGGTATATTCAAAGTTTATTCTACAAGAAAACATGTAAACAGAATATACGATTTTGAAGTTTTCATGACCTATTTATATATATTAGCATGCATGGAAGCAGACTTGAAAGTTTATACTTCCAGTTGTTTAGATGCTGGAAACATGTTTATATTGACTCTCGTAATGAAACGCATCTTGTTTACCCGACTCCAAGTACGTCCCTGCATTATTCATGCTGATCAACCTAATATTAGTTCCCATGTTTACAAACGTTTTTATCAACGTATTTGGACAACTTTTACCGTTTAATTGAAACACCCGTCCACAATATACAGACCGTGTTTACGTACCATCAAAATGCACTGAATACACATTATTTATTTATGAAATCCATTCACTTGGTAAATGTAAATGTCAGCCGATATTTTTGTTTGTAAGCCACCTATATTATGAATGGAAATAAATTCACATTTTGTAATGATGTTTTACCAAAAAATAACAAACGGAATATTACGGAATATCGATTCCGCGACGGAAGTTAATGGCTTAGAAGCAAAAATTGTTTTCTAAATATAAATCTGATAAATCTTCGTGGTACCGGTGCTTCAGTCAGTCGTACACCGCATTCAGCGAAATATTCGCTAATCCTACCAACAGCGACGAGCACAGGAAAACGAATACGAAAAAGGATAATATTTTTTTAGGGCTTATCATGGTCTGGGGACTCGCATGCCGAGGGGCGAGAGATAGCGTTCGCAAATTAATTCCTGTACCTTTGATCTCGGTGGCATTGTCGGTTTGTTGTACAAATAAGCAGCAGACCTGCCAGCTACGGCGCACAGCCTTCATAACTCCCCCGGGACTCCACGACCATGTTCTGAGCTCGCTAAAAGCAGTTTAAGCTGTTACATGCCAAGTAATAAAGCTAGACCCGTCTCCTATATAAATAGACGCGGCTTTTCATAAGAATTTATGACCCACCTCACACTTGATATCATAGTAAATTCATTTTATGTAAGACCCTTTCTTATTATATGACGAGTATTACTCAGCAGTCTCAGAATAGCCTGCTCATGACTTTATATTGTCATTTTGTTAGAATGGCCTACCAATAAACAGAACATACCAAGTCCCGGACACGTATGGAACCTTCATTAATTTTTATGTTATTGTTCCAAAATCGTTCGTGTACATAAGACAAATATCAAAGCAATCTTATTTTCGCCGTATAATCAGAAATATTAATAATAACATATAACAACGTGCACTTATTTAAAGGACGAGTCAAACTCTGTAAAGATAAGAACCAAATCAGAAATTAACGTAGCGACGTTGCTACGAATTTCGTAGCAACTCGCTACGAATATTCTCAGTTAACAATGATATTGTGTTCTTTGAACGGAACTATTGTGTGTAATTATTAGATTGCGTACGAGTCTGCTCTCGACATGTGTAATCTCTGCTACATATACAAAAGCAGGGAACACTTGGAGGAATTCTCGTATTACCTTTGCGTTTTTGCGAGTGCTACGGGCTACGAGAGAGGCATCGGGCGCGGCTGGCGCGCGTGGCGGTGTTCCGTTCCACAGAGGCGCACGTTGTTATTTTACCGTGCTACGCTTCGTAGCCCCCTCCGTAATGATGAACTATATCCAGCGTTTACTCTTTCAAAGACCTTGCTCCTTTCAGAGACAAAATTAAATTAAATATGCCTTTGTTCCCTTTGCTAACAAATACCAATAAAATTGATTAGCAACATTTTATTAACGTTGCGTTGGTAAACAATCGTGTTTATTCTAATTCTCATATTTTATGAGATAAATCCAAAATCTTATATAAGAAAAACTCACATTTATGGCACTATTTTATTATACCTGTTTGTGTATAAGTTAATATATCAGATAACCCGAATGAGCTCACCTGCCCGAGTAATAATTCTTTTCGTGACGTACTCATTCCACAACTGCTTACGCTAGCAAAAGTAGGTAAGTAGAGTGATAAATAAACTTGTGTATTATATAGTGCGTGGGTGTTCTATTAAGGAAAATAGTTTTATCAGAGTCCAAGTGGTAGGAATGCAAATAAAAAATAACAAAGTATCTGTTACAGTGGGATAAGCTAGCAAACGGGTAGCATTCAATTCCCCGGCACTATCTCTACGAGCCTCTAAAAGATCGCCCTAAACCCACATCTTTGTGTCAAGCCGGGAACGATGTCTATCTGCCGACACTCTTCAATTTATACACTCGCCGCTTCTAAACTCGCACTTGTATAAGTATGAACCTACCACCCTCTGTCTACGTTTTCTTTGTTTACGAAAGAAAGTTTAAATTTAGTTTCCCGTTAGCTGATAAATAAAATACTGGACGTCTAATAAATTCTAATTAAAACTTGGGTAGGTGAGTTATAAGTTATAAACTTTGCTACATGGAACTTGTTTGAATTGCAAAATTCTTAGCTCATAAGCTGAGAACGTGACGTTCATATCAGCGAGTCGAGCCTGCAGTTGAAATTTGGATATAAAATTGCGTGAGAAACTATACACTAGAGTTGGCATACAGCGAATTGCCAATTTTCTTTTCGTGTATAAAGAAATTTAAATAAAATATGATATTGTTAGAAGTTGTAGTCGAGCGTTGAAGCAAGTTTTCCTAAATCCCGTCGCGATAGTCGGCACAATCATAACCGGAGCTATCCTATTTGGGAAATACGTAATAGAGAGAAGTTTGCCGCCAGGCAGGCGCTCACAAACGGGAATTCGTGCTCATTCCAGCCTATTTGCTAGAATAGCGTCGATATCCTGTCGATGAATCGCGGCTGGACGATCGCTGCGTGATCCCGCATTTCATTTACAGCTTGTTAAGAAAAATGGCCTATATACTATACAACAATCGCCTATTACTAAACTATGACATCATACCCGCTATCACGGACAAAAGCTCGTCTCTTTGAAAATATTTTAATAGCGCGTCCTATTGCTGGGTACCGACAGAATAATAAACTCTGTGGATGCGAAAATACGGATAATAGGGGAGTCTGTACACAATAATAGATCTAGAGGTACAAAGCCTTTGTCGTTTCGTTCTTAATCTGATAATAATTGAACTCAATTTCGTTGTTATTATAACAGGAATGAACCCTCGAGCGAGGCTGTGTATGTCTCGCTACACGGAACACCCCACACATTGCCATAGTGATTGTAATAATAACTTTGTTACGGTAACTTCCTTTCAAAACATATTTCTAAAGCTACCTAAGTGTGGAACTTTTGAAATATTCGTATTTAATTCGCTCATATATATTGTAGGTGTATTATTAAATTAAGCCGCACCTGTGTTTCGTTACTTTTTTATTTGTGACAGTTCATTTTATGGGCCATAAAACAGTTCAAGTTGCTTGTAATTCTATGTTACGGATATTCTATTTACGATTATAAATTTCAATTATGAAGACACATAAACAAAAAAATATGCTTCAATGACGAAACATTAAATCTGCGATGGGATTCCATATTAGATATCTCTTGATCGTCAATGAAAACTCACAGTTGAGGAAGCTCTATTTATAAAGATAAAAAATCACACTGTTAGAGGCGAACATTAAATGAAAATTAGAGACCCTCAGCAAGTCTTACAACCCCTGCATGCAGCACTTGAAAACAAACACTAAGGAAACACAAGGGAGAAATATACATAAAAGTAATAATGGTACGAAGTACACGTCACTCAATGTTTGTTATCTTTCAGTGTAAAAATAATGAGATGGTAAAGTATGAAATGAGGGGAGGTCGTTTGGCACTCTGTATCGTGGCGCTGAAATAGTCGCTTCTCTCCCGGAACCGGATGCACGCCATCTCCGACACCGATCGAAAACCGTGCCGTGTCGTACTTGTAGCATTATTATGATAACGTGAGCGTTAAACGCTAACCTTTTTGTGCCCCCAAACCTACAAATGTGCCATACGCCATACAAATAAATGCTAAATGCTCTAATAAAATAAATATGCTGAAACTCTTTTATTAGTCCACACTTCAGAGTTTGGAGCACCGCAGTTTTTCACTTCGTATTTTTGTGATCGGTTGATTGATTGATTGGTCAGTGCTTTCGCTTGTGCTATAATATAACGTGCTCTGTGTATTCACGGTCCATCGGCAATCGGGCTTGTTCGTCATGCGTTCAATTTGCTAGCTTCCTTTGATGCATATTTCAACAAGTTTCATGGCGCGCGTGTCAGACACCGAAACTGAAATTTTACCTTAATTAAAATTGTTCGTATCAGTGCCATGCATTACTTTTATCAGACGAACATTATTCACAGAAAGTAACTATGAACTGAATCAGTTTTGTCAATATGGACGCAACGTGCCGTGAACATTTTAATAATGACTTTATTACCAATTCGGATGCCATCTAGGTACTTTAAACAATGTACAATCAATCGCTATCCGATTACCATAAATCATGTTTCAGCTATTGAAATCGTAAACAATAGCCACCTATGTATTGTATTACCAATCGCATAAGTACTTACGTGTTTACTGAATTCCGAAACAGTAGCACATCGAAACATTGAAATAAATTACTTATCAACAAGAAAAGGTATAAACAATGCAGTATACGTATTTATTGGTATGTATTATAATGTTCACAAGTATACTTTAGTCCATTAGCTAAGCTCGTGACGCGGGTACTCGGTAAGCGGATCAGAGAATAGGTTTATGCGTAGGATAAGACGCCAGAATGGTCTTGCAAAGTTAATGGAGGCTTAAATAAATCAATACAACAAAAATATCGTCAGCAACTTATCGTGATGCGCATACAAAAGTGGTTTTAAGATCTCTGTAAATACCATGGTGTTGGAAATATGAAATGTGCTTACCTAGTGTCTAGACTGCGGTAATGAGCCGTATTAGAGTTTCGATAACACTCGCACGAGGTTTAGTTATGAATCGTACATGAATTCGGGAATCACAAAGATTCTTTCGGATGATTTCCCTTGGGCCGTCACAGACCACTTTAGGTTCACTACATTACAGCTCCACACGAACACATACATTACATGTATCTACACAACCGCTTCCTATCCTACTCTTCCGAAGTAGTAAATTGTTTTCAGACAAAGCTAGTCACGAAAGTTCAGCTTTTCACATCAATTTCAGTTTACTTTTCGTCAACAAAATGAATTCCAAAACGTCTAAAATTTCTGATCACGTCGCCCGTCTTTTGCCTAATGCGTCCCACTCAAATTCAACTTACAGCAAAGTTATTTGCGGATAATCTTGATTTATAATTACCTAAAGAGACGCTCACAAACGTACTAAATAGAAGTTGTTTAAAATAGAATTACACTGAGAGCCAGACAGTGTGTAGTGAAAGCACGGTATGCAAACTTCAAAGAAACTGAAGTTAATGAAGACGGCACGCAATAAAGTTTGCAAGTCGTCAGGTGCCCGGAGACGGGGTGCCGCGCCGTTTTATACTCTGCAATGTACGACAACGCGGGTGGTAAGCGACAACCAAAGCAAACATTCACTTAATTTATTTACCCCACACCTAATTGTCTCTAAAAGTTACACGAGAGAATATTTCCACAGACATCTCATTTAATCATAACATGTCTGCACTCACAGTTACCTATGCATTCTCCGTGTAAATAATTAATGTCAGCTAAAACGCTTTGATCGATGTTTAACTAATGTCGTTACCGAGTTAGGAATCCTCGTAATGTTTCATTTTACACTTCAGATGGGAAGATACGGCTCTTTAGAGAGTTGAGTCTCTATGTCTCTTAGTAAATAATTACTGCTGGCCGGATGTACGGCGTGAACTTCTGTGTTCCCTGTCGAAGTGTGAGTGTGGCTGTGTACGTCGGCGTCGGGAGGATCAGGTGACAATCGGTGTTTGAGGCATTGCCGTTTGTTTCCGCCGCTCCCTGACAATTTATAAGCCCTTCGTTTGGGCACAAAGGATTGCCTTATCTGTTTCCAAATTCATGAATTGTTTTGCGAAACGTCAAGACACATGAAAGGTTATTTTGTTTACAGAGACAAATTCGTTTCAGGTGCTTGTTTATTATATATTCAATAGGATTTAAATTGTTACTTACTTAGCATACATTTACTTTGTTTAGCGAACAAGGATTCTTTATATCGGCAATTATAAATGTATTCGACATTTCTAATGAGTTCCTTATTAAGTTTAATTAACGAAGCGCACAAGTACGGCATCGCACACACACGTATAGGGTAGAACCTGTTTTCAAGCAACAAAGCACTTCACTTATTGGAAAATCCGAGCTAAAGCTAAGAAAATTCAATAATATGAGGGCAGCGAGGTCGCAGTTAGCAGCGGACTGAGTCTAACAACGCGTCGTTTATTGAAAGTTATTTGAAAGCCGTCTGCGGTGACCGCCTGCCTATAAGAGGTTTCATGTTATTTACGACTTGCTAGCCGGACCGTTTTCACATAGTGTTACTGTTATTGCTCGTGTAGATATTTTGTAGCACGGTTAAGTACTCGCAATTATGTTATTTATGGTCGTTCGACGTTACTAGTTCGTGCCTAAAAAGTAACATTTACCGGTCCAAGGATGTAACTCTAAATCACCAACTGCAATAACTTGACCATTCAAACCTATTAATATGTCCATGAAATTGAATATTCAATACGTAATAGTTCTGATAGTTACTGTCAAATGCAAACGCTAGTTTATGAAATGCGTTGATTATGGGAAGTGGCCACGGGGTGGATGCGGGGACCGTACCATCACTGCATCACACAAATTGTGTTCTGTGGCACGCGCGATAAAGTACGTACACACTGACATACGTGTCGCGTACTACGTGACACACGGTACTCTCGTAAATATGACTATGATGTCATGTCATAACCCACCGTATTTCCAAGCACTTCAAACATTCCCGCAGAGATTTACTCATAAACCCACAATACTCATAGACCTGTCCATACCCTAATTGAGTTTCGGTGTACTCGGAGCCCAATGTTTGCAGCAGACTTGTGTACCGTCGAAGTTTTACTAATACAATTTAATATTTAAGCCGTGTATACAAGGTTGCAAATAGGACATGATGGCCCGATCTGTATGTTACACGGTAATGGTTGTGTAAAGCCCCTAATAAATCCCAGTACAATGGTTGCCCCCGCGTCGCCGTCGCCCGCCGCACCTGCAGGCGCCCGTTCGGGAGATGCAACAACATGGACGCTACATTCATTGTGCACCAAGTTTGTTAACTATATTTGCATTTATTCATTGTGTAAGACAATATAGCACTGTATGTATTCATATGACACACCCGTATCTAGTAAAGGATTATCCGAAACTGTCGGCCTTGGAATTCTAGCTCGGTTTGCGTACGCTTTGATCTCACTCGTGCCGTAATGTCTCACCACATATCTTATTTATGTTTCCCAGCTTAGATATTTATTTTGATAAATATCTAGACTTATTCTTTTCTAAGATAAGGCCCCCGAGGCATCTTAGTAAGCACACAGAAAATGCCTTAGATTGAATGATGGTTTTTATTTGTAAAAGAATTAATGTTTTTTTACTTGTAGCTTTTCTGAACATTGAACTAAAAATTAGAGACTAATCTTTATTTCTATTTGTCGTTACGCGGCGTAGTCGGCCACTAAGCCGCGTAACACTCGTAAACAATTTTTGGTTAACATCCACAATAGCCACATTTTAACTCGGAAACAAAACCGACAGTGCTGACTATTTACGAAGCGTTTCGCTCTGCATCTGTGCAAACCTGCGCGGATTTTCAAGCTGAACTTTTGCAACGGGAGGCATTGTAAAAGCTGACTGGTTGCGACCATTAGCGCACTCGCTAATTACGGATATTCGGAGGTTCCAGCCAAATCCGCGACCCGACAGCACCCTCGCTCATACCTATACTAACAATAGCAGTATTGCTATAATCATTAAATACACATCTGCAAGCTACAAGTTCTCGCCATCATCCTGTCCATCTGTTCTTTCTACTAACAAAAATTTTACTATAATGCCTAATTGAGAAAATACTTCTCGCCTTTTGAAATTGTATCCTTGTTGTTCAATCTCAGTATAATGTTAAACACAAAACAAAATTCACAAGTGAAGATGGTTTCTTAGTTTTCCAATTATAAAGTGAAGCAATTTAAACTCGGATCTTATATCGCAATTCACAATACTGTCCCGAATCTAGATCGTCCGAGTTTAAAATTGTTTGATTATTACTTCGCTCTGTTGATATTAATGTTCAAACGTTCTTTGAAAATTTGTAGTTTAATTTTTTGTTTGAAATAATAGTGTTAGACAAAGACTCAGTAACAAAAATTGATTTTAATACTAACATAGGTACTTAGTTTATTTGAGGAAATACCCTAGAATTGTTTTTTCGAAAATTACTTTTGGTCCCTAATTACTACTACATGAATTATTGTTATAACCAGTCAATGGAGCTTGACCAAGGACATGGCCTTGTGTTATGTGTGCAGTCTGTATTATTCAACAAGCCCTTCTCTTCTATATATTGTCAAGACTTTTGAATAATGCTTATTCTAAAAGAATAGAGTAAAATTACAAAGATGTTAGACGTACGCACAACAATCTATTTAATATCTTGCATGTCTGACTACTCAGTTTATGTAAACGCATGTTTGACAAATAACCGATCTTTCTTTCGTACTAGCGGTCTAATCGTACATCATGCTTAAGTTTGAACGTAATCGGATTAAATATTCACTTTAGTTCTCTGATACGTCTGCACATAGCGTCGCCAAGCGTTATAGGACGCCATTTCTCGTCGCGCAGTTGACGTAGAAATTACCTAAGCTGAGAGTAACGCGCTTGGCAGACGACGCGACACGCTAACTCGGCGCTAGAGTTGCTCTGCGCTGATTGTCGGATCCAACTCCGCCTGAGGCAGATGCAATGCTAACTACTTATTATACCAACAATTGTTATATCTCCTTGTCGTTGCGTTGATTCTACAAGTGCTAGATTACCTGTACGTATAATACTGTATTTAAGTCGTCATGTTTTGGTCACAATTGCTCTCTGTTTTAAGGTGAACCTAATTCCTACGTTTCTGGACGCTTACCTATATGGTCTCCGCCGTTTATGAGACTTGTCGTGTTACATATCGATCTTATGAATTGCTATAAAATGATGGACGCAATGAAATACTTATTTAAATTTTCTTTTTTTTTTCTTTATAAATACTATCGAAGTTAGTATACGCTAAGTACTGCTGAACTAACTAGGTAAACTTTCTATGTATTCAAAGTTAAAAGTAAAGTAATAACTACAAAGATTTCCTAACCTTGTTATAAAATGAAACTTATCGTGAAATGTACACAGCTGTCAATTCACACAAACCTTCTGACTTTGCAGCATGTGACTGAAGGTTTTCGATTTGGGGCCACACTCTCGTGCCCCTTGAGGATCGATTTCTTTTCATTGTCAGCAATAAATTCCCTTGCTTTCTTATTTACCACATGTGGTTCCATCTAAAGTTAGACCACATACTTGAAAAGAGACGTGCCTACTTACTTACGTTTTCTATATAAATAAATCAAAAGTTGCTTGCGACATTAAGTGAACTTCACACCTGGAAAATGTTCAGAAGAATGTTAATATTAATTAGATATGTAGAAGTTAGAAGGATATAGACTGTGACTAATTGACTGCATAGTTGGCGCGGTGACTGGGCAATTGGCAGCCACGCAATGTGGCACGGGTTCGATTCCCGCACAGAACAACTGTTAATCCACAGATTGTTGTTCTGGGTCTGGGTGTCATGTGTATGTGAACTTGTATGTTTGTAAACGCACCCACGATACAGGACAAAATCCTAGAGTTGGGCAAGGTTTAAAAAAAAATCTTACTGAAAAACTACTTCTTCAGATCTACAATAACACATACCAATGTTATTACTGCTAATTTTTCTTATTACGTTAATATTTATTTTTGGTTGTCTATGTGGGTATAACGTATTTATAAATAAATAAATGCTACTTTTTATGGCGCTAAAGATAGTATTTTTAAAATATAGACCAGGACCATTACTTGTCTTTTCCTATAGTACCTCTACAGTATTCACGCTGCTCGTAGATAGTCACCTAGAGGACAACAAGACTACATTGTGAAGGCATGGAACATGGAGTAACAATATTCTTGAGCATTCAATACTCGGTGCCGGGCGTACGGAACCCCCGCGGCATCCAATCAACCGCAAAGGAAATTAAACTGTTGAATTTATTAATGGCTAGCCTCGAATAATAATCCTTCGTAACTAGTCTCAATATCGTCTTAAAATATATTGACGATCTATTGAATAATAAATAGGGTTAAAGGGTAAGCGCTTATGACTCCTGTGGTTGTCGAATTTAAATTAGTTGTGTCCTGAAGGTAACATGCGCATACAGTTTTTTCTTTAAAAGGAATTATTTGTTTGCCAATCGAGAGGTTCAAATACTGTCGAGTAAGTCTCGAACTAGTTCTCATAGTAATTTTATTGGTATTTAGTATTTTGTTTCGAGATTTTTTAAAAGACAGCAATAATTTAAAATATTCTTACATTTGGAAACGTATTTTATATTTGATATGTACGTGTATCCTGTTATGTAAGCAAACTAAGTGCAGGTAAGTACATTTATAACGTTGGGACATCGGTAATTACTCACTGCCATACCGTACAAAAATAAGGATTGCTATCAGCAAAATGTAGCTACGAATTAATTCGGGAACTGTTATGAATTGAACAAATTAAATGACTTGAGTTTAACAATTTTACGTCAATCTAATCGATATCGTATTTGTAAAGTTGATTATTAAAGACAATTTGATATTCATCACTGCCGTACTCAATCAAGAAGCCATTCTAATACGAAAACTTGATTTAAAGTTTACTGGTAGTTACTTTGTTTAACATGAAATGAAATCGTAATTTAAATAGTGGAGGGACTTTTATGAGAAATAAATTAAACAAATAAATTAGTGAAAATGTACCTAAATAAATTTGGACAAAGTCATTAAACTTTAGGGAACACGTCTAAACTACCCAATATGTAGGTTCTATTACTACTTACTCATTAGCCCGCAATAAAAGTTACTCACGCCCACCTTTAACCGTTCGGGCTATTTATCAGGCGGTTGTTACAAAACTTTTGTAGAAAGAGTTTTCGGAGTGGACCCCTGTGTCGTCCCTCCTCAAGATTGATGGTTTCCCTCAGTCAACTGGTTGTTCATGGTGCCCATTCTTCCCGCACCCACCCTTTGTTTGTACTATTGTTGTGAGTTTTACAATTATCATTAAGATCCTTGTCTGCGTGAAGGCTGTTACTCACTTAATGAAATTAACTCAGACAGTCAGACTGTATCTATTCAGACGTCTGTCAACAGAATAACGTTACAATATTGAACAGTAACGTGGTTAAAGTTTGCTTTTGCATCATTTTCAACTAGCATGTTCGATTTCATAGATATTTACCGACAACATGAATAATTCAAGCGGATAGTGTGGCGTGAAAGAGTCTCAAAGGAAATATGAACACCTATAGAGTTTAAAATTGACGGTGCTGTCTGCTCGCGTTCGTTTCAACGTCTCGCACGTTACCCTCATAATACGAGCGAGTTGTAGTCGGTACACCACGAGCCGCGAGCGTAGCGAGAGTGATACCGCGCCGTGCACTGCCAGGTTATATTCAAGCTTCATTGGACGAATCAATGTAGGTTATGAATTTTATTTATTGCCAACCAATAAAACGAGATTGGGTGGAAGCATTGAGTTTTTCTATTACGACGACGATATTAAGCCGAGGTACGAACTTTAAACTGAATATTAAAGATTCCATATAAAAAGGATAATGAGGTGTGCTCGTACCGCAGACATATTACGAAAGTTTCTTCAAATCAGTCAACTCCCCTTTCGCGGGGCTGTAAGCCTCATTCAGGCCACGTACCGTAGCTTTCATTCAAATGGACGTGTCGAGTTTTCGTGGCAATTCGAATACTTTATCACAAAGTGGAGACCTATAAAACCTTCAGGAGCGATAAGTAAGCAAATATATGAGTTCCCATGAATTATTATGTTTATGATGACTTATTAAGTCATTGAACTTTATCATAATAATAGCCTAATATGTATAATATATTCCCATTTCTAATTTCCTATTGGTACAGCTGTTCGATCGTGACTTTTTCTTACTTAATATTTTACCTGTTGTATGCCGACGACCAGGTGCTTGTTGCCTCGTCGGCCCAAGAATTACAACAAATGGTCACTGCTATGAGTGATGCATTTGAAAGGAAAGGTATGAAAATAAATGTGAACAAGACGAAAGTGTTGGTGATAGAAAGAAATGAGGTGATAACAGAATGTCAGGTAATGATAGGTGATGAAAAAAATTGGAACAAGTGAATGAATTTGTGTATCTGGGATCACTATTTACGAGAGATGGAAAGTGTGACGGGGATATTGAACGGAGAGTGAAAGCGGGAAATAGTGTTAATGGTGCTTTACACACTGTAATGTCGAGTAAAATAATATCCAGCAAAGCTCGACTTGCTGTAATGCAGTGTGTATTGACACCAACGCTCATGTATGGTAGTGAATCATGGGTGTGGCAGAAGAAGCATGAAAGCAGGATTAATGCGGTGGAAATGAGAGCCCTGAGAAGTATGTGTGGACTAAAATTGAGTGATCGAGTGAAAAATAGTGTTATTAGAGAGAGGTGTGGATTGAAAGACGATGTAGTGACAAGGATTGAAAAGGGAATGTTACGCTGGTTTGGACATGTAGAAAGGATGGATGAAAGTAGAGTAACGAAAGAAGTATACAGAGCGGATATGAATGGAGCCGTCGGTAGAGGGCGCCCTAGACGGACATATAGTGACCAGATTGGCGATATATTAAAGAAGGGCCAAATTAAAAGTACCCTTAACCGACGAGCATGCATGAAAAGATTGATGACTGTTAATGAAGCGAAAGAGGTATGTAAGAATCGTAGTAATTGGCGTTCCTTAGTCTCTGCCTACCCCCATGGGAGACAGGCGTGAAGTTATGTATGTATGTGTAATATTTTACCACGCCAGTAAACAAAAATCCAAATAGGTACCATCTACCTATAATTAGGTACCTACATAATCAGTAATTAACTAAATTAGTAGAAATCCACTTCTAATTCCGCCTGTATTTGCATACATTAAACGAAGATTAATAAGGGTCGTTAAGCTAAAGCCCTGAAAAGCCAGATGTGGGGGCTTAGGAATTCAATATACATATTTATTGAGTTGTTACGGATACAATTTCCACTAACACTTAGGTCTGTGAACGTCTGTGATTAACCTAAATACATTTAAGTACCCTATTGTCGGTTTGTGTGCCGTAAAAATGAGTAGATGGATTGGTATTGGCTGGTTTTTTGCCCTATTTACTTTACGTGATTAGATATTTCCTATGTATACTTCGACACAGGGATCGAATTCAAGAAAATGTTTTAATTCATTAATTGTTCACATTTTCTATTCAACACAGTGTATGAGTATCTTAGGTTCTATTTTCGGATAGGGTAAAGCACTAGATTTTCCGATTTTCATATTTTTCAATAGTGGGTACTGGGTATCACATAGAATCAGAGCAAGGGCATACCTAGAAGCTTAAAAGACCCAATACCATAACTAGCGCAAAGTTTTTTTAATGGCAAAAGCCGGTAAACGAGCAGACGGATCACCTGTATCGGATCACGGTAAGCAATCAGCGCCGCCCGTGGACACCCGAAAACCAAGACGTTACCAGTGCATTACCGGCATTTTGGAAATTGAGAATTTGACGATTGTAGAGGATTCGGGGATTAGAGAGACGGGAGGGGGGGTAATTGGGCCTCCGTTAACCTCACTTACACGACGAAACACAACATAAGCGTTGTTTCACGTCGGTTTTCTGTGAGGCTGTAGTATCACACCAGTCAAGCCGGCCCATCCGTGATGAAGCATGACTCTCCCACACTTAAAGTTGCGTTTTAAACTTATTAGTACTCTATCAAGAAACAAAAAATGCATTGTTAATGTTTTTAACTCACTATAATAACATATATCTATTTGTCTAATCAATTTTATTATATTTGCGGTTTAAACTTAAGTCATACAACACTATAAAACAAAGCCGTTCCCTACACATTACCAACTAGTCTGCGAGCACCACAATCACCCATTATCCGAACTATTATACCCAACTTACCCGACTATAAAAAGCAGTTCGGGTTTACCGAGTTCTTGTTCGTACTTTGCTCTATACGATTTAATTAATTGACTGCACACATTATTAGGAGAGGTTTGCAAATTATCGACTAACTGGTATTGTCTCTTAACAATATTTTTTGTGTAAAATAATATACAATAATAATATATTCTTGTGTATAGTAGTTACAAATATTCCTGTGACTAAAATAAAATCAAAATGAAGCCATTTATTTCAATTAAATAAAATATAAGGTACGTCAAAAAAATGCTTAAATATAAAAATGACAGTCATTTGGTCAGTCTTCTAATAAAACTATGTGCACGTTCCAAAGTGTACATTCCTATAGAAAATAACGAGCAAAAACCATTAGCATGAATTGAATTAACGATATGAAATCACAATGTTCACAAAACGTAAATAAAACAAGAAAAAACCCACACACGATACTCATAATTCACCAAAAAGTTAATTTGCAATAGTATCTCCCGAAAATGGCGACATTTAGTAAAGCTGGCTTGATTAATTTAACTGCTGGCGACACCGTAATGTGGCAAACTATCACAGTAATACCCGTATATTACGGAAACCAAATATATGCTTCACTTCCCCAAGGGTACGACCATTAACAGGTTTTTTTAATAACGCTTTACAAAAATAATTGCCTATTATACGGGGCGTTTTAAATGACGACATCAGTCATGTTTCCCTTCGTCGAAAATTAAATAACAAACCAACTTATCATGATTAAAAATTAAACATAAAAATTGATTATGAGAAATTTACGTTGCTTTTGGGGACTGTGGACAAAATGATGACTTCTATATACTTGAATTGTTCATCTTTTCTAAGGTTAAAGATGATGGTATACTTATTTTAAGCACGTCCACCGGAAAAACCGCTACTTATTATAAGAATATTACGATGCCACCCGTTGCGAACCTTCGGTTTTATTACATAACGCGTATGATGCTACATCACAGAACCATTATGATATATGACCGCTAAGCGTAGGGCAGCGCACCATCAAAATCACCCTATTGCATGTAATACAAAAATAAAGTATTTTATTCCTACATCTAAAGTAAATCGCCACGAACAAACAAATAAACTGGTTGTTAATTTAATCATTGTAATTTTCCATGTTAAGCGATGCCTAAGGGCGTTTGTAAGCTGAGACTGGCGTTTCTATATAAGATTTAGGCTCGCTTTTTTCCTCTATTTCCCCTCTGCTAGCGATCTTATTAATTATTTTTTACACTGCTCCCCACCGAACGGCGAGGAAGTAGCAACGAAGTGATCCTCAGCACAGCGTTTTAGAGAACAAGTACCTACCTAGTTTCCACTCACGTACAATTACAGGTACTTTGCAGATAGATGCGACACAGCATAATTTAGTTCATCTGCAGGTTGCAAATGCTCAACAACCCTTCTTTATAATCGTATCAGTGATGAAAAACGTGACACATAATACAATTCTAGGGATTATTTTAGCTACTGATTTAAAAATGATATACAGACATGCACATAAATTACTTGTCCTCAAAAAAGGGCTGACAGGCAGCCGTGCTTTCATACAATTCCTTTTCGAAGCCTACAATAAATTACTTACTCCCTGCCTTTGTTCTGTATGTACAAGTATCGGCAATGTTTGGCACCACCATGTATAATTTACGAGTGTCACATACATATAGAAGGGAGCCTGGCTGACATTCATCACGCCACGCGATCGTCACCCGAACGTGCCGTAAATCGTTGCAATGACATCACGTATTTGTTTAAATTCAATCGATCCAAACGGTCGTGTTCACAATTTAAATTTTCCGAATTTTACAGCTGTTACTCCATTTCCGTGAGAGTTGAAATGTGTTTTACAATGGATTGAAAGCACTTTACATATTAGATCCCAACATTTTAAGTTCATAAATCAGAGAGCAACGGAAATTATCAAAACAACAATGCTTTCCAGAAGTGAATTCAACACTTGACAATAATATTCTATTACCAACATCAACCCCATTTGCTAAATAACGTATGGTAATATCCAAAAATTGGAAATGTGTTATTGCTCGTCTTATAACCCTAAAATGCAAATCGAATCTATTTTCACATGGGGGAATGTTTGCGTGAGGAAGTCTGAAATAAGCTTAGCGGAAAGTACGAAATTGGCTTGGATATGTCGATATTATTTAATGTAGCGTACCCCCGAGCTTGTTTGTCGAGTGGAAAATATTTATTACAGTTTACCTCAACTAAAGTATTTTCATCTGTTTTTCTTACTTAGTAAGCTCGTCCCAGATTTTCTTTGACACTTATTTGTATATTCAAGTGCTGAAGGCCGAGTTAGTAAGTTTTTCTTGGAGATGTATGGTGTGTCACATATTATTGGCCCCGACAAGTCTGTATAAAGAAGGGAACTTGTTAGAGTGACCCGGAAATTCTGAGAATTATTCTTACGATGACGATGTCTGAAAACATGTAAGAGAATTTGCGGAAATATAATTATATACCTGTCTGTAAAGTTTACTTGTTTATAATGAAGACCTGACTTGTACCCACGAGTTCAAAGTCAATTTGCATAAAAGGCGCGGAAACGAATAATATCGTTGATATTGGGAAACTTGGAGGCAATGTTTTGAGCTACGCACACAGCTAATAACATCCGACAAGACGTTCGATATTTGCAGTAAAAATAGGGCTGACACTCACCAAATTCCTGAAATATTTCGAAAAACATGAATGGATCACAATATACATTAGATTTGTACATTGCGAAATAGATAAAGCAA
Source organism: Spodoptera littoralis (assembly GCA_902850265.1). Taxonomy (NCBI): domain Eukaryota; kingdom Metazoa; phylum Arthropoda; class Insecta; order Lepidoptera; family Noctuidae; genus Spodoptera; species Spodoptera littoralis. Next base: position 9,517,477 of record LR824533.2, read on the forward strand.
AATAAAATATCTACTTTAGATTTCAGACTTTTCTTTACAACAGACCTCAAAATGTAAGACTTCAATAATTTCAGTAGGTACATTAAAATTTTTTAATAACAATTTTTCAATTTATAAATGACAGCACAATAGTCGTCGGCATGATAAACATGATACAACCCTACTGGATACATGAGGTCGTAGCCGCGTGTTTGCAATTGGGTCTGCTCTATTCACGGAGACAGCTTTCAACGCAAATATTTTGAAACCAACCCGTACAATTGAATAATATTGCCAAAACAAATTAATAAGGTAGTTTCATACATTTTATTTTAATGTCCGTCGGGTAGATTAATTTAAAACATTATATACATATTTTTTTCTTTGATACATACATATGTTTTTTTACAAAATTAAATACTTTGACGATATATTTATTTGAAATATAGTGTATAATAACGACCTCCCACTCCTAAACTTAACGCCATTTTATCCAAGTATTGTAACTTTATACGAGAAACTTGTTGTGCAGGATAGTGCAATTATCGAGGCAGGTTATAAGCTGTAAAACATCATGCTATGATGAATAGGAGTCGAGCAGAGCGGGTGCAACCGCGTGGAAGTAGGTAGTATTGTAAGAAGACAATTATTATGCATTCAATATTATAACAAAAAAGAATCGGCCGCCTGTTTACGCTTGCACTCAAGGGAAATAATGATCGGAAAAACTGTCGGCAATCGGCAATCTTACTCAATCCTAGCCGACGATGTAATTCCGACGCTTCAGCTAAGGCTCACAATTCACTAAATTAATATTGGATGAGTTCGTTTCAATGGTAGACGCTTGTAAATATGTAAACAAATTCCGAATAGAGTATTCAAGGTACCTACTCAGTGAAAATAATTTTCTCTATAACGTGTTCAGAATTGTAATCAAAATCGATATGCGAGATGTAGCGATTGAAAAGTAATCAGCTTCATGTTCAAAGTCCTTTTGATCACAAATAGCGCCAAAACTGTCGGCGTGTAATATAATGTTTAAGCTGCTAGTAACTTTGTGAAGCTTGATAGTGACGTTGAAAGGCATTCCTCATACTCGTGTACCGTGTACTCCGTGTAGGAACCTACACGGTAATGTTCGCAGACTTGTCTAATTTCGCTCTGGCTCACTTTGTTTTGCGTAAGGCTCCACAGTAATTCTACTGAATATAAATGAAGTTTCCCTTGTTCTATGAATAACATTTGCTAAGAGCGCAATTTACATTTTATTTAAAGCCTTTGTGTGTATTGTATATATAGCAAACATTTTCAGGTTCGACTTGTGAAATCAAGATATTTAACCGCGAGAAACCTAGCGGTAAGAATATTGTGAGAGCAAAAATTACTTGTCTGAGTAATGCCCTGCTTTTATTAACATCTAAAAATATTGCCGAGTGGAGTGAACACGTCCATGATGAGACCGACGCGATTACTTGTGACGTTTTTTGAAGGTAAAATATAAGAGTACATTATTTATCTTAGTTATTTCAGAAAAATGAATGCTTAAAAATCAAAGTGAGGTTTATTTATTTACAAGGTTGTATCAAAACAATAAATTGTATACCATGTATTTAAGGATTATCTACTCTTAATCTTCCTAATCGCGTTGAATATCTCGACTCTATTATTCCCTTTGTCTTTGAGAATTATGCTCCATCAAAAGATGGGTATTGTAACTTTGTTCCGAAAAGTAATTGTGTAAAAGCCGAGCCTTAGCTGAGTCACGTGGCTAGATACTTCCGCCTCATAAGTTTTAATGATGGCTGCTATTATTCTAAAGATGATCACCTGCATGCAAATTATGATCGTCTTTATACAGTAATTTAAAATTTTATTCCAAAGGTTTTTCGTAAATTTTCATTCGAGGGGTGTGCTCAAATTTCTGTTGAAAAAAGAGGAAGTTGAAATATCTCTTTGCTTGGAGATAAATTAATTTTGTTTTTAATGCTCCGTCTTTTTTTAAGGTAGCCGCGTGTCCACTTAAATCCGGTCTAAGGTTACTTCGTATTCTTTCGTTTTTACTTTAATTTATACAGGACTTAGTTTAGGATAATTAATTCGGTTTACGCTAGGAAATTATTTTTGTATGACGGCATGAGGTCAGATTCTTTAAAACAAAGACTACATATGTATATAAAACCTGGATACAACTTTCTCAATTAACAGTCATGCTCGCGGCTAGTGACCGAAGCTCTTTTAATATTTATAGCACATCATGAATAAATCTTTCACACGAAAAATTGGGAAATATTGAACCATTATTTTACGGTTAATAGTTAAATTAATTTCAACTTCAGTAAGTGCCGATTAAAAACATACGGGAACAATTCCAGAGACCACGCTATAAACAAATGTTATTGTGAAACTCGATGCTATGAATTATTCACGTGGGAAAGGTTACAACCAACGAACAACTGTAACAACCGGCGATTCCTAACAAAAACTTTACAGTTTTGCCTCGATACAATTGTTTTATATTTAGTTAACAACTGCTAAACGATTATAAATAGCACTTCGGTTTATTATCAAATCGAAGGAATCAAACTTAGTTTAACATAATATAACGTCTTGAAAGTATAATACAAATGAGTCGGTAAGCTAAAATTTTTTATACATATCTCGGGTCATGTATTACTGGATTTAGGTCATAATGATACGAGGGTATAGGAATTTGGTCATTACGTCATACCTTTGTATCGCTGAATGGTCTTGCTCAGCAGTTGCATTTGCAACCACTGAGTATCTGAACAAGATTCTACTACTACTAATCCAGACAGTCGTAGCCAGGCTTCGTTGGTCGAGTCAAGGAACTGACTAGGTAATAGCTATAGATATATTTTATTTCCATATCTTCTATCACAAGTCCCTGTCGCGTTATCATCATTTCAAAGATACTTATTGAGGTCTCTATACCTATGTCGATGTGTGAATAATATATGCCACACATATAGAAAAAACAAAACAGTACATTTACTCATACTAACCTACTTAAAGGTACTCTAAAAGTCCCAAGGCATTTATTGAAGCAAAAAAATCTATATTAATGTAACTTTAAAAAAAAGAATCGGCAGATACTCTACTAAAAATATCTAGATACCAGTAAAGTAAGTACCTACTTGATTTTTTTATATTTAGGTACTTTCACCGTGAACGCTCTACAGCGATACGCTATGTCAACTTAAAATTTATTTAAGCTAAGCTTTATCGAGATACGACCCTAAAAACTAACAACAATAGGGGTAGGGACATACACACTATCATAAATCCTTTACACGCGTCTTCACGTGTCTATGTAGGTACTACATTTAATAAAAGCTCGGGGTACTTAGGATTTGGAATACAATACATGTTGGTAATCCCCCTGAAGCTGACTGCCGATCCGAGCATGAATTGCTCTGACGCTATGATAAACCTTTTGTTCTCTGTGACGACTTTTTAGAATTGTTATCGAGTCTATTGTGGGCGGTAATGAACGACACTTCACAGAAACTGTGCGCGGAGATAAGGAGTCAACTACCGAAGTGAATATTGACAACATTTACAACTTGTTTACTATATTCGCGCGATTTTGTATAAAACTGTATCAAGTAGTTTACACTATTTCTCCGAAGACTACTTACCAATTCTGCGAAATATTTACGAAGTTTCCACTATTAATGACTTAAGAAGGAGCTGCTAAATTTAAAATTGAACCATTTAAACTATAACTGTTAACAAGAAATTGGAATACCGAAGTCTATTTTAGACTGAAGATTGTTTACGAAGCTATAAGGGTACAAGTGTTATAAATATTGATAAAACATCGGCCATTTAAGAGGTTGTTGTATTGTGTACATTGCGCACGATAACATAAGACAAAGCGGCCAGCACCCGAACAATATGAAAAGTCAGCTATACTGTGGGTTATTGGAGAGAACCATAATTCAGTTGGAGGGTAGATAACTTCCAGCGGTAAATATACTCGGGGGCCTGATACCGCTGCTGCGATACAAATGAAATAATCTTTGATAAACTTCTACTCTAGTTTTTCGTTTCTAGTCGTGCCTCTTTACAGACACCTAGGGACAGTATGGACTAGATACAATTTCCGTCTAAAATATAATAAATTCGTCTGAGACTTAAACAATTCTAAAATGTTAACCTCATTTTATTTCAATAATATTCCAACAACGACGCGACAATAACACACCAAAATACCGTGTGCCGTCAAGAGATATCTAGTTGACAAAAACATCGTCTCCGATAACCTCTCAGTCCGTGGCGAACTAATACCATTATCACTGATACGAAATAGGAGGCAGGCCACTCAAACGACTCGATTGTACGTCCCGGGAGGGTAGTGCTGAGAGGCCGGCGGCGCGGTGCGTCACAAAGGGCATGTGTACTAGCAAACGACGCAACAGTCGCGGGAGTGAGACGTGCCTCGCATCCCACCTGACTGACCTGTCCTCCTGTCCGGGCGACGCTTGTACGACGCAGTGCCGCTCTTAAAGGAGATTAGTTCCCCCTTTGCCTTTTCACAGCGCCAGATAAGTATCTACGACAGAACACGCTCTGGCTAGTCAAGATTTTGCAACATAAAATTCAATTACAGCAATTATTCGCCATTATCAGAGTACTGTGCCGTATATAAATGCATTTTGTTCATTAGGAATTCCACATGCGTAAACTTACAAAAGCGACACAAAGGTAGACTAATTAAATTTTCATAATACCTCAAACATTCTGCTCGAGTAAACTAAATGAACTTGTGCATGACACCTTCACCGCATACAGAGAGAATTTACCTTCATTCGCCCTTTTGAAGGTGTTAACTCTCGGAGAAAACAAGTTATAGAGATTAAACTACATAAATTTCAGCAAGACTACGTGAAGAACTTACCATTGGACCCGACCTATCAAATAAATCCCAACGAAAGTATTTAGGGTATAAAACTGCTTCAGAGTAAGACGGACTAAACCTACTCGTAACTTATTCAAATGACATGTGGATGGGATAATGTACAAAAATATCGCTCCACGCTCCGCGATAAGCCTATTTTATAGATACCCTTCCAATTTTTATATCCCTTCCGAAGACGTGTTTATCCTATACAAAAAAATGAGGAGCAAGAAATACCAAACTGATTTCACTAAGGATCATAATACTATTTGCACTGAACACCATTGTCTAAAATAGATTCCTTGACTCACAAATGTAGAGTACATTTACATTACGTTTAAATAAATTTCCTATTTAGGCAGATGGAAGGCGAACGTATCGCACAAAAACAAGTTGATGAAAAAATACATTTTCGATAAAGCAAAGATTTGGAATCAATAACAAACTCAATTTTCAAATGGAAAGAGCTCACAACCAAGGACTACATAATAAAAAGGAATACGGGCGAGGCTCAATGGGAGAAGTCCTTTTTTATCAAAACTTCAACCATGTCCTGCAGTTGAATTGAACTTGGAATTCGATGAAATACGCTCATTATTGGAAAAGTGTACTTTACAAACTCATTCTAGACACAAGGACATGATTAAACAAATGGTAATCGAAAATATATTTCAAAAGGCAACAAACCCTACTTGCATATTCAAAATATTCCATTATATTTTAAAACAGCCTCTCCAATTATTAAAATAGCAAATGAAAAACGAACCAGACGTTTGAATGAGATTTTCTTATTTGCATGAATGAAAAGAGAAAATGTTGTTGTGGGACCACGTTTAATTAGACATTAGCATTTTTCTTGTCTAGAAATCTGATCATTAAGATTTGATATAAACGTTTTTTACGTATTTTAATTGGTAGTGAAGACCAATAACTGAGCATGAGGGACAATGGAGAATAATCTCAGTAATGTCTAACCTAAATAATAAAAGTCAGCTTTCTTTTCAACCGGAGCTGAGCGATATTCATGATGGTGGTGTTTTAGAGCAATTCTTATAACGAAGGCTATGACTTATTCATGTTCTGGAAGGTAGACGCAATAAGTTCGAAGACTTCAGATGGCGAGCTGTATAATAAACGAGACAATAACGAAGGCAGAGTGTCCTGACGACGCGCGACTGATCACAGGGAGGCCGAGGCCTACACATCTACACCGCAACCAACAATAAATGGGAAACAAAACAAACACACACCATAACACAAACAATATTATTGTATTTTCAAACAACATCAAATGTTATTGTTGAATATAAATAATTTAAAATATCTAAGTACTCTTTTCCTTTGTTGATGTGGCTATCGGTGTGTGAATCTGCCACACATTATTAGGTAACTCTCGTCCATAAACATCGAGGCATGTTTTTAGCAGAGGGGCGCAAACCTGTAATTAAAAGCATACAATTATTTTTGAATAACCCTTTTCATGTCAAACGCAAAACAGGCGCCTATAGGTACTAACTTTTCCAAAGAAACCCAAAGCCCAATGGCCCAGATTTATTCCTAAATTACGATTTGTAGAACAATGATTTATCACAACATCTTGATTGACCTGCAAATGAAAATTTTTATTTTAATTGGTATTTTATACTTGTAATACCTAAAGAAAGTTGTATTTCCGTTTAAAGTCACAATAATAACCATAATCTGAACAAAATGTTATTTAATAAACCCTTACATGCACAGGTGTCCCTTCCTGTTCGAAGCGCGTGATATCAGGCCTCTGTACCGGCAACACCCTCCACCGGGTATTAGAGACATTGTACTTGCTGAGGTACAGCGGGAACAAGCCACACAGGCCCGGCACTGGATCCGGATCATACCTTACGTATAACGGCTGAAACACAACGCACCTTTCACAAAAACCTGCGGATCAGGTATATAAAAAGGGACAGGAGCTTATTGACATGAATGGAATTTTCGTCCCTAACAAAATGTATGGTCTCTTTTCAAGATTAAATTTTTCCGCATCCTAGCAATTTTGTTTTCCTTGTGTTTTGTTAGCCTGTGTTCTCTGTATTATTGGATAAGCTGATTTTGATTGGGTAGATGCGTTCCTCATAAACATTTCTGTTCGATATTTATGATTATCTGTTGATAAAAAATTCTTTTATAATACCAACACACAAAAAGCAACTTTGACTATGTGAAATCCGATAGGAAGTATGTGGATAATACGGTAGATCGGTAAACAATCACACTGACCTTTCGAAACAGGACAAATAAATTTATTGTTGAAAACCAACCTCTTTCCTGTTTTTCGATGACGAGAGAATCAAAAGGAATTCTTGGTTATACTTCAATGGTTCACCAGTCCGGTCGCAATAATCGGCGCTTGTAATTATGAATGAATTGCTCAGTGCTGGAGGTTGATAAGGAACTCCAATGATAGTACAACCATCTTCAAGTTGTTGCGAATATGCAATATCATTCGAAGTCAAATGGCCGCCTAACAGAAGACCTAGTTTACCTTCAACAGGAGGATCGCTCGCTATAAACCAATAATGCAAATATTAATGAACTGTTTTCCACTGTCTATAAATAAAATTACTTCTTAGGAGCCATCTTGAATCGACGATAAAGCGGTTGTAAAAGAAAATTCTAAGCACGAGGTCGTAAAAGCGTTAGTCAGAATTTTGTCTGGCGTTTTCCGATTAATTTTCAAATTTTGTGGATAGACAAGTCCTAGATCGAATAATAGTTCAATTGATTAATAAATTAACATTTACTCGAACATTCGAAACTGGAGTAGTGCTGCAGTGAGCTACTGCGAGCCACTTATGGGACCTCACTTCTGTAACGCACGCAAATCTGACTAAATATTTTCTTCAGTTTTCAAAAACTCTCAGTATTTTTTTTCTTTTTAGTCAATAATAAGTTAGTAGACAGTATACAGTATACTAATAAGGCTTGGTCCATGTAAAATACATGGCGGTAAGTTATTTGGCCGACTGCCTCGTTGGCCGAGTGGTCGCAAGTGCTACTACCGGGCAAGAGGTCTCGGGTTCGATTCCCGGGTCGGGCAAAGTATTAATGGTTTTTTTTTTTAATTCTTAGTAGTAGCTTGGAGTCAGGTAATGTGCCTGGTATATGGCAATAGGGTCACCACCTATTACATGGGACTCATAACATAAATTGTGAAAAGTGTACATTGTAGTGGTATTTGCCGTAATGTACACCTCTGCCTACCACTTCGGGGATAAAATGTGTGAAGGCTGTTATTTTACTTAAAGAGAAATAGAATAACAAGAACTATGAATCGTAAAATATAAATTACATGGTACGTGTGGCGCATACAGAGATATTTTTGATCCAAAGGCGATGCTCCCAGAAGACTGGGTAAGAATCGTCGGTGCGTTAAGATTTTCTGTCATCTTCCGAAATCGAGCGAGCGTCAAACCACCTTTTTTCATTTGTTCCAGGAATATATTGAGTTTGTACTAAATAAATCACCAATAAATAATTATTGTGTATTCATTTTAAAATACCATTCGTTAATAATTAACTATCATGAGACATAACTCAATTAATTGATTATGCTGCTCATGTATATTACGACTCCCTATGAGACTTAAACCTTGTAGAGTTTTTCTCCACAGTTCACGTGAGTAATCCATCTATTTCTAAGAAATTAATTTCCGATATTTAAATACTGGTACATTACTAGATACAGGACTTACTGGTACATTTTTAGAAGTGTTTAAATGATTTATAGTTAGCCAAGTAACAGACATGGGATTTTGGGTTAGGAACTGAATAGTGAATACTACATAATACTTTTTTAAGGGGGGATAATCATCAAATGACTGCTCCCGCCTGGGTGAGGCGGGAGGGAGTGTTGACTCTTATTGACTAAAAACCACCCCGTTCCTACTTCTGCACGTCGTCGAGCCGGAGCCCCGGTAACCCATTAGGTTCTCCGCGACACTACATAATACTAACATTTACCTATTAGTAATTACAAGATTATGAAACCCTATGAAACATAACCTTCCTACAGAGTGGTATTTACCTCCTCCAATGTAGCAGCCTCAAACCAATTGCCGAGGCGTACTCGATTTGAATAGACAATACCTTTATCATCATCGTTTAATTTAATATTATTCCCAAACATTTTTCATATAAATAACCAATTAATACAAACACAAGCAAAACATCAAACGAGCTTTCAAAAGATTAACACAAACCAAAGACAATACGTAGGCCGTGAGTGATAGATATGTCAGCCATAGACAAAAAAGGAATAAATGAGGTTCCATAATTCAACGGAGAGTGAACCTAAAAAATTGTTCGTTGGCGAGAATATGGCATGAGTATGTAAAACTTCTATCTGGATAGAATAAATATATAAAAGTTATATATGTATTTACATACACATACCTATTTCATCATTTTCCTACATTTAAGTATATGTTGACGGATGGACGAAAAAAGTTAAACTAAAGAAGAGATGGAAGGATTGTTCTAAGAATTATACAAAAATCAGACATTTTCCGCTCACAATTAGCGCGTTCAAACAAAACAAACTTCTGGATTATTGCATTACATTATATATTTGCATATTCTTAAGTACTTACTTCGTAAAATCAAAGACAGCCTCACCCTCCATCAACATATTTATCGCATCATAAGCTGCGGCAGGTGCTAACCGCTAAAGATCGCAAGTTACCTTCACTTGCTACCTCCTACAGGCGCCTTTACTAAGCCAAGGATGCCGTAAGAATTTGGAACTCAAAGGAGGAACGAGAACAATGCCAAAGCGGTTCGGTGTTAGTTACCTTATTAATTTATCTATCTATACTACCAGGTATTAACCTAATATATACAGCTGAAGAATTTACACTCTTATCTTCGGAACTTAGTGGTTCGTATAGATTTTTTTTTGTGTTAAAACAAACTGTCTCGTTTGCCGAGTAGTCGCAAGTGCCAGGGCACGGAGTCTCGGGTTTGATTCCGCCAGGGTCGGGCAAAGTAATACTGGGTTTTAAAAAAATTCTCAGCAGTAGCACGGAGTCTGGAATTGTGGCCGGAATATGGCAATAGGCTCACCCCCTAACATGTGACTCATAACATAAACAGTAAAAAGTGAGTGTTACATTGTACAGTGGCATTAAGTGCCGTAATGTGCACCTCTGCCCTCACCCTGATAAAAGGCGTGATGTTATGTTATGTAAAAATAAATAAAAATCATTCACTTATCGAGAAAGACTAAAGACCATAGAACATCACACTACGATCAGTAGAAGCCGAGCAGGGGGTGAAGAGGTGGTAGAGCATCGATAAAAAATGTAGATGGAGTATTATAGGGTATGTTATTATATATACTACTAGCAGGCCGTCCCGGCTTTGCACGGGGTAGACAATTATTTATTTTTGGAAATTTGGATTGTTGTAATGACATAACTACAATAGTTGGACATATGCTACCGCGGAGTTTTTTGTAGACATTATGATGTTCTTCAATATTGTTGTACATTATTTTGTTCTATCGCTAATAGTTTCGGCAGCACATTCGACGAAAGACATTTCAAGGCTCATTTTTTTACACCTTCGGTTACATTGTTCAAATTTTACCAAGGATCCCTATTTTTTTTCAAAATGAAATGTAACCTATGTCAAATTGGAAGAATGTAGCATTTTATTGGTGAAAGAATTTTTTAAATCGGCCCAGTACTTTTTGAGCCTATTCATTACAAACATACAAAAATAGGTACAAATCTTTCCTCTTTATAATATTAGTATAGATATATACTAGGGTATGTTATTATTTCACCTAATATTCGCTACTTAGCTGCAATTCTAACCTTCACAAATGATATTGCTGCGTTACTTTTTATGAGGAACAGTATTGAAGCGTGTCGCCGAGTGGGACAATAAAAGAGTGCGCCCGTAAGAAAGAAATTAGTTCATAAAAGTTGAAAAAATATTGCCTTTTAGTACTTCTTGTGTTATCAAGTGTTTATAGGGTGAGGTGTATTAACTGTAGAGTTTAGGAAGATGGGAATATTTTACTCTGTCCAAATAATTATAATAATGTTTACTCACAAAATCTTGACATTGAATTAATACTCCGTATCTACTTAGGTACATTTAGTCAAGTTATTACATAACATCACGCCTTTTATCCCCGAGGACAGAGGTGCACACAGAAGTAACACCCACTTTTCACTATTTATGTTATGAGTCCCATGTAATAGGGGGTGAGCCTATTGCCATATACCGGGCACAATTTCAGACTCCGTGCTACTACTGAGATTTTTTAAAACCCAGTAATACTTTGCCCGACCCGGGAATCGAACCCGAGACCCCTTGCCCGGCAGTCGCACTTGCGACCACTCGGCCAGAGGCAGTCAAGTTATTAGTATATTGTATCTTAACCTCTAGTATGTCGGAGCGTAGATATACGCGAGACACAATGCGTTTTCTATTGTGTCTCATATATCGACAGACAAGATGTTAATGGATATAATAATACGTTACAATAATACATTGTAACTTGGCATTAAGTGCAGTAATGTGCACCTCTGCCTACCTGGGACAAAAGGCTTGATGTTATGTTATGTGTTATCTTACCGAAGTAATAGCTCTTGTAACTATTACTTAGTTGGCTGTTAGACTTAAGAGTCAAGTAACTGACTAAACGTTCGCACACGCACCAGACCACAATCAATCCACACAAGTGTAGTCATCAAGCATCCAGTCCTAATTAATCAGACTAGAACTGATTTACACTAATAATGCCCCAAATTAATTAATACCGATGCACAATCGTTTGTAACAATGGCTATAGAAGCAGATGTAATTGTTAAGTACCGACAAGTCAAATGTACCTACTAATAAAAGGTTGGGTTCGCCGAAACAGTTAAGATCACTTCTTTAATCGCTTAACAAGTTTTTTTGGTACTAATAGTAGACTAAACAAACTTCAGATAACCTAAAAAAGTTCAATGACTTCTTTAAAAAATCTATTTCTGAATATTTTTTTTATCTATAAACTGCCTCGTTGGCCGATTGGTCGCAAGTGCGACTGCCGGGCAAGGGGTCTCGGGTTCGATTCCCGGGTCGAGCAAAGTATTACTGGGTTTAAAAAAAAAATCTCAGTAGTAGCACGGAGTCTAGAAATGTGCCCGGTATATGGCAATAGGCTCACCCCCTATTACATGGGACTCATAACATAAATAGTGAAGAGTGGGTGTTACTTCTGTGTGCACCTCTGCCTACCTTCCTGCCTTCGAGGATAAAAAGGCGAGATGTTATGTTATGTTCTGTAGACGCAAAATTCAAATAACATTTTTATGTAACGAAGTACTTTTATTTTACGTGTAAATATTTATCTAAATAACAAAACAATGGCAAAAGTAACAGAAGAATTAGATATTAATTAAAAAAATATTTAAACTAGGGCTAAAAGGTTATAGTATCAGAAAGCTACTAATACATTTTCTTCCAAACTTTCAATCCTTGGTCTTAGTTTCTACATCACTGACAAGAGTGAACACATTTTCAGCTGTAAATCTTCCGTGAATGTCAGTGTAGTCCCTGCAATTCACTCCGCACTCCTGGGAAAGTTTAGACAGACTAACTAATTATACTTACTCAATGAATCTACCAACGAGTACTTTATTAGGTACGTACCTAAAAGTTTTTAACAAACAATACCTAAGTCGTCAATAAGACATTAAAACTACAGACTTTCTAAATGGATACAGGATAATGGATACTTATTTTCTTGTTTCTGAGAACCATTGTATGAGATTGAGTTTATATGTGAGATGTTGATACATAATATCGACTGCACGGTTGATGTGGCGGTAGCTGGGCAACCGGCTGCCGTGCAACGTGTCGCGGGTTCGATTCCCGCACGGAACAACAAAGTCAAAATCATTTATTTCAATTAGACCAGAAAGGCACTTTTGAACGTCAATAATAAAATTAAAAGTGAAGCTATTTGCTCATTCCAAGGTGAAGAGATTCCTATGGAGAAGAACGAGCAAGAAACTCCATAGGTTACTCTTTTTCAATCAGGTTCACAATACAATTCTCTAGTTACATAGTTTGCTGTTTGGATTGTGTGATAACAATGTAACACTAAAATCTAGTCAAAGTGATTGAAAAAGAAACTACACACTTTGTGTGATCCACAAATTGTTGTTTCGGGTCTGGGTGTCATTGTGTATGTGAACTTGTATGTTTGTAAACGCACCCACGACACAGGAGAGAATCCTAATGTGGGGCAACGTTTAAAAAAAATTGCATTAACTACATAGGACTCAAACACAACTGTGTCGCTTAATGTTCCTTTGGGGAAATAACAGATTAATTAATTGAATCTTTCACATAATTATGCATATTGTTAACTCAACTTACCGGTCCAAAAAATGTTTGCATCCAATTTTGATTCATAACACACAAACTCGTGTCTGAGACGCAGTTTTTAATTATGAGCCTGGCACCAGTCTGAAATAAGTTATAAAACAGCATAAAAATCTTATTTCCTTTTTGACATCTACATCTAAAATTTAAACGGGTCGAGAAATATTGAAAGCTATCTAGATTTTTAGGATCAACGCCAGCCAAGCTGGAATTCTTTTACAGAATGTTGATAAAACATTCTTTGTCCAAGGTATTTTTACTAGAAAAATTCTAACTTCTTTTGAATATTTTAAAGATAGGTAGGTACTGTAATTAAATTCCTCTTTGTCTACAATTTTAACACCTCTTTTAATAAAATATTGGTATTTTATTTTCACGATAGTGTAGGCACATTCTTTCAAAAAAAAATGTTACTTTACACTACGCTACATAATTATACAATAGGGTAGATGACTAATTTTTATTTTAATTATTTAAAAATATTAGACACGTATTTTTTTTTACGGAAACGAATAGTTTCGAAGATATATTGATTCGAAATGTCGCGTGACGTCACTTCTATGTACTAAAATGTACTTCTATGTACTAAAATGTACATAAAGGTGACGTCACGACGTACGTAGAAATGACGTTTTAGCCCCACTCCTAAACTTTGATTCGTTAGATTTAAGTATCATTTTATCATACACCAAAATAATTATTACCTAACTGACGGTTCATCAACAGCCTCTAAATGCCCACTGCTGAGCAAAGCCTCTTCTCACACGGAGAAGGTTAGAGCATTAATCACCACGCTTGCTCAATGCGGGTTGGCGATTTCAAACTTATAATTAGAAATTATAAGTCCAGGTTTCCTCACGATGTTTTTCCTTCACCGTTTGTCAGTGGTGTCTAAATAATCTTAGAAAGTACATATAACTCGGAAAAAGTCACATTGGTACTTGCCGTCGGTAGGTTTCGAACCCGCACCCTCATGTATGAGAAGTGGGCGTCTTAAACCTCCGGGCCACCACGACACTAACTTTTTTTTTTTTTTTTTTTTTTAATTTGTATATCTGCAATCAGTCGCCAGACTATAATCAGATGTGGTGAAGTGGGATGTGGCTTTTGAGTACAACAGGCCAATGCCTGTTGTCACTTATATTATAAGGTGTCGCTTTAACCTTTTTACGATTTTAGCATTGTCAAGTAATTCCATGACCAGTGGATTGGGGTGGTGGGCGAGACGCTCACGATGTTGTTTTTTATAGCGGTCTATTTCTGACGCTACCGTTGGTATGTGCAGGTACTCGTGAATTTCGTCATTTTTCGTAAACCACGGAGCATTTGCAATGTTTTTCAAGATAATGTTTTGGACCCTTTGTATGCATGTTGTATTAGATTTGCTGGCTACTCCCCACAACTGAATACCATATGTCCATATAGGTTTCAGTACGGAGTTATAGATTAAAATTTTGTTGTCAATGCTGAGCGCAGAATTTCTACCCATCATCCAATTTAAACTTCTAAATTTGTGGTTGATTTGGTCTCTTTTTGCCTTTATGTGACTTTTCCATGTTAGTCGTCTATCAAGGTGGAAACCCAGGTATTTGACACATTCCGTTTGAGGTAATATGTTATTCTTCAGGCACACCGGGGGACAGTCTCCTTTTCGCAGTGTGAAGGTTATGTGGGTCGATTTCTGGGCACTAGCTTCGATACGCCATTTGCTAAGCCAATCTGAGGTGTAATTGAGAAGTCTTTGAAGTTTTTCACTCGCTATTGTGGCATGACTGTCCACTGCTAGAAAGGCTATGTCATCAGCATAGGTAGCAACAGTGACATCATCTGTAGTTGGTAGGTCTGACGTAAACAGGCTGTATAATACAGGACCTAGTACCGAGCCCTGAGGCACCCCAGCTTCAATCGGGAACAATGATGATCGTGCCTCTCCTACTTTAACTCTAAATAATCTATCCGTGAGATAGGACTCCAGAATATGAAAAACAGAATGTGGCAGCTTTTCTTTGATTTTAAAGAGCAGTCCCTTGTGCCAAACGCGATCAAAGGCTTGTTGAACGTCCAAGAATGCAGCAGAGCAATACTGTTTATTTTCGAAGCATTGTCTGATTGTGTGGTACACTCGATGTACCTGTTCTATGGCGGAATGTGCCTTACGGAACCCAAACTGGTAGCAAGGTATAGTAGCATGTTCATCCATTATATCGTTGAGTCGTTTCACGAATATCCTTTCCCACAGTTTAGAAATGACTGGAGTAAGACTTATTGGTCGATAAGACGAGCATTCGTGTGGTGGTTTACCCTCCTTATGGATCATTACTATTTCTGACACCTTCCATAGATTTGGGAAATAGGACATTCTAAAGATGGCGTTAAACAAGCAAGCCAGGAAGGTGATACATTTTCTTGGCAGCTTCTTAAGAATTTGCGGAGTGACTAGATCAAAACCTGGAGCTTTTTTAGGACTAAGGAATTTAATTTCTTTTGCTATTTCTCTGGGTGACGTTGGTTTTATGGGTAGACACAATTGGATATCCTGTTCCAGTATGATGTTCAAGTTACCACTTTCGTCACTGCCTTCGTTTGGTTTGAACACTTGGGCCAGATGCATGGCAAACGCCTGAGATTTGTCTTGGTCAGTTCGTGCCCAGGACGACTGCCATCTTATGGGATAAGATGGTTGTTGGGGTCTGTTTATATGCTTGCAGGCTTTCCACAAAGAGTGCTGTCCAAGTTCTGATGGAGAAAGTAATTCAAGTGTACTTTTTATATTCTCATTCCTGCATTTCCTAAGGCACAACCTTAAATCTTTAATTGCTTTATTGAGCAAACTTTTGTCAGAGCAGTGACGCGACTGCTGCCAATTTCTACGGAGACGCCGTTTTTCCGCTATTTTATTTTGGATTTCCATAGACTGGGTTGATGTAGGGTTCAGTACTAAATTTGTCGAAGGGGTATTTTCCCATGCTGCTACCTGAATAAGGTTTGTAATATATTTGCATGCTCTTTCTATATCTTCTTGTGATTTGAGTGGGATTCGAAGGTTGATGTGACTATCAATATATGAACGAAAACCATCCCAGTCTGTTTTCTCGTTATGGAGGAACATAGGTCTTTCACGTACTGCAACGGTAGAATGCACCGTTAGGATAATTGGAGTGTGGTCCGACGTTCCATCTAGGCTGGGTTCAATGTCAGTGAAAACATGACTTAGGCCCTGGATGACAAAGAAGTCCAACAGATCTGGTAATTTATTTGGATTAGTCGGCCAGTAAGTAGGCTTCCCAGTAGATAGTGGATGGTACTTGTAATGATCAATACACTTTTTTAATTGTCTGCCCCGGGTAACAGTGAGTCTAGAGCCCCAGAATGTGTGTTTGGCATTCCAGTCACCACCGGCTATGAATCTATTGCCTAGAGTTTTGAAATAATCTGCGAACATATTGTCAGTGATAATATGCTTAGGTGGACAATAGATCGCTGAAAGAACAATGGGCCCTGTTCGATCTTTAAGTCTGATACTAGTGGCCTGTAAATGGTTACTTGAGTAAGGTTCCAGTAGGCAATGTTTCAGTTTACATTTTATTACTAGAGCTGACCCAGCGTGAGCGCCGCCATCTGGATGGGGAGTGTGGTAGACTTGATATCCTTTCAGATGGAAAGAACTCCTGTTTGTGCAATGCGATTCAGATACCAAAACCACATCCAGTTTGTTGTAGGTAATAAAGGCTTCAAGTTCGTTTATGTTGGGTGATAGACCGTTAATGTTCCAGGCTGCAACCCTAAGCGATGCCATTTTATTTTGCAAGTTTAGGAATGATTGTGGTAAGGAGATTCAGCAACGTGCTGATTTGTTGTAAGAGCAGATCAATCTTCTCAGTTTGTTTGATTAGTATCAGTTCAACTGTACTAGTTTGTTGACTGTGATTGTTATCACTAGAGGAATTTGGTTGTTGGCCTTTAGTATTTTTCGTTACTTCTGCGTATGAGATATTAGCTGATGTCTTTGGTGAGTTATACACACGACACTAACTGACGGACTAATTACATTTTTAATTTTTATACCCTGTCATCATCCCTATTATACATTTTCTATGTCAACCCGAAACTTTTACATTGAATTTAAAATAAAATGACTTAAATATATCGTAGTCACTTTAGTTTAATCAATATTAACAAAGTTATTGTATTAACAGGATTCGTCTACTCTAACTGAAATACAATTTTGTAAGCTACATATTACAAATGGCAAGCTGTACTTGCTGCTGATGAAGCGATAGAGGTATGTGAGAATCGTAGCATTGGCGTTCCATAATATCGGCCTACCCCCCATGGGAGACAAGCGTGAGGTTATGTGTGTATGTAAGTATGGATGGAAATAGAATGATAATAAAGACGACGAGAATGTGTTACCTTTACTGGAGTCCCCAATCCTTCAAGTCTATCGCATGGCAACAGCGGCAATGTAGTGAAACGACAGTTGCTGTCTTTGACGGCACTCAGGCGCAATGGCATACGGTCTGCAGGGGAAGGCGTGCTTGATGGTGTGTACCGGACGTATAAAGGCGGTGCCTGAACAATTAAACATTTTTTTTTATTCCTTTACACCTTTAAGCAGTGTAGGTAGATTTTCTCTAGGTCACTAGGGTCTTATTAAACGTTAAAGCCTAAATTAAACATGAGCTTATAGCAATTGAATACACTGAACCTCATTCTGTAATCGAGAAATTATGAAAGCCATAAACCCAATAATTCAATCAGATTCCATCATCAAACCTGAAACCTGTAGCAGCGTTTATACGTGAAAAATTATTTCTATGCAATCATAAGAAAGCGTGTCGCCTCCCTGATGCAGCGGGTGCGGGGCAGCGCCAACAGTCTTCTGATGACCGTAGCGGATAGGACTGATGGCCTTATGCTAAAACACTGGACGAAGACACAAGTGTTGTCTACATACCGTGCCTAGAAGTAGTGAAAGTCGTTTGTATTGTTACTGTATTATCATTATATTACCTAAGACAAATTATTTTAATTTTATATGATAAGGTTTGATGTACTAATACTAGTTTATAAGTTGTATATGTCTTTACTAACCATAATAATATGGATTGTATTATCTGAATAAATAAATAAATTGAATTGAAAAATGTAACTATGCAATGCGTTGGAGTTCAGAGATGCTCGTGAGCAGCACACGTGCAGCGCATCGTCTAGACGGGAACGCACCATTAGAATAGGATTCATTTACCTTGTTAAGATTTTTAGGTCAACTGATATAGAGTTCTAGTAACTATAGTAGAACTTTATATCAGTTTACCTAACCCATATATAACAGTATTTAGAAAGCCACTCTATATCCAGAAATTATGTACGGCATGAGTCTTAATTTATGTACCCAAGTAGTTGGATAATGGGATCAATTAATAGATATCCAATACTCATTACGAGTGCAGTTAGTACAATGGTCCAATGTAAACCTAGATATCGCCCCATGATTATCTACAGCTTATAGTAAGCACTACACAGTGCTAAGAGATTGTCAACATGTCTATTTACATTGGTCTTAATGATAATTCCTTATGTTTTGATTGCGTAATTCTAATTATCAAACCATCCTTGCCGGACGTTATAAAACACGATGATAAAGCCATCTGACTGCACGGTTGGTGCGGTGGCTGGGCAACCGGCTGCCGTGCAACGTGTCGCGGGTTCGATTCCCGCACGGAACAACACTTTGTGTGATCCACAAATTGTTGTTTCGGGTCTGGGTGTCATTGTGTATGTGAACTTGTATGTTTGTAAACGCACCCACGACACAGGAGAAAATCCTAGTGTGGGGCAACGATTTAAAAAAAAAAAAAAAAATCTACCGTGTGCACTGGTAAATAATTTTAGAAATTTTTTAAATACAAAATTTTAGAAATGCCGATGTTTGCGGACAATGTTATAGGTGTTAATGAGAAAAAATTGTGGAGAGTTGTGCATAAGAACTAATTAATTTGCTCTTTAATATTTATAAAATATTAATTTTGTAAAAAAATCTTCGAAAACGACTTTCTTCAAGACTAACATAAAAACTGCTTTAAAGTGCAATAATATTAAACTCACGTTAGGATCTCCGTAATTCTCAGCCCTTAGTAGGAATTCATGGCCGTATTTCATTTTGCTTCCACGATCTTTTTCATTTTTTGCGCTGTAAAGAAAACTTTATAAAAGACTGCTCGTGAAAATAAATAAAACTACTACTACACTAAGTATTAGTTTAATAATTACATTTACGTACACAAATTAATAATTAAATTTATTTATACGATTTTGGAAACAATAGCTTTTTCATAAAAAACTATTTCATATACTAAACGAATCTATAGAGGTATATAGCAAAGTTCTAGATTTTTTTATCTTATTGACAATTTATTCTACTACATGCACCTTTTTTAAAATGTTTTCATGGTTTTGTATCGGATGAAACCTCCGAAAATAAATTCAAAATTCTCTCAAACCTGATAATAACGAATGTGTTCCGACAACAAGGTGTGGTAATAGGCGAAAGGGTCATAAGACAGCCATCAGTTATGTTCTGCATGTAGTCCACCTGACGATCCATCACAAGAATGGACATTGCTAAGCCATGTTGTTTCTTACCACCCACCATCTTCGATGATGCTATTAATATTAGAAGGAATATACACACAATAAACACCATAAAAATAGCCAACTTATACTATCTCATTGGTCGAGTATTCAACAAAGGATTTCCCGGGCTTTTTTGGTTCTCTGTAATACCATTGAATCAGGAACCGTACCTGGGGGATGGCAATAAGCTCTCCCCCTACTATAAGGAATTTATAACTAGCGAAAATTTGATGTTACACATAATTGTCGACCCTTTTGAGAAATAAAACTCCTATGTTAATTAAATAGCAAACAGAATATTAGCACCTTGTAGGTACTAAACCGGCACGACAGCAACAAGTCGACTGTTTAAAAGACTATTCTTTTGTCCAGCTGATATATTTTTTATGGAATAGGCTTGATCACCTTGATAATAAATAATCAGCGTCACTCATAGATACCCGCGACACCAGAGAAGAGTTACAAGTTGCGTTGCCGCCCTTTTTGGGGCTTAGAGCAGAATTGGGCCACCATTAATGTGCGGCCACTCGACCAATGAGATAGCATCTAATAGCGTTGGTATCTATGATGTATGTATGTTGGTAGGAAGGTAGAGCTTTATTATGTACCTGGCATATCCGATGCAACTACTTGCACATTAAATCCATAGAGCACGTAAGTTCCACTTATCGCCAAAGGCCTCTGGAATTTAAAAGAATATCGTTTTTTTTAGTTGGCAAAGCAAAAGCAAATCAGCCAGACGTTTTACTGTATAGATAAGTACCAATACACAAGATCTGATGTTTACGGGACAGCCCTAGATCCCTAAAAGTAATAAATTATTTAAAGTTAAATAAACTTACTTACCTCACTCAATAAATTGCTGAATAATGTTCTAGATCGCTGAAGTAACAGTTCACGTCGGTCGCGTTTTCTTAAAAATAGCTTAAATTCGTACTGCAAGAAATAAAATAAGATTTCATAGTATGTATTTAGTTACCCCCACTGCTCCCATTGAACTTCTAACAGATGACAGCATGGTTGAATATGTACCTACTTACATCTCTGCCTACCTCCTCGAGGAACCAAAGATATTACATTATGTACGTATATAAATATGAGACATGTCCTGGAAAATCTTTATACTTATGTCCACGTCGATATGTACCTACGTAAAACAAAGAAAGGCAGTACCACATTTTGGGTATCTTCTTAAATAACCTGTTTACCATCTCATGGCCTTTAATTATGATGTGTCGGTCTATTGAAAAAAGAATTGTATTTGTAAAAATATACCAAATTGAAACATTTCAATACCTCATTTTTAAGTCTTTCTTCGCTCCAATTTCCAATAAGAACGGAATTGTTATAAGTCATGATTTCAATAAACACCAAAGTTCTTTCATATGGAGGTAAATATTACGTGGATTTTCTATTTTATTAGTGCTTTAATTAAAGATTTTGTAATGTCAACAAAAACTCGTTCATGAACAAATATGTCAGTCAGTTATTCGTCAATAATTTTTTCGTGTGCTAAAAATCCTCATACTCGAATCATGAATAATAAAAAGTAGGTCGAAAAAATTGAAACTTTGACTTGCAGAATTTAAAAAAATAATGTAATGTCAAAAGTTCAAAAGTTCATCACTTGTTCAGATTAAAGTTTTATTTCAACCAATGTGTTTTTAAATTCTACATGTACATCTTCAGAATTTTTACAACCTCAATATAAATTCAGTGGGTATCGGTTTGTTTTAAAAAGAATCCAAATTTTTCTGACACTAAATACATAAAAATGGAGCGAAAAAATATATTTCATTTCATGTTATTAATTTGTCTTTGCGAATTTAAATATGCCGACTGCATCAAACCAGCATCTCTAGAGAATACTTTCAATAAAGGAGTGATGGCCTACTCTACAGAGAGATGGTCGTTGTGCATTGAAAAATTTGAAGAAGCTTTGCATCTCTACAAACTATACAAGTCAATTCTAGTTAACTGTAGATTGAAATGTAACACTGAAACTTATGAATGCCAAATCAAAGACGATATTGCTGATCTGAAGATTTATGAAAAATATTTCAATAAAAGGAACTGTCTTAACATTTGTCAGGATAAAGAATTTAAAAATTTGAATCTTAACAGAAGCCTTGAAGATTCTGTACTCCATGATATGCAGGCCAAGAAACCTTACGAATATCTTCATATATGCTATTTTCAACAAAGGATGTTCCAGAAAGCTGCTTCGGCTGCCTACACATACTTAGTTGCCAACCCTAATGATGACACCATGCAAGATAATATGCACTATTATATAGCACAGCCAGAAATAGACCCTAAGGAGATAGTTGATATGGAAAGCGAGGACTATGTTGTTATGTACAATTTAGGTAAGAAATCCTACAAACAGAATAACTGGGAAGAAACAGTAGCTAGCATGGAAGAAGTTATAAAAGACTATTTGGCTTTTGAAAGCAATTGTCGTGTAGAATGTGAGCGGCAACCGGGACAAGAATGGTCCTCAGAATTTGTAATAACAATGTCAAACAATATGGCGTCTCTTTTACACTGCCACCAACAATGCCAAGATAAACTGAAGTTCCTTAAATATAACTCTGGAGTAGAGTTTATTGCAGATGTACTTAATTATATACAAGTAGCATATTTCCACCTTGAAAAATTCAATGAAGCTGCAGAGGCTGTTGCAAGTTATTTGGTTCTGATGCCTGAGGATGAGGATATGTTGGAAAATGTCAAATTTTATAGAAAACGTGTCGATGAAAAAGCTTTTGTTCCCCGAGCTGAAATAGTGTACTATTTGAAACGTGATACATATGAGAAGAATCTTCTTTTATTTTTTCATCAAGGAAAGAAGCAGGATATTGACTTTGACGCTATTCTCAAAACTTATAATTTTTTAAAATAAGCCTTCCTGATTTGCTATTTACTTATGTATAACAATTTATACTTGTGTTTTTATGTTCCTAGACTCTAATTTAAATTTATTGAAGGTAATGCTACTAAGTTGTAATTCTAATGTACTCAAAAGTACTTAAGTACAAAAAAAAAGTAAAAAAAATATCGAATAAAACTAATATAATAACTACTGACCAGTGCCATAACAGTTTGCTGTTGTAAAACCAAAGATTTTATGTTTTTTTATTAAATTTTTATTATGTAAAATCTTTTTAGACTCTGAATTCCCTAGGTATTTTCTATCCTTGGTTACCTTGGTTACCTTACTTTTAACTTCAAGCTTTGAATGACTATTTTCATAAAGAATCAGTTTTTTTAGCACAATTTACTAACTTGAGCTCTAGATAGTTGTAGAAGTATAGTTATAATAGTCTAGTAGTCCAGTTGTATCATCCACAAAATACATAAAAAAGTAGGTACTAGATACCTAATAAAATCGACGCATGCAACCCAGTCCCGCGCTCCTACTCCTACGCATATTTTTATCATTGTTTACACGATAACTCAGCAGAGTATATAAACTTCCAGTAGTAGAGTACCTATGAAACCCGTGCAGCATACAGCGCGTCGCGTTCTCCTCTTACTTTAATTAAGGAACCGTTAAACTACCGCAGATGTGGCCCAGTAAGGCTGATGCCCGACTCGAAGCTACGCACATTCTAACGGGTTACCGAGAGGCTCCGGCTCAAAGCACGCGGTGGTTTTTGATTATTAAGAGTTAGTCTCCGCCTTACCCAAGGCGGGGAAATTCATTGGATAATTTACCCCCATAAAAAATGGTGGTAATTATAAAACTATTGCTTATCTATCTATCCTATCCAGAATGGTCAAAAACCCATAGGCGACTAGCCTTACCATTTGGGAAACTTTCATATCATAATCATACCTCGGACATTTATTATTGTTGGGTAGGTAGGTGCAATAGAAGCGTTGGGTTTTAAAAAAAATATAATGTTCACGTAGGAGCCAGGATTCGGCATGAATTTGCCGAAGTGTTATCACGGTCCATCAGAGGCCCAATACTCCCCTCTCCCCCAAAGCCAGCAACACACTGGTAATTTTCCTAGTATTGTGTACGTTAATTTATAAAGGTGTAATTTTAAATTATAGAAGGTGGTGCCATCTAGTAGGTAACAGCTCAACTATTTATAGCGATAAGTTTTTTAAGCCCCTAACTTTTGCATGTTTCAAGTTTTATACCTTCCACCATCTCGTAGCGATAATAGTACATTATACATTCCACTACTGTTACTGAACAGCTAAATTACCATGATCCTGTTACAAAGTTTGCCGTATTTCCCACACTAGCGGCCTAGCTAGTTATACCTAGCCGGTTTGGAGGTTGCAGTTGTAGAGGTTCAAGTCCATAAGAGAGCACTGCAAAGCAAGCAGTATGAAAATACATAGTTTTATTTATTAGCTGTTTTATCTTACGTGGGATTAAACACCTTTGTCGAAGTTAAAATGGGAGGGAAAAGATCGAACCAAGTTCCACTAAGGTGAAATTCATCAATATACTAAGTGAAAATTTCTGCACATAATGTTACCTAATATTTTTAAATTAGGTTTTATTTTCATCAATTTTGACAATAAAAGGTAAGAAGTAATATTTATATAGTCTACTATAATAAGAACATGGAAAAAGAAACGTTTTTGAACGAAAGAGGTGTGGCTCGCAAAGAAAATATGAATGTATGATAGCCACAATGATGGCAATACTAGCATTTAACATGCCTAAAGGGTTTTTAGGAACTTTCGTTAGTAATTAAACCTGCTTATATCTTTCTGAAGTTGCAAAAGCTATTGGTCAAAACTTTAATTTCTAGGAAAAAAAGAAAATTAACTTGCTCTGCCATTTGAGCGTATTATTTTGTACAGGCTATAAATCGATTTACGCATTATTATTATTTTTTTGAAATAGACCGTACGCGATGATTTGGTGCAGACAAAAATTTGGTTAATTGTAATATTTTAGCTACATAATTTAAAAACAGCATTCCGGTACACCGGTAAGGGCAAATCATTAAGCCATGTAAAATCTCTTAATTAGCTAGTTCTTGTGCGAGTTAGTAGGTACAGTCACTGGCAACATAATGGGCCTGGCGCTGGCACTAATATGCCCAATAAATAAATTTCATGTCTATTATCTTGAAATACCATAGTTAACGATACCTTATAGCTTTATTTTAAGAAGTAGCTTAACTTATTATTACTCTTTCTTGTATAATTTGCTTATTAAAGTGGTTTTCGGTTTCACAAACGAATTTTTGACACACTGGCAACACAAAATCTTTTTTGCAGCTGGCGATACTTCCTCTAGTCTAATATGCGACAGAGGGCGTCCGTCTTTTTTTTCTGTCAAGTAAAAATGGTCAGCTGTCGGTCGTAATTTTGAAATTATACGAATTTCACGTTCAGAGGTATGTTTTTCAGCGATATAATTATGTAATTTCAGTGTATCTCTAAACACGTCCATTAGGCGCGTAATTTAAAAATTGACTAATACTGACACCTGCATGCATGAGGTAGGTATTGCCATGTTTGAGTCGTACAGTTCTGCGCAGGTTTATGTACTCCCGAATGTCAATACTACATCATGAAGAAAGCAGTAACTATGATAAATTCATATTAAACACATCTGCTTCAAAATTATTATGATTTTACCATTGCTTTCTTTTGTTTTTATTGATTAGTGATTGTATCACAGTTCTATTTTAGTTGCAGTAATATAAGTACTCTGGGCACCTAATACTATACCTACAACATACTCAAGTTTTGAGATGTAGGTACTGTACTATAATATACTTATAGATCTATTAAACTAGAAGTTGAATTGGACTAAGTTATTAGAATACTTACAAGGTATAAATTATTAATTTTACAAACTTACATTGTTTGAGAATAGTTAACTAAAACAATTGTTATCAGCCTTCACACAGACCTTTTAAGTATTATAGTTACAAAAATCTGGTACCTATTACAAAACAAAACAATATAACATAAAACCTCTATTCCCCGAACGATAAATCAGAGGTGCAGATATTGATTTACCAGGTATTTCATTAGTTTATGTTACAGAGGGTGAACATATTCCTAATACTGGTAATATAATATTTATTAGTAGTAGTGTTGAGCGATGAATTATTAAACATTTTGTTCTGTTTCAGATACCGAAACCATGGAGAATATGAATGATAAATGGAGTGTTAAAAATCTCTTGTTTACAAAGGCTTTGCCAAATTATGTTATACCAGTGCCAGTGAATGGCCATAAAGTCTACTCGTGTACCGACTGCGGTGACAAGTAAGTAACTTATTACAAACTTTTTATTCATCTTTGAAATCTTGAAATGTTGCACCTTTGAAATCTTTTATCTTATTGATAGTTATAATTAATGTAAAAAAATGAAATGTAAATAAATGAAAAAAATAATGTTAAACAAGTACCTATATAACAAATCATAACATTTTATAATTAACCATACCTACATGGAATAATGTTACTATAATATATCGTAAAAAGATTGTATTTAACAAGTAATATGTTAATAAACAGGAAAATAATAATAAATTGAAAATAAAAAACGTATTTTTTATTGCACCCTAATTTTAATTTTACTTGCATTGATTGACATCCAATAGGCTGCCCATTATGAACAACTACTCATTATGATTAGTATTCTTAGACCCTAATAGGTAATTAGGTACTTGCAGACTACTCTGTCGTTGTATGAAAATTCTCTGCGAATTCTGCGATCACGCCGCTACTTACCAATTTCTACAGTTTACAGTTGCGTTCATTTGTCCATACAGTCAAAGTGGCCTTTGTCAAGCTCTAAGGAAAAACCAGGGCCCTTTTTTGTACTCTGGCATAAACATTACCATGCCATTGTTTATTTAAAACATAAAAGCTATTTTTTTTCTCAATATATGGATGGTATCATCATTTAGAAAGTAAGAACACAGTCACTCTTACTCTTTTATATAAGTCTTTATAATTATACATACCATAAGTACGTAGGCAAGTGCTGTAGGTAGCTGTATGCACCTATAATATCATGTTTATTTTGGAATTCACCTTTTATTATTTCTTCCACAGATTCATCTTCGAGTCCAGTTTAAATGATCACGTCACACGCAAGTCTGTTAACATCACATACGTGTGTCGCCATTGTAATCAAACGATAACGTTTTATAACAGATGTAACTTACTGTTCCATATAAGATCTCACGTTTTTAGAACTGCGACTATCAACGTCACTGACTTAAACGTAGAGCCTTTGCCGTTAAGTCTTTTCAACATTAAGATTGCAATACCAGCAAACAAGCCAACACAAAGCAACCAACCCATTCCAACCAATCAAGTAACACAAATCAACAAACTAACAATAATCGGCCAAATACCACCAGACAATGATTGTATAATAACTGCAGAGAGTTCGCCCAAAAACCCAGCAGAGAATAGGGATATTTATACCCAAGTGATTTGTTTAGAGTGTAAAGAAAACCTATCTAATTCACCAGCATCTGCCGCTAAAGATCGGGCCAGTCACTATATGCAGTTTTCCAACCAGGTTTATTCTTGCCCTGTGTGTTTATTTGCACTGCCAACGACATGCGCTCTCAAAGCACATTTAAGATTACATTTAAAATGCCCCCTTTATTGCTGCCCTGAATGTGGTTCAGCCCTTGGCAATAAAAATATTAATTATCCTTACAATCACGACTGTGAGGGTTTTAAAATGATGAGAGCAACCGCCAGACTAAAATGTGGCTCGGCTAACTGTCGCATTTGTTTCCATCCCAACGATTTAAGAGAACACATGAAAAGTCTTCACATGAAAAAAGTTTTCAAGTGTCCATTTTGCGTTGTTGCTTGTTTCAGTGAAATGAGTATGCAAAGCCATTTCAAGACTCATAAAATGGACAATATAAAACCACTCATATTCTACAAGTGCGAATTATGTCCAGGAAAATTTGTGTTGCAGAGTCGTATAGAGAGTCACATAAAAAGTCACAAAGTTTTCGTCTTCTATCCATGTTGGCCATGTGGTTCAATCTTTAAAGACGTATCCCTTCTACTGTTGCATTTCCTAGAAAAACACAATAAAAATAGTACGGTACAAAATGCAGTGAAATATGTGCTGTCGGAAATTGAGTCTTTAAAAGACACAAGTAAGCCGAAAAGAGTATACCGCGTCGTAAAAAGGTGTGATCAATGTCAGAGAAGTTTCACCTATAGATGTCAGTATAGCGAAATACATAACCTGCCCAATGAATGCCCCTACAAATGTACTTCCACATTTGAATGTTCCACGGAATTGGATGACGCTCCAGATACGACTACTCTGAGCAAAATGAGAAACACTGTGTTGTGTCATTTGTGTAATGCGAATATTATAGATGATCCATATGAAATAAAAAAGCATTATTCTTCACTACATAAAACAGAAAAATGTTTGGATGCCAAAATTGTCCTCACCAGAATTGATGTAAATAAATACCGAACTCAAAGTACCAATTTGACCAAACGTAAAATTAAAAAAACTATTGGCAAGAAAGTATTTAAAAGAAGAGGGAAACGCCAACAAATTAAAATTCTAAGGGATCCTCTTGAAATTAACAGTGATCAGTCAAATATAGATTCCCATGTCGAGACGATCACCTGTGACACACCTCCTGCTTCTTTGTGTTACATCTGCAAAATATGTGGTAGTAATTTTGAGCAAAAAGAATTATTAGAAAAACATTTGATAACACATAGAGACTCGTGCATGGCTTATCAATGTATGGAATGTGGACAAAGTTTTGTTGTCAAGCCGTCATTTTCGAAGCACTTACTGCTTGAACATAGTATCTCAGATAGTGAAACGTATATAAAAGAAAAACATTGTTATAATGAAAATGCTCTAATCAAATACCAAAGTAGTGAAATCATTTCTAACGAACCTCTACGCGAAAATCAATGTAACATTTGTAGAGAGGACTTTGAGGAGCCGGAAGATTTAGCCAAGCATTATAGAGTTCACGGTATGGCTTTTTTGATGAAAAACAATCAAAGTAAATGAAATAAAATATTATTTTACTTCAGTCAGTAAAAACAGTTAAGTAGTTAGTTGAAGCCAAAAAATTTAAGTTCTTTTCGTAATCTTCTGCAGTGCAGAATTGTTATCTAGTAATTTGTTATTTTATAGGTATAGTTTAATTTTGTCTCATTATCACTATGTAAAATAGTTTTTAAACGTTTTTAGTTATAAAATAAGTTAAACAGACTACATTATTTTAAGAATAGACGCTAAGTTGTAACGTTGTTACTTTTACTATACTTAACTATTAAAAAATATAACAAAACGCCTTTTTAATTAGATAGGACCTGTATTTGTATTATTAATTTGTATTTGTATTACTAATTTGACTGCGTCGTGAATTCGGATTGTTTAAGATTCGATTACTTACGCACTGGATTAATATGCTCAATGTTCTCAGTACTCAGTAGGTCCTGATCAGTAGGTAGTGAGCCCTGATCAACCTGGTGTTAAGAATAAGCCCACTAGCAATTAAGTTGACATGAATACCACCAAAGGCTCTATACAATAAAAATATGTGTCTATGGTGTGTCCTTATGCAATTTTCTGTTGTCTATATACATACATATATAAAAATGAAACCCGTTTCCCGTTGTCACGCCATAACTTGAGAACGGCTAGACCGCTAGGGCTGATCTTATTTTTGTTGTGTTTGTTATTGTCAGGAGAAGGTTCTTAAGACAGAAAAAATCCTGAAAATCCAACGGGAACTGGAGAAAACGGGATTGCGCGTACGAAGTCGCGGACAGACGCAAGTGTACAATGAATAAGACGCAATTAAGGCAATAACTATAGGTGTTTTAAATTGTAGTTGCCAGTAATCAATTAACTGATATTATTAAGCTATTGGTGTGGACTACTTGTAAGCAAACGACAAACGTGTTGTGTTTAATGACTGAGTATGTTTAATGTAACTATCGTTAGCACGTTAAATTTTAAGATATAATAATTTAATATTGTAACATAATAAATAAACTATATTCAGCTGCAATCAGTCTTTATTAATCGTCTACAATATGAATAAATATGAAGAAAATCTTATGCTCTATTTTACAATACACGGAAACATAGGTTTATACCGTGTTTTGGTGTATACCATTATTGCAAATGCAGTTTGTTATGGAATAATCACGGATCTTAAACCTAGAATACCTATCTAACTTAGCATTCAGAAGAAGAAAGAGAAACCTCTACACTACATCCACGTTAAAAAAATATTATTACCATTCGCGTTATCTTAATGCAACAGTACAAGAAGTATATAGAAAATGTAGAAAACAAATGGACATTTAACCTTACATAAATTACCTAATCTAGCAAAATCTGTAACTTGCGTGTCGCAAACACCAATGCCTTAAAGGTATTTTTTTTTTGTTTTTTTTTTAGTATTTTATAAATTCAAACTAAAACTATTATTTATACATGAATTTTCATTTGTCAAGGAGATCAACTTTCTGCTTCGTTCCGAAGTAATAAGGACTTACGATTAAGTCAGTTCGTTGATATCGAAATCAAGAAACTTATAGACTTATCGATGGTTGTTATACACTAACAATAAAAAAAAATGATATAACATGCACACACTAGTAGGTACTAAATAAATTATATAATATGCTTTATTAACTACATTACGATTATACTCTTACATGGCTACAAAAATGAGAATTTCAATGTGTAGGTACAAAAACCTTTATGTTGTGACAGATAGTTCATACAAATTACGTTCTTAAGTACCAGACTACCAGATAGATTAAAGAATGTACCTAATTTGTATGAACTATCTGCCACATTAGTGTTTATATCGCTTTCAGCGCTTGATACACGTACGTGTAACTGTCATGTCTGATGTCCTCTCAAGTCCTCTGAAAACTAATAAACAGAAAGTGGACTATAATTGTTTATTGTTACAATATAATTTTCAAACTACCCACATACAATAAATAAAAGTAGTACACATTTTTTAATTATTATCACAACAAAAATATACAATTACGACATCTAAAAATTGTATGTAATTCAATCGATTCACTGCCACCAAGACATAATTTTAACGAAATAATGGAAAAATAAATATGTGTTTTTGTATGTATATCTGAATTATTTTATGGCATCATATTATGGAAATGACTAATATTTCAAATTAAATGTTGTCTTTTCACCTATCCATAATGAGGACAATCTCAATTCTATCGTCAATCAATGACTTGTGTCAATCGTTTGTCTTTATCCTTTTATCTGTTGAAGCACCGGCTCCCGGTATAAAACACATTATACCCGCAACTTTTAACATACAAGAGGTTAAATTGAATTTAAATAAAAAAAATATATTTAATGTGGAAACGTTGACCATTTCACAACTATTGAAGTATTAGCGTTATAAATACCTAAAATGAAGAAAGACTAGAAAATGAGTTTGATTGAATCTGGTCAATTATCTAGTCTAGATGTAAGACCCTACACTACAAATAAGATTAGTTTATACCTGTCAGCATTATTGAGATTCTACTGAATTTCTTTAATATTTTTTATCAGGATTGGTTTGCATGATATCGCATTTTGAAAATAATTTAGATAATGCAGAATGTTTAAATATTTCACCTTTTAGGTGGTATAAGCTAAAAATTATCAAACCCACCTCGACCGAGGTGTATCTCACTTAAATGTAGAATGAAGAGGCTTCATTTTATATCAAAAATGCATTCCACACAAACTAATTACACACATCATCGATGATATTTATAACCATTTTGTTTATGCAGTAATTCACCCATTATTTTAACAACACAAGACAGTTTTACTTGAGCTGTTATATTTAAACATCCACTTTTTAAATGAATGCATACATATTTAATACTGCACTGGCAAAATAAAAACATTGTTTCCAAATAAATATTAGTCGTTTTAATCGCTTTAACAATTAAATTTACTTACGAAATAACATATATTTTTTTTACATACATATATAAAAAAATTAAAGTCTACAGACCATTTTGGTTCCGTTCATCATCATCGTCATCAACAGCCTATAAGTGGCCACTGCTGATCAAAGGCCTCTCCTCGTAAGGAGAAGGTTCGAGCATTAATCACCACGCTTACTCAATGCGGGTTGGCGATTTCAAACTTATAATTAGAAATTATAAGCCCGGGTTTCCTCACGATGTTTTCCTTCACCGTTTGTCAGTGGTGTCTGGATAATCTTAGAAAGTACATATAACTCGGAAAAAGTCACATTGGTACTTGCCGTTGGTAGGTTTCGAACCCGCACTCTTATGCATTAGAAGAGGGCGTCTTAAACCTCCTGGCCACTATGACATTAGTTAAAATAGAAAAACTATTTTTTTTAACTTCATCTCAATTTATCTATGTTTCTAGTCAGTCTGAGCGGCTCGCTCGGTTAATTTCTTGACTCTAATGCTTGGCTGGTTTATGCGAGAAATGATTGGAGATTTTTAATTTTACAAATGGATTGTCCCGTGGTCCTGATTAAAACGACCAATATTTAATCCTGTATATGCTATTGCGAACAAAAATCATGAAATATATTGGCTTATGTTCCTTGGCTTAAATAAAGTGGATGATATACATTGGGTCCTACTAACTCGTGTCTGCAAGTGGGGCATTTTGGGTCATGGTTAAGATATCTACGTATACATTCTATGCAAAACACATGCCCACAAGTTGTTGAAGCCATTGGTTCGTCCCCTAACTCCTCCCAACATATGGGACAACTCCCAAATGTGGTTTCTTTTGGTAAATTGTTACACACTGTACACTGAAACAAAGAAATATAATTGATTATTATAATACTTGCCTATTTTGCCCGAAGGGTTGTTACTAGATAGACACCGAATACAAAAATGTGATTAACACATTAAACGCCATGGTGGTCACCGGTGACCGATGTTAGCGGAGGAATTGCCTTCAACAGATTTCTATTGGCAGTCAAAACCTTAGAAAAAATTGTCTGCCGTGTTCATTGTTTACGCATCACGCAAAACCTACTGATCCGATTACGATGATTTGTTATGTTTAAGATACTTTAACTAGCTGACCCGGCGAACTCCATACCGCCTAAATTTACTTTTTTACCTTTGCAACCTTCCCTGGACTTCCACGAACACTTCAATACCAAAATTAGCCAAATTGGTTCAGTCGTTCTCGAGTTTTAGCGAGACTACCGAACGGCAATTCATTTTTATTTATATAGATAGATAGATAGATAGCTATCCAGTGCATCACACTGGATACTTTTTCACGTTTTTATAAATGTGAAAATTTGTGTGTTTGTGTATGTTTGTTTCTCAGTCACATCTAAACTGCTGAAGGGACCAGGATGAACTTTAGAACAGGTAGAATATTCTAGAGTAACACATTGATTACTTTTTACCCCCGGGGAACGGAACAGACAGAAGCTAGCCATATATAATTTTATTGTACTCATTTATAGGGCGCCAGGGGTACAGCATTAATTGTTGTTTACTTAAAATAATTATTTTGAGCACCACTTAACTAAGTAATAATAATCAAGTGAATATAAACTTTCTCTTACCTTCTCTCTCTTATCCCTCATTGCACGTAATCTTTCTCTCACGGCTCGTTTTATATTTTTTGCTTTCTCCTTGTCCATTTCTTGTTCTAGCCTTTTACTTGCTTCTTCCAAATTTTTTAGTCTTTCCAATCTTAGCGCATGCTGTATCCCTCTTTTACTTACAGATTTTCTTAGTTTAGCCGCTCTCTCCTTTGGATTTTTATAAATTTCTAGGTTCATAAGTTCTTCCATTGTATTTTCTTCTCCAACTGCAAAATAAGTTGAAATGTCAGTAAAAAGTATAGTATTAGTGATTTTGTAGTTTCTAATTTCAAACTTATGCTATATTATATAAAGCTAAAGAGTTTGTTTAACCACACTAATCTCTGGAACAACTGGTCTGATTTGAAAATTTATTTCTGTGTTAGTTAGTTGATTTATTAAGAAAGTACATAGGCTATAAAACATTACACTACAATCAATAGAAGCCGAGGAGAGAGGGTGAAACTGCACGGGAGTTGCTAGTATTTTTATAAACAAAATGTTCTAACACTGGCAAAAAAAACTATTGTTCATTCACTTCTGCTTTACAAAAAACAAGTTAATAGAAGTAGACATGCACAACATAAATTTTTGAAATAAATTCAAACTATTTTCATAAATAATGATTTCATTATAAAACATTAACTTATACAAGATTTTGATAATTATTATGTAGGTAACAATTAAACAGATGGATTGGTAAATAAAATATTTTTTTCTTAAATCTATACATATAACTGTTTAAACACAATACACATACATGCCAGTTCAGTGATTTGGTAGTTTTGACTGGAATGTTTTTCAGAAGTGTTGAAAATTGTCAATTTTCAGCCTTATTAATTGTGATGTGATTTTGCACATTCATTACAAGCATTTTCGATTAAAAATTATGGCTATGAACAATTGCATGTAATGGTTGTGGCCAAGACGAAATGGCCTATATGAACTTTGAAAGTGTAATCATAATCATAAGTATGAGCACTAGGCTTATAAAGAATTAAACTATAAAAACTTTAACTCGATGTGGTCTGGAAATTAATCGTCCTTCTAAATGCTCACTGAGATGTACTTTGCGGTGCTTTGGCACCAAATCTGCTTATTTTATAAAAAAGCTGTATAGACAAAAATTGTAGAAAACAGTACTTAAATAGTTTAATTTTGTACACAATGTTTTTCGTAAGATACAAAGGAAGAGATATTAAAAAATACTGTTATTGCTCACCATTTTTTCAAGATTGCAAAATGGAAATTGGAAAAAGTACAATAAAAATCCACAAAATTGCCAAATTTCAACACTCCCGGAAAACTTTCGACATAAACCCCATATTTCCACCGTAATTACACAATTAGCACTGCTAGACAGCAGTGGTGGTCTTCCAACTATTGATGATGGTGATGGTTTACTGCAGCCGCCATTACTATATCCAAGTATACTTAATGAATATTTAATATGAGGGTTATACGAAAAATTTACCACTTCAGCAAACATATTACCTTTATACTAGATCAAGGTGCATAATATTATAGATTAGAAGAACAAACTTAAGACATAAATGTTAGACCTATTATTACCATTTGATCCATTATGTATAGATAATTCAATTTAATTTTCACTTATTAATGTCTACCCACAAAACATGAAGTACATTAAGTACACAAGGCCATGACAATTAATATTATTCATAACTATCCTGGAAATACAGCTAAGTAAACTTACATTGAACGTTGTCGGATAGACTCCTATCATTATATATAGAGTCTTCCGAATCTCTATCTAATTCAATCACCTCATCTGGATTATGTTGGGTCTGTGATCCGTCCGTAAACGAGTCAGCAAGATTTGTGAGATCAATTACATCACTTATTGGATACGGGTCCATTTTTGCAATCTTCGATCAGGTGTAGAACCTAATCTCGTTGTATTTTATGTTTTACTTTTACACCTTTGTTTATGTGTGATCCTCCTCTTCATCCAATCCTCAATTCTTAACTTAGGTAGGTATAAAATTACAAATAATTTTGAAATCACCGAACTCAATTCAATTTCTTTGTGAATATAAATTTCACTTGTATTCACAATAGTAGGTAGGTAGATTCTCAAAAGTAGATCTAGCTACTGTTAGATTATCAAAGAATATAAATTAACAGAGAAAGATGGAGCCTGACAGCCACAGGCAACAACAGTTGGCAATGACAGTGACACTTTGAAAGTTTGATTATTTTGATTGACAAATTGACAGTGTAAGGGTAATACAGAAGTATATTCCGTTTCCGTTCCAATCATTAAAGAAATAAGAGGAATATGAACAACTAGCTTTTACCCGCGGTTTCGCTCGCGTCACAAAAGGATAAAAAATAGCCTATGTGACATATACCAATACACACAGCGCCATCTATACCAATACTTTTGTTTTTCCTCGGGAATATCATTTTTTTCCGGGATAAAAAGTACCCTATTATTTAATCCGGACTTCTAACTTTACGTCTGCAAAAATTCAAAGCAATCGGTTGAGTAGTTATGGCGTGAAGGTGGAACAAACAAACAAACAAACAAACTCACTTTCAGATTTATAATATTAGTAAGGAAGTAAGGAAGTAAGGATAAGGATAAGGATAAGGATAAGGATAAGGATTAGTAAGGACTTTCAGATTTATAATATTAGTAAGGATAGTAAGGAAGTAAGGATAAGGATAAGGATGGACCACGTACTTAGCGTGCCAAAATGGAAACAAATCAAAAAAGGCGTAGACCGCCCATTAGAGTGTAGTAACAAAACTAGCTGCACTCAATCGAATACATTTAAATCATTTTTCTTTTGACTCAACTTTTGTCGAAGGATATTTAAAATTACTCATATATATTAAAGCAGGAAATTGTTTTGCCGTTACAGCACAAAATAAATAGTATTACTGAGGAGATAGGTCAACTTTTCAGAGTGCTGCATTTCTAAATGAAGTACAGGTACAGAAAAGTAAAAGTACAAGTACGAAAAAAGTACGAAAAGTACAAGTACAGAAAACAAAAACTGTTAAAGGTCAATCCTCCGCTAGCGTCGGACATTGTTGCGGAGAACCTAACGGGTAACCGGGGCTCCGGCTCGACGTGCAGGAGAAGGAACGGGGTGGTTTTTAGTCAGTAAGAGTCTGACACTCCCTCCCACCTCAACCAGGTGGGAGCAGTCATTCGATGATTTTCCCCCCTTAAAAAAAAGCGTCGGACATTATTGTCTGACACGGCATCCAATGTGTTAAATGATTAAAAATAAATTATTAAAAACCCTCAAAGCATTAGCCACTTTTTGAGCGAGCACTTTTTGTTTTAAATCCTTCTTACAATCCTACTAATATTATAAATCAGAAAGTGAGTTTAATTGTTTGTTTGTTCCACTTTCAAGCCGTAACTACTGAACCGATTGCTTTGAAATTTTGCAGACGTAAAGTTAGAAATCCGGTTATTGCTTTTTATCCTTTTGTAATGCGAGCGAAGCCGCTGGTAAAAGCTAATAATGAATATTTACGTTTGATGGTTAGGGTTACGCGGTTAGGTATTCTAATTTCCACAAAAATAGAGAAAACGGGTTACGGTTTTTAATTCCACCAAATATACAGAAAATATGCAATGACAATACTGTCACAAGTAAAATAACTGTGAATGGACTGTAGGCGTTTTTTCTGATAAATACCGTAAACGGACAAATACTGAGTATGTGTTTATAGAAATATAGATAACAGCGTTAAAGAAATGACATCTACCAAATATCGAGAAACCTAAAAGTTATAATAATACTTGTTAAAACCATCCCAATACCTCTACAATGTACCATTTAGTGAATTTCTGCTCAGGGAACTAAAAAGACAAACTTGTCAATAAACGTTCTACCCATCAGTAGAGATAAGTAAAATATTTATTGTCTATATTCATTGATATTTCCTTTTTACTTTTACTTCCTTATCTATGGTCCCACTTATGATTTTGACTGATTTTGACGTGTGTGGTTTACTTCTGTTTTCTGCAAAAATAATTTTATTACCATTGACCAGAATTTGAACTAGAATATTATAATGAAAAACATATATTGAATGCTGAACTTGTAACCTTAATAAATGTTTATGTTAATCTACTGACAAATCGTTGAAAAGCCATAAATTTGTGTGACTAATCAAAAAAATATTTCTAGTGATTCTCCAACATTATAATAAACATAAACTTTCAAAGTATGTTATTGTTATTTTTGTCTTTACTTTTATATCCCGTGTGTTAAATAATGATTACACGTATTGATATTGTTCCAGCATGCATCTCGGAGTTAATATATCAAATGCTTTACAACAATTAGAAAGTGTAAAAGCAGCTGTAGATCAAAGTGATGATCCCAAGTTAAAGGTGAGACTTGGAAACATTTATTGTGCTTCATTAGTTTGTAGTAAACATTGACAATATTGTTTTAAATTTAGTTATTGAATTCTAAATTAGTTTTTGTGCTTGAGATTGCAAGATGTAAGTACTTGTATTGTTTGTTTGTTTTCTTCATGTTTCTAGATTTTGTCCTTGTACACAATATTGTGATTTGTTATTGTATTACGTAATTAACACCAAACTACATTAGTTAATTCAAATTATTTCTTAGGATTTATAGTTCTTTTGTGTTAAATTTGGTTTATGAAATTTATTTGTTCTATACAATTGAACAGGCTGCCACCAATGATGACTTGAATATGCTGATAAACTTGTTGGAAAGTCCTATACTAAAGAGTATAGCGACACTCCATGACTCTGTAGGAATGCTTGCAACCCAGGTTGCACATCACCCTTCTATAATTCCCGGAGACTTTGATATCACTCCAGCAGGTAATATATTCTAAACATATTTAGAAATATCAATTGACTATACTAACTCTTCATCTGCCGACCTTTATCTTGTACTAGTGTCTTTATTTACACAAGCTTATAAAAATCGATTGATATTATT
Source organism: Spodoptera littoralis (assembly GCA_902850265.1). Taxonomy (NCBI): domain Eukaryota; kingdom Metazoa; phylum Arthropoda; class Insecta; order Lepidoptera; family Noctuidae; genus Spodoptera; species Spodoptera littoralis. The sequence continues at coordinate 9,556,020 of LR824533.2, forward strand.
ATTTATTTATTGCAACAACTTATTTTTGACTAAGTTATCAATATTTTTGAAGTTACTATTTACTATATGGATATATAATTTATGTTTTTGAAATACTAAAACATTGTTTTTTAGGTGATCTTGCTCTACAAGCAAGGAACTTGTATGGAAGTCATGAGGGGGAGGAAGAGCAGCGTGTTCCCCAAGTATCACCACCACATAGTCTTGAATTTGGTTCTGGCTCTGATAATGAGCGCATTCTGGGGCTCGACAGTGGATCTGTGGACTCAAACATGTCTCCAAAACAGGTATGTATAACATATTATATATAATGTATATATATATAAAATAAATATAAAAAAAACACACCGACAACATAGGAGAAAATCCTAGTGTGGGGCAATATTTTTTTCAATGAATAAAAAATTTGAAAAAAGATATCTGGAGTACTGTTTACATTCCTGGATTGGATAATAGACTATGAGAAAATTTTCATAGTAGCACAGCAAATTGTGCCCAGTATCTTAAATAACAATAAGCTCAGTTCTCATAACATAGTTGACTAAAATGTGGGTGTTATGTTTTAGTTTGTGGCTATTATTGGGGAGTAAATGAGTTAAAATATGACTATTTTTTCAGAATCGTGGCCTATTGGATTTGTCAAGAACTGACGAGTCTCTCGGCTCAATGTCTCACAGCATCGTTGGTAGTGACTGGGCACAGGTTGAAATCATTAACTTGGTAAATGATGGCACTGGATTAGGATTCGGTAATTTTTTTTCTAATACTTATAAATTACCTTTAAAGGTAATTGATTAAACATGCTTTAATTAATATGTTTGTCTTCATCCTCTATCTCTCTGTTACTTGGAAAACATAAAATAATTGCATATGTGCGAAAAGTGGGTTTTACCTTATTAATTATTATGTACATCTGTCACATCCCTCAAGAAGTAAAAGACTTATTGTTATTTACTCTGAATGTCATTGTTCAAGAACATTTTCATTGTCATTTTATTGGTATTGAAGTACAAAAAATATTCACTTGACTTGAAGGTTTTCTAATGTAACAATGAGCTGTGGTAATAATGCAATTAATTTACCATAAAGTGGCACTGTACTCTGTTGTCTCCAATAGTGGTTACAACCACAGCTGCCGATGGAGAGATTGGGTCTGATTTCAGGGTTAGACAAGTTATTGTTTTTTTTTTTGTAAATTCTCATAATTAGAACTGAGTCTGAAATATGGTAATTAAAATGTATAGTTCCCGCAGTATATTGATGAAATATGGTATGAATCTCTTGTTCATACACTCAATAATGACGTAAAAAGTCCTAGCAAATCAAAATTGATAAAAAAAATAGTAAAATATATGGCTAATTCTTCTTTATTACGGAGCCAATAGATGAAACCCTGTCATTATCCCTATTGTGTCCACTATTCAGAAATGGCTTATTATATTATGATTGGCGAACAGGTTTATTATAATATGTGAGCTATGTGAATTTTAGGTATAATTGGTGCTAGGACGAGTGGCGTGATTGTCAAGACTATTTTGGCGGGAGGTGTCGCCGATAGAGATGGCCGACTGAAGTCTGGAGATCATATTTTACAAATAGGAGATGTAAGATTTTTGTATGAACTATTTGCTACTTATATGAGAAACTGAGGGCTTAGCACGAATTTGTTTATCGAATCGTAACTGCGTTCAGCACTCTGATTGGCCTGCTCTAATAAACCAACCCATCACCGCCGAACGCAGTTACGTTTGCTCTGGACTTTTGTCTTTTTGCTAAAGAAACCAAAATCGAAAGTAAATCCTTATGCAATAAAATATTTTAAATATTCTGTGTATATTTAATAAACATCCGAGAATGCAGTTTATAAGTTGAGAATGGTATGTTGATAAGTATGTTAGGTATGCTCTGTAAAGGAAGAAACTTATATCAACAATGGTATCCGCTTATAGTTTGAATTGAGCACGTCTTTTATCGGTGAGTAGTGTTTCGTCGAGCGCAAACACAACGGCAGATCATGGAATCTCGGGATTTCCGATTTTCAAATTACTATGAGGTATTCACATGTGAATCAAACATGACTGTGAAGTACCTAATTAATATTACAGTGCTTGTTCATATTTGATATTGTGATTATATGTGATAAAATTCAAAATAAAATTAATGATGGTCGTGCTAGATTTGATAATAAGTATTTTGATGTGTTTTATCTCCTGAATTGCTAGCAAAAACGAGTGTTTTTCTTCTTTCAGGCTCATTTAATGGAGATGGGTTCGGAGCAAGTGGCGGGAGTGTTGCGTGCGTCAGGTTCCCGGGTGCGGCTGGTAGTGGCTCGCGCCGCGGACCCGGCCGCGCCCCCGCTGCACTCACACGCGGCTCATCCAGGACACTCTGCACCACTCGTACCTGCCAGGTATGTATTTATCTTACTATTAAAATGCTAACGTTAGTATGTTTGTTTGTTATCCCTTCACGTCAAAACGACTGAAGAAGAAGAAGAAACGAGATGAAATTTGTGACAGGCAGGGGCAGATTAGGTATGGTCTGGAATAACACATAGGCCACTTTTTATTCCACGGGAATGCGGGTGCTGCCGCTGGCAGAAGCTAGTTATGAATATGTTTATTTACTTCACATAACATTACGCCGAATTTATCCCCGAAGGCGTAGGCAGAGGTGCACATTACGGCACTTAATGCCACTGTACAATGTAACACCCACTTTTCATTATTTATGTTATGAGTCCCATGTAATAGGGGTGCGCCTATTGCCATGTACCCGGCACAATTCCAGACTCCATGCTACTACTGCGAATTAAAAAAAAACCAGTAATACTTTGCTTGACCTGGAAATCGAACCCGACACCCTTGCCCGGCAGGCGCACTTGAGAATACTCGGCCAACGAAGCAGAATATGTTTATTTATTTAAAACTCTATATACAAGTGTATGGTATACTCATCTTTATTTATTTTATTTGTAACACATTGTTTGTATATAAATTGCATAACGGCGAGCTTAATTCAAACAGCATTCTCAGTCAGTCTACCTTTAGGTAGTGTACGGCTGAATGTTCTATCTTTGTTGTATTCGGTAAGTTTTAGTGACTCTACCGTAAAAGGGTGAAGATGTTTTTGTATTAATTTTGATTTATTTTCAATTGGGTACTTCCCAACTAGACAAATACTCAATACTCTTTTTGAACTGTCAAAAACGACAGTTTTATATGGATTTTGTACGAGATTGTGTATTGTGACGTCACGTCTTTTTTGCGTCAAACAGCATACCTACTATTTATTTAAAAATTTGCTGGAAAAATACTTAAATTAAGTTGGTCATAAAATCTGTTTGTGAAAATGTGATTATTTTTAAATATTTTATTGTATCAGTCCCAATTATAAACTGGTCAATCATCATGGCTTAGCAATTACATTATAGTGTCTAATTTCGTATATTGGTATTTGCAGTTCTGCTATATAGAATGTTTTAGTATTTCATAGACCAATAACTACTCAGATCATTGCAAATTCCATAATAGATTCTCAACCTTACTGTTTTGGAATAAACTTGAAAATTATTTTTTTTTCTTACAGGCTCCTGTCGGACCCTGAGGCTCTGGACCGCTACCTACTAGACGCAGGCTTCGAACAAGTATTCCACACCCAACCTACACCAGTCCCACACAACAATGCCTCCAGATTTGTATTCGACAGATCCATTACACCACCACCTGATGCAGGTAAATACTGCTTTTAAGTGCCTTTGCATCAGTAAATATTTGGTTAACTCAAAGTCATAAGAAGTTTAATGACTTAATGATATTAATTTGATATGAATTCGTAGATGCGGAGTCACCAGAAGTCGATAGATTCACAGTGCAGCTGAAGAAGGACGAAAATGGACTCGGAATTACTATTGCAGGTATTTTTTAAGTTCAATTCACACTTATGTAAACTGTTCGAGATTGATAGACGAATTTCCAGTTACACCGGAGCTTATAATCAAAAACAGAATGCGAATTGATTGCTTTCTTAGCATATACACCTGAGTGTAACATAATGAAAGCTCGAAAATTATAGTAAAAAATATAATACTTTAATGTTATCTATATTATATATCTATTTTTTTCCAGGCTATGTATGTGAAAAAGAGGAACTTTCGGGAATATTCGTAAAGTCGGTAACGCCGGGTAGCGCGGCGGCTTTGAGTGGCAAGGTGCGCGTCAACGATCGCATCGTCGCCGTCGACGGCGTCTCTCTCGCGGGCAAGTCTAACCAACGAGCTGTCGACGCACTCAAACAGAGTGGGAACATTGTTACACTGGAATTGGAAAGGTAAATTACTTCAAAAATTGATGTAAAATAGTAATTGTTGACTTATAAATCAAACGACATAAAAGCAATTAATTTCTATTTTGTAATAGCGGAGAATTTATGAAATTAAAATAAAACTGAAGTTTCTATATAACATCAACGGAAATCATAATTTCAAGAAATATGACGATGATCGTTTTCGTCGATTCAAAATAAAGTGTTTTTTTCATAGCTTAGTTATTTAATGTATTTATTTGATAGTTACTCGTTCTAATTAACATTAATATAATAATGAATCTTTCTATACACAGATACCTTCGCGGTCCAAAATTCGAGCAGCTACAGCAGGCTATAGCGGCAGGGGAGAGCGCGGCCAGTACTGTGACTCCACACAATCCATTCTTACACATGCACCGCCCTGACACGCTGCCCTCGCCTGAACATGACATACCCATGGCACAGCTACATAACTCGTAAGTACTACCTTATACTCACCAAAAGTCAAAGTTCACAGTTAGACTCCATAATCTGTTGAAAATATGGCTCTTAGTATTATATCTCTCTTAGTATTATGGCTCTTAGTATCCATGCTTAGTAGACGGGTTGGTTCTTTGTATCTACGTAAACAAACCATAGTAAACTTAGAGTAGCTCTACGGCCCTAAACAATAATTCTATAATATTTATTATGTGAACCCATACAGTTTCATCAAGGAACTATTCATATCGAACGTCAAAGAACGTTGGCATCAATTTAGTTATTGAACTGTGCTGATGTTGTTTACTTAGCAGTGTGTCAGTGGAGAGTGCCCCCGAGGAGCCCCCGGCCGCGGCGGGCAGTGCGCGCGCGCAGCCTGCCTTCGACATGCCGCGCACGCAGGAACAGAAGGACGCCATCAAGAGGAAGTGGCAGGCTATTCTTGGTAAACAAACATTACAACATTTATTATTGTATTATAATTGGGATGATGACAGGGTATGAAAATTAAAAATCTAATTAGTCCGTAAGTTAGGTAATGCAAAAATATTAGACACGTATTTTTTTTATTTTTTGGTATAGTAACAATATTTAGATAAAACGAATCAAAGTTTAGGAGTGGGGGCTCAAACGTCATTTCTACGTATAAAAGGTGCATAGAAGTGACGTCATGCGGCATTTCAAATCAATATATCGTCGAAAGTATTAGTTTCTGTAAGAAAATAAAAAATACGTGTCTAATGATTTAAAATAATCTGCCAGACGGATATTAAAATAAAAATTAGGTATATACCGTATTTTTCGGCGATCCGTCTGATCGTTTACCGGCCCATCTCATAACAATAAAATATTTAGACTTTCTCCGCTCTTCACAAGCCTCGAGTCGACAGTAAAAAATAATTATCTAGTAAATTAAGAAATATGTGGTACCTATATAAATATGCATGTGTTAATCAAATAAAAAATTGTACTTTTCTCTCCAGGCGACGAGGTAGAGATCGTCGTCGGCGTAGTAGTCCGCGGTGGTGGTGGGCTGGGTATATCCCTGGAGGGTACAGTGGACGTGGAGGGCGGGAGGGAGGTCCGCCCGCATCACTACGTGAGGTCTGTGTTGCCGGAGGGACCGGTCGGACGCGCCGGAGTGCATCGACCTGGGGATGAGTTGCTCGGTAAGATTCTTGTTATAATGACGAAAGTGTAGGTTATAAAGTAGGGTTTGGTATTACACAATTTGCTGGTTACATTAGTTTGTTTTGTGCTTTTAAGTTATATAACATCAGTCCTTTTATCCCCGAAGGAGTAGCCAGAGGTGCACATTACGGCATTTAATGTAACACCCACTTTTCCCTATTTATGTTATGAGTTTCATGTAATAGGGGGTGAGCCTATTGCCATATACCGGACACATTTCCAGACTCGGTAGTACTGTTTTTTTTAATTTCAGTTAGTTATACTGTGGCCGACCCGGGATTTGAACCCTAGATACCTTGTCCGGCAGTCGCACTTGCGACCTCTCGGCCAATAAGGCAGTTTTTAAGTTACATTCATTATAAGTCTAGCATAATAATAGGTGAACCACATTCTGGTTAAACCCTTGCTTTATGCTATTATTGAGTACTTTTAATTAATACTAGTAGGTGATCAATCGGCCCAGATGCAAAAAACAAAATTTTTATGATAGTAAATGAACGGGGCCGCCTACAGGCCCCCATTAGAACAGAGAAGTTAGAAGTGCGTTACTAGCATTTTGGGGATTGGAGATAGTCCATTTCGGATTTATTAAAGGAAACGTCATTATGAGAGAAGATTATAAATACATGGGGCTACTCCACAGAGGTGAACGGGCACCGCCTGCTGGGCATGAACCACCTGGAGGTGGTGTCGATCCTGAAGGAGCTGTCGAGCGAGGTGTGCATGGTGTGCGCGCGCCCGCGCCCCGCGCCGCCGCTCGACCTCGCGCCGCCCGCGCCCACGCTCGTCAAGGTAACTTTTGCCATGTTGATCGTTAGTCTAATGACTCGTCGACCAAGTGGGCGCAAATGCAACTGCCGGACAAGGGGTCTCGGGTTCGATAAATACTCGTGATGTTCTGTCGAACCCCGTCCCTTATTGAATCTCATGTGATTACTAGACAACTCCTTACTCCTATAATAATTGTGTATCATTTGGTTTTAATATAACCAGCGTTTTGACAGAGCGATACTCTTAACTTCACCAATTACCACGAATGACTGTTTACTCTTGAAAACTTCATAAAAACGTTATAATAGTGTTGAGTTCGTCGTGAGTTTTGTAAATGAATGGTTGGTGGAAAGTAGGTATTATCTAAACCTCTCACTTTCAATAATTTTGGTATCTTAGACTGGACTGGACTGGACTGCACGAATATCTCTTTGATGCTTAGGACCGTAAACTTGTAATAAAACTCTTCAATCAATCAAAAACTGCGTATTTAAAAAGCTTACTCAACATATCAATGTAATATTTTAAGTATAGGATTCTTCGATTTAAGTTTCCGATACATATATTAAATATGTTTTTGATAAAATAATATTCCAAATTACGTAATTATCATAGAAAATGGGTAATTCCGAAATATAAGATTATAATGTATTAGGTAAAAACTGCTTCCGTTATTTAATTGATTGCCTACTAATCAGGTGTATAATTAATGAATGAGAAATTAATCCTCAACACATGTTACGTATTTATCAAATTATAATATTTTTTATTATGTCTGGAGATAATGTTGTAAGCTTTCAAACTTATGTAATTAATTAGACATTCTTTCAATAATCTGGGTGTCTTTTATCTATGTATTAATCAATAGACACATGTATCTGCGTCGTTGTAAAAGGAAAAAGTGCATAATTCAAATAATGGTTACATATTAGATCACATTACATCACACCTTTTAACCGCTTATCTATTATTAATATGGGACACAATAGAAAACATATTGTGTCTCGTATAAATCTACGCTCCCGGCATACCATGGGTTGATCCCCGAAAGAATAGACTGGTAATATACTCGAAGTATCACTTTATACCAGTCATGCCGCTCACGAGTTCTGTATAAGAGCTCATTGCCAGGCACAATTCCACACTATGATAAACCCAGCAATTTAATCGGCAAATTTGGCTATTTCGATTGCGAACCGACTAACAAAATTGTTAAATCAATAAGTAAATCAATTTTGATCCATCTTAAACATTTTTCAGGCCAAATCAGATGGAAGTTTGGCCGGTGCAGGCGCCGAAGAAGGAGGATCACTATCGGCCGGTGGAAAAGTGCGCTCGCGAAGTTTGGAACCCTTAACTGGTCTCGCCATGTGGTCATCTGAACCACAAATCATAGGTAAGTCTTACGATACGATCGTGATATTTTTGTGTAAATTGGTTCTAATTGTAAAATAGAGAAATGTATATTTCTGACAATATGGTAGTTGACAACTAGTCAAATTTAAAACTTTTATCGAAAAGTCAAAAACGATACTGTTCTATTAATTTTGTACGAAATACCATCTTATGACGTCATCATATTTTCGCGTCAAATAAATCTTAACAAAAATGCTAGAATAAATCGAAAATTAAGTATATCGGCAAATCAGATTTCAAATCACTGAATGAAAGTGTAACTAATATACAATATTCAATTGGACTGAAAAATCAAAATAATTTATTTTTGACCTAGGATTCTACCCAATTGTAAAAATTTGCTTATTGCCGTAATTAGAAACCGATTTTAATCCAAAACATAAGAAATTAAAAGAAAACCTTATGTCAAAAATCAATTTCACTCACTTACAAATCTTCGGATTTGTATTTGGTTGTTGCTGATGGGTGTCCATTGTATTATTTTAATTACTTCTCCCAATCTTATTTTGCAATTTCTTGATGGAATTGACATTTTCACGTATTTAATAACATTATATTTGTAATTTTCAGAACTAGTGAAAGGTGAGCGTGGTTTGGGATTCTCGATCCTGGATTACCAGGACCCGCTGCGACCGTCACATACTCTGGTGGTAATCCGTTCCCTAGTGCCGGGCGGAGTGGCTCAGCAAGATGGCCGGCTAATACCTGGGGATAGACTGCTTTTCGTCAATGATCAGGTATGTTGTCGAAAGAAATGTCTAGTACATTTGAATATTGAATGTCATTGGACTAATAACAACTGAAGTCGAGTCCAGTGTCTTAACTTCTCTTGGTAAAAACGTTATATAAACAGGTGATAACTTGAAGAGCTAAAAAATTACGTCAGAACGTAAAACGTGTGTTCACTAAAATTTTATCCATATTGAGACGAATCGTATTCAAAAATATCTCTCCAAAGACTCTTAAATAAAATCTCTATAATCTAGATATTAAATTGTGTTTTTTTCTCGATTCTCGCAGAACTTGGAAGACGCAAGTCTAGAACAAGCAGTGGCAGCATTGAAAGGCGCCCCGCGTGGAGTAGTTCGCATCGGAGTGGCCAAACCACTTCCACTCGCCGACGCACCACCCCCGCTACCACACACTGCCCCGCCCTCTCAACCTTAGACTTAAAACATACGACATTTAAAACAAAAGGCAAAAACCTAGGAATCAAAATTAAGCGGTAAGAATATTCCTTGATCTTCCTATATGAGAAAATGCTGATAAAAATTACGTCAAGTAAGCCAAATGGTATAATAATATCGACAGTCTGCCAATCAACAGCTACCATTCACTGTTCGACTATGAGTCTCGTCTCCTAAGAGGGTTCGCCATAATCTCGAAATGGCATATACGCTGTCATTTGACAAAATATGACAAATATGTCAAACCCATACATTACCTTTTCTTTTCTATTCACCCCATTCGACTAACGTCTATGCTGTTAGAGCGAGACAAACTGTCATGCGTTTATTGTTTCTGTCGTCTTAATTATTTTATGGCTTCTATCTTTTGTCTTAACGCTTTTTTTTAAGTTGCCAGTTTTTGCCTAAAGTATTATTGCTCATTTAAACTCTTTGTTTGGTTACACTACGGTAGCTAGATTAAAAAGTTATTGCGTCATATCATTATTATTTCATTTAAACTGTATTATTATATTAATGACATATTATACTGCGATTTATTATAATTATTAAGTTTTAATTTTCACTTAACTAACTTTATATCTTTTTGTGTGTTCGACTAGTTGTTAGCTTAAGTATTTTAAAATTTATCGATTTTATTAGTTTAGTTATAGATAAATATAATCATTGAACAATGTACTTAATACTTATTTGCTATATGAATCTTCTTAAAACTTTTGATTGTAATGAAATCATAAAACTGTATTTCCTGAAGGGTGAATAGGCCCGAGTGAATAGGTTGCTTATGGGACGACGTGCTCCATCGTAGACCGCATCACCGGTTACCTACTGGCGAGATAGGGGTCAAACGTCGACCCAACAAATATATAGAAAAAGAACTCCCAATGTATAAAAGCATTCCCAAGTAAACTATCACTATAGGAATTGAGATTTTAGTTTATTTGACAAATCTGACTCCAAATGAAATTGCGACAATATTTTAACATAGTGAGCTTCTAATTCCAAAATATTCCTAAGAAAACATAATATTAAATAATATTATTATAGTAAAGAAAAATATACCATATTGTTTTGTATGGAAGGTTCATTTTACACTGAGCATCTGACTTACGTTATGTTGAGCAGTCAGAAAGGTCACTGAACTTCGCATCAAATATAATATTTTGCTTGATTATAATTATTTGCCTTAAAATACATAAAATGTGATGCAAAATACTAATTTTATAGGAAATATATTAGATAAAAATATATAGATAAATGAATCTAAACATTCTGTGATGCATTCCGAGATGTTACACGGACCTATGTACTTACTGTCCAGATACAGAAAATATTAGTCAATTTACTTGGAATTATGTTAAGGACATTTTATATTATTATCATTATAATATTCGTGTTTATGGGAGTCTTGCAGCTCTATATTAATCTATAAACTATTTTATGTATGGATTAATTTAAATAAATTATCCTGTTTGTCACATTTTAACTGATTTTAAAAGAGGTTCTTTGTTTGACTCCTATGTATGTTTGTGCGCGATTGTCTGAACCGATTCAGATATGGTGTTCAGAAAAGTGTTTGTTACACTTAGGAAAAGGTTTTATATTAATTAACCAAACTCAAATAAAGAGGGCGTTGAAATTGGTTTTTTCAAACTCAGTTCTAAAAAAAATTATTATCTAATTCTATTCCACCTATTAAAGGCTGCAAGATAGTTTTGCTGTTTGCCTAGATATCGATATGTCGGATAGTATTTCATTGTAGTAATATTGGTTATATCGGAGTTTAGGTAAGCGCAAACGCTCCTACAAATGTCATGGCTGTCACACACGTTAATTTAATAAATAATGCTGAAATACTTAAACAACTTTAAGTCGCATTTAAGTATAGTTCTATCAATACAAATCCTTTGTAAAAATAAGATGACACGAAAAAAAAGGAGATGGCACGATATTTAAATTAATAATAATAATATTTAAATACAACTTAATATTTAGTAGCCTTTCAGTATTTGGGTGTAAAACAGTTTATGACACTAGCTTCTGCCCGCGACTTCGTACGCGCAATCTCGTTTTCTCCCGTTCTCGTAGGATTTTCAGGACCTTTTTTTGTCATAAGAACCTTCTCCTGAAAGTAATAAACACAACAAAAAAAAATAAGCCAAATCGATCTAGCCGTTCTCAAGTTATGGTGTGACAACGGGAAACGGGTTTCATTTATATATATAGATAGATAGATAGATTAAAAATTATATTTAATACTTACTTTCGAACTCTATTACGGATTTTTGAAGATCAATTATTGTTATCATTCCAACTAATATATCATTCTATGAAGTTATTTTGTATGAATTCTGACATGATTCTTTATTTTATTGATATGACATTATCTTTTAATTTTAAGTATTATTATAAAAAATATCTACCTGACATCTTTATTCAATTGTATTCAATCGTTGTCTTGTTACTTTCTTTACATATAATATTGTCCATTCCAATAAATTTATATTATGAATTACAGACTGTTTCATTTAAAGTCATTGTACCAACTTTATTTATTTAAGTTTTTATTACCACAGGATCCTCTTTAATTTGAACACTATGATCATACAATGTATCTACTAAGGGCCGATTTTTCAATCATCAGTTAAGTCTTAACTGTACAATAAAATTGACATATGACAGTTTTTAATATGGAAGATTCGACAAATATTGTTATTCCTTTTATAAAATTTAAGTGAGTATTGAAAAATCGGCACTTACGCACAAAATAAACAATATTATAGATTTTTGTTACTTTCGCAACCTAGTAGGATTATAGTGCCTCCTAATAGGTAAAATAAATAGAGGTTAATGAAAACGATAGTTGAAATGTAGGTCTGAAGATGTTCTAAGAGTTATATACTCTTGTGTTCTCATATGGAAGACAGTGATACCAAAGTGCAAGCATTAAAACCACCATTAGATTTTATAAAATATATTTTTTGTAACAAAAATATAACCTATTTACACCTTTACGTAAAGTACTATCAATCACATTGATTCCGATGCGCTAGTCCCTAGTTGAGCAATAACGAATTAAGTTAACAATTATTTATTACGTTGTCCCTCGCCTTAAACACTAATCCTACTGTTTATTCCTTATAAAAGTTCTCTATGATGTCTTTGTACTTCTCGTAGACTACGTTTCTCTTCACTTTTAGCGTTGGTCCTGTAAAGAAATTATTATAATTAAGATTTGTTTGCACAAAGATTTGTATGCATGTTCAAAACATTTACGCCCGAATACTGAAGGCTACTCATTTATAAGTCACGTTTAAGTATATAGTTCTGTCCTATATTTTTTTGTAAAATGACAGAGATGGCGATATTTAAATTAAATTAAATTAAACTTTTCAGTATTCGGGCGTTAGTTAAGTTTATATTTTCCCATATTTTAGGGATAAGTAAAATTTAAAAAAAATTGTTGCTATAATAATTTTGTTGTTCTGTTTTCACCGACTGCTTAAGTTTCTACATACCTAATTCTCCACTGTGTACTGAGAAATCTGCGGGAAGGATGGCGAATTTTTGAATCTTCTGCGCGTTGGAAATTGCATGTTTGTTGGCGCGAGTTATACCTTCTTCAATTGCTTTGTGGACCTGCGAAGACCAATTAATTAATCATTTAAAACGTGTATTCAACAGTTAGCTTAATATAATTCTGAGATTTGATTACTGGTAACACTTACAGCAGGGTCCTTACTGTTAACAATTTCACTAATCTTGGTAGCTTTGCTGCCGAGGCTGGCAACCCATTTCCTTGTTTCATTGTCTAAGTCGTCGAGAGCTTCACTGGTTTCAGAGTTCACTTTAGCCTGGAAAAAAATAACGATTGTAATATACCAAATAATTTTGAAACTTACAATTTACTATTTTTTATTTTAAAGCCACCGAGAGAGCCAGAGAGACTCGATGTCTCTTGATGAACCGACAAGTACCCAACTATTTAAAAATAGTAAGTTTTAATCCAGGTTCCTTTCTACTATTATTGTATGCTGCGAGTCAATTCAATCTGTTCAGCGGGTTTTTAAACAAGTTTTCCATCAACAAATCGTCGCGTTGTAGAATATATTAATTAATACTTTGTACTGTAAATGCATAAATTACCTTTAGAGTAAGTAGTATAGAGAGGAACTTGCGTTGGTCACCGATGAGTACAGCGTAGCCGATGTGCAGTAGTTCAGCCTGTACCGCCTGTTCAATCAACACAGGAGCCACATTTTCACCACCCGCCGTGATCAACAATTCCTGTAAGAAAAAATAGGTAAAGTAGATTTAAAATTATTGGAAGAAATATAGAAAACTAGGTAAGTACCAACTATTGTTAGTTTTGTACCATGTGTAATATTTTAATTGTCAAACCTAGGTACTACTTAGTAGCTACACAGCTAGATTGTTAAAAAAAAACATTTTTTTAAAAGAGTAACGATGGGTTTTTTTCTCGTTCTTCTCCATTCGAAACTACGCTTTGGAACGAGCGTCTAGTTTCACTGACAGACAGACGGACGAACAATTCAATTTTCGACGTTTCAAAAGTGCCTAATTAAGGATTAATAGAAATAAATACTTTGACTTTGTCATAATTGATTTGTGATCATCATCGTTATGTCTTTACGTTGTCTTGTGTGATAAACAGTAATTAAGCATACAGCATGATAATAAACTTAACATTACAGTGAGAACTTAGAGTACTGAAAATGAAGATTGAAAACTCCAACAATCAAACTATTTATGTATAGTTTTGTCGGGCATGGCGTTAAATTGTAAGGCATACCTTGTACCTTTTATTATTAAATAAATAATAATAAATAAAAAATAATAAACTATTACCTTTATTCTTCCTGTTATGTAAAGAAGTCCATTGCTGTCAACCCTGCCGATATCTCCAGAATGCAGCCAGCCCTCCGCGTCGATGGCTTCTTTACTCTTCGCTTCGTCACATAGGTAGCCCATGAACACGTGGCGACCTCGCATCATGATCTCACCAGGACCGTTAGGACTGGTCGATCCTCCGAACATCGTTTCTGTACCATCTAGAAGTGCACCAGCTGAGTCTAATGAGAATCTGCAAAGATGATAATATGAGTTTAGTGATAGAGAATTGCATAATAATTTAAATTTTGAAAAGAGTTCCAGAGCGGATATTAATGGGGCCGTTGGTAGAGAGACATATACTGACTGTGTAAGAAGGGCCAAATTAAAAGTACCTTTAACCAACGAGTATGCATGAAAATATTGATGACTGTTGATGAAGCCAGAGAGGTATGTAGGAATGGTGTACCACAGTCTCTGCCTACCCCAATGGGAGACATGCGTGAAGTTATGTATGTATGTAGTTACAAATTATTTCGTATCATAAAGTTTACGTAATATTTGAAAACCATGCATGGAATTTTGTCTATAAAATTAAATATAAATCTAACATTTGGGTAAAGTGTCGGAAATCCGATTCCCAACACACTGTATAAGATTTAAAACTTACAATTGTGGTACTTAGATACCAGATAATCCACAATTAACCCCAATGAGGAATACGAAACCGCGATGATGTCACCCTTTCGATAAATTTACGGAAATCCTAATTTATCAAGTAATAGGTATTGTAGTTTTATCGACTTATAAACAATTATCATGATTTAGCGGTTTCACTTTACCTATACGCATGTCTCATTTGTTTAGGGAAAATAATCAAAAAGGTGCAGTCTGTTACTCATACCTATTCCATGTAATTATAAAGATAACGTTACCACAGTTCGATGATAGTCACAATTTGTAACATTGAATATTCCATGCGAAGTTTATAAGTCACTGATAAGAATTTTATTAAGGTGAATCATAGGTAAGTAGGTAGGTAATCTACAATTTTTATGTCAATGATATTTTGTGGTTTTTCCTAAAGATTTCAATAGTACATTGCATTTGGAAACTTACTTGGGATATATGCTAAGCGTGTGAGCTCCGGAAGCCTCACTCATTCCGAAGGCATCAACAATAGGTAGATCGAGAGAGAGGAAGAACTTCTTGATATCAGGCGACAGTGGCGCCGCTGAGGTCACGAACGTCGTGCAGTGGTCCAACCCAAGAGACTCGTGTATCTTGTTGAACACCAACGACTTGGCCATCTTATATCCGAATGACGAACCGTCCACCCTGAATATGTGAAGATAATTAGTAATTGGTAGGAATAATTTAGATTTTAGATGATGTTGATTCTAATGTTGTTCCATTTAGGTTCTACCTAAGTACTGAAAAAAGTAATCTACTTCACACCATGCTTTCGTAAAATATATGGATTTGATGCACTATAATAACTATCAAGTAGGTACAACTAGTTACCTTCAATCATATCCATAAGTAGAGACTACTAGAGACATAGTTACAATGTACCTGTGTAAATACAAACTACATACTATGCATTTAAAAAGTCCAATATTAACATAGGTACTTAAACTCATTTGCGTCCGTCTTTTGTGTTCTGAGCTATATTTACTGTAATAAGCAGGCGTAATTCGAAACATATGTTTACTAATGATTGAACATTTCATGTATTTCAACATCAACTTTGTTTTGTCCGCAAACAATGCCAAGTGCATGTACCGACCTAACTACGTAACGCGTGTTATTCACGGTCTTATATGTTGGTAAACAAGTATTAAACTAGAATGACTTAATTTAAAATCAAATGAATATGGAATACTCAAACAAAAATAATAACAATGAATGATGGGATTTAAGAAGCTGTGTAGTGTGTATCATACGTATTATTGAATGTTGTTTAATAAATTCCTAAGTAGACCGTTTAGGGCCGTGGAACAATTGAGGATGGATAGTGGCGTATTTTCTTGACTTATTGTTGCAGTTACTGCTCATTACAATAGGTAATTGATCAATGTTTCCAAATAATAACATTTATATAATCTGTCTGGAGGTTACTACACAATATCATTTTGTCAGTGTTGCGTAAATAAGGTTATATTGTACATAATTTATTTTAGTGTGCCTTACTTATCTTCAAATATATTATTTTTATGATATATTTCTACAGGTATGGAGCCTGGATTGGTAGTCTCCAAAATAGACACTAATAATTCCATAACAACAAAAAAATACTCTAAAATAAACTACATTATTAGATTTTTATGGATATTTTATTTTATGTGTATTGTGTATTTAATGTGTTGCAGAATGTTCATTTTACTAAAATGAACATTCTGCAAAAATAGGTAGTTTAATTTTGGCGTTTAATGGGCTAAAGTTAAAGTCAAAGCATTATTACCATGAATCCTTAAATAGACACTTTTGGAACTTCAAAATATAACTAATGAAACGTCTACTCAATCTGTTACAATTTTAATGGGAATAGGGGAGACTACATCAAATATTTCTAACTACTTTCAACTAGAAAAAAACTCAAAATGTGCGCACACGTTAATGAGGTACTCAAGCACAAATCAGTTGCTAATTAAGTGCTAAACAACATTGGGAAGCATGCTGCAAGCTACGGGGTCATTGACTTTACATACCAAAACTTTATCATTTCGAGGATGGTGAAGTCTATAGGCAGAGCGTACATACTGCTCGATAGGGCACTGATTGGAAAATATTTGTATTAATAGAACTATTCGAAACTTTTCTTTTAAGGATGAATATTATACGGAATTCCGTAGATCTAGATTCAGTCCAGAATGGTCATTTTAGGTGGCTCAGCAATGTACGACAGGGACCTCTTTATTTTAAATCCTTTTTGTTCTACGAATTACACTTAACGAGCTACATACATACATTTATCATCAGATTTGTCATAACTTTTTTATAAATCCTTTTAAACGTAATAAAATCGTATCGTATCATAATCATAATCGGTTAATAATTGTAATCAGTACAAGGCCAGTCTACACCTAGTTAACTAATAATCGCTGAGTATTCATCTCTTACGTTATGTGCGGAAGTTTACGGCTAAGGTCACATTGCAAGATTTATGTAGGAGACATTATCGTCTGGAGGACGAATGCTAAGTGCATAGTGATATTTATAGACGTTTCTGATTGCATTCGGAGACTCTATGAGTGTAGAGATAGATTCCGTTGATATTTTAGAAGATAGATGCAATTTGGAATTTTAGAAGATAGATGCAATTTGGAAACTGAGTACCTACTTAAATTGGAAAGTTCTTAGTTATCTACTTTGCTTCCTATTATTAATCACTAGTAGTGTGCAAATATCCACCAAATCACCCTTAATACACCCTTAATATATCCTATTTCGACTACTTATAACAAAAAAAAACACTTCATACCCATTAATCCTGGCAAGATGGTACTTAAGACCCTTGTCCTTAGCACACATAGCAATCTGCTTCTTCAAATAACCGCTGGACGCGCCAACAGCCATGATCTTTTCATACATTTTCTCCCATACTCGCGGTACGCCCAAGAACCTGATGATAATTGCATAGATCTTATCAATTGATACGAAAAAAAACGCTAAAACTTCCTTTTTTAATTATCTATGTAGTGACTCAAATATCACACGTTTTGTAAATCGATAGTATCTAAATTTAAACAGGTGTTGTGCACTAGGTACGCATGTATCTGACGCATTCTTGTATCAAACGAATGACTTATGAATTAGCAATACCTTATTTGTAAAGTGCTCATAATAAAATCTACGTGGGTGAACATTTAGACAAATATAAAACTTAGAAATTAATGGATATTATTAAGGTTTGATTTGATATTCGATGCACGTTACCTCGTCGGTCGAACTTCCTTGAGTGTTTCTACCAAGCTGCCTTTGAGCGCGTCCGGTTGCGCGAAGAACACAGGGATCGCATTCGACAATGTTGTGTAGATGTCTACTACCTGGTGTTTAAAGTAAAAAAAAAGAAATTAGCAGAGGAGTACTCCTGTGTACCGAGCATTGTTTCGGCAAATTAAGGATACGTCGCGGCACTTATTGAAATTCGCGAATCATTAAAAAGGGGATATTAAAATCATTAAAAACGGGTAAGGGGTCTCGGGTTCGATTCCCGGGTCGGGCAAAGTATTACTGGGTTTTTAAAAAATTCTCAGTAGTAGCACGGAGTCTGGAACTGTGCCCGGTATATGGCAATAGGCTCACCCCCTATTACATGGGACTCATAACATAATAGTGAAAAGTGGGTGTTACATTGTACAGTGGCATAATGTGCACCTCTGCCTACCCCTTCGGGGATAAAAGGCGTGATGTTATGTTATGTTATGGGATATTAAAAGAAACTAGTTATATTATAATTTTGTAAACTATTGGAAATGCATATTAAAATGTATTATCTAAGTGATGGTCATTTAAGTATTCCGCTTTCACTTTTTTAATCTTTAAATTACGTACCTAGGTACCTGTGCAGTAGATACAATCGAGCCATACAATATCCGCAAAGGTTATCAAAGGAGGTAAATTCTTTAACTTTAATTTTATTTAAAATAATATCTATTATGATAGGTTATTAACATGTCCAGAATGACATGCAAGATGCAAACTGGTATATTACTGAAAATTTGCTTGTACTGCGATAACCCATCGACCTTATTGACTTACTGGATTAATAAACAAGTGATACCTTATGTTTTCTTTTACTTATCGATTAACAAGATGAAATTAATATGCTTAGCGATAACATTTATGGATAACGGCGTCAACGTCATAAACAAGTCAGATAAAAGTGCATTTTCTACGCAACACGAAACAAATTAAAGTTAATAAATTAACTAAATCGATAAATCATTTAATAAACACTTCGGTGTTGATAATTAAAAACATTACATCGCACGTAAAATATTTTGACTACAATAACTGTTTCTAATAGGAGAATATAAATTACGACGACAAATCTGGCTGGTTTCACTAACGTTTAAAAAGATGTTTGTTTCTGTGGACACGGTGTTGCACCCGACAAGACAAGCCAAGCGAAGCGCCAGGGCACTACATAGGTACCTTTTTTCCAAACGCTTCGTAGTTTTTTTAACCACATAACTTAGTTTTAGGTGTACGTTTTAATTGAAATAATTGCCTTGACTTTAATCTGTACAGACCTGAGCAGCGACGTGACTGAGAGGTAAGAAGGAGATGATGCGGTCATACGTTGGCTGCAGATCTCCCACTCTCTCGGAGATGGAGTAAGCGTCCCACGTCAAGTTGTCATGAGACAACATCACAGCTTTCGGGGGACCCACTGTTCCTGACTGTGAATGACATGAATGATTAGTTCAATCTCTAAACATAGGAGAATGGTAGTAAAATTATGTAAAAAGAATGAGGTTTACTTGGTCCCTTGTCCTTTTTCATAAGGAGTTGCTATCTTGTACAGGCTTTAAAGTAAACCGTGTCTTATGACATCCAGTTAAGGATCTATGTCAATCATTAATTTTATAATCTCAATCTATTTACCTATTAGATAAAATCTTACCGTGTACACTAATGTGCAGCATTCGTTGACAGCAATCGTTTTTAAAACATTGTCTAGTTGTGTATTGGGCTCTTTGGCACCCATTTCCAGAACTTGCTCCCACTGAAATCAATCAATTTTTATCTCAATTAGTACAAATTACTCATCAAACTCTTTAATCATCACGTAAGACTTCGCTTTACACATTCTAGAATAAACGAGAAAATTTGTAATCATACAAACATTACAACACCACATTTTTAAGAAGTTTTTTGAATAGCGATCGATTTGGATAGTTAGGAGACCAACTACAAACGGACTGTGGTCTAACTACAAACGTTAAAGGCAATAAATCATTTGGAGAAACTAATCAAGTATCTACTTACACTGTAAACACCAGGTACGGATGTGTCAACTTTTCCCTCCCATTGTATTAGCGCCTTCAAATGCGGCAGTTTGTGTCGGACGGACAGGATCTTGTCGAGTTGCTTCTTGTCCTGCACGGCACAGATGTTGGCTCGAGACGACAGCAGACAGTGGTAGCAGGCGTCCGCTGAGTTTGTTGTGTAGATACCTGCTGCGTAACCACTGGAGAAAAGAATGTAGGTAAAATATAAATGATACAAAGTCATAATGAATAACTATCACGTAACAGCCTGTCTCATTGTTTGATTGGCTGTAAGTGAATAATAAGCTCTTGCTTATTTTTTATATTCAATATCTACCTCTAACATATAAAATTCTCGTGTCACAGTTTTCGTTGCCATACTCCTCCGAAACGGCTTGACCGATTTTGATGAAATTTTTTGTGCTTATCCGGTATCTACGAGAATCGGCCAACATCTATTTTTCATCCTCGTAAATGTTAGGGGTAGACTACCCCTAAATTTTTTTCGAGATTGCGCGTACGAAGTCGCGGGCAGAAGCTAGATATTTATAAAAATCATCTAATGTCTTCTTCCGCCTTGTATTAGGCGAGAGGGAGTGCCAGACTCTTACTGACTAAAAACCACCCCGCTCCTACTTCTGCGCTTCCAGCCTCGATAACAAGAAGTCTAGGAATTGATTACAAGGTCGAGCAAAAGATTATTAATTTCCTCTTACTCTGAGGCTCTGTGTTCTGGAATTGAGTCTGATATACCTATAATAAGCAGCTGAGTTTCTTGCTATACATTCGGCTATTTACACGAGACTCATAAACGATGAAAAGTGGATGTTATATTGAAAATGTGTACTTCACTTCTTTCTTTCTTCCTTCAAGGACTTAAAATTTATGATGATCTTAACTAGATATTCTTTTATTAGGTAGATATGCGGTACAAGTGTCTCATTGAATAGAGAATCTAATTTTAGTCTGGAATTGAGCCTGGTGTCAATACACCACGTAATACAGAGCATATCATTAATTGAACGAATGATAAATAGGCCAAAAGTCAGTGTTCTTCATCTGCCTATGACTTCAGAATAAAATGGTCAACATGTAATGATATTTTAATTAATTTTTATATGACCATTAAAGGAAATTCCTGTTATTCCGTAACGCTGATAAAATTATCACTTTGATGTCAAAGATATTTTGACGTATTTATCTATTTTTCAATAATAAACTAATTCAAATAGCACAATAAACAAATAAAGTAATAAATAAATAAACTAGCCAACGGATTTCTAATCTTGGGCAGGTTGTAAAAGGTATTAGAATGGTTTATACCCCGATCGCCGGTCTGTTGTAATCTTTAACACATTGTTTATGTACTAAGCGTTCAAAATGTAAAACAATTGTGAAACAATTGGTTTGTATGTGTAAACTGCGCACAAACTATAAGAAGACCATTAGAGCAGGTTGTATTAAAAAATGTTTTTAACATCACGCCTTTTATCTTTGACGGGTTAGGCAGAGATGCACATTACGGCATTTAATGCCACTATAATGTAACACCCACTTTATACTATTTATGTTATGAGTCCCTTGTATATAACCAGTGAGCCTATTGCCATATACCGGGCACCATTCCAGGCCCCGTGCTACTACTCAGATTTTTTAAACCCAGTAATACTTTGCCCGACCCGGGAATTAAACCCGAGACCCCTTGCCCGGCAGTCACACCTGCGACCACTCGGCCAACGAGTATTAATAAAAGTATAACTAGAAAAGTTATAAATTGTTGCTATTTACAGAATAGCTCTGATAAAACTCATTCTAGAATACTTAGATTTAGATCGTATCAACAAATAGATAAATAGAACTTTAATGTGAATAAAATAATCACCTATTGTTTGAGTTCAGACACCTACGGAAGTTTTTTTCATGATTTCTGATATAAGTAATTTATACTTGCGTCACTCCTCCGCGATCATACATTAATTGCTATTTTTTCAGTTTCCACAATACTCTATAATCTCATTACTTATATTCAAAATGTTTGTATCTACCTACGTACATATATTACGTAGTTCGAAAATTCGAGAAACATATTCGAGGTCATTGCCAAAACGGATCAACATCCAATTAAATTACTTTCACCCAGTGTAAAGCTAATTTACATTTTCTAGAAAAGATGATTCCTATGTGACAAGTAAATACATAACATACTAACCCAGCGTGTATGGCTGCTAAGTCGGCGACGAACCATTGTTCCGAGTTGAAACCGAGAATGCAGACAGAGTGGTATCGCTCTAGGCCTAGCTTTATAAAAGCTTTCGCCACAGTGCGCACACGCTCTTGGTATTGCCTGGAAAATACATAAAGTTACGTAAAGAGAAAAAACGAAAAAAATAATGAATGTATGATAACAAAGTACCTATTTAAAGGAATTACAGCATATTCACATAGATAAAAACATTGATGACGTTAATAGTTTTTATTATCGTGTTCTATCTGTTGATATTATAACTGATGATTAACACCGGCACTACAAAGGATTTTCATTATAAATTCCTTCCATCGACAACTCTTTGAATGTTATGTAAATAATCTGCCCTAGTAACATTAAAACAATTTGTTATCATCAAAGTTATAACATATCAGATAGCTGGATACGTATGAAAATATTATTATGCATTTTAATTTTATCTGGGAATTAAGAGCTTAACTGCCGGTCGACTTGCCCCAGGAAAAGTAATCAAATGATTTAATTAATCTATTACGAATGTGCTACAGGGAAGGATTATGCAGACTACTTATCGAGGATTTTTGCAACAAGGACACGAAGATAATTGATAAGCTTACTTGTAAGTGATTTTGTGCCATTTTCCGTCTGCTTTTTTCGTAGCGAGGGCTGTGGCGTCGGGGTACCTCGCTACAGTCCGGTTGAGTAGGCCGGGCACTGAGATTGGGGGTTCGGAAGCCACTCCTCGGGCTTTTACGTGCAGTTTCACATGCCCCCCAGGTTCAGAACAAATGAAACTATCGGCTGGTATAACTTGATCCGGCCCTGTAAGGAAATTTAAACGTAAATATATGCAGTATTTATAAACATTCGCCTTTGGGCTAAATATGTGACATTAATGTAAGCAAGCAACGGTTCGATAATTGCGATTGTTATAAGTAGCCTGCATGTGTCGTCTAAATTGTATAGGTTTTCTTAGCACATTGAGTTTACCCAGTTCGGCAATAGCAATTTTTATCAAACATACATTAGACTTGTAACAAGATCTAATGTATTGAAGGGTTAGTAGATAACCAGCAATATGTACCTACAAATAATTATCAAGTTCGCCATTGTTATCTTTTGCACCGTGGCAAAATGATCAGCGAGGTAATCAATTAGGTAATTATAATTTATAATTATTGATGACGTGCATAATGTCTGTATATCTTCCGTAAAACAGTTGATTCAATGTTTAAGTAAACACCAGTTAGCGACCAAGATAATGTGTATGTTGATAACTATTTTGATAATGCAGTACGTTTATCAAAATAGTTACAGTTTAACTTCAGCAACAACAAAAAAATTGCATTGATAAAATCTATAGTAACCGATTTCACCACATTATAAGAAAATATGTAAGTACCTACAATCTACATGAGTGTGCATTTATTAAGTGATTATTTATGACAAAGTAAATAGGATTTGGTCTTATCTAGTCCCCTACTGACACACAGAAACATAGCTCCCGATCAAACGACCGGACGTTTCATTTTAAAACAGGTCAAGTACTGTCCTGTGTACCTGTAGCTATTTTGAAAATCGCCATCCTGACTGACTGAAGACCGATTGACTTACCGTTCAAATGTTTCCCATGACTAATTCCATTGGGCACCTGCATTGTATTAACTTTAACTATTTCTTCGCCGTTTTCCACGATTACTGTCGTGCTATCCTGAAAACAATATTTTATAAAATGTATTATTAGTTTTACATGAACTATGTTTCTGCGACATACAAAAATATTTTTCCTTAAGTGTGTTTACATTCTAGTACATCTGCCACAAGTCATTCAGATTTGATTCCTTGTATGGGCAGAAAGTAGGACTCGGTTGGGGAATTACAAGTACCTACTGTATGGTAAACTAGTATTGTTAAACATTTATCCTTAGTACTTTCATTTGGGATATAAAGTCCTACATTGATTTGTCTTCCAACGGTATCCAAATTTAAACTAAGTATAATATTATCTTTTCTCTTTAACCTATATCTTTGCTTCGTTCTTTGACAAGCTGACAGATAATTTGACCTATTTTCCAAAGGGAATGTTTCAAAATATATCTTATTTAAGCTGGTAAAACTTAATTAGACATAGTTATTAAGTATGACCGTGATCGAAATCGTTCTGTAGTTGTAACATTATAATTACGCATATACCATTGAGTGATGCACTACAACCCACATACTATCGTGGGTTTGTTCTCAAGAGACTCGAAAGATTGAAACGTATTACAATAAATACTTAAGCTATAAGATTATAACATATTATGTACGGAGATAAAATCTAAAATCTATTAATAATAGCAAATTTTCCTCGTCTGTCTTTACTAGAAAGATATAATTCCGGATTATATTCAATATCGTATTATTGAATGGGGAAAACGATAAGGTGACGGCATTAATGAGTGATTAACAAGATGCATGGAGGTATTACGAGTAAATCCAAGTTATAAATACTATCTAATTTTAGAGTTTTGTTTGTTAATTATTTATCAAAACTTAGATTCTGGTATCTCGTTGAAGGCAAGAAAGATTGAATGATTTATTAACGGTTTTATTGAACTTTGAAGTAGCCAAGTTAATAAAGAAATTCTGCGAGTTTTAATTTTCATGAAACTGCTCGATAAGTTACGATCATATTACGCGAGTCTAATGAAATGTCCGGTGAAAAGTGGGTGTGCCTTTCACTACCACAGTGGCCCTTCCCTTTGGGAAATACCAACGTCCCTCCAGAAATTTGATTAACGAACATTCATATTCTTTATATCGATCTATTTAAAACTTGCTGACCCGGCAAACTTCGTAACGCCTCAATTTTTTTTCTCACCTTTTAAATCTTCCCTTAAACTTCCACGAACATTTCACGACCAAAATAAGCCAAATCGGTATAGCCGTTCTCGAGTTATAGCGAGACTAACGAAGGGAAATTAATTTTTATTTATATACTAGCTTCAGCCCGCGACTTCGTACGCGCAATCCCATTTTCCCCCCGTTCCCGTTCGTGATTTTCGGTAAAAAGTAAAAAAAAAGTATCCTATGTCCGTCTCCTGGTTCTAAGGTATCTCCCTGCCAATTTTTATCTAAATCGATTGAGGCGTTCTTGATTTATAAATAGTGTAACTAACACGACTTTCTTTTATATATATAGATGTAGATTGTGTTGACAGTTGCGTGTGGTAAAAGGTAGATGACACGGAATAATTAATGGAACACAATTCTAGTTTTCTGACCACGTCTAGGTCCAAAAAAGGTTTATGTCAATCAGCCCTACATGAGAACTAGAGGCAATGAACCACATGATATGTCTAATAAATCAAGAGGTTAAAGTAAGGATATGGTGTGCTAAATCACGGCAGGGGCGGCAGAGTTCGTTACACTACAGTTCACTATACTAATAAGTCTGACCCAAGTTTGTTAACCTGAACATTCGAGCCTCAAAAATATTCTTTTATTTTTATATTCAGTACATTACCGTAATGATAAATTGTTTACGAAAGTAGCTATACCTAACAAGCATGAAATGTATAAAACGTGTTAAGAAATTAATATTATATTTCAAATATTTTTTAGCAGTAGTAAATAAGGTTGTTTGCGATTGTTATTTATCAATTACATAAAGAATTTTATGTAATAAAACCGTCTAGTAACATATGGTTACGTCCATCCGGCATTTTATTGGATTATTATTATGCCATTATCAGATAAATTACGAAGACACGTACCTATGTAATAAGTATTCGCTACAAGGTGAGCATAATTATAGGGTCGTGCGTTGCACTGTTCAAGAGTATTTATACACATTAGAACACATTTAACAAGTCGAGATACCTAATTCCAGACTGATAGGAATCTGACATTACCAAAGTCAATTTTGAAAAATCAACATTTGACCTTGGAGTCGGGATAATTATATATTTTTATAAACATAACACAGAATTTACTGATTTAAATTATAGATAGCTACTATTATAAGCTAGACAGTTACATGGACCGTAAAATACAAATTTAAAACTTAGACAAAATGCAAAATTAATGTTTAAAATTATTGTACTGAACGCTCGGACTTCGTACCGCTTCTGAATTTATAAATACCTCAAGTAGGTACCTGCATACATTTTTAAAAGATAATTTCAATAAAAGATAAAAATTATTTATCAAATCTGGTTATAGGTCTGTCTCCCCATAGGCTAAAGGCCCTTTTAAACGGAGAAAGAATATAAAACAAAGGCTCATCACAGCACAGCCCTCACCGAACATCCGCCAAGAAATGTTCGTTATTTTGAGTCCGACTCAAAATTATCAGTTAATTTCTGATGTTAATTTTGAAATCAACCAATTTTGGTTGGATATTTTTTAAGGGAGGAAAATCATAGAATGGCTTCTCCCACCTGGGTGAGGCGGGAGAGAGTGTTAGACTCTTACTGACTATAAACCACCACGTTGCTACTCCTGCCCTTCGAGCCGGAGCCCCGGCAACCCGTTAAGTCCTCCGCGGCATTTTGGATGGATGCCCTCTATCAATATCTATATACTAGTATATTTAGCACCTAAAATGTAATAATATTTTGGGAAATAGAAATATTTGAAAGACATTTGACTATTATTATTAGAAAACTTGTTATTGTTATTTATATTGCCTATAACAATTTTAAAACTCGATAATTATTTAAAACCAAGGTCTTCAAGTTTTCTAAACCTAGATTTAGAAAGATTTAGTAGCAATTCATTCGTTATAATTCTAAATATTTTAGTCATTAGTCAACAAGCAGTTATGGACTAGGTTTAATTACCATGTTCTTGGATAACTGCCTCTAATAAATTGGTCTGCATCTACAATAACTTAATGCAGTTGAAATAAAATTAATCCTAACTACGTTGTTTAAAATTCCTTAATATTTATTTTAGTGAAAGGAAGAAAATATGTCTGTTCCATAAAAACATTTTAAGAAACGAAAAAGCAAGTTTATATCTCATTTTAAAATTATATTGTCTATACATCAAAAATAATGAAGAAATAGAAATATGCCCATATTTCTATTATACATACATGTTCCATATGATACCGTCCGTCCCAGTTTTGCTCGGGTGCTTGTCAATTTTTTATTTCACATAAACACTGTTTCAATCACAAATATATTAAAGAAATATTTCTGTCCCAATAATAATATTGGGTCCCAAACCAAATAATGACAATGCATACCAAAATGAAGTAACCGTTTTGGTGCAGTCATTCGTGAGTAATGCGCGTCCATACGTACGTATGTTTTGTACATTTCGGAGTTTAATTATTATTTATATACGTAGATATTTATTATTAATTATAGTTTATTATTATTACTTATATAATTATAGTTAATTATTATTTATATAGATTTGTTATCCTTTATTTATTTCTACACTTGATTTATATATTTTTGAATATTTTATTTAATTAAAAACATTTAAAAATATACAGTAACAGTAGAAATCTAAGCTACCGGCGGCAGTCAGGGCTCCAGAGAGAGGAATTTCTGGACAATACGCGCCGTATCCAGAAGTACTGCTGCTTATTATTATTATATATGTATAATAATAGATATTCCCTTCTCATGAGTCGCATATTCTCACTTGCATGTGAATTAAAATAAAATAAAATAGATAAGTTGTAAGAACCTACACGTGGAAAATTATTCAGTATAATTTCATCGTCATATATTTTAGTCAATTTATTATTAAGTTGGATTATACATGGTTATAAATAATCCACACCTGTAAGACAGGCGCTTAGTAATCGTCAAAATTCAATCGAGAAATATTTATTAATTTATTAGGGTCCCTTATCATGTGCTCAAGTTTACTTGTAGATAAGAAATTTAGTTTGTGACATAACAGATATTAAGTAGATATTACAATAACAAAATATACGATGGTTCCTTTTTTATTTCTAAAATTAGACTTTGAGGCATATTGTTGAAGCCAATGAATTTATTAAACATTTATTCTAGCAGTTTGAAAGGCAACAATTTAATAAAAGTAGGTAATCGTTTTCTTCATTGTTATTCTGTCGTACTCAGACACACTTAATGGTTACTTAACCCAGTCCTTAGCAATTGTTTTCGGAACAAAATCGTTACTAAACAATAGTTTTAAGTATCTAATCATTAATTATTAGCAGACGAATCACCTGATGGTAAACCATCGGCATCGACCATGGACACCTGGAACACCAGAGGCGTTACAAGTGCGTTACTGGCCTTTTGGGGATAAGGAATTTGAGGAATGTCGGGGATTCAGGGATTGGTGAGATTGGGACCTCCAGTAACCTCACACGATGGAACACAACGCAAGCATTGTTTCACGTCAGTTTTCTGAGGCCGTGGTATCACTCCGGTCGAGCCGGCTCATTCGTGCCGAAGCATGGCTCTCCCTCACTTAAATGTCTCTGAGTACGGCAGATGGTTATTTGTTTTAGTTCTCTTTATTTTGATAATATATCAATACCTAAGTCATGACCTGTAACACTATTGATACGGTTCTTTCGAGAAAGTACCATAATCTTTAGCATGTTCAAATGTGATGATGCTGAATAATTTTTCTTATTAATTATATTATTTTTAATGTGTCATCTGTTTTGAAATACTTTTTATAATTAGTTGTAAATTTCGTATTAGTCAGATATTTCGATTCCGTAAACTATCATATTAATCATTAAAAAAAATATCTATTAAAATATCTACCTATACAGAATACCGATTATAAATAATAATTTCATGTGAATAGGTACCACATAACAATATTTATTCTAACCAGTTATAACCAAAACGATGCAATACAAAGTCTACGCGGCGTCTATGGAAAGTCTTCGCATGTCTTTTACGAAAAGTCTACGAATATCGCCAACGTAAGGACTACACGACATCTATGAAATGTCTACGCAGCTTCTACGCACCGGCTACGAAAAGACTATGCACCGTCTACGAAGGCCTACGCAGCCTCTACGTATATACTACGCTTTGTCTACGAAAACACTACGACGCGCCTACGAAAGGACTACGACGTGCCTACGAAAGGACTACGAAGCGTCTACGAAAGGACATCGAAGCGTCTACGCATTTAAGTCATAAACTTTTTGGGAAGGTTCGGATCGTATAGTTATAACATATAGGTATTTAATATCTTTTGGACTATCCAAAAGATATGTCTATCTTTCTTACGCAATTCAGTATATCAATGTTTACGTAGTAATCGTATTTAAATGAAAAACTAAGAATGGATTAGAAATCGTACGATATACATAATTAGGCGATTATGTAAATGAATTATTGTCTTCGAAAAGATAGCACTAATCAAAATACCAAAATGCGGTCTATTAATGAAGATAGAGCTCGGAAACAATAATTATTTTATCTGGTAATCAATGAAATTTATATTAAAATATTTTTGAAGTCTTTTCATTATAAATCTCATGAAAAATTAAGATTTTTTTAGTTAAACATTTGAGAATCTGTAGCAAGAAAGAATCTTTAGCAAAAACTTTACGCGTAAGCATGTAATATATCGACATTCGACTGTTTTACGAGCGTTTAATGACTCGTAGAGCCGATTACACTGTGAAGAAATGTCCTCAGCATAGACGAAATCTTTGATGGATAGCAAAACCACTCTATGCTGGCCTCCCATAATTCAGACTTTACGTGTGTTGGGAGGTCTTTTTGATTTGCATTATAGTTTGATGAGGCGTCGTTACATTTCATACCTCAGGTAACACAGTGACCTCGCTTGCAACGACATTACGCCACCGAACAATGATACAAGAATCAATTAATCTATTGAAACATTAATGACGCCGTTTAGTCATTTAATTAGTGAGATAAATTATACGGTCACCTACTAACTTCTATTTCTAATTAGAACACTATTAATCAGTTGTGTCTGAGTTTTTGTATAGGCGTCCTTCCGCAAACTGGCTGATTGTGTATGCATGCAAAAAGATCTGAAGTTCGAATTCAGTTCTTTTGGTGTGTCTTTGTCCGGGAATACGGCAACTGATGTTATCAAAACACTCGCCTATTATTTAATATAGTTTATATTATAAATTGTGTTTAGATAGATAGATAAATACTATAGTATTATGTACACCATTTATACAGTTTATGTTTTTTAATATGTACAACGACGGAGTTTCTTGCTTGTCCATCTTTATAGTTACGTATTTACATTTTGAAACGTTCAAAAGTTCTTGCCTCTGAAGTAATAGAATAATACTGGATTATTGAACTTGATTATCTTAGCAAAGCCAAATTTCACAGAAAATGACCACTACTTATTATATTTCAATACGTTGACATTAATTAATTACACTTGCATATCTTTTACAATGTATGGTGATTACAATGAATTTTTCAAGTGCGTCATTGATCGAAAACGTTTATAAACTGGTTTAAGATATGACAAATTAATTTTCATTTAATAGGTCGCGTCGAACCAAATGCTTTTTTGAAAATTAAATTTCAAAATTGCAGCACTAACATGATTCACGATATGTGAAGAATATTACTAAAAATGTATTATTTTGCCAGCACGAGCGTGTACTACGCAAGATCGTAACGTCCAACGTAGTTGTTTTAAAACAGTTGCCAAACTATAAAACAAAGAAAGTGCTTCATAATATTTACAATTCTTTGAAGTAGCGCCTCGTTCAGATGCCGAACCATTTTATCGAGTTAATATATCACAGATAGCACAAAATTTCACTCAAATTTCACAGAGAGCTCCCCAACGAACTGGACCACCTATCCTTGTCAGTAGCTGTCTTGAACTGATCTGAATTTCCATTGTCCCTTTGAATTAGGACTTCAGAAGGTGTCATACAACTGTTCAAATTAGTAAACATTCATTCAATTTCTTGTCACAACAAATTATATTTACTCTCAGGTTTGGCCTATGCATTGATAAGGCCAGTTCGCGTCATATGTCCATAGTATTATATTCAAATCGGACAGGCCACATAGGGCTGTCTACATTTCACATTACTATTACATAAGCAATTTAGGTATAATGAATTTTGTCAAAGATTAGATAAAGTATGACCTCAAAGTAATGTATAATAAATAGGAATAAGTGACCTCGTACGCATTTCTGCTATTGAAAGCGGTTTAAAAAAATACGAATATACATTTACTAGTTTAAATCAAATCGATGATATTCGAGAATTTTCCATAGCTTTCTTCCATGTATTTACTAAGAATTTCCGAAGTCATACATCAAATCATTGTATGTATTTAACCCCTACATGCGCTGGTGAAGACAATAAAACTAGAAGACATGAGTTGGTTTTAAGTTTATTTTTATGCCTGATTTTATCAATAGATATTGGTTACATATATCTAGAATTTATATGTAGATACCTAGTACCTATTTGATAACGGATATGACTCTGCTGTGCCTAGTGCCCTGTCATTCTGCTCGGCACTTTGTTTCCGTTGATGTCATTTACAAATAATACTGAGACACGTGTGTAGAGTTTTAAAAACATTGCGCTGTGCGTTATGCAAGTAACTGTACCGAGTTACTTGGGAGAAATAGCTTTTGTTACGCGGATTTAGAATTTAGAACTATAGCATTCGCTTTAACGACATTGATCAAATCATTATTTAATCAATACCGGTTTTTGAAAGGATTCTTTGCTATTTAAAAAAAATACATATATTGAAGGTGTCTATCTTTACTACCATTTAGATATTTAGTTTAAATAATGTGGAAATGTATTAAAAAAATAAGCTTAATTTATTTTGTTTATCTATCGTATTTCGTATTAGGTAGGTACCTAAAATAAATAAGGTTATTTATTTTACCCATTTAAAGGAGATGTGTTTTTTTTTGTAATATTGTAATAATAATATAGCCTTTTTTCAGATCCTTAACTTTACACTTACATTACATTACACTTACATTTAAAAACAACTTAAAGTTAAAAATTTATCTATTATTTGTTGTTTGGTGATCATTTGCAGATCTGTTTGCCAATCGGCAAAGGCCTCCTCCAAATATATTACTGTAAATATGTTTAATATCAATTGTACGTGTGAAGAAAGTTTACAGAAATATACGACATAATATAACGCGGATGTGAACGTGTGGGGTCACAGATATCACACGTTATCAGTATACCTAACTAAGTGTATTACATAAGACAACATATCACTTTTTTGTTATAACAAATAAAAGATATATGTATGTAGTTGTGTACCTATAATATAAGGTATATTTTGAATACCCCGGGCAAGGGGTCTCAGTTCGATTCCCGAGTCGGGCAAAGTACTACTGGGTTTTAAAAAAATATCTCAGTAGTAGCACGGAGTCTGGAATTGTGCCCGGTTTATGGCAATAGGTTCACCCCCTATTATATGGGACTCATAACTAAAATAGTGAAAAGAGGGTGTTACATTGTACAATGGCATAATGTGAACCACTGCCTACCCCTTCGGGGATAAAAGGCGTGATGTTATGTTATTGTTTCCATGTACGTTTAAACTTTTCATGAAGAAACACTTTTGAAAAAATTGTCTCTACGTGCTCCAAACGAGAAACATTTAATAATTAAAATTGGTTTGTCTGACTCAAAAAGTGTAAATGTAGGAAGTCCCACAGTCCATTTGAATGCTTTTTATACGTAGATGTACAAAAAAGCTAGGTAAGATAAATTATTTCTTATTCTCCTTGAATTACAACAAAGTATATTTTGAAGACAATTTAATCATAATTTTACCATTTATTATAAAATTCAAGGTTTTGGGAGTTTATGTCACACGCGATTATGATCTATCATTAAGGTCGGAATATTATGTTTATTTTAAGTTTTAGGATTTTCCCAAAATGTTCATAAAATGTCTTAACTCGTGCGCTGTGCCTAGTTAAGACATATCGGTTAATCCACGTTTATAAATATAATAACCCTTTCGTTGATATGTGAATTGATAAGAACGTGATAATGAGAGCGGTTATCATTTATCAGCGAATGGCGTGATATAGGCTTGTCTGCGTGCGTAAATGTGAAGTGCAAAGTTATAATCCTTCTGTTAACTATCAACCTTATGCGAGAAATTAGCTTGCGAACACCATGTCCAAATAAAGAAAAAAAAATACCTCAAATTTACACAAAGTCATTTACTACTAAGTTCCGGTTTAACGTGTTACGTATGTGTGTACATTAGACTCAAATATCACACACAACGCGATACGCTTACTCTACAAAATATATCGAGAACCACATTTATTTACCTAATAGACAGAACGAGGAAAATAACCTTATGATTTAATGTCACATATACATACATCTAAGTACCTACAGCTATTAGAATAAATAATTATATAAACTGTTTGCTATGACATTACAATTCCACTACAACTTGTAATTTACGAGGTTATTAAATTTTCAGCAAATATGCAAGTAATAGCGACTTGTAAGATCTTAGAAGCCGATTGGTAGACGCCGACATAGTTCTTAATATATTATGTCGTACGATTAGACATGCAAAACATCTCATGGCTATGTAAATTTGGGCAGACGACCGAGTAACGGTGTAACGGGTTATTGTTCGGCGCGGGAGTTTTGAGCGTGTGTCAACTTTGGCCGTCTTATGTCGGAAAACACCGTCAAATAACAAGTTTTCGGCGCAGATAAAGTTAGATAGCGATTGTACTATGAACACTCCAAGAGTTCTAATTTAATGTCATTGAGAAACATCGACAATTGCTTTTACACACCACTCCATGGTCAGTAAATATGATTTGGTTTATTATATTCAGGAGATGACGGATTTATCTATGCAATAACTTAAAATTTGGTATAAAAATCTTACCTAAACTGAGATTGAATCATAAAATAGAACGAGAAAATTTGAACAATCCTTCACTGCACTTTATATTTAGCTGTACTAACTACACTGCAATATCATGGCACGTTCTCAATGTGAAAACTTTAGTCAATATTGACTATTATTCTGGAAAAATATAAAGATATACGCGCTCGACAGCTGACCCTGTGTAGGTCGTCGTGTAAACGGAAAATACATGTATTGTGGCGACCGAGGTGACGCGAGTGCCGCAGCCAACTGGCGATTTGCCCTACTGCGCGACCACATACAGCTCGAGTATAAAGTTCACTTCACTGTTCGCGAAGACATGGTAGAACACCTTCAGTTTTCGCGCGCTAATAACATTCAAATTGTATGCAAAGTTCTAATGCTCATAATTAGTCGATTCGATCACGGTCAGAGAGCGAATATTAAGAAATGTTCAGTAATACGTACGGTTGAATTCTGTTGTTGCTGGTTCGCGTCCATGGTGCGAGGGTCGGTCACACTGGTCACACTTATAGTATCACGGTGCACGTGCTTGGAAGCGACCGCGCAGATGACTGAGTGCGCGTCGTTTACACGCGACCGTCGTATTTCTCAACCGGCTCTGATAAACAACACTAGCTTTGGCTAATCAGAGGTGATTGTCACTATATTAGTTATGTGCCTTCCTATTAAAAGTAAAGCATTATCTTATCTATTTAATTTTGCAGAATTTAAGGGCGAAATTTAATTCATTCATATCCGTTCGCTCGTATCCTGTTAAGTACATACTTAAGACATGACTAATCGACCTAAAGTAACCAAAATTACATGTGGTAATTGGTACCGAAGCAACTTTATCAAAATTATGAAGATTAAGTTCATTGGTAGGTACCTATGCCATACGTTAGCAGGTGTTACTTTATTAAGGTATCCTTGCAGGTATCTACCCAGTAGGCAATTACAACACGACACAGGTGATAAAATTAAAGCAGGAAATTATCATATATTTGGATTTTTTTGAAAGTTAAGATAATTATGGAATTGTACTTAAGTATTTAGTATATAACTATATATTTTATTTTTTTAAATGGCAAGTAGGTACCTACTCTATAATAAGCTAATAATTTTAATAGATTGCTTATTTATTAACAAAACATATTTCATTACACTCACCAAGTTCAAATTAAGGTCATCAGGCACTTGGTCTTAACGTGGATATAGTAATTTAAATTATCTTGTGATAAATACATAAATGGATTACTCGGTAATCATATTATGTAAAGACCCCCAAGAGGAATTATGGATGTTTTGAACAAGAACCTATGAATTAAAGATTATTATTCTAGCAAAAATAATTGACGTTTCAAACAAATTACTGCCATCAAAATACCATGATGAAATATTATTCTTTTTAAACTGACTTTCCTCTTTGGATTTTACATGCATACTCTATACAAAGCGTCATAGAGAAAATGATCCAAAATATTTACTTGCTTTTCACTGAATTTACTTGTGAGCAAGTGTATGAGGTCAATAATGTTTTCCTTTGCTTTGCTTCTTATCTTAGTAGGTATGTATATGTACCTATGTACCAATGAGGAAATCTAATATACATTTTCGTAAGTTTGTTTTTTGACCGATTTGAAATTGCTTTTACCATTGGAAAGTGTACTTTTCAGGGAGTAACATGGGATACTTTTTATCCCAACTTTAGTGCAAGAGCTGGAATTAAATTGATTGAAAGAAATTTAAACTCCACACGTGCGATGCCGCAGGCGGATTGCCTAGAGTGGTTTCTATGATGAGAAATGGGTAGGTACTTACATATTTGTGAATGAATTCACTATATCTATGTAGGTACTAATTGTAATATCAGAGTCTTTTAAGAATTCAAAGTTCAATGATAGCAAACCAAATGAATCACTTCCAAATGATTTTATCGACATCATCGACAAGAACCGTTCAGACAGTACAGGATACCTATCGTAGATATTAACACTATCTATTTCAAGGACATGACAAATATACTACGGGGCTGCGAATGACCTAGCGGGTTACTCGATGCCGAAGTAAGAACGGAGTGGTTTTTAGTCAGTAAGAGCAGGACACTCGCGCCTCAAAGGCGGGAGAAGTCACTGGATGATCTTAATCCCTCAAAAAAATAACAAAAATTCTACTGTTTTTTAAACCACTTGAAAGTTATCAAATACATCTTCACAACATTCAACAATGCCTATGGTATAAACTTCATAATTAAGGATTCGATTCGAGAGAATTATACTTCATCCTTCTCTGTACATCCATATCGTGAGAGTATCTACCTAATTATCGCCAGTCTTGTATTTAGGAACCCCTCTAATCCCCCTATCCGTCTGTATCAGTCCCTCGTTGAGCTCATTGCACCGGACGTCCCAGCAGTGGGTTCGTATCGCATGATTGGCAATCCTCTCCAGTGTTCTAAAGATAGAATTGTTGACATCGCAACATAATTATCCGATCGCACATTGCTGAAACGATCTCTGAATTGCGACGATGCCTATCCGAACTTCCAAAGTTGTCATTTGTACATTTTCAGGTGGTACTCATTTCCTAGATGTTACAAATATAATACAGATGTATTTTAAATATAATTTGGATTGTTGTACGCACAGAAATATTAAAAAAAGTTCTTCTTTAACATATATGTGGTTGTACGTGTAAGCCTAGCACAGATATATTAAAGGAGAAAGGAGTTTCGAGTTCGACCCCTAAGCAAAGTACCTACAAAAAAAAAAATATAGTTCAAATTTCAGTCTCCGTGCTACGAACTACGAAGTTTAAAGTCGTGCAGGACGAAGGCAATAGATTCGCTCCCTATTACTTTGCACTTTAAGATATGAAAAGTGGATGTTACCTATATTTAGAGACGTTCCTCTGTCTATCATTTTGGTGGTTAAAAGATGTGACGAAATGAATGCATCGCAGTGTAGATATTCATAGAATGTATCTGGAGCAGATCTTTAGATACGTGCAAAGTGCGTGAGGAATATCCAGAGCATGTAATTATAGAACAAGTAACTTGCCGGTGACGTTAAAAAAATGCCTAATTAAATTAAATACAACACTAGCTTTTATCGATTCTTTATATATGAACTTCTCTCTTTTAGTAGAGGGAACAGGATCCCATTTGATGAACTTACCACGGGTCTCAAACGGCGCCCTGTGGTTACGCCACTGCTACGTGTTTCCTACTTGCGCATTGCTACCTGAAGTGCCTGGTAATCGGTGTGAGAAGTACCTTAGAATGTGGACGTCAGTCATCAACATTTTTCTGTTTCTTTACTTCCATGTTAAATGTACCCATATGAAAAAGTAGGTCCAAAGACTTAACACAGAGCTCTCCGCTATTTGAAACATGGGGATGAGATATTATCGATTTTTCAAACACCTACTGATTCTAATTACAGTTGCGCATACCCTCTTTACCCGACGCAAAAATCAAACCCGCAATAAGTTCAACAACACCCACCTAACAACGGTCACCCAACCACTGCGCCATTAGTGCAATCAAAGCCCGACATACAGTAGGAACTTACCCATTGAACAAATTTTTTTTACATTTCTTTACCTATAATATATGACACTTTGGCCAGTTTAAATGATATATCGAAAATCGATAAAAACTCAATATGTAATTAAATATGGTACCTACTATAAATATTTACCCAGTCCCGATAACTAGTATTTTTATTATATTTTTTATTGCTGCATGAAGAGGTTCGATTCGGCTGACATCCTAGCTAAATTAATGTTATAGTACCTATCTAACAAGTACCTAGTGGAGAAATAGAAAGTTCTACACATCAGTAGGTATATGATATTCAGGAGGTCAACTAAAACCATCCTTTCTAATATACATGAATAATTGCATACTTTATATTTAATGTTTCAAACACATAAATATGCACGAATACCTACATCTTTGCATTTCGTCGTGATCGCGAATCACGATTGAAAATTGAAAGCGTTGACATGCGTTATATTAAAAAAATTGCGTTCGGAAATTAAATTTTAGTGCAAAATGAAGGTATTGTTTAAAATGTAACTACAGTAAAATAAAATTCTACCAATACATTACTAAATTCTACAGTAATCAAAATTGTTGATAATAATTTCTTTATAATTTATTATTGATGTGTAAAATAATCATTTCAGAACGATCGGAATGTCTTCGTCGGCCATGTTTTGCACAACAACATCACGTCGCATAGCAAACGTCAACTATTCGTTTACGAATTTCAGAAAATAACTAAATATTCGCCTCTGATAAATCAATTTGTTTTTATTTTGCTATTTAATTAAATGTTAAAATGAATCGAGCCGAGGGGTTGGTGCAACGAAGAAACGTGAACGTAATTAAGGACAATTCGGAATTAAAGGAAAACCACGACGTCGATGATAAGAAAAATGATAAAAGTTATGATGACGGGGATTCAAAGGAAACACGATTGACACTAATGGAAGAAGTACTACTTTTAGGATTAAAGGACAAAGAGGTAAGAGAGTTCCGTGAGAACAAGTAAACATTTACATCGATGTGAATGTCGTGACCATTTCGTCTCATATGATGATAATTTCAGGGTTACACATCATTTTGGAATGATTGCATATCCAGCGGCTTGCGAGGATGTATTTTAATCGAACTTGGCCTGAGAGGCCGCGTAGAATTAGAAAGAGCTGGTATGCGTAGAA
This sequence comes from Spodoptera littoralis, assembly GCA_902850265.1. Lineage (NCBI taxonomy): Eukaryota > Metazoa > Arthropoda > Insecta > Lepidoptera > Noctuidae > Spodoptera > Spodoptera littoralis. The sequence goes on from LR824533.2 coordinate 9,595,033, forward strand.
AGGGATTGTTATCTAGAAAAGTTATAGTTAAATCAGGTAAGAGAAAGGTTTTCCTAATTATTGTTGTTTATCGCATTTTAATTTACGTCATAAACTCTTGATTAGTTATTTCACCGTATTGCATTGATTATTAGCCCATTATTCTTCAAATAATTTGACTGATACTTTCTAATAAGTACCTAATTGGAAGTGGTAAAGAAGTAAGTCACAAGTTGAAGGAATTTTGTCTATTGATTACCCCAGTCTGATTACAAATTTCATTATGATTGATAGAACTGTTTGATGATTGAACTACAATAATATAAAATACATAAAATAGGTATCCTCAATTATTGAACAAGCTAATTTAATATCAACCGCTATGATTTTGTACTTTATTGAGATTGAGACTAATAAAATTTGTGTATTTCAGATACACCTACAGGTGACGTATTGCTAGACGAGGCCTTGAAACACATGAAGGAAACTGAACCACCAGAGACAGTTCAAAGCTGGATAGAATACCTAAGTGGTCCGTACTGTTTTATAATGCACACCTATTCTTTATAAACCTGACTGCCTTGACGATATTACAGCTGTCAACTTCTTAACTGAACAATTCTCTGCGGTGATTCCAAAATTAAACCAGACTAAAACCATGAGCATGGGCAACCCTTATGGGATTCCGAACCTTGTTGCAGTAACCATTTCAAAGCTGATAATATTAAAGTCAGAATCTAGTTTAAAGTAGTTATTTCAGATTTAAGTGGTTTTCTGTGCTGTAAACTAGACCAAATAAGGCATAATAGTGTTCATCTTGTTTGCTCTCGTAAAAAGTTATTATAGTTCTGAGACATAAACCCGTTCATAGCGCACATTTTATGAGTGCTATAAGTAATAGATGCAGATAACACAATAGACTAGAATAGAGAATAGTTATACAGTTGTGCATACAGGACAAATGTTGAATGTAAAATGTGTATTGTTGTACAATATTCTAATTCTAATAAATCTACCATTGCAGGTGAAACATGGAACCCAATGAAATTAAAATATCAGTTGAAAAATGTCCGTGAGAGACTTGCAAAAAATCTCGTTGAAAAAGGAGTTTTGACAACGGAAAAGCAGAACTTTTTGCTATTTGATATGACTACCCATCCTTTGACTGATAATGTTGTTAAATGTCGCCTGGTCAAAAAGGTAACACTATTTTTTATTATATATTTAATCTGAACAATATTTGTCTCATTAAAGTAATAAGTAGCTTGGTAGACTACAACAGTCATTTTGAAACTTCATTTTTATATTTTTTGAATCAGGAAATTGCTGTGGTATCTCGCATACTGCCACAAGACCATGAAAGAAGTTACTAGATTTAGATAATATAAAAATAAATATGCTATCTGCAAACATGAAATGATTAAGTGATTCCTTTTAATATAATTGGTTTCATATGTAGATACACAGATAATGTTCAAAGATAATAAAAAAACATATCAACAATAGTTGTAACACAACTATTTTTACATAGAGTACATATTCTTTGTTTACACTACAATAAAATTCTTTTTAAATCCAAGTGAATTCAATACTATTTATACTATTAATTTCACAAAACACAAACAGGTGATTATTTCAAAACAATCTTATTGCAATATGAAAGCAATGTTGGAATGGCAGACATCCAAAACATAAGCAAATATTATTGTATTACTTAAACAGAAAGGGGTATCCATGTAATTGGCAAACATTGGAAAATGTATATTGGAAAAAATATACTTTCCATTATTTCATACTAATTTCAGAGTGGTAGATTTTACGTAAAATACATTATTTATTAGAATAACGATGTGGTATTCATTAGTTACAGTTGAATGTTCATTGTTAGCTATTTTATCATTACAGGTTCAAGAAGCAGCTTTGAGGCGTTCAATCACGGATGTTGCTCACGCGGATAAGCGATCACTGGCGCTGTTGATGCTTGCCCATTCAGCTGATGTACTAGAAAACGCGTTCGCGCCACTCTCCGACGAAGATTATGAGTTAGCAACGAGACGCGTGCGCGCGCTTTTAGATCTAGATTTCGAGGCTGAAGCCATGCGACCAGATGCCTGCGAAATTATGTGGGCGGTGTTTGCAGCGTTCACTAAATAGCGGTAAACGCGTGTCGTCATCACTGTTGGCAACTAGGAAATGGTAAATTTTGTTGAATTAAAATAATACTTTTTAGCCCATTTTGTAAAATCTAAAACCAATATAAATAAACATGAGCGTCTTTACATTCAACTAATAAAAAGGATCTTTGAATGACACAGCAACAGAAAATTTTATAATAATGGTTTGAAGGTGTAATGTGTGTGCTATGGATGAAATCAACTTGTACAAATACATAAATCATTACATAATGTTGTTTACTCTATAATTTTATTCAGCCAGTATTAAATTATTTCATCCAAGTCATGTGAAACATTGTCAAGTAAAATTATGGGGAGTATTGTATTTTTTTAAGAACTATTCAAAATAACTGTTTCTATGTTCGTTTATATTAGTCATTTGTAAAATCATGAAACTGAAGGGTTAAATGTAGAAAGAAGTGTTTGATTGATGTAATTTGTTTTGGTTAAATAATGGGACGAAAATTTTCTGTACTTACATACTTTTATCATAATAAAACCTGCATCAACTTGCAGTGACGAACTCGTGCAAATGAGGCATGTGAAAGCAATGGGTTAATTAGTTAAACATTAACTTAACCCTTCAATAATGATTTTATTCTCATCTAAGTGTAGTTTCTAAATTGTTTTAACTTATATTATAGCACAAAAGTTTTTTTAACTTATGTTTAAAATTATTTGTGTTGAAGCTTGTACAGCTGGAGAATTAAATAACATGCACACTTGATATTGTCGGTACGTAAAAACCAGTATTTTTGTCTTCTGTTATAATATAAAGATAATGTATGGGAGACAGAGGCTAGGGGGCGCGGGTGGTTGGGCGGGATCAGTGAAGTTACATGCACTTTCACTATGTAAGTGCTTGAAGGGATAATTATTCCACTCATTGTGATATAGAACTGCAATAAAATAATATAATAAATGTTACAATTTTAAATGCCTGTTACACATTCGTTCATAAGTACTGTCTGCAACACTGAGGAAATTTTATTATTGATAACTAACTGTTGACACCAACTGTACTAGTTTGCACATGTTTGCATATTTATTTTATGTAACGGTAATGAGATATTTGTTGATTATAAGTGTTTCATATTTATGTTGATCTGCTTTTCAGTAATAAATTGGATAGCCATTTATTTATGTACATTATATTATATTATAAAATGCACATTGGTGTTATACTATGATTGTTTTTAGTTTTTGTTATAAATATTTATTATTCAAATTGTGTGTGGGATGTTTGTAGTCAGAATGCATTATGTTCGTAGTAAGAGCCTGGACGTTTTCTTGCACGTGGGAGTGAGCGAATTTGTGGTAATTTGATTATAAAATATTTCTATGAGTAACTTTTATATGTGAAGAGAGATGTTGTATATGTGGCCGAATTAGATTCACGTAACATGACGGCTGGTGTATTTTAGTTTCAAGGTATAACAATATGTCATCTGGGCTTCAATAACTAACGCGCGGTGCTATTTTAATAGCGCACGAGATAACGAGACGAGATTCATATCCCAGTAACTTTAAGATAGTTGGTTCGTTTACTATAATTTAATTAATTAATTAATTTTTAGTTTGTACTTTTAAATATACAAGTGCATCATTTATAACATAGCCATAAACAGACGAGAATATGTTCTCTTCATACATTTGCGAAAAACGCCAATAACAACAAAATTTTCTGTATTTATATTCAATTTTTCAATGTGCAACGACACTGTTTTGTATAAAAATTTAACAAAAACTATGAGTATTTATATTGTGTTGTCATTTTAATGTGATTTGTTAGTACCTAGATACGGCTTACTGATCACAGCTAAGGATTCTGTTAAATTATTTGATGCAAAACATTGTATGGTCTACATACGAATCCTTATAATCAACTCTAGTGCTTAAGTTATTGTTAGATTTGGGTTTGTATATAAATACGGTATTAATTTGGTTTGTATATTACCATGAAGCCACAACTATTACGAAAGTCGATAATAAATTCAAAAGTGATGGAGACATGTATAAAATTAAGGTAAAGAATTATGTATCATACACATACTATAGTATTTAGAAAATTACTCAAATATATTCCTTAGTAAATATTATTTGTATGTTTTTATTTTTAGGTCACAGTAACCTAATCTTAATATTACTACCTAACATTATTTTTGGGATAAAAAAACCAAAAATGCTGTCTACAATTAATATTGACTGCCTCGTGAACTGAATAGCCGTAAAGGCATCCAAGCAAAGGGTCTTGGTTCGATTTCCGGGTGGAAAAAAGGTAATAGAAGTATGGGCATCATGTTAAAAGTTAAAAAGTGTTTTTGTGTTTGATAACAAGATGCGATAAAACTCCTTACTCGTTAGACTTCCACCTCACCACCCAGTCATAGTGAATATTACAACACCGTGACCTGTGGAACACAGTACGACATCATATCCCAGATACAAAAGTGCTATTCAGGTAGGCCCCTACTGTGTAATGGTAGGAAGGCAATCGGTTGAATCGGTGATAATTTAGGTCATTCTTCTTCTCAGTGTATCCCTCGAAAAAGTAGGGTAAGGTGAGTCTCAAAAAAGGTTTGATTTGATTATCAATGATAGGAGTCTTGCCTTAGATCCATTTGAAATGCTTAACTGTCTCAAAATTTAGAGGTCCTAGCAAAATTCGTAACTCTTTGTTTGACATCCCCCGCAAATAATGTAGTTATGGATAGAGTGGGCCTCGGACTCGGACCTCGAGTGGTGATATTGGCCTCGAATTGGACCTTGGACCCAATGAATTTTTTTTCTGAAAATTTGTATGTTCTATGTTATGACGTTGTGTATACTTAGTAAATTGTGATTAATTATTGAATTATGAACTTGTCTCTGTGGTAATTCAACGAGTTTTATTTACTAGGACAATGAGAAAAAAATAAATTAACAGGAAAATACTATATCTACCTATTGTATGAAATAAATAAATGTTGTAGATATCTATCTAGCGTAGGTGTCGGTTGTAAATGAAAATACCAAATTTATATTTTAATATTTTATTAAAAACTCACACTTCTGCCTTCGCACGGTGGATAAGTCTTGTATCTCTTTATATGACATAATTTCAATAACAGTAATTCAGTTCACTTCTCGTTAAACTATATTATACTCGTGTGCAAGATCTTACGATATTAGAGTCATTATCAGAGCATCATTACGTTTGTGATTAGCGCAATATAAATTTATATCTAAGTGTGGAATTGTATTCTAATATGTCAAAGTAATTAGTGTTTTGTAGGACAATTTTACGTGTTATCTAACAGTTTCCGGCCTATATATATTTACCGGGGACACGACTGCCATAATTACCTCAATTACGCACACAATTGAGTAGTGTCTCACTTACCTACATTCTAATAAAATGATTTTTTTTGTTTTATTTATTTATACTATAAGATCAAAATTTACAAATTACATCTTTGTCTTTTCGCTAATTTAATGTTTTATTCTGTAAATAGAATAGGTCTATTGTTTTAGGCCGGAAATCATGATAAAACCATTTCGTAATAGTAAGTATCTAACGTAGTGACGAATAGTTCAGTGATAATATAACATAATACATACTTAGTTTTAAATATTAATCATTCATGCGCAATTCATTATGATTAACCATTTAGGTATACGAATAGTTAAATTGTTTACTATCAATTTGATATATAACTACATTAAATTTAGACTTTAGGGATTATGCTAGATACAGATAATGCAAGTAAAATAAAAATCAATAAATAAAACGTTTTAACTCTCCACAAATACGCTTGTACCGGTTGGTTCTCTTTCTCACAGCCCAAAGACTCCTAACACATAGGTACTACAGTACTAAATTAAAGCAATATTATCAACTAGGTACCTAATCATATACATTATCTTATTATCTAAACTGGTGTTGACAATAAATAAATAGTCTTAAATAACATTATGTAGTGGCTGTCGTAAAACTAAGGCGTTTACATGGATGGCAGACCTAAATGTTTACATTATAATTATAACATTTGGTAAACTTAAACTAAATTCAGATTAATAAAAACAAATGCTGGTTTCATTTTGTAGCCCAAATATTAGGAACAAACAAAATTGGACCACGACTTCACCTGTTCGGGTACGCACTAAATTAACCTTAACTCACCTAACGAAGTTTAATTCGAATTGATTACCTTTAATAGAGGTCGATAACAGAACATAATAGTCGGCAAATGACATTACTATAAGTGAATACATACCGGACTACGATACTATGTATAGGTATGTGGCAACCTGGTCCTGGCAATATTCAAATGAAATGCAATGCAAAACGGTAAAATAATATCAATACCGGATCCATGTTACCTATATTTTAAATTTTTGTATTTGAATCTTATGAAATAACTCGTGAAAAATAGTTACAAACTAATAACGATATTGAAAGTAATAGAAATAATCTTAATAATATTCGGTAGTTGGATATTTGTATCCGTGTGGGATTAACTTATTTGAACATTGTAATACTGGGATAAAGCACGTTGAGATCGTATGTGAATTCATATGGTGGAAGTGGAAGGCGTCCGGGCGGCGGCGGCGGCAGCCCGCTGTCACCAAGCCTCCGTATACCGTATGTCGTACTCCTGGAGGTGGGGCAGACGCTGGCGTAGAACTTCAAATGCTTCAGCTGATAACTTGGTGCTGTTCAGATTTAGACGCCGTAAATTGGAGAGGCCTGAAAGAAGAGAGGTAAAATAATAACGATTTGATAAAAAAATTGAAAATCTGATAGGATTTCTAATCTGATGCTGACTGTATTATAAAAAGTAGGATGCAGTAGTAGGTACCCACTTGTATTTTGTGTAAGTAAAGCCAAACTACTTTTAAATTATATCTACTGAAAATCAATGTATTCAATTGCGACTAGATCCAGCAACTGGAAGCAGTTTGCTTCGAACCAACATATATGGAAGTCTTTGGTGGAGACCTATGTTTAGTAATAGATGGTTGGGGGTGATATCGTTAGACGAAATAAAAATATTTACCAGATAATGCCTCTATTCCCTTGTCGGAGACGGGCGTCTCACAAAGGTTAAGGACCTGAAGCTTAGGAAGATGCTCAGCAATTAGCTGCACACCGCTGTCGCCAAACTTGGTAGCCCACAGGTTCAAGTAGCGTAGAGATGGCAACTGTACATGTAAAATGATGCAAGATAAATATGTTGGACCAAAATGATAGTATTAGCTAGATGCAAGGTTAAGTAGGTACTATGGGTCGCAACCCATTGGTGGTTCGTCAGTAGAATGATGCACTAACCAACTATTCTGTATTTTATTTTCATATTAAACTGTCAAACACCAAGCTGTCACCGGTGACCGCAACCTATTGTTCTTTAATTGTGCCTATAATGACGGTACTCAACGAGTTAATATTCTAAAGGTGAGTCCAAATCTTGGGACCTTGATTTAGGTACAGTTTATCAGTAGTCCAGAAAACTTTGGGAACTCAGTGAGCTAGAGGGTAGTTGAAAATTATGCTTCTTCAACTTCAACTAGTGACAATCAATACTAGATAATTTACAAATGTTCAACTTTACTGTAAAACAATAAGATTGAATGACACTGGCAGTATAGTCGACAAGATCATTTTGGAGACTCGTTTGCCAAAGAGAGAGAAAAAAAGAATAAGATTGAAAATAAACTGATTTTTTTTTTCAGAATACCTAACTAGTATCATGTATTGATGTTTATACAAAACTAAAAGAGTTAATACTCTGAGGTCTTGAGATTTAAAGATACAAAGGTCGAGATTTCAAAACACGATCAAGTTTGTTGAAAGACTTGGCCTTGCAAGTCGAAGTAAACAAACATTATATTATTATGCGTCAGCAAAACTTTATTACATACCTTAATGAGGTGATGTGCACATGCGCTGGTGACGCTGGTGAAAGCAAGGGAGAGGCACTCAAGGTTGCCGAGAGCGCCGGCGTCCAACAGTTCCGCAACGTCTGCATCAGTCGCGCGAACTGGCAGCGCTAGTCGACGAGGACCACCTTCTGATTGCTAGAATTAAAAGTAAATGATATATTTAATTATATTTTGTTATGTTTTTAAAATATGTATGCAAAATTAGGTAAAAACTACCTTCACTGGGGCATCTAGGCATCAACTACTGATTTTTTTTAAACAATTTTATTAATTTAAAACTCACCAGTCGTTGAAGATTTTGCTGTCTCTCGCACAGATCTCTGTAATATTTCTGACCAAGTTCGGTGCCTTGTAACGTAGCAATAATTTCCAATTGAGTCTGCTCTCCAGTTGTAACCTCCCATTCCAAAAATAAACATAGAGCCTCTATAGCAGCTGGCTGTAAGGAAAACCATTAATTAGGTTAGTGAATTAATAGCGCTCACGGCCATATTACTTAGTGAACAATAGGAGTCAGTACTTACGTGAGCGGTTAATGCGACTAAAACAAAATCGGGAAGCTGTTTGCTCATACTCTGCAGGAAACTTTTTCGTTTACAGCAACAATTAAGCAGGCCTCCCAACTGGAAATAAAAACAAACTAATTAGTTAATCTTCTTTTGGCAAAAACACCGGTAACTAATTTGAATGAAAAAGGTCTTTAAGGATTTACCATATCTCCCCAAATCTGACATAATTCTTCGTTTGGCAGAGCAAGCAGCGGATCTGAGGGCGCTGCAGCTCTCAGCCAGGACGGTGGGCAGAGCCTCGCGGCTCGGGCGGGGGCCACGCATGCGTGTGCCGCGCAGCGTTGGTCATGCGCTAACGCATTCAATAGTTTTCCTAGCCTCTTAGCGACGCGTGGGCAACTCATAGCGCCCGCGCATAAAGGAACTGGTTGCAATACAGCACCTACTACGACAAGCCAATCTTCATACTCGCACCTGAAAATTAAAAATACTAATGAGTTTTCATTTATCTGCATACGTTTCTTATTCTTACTTTACGCAAATCTTTTGTAAAGACCTCATTGTAGTTACATTAATTCAACTTACATGTGTTCCAAGATATCGGCAAAACATAAGACTTCTTCTTCAGACTCATCGCAGACGTGTGGGGTCGCAGAGTCACGGTAGTGGTCATCCAATGCGGCCAGCGCGACTGCAGCAAGGTTGGGAGCCGCTCGAGGATATGGGCACGTCGCGCGGTTCCCGTGCGTCACTTCAACGAATCGGCGGACTAGGGAACTGCCCGAGTTATGCGCGCTCAAGGCACTGGAGAGAGAAAAATGAAAATTTAAGTTATTGAATAGTTTCATTCACTGCGTTAAACAAACGGGAATGACCGTCTCGACAATTGAAAATGTTAGGAATTAAGAGGATGCTAAACTGGCATTAAGCCAATTTCGCCACTGTGTCAATTTGATCAAAACCGTAATGACAGTCGTTGTGATCAATTGACCGATGTAGGCACTTAATCATTACACATTTACGTCCAAACGCACCTCGATATGTCATGTTTATATTAGCTCCGTTTGGGTAAATATCTAATAAATTTATATCGGCTAAATGGATGGATCGAAAATAGAGACTTCGACCGTCTGGTTCGCTGGTACGCTATTTATATGCCATGTAGATTATGAATAACTTATGCCCAGTTTCTATACATAAATCGATATTGAATTGTTCTGTTTCATGTGATCGGTGTCGGAATATCGAACTATGGACTGCCAACATATAAGTTATACTACCGGATATACAGTTGTTTGTTGCCATTGCACTTTTAACCTTATTGGTTCCACCACATCAGGTGAGATCGAAGACTATCTATAGCTGTAGCATTATCGTAAAATCCATTGACGTCACTTAAGTATCTACTCGAATTGATTGGTTTTGCTGAAAGCAATTAATAATGTGTATTGTAACCAAATGAGGTTACGAGGCTGGTATAAAGTTATGCAGGCCACTGGCATCACTGGAACCATTAGGTACTTTATTTTCCCTGTGAACAGGCTAACTGCGAATAATAACGGCAACTAACAATTAGATCATCAAATCGCAATTGTCTTCAGTTGTTACGGCATCTACACGAACTAGACACGAATTTTAACGGTTACGTTTTCGTTTCGTATTCGACAACTTTATTTGGATTTACAAAATCTTTTGAAGTTCATTTATTTAAAATATTCTATTTTTAAGGCGGTAAGTACCTATTACTTACATAGATTTTTCTTCGAAGTGAAGAAGAAAACGTTTTAATTGTTATTTTTTTAATTTCTAACCGTCGTGGGTCAATGCACTTTGTGGTTGTTTCAGACACAATCGAGTTAAACAATATCATTGTCGATCTAAATAATACAGTTACGTATGTAGTGTAAGTGTAAAGGTATTATTATAACTATTGTAAAAACAAAATTTTGTTTTATTTTCCTATGTTTATTAAATTCGGATGCTGATTGACGTAATTCATACAATGTCTATTGTTTATAAACGTTACTATTGTCTAGTAATGTTTTTTCTGTGGACGGTTATTCTAATGGCAATTATCTATGATAATACAATATAAAATATATTTATTTTAGTACTGTTACCTGTGTAGGTAATCTGATATGTAGTAGAATTGAAAATTACCTGATATAATCTCTAACGAGTCGCCTGCCGTTGGGGGCTCTGGCGAAGTCTACATTGCGCGTGAGCACCCTTCGTACGGGTGGTGCGAGCGCAGGTAGTGGTGCTGCCCGCGGCCGTCTCCTGCACAGGCGCGCTAGCAGGGCGCACAGGTCGCCGGCCGCGCATCGCTCTGCTAACAGCGGCGCCGCCGCACTCGTCACCATCTCCGCCCACTCTTCCCAGTCCTCACTTTCTTTATTCTGAAAAAGTTGCAAAATTCAACAGTCATCACTCAGCATGAGTCACTCAGATTTCGCTTTTCTGTTTACTGACAGTTCAGTTAGGTAAGCTATGCGTCACAAAAGAAAAAGTGGACCAGATGTGACCTAAAATGTAGTTTTACTTTACTTTCGAGTCCTTAAAAAACAATTTGGTCCAATTTCCTTGATTACTAGCCGGTACAGAAAGTTATGAATGGGATGTGCTAAAGAAGATCACGAAGAGTGAGACTGAGAGGTGTAGTTTATCGAGCATCGCAGGGCATTGTAACTGGTTGAATTTATTTAACTACATTTGACTCAGAATATCACACAACAAACAGTTGTTTGACAAACAACAACTTGGCAGACGAACACCTACCCATGCGCATGAGTCAACCAGAAGTACCTAAAACTCTTTCAAGAACGATATATTCCTTCGTTCTGTAATATAAATTGTTTAGAAGTGCAGTAAATAAGCGCGCAGTGACGTTAAATCATAACCTTGCCAAATCGTCTACAAGTACTTATTACATACATGCTGAAAATTTTATGACTCGACAGCTATGACGTGCGGACACCATACAATGAATTCGAATTTGATGAAAATCTGAAACGGATATTTTATATCCCTAGTTTTATTTCAGCGTGTGTGTACTGGTACAGTTTTTAATTTTTTATTTCTCGCTAATCGCTTTACGGATCATAATGTTCTAATTTACTGTTATGCTCTCATTAGATGAATGTTTAGTTAGCTATTATTTCAGAAATAGGTCTCGGTTGATCATTGATGGAACGCGTACTACATTTATAATGTATATTTTCCTTCTTCACAATAAAACGCATCAATTGTGCATTTGAAATGTATTTGAATCGAACGTTTAAAGTTGTTTTCATTTTTTATCTCTGCTATAGTGGAGTCAGTGGTGTATAATTTGGTCACGGCGCACTAGAACTTTACAACTACTGCCAATCTGGCTGAACAGGGATTTCTTCAGGGATACTACACAATCACACCACTGTTTTATGTACTTTGAACTGTATATTGTTATTAACACTTAGGTACAATCTTCTTGCGATCTACTTTTGAACTGAACAATTATAAAACATTCGCCGAGGGTCATTGAACGGCGGAGAATCTTAACACCGCGATTCAGAAAATGGACTAAAACTAACAACACCATCTAGTTACAAAATTGGAACTAAAACTCTATTTGACACAGATTTAAATTTCGGTTGACGTTTGAACATACCGCCCACCAAGGACATTATTGAAGAATGTCCTTCAAAAAAATTACAATAATAATTCTTACATGAACTTTAGGAACTTAAACTAAATAACAATGTAAACAAACAAAGTAAACTTAATTAAGTATTACACTTGAACTTAAATAAATAAAATTATTACAATGAACCTTAGCCTTATATTTACTGTTCAATTACAGTCGACATATTAAAAAATATAGTTAAACCTATCACTATGCATACTAAAAGTTTTAAACCTTGAAATTTAACTTATGGTCTATACTTGACACATTATGAAACTAACAACTCAAACAAACATTTAAATTACTCAAATAGGTACAATAAACTAATTTCCTTCATTGACTGGCAGAACACAGAGCTTTGATGTAGGACGCTTCAGTAAACCTTTACTAGTGCGTAAAGTAACCACACGGGTGATGCCATCGTCACCCGGGTGTTTCTCCACTATGGTACCCAGAAACCAACAAGCAGGTGGCATATCAAATTCCTTAACTAGAACTATATCACCGATCTGAGGCTCAGGAGTCTTATGCGACCACTTATATCTATGAACTAAATTGCTAACGTATTCTACGGACCAGCGTTTTCAAAATGCTTGGACCATTTTTTGTATATACTGCCAACGAGATAAAGAACTGATATTAGAATTTTCATAGTTCGCATCTGGAACAGTGACAAGTGGTTCACCTATTAAAAAATGACCAGGGGTCAATGGCATAGGTTCATGAATGTCTTCTCCATTGATTACAGTCATCGGCCTAGAATTTAAACAAGCCTCTATTTGGCTCAACAACGTGCTCATCTCCTCATAAGTGAGTGTTGAGTTACCTATGACGCGTTTTAAATGAAATTTGGTCGACCTCACTGCAGATTCCCACAGTCCACCGAAATTTGGAGTATGTGGTGGTATGAAATGCCACGTAGTGTTACGATCTTCTAAGGTTTTTGCAATCTCTTGTTGAATCGCTGATAACTCACGAAGTTCCTTAGCTGCACCCACAAAATTAGTGCCGTTATCGCTCCAGATATTTGAACAATGACCGCGTCTGGACACGAAACGACGAAAGGCTGCTAAAAATCCCTGAGTGGTCATGTCACTCACTAATTCTAGGTGTATGGCTTTAGTGGCCATACAGACAAACACACTAATATAACCCTTATGAGCGCGATGACCTCTTCCCTTCGTTGTCCTAATTTGAACAGGACCTGCATAATCCACGCCGCTATTCAAAAACGGTCGCGATGGTGTGCAGCGTGATGGTGGAAGTGATCCCATAAATTGATTATAAACCTTAGCTTTATTTTTGACACAAATGACACATTTACGTACATATTCCTTTGTAAGCCTTTTTACACCTAATATCCAATAAGCAGATCTCAGATAGTTAATCATTATCTGAGGTCCACCATGTAAAGTCCGATCGTGTGCGTCTGCGATCAACAACTTAGTAAAATGTGTATTATGTGGTACAACTATTGGATGTTTTTCGTTGTCAGACAATGATGCATGATGTAACCTACCCCCAACTCGTATTATATCGTCCTTGTCTAGAAAAGGACACAATGAACTAATATTACTTATTTTATTAACAGGTGAATTATTTTTCAACTGCATGTATTCTACTTCGAAGTCGACTCTTTGACATTTCCTTATACAACACTTTAATGCTTCATCTAGATCTGACCGTTTTATATATTTGGGTATATCTCTACCCTTGACATAATGATAAAAGAAACTTCTACATAACGCTACTATTCTTAATAATTTTCTTAATGAACTATATCTTTCCCATTGTAAGGTGTCGTGTTTTAAAGCTATACAGGACTTAATATTCTCTTCCATGTTAATATCTGTATTCAATAGTCTATTGTACTCTATATTTTCATTATATAAAAATTGTGGTCCGTGAAACCATATAGTATTTTCAGGCAATAGTGACGGTAAAACTCCTCTTGACGCACAATCTGCGGGATTCTCCTTCGTAGAAACATGTGCCCATTGATCTGCGTCTAACGTGGTTAAGATCTCCGCGACCCTATTACTAACAAAGGTTTTCCATCGGCTTGGGTGGCTATTCAGCCATGCCAACACGACTGTAGAGTCAGTCCAAGCGTGCACCTTGTCCTTGTCAATATTCATAGCCCTCGCCACATCGATCAACAACCGTGCCAAAAGTACTTATAGGGGCGACCTTTGTTTTCGCCATTAGAAGAGTGACTTGTATATTTCCTGAAGAGTCTACACAACGAGTATACACAACTGCTGCGTAAGCAGCCTTTGACGCATCGCTGAAGCCATGTAACTCTATGACTGAACTATTTGATGTTCCTAACCATCTCGGAACATAGACTTTGGATAGATTTTCCAAGTCTTTACGGTAAGTTATCCATTCTTCTTTTAATTTTTCTGGTACATGATCATCCCATCCTACTCCTGCTAGCCACAATTTCTGTATCAATATTTTAGCTAGTATTATACTGGGTGCTATCCAGCCTAAAGGGTCAAATAAGCGTGCGATATCCGATATAATAATACGTTTAGTTAATGTTTCAGATGCTGGTGGGAGCTGCACCGTGTACTTGAACTGATCTGCACTACGACACCAGGTAAGTCCTAATATTTTTGTACTATCGCTTAATATTTCCTTTTCGTCCTTCCTTTCATATGACTCGATTTCCCCTAATAATTCCGAACTGTTGCTGTTCCATTTTTGTAGTTCAAATCCTGCTTTTGCTAATAATGCTTTCATTTCAAAATACAAATGTTTACCTTCTTCTATTGTGGAACATCCTGTCATTAAATCATCCATATAAAAGCTTGTTGGCACTATTTCAGATGCCGTGGGGAATTCTTGCACATAGTCCAATGCGACTTGGTGCAATGTCTTAACCGCCAAATAAGGAGCTGAAGCTGTACCAAAGGTTACAGTCAATAGCTCATACTCTTGCATTTCTTCATGTGGCTCTTTTCGCCAAACTATTCTCTGATATTTTACATCGTTTTCTGCTACTCTCACTTGTCGGTACATTTTTATTATGTCTGCAGTAATTGCTATTTGGTGAACTCTCCAGCGAAGGACGATATGCCGCAAATCCGACTGCAAGGTAGGTCCCACCATCAACGTGTCGTTAAGTGACACTCCCCTTTCATTCTTGCAGGATGCGTCGAACACTACGCGTACCTTCGTTGTGGATTTATCTTCTCTGACAACTGCGTGATGAGGTAAGTAAGCTGCTTCATTGAACTTTGTATCTGTACTTTTCTCATGTGATTCAAATGTAAATATTCTTCTATAACTTTCGTGTATCTTTCTTTCAGGTTTGAATCCTTCGTGAATTTTCTCTCCAATGCCTTGAGTCTTCTTACAGCTATTTCTTTACTGTTACCACCTCCGCAGGTGGGCGTTGCTTCCTTAAATGGTAACTTGACTACGTATCGACCGTCTGCGCATCTTGTAGTCGTAGCTTTATATAACTCTTCACATTTTAACTCTTGTTCTGTTAACGTAATACTTTGTGGCAACTGATCTTCAATCTCCCAGAACTTCTTCAGAATATCGTTTTGGTCCATTGCTGTATGCATGACTGTGATATTTGCGATGTTACTCGACCTAGTTTCTGTTTCACCAGAAATTATCCAACCTAGCGTGGTACACTGCGCTACTACTGATCCATTAGGCGCTCTCCTTAAACCATCTTTTAGTATCTTACCATACACGTCTGCACCCAATAAAATATCTATCCTATTAGGTGAAGAAAACTGTGGGTCTGCCAACGTAAGTTGCTTTAATTCCGACCAATCAAGAGGGGCTACTTGTCGTTCCGGTATATATGATGTAATATTTTTTAAAACATACGTGTTTACCATTATTGTAAAACTAGGATCAGCTAACGATTTTAATGTCAATGTTACAACTGAATTCGCGGGTGACTTGACACTACCTAGACCAGAAACAATGCTTCTAACTGGAGTTCTCTTTAATCGTAAAAATTGTGCTGTACTTTCCGTGATAAAGGAAGCCTGGGACCCCTGGTCTAACAAGGCCCGAACTGTCTGAAATTCTGCTGTGGCAGTTTGAACTTGAACTAACGCAGTAGCTAACAATACCTGTTTAGGACTGACGATGTGTTTAGTCGATAGACATGACACAACTGGACTGTTATCAGTGGAAGTATTATAAGAGGAGCTAGCAGCTGTTTGCTTATCTTCCTTAGCGTTATGTTCATAATTAGCGTGTAAGAGAGTGTGGTGTTTCTTGCCGCAAATATGACATACCGCTGTTTTCTTACATTGATAAACTAAATGGTTTCCGCCTAAACAGTTAAAACAAATTTTATTTGACTTTGCAAAAGATCTTCGTTCATCTACATTAATTTTTGTAAACGGTACACAAAAGCATAACTTATGGTTGTTGCCGCAAAATTCACAACTAATCTTAAATTGCCAGATGGTCCAGATTAACGTTCCGAGCGAGCAAAGTTTTCTGACCTGATAATCTTTCTGTACGTGGACCAGCTCGCCACTGACCCGATGGTCGCTGTGGTTCAATGAACTCAAGTGCTCTAAACCGACTCTCCAGATATATTTTAAACTGTTCTAGAGTTGGAAGTTCAACTGTTGATTCGTCGGAAGCCTTCAACTCCCACTGCTTACGGGTCTCTGGGTCCAACTTTTCAGAGACTACGTGAATTACAATAATTTCCACAATGGTGGTCATGCTAATCCCTAGGTTAGAGAATGCACTCATACAGTCTGTGGTTGTATCCAGTATTTGTTTAATATTAACCGCAGATTCAGTATTTACTCGTTTTTGGTTGAATAGCCGTTGCAGAATGGAATTCGCCAAGTGTCGCTTATTGTTATACCGATGCTCCAATTGCTTCCAACATACTGAGTAATTCGCAGCAGTAATTGGTATTTGACGAAGCAACTGCTCTGCTTCACCGGTCAAACATCCCTTCAAATAATGTAACCTCTGTACGTCATCTAAACCTTTATTGGAATGAACTAGCGAAATAAAAAGATCACTAAAACTAGTCCATTCATCGTATTTGCCCGAAAATGAAGGAACATTAATTTTTTGTAACCTAACGTTCGAAGCAGAATAGGTTCGTGTACAAGGTTCGTTTATGTTAAACTGTAAATTACTGTCTTTTAACTCTGACTTGTACGTTAAATAAATTTCCTCTGTCTTATCATACAATTCGGATGTAAAATAATTGTTTTTCAAATCTGTTACGGTGGCTTTTTCAATTATTTTCCGATGTGTATCATAAAATCTAGACCATTGCTGCTCTAGATTTTCCAATCTAGTTTCTACATATCCACGAGTTACTCGTTCTTTGGGAGATTTTTTGAAATTACTTCTCCCCTTTTCAATACTACTTTTTACATCATCTTGTAGTTTAAATAAAGATTCCATGGCAATGACTTAGAAAACAATTCAATAAAGCCAACAACGTATTCGAACAATCTGTTCTAACAACTAACAAAGTGAACTTACAAAATATGTTGCATTGCATACGAACATAACAAGTTATTTCAGACTATCAAATAATAAAACATTAAATTAATAAAACGTAAATTGCCTAGTTACTTAACTAAAATTATTCTAAGTAATTATAAAATAACTGTCTTCCCTCTGATGACCTTCTTGAACTATGTTTATAAATTATGTTGAATTGTACTCACAACACTTCACTGAACTTTGACCTCGTACTGATGCTCCTCCACTCGAACTCTCCCGGCTCCACCTCTCGAACTCTCCCGGCTCCACCACTCGAACTCACCTGGCTCCATCACTCGAACTTCGCCGCAACCTCCGCTCCGGTGTGCTCGTACTGGGTGTTGAACCCGGTGCCACAACTCACCAGCACCTTGGCGCCATCAGCAGTGGATCCACCACTGTGTTGGCACGGCACCCTCTCGGCAACCACTCACTGTGACTACGTCACATCCGACTCACAAGGACCAATGTATAATTTGGTCACGGCGCACTAGAACTTTACAACTACTGCCAATCTGGCTGAACAGGGATTTCTTCAGGGATACTACACAATCACACCACTGTTTTATGTACTTTGAACTGTATATTGTTATTAACACTTAGGTACAATCTTCTTGCGATCTACTTTTGAACTGAACAATTATAAAACATTCGCCGAGGGTCATTGAACGGCGGAGAATCTTAACACCGCGATTCAGAAAATGGACTAAAACTAACAACACCATCTAGTTACAAAATTGGAACTAAAACTCTATTTGACACAGATTTAAATTTCGGTTGACGTTTGAACAAGTGGTCTCAGAATCCGTCATTAGTAACGATTTGTTAATAAACGTACAATGTATGTTTTGAGCAAATGTTGTTTATGCATCTTACACGCATATGAGATGTAGGAGACTACTGTAATACGAGTGTCAATATTTGACCACGAGTGCCCTGCATGATCTATGATAAGAACAAGAAACAAACCGCATCCGTCATGAATGGTGAAATTGTTCATTCTTTACTAAGATTATAATATTAAATATTTGTGGGAAGCGACTGCGATTGAATAGCAGACGTGGGTGGGTAAGTAGGTACCTAGTGTTAGATACCGAGTATACGTCAATCGATTACATGAGGAGATCACGAATCACATTTCATGTAGTGAACTCACACAATGTTCATACACATACATTGTACCACACTGTTCTCATCAATTTGAAGATGCTCATGTGTGAAGCAGATTTCACACCTCGCATATAAGATTAAAGTTTATTCACGTCTATTTTGCTCAGCAATTTATGAAGACGTGATTTCTATTTATTTGCATAAAGTTTTACCTCTGATAGTAAATCGGTCAGGATCTGTAGAGGCGCGCGAGTCACACTTTCGTCTTGTAGAGGCGTAGTCATTACAAAGTCCACCATATTCTGGAAACATATAAATTGTATTAATGAATATTGTACATGAATAAACCGCCTAAATTGATAACAGGGATGTCCCCGTAATTGAATTAATATTTACCTTTAATTCTTTCAAGACGACTTCTTTTCTCACAGTCTTTGTTAGGAAATTCTTGTACCTTATCATGTTTCTCTGTAAAATGAACGTATATATTAGAATATGTCGTGCAAAGTAAACAATTAGACATAACCACAACAGGAAGGAAATACGTAAGTATCTACTCACCCTCCATATAATGGAATGATACCATTGGTCCCGCGTATAAGCGTCGTTAGCCTATAAAATACAGACATCTTTATTAGTATGATATTGTTAGGTAAACTAGACAAGAATATGCATATTTTCTATGCATCAGGAATAACCTAATGCCTTCCTATAGAATTATACCTGTAGCAGAAGAGATCCATGAGGCATGACTATTCGAAGACAGTATTTCCTTGCAGGATCCCAACGTGAGATGCAGTACACCTCCTGCATACAACTGTATGACAACGGATGCTCTAACAAGCCGGAGGGCTGAAACAATATGAAAAAAATCAATAAGCACACATTTTTCTTCCTACTCTTTGTAATCCAAGTACATGTCCAACATAGAACCCTTTATTTAAAAATTGAGGGTCTATGGGGACGGGACATGTGCCGCTACACAATAAATTACTCATCCAATAATATCATGTCATGTCCAAATTAAGGTATTAAAGGTACTAGGGACTCATATTATTAGGGAAGTATAAGCAGACATTAGGCAGTTAAACATAAACAAACTATTCAGTTTAAATTGATTAAATGCGTCATGCCTATTGAGGGTCATTCACGACCACAAACTAGGTTTTGTGTTCCAATTTTTGAATTAGTGTTCCAAGAGCTAATAAGTAATAATAAGGAATAGAAAGTGTCATACATTGTAATGCTAATTGTAGAAAGTACACTGCAAATCAATGCATTTCACAGCATTCCGCTAACAAGATGTGTGGAAACTACAGTATTATTTCAGTAGCTTAACGAGAACTTGAACCGACATATGACTGTAAATGCATGGCCCTACTTTTCTGGGGGGTGTCGCAAAAACTAGATAAGGTATTATACATATTGACAGAGGCCTAGCAGTACTCTCTGATAAACCTGAACTCTAAAGTAAAACAATCTCCACCGCGCTTATGAAGAGAAATCTCTCGTGTTGAGAAAAGCTGTACTGCAGCTATGGATTGCGATACACTGATGATGCTGATTTTGAAAATTGAATATTTTGAAACTTTTAAGGTTAGGTTAGGCATCCAAGAGGAATTTTAATGGAATTACTGATAAAATGAATTATTAATAACAATATATCCCTATTCATGATTTACCTATATGTTGATAAATTGTACCGTTACCGTTAAGTATTAAATTATTCCCCTTATAAAACATTCCTATAGTTCCTATAGTTTGCCGTCAACTAACAGGAAGCATTAACCTTTGTAGTGGAACTTAATTGAAGGACAAATTTAATTAATTGTTAAAGATTTCTATGCGTATACTCGTGCACGCAAAGCTGACTCATTGTTCCACTAATATGATAACATGGACTCATAACGATGACTCTTCCCTGTTACTGCCCTAAAGGAAACATTGCACATTTTGTTTACCTTTGTTTAATTAGTCAATATACAAAATTAAGTCTTTGTAATAAACATAATAAGCTGTGACGACACTATCCCTTTATCTTACCGCAGATGTCGTAAGACATAGTACATTTTGACAGACTGAATATTAGCGTTCTCTGATAAACCTGTCATTTTTTAAATGTTTTTTTTTCTATGGAGTAGGAGGCAAACGAGTTGATGGTTTGCGTGATGGTGAGCGATGGCGATCAGCACCTGGACATCCGCAACACCAGAGGAGTCACAGGTGCGATGCCGGCCTATTAAAAAAGAATACGCTCTTTCCTTGAAGGTGTGTTGTGATTTGTAACTCTCCAACTCGCCTCCAAAGCGTAGAGATTGTGGCAAACGCTTTTACGTAAAGAAAGAACGAAATCTTTGTACTATTTTTTTTATCTTTACGACTAGTTCATAGGCGCACATGTATATGACAGTGCCTATCTGAATTTTTATTGATTTGTTTATTTTCAGTAACAGATATGTTTTCATTATCTGATTTTCTTACAGCGATGATGTAAACTAACAATTTTATTTCCTCAAAACAATATTTTTCCTTAATATCAATAACGCGTAGGTACACAATGTACCATCAATAGCGTTGTCATGGTTGTCATGCTCAAGGTATGTGGGTTACGAGTACAATACACCAAATATTCTGATTACTTTAAAAATAAATCTGCATTTCGTATCATGCGTAAATACGATGCACCTGCTACACCAATACGTGCATAAATATTCAACATTAGTGTTCGATAGACGGTTTAGTGCTGTAAATAGCTTGCAACCTATTTTCGTGTCTTGTAGAATCGGTGGGGGAATTGGGTCAGGTGAAGGGAAGGGCGCAGTGATCGCTTTGTGAAGAATACTTGGTAGGCGGGGCAGTGTACTGCGATGTATGACGTGGCGGAGCAATGCCCCTGCGCGAGTGGCACCGGGCCCGCGGCCGCGGCGCTCCGTGACGTCACGACACACGGCTACTCACTACCCTCACTTGCCCCCGCCGTACACACTGATATTGTCTCCTCTCAGCTGACTTACACGTCACCTCGCATCCAAGGTTTATCACCCTTTCAAGGTACATGGTGAATTTACACTGCAAACATCTAATGTTGCAAAGACGCCGCTACTTTCATGAAATACATTTCTATATTAGGTACAGTTGTAAAGGTAACAATTTTATTTTACTAATGTTTCTTTTATATATTAGATGGGACTGACGTTTGACCACTATTTCGCCTCTCTATGTCACTATGTCTACATATTACAAGTGATTTCATTTCAGGTTTCATTATGACCAGTTTCTAATTTAAAAATATCAGACCAACAGTGATTCACTCCGACATGTATTCCTGAAAATGTTATCAGAATCGATATAGGTACGACTTTTATCATTGTTTTTGTTTTCAGCAAAATTTATGAATGACTCCTTCATGTCTACAATTATTACGAAAATGTCCACATTTATACTGAGTGCTGATATAATATTGTGGTAAACAGACCACGTAGAGACACTACGAGGCCTACCACCGACACTGAGTCACGTTTTAAGTAATGATCCCATAGAAATCTAATTTAAGTAATGATGTGAGCTCACCTGATTCGAATAACAATAAATACAATTCAATACATTATGTACTTAGTACACAATGATCTAACGAAGGCTAGTAGACGTCATTATCCAATATAAATGCGATCACACAAATAATACCTACCTACAATATAGGAAAAATTAAATAATAATATTATTAGACAAAACCGCACAAAATATGCGTATGCGTATATGCGTGTACTTTAATTAATCCATATATCATACATTTCCATCAATACAAAAATGGATAAGAATAACATAATTAGAATTACCAATTAATGTAATGATGTAAACGACCGCGCCTTTGACGTCAATGTTTATTATTTATTTTGTAAATGTAATTAATAGGTAATGAAAAAAATAATTGAAACGAGTTTTTTCACTATTAACAATTATGATATTAAATTAGCTCTTGGTGCGGTAACAAAGAATAGGTATTCTATTTTACAGGTTGACGTCAAAAGCATATTAATGGCAAATACGATAGTTACGGAAGAATGTACGAGTGTAAAAATAACAGTTAGTTTCGATAGTTCCCGAATAGTTAGTGACACGTGTGTGTGTGTACCTACACGTGGGTTTACTTCCCTGTGCCAGTCTCTTGGGCTTAATAATTGTCTAGTGTAGCTTAAACGGTCACGTCCATAACCAATGTCTTTAATAATCATTTCGTAATCCAAGTTTTCATAGACATACCGATATCTATTAACAAATGTTATTGGAAATTTTTAGTACCAACGCCTGAAATTGTCATGAAACTGTGCCCGGTATATATTCACCCTCTATTACATGGGACTCTTTAAATAACTGGTTAAACTGGTTAACTGGTCGTTACACCTCTGTCTGCCCCATAAGCGGTTATTTAAACCATTGGTTTATTGTTTGTTTTATATTTTTTCACCAAATTTACAATTTGTCGTTTAAGGACGATTCTATTTTGTTTTTTTTCTTTTTATAATTATTTGAAATGTATAACGCCTTGGTTTTATGACTGTAATATAATACTATTTAATTGAAATAAATAAATTGGTGTAGTGTGCCTTGGCGGGGGCCCCGTATAAAAAAAATGTTTGGTGTCCCTTATGAAGGGTAAAGATTACTCACAAGTGATTTTTTTTGCATAAAATACTAATATTTTTTGTTAAAATCGGAAAGCTTTTCTGGTAAACTCTCTCTGCCCAAATTATCGGACTATGATTATTTTAGTTTTTCAACATTTTCTACCAAACTTTGAACGCGTGCTTTACGCCAGAAAAATTGTTTAATTTGACTTTTGTAATTACTGACATAATATCAAACATTGGGAAGTTTTTATTAATTTTTGCTTGCGCACGTTTTGGGGGCCTAGGTATGATGGATGTTGCAGATACAGCGATGGCTACGCTCCTGGATTAAACTAATCTTTTCTTCAGGGACAAAGGTTTCTGAGTTTTCATCGCTTTCGTTGTTACATATTTTCAGTAATTCGTGTTACACTTAGCATAATCTACTGAAATGGGCTACGAACTGGCTACAAGTACAAACTCTTAGTTCTGAGAACAGGTCTCACATTTACAATGTTACACTCACTTTTCACTATTTACGTTAAGAGTCCCATGTAATAGGGAGTGAGCCTATTGCCATATACGGGGCACGATTCCAGACTCCGTGCTACTACTGAGAATTTTTAAACAACCCAGTACTAAGTACTTTGCGAGACCCCTTGCTCGGAAGTCGCACTTGCGACCACTAGGCCAAGGAGGCAGTCTCACATTTACTTGTTAAATTTGACTGTCAAGAGATGCCTATGTATTCCAAAAAGAAAATTGTATTAATTGTAAAACCTTATTCAATATTTATCATAATGTATCCAATCGATGTTTCAGTTGGAAAAAATGCTACGGAGCGTGACGTACAATGTTGAAACTGATGTTTACTTGAAATAGATCGTATAAACAAGTATGTATATCAGTAAATATTATCCCGAAGCCCTGTTAACTAGGCGCGGGTTTTCCCACATTACAGCAAACACTTCTTCAGAAACATTAAAAACATGAGGATAAATGAAGAAATTTTCTGATGTTTTTGACATTCCCTTGGTATGTTCTCTCATAGCATATATATGACTTATTCTTAGCCGCAACCGCAATATACCTAAATCAGGGGAAAGGGTACTTTTGAGGCCGTATTTTATGAATGAAAATTATAATTATGCAATGACTTTTACATGTTAAAACCGACCTAAGTATATGTTGTTATTTTTTAAAGCTTATTTCACATCATATACATAAATAAAGCGTGCAATGTGAAGAGCCGTGCCTATATTATTATTTTATAGTAGTATTATAGTTTATAAAGACTATATTAAAAAATCTATATATATAAAAGAAAGTCGTGTTAGTTACACTATTTATAACT
The DNA here is from genome assembly GCA_902850265.1 of Spodoptera littoralis. Lineage (NCBI taxonomy): Eukaryota > Metazoa > Arthropoda > Insecta > Lepidoptera > Noctuidae > Spodoptera > Spodoptera littoralis. The sequence continues at coordinate 9,619,857 of LR824533.2, forward strand.
CAAGAACGACTGAATCGATTTGGATGAAAATTGGCGGGGTGGTAGCTTAGAACCAGGAGACGGACATAGGATACTTTTTATCTATTTTTTTTTACTTTTACCGAAAATCACGAACGGGAACGGGGGGGGGGGGGAATGGGATTGCGCGTACGAAGTCGCGGGCAGAAGCTATATCTATATATATAAAAGAAAGTCGTGTTAGTTACACTATTTATAACTCAAGAACGACTGAATCGATTTGGATGAAAATTGGTGGGAAGGTAGCTTAGAACCAGGAGACGGACATAGGATACTTTTTACCCAATTCTTTTTTTTTTATTTTTTATCGAAAATCAAGGGAAATATCGGGATTGCGCGTACGAAGTCGCGGGCAGAAGCTAGTATTTTTATAAAAATAAGATACATCTGGAAAAACCTTTACGCAGACTTCTAGTGTTATGACATGTAAACTTAATACATATTTGTTAAACAAATGATAACCGGCAAGCGTTCAGTTTCTTTGAGGTCTGATATACAAATAATTCTGATAACTTATGACGTGAGCAAACTGTTGCCACGTTTTTCTGTGCTTTGTACAAGTGATAATAAGATGTGGTCACGTGATAGCTTTCGCTTCGGGACTACGAGACTATGGCCACGAGAGACTGCAGTCTAATTACTCGTACATTCCACCAAGCACCCAGCAGCGTCCGAATGTATACGGACGGTTGCACACGTACTCCTGCGTCGTTTTACAATTATTTTATAAATCCATTTTTCACATAATGGGATTTCCATTTATTCAATACCAGTTGCCAACGCCCCATTCTGACTTCACATTGTTAAAGAACCAGTAACTACGTTACCCATATTTTACTTACGTTATCAATTACAATGTGAGGTAAAACTATTTATTCTGTGGTAAAACATTATTTACGCATTTAACTTAAAATGACGCCCGTGTAACCACTAGTATTATTGTAATCGGGATCGTCTATTTTCACTAATGATAAACCTTCTATTTTTAAAAACTATTTAAGTATTGCTTCATAGAAATAGAACGAAGGAAAACCAAATGCGTTTTTAATACATTGTAGTTTATAGAACGTAGTAGCCTTTAACGAGTGTTAAGGGATTTTAGTGAGGTTACCTGTACGAATAGAGTTTAAAATCGATTGTGCAGTGTAATTAAACTGTGTATTGGAAGGACGAAGCGTGCTTAGTTTAGATTTAACAGCGTACGTCACAAAACTGTTATTGCCTATTGTTTCTCGAACGACTTTATCGAATCTATTGCGAAGTTCTTATTGAAACGTCGAGCGTCAACATAATTTCTTAATACACTTTATGAAGTAAAATGTAATTATTGACAATCAATTTCCTTAATGGAATAGGGTTTTGTAATAGCAGACTGACGTTGGTAGCAAAATGTTTAGTCTATGCGACCGACCCCTGACATTAGCGTGGAACTCACGAGTCTGACAACTCCGCCATCACTGCAGACAAATGGGGAATGCAGATATCTATATTCTTGCTGGAAGACACACTTTTTTCTATAATAAACGATGATAGGTAATCGCAAATGCGATTGAAAAAGTTTTTTTATTATGTAGGTAGATAAACTAGATTTTTTTAAATCATTCCTCATTACGGCCTTTTAAATGAATATTATTTATTTTCTGATAACTAAATTATATCAAGTCAAGATAAAAATACTAGGTGTTCCCAAAACATGAATGTCCTCGAATGTCACCGGAGTAGGAAAAGTGGTAGTCATTAATCATTTGACAAAGTGATTTTTCTTGTACGGTAACATCAAAGACACGCTTGTAACCTCAACGATACAGATGCGCCGGCGCATCAACAGGGCACGGAAGTTTAATGCATATGTGTTACATGACACGACCTCTTAACACACAAATAAGGAATAAAATATTGATATTAATATGAACGTTGATAACAATGTAGATAACTTTCACTTGTTTTTCATTGATTTATATTACTTCCTGTACCTACGCGTTTCAGGCCAAACTTTTATAACATTGAAGTATAAAAATGTGTTCTAAATTACTGCTACTATGATTCTTTTCAACCTTCATACATAAAACTGTATATAGTACAAGATTAAAGACTATTTAAATACACACATTAGCAATAGCAAACTGAACGCTTGAAGCAGACAGCTGGTATACTGCAGATCTGCTCACACGTCTGGACTGCTACATTTATGGAGCAGATAGCCACTCCTGAATACCCAAAAGGCTAAAGATTAACATTGAATTTGGATACCAAATGCAAATGTGTTCTGCGTACGTATGACGTCAAGAGAGAACTGTTTTCAACGCCTAAAGCCGTTTATGTAGGTAAATGTAAACATTTATGTTTTCTTTCTCTCAAGCAAGTTTCATTCCCTGATATTGTATCAAGATATTTGAGAGGCGCATGTGATGCCTGGAGCGGCAGTTATATGCATCGCTGTGCATTACATAATGCTGTGAACTATCGAACATATCGGTAGCCGGACGTTTAATATAAAAGTTGTGACGCACGAACGCTCTCTTATCTACGATTGACCTCGTTGAAGGGTTCGGGCCGAAGCTGCAATCTAATTTAAACACGAAACGTCATAATAGTGATTATTTTTATTAATGATCGCAACTATGTTTGGGTTATTTAAACTACAGTAGAGCACGGAAATATTATCGCATCCGTGTCTTAATGTGTTTCGGAGCAATGTAACTATTGATTTCCTTTCTCCATGACTGACTGGTTCAATAAAAGCAAAAGAAAACAAAACAGTGACGGTTTTAGTGATCCAGTTTGAAGCCTCATCAAAATGTTGTTGTTTAAGATTCTGGTTGAAATGTTTACTTTGCGGAGCGTATTTGTAAATAGCACTCTAATATTGATTGCAAACAATGTTATCAGACGAGGCAACATATAGCTGTGTACCGACCGACGTTATTATAGAGAACAATGAACACTTATGCCATGTACCTATACTTAGTGCAAATATGTGTTATTTTAGTTGTAGGCTTAAGTGGATGAGTCCTGATGTTCGATAGCTAGCTGATAACACTGATGGTTATCAAACAATGATAAAGAAAGGTGTGGGTGTTTATTTCAGACGCCATTAACGAAAATGATTAATTATCTAGTTTATGTAATGTTCAAAGAAATAGCATTCGTAACGTACTACAAAGTGGTTTATTTTAATTATTGTCAATCACTATTCGTAGTTTCAATGATAATTACTAACATCGACGTCATTAGAAATGAAATGACTAATCAGTTACTCGTATGTTGATTGAAGAATTCTTATCACTGAAATATCAGCAAAACAAGTGTTCGTGTTTCAAAGAAAACGTATTTTTATTTGTGTAGTATTTATACGTCGGATTATCCGGTGTACCTACGGACTTGTTATCCTTATCATGACAAGTGTAGGACTCCTAGACACTTGCCATACATTAGATATCGAATTTTAAAGTCACACGATTTTTTTGTTTATTCCTCTCATTGCTTTGTGCTGTTCAACCAATTCCGATATGTGTATTTGTTTATTGTGATTTCCAGCTACATTGGTTTTTTCGTACCTATATATTAATATAATAAATACTAATTATTAAAATATGAGACATATTAATTGGGATAACGAATTCCTTAATTAGCAGAGATTTCCTTATTCTGTCTGGGTTTTAAATAACATTATATTATACATAATATGTTTTTTGTTTTCATATTAGTTTTCCATGCTATGTACTGTACCAATCTGTAGATTTCTAAAACTAAAAAGCCCAAATCACATAAATTCTCGTATCGTAAATTTATTTTACGCATCGTTTTTAAATTACAGAAAATAGGTATTCGTACGTAGGAAAATAATCAATTTTCTTTCAGTTTTCGTAGTGTGAAATTTCCGTGAAGGATAAAAATGTTTGTTGGAGATTAGAATATTCTTGATACAGTACTACAAAAACATTGTTTTTTGTTTTTCCATATATACAGTGAATAATATTAGTTCATAAGATGTTTTGACTTGTTTCTGGAACTATTGAGGATAATCTAAAACATGATACGCACATTTTTAAAGTGTTTACTATGCAAATATTTTGGAATTAACTCTACTACTTTGTTGGTATAATAAATACCTACCTAAAGATGGTCGTAGGTTGTTGTTAAAAGTCTGAGTATTAGCTCGAATGCTCCAGTATATAAAGTTGCACTTTTTGGTCGTATCCTATCCGGACTCCAATTGAATTTAGAACACGGAAGAAGAAAGTCTATTGAAATAAAACTTGAGTAGAAATTACTTCTAAATGTTTTTCCGTTTCAGTGAATAAACATGAAAATATAATACTACGCTATAATATTATCATGTCCTGATGTCACATGCAAACAGTACACAAATGTAACGATTAAAATTTCTTAATTATTACGCATAAATACATCGGATGAGTAATCGTTGACGTATATTTTATGTTTATACAGATGCGAAGAAGATTACAAGCTATTTAAACACGATATTCGATTGTTATAAACTATGCATGATAAAGTTACGACTGCCTACTGTACCTAGAAAAGTCACAAAATTCATTTATAGCACAAATATTAGTAGTATCTTACGTCAAAGCAATTAGATGTAATGGTCGAACGACACGCTCATAAAAATTGTACTCAATTAGGTAAATATTTGAGCCACACTTTGGTCATTAAACCTCGCTGCGATATCACAGGCTTATTGTGGTCAGACAGTCCACTTGGCTGTATTTAAAGTCCAAGTAATAAACAAGTGGTGGGCCAACACTTGTGATGCTGCCACTTTTGAATAAAATAAATGAAAAATGACAGCCCGAACTTCTGATAAAAATTGATTATAATAAATATGAAAATGTACACTGAACAAAATATACACATATTATTTCAGGGACAATGTTTGACATCAGAATGACGTGGTCGTTACGTAACGATCATTTGGATTTCGTTTCCCTAGTCCCAAGTGCGCAAGTGTACAGATTTGTAAACAGAAAACTTAGACTTACCGTTTTAGAAATAATATGTTGTTCCTCTAGGCAGAGCACGTGTGTTTCCCATCGCCTTAGGAATTTGGCTGCTAGTATCTTGTCCACTACGGTTCTGGTGTGCTGGAAGCAGCATACCCTGAGGGATCCCTCGGAAGCCAGCTTGTACCGAGGGCCCGGAGGTGGCGCTGGTGTCCCAGCATTGTTAGCAGAGTCCAGTCCTGCATTATCAGCACAGCACTCCGGACTTGAGCCCTAGAAAAAAACAGCACAATTAGTAAAAATGAAACAAAAAGTATTCTTCAGAAATGCCTCAGTAGTTTAACTCTACTCTAAGAATTTAAAGTTTTGCGTCAATAGGTACAGTCGTCAATGAAAAAAAAAAGCAAGATATAATGAGCTGCATTATTAAAAATATGTGACGCAAATAAAAACAGTGTTAACAAGACAAGTTGGCGAGCTTCTGTAACAATGTTTGTTCCACGTACCTACCAAGAGTGAAACAAGCGACTGAAAACGTTTGAAAAAACTAATCTAATGGTTGCAGCCTAGCCATTTAAATAACTTGACAGTGAATTGTCCTATTAAAGTGTTAATTCGCATCTACCAATGTTTCAATAAAATGTCTTTCAGTTTAGATTATTGAAAATTTCAAATTCCTCTAATATTTTTGTCTGGTCCAATAAATACGAAGAGAAAACTTGTATCAGAAAAATCCAGTCTCACTGGAATAAGAGTTAATCACGACATGACTATCTAAATAAAAATATTTTCTGATAATACCAGCACAACATAGTTTTGTACTTAGAATACTCTGGAACTATCGAAATATATAAAAATAATGTTTAGTACAAAATTATATCATTAATGCTTAGCCAGGCAATAAAGTATTGGAGTAATAGGTTTAATACTCTTATTTTTATATACAGTATATGCTATTAAAACCGTATACCAATGTTTTTGATTGCAGCGCTTCGTAAATACATAGATATTGTTAATTATTTTATTTATATATTAAAACTATGACGTCAGATATGACCTTGTACTTTAATTTAAATGGAGATAAGAGTAGTTTAACGGAGTTCTATATATAAATGTTTAAATGGATGTATAACATCGGTTCACAATTTGGACTTTCTCTGTTTGTTCGCAGATATATTTGGCCATTATAGCTATCGGGTTGTCGGGTTATCTACAATTTATTAATAGCGTTATACAATAAACCCGAATGCTGTATAAAAGCGAGCGTGTGGTGGGAATCAATCTGCGCTAAAATTAGATATTGTTACAACCACCTTCATTTCATATTGGTTTCTTTTTACACTGAAATAGCAGAATTGAGTCCTTTGATTTGAATAATGCTTTTTAGTCCCACACTCAACACCATGTATGTACATTGTTTACGAATAAATGAAATAAGACTCCCAAAGAATATATTTCTTATTTTGATCTCAGAAGTACATAAAATCAATATCAGTAGGTACAAGCATAAACCTTCACTTTTATATTATCTCCAAAGTTATTAAAATAAGAATGTCATCTTGAATCCTTCTACATATCATTTCACCTTCATGTGTTTTTAGCATTTATGCGCAGAGTTTTAAAGTAATATTTTATAAGGACACCATGGTCGTACGACAACCGACAAATACAGTTTACAGAATGTTTACAGTTGTATAAATGAAATGCACTTTCACCTAAAGAGGTACCTATGACGTCAAAATAACAGGTAAAATTAGAAGGAATAACGAGGTGGTGCCACCAAGCTGATGACTAATTATCAACTCTCATATGGGATTTGGAGAAACCTGTCTCTCAACACACCATGGTTGCACAAATACCTAGTTTTACGACGATTGTGTCCCAATGAAATCCATGTATAGATACAGACTAATTTCATCTGTAAGTGACGATGAAATTAAACATCGTGAGAATAAAATAAGAATAAGAATGTTGATTTGCACGAAATATGGTAATTACAGGTAGTAATCATTATAAAAAATAGTCCCACATACATCGCCTACTGTTTTCGGCGTGTAAAGTTAAATGTTACAATTAATTGAAACTGATAAAAAATTCTTACAACTCCTAGTTGTAACAGATTTTAAGTAAACCTGGATTTCTTATTTCAAATTATGAGTATGAAATCGCCAACCTGTATTGAGCAAGTGTGGCGATTAATGCTCAAACCTTATCCTTGGAAGAAGAGGCTTTTGGTCAGCAGTGAGCACTTATAAAGGCTGTTGATGATCATCTGTGAATGTGATTTTATCCCGTAATTAATTACTGGCAACCTTATCAAATAAATATGTAAAGCATGTTTCAATGGGTAATTTTAATTATAAGGGAAATACTTAGCGCATATTCCATAGTATTTACCTTGAATATTTGTACGTAGTACCTATTCATATTAAAAATACAACTGTCGTTAAAGGAACCGAGTTGAGTTACTATGGAATAAGTTGGAATAGGTACTTAATGTGGTAGTGTGTGTTTAGATTATTCCTGGACACTTAGTAATTATTTTAGGTATTTATATTTATTTTACCATAAATCCTTCCTTATTGATAATAGAACAATTAATGAGCTTTGACGTCAATTATTTAGGTACATAATTATAACGAACTTTGTACCTCTACCTACTAGTACAATATGTATTGTATTCATTTTTATAAAAATATTTTCTAGTTTCCGCTTGGGGTTTGCCCACATATACGATTCAACAGCTATTTCTGAAATAGATGATGATTTTATAGTCTATTTAGTGCGAATATATAAACAGTAAAAAACTTATATAATAGGTAAATTGGGTACATGTTTTTCCCTTCTATTTGTAGACTTTGACGTAAATGATTTGTAAATTCAACAATTTTAATTAACTTTAACAAATATTTCTGAATTTCAAAAGTTAGTATAACTGACATTATTTTACACTAATTAATAATATATTATTATATACCTACTTCAATTTACATGTAAAATATCTGGATGAAATTAAAACAAACATTTGGACATAACATTCAAGAAGATAATTTACTTTTATAATTGTAATAATTTGTTTGTTTTTGGTGTTTTTAAATTTAGTTATTGAATATAACAGGCCTACTACAAAGCTTACTTAGAAATGAAAATATTTATACAAAAAATAGCCTCTTGTCTTTCTAACACTGTTGGTTATGACGAAATGCCTCGTGCGGTTGCTATTTAGACGCCGAGTTCCTCAGCGCTCGTAATTCCATATAGACCCATTAATCTATAATGCCATAAATCTGTATCTCTTGTTGCGAATGTTTACACTACACTTTTAGCCTACTATTCGGAGCATACAGCCCAAAACAACAAATTTCTTTGTGTGCGTAGCTCAGATAATACGAATAAATGAGATCTTCTAACTTTACGCAACTCTCCTTCATATTTCGTTGTTATAGTGGCTGGAGAGACTGTAAAATTGTAGCGTAAAATAAGAATAATACGGATGTATATTTTTATTATTTTTCTACAAATAGGTGAGCTATAACTATTTCTATTACAGTAAAATCTTTGCATTTTAAGTGCTTGCCTTGCTTTTACTAGCACTTTCGTCGAAATAACGTCTCGATAAAAGCTCATATAATAGGTAGGTATAAACTCGATGTGTGTGGTCTCTTCCCATATTGCTATTATAGTAACGACAATAAAACTCCGTCAAAGGTATTTACTGACATTTTAGTGGTCATAAGTCCCTACATTGAAACCGCGTACTATTCAAGGAATCTTACAGAAACAATTTCTACTAGGTCTTTGTCACCAAAACCGAAAACACGAAGCAGAAATTCAGCGATGTTTAATCTGTTATTATAAATTTAAATACAAAGGATTAAACGAAGACAATTTTTAACTCGTCTCCATTTTCAATTTGCATAAATTTTAATTGAACTTTTCTTATTTATTACGTTCATTCTGAACGTAGCAACTCGGCACAAGGCCTCAACGTCGACGTCAATCCGTTCGTTTGAATCAATTATGTTTATTAGACTGAACATAAGTCATACTGATATTATGAATGTCATTCCGAAGAAGGTAACGTGACCTAAAATTATATCTTTGATTGTTGGTATCTTATCTGGTGCATTATCTGAGTGCAGAGTGGGTCGGTGGTGCTGGCGCATGTCATGACCCAAATAGTGGTCGGTGTTCGGTGACGTCATTGCGAAAATTTGGGTCATGAGGGCGCGGATACCGAGGCACCGCGCTCTACTCCGCTTGAGGAGATCGACCCGAATGGAGAACACCAGCGACGCTTCAGCGCGTACACCGAGCTCTCACAATACCCATAACACTAATATCTTCCGTCTCTGAAATATCAGCGGAAGGGTTATTTTAGTTGGCTGTGCTTTGAATCTGCATTAAGGTCAATGTCAGTGTACCTATAATATATCATTTTAAAATATGTTTCGTAACTGTTGCACCCGGATTTACAAAACTACTTTTGGTGCACTCTGATGTCCTTGGTGTCGTTTTTTAACATCCCAAAAGACAGAGATCTATTTCGTGCAAAGGAATTTTTTTTTGTCTCGGTAACTTACCTACAATGTTATTATTAGGTACGAACAAACGACATTATTTTTGTCAGACAGCTTGATAACAGTGACGTAGTTTTCTTTATTCAATACTTTAATCATATGATTTGAATTACAAAGATATCTATTTCTGAGAATGAAACAAAAATATTTGTCAATTTTGTTAAATAATTCCTAATAAACATCCGATGTTTTGGTTCTAATCGCAGCTAAGTGGAAAAAAAACGCATCCCATATACAGTTTTTACGGGAGAATATTATGATGGCGTTATTTAAACTGATTTAACCTTCGCTCCACGGAGCCCAATCACTTTATGTCAATTACTCTGTACTTAGTACCTCCTGTACGTGTCCAATACTAATTGTAACTACAAACATGGTCAAACACACATTACACCGAGATAAGAATCATTCTTTGGCTGGTGTTAATCCATCTCTTGTTTGGTTTGGTAGTAAGCCAGCACAGAGCCGGACGGTCATTCTGTCGGGCCCTAAAATGACAGTACTTAATTGGGCCCTTCAATAATATAACTAGTTAAATTATTGTGATCCACATTTTAAAACTTGGTAACTACAATAAGTTTACTTTTCATTCCGTAACATTTATTTTTGACTAGCTGTTGCCCGCGACTTCCTCTGCGTAGAATATGAATTTTGAGCCCTAACTTTTTTGTTTAATTTTCCAAAATAAAAGTAGCCTATGTTACTTCCTTAGTACATCAGCTGCCTGTCAATAAAGTCTTGCAAAACCGGTCCAGCCATTCCAGAGATTTGCCAGTACAAACAGACAGACAGACAGACAAAAATTGTAAATAAAATATTTTTGTATCGTATTGAAAATTACCTACCTATATGCATGTAGTAAAAAGCGGTTATTTTAATATTACAAACAGACACTCCAATTTCATTTATCTGATAAGTTGTTATAAATAAATATCTAGTTATAAATGTAATCGTATTAATGCAGTTGGTTTTTAACATTTTTGGGGCCCGGGAATCCCATACGTAAATTCGCCCCTGGAGCCCGTATGTAAGGTTATCCTCTGGTACTATTACTTAGTTGGATTCAGTATCAAGTCCTTAGAATTTAAAATATAGTGTGTCACCTTCTACGTGAAGGTTGAAAAGTGTGAGGTTAATAAAATTCGAGGTTATGTCTAATCTTATTTAAAACAGATTCTGACGTTGACAATGAATGCAATGAACATCGGTGTCCTCCTGAATAAACTTGTAAATGACTTTTCGTTATGGGTGTAATTTTCAGATGGATATACAAAAACCGAAAAATGTAAAGTGTGTTGATCTTTACACAAATTGTTAATCCCACTGAATAAAATTTCAAACCAAGTTATCGTGACCAAACGAAATTGTAAAACTCTACTATTTGCCTAACCCGAAAATCGAATCATGTTTGATTTTTAAAACGATTTCTATTTTAGAACTACGTAATATTTTCTAAGCTGCCGATACATCTATTTGATGAATATAATAAAGAGAAAAGATATATTGTTTATTTACACTGAAAAAGCCCTGAAACTATTGGACCTGCTTAAAGAAAACCTTCTAGAGATTATGCGGGCGGAGCCGTAGACAGAAAACAAAATTCAGACTTCGTACCCACATCACTAGAGTATCAGCGGAAACTGATTTCTAATCGCATAAATCTTATTACATAAGCTAATGCATACTGCTTCTTCCCTTACTCATATATTACGACACTAAGTCAACACATGTCTGAACGTCCGTGAACTCATTTTTTACCGCTACACTCATTGTTACTCATTACAACTATCATGTAATACTAATTATAATTGCATCCACACCTTCATGTCTGATGTCTTAGGGATTTGCTGTTAAGCAGAATAAAGGGAACTAGTAATCAAATATGAATCATTGGTGTTTACGGTGAATATTCAAAATGGTTTTCTAATGAACAGCTGAATTTGTCATCGGTTAATGGTCTTACAATTATTTACTAGGAAGTATGGGTGGCCTGTTCTTTCTATTTACAGTTATAGGAAACTACAGAAGACAAAATATCTAACTTGTGGACAGGAACAATGGATTGGATACCCTAATTCCGTTACTTTAGAGTTCGATTTTTTCCTTTTGGTGAAAGAACCAATGCTACGGTACAGTACTAAATAATAGCACCTTTTTAAGAGAATGTATCTAAAAATATTATTTTTTATTTGAAACTTTAGCAAGCAGCAGAAGCTATAATACCTCTTTAAGCAGTCAGAGATATAAACAATGGTTTGTAAAAAATCGATATCCATGCTATGGGCAGCCTTGAAAGTAGCGACTGGTATTCGTAGCACTACAATTTTGTGTAGTATGACATTTTATGCTGGCGCCAGACTTGTGCACATTGGTTTGTTCACTTATGTGTTCTATTGTAATTCACGGACATTTGATGCTATTTTGTCCGTGCCACATAACGTGAACACTCATGTGAACAAACGACTACGTACATGTCTGGCACCGGCATTATAGTAAAACCACGGTGTAGGCATGTAGAATTGTTTTTCCTTTCGTCATGTATGTAGATCGGCACCTTGTTTATTAGAGAATTTAAAAACATAATAATGTGTACGTGCATACATCACGGTGGAAAAGTACGATTTAATGTTAGTACCTAATTACCGTATTCATATTTTATTGCGTTTAACAATGCTTTTGTTTATGAAGGTTATTATAGTACATTAGATATTTAAAAACACAGTTAAGTACGGGGCAAAATCATGGAAAAGTGTTTTCCACCTTTCATTTTTTTTTTCAGTTATTTAAATCAGAGAATTGTTATAACAACGGTATCTATATAAATGCATTAAAGATTTATCTAAACTGCATAGCAATTAGGTATATTAATCTCTTCACAAAATGTTTGAACAAATCAGTCTTATAATTTTGATAATAAATAACGAATTACCTACGCTTCGCTGACGTATTGAAAATTAAAAATCAATTAACAAGAATTGACACGACAGATTAAGGTATAAAGCGATCCATAATAAACACATTAAAACCATGGCTTATCCGAACCAATAAAAGCCGCTACATGTCTCAGTACTTATCGACCTGTTTTCAGGAAGAAATAACTTTAATTAATTGTCTGCGAAGATTCAGTAGGCCACTGAAGCGAGGATCTGATGAGATCTAGTTTAGTGACCTAGTTGTTTCTGTATAAACACTATTATTTGCAGGGTTCCACAATATCTTTATCTAAGCCTAAAACATATACTACCTACGTTAATGGTTTTGGCCTGCCCTCTTTTTCGTATATGAGCTTAGTCAGACCTACCTTATATATTTTACCTGAGCCTCTACCTTTGAGGAAAAACAAACATTAATTACGAAGATGTCATGAAAAATAGTATGAGAATTCAAAATTACAAATAAACAGTTACCACTAGACCACAGGTTAGACTCATATTGTGGTTTACATTGACCGTTTCTTAGGAAGAGTTTGTTGGGGTCAATTGTTTACTAAAATAACTTAATTGTTGTCAAGGTGCGTAACAAAGTGACTTTTGTTTAGCTTGAGAAAAAACATAATTAAATGTTGAATAAAAAGTGGTGGAGTTCTATTGTTGTACGGATTTGTGACGTAAAGTGACTGGTCAAGATTAAAGTGAGTTGTTAGGTTGAACCAATCGATATAGCACGCGGGGCACGCTAGTTGGTCTGGCGCGGCGCACGGCGTGCGGGTCATGAAGTGCCGGCGTGCCCGAGCCTGCTATACTTATAGTACTTATAGACCAGTCTGCTCTACCAACTGTCGTCCCACTCAGCCAGGGGTGAAGGACTAGCGTAATTAAACAACACTTGTATAATAAAACCACATCTCATGCTCGATTTATACGATTTTAGATTATTGTCATTTCGATTCAATAAATTTCGATAAATTCTTCCTACGTTTGGCTGAAATATCAATGTAATGAGTCAACCTGTATACATAATTTTCCGTAGTTATAATAAGGATAATATTTTTTTAATTACAAATGACATACAATATTTTTGCTAAATGTTGCGATAGCAAAATTTCAGGAAAATGGAAGTACTTTAATAACTTTTCATTCTCGTTTTTGCTTCTGTAATATTACCTTGCAGATGTAGTAAACTAAGTATTTAATACCCTGTAAGCTACTGGCCAAGCAGCCATTAACATACATACTTATATTATGTGGTTTACATGCTTTATCTCAAACAATTTCAACCTTTTGTTGAACACATATAACATAAAGTCGTAATAACAAAGTCGTAGCATTTCGAAAGGATCTAAATTCTTTAGCGTCGCATTACTTTGTTTGAACATTTGATAATATAATTCACAATAAACAATACATAATATTTGAACACTGTGAAATAACGAGAAACGAAATTTACGTAAATGAGGATAACAAGACGGTACTTGTGATGTCACTTGTTACAACAGTTGATGCAGTGATTAGAGGGAGAAAAGAACTTCGGGTTTGTACAACATCATCCCTTAAGTACTGACTGAGCTGAGACCAGCAACAAGCTACAGGCAACGAATATTTTATAGCATTTTCCTCTACATAGTCTACATCCTTTCAGCATTTTTTAAGAAGTTGTGATAAGCAGTCTTACGGAGGTACACTCGCTATGTAATCAAGTAGAAAGATTAATGAAACGGACTATAAATACATAATGCAACTCATACCTGCATAATACAAGTCAAATGTAGCGGTCACTAATAAATTTTCTGTCTTATTGAAGGCAAATTAAAATCACTTTTACACTACAGCCGATAGAAAGCACAAATATTTTGGCTAAACCACCAAAGGTAAACCGACACCACGTGCATACAGAAACTGTATGAGAAGGAAATTACTAGTACCTACTTATAGAATAACAAATAAATCGCATTTATTATCAACTAAGATAAAACGGTACCTGTGTCATATGTTGTTGAAGATAAGATACTTGGTTGAACAAGAACCATCAAAATTGCTGCTATTAGTCAACGAATACTACTATGATGGATCACCAGTGTTTATTTGGCTTGACATTATCTTAACTTGTCTATTTCCTTGCGTATCTGCCGAAATTACTTGAGACCACGTTGTGGGCCGTATGTTTAGTACTTACATCGAAACAGCTGTACTAGCAATGGCTGTTGATGCATAAATAACCGGCGACGCTCTCGTGACGTCAACACTTGATTTATACAGCAATGTTCTTACTTTAATGACGTACATTTATGGGTGAAAGGCTGTAGGATACTCTCAAGATACTGTTTATTGCTGCTTAACGGCCTGAAAAATGTTTTTCTTTCGTCAAATCTCACTGCAGCAACCAATGTTATGGTCCTTTTAGTCGACATAAAATTCAAAAAACTTTAATTACAAAAAGCATTGAATGTCTACATAAATCTTGGCTAAGGTGTATGAAACACATCAAATAATGATAATGTAAATAAATTGAATATTAGAACGCATTCTGTTCTCAAAAGTTGTTTTGTGCAGCCAAACTTTAAACTGAAAGATTTCAAAGGATATTTTCCTACAAGGCTATAAATATAAAGTTTTCGCGTACTATTTTTAAAGATTCAATAAATTAAAATCGAATTACCCATAAAAAGGTTGTTAATAAAAGAAGCCGTAATACAAAGTTTCATTGACGTTAATATGTTGCTGCTTCGTATAAATCTTCATAGACAGGTGTAATGATTGCCAACAGAAGTGAATAATTATAAACATTAAATTCCTAAGGTACCAATGTTTACTTATTCAAACGTTTACCTACGTCAGATTTCGTAATAAGACAAGCCCACAAAATATGAACCATAGGTGTCAGTAAACAGTATGTTCAATAATATCTGTGTGTTACGTTACAACCTGGCTTAGCGATGCGGTTGAGAGAAACCGCGAAAACCGAACCGAGCTACCATTGCGACAGTATAGATTTACTACCTAAGTATAAAGATTTGGCTTAGAGACCACTGATTACAGCATCATTCAACAACTCATTCTTGTAGCAGTGCATCAAACAAGACCCGACTTAATTCACACATTACTAGGTATTTAACAATTCATGGCACGATCGTTAAATTTTGATTTATGTAGAAAAATGCTTTGTTTTCGACGAAGTGCGTGCGTCTTCGGAACGCAAATACTGGCTTGTGTACGTACATAGGTGTTATGTAAATAATCAGCCTCCGCGCGGAACATATATGACTTTTGATAAGAACGTTTACAGGTAGTATTTTGTTCAGCCGCCAGTAAATAATATATGATGTTACGTGATAAGGAATTGTTGAGACTTACAAAATATTCTGCGGAGCTCTGGTCTGCCAGCGAGGGTGAGAGCAGACAGCCAGGAGAGGGCGGTGCGGTGGCCGCTGGGGGCGGCGGCGCCAGTGACAGCAGCTCACCAGCCGACGCTGACATGCTGCCGGCCGCCGCCAGGCTGCGGAGCCGGTCCGCCAGGTCCGTGTGCCCAGAGTTACAGACCTTGCTGATGTTGCTATCTTTTTCATCTTTAGAACTCAGATTGTTTATAATCCGTGGCCGGCGCAACTTCCTTGACGCAGCACGCCACCGCCTCAGCCGGCAAGCCGCATTGTTCAACACTTCTTCAGTTTCACGGCTTTGCTGTAACTCCTCCTCAGAATGCGTGGCATCGTCTCCATCTACCTGTTCATCTATGAAAGGTAGTGTCTGCGATAACGCGGATGGAGATGGTTCTCCATCACTGAGCGCTGTACTCGATGGGGTCAAAAAATCTCTCAAAGCAAAAGCGATCTCCTGGTCAGCATTGAGTCCCACCGGTGCGTTATTCGGAATTTGTTCGACCGACATATACCGACTCTCATCGATTTTGCCATCTTTGGCATCAGTCTTCAAGGCACCATTTTCATTAGAATTCAGATCCACATTAATTTCTTGATTGTATGAAGGCATTTTGAAAAAGCGGCAGTTAATAAAATTCATTTGTAATTATATTAATGCCGCACCGGCACTGAGGGTATACTTAAAATAAAATAAGCTTAAATTTCACGATCTGAATATCTGGTTGGGGCGACTCTGATTCCGGCATTCATTGAAACCAAAACATAACATAGGCAACAATCCGAACATTTTTTATCATAAACTCCACGATACACTAAATTGAACTTTTATATCTACTGCAGATTTAAAACAGGCACGGTTATTAAGTTTGTCTCGTAATGTTAACTGCAACCCACTGAACTAAAATTTAATTTATTTAATAAAAAGGTATCACTCGAATTTGTCATAATTAAAACTCGCGGCAATAATATTTTTTAGTTTGGATTGCATTCACAATCAGCTTCGAATTACACAAGCAGTGTACGCAAACTGAGTCGAGCACTACTGGCTGGCGCTATCATTCTAAGCTATACATATACTATACGTGACGTTCTATAAAGACAGCACACCTCTTGTTTGTATTGACGACGTATGCCCGGCTTGCGCAGAGCGAACATTGTCGGTGGCGCCACGCAGCGGATTCATGACGTACTTTAACAACGCCATCTGTGCTAGTTTACTGTTCGAGTGATAACGCGAACTGGGAAGCTACTGGAAGCACGGCAGTGCGGAACATGTTCGTAAGGTGGCAGTACTTCAATACAAAACACACAATTTCATTTACATTAATAACTTGATTATTATTGATTTAAAATTAGCATACTACAGTATTAGGTACACTATCACCAAAGTCGCTATCTGTCTAATTGTCATTGTGACATCTTATATTGCTTTAATTGATTTGTCACATGCTTTTGTTTTACAAAGTGAGTAAAATATATTTAATTAACCGTAAACCTGTTGCCAATATCTGTAAATTATCCCATTCTCCACAGAATTTGAATGGAAACAAAAAAGTATTTTTTTACCACTATTAATTTAGATTGGGCAAGAAAAATATTGGAGTTTTAGCGATATTCTTGTTAGAACAAAATAAACATGTGGACAAAATCAAGACAGAGTCCAGTAGAAAGTTGTAATAATTTAGGCCCATTTCCATATTTAGGTAGGTAGGTACCATTATTTTCATCAACAAATTCTACTACACACTACACGGTTGACGCGGTGGCTGGGCAACCGGCTGCCGCGCAACGTGCAGCGGGTTCGATTCCCGCACGGAGCAACTCTTTGTGTAATCCACAAATTGTTGTTTCTGGTCTGGGTGTCATGTGTATGTGAACTTGTATCAGGAGAAAATCCTACACTGGGGGGCAATGTTTTTTCTAAAAAAAAAACTGAAAACAAATCACATAAATTATTAGGTCTATAAGCCAGTTCTTCCATGTTTTTTGCTTATGAATATTATAAATAATTGCGTCAATCCAGTCATTACTATCACTATTACCTATTCAAAAGAAATGTCACTATATTTCTTGAAATTCTTTCATAGTGACACCACACCGGGATATATATATTTGTAGGTCATCTGTATAGGAAAATGTTTACAATATAATAGGTTTACATTAATTACGGAGAAACCATTTGTAATTTCAACAAGTTGTTGGTGACGTAACAATTTCCCTTCCACATTTACTTACGTCTGTAGTGTTTTTGTCAAAAACAATATTGAATCACCAGTACCTACATATTAGGTAAGTAAAGAGTTATTATGGTTATACCCTGTATTACGCCTTATCTGGTATGGATACGTGAAGTCATCATATTTAGTAAATAGACTGCCCATTACGTACTCATAATTACAAATAGTCGATAACTCACTCGTGGTTGTAGACGTACTTAAGTTTCGATAGACGCTATAACAATTCGTTTTTCGAATTATATATTCAAAATTTACCAAACATAGTACAATTTGTCAAACATAATGAACATATCTACCTATCTGAATAAAGTTAACCAATAGAAAGTTTTTTGAACAGTTTAAACTAGGTATATAATAAATACAATATGTATGCACAAAAACTGCACCGACAAATAATTTAAATGGCGACCCCGCCACGGTCTCATAACTATGCAATGTGTTCATGAAGCTCAATGGGTATGTTGAACGACGTTTTATTATCCATTCGACAAGGCTGAATGACAGATTACGACTGTACAGGCTGACTGATATACACACTAACATTACTTACTAGTTTATTTACGTTGTTGCTTCGGTTGTAGTTGTCGCAAGAATTGTTACCGCTGAATGTAAGGTCTCACTGTAGTAAAATATCACACAGTTTATACCCACGACCAATAGCTAGGTACATACATGGTCAGTTTTTTTAAGGGGGGAAATTCATCGAATGGCTGCTCCCGCCTGGGTGAGGCGGGAGGGAGTGTCAGACTCTTACTGACTAAAAACCACCCCGTTCCTTCTCCTGCACGTCGAGCCGGAGCCCCGGTTACCCGTTAGGTTCTCCGCGACATACATGATCAGTACGTCGTTATTTAAAAGATTTTCTACGAAAATGTCTTTAAAAATCTTATGAAAATAAAATACTTTTTCACTTGGTAGTTAAGAATTCTATCTTAATAAGGAGCGAGCCCATTGCTATATACCGGGCACAGTTGCACGTTTGTTGACTATCCAAGAATTGAACTATATAAACGATCTGAACATTTGTCCAACTTTATCATCATCATCGTTGGTGTTATCGTTTTCTGGTCTTATTTTTCACTAGCGTATTTCCGCGCAGTTTCACCCGCTCTACTCGGCTCCTTTTGATCGCAGCGTGATGTTTTAGCCTTCCTCAATTTTTCTCGACAAAAATTTTTTTCAAATCGGTCCAGTGGTTCCTAAGATTAGCGCAATTCAACAAACAAACAAACATGCTCTTCAGTTCAGTTTCAGTTTTTATATTGTGGTTATTGGTTCTGTTGAATTTTTAGTCAACTTACGTCACTAATTATTATTAGTGTCTGTTATGACGTGCCGGGAATAACATCATACACACCATAGCACGAACTTATTATTTAACTAAGTTAAATTCGCGAGTAGAACCAGAGTGAGCGACAAGTAAAATAAACATATTATGATGTTTTTATAATCTTTTGTTACAGTTCTATACTAGCCATTACGGTTCAAGAGCGATGAGATTACAATAATTTACTCTTTCAAATGGTGACGAAAATTACGACACTTGCCCGTTAACAAAAGATTAGTAATCCACATTTTGTTGATTGCAACAATTTGTCGCCATATGATCATGCGCATTACACCATGAAGGCTGCAACAGTTAGGGAAATACCATCAATTTTAAGGACGTATTTAATGTTTAACTCATCGTCACCTTCAACAATATCAAACAGTGGCCAGCTACGGCGGCCGGCGTTCGTTTTAGTAAATTAATCGAATAATAAGTATTTTTTCAAAATGTGTTTGTGGATTCTGACAGCATGTTTGGGGATGCTCCCAGCGAACCCAACGCCAATTGTGATCGTGTCTGGGGTACCGGCACCAATCATAGTGCCCACTGCAGCACCAGTAACGGCTGCCACCACGACCACTACTGCTGCTACGACCACGAACGCGACATTGGCGCCTACACCACCACCCACGACCACTACGACAACTACGACAGCAGCGACCACCACCACCTCCACGGCAGCTCCTACGCCTCCCCCTACAACCACAACTACAACTACAACTGCAGCTACGACGACGACGACGACAACAACCACAACTACTTTAGGTGGCATGCTTTTGTCTCTCATAATTTGTATGGATCCTGACGTAGTATGTATAATTAATCCTGATGAAACCACCACAGGCCCGCTCCCGATTGACCCTCGGCTCGGCACCACCCCGGCTTCGGCAGCTGTAAACATGCCTCCTATAAGTGGATATAGTGCACAAATACCAAATTATAATACCGCTGTCAATTTCCCACGGCAACGCAGAAGCGTGGACCAGAAATCCGGAGTAAACATGAAAGAGTTCTTATGTAACTTAGGATCCGAGAAAGAACACAGAATTGTAAAAAGACAAAGTAACTGTGCATGTGTGCCCACTGGAACTTGTATCCGATCTGGTACTAATTCAGGTGCTGGTATGATTGACATCAGGATAGTTACTCCGGTAAGTAAAATTTTGATTATACATTTGAACATTTAACTTGACCTACGAGTAGGTACAGTATCAAAAGTTATGACTCAAATCATTCAGGTAGTAACTCAGTGTCCAGCTGGTCAGGAGTATTGTTGCGGCAACACTACTACGTCTACATTGATAAATTGTGGTACGCTGCAATCTGTGCCCACTACAGCCATTACACCGGCTGCTGGACAAGCTAACTTTGGAGAATATCCTTGGCAGGTATGTAGTGTAAATACAGATGAAGTTTGATGGTCAGTATTGAAATAAGACTGCTAAGAAAGGCCCTACTTACATTACAGGCTCTAATATTGACGAGGCAGAACGACTACATAGCTGGAGGTGTTCTGATTAATCAGCTGAATGTTCTGACTGTCACCCACAGATTGCTGCCTTATGTGTAAGTTATGCGTATAGAGGCCTTAGAATGAGTTTATTTTACGTTTAAAGTAATCGTAACGAGTACGCGTTCGGCGCTCTGATTGGTTGGTTCATTGGTGGTGGCCAATCAGAGCGCCGAACGCGTCTCAACGCCTCAGATAGAAGCCTGTTTTTTATCTTCTTACTTTAGTGCATCTAATAATAATTAGTATTAATTAAAAATATTTCAAAACTAAGTACTTACCTTATCGAAAATTAATCTATATAAAACATCAGTGTTTCAGGCACAGCTCCAAATGTGAAGGTCCGTCTCGGCGAGTGGGATGCGGCTGGCACTTACGAACCTGTTCCCTTCCAAGAGTACACAGTGACCAGGGTGTTTAGCCATCCGAATTACAACGCTAATACCTTGCAATACGATATCATGGTGTTGAGACTATCTGCTACTGTGCCTATCACACCCAATGCTGGAGCTGCAGTCACTATCAACAGAGCTTGTCTACCACCGACGTCTAACAGCACTTATACGGGACAAAGGTACTTACTTATAAGGGTACTTTTAAAAGTTATAAGCTGACTCTTATCTGCGGGTATAAACTAACTAAAAGAATGGTGATAGCTAGTCAAATTCAATAGTTTTTGATTGTCAAAAAGAATTGGACACAACCAATTATAATTTTTGCGATTTATTATTGACTCAGTTCATAATTATTATTGAGGTTTGCGACTTTATTGCTTAGGAATCACAATTTTTTGATAAGGTAAATGTAGAATTTCCAACTGTTATTTGTATGAATGATGAAAAATGAATTTACTTAAGTGATGGACACTTAACGTAAAATAAAATTCATTAGCATACTTCATTAGTCATTTAGGAGCTCAACGATAATACATAAAGTTCAAAAGAAATTTACCAAAACTTCTTTCTCCTTTTAGATGCTGGGTATCAGGTTGGGGTAAAGACATGTTTGGCATCCAAGGCCAGTATCAACAAATATTGAAAAAGGTAGATGTACCAATAATAGCTCCTGCCACATGTCAGACACAAATGCAAACAGCCAGACTTGGAGCGTCCTTTGTACTGGATACCACTTCTTTCATCTGTGCTGGTGGAGAGGCCAACAAGGATTCGTGTACAGTACGTATAACATACAAAATATTAAATGTGTGCTATTGAAATTACAGTTTTTGGTGAAATAGTTCTCATTAATTTCTCATTTCTCATCGTTTGTGTTAAAATACGGTAAACATAAAGTTAACCATAAAACCAGTGACTACACAATTATCAATTTGAAATAAGAATTGGTAGCCAAAACATTTTTAAAATATCTACTACTAGCAACAAGAACGAGAGTTCCAAAAGTGAACATCAATGTCGTCAGAACATTACGTGTGCGTTAGTTTAATTTTGACCTCCGAAAACCTGCAAAATTTACTGAATTTGTAAGTACTCCAGTACTGATAAAAGTATTGGCCTTTTTCAGGGTGACGGAGGTTCAGGCCTGGTGTGTCAAGTGAATGGACAGTGGGTTGTAGTGGGGCTAGTATCGTGGGGTCTCGGCTGTGCTAATGCCAACGTTCCCGCCGCATATGTCAATGTCGCAGCTTTCTTACCTTGGATACAACAGCAGGTGGCCACTGCATAGTGAACCTACTATAAACTCGATCTGTTGTTATAAGCTATGTCTGTATTGACAAATTAGACATCGACTTATTTATATATCAATTATACAGATTTTCCTGTAGTTGGTTATACTTTAATTAGTAGCTAGCATACCTATATAATGTAGGTAAAATAGATAAATACTAAAACAGGTATAAATAAAAACAAACACTTATGGTTATTGAAGCTTAACATAATATATTAAGTTAACAGTTTATACAAATAGCCATGTAAACATTATAAAACATACTCCTAGCCAACATAAACGATAGGTACGGACTACTTACAGGAAATTCAGCGTTCTGAACGCAAAACTTTAACAACTAACCATTAACGAAACTAACCACTTAAAAATAGCTCTTACGGACGTAATCTAGTATTGCAGCGGGATTGATGCCCGCGTCAGGGACGACACATTCACTGTACGACAAGGCGGCATCCAGTTACTCCTCGTCTGGCTTCTCTTGTTTTACTACGGGGGCGGGAGATGGTGGTGCGGGGGGAGCAGGCGGTGGTGGTGCGGGGGGAGGTGACGACACTTCAATATACTCGTCTGTTCCTCGCTCTTCCTTGATCTCTGGCTCACGTTTAACTTCAGCTTGTGGTGGGGTCGACTGAGGCTCTGGTGGAGCCAAAGCAGCCCACGCAGATGCAGCACCACGAGCATAAGCTTCATAGAAGGCTCTCTGTGCTATCTCTGCCTCTTCAAGGTGCACGAACGCATGATTATCAAGCTCCGCGCGGAAAAAGAATTTCAGTCCACAACGCGCGCAGTCGTAAGGTCGTGGTGCAGAGGCGTGTTCAGGCAGGTGGCGTTGCAAACCTGCCGCACTGGTAAATACAGCTGAGCACAAGTAGCAGGTGAAGGCACCAATGCCAGCAAACGTATGTTCGATGAGATGAGCCTGCAGTCGGGTGGGAGAACCAAGGGCTCGTCGACACAGGCGACAGTCGTGGTCGGCAGGAGGTGGGGGTCGAGGTGCAGCATGACGAGCATAGCATGCTGAGCAAGCACGTGCTCCCTCGCCTGCCTCACCCTCTGGCAATGCGCGTAGACATATCGCACACCTCTGCTCATCCTCTCCAGGTCGCAGATGAAATCGTGCATGCAGTCGTGCCTCAGCTTCGGACGCTAATGTTTGACGACACACAACACAAGGTGCCGGCAAGGCTGGGTGATGTCGCGCCATATGACCAAGGAATGACTCCTCAGATAATAGACGAGCACGGCACCGAGAACATGTGTCACCCGATATTACCTGAAATGTAAAAAGATAATTCTTCATTCATGATTATAAAATAAAGTGCTCTGTTCTCGGCCATAACTTTAAAGTAATCAAAATGTAATTAATTCACCATCGAAAATTGCTGCAACTCACCTTGCAGTGTGTCAATTTATGTTCAGCTAGCACTGCGGCAGATGGCAGTACTTCATCGCAGATAAGACACTTGTGCCTAGCAGCAGCTGCACCGGAATGAGCTCGAGTATGGGCTTCTAGCTCAGCGCGACTTCGCGTCCGCTCTCCGCAGTAAGCACACTGCAGGGCGACAGCGCCATTCTTCCGCCGTCGTTCTTCACTGGCAGCCACAACAGCTGTGGTCACTCCACCGCCTTCAGCCCCCGGAGTACACGGAGACCGTGCATCCTCGCCACCGTCAACACCGTTACTTGTTTCCATTCGTTTTACTCTTGGTAGTTCTCCGTTTAAGACCTGAAATTATTATTTTTTATTTTGATATATTTACATGAGCGACAGTAGGTACTTACGTAACGTAGACATTATGTGTATTAATCTCAGGAATCCCTTACCTGTTGTTGCATTGCATGATGCGCTTGCATGTGCCTTTCAAGAAGATACTGTACTGCGAAAGCATCGTTGCATGCTGGAACGGGGCATCGATATGCGCGATGTGGTCGTGGTGTCCTCGCAGCCACGCCACTACCAAGTAAAGCACCGCACGCACAACGTGGGGCAGCGGCTGCGTGGCGGGAGCGGACGTGCGCAGCGCCTTCAGCTTCCGAGCGAAGAGCACCCGCGCCCACGCCACAGGAACGACATACCCACACCTTGTTTTCACCACTGTGTGCTACCGCAAAGTGCACCTGTCAAAGAAAACAATTAATATTATAGATTTTTTCTTTTTTTTTTTGTTTATTTGCGAAAAATTACAAATAGAAATTAATGGTAACGTTTTGTTCTCCTCACCTGAATTGCAACTTTCGAATCAAAGACTTCTTTGCATAGGGCGCACCTATATAGGTGATGAGCATGCAGCTCGAGGAGATGTTTTTGCAGGTCATCAGGAGCAGAGAAACTTCTAGCGCAGCTATGGCAGGTGTACTCGCACGAAACTGCCAAATAGTGAGCAGTCAGGTGACGCTCTGAAGCTGCAGCATCCGCAAAGGTAGCACCGCAGTGAACACAGGGAGCGGGACTGGATCGTCCTAGCTCTCCTCCTTCTTCCAGGTGTCCTTTTAAATGAGCTCTAAACGCTTCGAAATCTGGCAAAGCGGCATCGCATTGATTGCAGAGGAGTGTGCTTGGTGATAAAGTTGTTTGAGGAGTACCCGAGCCGGAGCGAGGACGTTTCACTGGAGGTACTTCATCGGGAGCACGCCGACTTAGATCTGTAGGTGCAGGCTGATCCACATGGACTGGTCCCTCTCCATTTAGCAGCGCAGAATGTGCCGCACGAACATGAAGTTGTAGTTGCTCCATGCTGGTGAAGGTATCGCGTGTGCAGTAAATGCAGGCGAGTAGCGTGGGCGGCGGTTGTGAAGCAACACGCCGGGGTGGGGTCATAGCCGCTGTGTCAACGCCATGGGCGCTCACCATGTGGGCCTGAATAAATACAATAAACAATACCCTTAATTTTAAAATTACGATAGATTTGACATTAAACACAGTTCTACAGAATACAAAACTTAAGTGTTTCAGTTAATATGTTAAAAGTCAGAATGTACCTGAAGCAGGTCAGGTCGTCGGAAAGCGTCTCCGCATCTCAGACACCGTAGTGCTCTACGCCTGTCAGGCTCTCGACCCTCACGATCCCGCTTGTGGCCCTGCATGTGTGACGTCAGTGCTGCTGCTGTATTATACCCTCGGTTGCACACAGTGCACTGGAACGGCTTCTGGTTGTCGTGTGTTTTCATATGAATCTTCAGGTGGTCACTGAAATTTACATAGACTCAGTTATTAAACTGTTTCAAGGTTTTATTTTTCGCCCTCTTAAGTCGCCTTAATAAGCATATATATTGTGCCTGTATATTTGGAATGAAACACAGTAGCAAGATAAATTGGAATGCACAAATTTTTATTTTTTATATTTCCTACCCTTTTTCGACTATCCGTTTCAAACCTTCTCGTATCTCTAAATTCTGTTTGTAAAATAATTGAAAATATCCATGTAAGGATTTTAAAATTGAGACAAATCATCTTTTTGTGAATAAGCCAAGACGTCAATTTGTCATCTGAGACATAAGTACCCACATAAAGCACGGACCAAACAGAACTAACAAAGAGGCTTTTCACGCAAACTACAGAATAGAGGCGCTCGCCCAAACACCTCCGCTAATGGCCACGCTCGCCGTGCCCGTTTAGGTATGGGCCATTATTTCATTTTTGTGAGACCCTCGACGTCATTTGTCAGCGCATCATCTCTTTTCACTCGTCGCCGGTTCGTTGGGCCGACAAATTGCATGGAATTAGTCACGTGGTCGCGGTAAGGTGACGAAAAAAGTGACATGTCGCCTTACGAACGCACGGTGCCCGTGACTTATGGTGATCAATCTTGCTCTTAGCCTTTGTCATGCACGCATCTTCTGAGCATACTTTTAGCCATATATTAATCTTGAATAGCTTCGGATTAGACGCATTAGCATTCTCTTTGTATGCACAACCGTTTATAGTGGCAGAGGTATTAGGTGAGTTTAGAAGTGGAAATGAAGAAAACTTTTTTTACGCTTCTTTATACTCCCTATGAATGTAAGTAGGATGCCAATGGTCAAAGCAACAGTAGAGTACAGGAATTAAATAAGATATTACGATTACGAACAAAGATTATATGTTTAGGAACTCACCTCCTAGAGAATGCAGATTCGCAATGAGCGCAGCGGTACTTGCGGTCACCGGTGTGCAGTTTGACGTGCCGGTCGCGGGATCGCTTGTGCTTGAACAGCCGGGAACAGAACTCACATCGGAAGGGCATCTGATCCGAATGCGTCTGCAACAATAACACATAATTATGTCATGGTTTGTTATCGATTAACATATTCTAATTACGTAGTACGTAGTACGTACGTAAGTACGTAGATATGCCTACAAGCTGCTAAATACGTGAAGAAAGAACTTAACACCTGACATTTCTCATTGTTCGTGATGCATGACATAGTCATGGGACTAGATAAGCTAGGCTGGCCAATTCGATACCTTTAAAATGTAAGTTATATCTAAACGTAAAGTATTATATAAGGTCTAGAGAAAGTCAAATGACTTTGACGAATGATGGAATCATCATTCAAATTCCATGTTCTCAAGCTCACCTTCAAATCAAATCTAACTAAATTTAATTTAATCGATTACATGAGGAACGATTAAAATGTGTACACATTTACGTCACATAATATCGAATCGAAATAACTTCGGGTGCGCTGATCACAAAAACTATCGTGAGAACGATCTCGGAGACAATGGAATGACTACCGCTGACTCTGCGTGAGCTGGTCAGCTTACGGAGTTACGATCTACCGGCGTTTTGTGTCAATAGAGAGAAAAAATAAGGACCCAGTAAGCTCGTGACGTACGAATGAGATATCAGCCATTGGTAACCGCTTCATCGCAGATCGATTTCAACCGATAATCGTTCAATTAATTACTTAGTAGTGATCGTTTCTTTTGATCTTTTCGGTATTTGTACTTAATACTGCACACTCAATAGATTAGCAGTAACAAAAATTTAAAGTAGATCGACCAACTTATGATGCTACTTAATTTCCTTCACAATTGTGTTCAAACGTGAGAATTGCCTTCTTATACATTAGTACCTATAACAATAGCCAATCAAAATAAGTTTCAGAACAAAATCCGAAGCTACGGTATAACGAATCGATACGTGTAACCGATAACATTCCTGCGCGGGAGCAGTGGGCTTATCACAACGAGATGGATTTGATCGGTAATGTTCACCGGAACGCCTTTGCAGCGAACAACACGTTTTGAGTTACGTCTTCTAGTAACGGTAGTTGGGAACAAAAAGTTTATACCCAGGCAGAGGCTGGACAGGTTATGAAACATGCCGACCGACCGTTAAGCCATGAGGACAATTCGCAGATTTCACCATACATCTAGTTAACAAAGGTGATACTTTGTCATATTGTACCTGCATACAAGTTAATGTCATCGGTCTTATGTGGTCACGAAACTCATAATCTTCTTCAGTTATTACTCAATCATAAACTTTAAATGAAAATACAAGCTGCTCACCTTTAACACGCCTCAAAACATTACCTTCAAGTTACCTCGAGTTAATTGATATTTTCAAGTGTAAACAAAGGTTCAGTAGTTAGCTGCGTAGGTACAAAGATATCTTAATAGCGACAGTTAGTAGTTGCTTCTTTATAATTGCTAAACAAACTATAATCTATCAGAGACAGAAAGCGAAATTAATCGCAATTCGCTCATCCACCTCCAAAATATTTACTAAGACATGAGTCAGAATTTCAAAATACTGTTTAGTAATAGACTTTGGTCTTCAAAGGCATAGTATATTACACACACTAGTACGTGCAAAGTTATGCCGCAAATTTTATGCTTATTGATTTATTATGGGAAACACATGATCATAAAACGCGTGCGCTGTTATTTGAGAACTCCAAAGCTATGTTGGACGTGACGAAATACGTTTAGTTGTAAAAAATAAGTATTATTGGGCTCAGTCAAAAGATTATTCATGAGTGAGGACATAATGAGGATGCTAATGCGGCGCTTGTGAATAGCGTGTGGCGGGGAGATAATGAGAGACGTCCACGTCGCCGGCCTTCGCACCGCCGTGAACTGGAGCTGGGCCGGCAGATAATAGGCTCCCAAACTGACAGCCAGTTCACGCTTTTACTAATTGACCACCTCCGCGACATTCATTCAGAATACACTAAACAAATGTTACAAATGATTGACTCGCTTCTATGCAACTTCAGCTAACGCGTCCAACATTTTGCGCTGAACAAACACGACAATAACATTAAAGCAAAACGTTTGTGTTAGTTCTCATACGTCGTACTCGAACGTACTTGAATGACACCTAGTTAACTAGAAAAATATTCAGTTTTATTGACAAATGTTGGAGTAAACATTCAAACTATTACGATAACAGAAAAGTAATAGAGGTCCATAATTTCTAATACCTCTTAACGTACGTAACATATTACGTACTAACAAATGCACGACTGCTATTTTTAGGAAACATTGAATTATGTAAAGTGATCTACCAAAACTTAAGGACAATCACTTCTTAATAACGCATTACTATTTTCTGTTTCACAAAAAGTGGCGCTAGCGTAGCTTTAGAGGCACCAATAATATTATTATCAGTACTTAAACGAGGGTTCTTAAGGTCGTGTGCCTTCAATTACCAGGAGGCTAGCGTCTATTAGAACGGCATCTCAATTTGTTAGCACTGCCTTGTTAGGCTCTGCCACACCTCCAGAGCTTGGTAACAAAGTAATGTTTATTTAGCACTTGTTATAACGATGCCATTGTCCTGTCATTTCTTTTATTTATACTTATTCATATTTAATTAGCTACCTACCAGTTGATTTTGTTGATATGCATGCACTTCGTATTTTAATTTGTACGTTAAAACATTATTATTTTAGCAAGACCACCTTGTGTGAATGAATAAATAAATAAATAGGTAAAGTAGGTACGTACTTATTTCCGCTCAGTGAATAATTTAAGATGTTTTAAAAATTTCCTTTGTAAAATTATCATTGCTCGAAGCTAATTAAAGAATGATACCTATTACTAAATGGGGGCATTCAAACTTCCACTAGTTTTAGGCGCCAGAGACATTTTTAAGGGGGGAAAATCATCGAATGACTGCTCCCGCCCGGGTGAGGCGGGAGGGAGTGTCAGACTCTTACTGACAAAAACCACCCCGTTCCTTCTCCTGCACGTCGAGCCGGAGCCCCGGTTACCCGTTAAGTTCTCCGCGACTATTAGTTGGTTCTTAATACGTTAAAGACAGCAAGAAAACTTATGTTATTTCCACTTCGAACAACTTAAATACAACCCGAAATTATACACATTTTATGTACTGAGGAGATGTCGTCGTGGCCACATCATGTAAAACAAATTATAGCAAAAATGTACTCATAGCATGTTATGTTAAATAAGTATTGCAAAGTTGTGAATTTTCAGGTGTCATTGAAGTGATAAATGACCGATTTACTATTATAAATCTATCAACAGGATGTAAATAAGATATAAATTTATACATTTTAGCGTGTGAGTGTCTAGATAGCGTGCAAACAGCTGTGTATTGCACAAATAAATAGCAAAAGTTGTTAAAAAAGTATTGTAGTTTACATAACATATAAACTACAATACTTTTACTATTGGCCTGCCTCACTGGCTGAGTCGTCGCAAGTGCGACTGCTTGCCCGGCGCAAGGGGTCTCGGGTTCGATTCCCGGGTCGGGCAAAGTATTACTGGGTTTTTAAAAAAATCACAGTAGTAGCACGTAGTCTGGAATTATGCCCGGTATATGGCAATAGGCTCACCCCCTATTACATGGGACTCATAACATAAATAGTGAAAAGTGTTACATTATACAGTGGCATAATTAACACCTCTGCCTACCCCTTCGGGGATAAAAGGCGTAATGTACTATATACAACATATTTTTCGAATCACACACATAAGTTGTTGTGTTAATGTGGAAAACCGAGTTGAACTATCGAGTAACTAAAGCAAAAACGACAATATTAGGTATGCTACTTATCATTTAATCTACAACACATTTTCAATCTGAAACTTATCAACAAACTTTAAATTGGCAACCAATCGAAAAAGCATAGAATGGAGACACTGATAAACGTATTTTTTTTGTCCTAGAGCAGACATTTTCGGTCTTTCAATGCGTCTCTACAACTAAAAGAAGACCCGTTTTAACACGGATTGTAGCAAAATAAGTCATAAATTAATTGGTAGTTTCAACTAAATGATAGTACTACTAATACTACAGATTAAGACTAACTAAACGAATCATTAAACTTTGCACTTCATTGACACGCCACTTTTCTAGGACTTAAATAATAAGATCACCTCCCGGCCTATGATGACTAGCACGTCTAGCGCAGATTGATAAGTACCACGTATCCTGGCTCAGTTGGCTCAGTCGCCACCAATTATGGGCAAGGAGTCCGATCTAATTGGGCTAAGTGGCCTTATTTCCGCCGTACCGAGCTTTCTTTTCAAATGCACTGTCCCACTATTAATTGTTTTAAAACAACCATAACTTTGCCTTTCCTGGCTCTTATAACTGCTTATTCATGAATGGGTTAGTTATAAGATTGTTAAAGTGGGTTGTCTGGTTCTTTTTTAATCGACTTCAATAAAGGAGGTTCTTAGTGTATGACGTATATGTGTGCGACTATCTCGCCATTGGCTAAACCGATTTTAATACGTTTTTCAGTAAAGAGTTTATTATACTTAGAAGAAGGTTTTAGTACATTAATTAACCGAATTCAAAAAACAGCCGGTTGAAGTCGATTTCCACGTTATAGAAAAAAACTTTTATTAGTATAACGTATACCAATTTTCTTTTTAATAACACACCAAATTTTTACAAAAAGATCCTACGAACATACTCTGTGTATCTGTGACGACAGACATCTTTAACATATTTACTTCGTCCAACGAAGATGGGAGTCTATCTGATGTCTTATAAATCCTAAGATCTGAGTTGATAGCTCAAGAGCTGATCGTTTATCTCGCGATTTTTATTACCTAGTAGAGTAAGCACTTAACTAGACATTCACTTAATCGTACCATTTAAAAAAATAAGAAGAATTATCTTCTAATTAAATTCCATTCACATAAAGCAGTGACGCGACTCGCAAGTGATATTTAAATCACTTGTTGTGATTAGCGGTGGCCGCTCCCGGTGAGTGACGTGCGAATTTTACCGCGAAGCGCCCGCGCACGATGCACTGCGCATCGGCACCGGTACAGCAACACATAAACATAGCAGCGGCATGTTTACTCCACTCACTTAATTGGAGCAATCGGCCCCTGACAGAATTAATAAATTTGATCCTCCGTGCACGATAAATCGCGCCCCGCTCGCGCTCCGGCAGCGCCCATGCCCACGCACTCATTTAAGAGGAAGCTACCCTCAGCGTGCGCCAATTAGACGCTCGTCAGATTGACAATCGATTAATCGATACCTGTTGTTGTACGACGTTGTTTTATTGTTTTGGTGATATCGCAATTGATTGTCCTAAGGTGAGTTACACGTTCGTAAATCCGTTTTTTATTTTCACAAAATATTGTCTTGTCATCATGATACTTCGTGCGAGAATTCAATAAGCGAAACGGTCCGCCGGCACCGCGGGGGCTCGGCCCCTGGGTGCACTACGGAGCCCTGCTGGCCGCCGCGTGCTGCTCCCACCACGACACTACACTGTGCTTATGGTAAAAAGACACGCGAATGGTATGTATCACGTCTAGTTATTTAAACTGCTAACAAACACCGTGAGAGCGACCGACATTATGCTCCTAATGGCGGTGAGCTTTCCGAGTAAAGCGCACCAAGAACATTTTAAACTAGTTTGAGGTGAACGTGATAGCCAATAAAAGCTTGGGAATGGGCAGCGGCGGCTACTGAGTAACTTTCTCAGATGAATAACTGCTCAACATCGCCGGTTCACATAGTCAGGTGATGAGACTGCGAGGTCATCGCAGATGCTGGTGCTCATTGCTAGGGCGATAACAGCACCCGACAAGAACCCAGTAACGAGATCCAGTTTGTTATAAGTCATTCCATGTAACCATAAGTATTACGACCATAATATGAAAACAAGATTTTAATAATTTTGTTTACGTATGCCAACCCGCGGTCGCTACAAAATACTCAAGTTTTACAAAACAAAACAAAATTTTAAGTACTACATGAATTGAATAATATTAATGTACCCTTCACTATATGGAGCGCATGCAGAAAAATGTTAGCCTTTATGATAAAAAATCTTAATATTCTTGTGAATCACAAGTTCTCCGAAACAGTAGCTCTACTTCGTTGGCGCTCGTACCTACTGTTATTAAGATGTGAATCTCTCGGCTCGCTCTAATTTTTTACATTCATCTTGCATCTCAAGTAAGTATGTCAAAACAAAATGGTTTTATTCTTTAAATGCATAAACTACGATCATGAACACGGTTTACTAATTACCAATATCTGCCATAAAACTTTTACTGAAAATGTGATTTTCAAGTTCGAACATCAACCAGAGCTTAGAAACGCTATTCTGGTTTTCACTTCTTCAGCTCAGCAGCAGTCAATCTAATGTAATCTTACAAGACCGTGGTGTTCACACAACTTTGAAAGTTTTACGATTTCGATCACTCGTAACTATCGCATGAGCTAATTAAGCTGGACCGTCGAGAATTGTTGTTCCAAGCTATCAATTGTATTTCAGCATTAAAGTAATATTTTCTACGAGACGTTTTACTGCTTTACGATTTCTCCGGAGGCGCAATGAGAACAAGACGAATGGCGAGTATGCGTGGACTTTGTAATTGATTTATTCTTATAATGATCGCCTTTCCCAAGCAGCGGCGCGATGATAAAGGTGTGGCGAGCTAGGCTAGGGAGTTGTTATCGCGAGCCTATTTCCGGCCGTCACCGCGCTGCTGTCGCGGCTCCGCGACGCGATCATCGCGCGATACATTTGTCGGCACACACCCGACACCAGCAACGGTCGCTGCGATGCGCTGATCGATATCGACGCGAGCGCAACACGCCAATTGCATACCGATAATCTAATGAAATCCTTTCTTGATATTCGTGTCTCTTATCTTAACTTTATATGAGCCAGACCTCCCCTAATTTTAATTTTGAACGAGGTGACGGTTTTGCCACTTGAAGTGTACGTGCCGATCCATATCCGTCTGTAGGCGAGCAGCTCGCGGCGGCATGCAAAGTGACGTTTCTATTTGTCCTATCTCAGCTAGATCTGTCTCGGCGTGTGTCGTAATCGTAACGCGGCGAGATCGGCGCGACACAAAGGAGCCGAGATGTACGGCCGGCATAATGGCCGCTCACGTCACAGCCCTCAGCTCAGCAGCGCGCGGTGCAGCCGAGAGCGATGCATATCTACGCACCGGCTCTGTAAATGGGCTGTTTTGGGTATCTACTTGCTAATGAAGCGAGGGCATGCATGGCGAAACTGCCCTGTGGATACACTACACAGATATGATTGCCTCAGCAGTCGGATTGTCTGCGAAGCTGTTAGCTGCGTTACTTTATGGAAATTACATATGCTAGCAGCCTCAAATGTTAGTAGCATTAGTCTACATCTTCTGTGAATATAATGTCGCAGATTTAATGAAGATTGCGAGTGTAGGATGGGATGCGTTGGTTAACCGTAATAAGTAACTTAAGTACGTGTGTCATTACATACATACCTGTTCATGTTTCTTGAGATAGGAGAGCCTGGGGAAAGCTTTATCGCAGAACTGGCATTGGTAAGGGGTGTGCTCGGTGGCGCCGAGAGTAAAGGGTGGCTCGGCCTCTGCGTCAGCAGCGTCGGCCGAGGTTGGGGTGGAGGCTGGCGACGGTGACGGCTCCGGCGTCGACGACGGCCAAGAGCTGCCCGCCGTACTGCCCACACTTCCCAGCGCCTCTGTTGGAAAATTATTATCATTTGTAAGTCATCAAACATATGCACACTACAATCTATTACTATATATTTTAGCTCACTTCTGTTTGTTTGAAAGTTATATAAATTCGGTTTATGTGTCTATTATATTTATACTGCACAGTATGTACCATAGTAAGATAGTCTTCCAAATTCATATTTTTAATGGATGAATTTGGAATTGGACATCATTAAACGTATTTTCTTTCAAAAGAAAATCTAACTATTAGAATCTCCTATTTAATTCAAAATCTGTCACTCCCTCTACTAAAACAATAACAATAAATCCCAAAGGTGATCCTGCGCCACAACCAAAATATATGAGCTTTCGTTTATCTATAAACACTAAAAGTAGTTGGCTGTCAAATAGTTAAGAATAATAATATCAATTTGAAGATTTTCCAAGGAGTGTAAAGCACATTAGGGGAGACAGTCGCATTTCTTATAAAGCCTTCATAAATATCGGTAAGGGCCCATATTTCGGTGTTAGGGCTAGAGGCAATATGTCTGGCACCTCGGAGTGCCGTGAAATATAAACAAATTGAATGGGCCGCAATGACGAGCGGCGTCAGCGCAAATGATGACTAATGTTGGAAGGTAGCGAGACCCGAGACTGCAAAGCTCCGAATGAACCGACACTGGCTGTTACTTATACTGATACATACACATATGTAGATGTAGAGAAATAAAGGTAACTCTACTTTAGTAAAATGAGACATATTATTTTAAAAATACAGAATATTGATACGTGTGATGCGTTCACAATAGTTGCGGTGTTCCTGTACAATTTTCAATACTGAGTTTCTAGATGGCACACGACAAATTTTCTTTATGATCATTAAATATAAAAGCTGCTCGTTAAAAGTGTTACAGAGAGTGAATAGAGAATTATAAAATTAGTCTTTGGTAAAAGTAAAAATGAGCTAGGGAGACATGGATAATTGTCGTATTTCATAGCTGTAATAAAATATGAAAGTGTCACTGTGTCTTCACTTGTCGGGTTTATTACTTTTTTCTCATAAAACACTGGTCCACTCATCGTATTTGACAAAGAACAGCCGATGTATCGAACAAGGTCGACGCTATAATGCTCCTCATCAGAGAAATCTCAACGGAAGCTAATTAAAACGTAATTATAAACATTAATTTACAATAATATATCCACATTTAAATCCACCAAGTAGCTACTTAGTATAATATCCATAATTTATTACAAGAATAAGCCATTCATTACATTTTTCGCAATAAAACATTTCTTTTACGACTTATTTCCCTCCGAATAGCGTATTTAATAAGAGGAACTATTTATATCAATCTGTCGCCCTCCACGCCCCGGACGCGGTAACGACTTCCACTAATGGTCAAAATAATGATAGCTGAGAATTACATACACGCGTATAATGTATTACTAATTTTAAATTATACATAGTATTGTAAAATTGACAAAATTAAATAGAAATCAGATTTTTGGTTTCTGAAGTTGGTGCCTGGATATAGATAACCTAGTTTTACGATGGTCACGTACGTCTCGCATGACCGGCAGTTTGCAGAGGACAAGTAAAACAACAGTATCTAATGACACGAACACATCAACGAGCGGGGCTAATAAAAAGGTAGGGCGGCGTCTCAGCTACAAATAACACTTGGCGCAGCATGTAACGGGACTCGTGCAATTTTAGCAGCATTGGCTGGATGTGGCCGCCTGCCGACTGGCCGGTCACTGAGGATAGCCGTAATTAGCAGCGATTGCAGGCAATTCCTCGCCGGGTGACGGTGGCGCCGCCGCCGGCGACCGGTGGGCGGCGGAAGCACACTTCCTAATTGCGCCGTCTACGAGACACCTCGACCGGCGCCTCGGTAATCAACGCCAATCGCTAGCCGACATGGAAAACCGACAAACCACTTTATAATGCCCGCAGACCTTGATTTCGCAAATGCGACGGTAAGCTCTAATGAGATTACTGCTTATTTTTTTATATTATTGCTAATGTTCTCATCGATCAGCCCAGGTGAGCCGTCAGGGTTACAGAGAACATACATCAAGTTAGCTATTCCTACAATCAAAAGCTTTCTCAGGGTCTGTGTTCATTATCAGTACCTAAGTATATTTGTATTCAGGATACAGCTAAATATGTTAACATTTTTTTGGAACTGTTGACGTTTTACTCTTCATGATTATAATTTCTTTCTTGAGTGATTGACAATTTTTGTTACTCTCGTTACATGTTAAAGTTATGAAGAGAAAAGTCGTTACGATTTCAAAACGCCGAGCTGAAATAAGCCAAAACCTATTTAGGTAGACTTGTACAGTTAATTGTCATTACAGAACAGAAATGACCGCATTCAACAGAAAACTTTTCTACACGAACAATTAAATCTGAAACGTAAAAATCCAAGGATTTACCCCTCGTAATTGTTCTTAACCAAACAAGGAAATAAACCAAAAGAATACGACAATAACCATAACACCTGGCACCGTGATTGATTCAGATTTGTTTGCACGCAATTTTAAGGCCGATTACTCGCGAAGACACGGATTGAAGATAAACGAGTTGATTAAAGTTTAATTGCAGCGGCTACATAAGTGGATGGTGGAACGGCGACCATTCATTTACATTAAGATAGCCGAATGCTTTTTTTACGATCGCGTATCAGGCATCCTAGATCGACCGGTCTCGTCTTGACCAGATATTGAAAGATAATACCGGCTTTAATTCTTGTTTCAATTGATAAGCCGAGATTGATTATGTTATGGTACGAAATCACATTAAACATTCAAATTGCGTTAAGGCGAGGCTGCTGTTTTGATCTAGATTTAGTTAAGTACCTACTGAAAAGGAGGTTTTGGTTACAATTTGCGGATTGGTTTACAGATTTTGTGTGGAAGTGGGTTTCCTACATTTATTTATGTTCTATGCACAATTAAATCTTTTTTTTTAAATATGAAAACTACTTATAACTTAAAATTGAAATTAATATAGGAAGTACCTAAGTACTATGTAATTTGTAAGTAGCTCAAAATATCAAAACAAATACCAAAAACTTAAGATGTTCTAAAAAAGCAGCTTGTGTAACCTGGTACTGAATTCATATTGTTTTAAAACGCAAATAATTATGAACATTCCATCTTAAACAAGACTTGGGAGTAAGTTTTTTATGTTTTTCATTGATTTATAGTATTCTTCAGGATGGTAATTATATTACGTTATATAAAGTTATATGTTTTGTGGTGGTAACCGCAAAATCTTTACAATTCATAATCTATTATGCTCTTGATTTCTTTACATACATATGGTAATCATAATAATGTAAGTAAATAAAAATAACGATTTACTCACGTAGGTTCTCTGGTTACTCACGTAGACTCTCAGTATATAACTGAGATAATTCTTTCAGAAACATTTAAAAAATCGACTCCAACCCACACTTTTTGGATCGGTTCATTAATATACTAAAACTCCTAAGTGTAAAAATCACTTTTCTGAAAACCGCACCAAAATCGGTTCAGCTAATCGCGAGATATTCGCGCACAAACATACATACATACAGGTCAATGAGAGAACCTCCTTCGTTTTCTTTTTGAAGTCCGTTAAAAAGCTCTACTAGTTTCAAATCATAAAGAGACTCTTCCCCATGAGAAGTGTTTTTCACCATTATTATTAGTTAACTAGCCGTGCCCGCGACTCCCGGTAGGTGATAGCGTGATAATATGTAGCCTATATGTTGACACGCCCTGTTTTGAAGTAAATCCATGTAGTACTTTTTGAGTTTAGCCCGGACATACATACAAACAGACAGACAAAAAGTCTAAAAACCATCTTTTAGCTTCGGTAGATCAGGCTTCAGGCCTGATTCATTGAAGCATTCTTTTAAAAAAAGAATGTATGGACAGTTTTCACTTTACTACGATTTTATTATAATTATGTAATACTTACGATAGTTATTATAAAAACATAATCATGTAAGGTGTAAAGTACTTAACACTTGTAAAGTAAGATTATTGACTTTTAAATCACTTTGTATACTATAGAACATTCGTGTGTCATCACGTCTGGTAGTGACAGTCCTCTATTGAGATAGACGCCTCCTTATAATGTCCTTGTAATCGCTCAATACTTTTTTACTCGATTAATAATAAATTATGATAACTATGTCGTTAAGTTTGTATCAAAATTTCCGGCAATAATACACCTTGTGCTGATGCTTATCAAAAAGGATACTATACTTTATTTTTTTATAGTTATGTATGTTATTGAATTTATCCGCGATGTGACCATTAATCCTCTGGTTTCTAAAGTATGTATGGTAAACATATGTATGGTACTATCAACCTAAATTTTTTACACTTTCTTCCTTAGAAGATTTTATAACTTTTCTAAAAAACCTGTTTATTGATAACAATTAAACATTTTTTTTAAGAATATTAAATTATTACTAAAACTAAGATTAAATGTTTAAAAGTTTGTGCTAAAAATATGTATATAATTAGAAAACCTAAATACTTTAGTAGCGTCAAAATTGAAGGTTCACCAGTCTGCGAAGCTCGGCGCAGCAGTAATATAACGAAACGACTATAAAGTAACAAGTTCTTGAATACTTTTAAATATTTTGTAAAAAAATATACATTTTTGTAAGAATCCTAATATCCGAACGGATAATGTTATGACGCTACTATGTGAAAGTCGTTAAAAATATAAATAAATCAATAAGTTCCCTTGTATTACTGTCACCTTGCAGGCTGGAATTTTTATTTCCAACTTCGTAAGTAACTATGTGCATTTATTAACAATTTATTTAATACTTTAAGCACTCAAAGTTACACGGTGTTTTTATTTCTTTCTGTTTATTGGAAATTATGAAATGTTTTTAAAAAAAAGTGGTCTGTATCTGTTAATTGTTTATTAAGTCTGAGATCTGATTAAGATTTTTTCTTGCAGCTAATAATTTATCTTCTCCTTGCTAAGAAAATTCAAATTTTTGTAAAGGACCTAGGACCTAGTGGGCAAATGAGCAGACGATAAGAAATCAGTGCCACCCACCACAGAAGTTACCATTGCGTCCGACATTTTGGGTGGTTCGACATCACTCATATGCCAGTATCGTTTTTACCAAAACAAATGTGACTAATCTATAGCCCCCCGTACGAAGTCATAGCCATCTTTTGAAACCTTTAAGATACAGAAAATCTTTATTTTTCATCTCAAATCCCAATGACATAGTTCTTAACAACTTCTCCTATAAAAAAGACCATTAGAAAGAAAATAGTACTATTATATATAATGTTATTATTTAAACACGACTTCGAACACATCGATTTCCTTATACTTAAAGTTATCCGTTATCGATTAACACCAATTTTATTGAAAGCCAACGGTTTGTAACTAGCTATTATCAAGCTTTGTGTAGTTTATGGGCAGTAAATATGTTTCCCGTAATGCGAATGTTTTTACACTAAAAATATAAAATGTGGGACAACTTTAAGACGACGTATTATTTCATATTTTATTTGAGTAATATTATTTTTGTATAATTATGTAAGTATAAAACCGTGTTAAACCCACAACTATATTAATTTATTCTTTAAGCACCTGACCAGAGGTTTGATTTTTGATTTTCAGTGAAGTTAACGATTTCATTACATGAAGGTTCATGCTGCAATTTGTAGAAGATTTGCATTTTTTTTAAGTATTTTAACCGATTTCCCAAAAAGGAGATGTTCTTAATTCGTCTGTGTGTGTTATTCTTTAATTTTTGTAATTAAATACTTGTACACAGTTGTTGTTATTTCTCGTTGTTATAATTATCTGTCAAGTAACAATTGATCTCCACCTCCGTAAAGATTTTTAAGTTTAAATTTACGAAGTGTAATGAATCCCTGCTTGCAATCTGGTTCTTGCTTTGTAAGTAAATAGAATAATCACAGAACACTTTAGGAAACTTATTTCACTTTCAAACCTTCCCTGTAACATCGTCATCACCTAACACGTTCAATACTGGACAAAACCCGACTTCTTCTTAAGATCGGATATAAGATTTATTTTGTAAAATAGTAAATAAAGGATATTGCGACTCGTCACTCGGTGGAGCTAGTCTTTCACCTATGTTTTCATATCATAGTTAAAAACCAGTTCTGTCTATAGTTAAGTAATTTTGCATTTATTAATTATAAGTTGCAATGCTTAATGATAAGCATAATTTTTACGATTACTCGTAGTTTAACCTGCAAAAACCAGTAATTAATATAATTCCAGGAGGGTGGAGGTACACATTTTCAATGCACCTCTTTCCTCCTCAGAGCTTATCATAGCCGTTTTCATCTACCACCCCTAAACCATCTCTTAACTAAAAGTTACTTAGCGTGACGTAGCCCCTAAACCAACCCCTTACTTGTACTGTTTGATGTCACTTTTAGGGTTTTTTATGGCATAAGCCGGTAAACGAGCAGACGGATCACCTGATGGTAAGCAATCGGCGTCGCCCATGGACACCTGGAACACCAGAGGCGTTACAAGTGCGTTACCGGCCTTTTGGGGATTAGGAATATGTGGATTGTTAGGAATTCAGGGATTGGGGAAGGGGAGGGTGATTGGGCCTCCGGTAACCTCACTTACATGACGAAACACAACGCAAGCGTTGCTTCACGTTGGTTTTCTGTGAGGCCGTGGTATCACTCCGGTCGAGCCGGCACATTCGTGGCGAAGCATGGCTCTCCCACACTTAAAAAGTTTAGAGGTCGGTGAAAATCATAATATTGTTAAATGCCAGCTTTAAAAAAACGGGCATTGTCGCTTGACCCGCCTACTAATATTATTGAAAATAACAGAAACAAATCCAATAATAAATAATTTACCCAGCCCGGAGGATAGTTGCTTTTGCGGCCACACTACCAAAGAGGCAGTCAAGTAGGTATATAGATTTCTATATAATGTTTTATGCCTCGTCAAATGAAATATTATGGCCTATGGAAAATAATAATATGCTTGGCAGTCGTAACGTTTCTTAAACATCTCGAGAAGTAGTTTTATATCGATACTCCATGGTTCTCTTAAACATAATAATATGTTATAGCTTTAATGTATAGTAGGGGTAGGTAGATAGATAGAGGTGTACCCTAGTACGTAGACTTTCATAGATTACTTTCATGGACATAGATAACAATTTAAAGTGGCATGCTCAGATCACCAGAGTGTGCAAAAAAGTTACTGGATCTTTACGGGCATTGTATCGTGCAAAAAACTTACTTCCTCCCGCTACGAAGGTTATGTTGGTGCAGGCTTTGGGTTTCCCTTTTATCGATTATGCTTATGTCTGCTACTACGACCTGAAAGTCGATCTCCTCAACAAACTTGACCGACTTCTGAATAACTGCATTCGATTCGTTATCAACCGGCGTAAATATGATCATGTTTCTGCACATCGGCTGCAACTAAAGTGGCTGCCCATACGCCAGTGCAGGAAGTAAAGGACGCTAACCGCTCTATTCTCCTTTCTTTGTTCACCTTCTTTACCCAGTTATCTATCCCCTTACTTTCAATACTTATGCACAAACCACAGTAAAAAACCTTCGTTCTTCTCATAACCGTGCTCCAATGACCCACTCATCGCACTGACTTCTTTCATTCTTCCTATTTCGTACAGGCAATTTTACTGTGGAATGCGCTCCTGGTTGTCAGCGTGGTGTCGATACGTCTAACATTTAAGCAGAAAGTCAGCTTAAATGTTAGAAGCTTCTCTTAGAGGTTGGCTGAATCATCATGCTAGAGGTACAGTGAATTAGTAATTATGTTAATATTTATATATTATGTATGTATGTATGTACATATGTATGTATGCATCACTACATATTATAAAACAAAGTCGCTATCCGCCGTCTGTCTGTCCCTATGTATGCTTAGATCTTTGAAACTACGCAACGGATTTTGATGTGGTTTTTTAAAAAGATAGAGTGATGCTTAAGGAAGGTTTATATGTAAGTATAATACATGCATATTGCTCCCGTGCGAAGCCGGGGCGGGTCGCTAGTGTATGTATATTGTATTGTACTCATGTGTAGGTATGTGTATATAATAATTATATTTTTTGTTTATCTCTGAAATATGTTATTGTATCTTCTATTTGCTCAATTAAATCGTTGTTTGCTTCTTGCTCCTGCCAATAACTCTTCTCTGTATCACCCAAAAGTCAGATGCGGATTAATAAATAAAAAACAGCATTTTGTGTGCTATTTTCCGTGTTATCCTATTCTTGCCGTGGGTGTCCGAAGAGGACTAAGGGAATACAGGGAGCAGACAGGGCGCTCTAATAAACCTAAACTTTTTAAAACTCGGTCTGCAACCCAGCCGAACGTAGAGATAATGGCAAACCCTGTTATGACGAAATGACTTGAAAACCATCGTATTACCTAGAAAGTCATGTTGTCATATATAGAGAAAAAATTGGGATGATTACTGGGTATGAAAATTAAAATAAAATATAAAAGTCCGTAAGTTAGATAATGAAAACATATAAGACACTTATTTTTTTATTTTGTGGTATAATAAAACAATACTTAGATAAAACGAAACAAAGTTTAGGAATCGTAGACCGCATCATCGCTTACCACCAGGCGAGATAGTGGTCAAACGTCGCCCCATCAAATATAAAAAAAAGAAATGGGGCTAAAACGTCATTTCTACGTTTAAAATGTAAAAAATCCTCGATTTAAGGCACGAAGCTTTTACAAGAATTGATCAAATTTAAATACAAAATCAGATACCTACAATAAAAGAAATAGATTACGAAAATGTCAGAGATATTTTTGCATCTAA
Source organism: Spodoptera littoralis (assembly GCA_902850265.1). Lineage (NCBI taxonomy): Eukaryota > Metazoa > Arthropoda > Insecta > Lepidoptera > Noctuidae > Spodoptera > Spodoptera littoralis. The sequence goes on from LR824533.2 coordinate 9,663,236, forward strand.
AGATAGATAGAAGATCTTTCGAGGATAAAATAAACATGAATGAGTTCATAATTAATATGAACAACATACAATAAAATTAGAAATTTTTAATATCTTAGTTTTACAGTACGAGTCTTGAAAAACTATTAGGTCTACTTACAACGAAATCTGTAAACTTCACATTACTTTTTTGTTAGATTTTGCTTTTCGCAAATTTCAGCCGGTATCAGTAAGCAATTTTACAATTCAAAATCTTTGAATTAAGACAAATATTTGAAATTATATAAAGTTCCCATCAAAAACTTTGATCGATCCTGACTTCTGCACTAAAATCGCTTATGAAGTAGAATATCTGGAAGACAGATTATTCGTTAAAATTAGTGTCTGACCTTTTATGTCCTCCGAAGTGACGTCGTGGTTTTCTTTGTTAGCCTGGATCTTCTCAATGAGGTGCTCCAGCCGGCTACTGTTGCCTTTAAATAGCATGATCATATCTCCAGAAGCTTGGAGGCTTCCAATCCTGCTTGGAGACGTTCGCACATCCAAGTCGCGTACTCAGGTTGGTTCACGTCCGCTGATTGCCGCAGGTGCATCGGGTTCCAGTTTATTTTGGCATTTTTTGCGGGTGCATTTATGCGAGTGCGAATTAATGCGCGGCGCGTGTCCGACAGGTGCCACTAATTGAAGGGGGCGCCCGTCGCGGGCTGCGCTTCGTGCGCTTCCTCCACGCCAATTATTTGGGTGCCTGCTGCCGATCAACTTAATTAGCGACAATCATTTGTGGCACGCACCTTTATTTCCTGATTACAGGTGGTTTTAAATTTCGAGGCCAGTGTCGTCCGTATCGGTGAAATGATATAATGAGGGAGTAGAGTCCCGGTGCGCGGTGGTGGCGACGTGCTCGTGCCTCAGTGCAGTGATGCAACGGAACGCGCGCCGAGACCGGCGTGTGGTACGCGACTGCCAAGAGCCGAGCTCCGGTGGGCGAGTCGCGCCCGACCGCCAGCACCGAGGTGCAGCACCCTGCGCCCCGCCTGGCCGCCCCGCCCACACGACCTCCCCCCCCACTAGCACCCACTCCCTTTTTCTAGTTTTAGAAAATTGAACTCAAATTCAATAATATTTGAGTACCTAATTTGACTTTTACGTACTTAGATGTGGAAAAATACCCATCTTACATTTTCAATAAAGACTTTTCTGAAACACTTTTAAAGTTTTTATAACAAGATATCTTAATAATAAATCCTAAATAAAAACTTCTCCATATTAACAAAACACTTCACCAAAAGCTACACGAAAAGGAGTGAATGGATAATTGAAAAATCAGCTGACAGATACGAGGACAAGTTCAAGAAGTCCCCAGGGTGTATAACTAATCAAACATCGTACATCAGTCTGACAGTCGCAAATACGGCACGCGACTCGAGTAATGAGTCGAATGACAGGAAGATGACGCTAAAAGCTTTTCAAATCTAGAGCGTCGAAGGAAAACTGGTTTTAGATTTTCCTCGTTCCACCCACGACGTGGGCGCGGCCAATGGGCGCTGGCGCCCCGCGCGCCCTCCTCTCCGCTCCGCTCCACTAGACTTTGCTAAACACAATGCAGTCCGCCAAATACTTTACTCTAAGTATGTTTTTTTTACTTTTTTATTGACGTTTCTTTGTGGAAGCCTCGTTGTGAACCTTTTAGCTTTGTGGTGGTAGCGAATGAGTATTAAATTTAATCAGTTTGTATTGTTTAAGAATGGAGATATAAACACAATACTAATGCGGATTAAAATATGATTTAAAATGAGAGCTAGTGATGGTCACCGCGCGTCCGCGGATCGCTCCTCTGGGAGCGATATCTGCGGGCGACGGTCGCGCCGTTGCCTTTTAGTTATGCATATATTAGAGGGATTACGCAGCCTACACCGCAGCTGTTGTAATTTAACGGATAAACTCGAGAAATATCCGCATGGAAGTATGAACACCAGACTTGGGCTAGTGGGAACTCTGTAGGGACTTTTAGGGACAAGTGTCGTGGATAACGGTATCTGTAATAAGTATTAGTTATTAATCTTTTTTTATAACCTCACTGCCAGTTTATACAGAAATAAGCAATGTAGGGTTTAATATTAACACATTTCAAAAAGATGAATTATACAATTTAATAACTTTACACCTAGGAACATTCCTAATTGATTTTTCAGAAGATAGGTACAGATGTAGGTATCCCATTTTTCATTAAAACAATTTTTACTAATACTACATTTTATAATGTAAAACTTTTATTAACTGTTAAACGTATTGAAAACCGAATGAATACTTATTTCCTTGAAACATTAGTAGGTAATCCTTTGACTATGCAAATTCATGAGTAATTTGACAAGCATTCCCCATAACATATTCCCTACACAAGTACACATATCTGACCAGTAACCACCGAACAGATCGAAGCACAGCATAAACAAACACATTGTAAACACTCCCATACCTATTCAATGAAGTCGTACATTTCATGTGGATTACAGAAACTTGACAAATTAATGAACATCAAATATGTATAAGGCATTCGCGGGTTAGGATTGACATCGAGTTGTCGGGTGCCCGCCGCGCCATCGCCCGCTGCAAAAGGGTTAAACATTAATACTTAAGCGAGCCCACCTCACTCCTGACGCGGCCGATTACTCTGTCACTGAGCCAAATCTCCGACCCTGAATAAAGTATTATGAAAAAGTGCTTCTTATCTACATTGCGACGTTGCCAGCAACAATTTGATGAGGGTCTGAACACTTTCAGGTGTTATTGCTCATTCTTTGCCGTGTTTCGTATTATGTTACTTACGTACTGTGACTGGGGTGTTACGTTTACGTAATTCTTTAAGGATTCTGATTGATGGGATGGAGCAAAACATACATATGTAGGTGAGTGATTATATTAGATTTGTTTAAATCTAAACATAAAGTCTATGTTTATCTGACATTGTGCGTAGAAATGCTATCTAAAGTAGAAATGCTCTTCCCTAAACTACTTCATCTTCATTAGGAGGATAATTTGCCAAATAATCTCAAAAATCTATACACAAATTGACATAATAACCCTTTTAAAAATCCTTTCGGAAGGAATACAATGTGTAAGTGTTTCTACAATAACAATAAGGGTATACAATTTAGCCAAATTCCCGACAGATACGGAGCGAACGCGGCTACACGAGCTTCTTGAATATTTGATGGTGATCTGACTGCGCCCCTGCTTCTTCCAAACTTACTCTAATGTTCAACCCTTGATTTGTATTTGGACGTTACGACTCGTGAAATCTATCCGCTATCGTCTCATTAAACTTTCATCGTTTGTTTACCGAGAGAAAACAATCATTTGCTTGAAAATTATTCTGTAGATGTTACTTTAAATGTAGTGCTTCCTTTAACTGTGGACAATGCAGGTATCAGTATCAGATATTCGTACACTTACTTTTTTTAAAAGCTTTGTTACATGACATGTTGCGTAAAACAAAAAAACGAATGAGCAAATAAAAGAGACGCCAATTTGTATGAATACCATGACAACCACACATAACCTTACAAAAAAATATTTTTTAACATCGGTATTTAAATATTTATTTCCGAGTATGACGTTGCGTTGTCAACAAACACCCAAATATTTCTTGTCTGTACCTGCGTCTCCCGGGACCCGGCGGAGTGGGACATACGTCTGTTCACGTCCTAATAAATCAACGGGACAGCCGTCATTCCGATGGATTAGGCACGTCCCTATTCTCCCCTTTGCGTCACTTTTTGCGTCACACGCCTTTCGTACAACTCTATCACGGGCTTATTCAATTGTTACTTTTGTTAATGCTTTCGAAATGATGATTAAACTGTTTCATTCATGTCTTATATTTGGGATCTGTCGGGCATTTAAAGGCATATGATAACCGAGTTTTTTATTCGATTAAAGTACTTAAGTAGCAAATAGATTACAGTAACTATATTACTTTTAACATCATACATAAAGTAATAAGTTTCAAATTACACAAAAATCATATCAGAGGCAAAATCTGTGAAAATTGAACCCCTCTAATCGGGTAATAAAAGAAAGCTCGAAAGCTGTTTCCTTACCCTTCTTGAACCCTTAATTTTAATACAAAGGGTAGTTTACGGTTTATTTAAGAGATAATTTGGAACAAGCGTAAAATGAAGGCCACACAGGACAAACAAATCGATAGAGGGTGACGTTTTTTGAGTAGATTGCGGAGAGATAGCAGCGGCAGGGTGGTCCGCCCATGATACGCCACTTCACCCAACACAACCAAACATTTTTTTTACAACTTGTTTAGCTAAGAATTAGGTACTTAAAACATTCTAGTTTACATATTACAATGGATCTCTGACGTCTTTGCACATGTTAACATTCCTAAAAACAGGTTTAAATTAGATGGGTTACACGTGGCACAACTTCATTACACTGTCATTATCAAGTCGTATAAATTAACTACTGAACGCTAATTTTTAACTATCACCTACCAGATGCGCGTAAGTAACTACTTATTAGTCAACATAAAGACAATAGTAACTGCAACTACTTGAAATTTTATTAATGTCACTCTTGCATAAAATTTACAAGTAAAACCTTTGTAAACGAACTGAGAGCTGCCAGAAAGAAGTGATTTTTGAAAAACACCTCGAAGGTACAAAATGTGTCCCTAAATTGGGTGACGAAATATACAAGTTAAAATTAAAGTGTCAAGATGCCGACACGCGCGTGTAATGTGTGTAATAAACACTGGCGGCCACAAATACGACCGCTTTGATATCATCATGCACGTTGCCCTAGTGGTCCAAGACCGCTTTTAACACAGGGATTCACACTTTAAATTTCAAATATTCCTATTAAATGCAGCTTCTTAAATGATAAGATATATTTGACAAGTTTTCGGTTAATTGCAGTGTCAGCGTGAAAGAGCTGACGGATTCACCTATTTCAGAACATTTAGGGCATAAAGTGCAACGTAACTACAAAATTTTACTCTAGTATGCCATAGGTTGGTATACTATCTTTTATCATATTTTGTAATAGTTACATGTGACAAATTATAGGTACCTATCAAACAAAGAATAGACGAGCAAGCTGTCAAATATGTGTAACAACAATATCTAGAGATGTCAGTGGAATAGTGTTTGTGTCGATAGGAGGAGTCACGTCCCGCGGCGATGGTATCCCTGACGCGGCTCTCTGTGAGCGCTACATCTCACACGAAATGGGTCAATTAAGACGTGGGAGTGACTCATACGTGACCGTAACGCCTGATCTCAGTACCGATATGAACCAGTGTTACGTTTCACGCCTCTACCGTCGTAAACGCAACGATCTCGTATCTGTTTGTCGTGCGCGTGATATCTGTATCACACGACCAACATGCGCATGACCCTCGCTGATATTTACATCATTTTATTGAAGCAGTTAAACGCTTTACTTAATCGCTTCTTGTCCATTAATTTCTTCACTGAACCGAAGGAATTTAGAAAGCATGTTTGGGCGTGAACCCCAAATTGCTTGCGATTCCGGAACACATCATTGACTGGACGATCAATAGCGAATGCCCTTCGTGATCTACCAATAGTTGCCTTTGTAAACTCGGACAAAATTAGAAAACTGCTACAATTTTCTGTTGCCAAATGCTAAGCTTTTTGTCGTTTGACTGAGTGACCATTTCAAACCGCAATGTTTTTTGTGTTGGGTAGGTACAAACAAGGTAGTCCGTGGGAAACTGCTCAGTAGTGCAACAAGACGTTTAGTCGGGCGGCATGAGCGTGAGCGCGGTGGAACGAACCGAGGCGCATGCGCAGCTTGGTGACAGTTCCGCGCGGCCTTTGCGCCTAGTACGCCGAGGTCACCTTAACGCTCTAAAGTACTGTGACCAACTTTTCGGACTCAAAATGGATAATTATAACAACTTCAAGACTAGATGATTAGAAAGCGGTGAATCCAATATTATCGTTTTAATGTACAGTTACATAAAAGCTACTTTTTAGACTAATGGCAAAAAGAGAAGAATGAAGTTAAATAGTAAATCAATGTTCAACGGTTTTAAGTAAATAGTTTCCTTGTTGCATTGTATTTTGTTTAACAAAAGGTAGTGTATCTAGCAATCAACTTTATTGCAAAGGAAATAGACCGTCTGTGTTAAGTGTTTCGGTTTAGTCATAGCAGTGACAATAACTAATCTGCGACAAATACAGTTGTCTGGTCGGCCGTGGTGCGATCGTGATCTGCGATTGTCACGGCGCACCGCGTCGCGCGACTTTTTACCACCTTTGGTGAGCTATGCCGTGTTACTGCACGACCCTCGGTATTACCACGCTCTGACTTACGATTAGTGTACTTTTATTGTACCTATCCAACATTTTTGTAGAAACTTTTCATGCAAAAACAACATACTGATGTAACCTACTAGGTACCTACGCTTTACTTCAATTCTATTTTGCCTGTGACTTATCTGGTAAATAAATTACATAGAAAATAATATTATTCAGTAATTGATGTGTATTAGATGACGAGGCTTTTGATAGGGCGTGCGACAGCCGAATCGGCACGTAGTTCCGGAGTTGCGCGGGCGCAGGTGTTGATGCTGCGGTTGCCGATAACACCTGCAGTGCACGCTCCGTGCGCACCGATCGAGCCTAAACTCCCTATCACCATAATTTAACATCATTCAATAAAAAACAAAGTGCCAACAATCCAGAAGCTGTTTCGAGCGATAAATAAATTCGTAACTTAATATTTTGTTTAAGAAACTTGAACAACAATACCTTTCTTCACAAAGGAACATAACTTAAGACGATATTCGTCTTAGAATTACTGAGGCCGAAGTTATTTGCATAAAAGGGACTTGAATTACGCCCTATGCGAGTCGTACAGGAAGCCTCGCCCTCGTAACTAGCCGGTAGTGGCCCGTGCGTCCGGCCATCGTCCGGCCGTCCGGACCGTACCCACGCCGCACTCCCGCTATACTTGAGATCGCAACTAGATGGACTTCCGCCTTTTAACTGTTCTTACGAGACTCGGACCCGTCTCGTTCATTTATTTAACTGTACGCCAAAACAGCGTAAATCACCCATGATTTATTACATTTTACGCCATTGTATAACCGCTTAATTTCAACAAGTAACGAGGGGAAATTTGCACTTTTAGGACAAAAGATTTCATCTGGCTAAATAAAAACTGAAATTATACCAGTTCAATTAGGCACTTGTTTACATAAAAGTAACATTAAGGAGTGCATGTTCGTCTTGGAGATAATTATTCGCTGGTATTAAGTGACATGTACACGACTCTGATTAACTTTCATACGGTACAAAGACCTCTCTCTATATTTTCTGAATAACTGGATACTTACTGCCAAGAATTGGCAATGTTTGCAAATTGTCGGATATGCGTCTTCGTTGTATAGAATTCTGAACTATAAACTATCTCAAAGCCGACGCAAGCGAAGAGAGTATACGTCTAAACAATAACAACAATAGACGTAGGGCCGCTTTGGAAACTGGCAGGAAATACCGAGAGAGCCGAAGATGAAACACACACGCACAATAACAATAACATACAAAGGACTTAATAATATCAAACATCGCAATCTCAAACTATAAACATCGTTTAACTGTGTTAATTATCTATTTACGTATAACGATCAGTTTGTAATTAACTGAAACTAAATTGAATAATCGATTACAACTACTCTGACATTCAGTAATGAAGACCTTCGTCAATAAAGTCGTATTACAGCTGCATAAAAAGCTGACCGACACAAAATACTCAATTTAACACCATCCATTTATCTGTGTAGCGATGGAAAAAAGTACGGAAGTTAGTTTGATTGCCACACAGGGAACATAATCGCTCGCTAGCCGATAACTGATTACATTTAAATTGTTTCATAGTAGCGATAAGTTGGGGGTGAAAGGAGATTCGTTGCGCACGCGTCAATGAAGATGTCTGCACCGTTTATTCTATCACCTGCTTCATGATTGCTTGCTCTGTCTCCACCTGGCGAGAGTCGACGATCTGCGGTCACTGAGCCAAAATAGAGCTGATTGCATATTACTATTGAGTGATAGACATTGAAAAGTAATAATTTACTTAAAGGAAACCAATTTTCGTAAATCACGTTTTGATAGGGGTGAAAATTGGCGTCGTTTATTGACTCCTAACGTAATGAAGACCTGAGAAAAAATTAATAAGTTTATAGATCACTGCGTGACGTCTGACGAGGTACAGCGACTACACCGGGCCACGTAATGTGGTTGCGGCTAAAGTTCCCACAACCTGTGACTCACGCCCATAATGGTCTCATGTAATCAAAGACATAATCATTTAAAAAACCAGTCTCCCATTCTGAGAATTTCACGTATAACTACTTCAACCGTGAATTATTAACGTTTAGTACAATTTAAATTATGTTTGGTATTACAACGAAAGTAAATAACTTAATCTATGAAGTGCTTTGATGAAATAAGGTAATCTTTACCACAAAGAGGACGGTTGATGAGTAATAAAGGTCTGAATGCGCTGATTTTGTGTTGGTGACCGATGGAAACGTGACTGATGGGTTTGGCGCTAGCCACAGAACGATGAAACACTGTAATTATGTGTTGCTATAAAATGCCTTTTTAAAATGCCACCTTGCTACTTGATCATTATGTGTTGCAATCGTCACAACACCTTCAATCTCGTCTTTAAAACCACAACATTATGATTGGTGCCATTTTGGTCACATTTTAAGACTCTGCGTAATGAAATATTGGGAGATGGACCATTAACACTTGTCTAGATCGTTTTACCATTTTTTTTAGTGACCTATGCAATCATTATTGCCATTAGGCTAAACTATGGACATGCTAATTCAGAAAATGGATTAGAAAAAGTTATCATATTTTTTTAAATTTTACTTGCTTAGTCATGAGCAGCTTTTAGACATTTCATAAACGATTTTTTACCAACGAATGGTCCCATTCTTCAGATGAATTACTGAAGTGGAGGTCACAAACATCCAAAATGGTATGATTTGAAAAATATTTAGACGTATTTGAAACAAATGGCTCACCAACATTTATCACTAAAGTCAAGTGGTTTAGTAAGAGAACGGATGAGCATGAACATCCTACTTGTGGGTGGTCGCCCAGCGTCCGTTCATTTCACGCATGTTAGATATCATTATTATAGAACAGCCTACGAACTTCGACCAGTGAAGAGTTAATATGATCAGAGAGCGTTGTACGAGTTTCTTTTACGTTTAACGATATCGAAATGAAACCGCGTTTGGGGCTCTGATTGGCCAGATCCAAAAGTGCTCCAAATCTTTTTAAAGTGTGGGAGAGCCATGCTTCGGCACGAGTGGGCCGGCTCGACTGGAGTGATACCGGCCTTACAGAAAACAGACGTGAACCAACGCTTGCGTTGTGTTTCATCGTGCGAGTGAGGTTACCGGAGGCCCAATTACCTCCCTAGTCTCTCGAATCCCCGTATTCTCCACCATCCTCAAATTCTCAATTCCCAAAAGGCCGGTATCGCACTTGTAACGCCTTGGTGTTTCGGGTGTCCATGGGCGGCGCCGTCTGCTCGTTTACCGGGTTATGTTATAAAAAATGAACCAACAAATCAAAGCGTACTCAGCGAGACTCGTACTAAGCCCTTAGTTAATGCTAGACCATTAGGTATGAAAGATAACCTACCTCGTATTAGATATGTGACCTTGTCAAAATGTAGGTTTTTGAAATCACCCAATATTTATTTATTTAATGCACTAACAACTATCATTACATATACATTCTAATACGATAGTGTAGCCATCAGTCTTACCACATATTTCAGTAATTACTTATTACTTAATTATAATGCCTCATTGGCCGCGTGGTCGCAAGTGCAACTGCCGGGCAAGGGGTCTCGGGTTCGATTCCCGGGACGGGCAAAGTATTACTGGGTTTATAAAAACCTCAGTAGTAGCACGGACTCTGGAAATGTGCCCGATATATGGCAAAAGGCTCACCCCCTATTACATGGGACTCATAACATAGTGAAAAGTGGGTGTTACATTGTACAGTGGCATTAAGTGCCGTAATGTGCATCTCTGCCTACCCCTTCGGGAATAAAAGGCGTGATGTTATGTTATGTTAATTATAATTAAATTTAATAATTTAGTCTGAGAATTTTTAAAAAACCCAGTAATACTTTGTCCGACCCGGGAATCGAACCCGAGACCCCTTGCCCGGTAGTCGCACTTGGGACCACTCGACCAACGAGGCAGTCAAAATTAAAATGAAGATATTTTATAATGGCACTAAAAACTGTGTTTTTTTCAGTAATGATATCCACGCTTAGCTCAAAAGTGTACAAGACATTGACAGATATTATATTTAATTAACTGAAAGTATTCCTTATTAAATAAAAAATATTATATACCTATAAATAAATTAATAAAAAATATTAAACACACAAGACAAAATTAACCTCTTCAAAAAAAAAGAAATAAAATTAAACTGATGTAATAGAGGGTATAGAACTTTAGGTAAGTAGTTACACAATATTTCATACTTACACCTGAAACCTAAGCATTTAGCGATTAAGATGCAAGATAGTTAAACAACCCCCTGTATACAATAACAAAGGTTAACAAATGTTAACAATATAAACAATATTTAACAAGTAAACAAGTGCATGCCACGTCTTCCTCAAGTGTCAAGTGGGTGCATGGGTGCTGGGTGGGTGCTCGCGTGGGTGCAGAGGGCGGGGCGCGGACCGCCTATCGCAACGCCCATCTCGCCACGCCCCCTTGCAACTATTTACGACAAACTTTATTTTTGGAGTAGTTTTAATGCGTAGTGGTAGAAATTATTGATTTCTATCTTAGCAACAGCTTTTCAGGTGAAGTTCTTGTGTTTGTTTTCATAAAACATTATTTACGTGGTTATTAATTAACCGTTTGATTTTTTTTTATGAGAAACGGTAAACGGGCTGGCGGATCACCTGATGGTAAGCAATCGGCGTCGCCCATGGACACCCGAAACACCAGAGGCGTTACAAGTGCGTTACCGGCCTTTTGGGGATTAGGAATTTGAAGATTGTGGAAGATTCAGGGATTGGGGAGACTGGGGAATTGGGGCTCCGAGAACCTCACTCACACGACGAAGCACAATGCAAGCGTTGTTTCACATCTGTTTTCTGTGAGGCCGTGGTATCACTCCGGTCGAGCCTGCCCATTCGTGCCGAAGCATAGCTCTAACACAATTGAAAATATATTGTGACGTGTAGTTCCACGTTTAGACACATGACGGGTTAATTATCGTTTTCTTGCAACCTGTAATTTATATGTACTTTATATTATTATCTAGCTACATAGTTCCAACCAGTGAATGAAAGAACTTATATGTGTATGTTAAGTAACTAATTATGACAAAGTACTGACACAAAATGAAATATGTAGATTTTAGTCGAGTCCTTGATCAGTTGAACGGCTCAGGGTATAAAAGTCGCACAAGATCTTGGATTCAACTTCTAGATAAAGTAAGCAGCTATTATATTCTCATAATTTTTGAAAACTTTCAATGATAACGAAGAACGTGGAAAAACCTGCGACCGAAGTATTTTCGTTTCTTTTCTAAATCTAAAAATTAATAATACTTAATTGATTTGCTAGGAATAAAATGTATACTTTTTGACTTAACTAAAAATCGTGGGTTACTCACGTGAATATACTGAGAAAAGCTCTACTAGTTTCGAACCACAGAGGGGTTCTTAGTAGGCTGCGCGACATCGCCGCGACCGCGGCACGCTGCTCATGAGGAAGAACCCCTCTGTGGTTCGAAACTAGTAGAGCTTTTCTCACTCACACACACTAACACGTTAACCGCCGCGTAGGTCACCGGTGACCTACGTTAGCGGAGGTTTTGCCTTCAATATTTTTCTGTCGACAGTCAAAGGTAAGTCTTTGACTGTCGACAGAAAAATATGTCTTTAGTATGTCTCACGATAGTTATTATAAAAACTTTTTGACTTGTTTAGCAGTTGGACTTGCAAAGCATCGCATCAACAAATAATTAAAGCATTATAAGATATATTTGGGCTTACGACGTCTTCATCATCATCACCACCATCACGAGGTAATAGAATCCAGATTAGGAATATAAATTCACTTACAAAACTAAGAACAATATGTTGTTTTTTTTCAATTTCAAAGTCAAAGTCAAAATCATTTATTTCAATTAAAACAGAAACTATTTGCTCATTCTGTGTAGATTCCTATTGGGAAGAACGATCAAGAAATTCCATTTTTTTCATTAGCCAATAATCGCGGGTTACTCACGTGAAAATACTGAGAAAAGCTTTACTAGTCTTGAACCAAAGAGGGGTTCTTCCATTTTTTCAAACTAATTATTAAGTAAGCATTTAAGTCAACAAAACACAAATAACAGAAATGTAATAAAATTAATAAAACCATAACCATAACACCATAATGTTCAATAGTACCATGACGATAGTAGCATTAGTAGCATTATAGTCATTGATGCGGAGAACTATTGGAATCGGATGCCAAAATAATTTGGTCAAACCGCATCGTTCAACTGAGTACGTAGTTACCAGATGATCAAATATTTATTTATAGGAAAATTAATCTTTAAGTTATGATTGGTATTGTAATAAGTTAGTATATCTAACGTGTTCAAAAACTTTTAGTTTTAGAACATCTTAAGTATTGGGTAATTTTTATAAGTTATGCCAATTTGCACCGACCGAAAGTATTCGCCATTCCGGAACTACAATGCCACACTGAAATGTAACGAAAAGTACAAATCTCGAAACTTTCCCCAACACTACGAAAGTAACTTGTTAACAAGTTATTTCGCTACTTTTCCGGTAGATGTCAGTATTCGGTGCAAAGTTCCCGAGAGCTCCACCCTAGTTCAGAACCTCCCCTCGAATTTCACTTTTCTCCCGAGCGTCAACAGAGCGCGCTACAAATACAATTCTTCTTGAATACAAATGTTGAATGTTGTTTAGCTCACAAAACTTTCTCACCATAAACTTTTGATCTTAACGGAAAGGTACGCAAATAGCGATTAGTAATTCCACGTAGCTATAAGTAACAATAAAGATAAAGCAATACGATTTAAATAAAGCGATTATCATCAAGTAAATTCAGTTAGCGAAGTGGCGAGATCCACGAGTGGTGTGCGGCGGCGGCGGCGGCGGCGGTAGGCCGCGGCGAGATGAAGGAGCTGCTGATACCATCGCCAGGCTTTGCAACACGTCGCCGCCGCCGCGCGCCACGCGCCTTGCATCAAATAACTGATAAAATACTACGCACATCTTCAATTTCATCTGCAGAAATCCAAGTATTTAATTGTGATTAGTTCTTTTAAAATTAATTGACGTTTCATAGTACGAGTAACGCGGATGCGACCTCGCGATTCCCACGCGGCCGCTTTCCCCGGGCGATCGGCGACCCCGCCGCGCCGCCATTGTCACTCACTCTAGATACTGAACAGTTATAGCCTTTACGTATTAGCACACTGCTGTGATCACTCAAGCAAAATTTCATAGAATAATCATGGGCAGTGGTGTTCCGCTCATCAAACAATATGCCTACGCAAACGAATGATCGGTCAAGGTGAAAATCGATGTTCGCTACGATTTCATGCCTTTGGTGTTACCTATTACAAAAAATATCAGTTTTTGTTAGAATAGTTTCGGTTTAAAATTTTGCTGGTGTGTTCAACAACGTTAAGATAACTGATAGCGAATCAATTACCGCATGTCAGACTTCTAAGTGTCACTATCCCATTTAAACATTGAACACAGCACCTCATACGGCATTTATAAAATAAATCTTATTAACTTTAAAATTGAGTGTGAAACTTTGGCAAGGTTTCGTATTTGGGAGTCCGGTATCTCTCTCCATGCATAGTTAAGTGCATCTGTGTCAAGTGTCGACGCAATATCGGAGTTTCCCTGGAGGCTGAAGGCTGTCGATTTAACTTCTTGGCTGGGCGGCGGGCGGCGGGCGGCGCGGTGGACAAACAATCATGAGCCAGTGATGTTCACACGCTGCAGACCTGCTCATGCATAGATAAGAAGGCTGTTGCGTTGCGCGTGGACCACCTCCCTGGAGCCCGCCGCGTGTCTTGAGATATTACTTCTTTCGCTACCATGACAAGTTTTAGCTGAGCGGTGCTCTTATTTATAAAAGTTTAATCTGTAAAATATTAAGCGAAAACTTTTGTTAGGTTTTAGTTCCTTTATTTTTATTGGAATACCATTACACAATATTTTGTGTTAAAAATTTCAACTAGAACCTAGACGAGACCTCACGAGACATACAGAATTTACTGATTGACAAGAATGTTATAAAATTGACGACAAAAAAGTTTCTAAACAAAAACCTCACTGAGATAATGACTGACTGACAGACAATACTATCCGTTTTCGTGGTTCAACTATAATACATAAGTATGTACAGCTAGATAGATATGTAGTATAATATTTCTGAATTAATTTGAGGTAGATTAGCAAGCAGCACGCGGTGGGCACGATGGCCGCTGAGCTGTTGTGCTCACAGCATGTTGAAGTTTAATTGAACTGAGACACGGCTGCCCGGCCGGGACTCAGCCGTGATCGGCACGCCACTCATGAGACCCACCTCACACTATCTGTTCACAAATCTAGACTATCTATAACACCTTATTATAGGCTGAGATAGAACTTTCGAAAATCACAAAGTATTTATTACTTGACAATCAAAAGTCTTGCGGGCAATCGGCAACCCAAAAATGTAAACCTTATGCCCGAATACTGAAAGGCTACAACTTTAAGTTCTACTTAAATATCGCGCCATCTCTGTCATTTTACAAACAATTTGCAGTGAGAGAACTATACTTAAGCGCGACTTTAAATTGAGTGACGTTTGCGTATTTGGACATTAACGAATCGAAACTTTAATTTTTTCCTGGAAAACCTCAACAAAAGTAAATACCTACATCTATAAAACACACTTGGGAATAAAGAAACGGAGTCACTAGCGTCCTTTTTTTAAATTTCTTGATAAATATTTTGTGGTACAAGTATTTTATTGATTGGTAAAGTAAAAAAGGCAATTACACCTTCAAAATTACAATAACATTGTTGTAAAAAAATGCTGGTGGCTTCGTTTCAAATTTAACACCGAATTCTGGTCTAAAAGATAGATTATAAGAAGCTGCATGTAAAATAGGAATCTACTGTAATAAGACCGTTTAAAGAGATAGGAGATTTGACGATTTTTTTATAAACCAGGGGTTGTTTTATCTAATACTAAACTTACTCAAAGCGTCTATAAGTATGGTCGTGCTACTATAATATAAAATTACGCTTTTTATCCTCCGAAAGGCATTGTAACGTTACGGTGTGTCCACATCTAGCGAAAGCTCCTGTACCATTATTAGACGGTTGAGCCCTAATCCAGAATTATTAAAAAAATAACTTATTTGTGTATACTTAGCTACGTGTTATATATGCCTATCTAAAGAATTACCTTTACCTTTACCTGCGACACCTGAAACAGACAAAATGTCCACTGATGCGTGCACATCCAGCACAACCCTTTTCACGGTTCCTGAATTCAACGTTGAGTAAGATTTCAACACAGATTTTGTATCTTGTATCATCCTTCATACTGATATTTCAAGGCAAGTGTACCACTCGATGAAAGTAAATACTGGGTTCAATGTTCGTGTCTGATTTTATAGTCAGCAACTTAGAATACTTATAAGAAAGTAGCAAATCCGGCGAACTCCGTTTCGCCACCAGATGGCTTCGTTTTATGTAACATGTCGTTTGGTGATTAAAAGATGAAGAAAAAATTTTTTTTTGTTTGATTTTTTATAAACCGTGGAAATCGGTTCGTGCGTTCTGGAGTTATAGCGTCAGGAAGGAAAACCCGACTTTTTTTTATTAGGTATAAGAAATATTGTCATAATGCTTGCTGGTTTTTCTCTAATGCGCCTGCCACACACTCGACGAGTGGTATGGGAAGTAACGAAGATAGGAGATAGAGACATAGTGTGGCAACATTACTCGTCATGCCACACGTCATGCTCCTCGTCCTGCCCACTGCTCCCTATTTTTCATTCTTTGCGCACGAGTCAAAAGACCGGCAATACGAGGAGGCAACGGAGACCGGCAATAGGAGCGTCGCGATTAATTGCGCGAGTTCAGCAGTGTGTGGGCAGACAGAGCAACATCGCGGCAACGTGATGAGCAGCGTAAGGAACATAGTCTGGCAGGCGCCCATGAGGAAAGGGCAGATACTTTGTACCAATTTTACTACACAGTTAGCGCAATGGCTGAGTGTTAGACTGCTACGCAACGTATCGAACCAGTGTATGTTCGGTTCCCACAGAGAATAATTCTTCTATAAATATGTGTTTGTTATCGCACCCATAGGTAATATAGGGAAAGTCCCAGCGTGGGGTCACGCTCGTTTTCAATACCAAATCAGAAAAAAAAGGATATGTAGAAAATAGTAGGTGCATACATGGAACATCAATTCTTTCTGGAAAAATGTTCAGCAGTGGACGTCCAACGACTGATTTGGTGATGATGATATATGGAACATAACACCAAAATTCCAGAATATAAAAATAGGCCTTTTATCCGTTTCTAAAAACATTTAAATTAAACGCCCACAAAGTTTACAATGTATAATGAGTAATAAAGGCATCAGTTTAGTAAGTAGTTACTTACATTTTAATCAACACCGTATTTTTTGTTCCCGAACAATCAAGTGTCAAGATCAATTTAACTTAAGATCTACATCGAGTAACATCACAAATGAACAGTGAGGTGTGAACGTTAATTGGTTGATACTCTACATTTTATCAATGATAAGATACACTTGTATCTATTAATTTTACACTAAAGGTGGCCAACATGAGACATGAGACGAGCCTCAAAGATTCAGAGATAATGTCTCGTCTGTGTCTGAATATATCCTACGAGAATTACTGATAACCTATCACACAAGACGATACACTTCTGTTTATTTATAGTTTAATTTAAAATGAGCTTAAAACCTAACTTCGTACCCGCTAGGATTAAGATATGATATCTTATCAACAACTGCATATAAATGAAACAAAGCAATTATACAACTGCAAACTCAATCAAGCTCAAAGGTGAACGTGTTTCCTATTTAATTATAATTTAAATGCGTCTGAATGTTCAGTAGGAGGTTTGTTATTACCACCTCAGACGTGGCCGGTCCGCCCGAACCCGCCTGTTCCGTATTATCTTCCTACGATCTCTAAGCACTGAACGCATAAATGCCCGAGACCCATTCATCCGCACAATTCACCATAGAAACAATAAGCGTACCCTACGCCGCGCCCGCTTGAAAGACTATAAAACGCAAAAAAAAATAATTTATTTTGTACGTACTTCTTGGGAACCCTTTATGAGTAGCGAGGGCAATCGAATGCTTAAAACATTGCAATCGAATACTCGGCGGCGGCAGCGGGTGAATGGTGGCGGCACAATGAGGAGCAGCCTGCTGCCGCGGCGCGACTAGGTGTCGTATGTCGGCCGCGCGTCGCCCACGCCGCACCGCTCCGCCGCCGCACCTCTCGCCACCGACATACGATATCGCCTTTTTATTTCATAATTCCTATACAATAGAATCGCTGCAAAGGCGTAGGGTGAAGACAATGATCCCGGAGGTAGAAAACGCTCGGAAACCCTTTATATCCAATTTATTGTCTCAAAATAAAATCGGGTGCAAATTAAAATATGTATTGAGCCATAGGACCGGTATCGCCAAGGTTTTTATAACCGTCCCTTTGTGATTCCAGTATAAATAATAGATAATACGTAAGCATACCTACACATGATGTACAACAGCTACGAGCTGCAGTTGAGCACAGAGATAGGAAGTAACAGATGCGGTATGGTATGTTTTACAAGAATGACAAGGATGTAAACACAAAGGGTGCGCAAGAAGAATGAGGCCACAACTATTTGTTTTCTATGTTGTTTTCTATTATTAGCCATATCGCGATACTATTTTAGCCCGTTTTATACGGTTAATGAGATAAGAGTCGAAAACAACTCGTCAGAGCTGCTAATAAATTGTGGGGGGGGGCTTATCGAGATTGGCGATCCGGTGTAATGTGTGTGTTTGGGTAATCAGATGTGAGCCTTCCAAGTTTTAATTCCCCGAGATCGGCGGTGCGGGGTGGCGGGGGGTCCGGCGCCAACGCCGATATCGCATATAAAAAGGTTGCGGATCGCTCGCTCCTCCATCCGGCGATTGGCTAGGCGGCGCCCGCTGCTCCCCGGGGCCCTATACGAGAAGCGAAATGGGCCCCAGAACACCCATAAGAGAGCGACCCCGCCCGCCACGGCCGAATAATTAGGGCTCTTTGTTTAGATAGCGGCAATTTTATTTGGGAGAGAGCGGGCGCTGGGGACGTCTTCGGCCATTCCAACCGCCTGATATTAATAAGAAACGTGTGTGCCGCTGCCGACTAACAGCCATCGCTGAACGAAAATGCCGCTCCGATTTTGTTTTCCTTACGAGAAACAGAGCTTTCGTAAATCCATTACCATTAATATTTTATAACATTTCCACCGTTCACAGTACTTGTTATAGTCGTTGTTTTGAATCATAAACCAAAAAAACGCCTCTCGTTATTTGTATATTGATAGCAAAAGTTGTGAAAGTGTGAATTACACCGACCACAACTTCATAGCAAAGAAAGGGGAACGATGACAGTACCACGCAATATCACATAAATAATGCAACCAACAAAATTGGGATTTTGATTTATTTTCTTCCTAACTTTTATTTATCTTTACCTCGAGTATTGAACACAAAGGTTTAGTGTTCACCTTCATTTGCTCCTCATTCTTTAGAACTTAAGCTTTGGCTTTATAGTATTGTTGTTAACGAAGTGGAAAATTTAATGACTTTCGAGAGGGTGATTGTATATCAAGTTGAAAGCGACGATTTTACGCGAGTTTTGTGAGCTCACCCGACACAAACAAACTAAGGTATCTATACTACAATCATTCTTTTATCAGCCAGTACTGAAATTATTCATAACGGAAAATACAGTTGACTACAAAAATCAACCTTATAATCCACGGAATATAGATTCTATATTCCGTGTTATAATCTAACAAAAATAAGAGACAGTTGAGTTAAAATTACGGCTATGAATAAATATGATTTCTCGTAGACTATTCACAATGGTGTCGCAACCTTTAAGTAAGAGTTACTATTAAGAGGACTGTTACCCAAATTGGAGATAAAAGGTATCCCAAACGGCAGGCTGGTACAACGGTCACTGCATATTGTAGAGATATGCATAGTGGTCGGAGGGATGCGACGGCGTGCGGCGCGCGATCCGCGGGGGCCTTTGCTCGCTTCGCCTTTGTCTCGTCCCCGCAAACTTGCCATAAATGTTAATATGGGATCTTCTCACATTTGAATATCTATTTCTTCGCGAGGCCGGTTCGTTAACGCGGCCTTGAATTTTAAATTTTATCGCCGCACCGGGAGCGCCGCAGATGAGGTGCGCGCCTACGTGCTCTCCCCGACAAAATAACCGAGGGAAACTTCTTTTTGTTTGTCTCCTTTATTTTTTGTAAAGTGAAATAGATGATCTGGGGAGAAAGTGTTGTGTTATTGTTCTTGTAATGCTTATAAGTCTCTGGAAAACAACCTCAGAACATTGTGCACCGATTCAAAACGTCAAACACAAACCATTACAGCTCGAGTCAACTGTTTTACGCTAAACATAATGAGGTTGTTAATTAGATGTCTCACAATGAAGGAGGAGCCTATTACGGTAGTACGTAACAAAATACTGCAACTCAGTTCGCTTAATTACTGAGTCTCCTGTTTCTGTTTCGTGGCTGTCACGCCTCACGTCTGGTGTCACGCATTCGGAAGTTGTTAAAGCAGTGAGGTATTGCGTTCTCTACTGCTCACAGAAAGGTATCGAAAACTTAGAGCAAAATAGATTAACAATGCGGATACTTAATTGCCTCAATTACCGTGTAGATACATGATGAATCTATCTAACATTATGATTGAATTAGCCAAATATCAAAACCATCAATTAGTACGACGTCAGTTAAATAAGTCAGCGATGTCAAATGAAGTGGCATTATGCGCGTTTCCTCGAATGTTGACAGTTGAACATCGTCCGTGGGTCCATTAGTTGACAAATCTGGCGCGGCTGTTCGATGTCGCGATGCGGTGACGATGAGAAAGTTTAACTGCGAGCATTTTAATGTCCCCCACCTCCCTGTCTGACCCTCAATTATTGAAAATGCATTTCTGTCCGCGCCCTGCGCCCGCTGCACCACGCCACATCGCAAATGCACATTTTAAACTGCACCTGATTGCAGAGTCGTGTTACTATCCGCAGCTAAAAGTCGTGCTGTCGCTTTATTTAAACTGAAAATTGGCTTTATTACAGTGGCCGGTTATATCTCGTGCGGAACGTCAAACCGACGTTGATTTGTTAATTGGAACTGTTAAAGCTTTGCCTTTTACTTCATTTGTTATTGATACCGATTTGAGAACTTCAATTTAGTTCAGTTTAGATTATTACTTATGTTTTATTGGTGTTATTTTGATTGAGATGTTACGATCTAGCTTACTTTATTTACAATTATGATCGTTTAATTTTGCTTGTAAAGTATAAAAATGAAGATTAAAAAAAGCCTTATTAATATGTCAATGCCTTATTTAGGAGTTAGAACCTTAATTATTTTATAAATTCAGAGTAATATCGCTATATTATTATTAGATAACTTAAATTATTTTCCCCTATACTATACGCAGCATTTTAAACCTATTATTCTGTAGGTGAACTAAAGAAGATCAAGTACAGAATCACAATCACCTACAATACAAAATGTAGGAAAATGTAAAAATCGTTAAAATGACAATATTTGTATCGTGATAAGAATATCGGAGTCCGCTGGTTGTGCGAGTGTTCCCCCCATTCACGTGAACTAAGTGACGAACGGTGTACACAATTTCAGGCGTCCGTTTTAATTGTAAGTTCGCAACGGTCACTGTCCGCAATGCAATTTTAGCCTCCACATTTTCCGTTAGAACTGTATTTACTCTTTAACCCGACTCCCCCTTTAGACCTATTTTAAAAGCGAGGCCAGGTTTAGAGTATCTGAGGTAGGTAGTTCTGAAAAAGTTTAATTTTTATGCTTTGCTTTGTAAATCATGTAAGTATGTGTGTTCATACTTATTTTCAGTTTATACTAAGTAGGTAAATTAAACTTCTTCAACAAACAAAAGCAGTAAATATAAATTCGTGTAAACCAATTAACATAACATAACATTACGCCTTTTATCCCCGAAGGGGTAGGCAGAGGAGCACATTATACCACTGTACAATGTAACACCCACTTTTCACTATTTATGTTGTGAGTCCCATGTAATAGGGGGTGAGCCTATTGCCATATACAGGCACAATTCCAGACTCCGTGCTTCTACTGAGATTTTTTGAAAAATCCCAGTAATACTTTGCCCGACCTGGGAATCGAACCCGAGACCCCTTGCCCGGTCTTGAGACAGTCCCAAACCAATTAAGTTAATAGCTAATACTCTGTCAACCAAAAAATTAAACAATACACTTTGTCAACAAAAACAATTAAACAATACAATGTCCGGCGCTAAACAGTTACCGCGACGTATAGCGAGGATTACCGTCAACGTTGCAGATAGGGCACATCGCTACTCGCTATAAACCGCACCGCTTCCGCAAACTGCGTGTACGAGTACGTCGCCGTCGCTAGTCGTACCCGGTTTAGTGTCGCCAAGAGGGAAACTACGATTCCTCTGAGCGAGAGTATCTGCTCCTCAACTTTATGTTCATTTTATCTTTTCGGCTGTATTGCGAAGCGGGGACTTCGGCAAAGGCCCTCCAGGGCTCCGTTAACGCCGCGGCCGGCCCTATCACCTCCGACTTCAACACTTTTTTACACTTCTCTATTCAAATATTAATATGGGAGCGCCATTCCGTAGTTTTCTTCTAAGTTTAATTTTATTCTTACGACAGGTTTATTATGAAGTCGTGTGCTATCGCGTTACGTCTGAATAAAATTATATTAAGTACTAAAACTTACCTGACTCAAAACTGTCCATGCTCTCGGATTTAATGTCCGCCGCATCTGTAACAAATTGTTTTAATAGTGATATCAATAATGTTACTTGCATTATCATTTTGTTAATTATTCATAATAAGATGCACCTACATTGTAGTAACACTGACTGCCTCGTTGGCCAAGTGGTCGCAATTGCCAAGCAAGGGGTCTCGGGTTCGATTCCAGGGTCGGACAAAGTATTAATGGGCTTTTTCAAAAAAGCAGTAACACGGAGTCTGGAATTGTGCCCGGTATATGTCAATAGGCTCACCCCTATTACATGGGACTCATAACATAAATAGTGAAAAGTGGGTGTTACATTGTACAGTGGCATTGTCCCGTAATGTACACCTCTGCCTACCCCTTCGGGGATAAAAGGCGTGATGTTTTGTGTTATGTTATGTAGTGTGTTAATACTTCTGACACTGAACAACACCACTTCAATGTGGCATTGGTGTAAAAAATCAAGCAGCATACTTTTGCATTTTAAAAACCAAACAATAAAACCTCATTTTTTCAATAACTCATGTTAATTTAAAACTAAGATAAAATGTAGGTATTATTAATACGATTTCAGTTAGGGCTTAATTAAGGCTCCATCATAGTAAGCAAAAAACCTATTTTTAAACCTGCTTCAATAAAAGGATGAAGTTCTCGATTTGTAGGAATATTTTAGCGCCTTTCAATAGTATTGTGACATTTGGACGGCACGGTTGGCGGGGTGCCGGGACAACTGGCTGCCGCGCAACGTGACGCGGATTCGATTCCCGCACGAAACAACTCTTTGTGTGATCCGCAGATTGTTGTTCTGGGTCTGGGTATCATGTGTATGTGAACTTGTTTGTTGGTAAATACACCCACGACACAGGAGAAAATGCTGATGAGGGGGAACGTTTTTTTTAAAAAAATATACCTATAACAATATTTAGATCTCCCCTTTGTCTATAACTTACTTACAAAAAAGGTAAAATGTAGGTGTTATTATGAAAGTTAGAAAAAGATTTCGGTTTCAGTTAGGGAGCAGTAACCGCACAGAAGTTGGTGTGCCGGGCCCCGCGGCGCGGACCGCGGTCGAAGGCTCTAATCCACTTTGGCGCCGTATCGAGACAACCCCGAACCAGAGACACTTTTCCTCTGTTTTAAATTCGGATACGTGATCCAGTTTAAACTTTCAGTCTAATTTTCTAGTTTGGTTTGTCCCTTCCTACATTTTGGTGTAGGTAAGTACGTTTTTATCTATGTATTTATACATACATATGTATACATACACCACATATACATATGTATTATAATGCATACCATCTAGTGACTGATAGATCGCGAAATCTTTTGTGAAATGAATTTTGTACTATCTTTCAATAGATTATAACTGGAAAAGTTGGTAACATAAAAAAATATTTTATTTTCTTTACACATTTGATTTTCATAATCGCTGTAAGTATTTCATACTGTACAATATTTTTCGAAGTTCAAACCACTTTCTCCCTCACATTACATTACATCGTAGAGTACTGCAGGTACAGATTATGTATGTAAGACAGGAGGAAGTCGGTCCGGCCCGTCCCCGGACGCCGGCCGACCCTGGGGACTTCGTTACAGACCAGATATGCAGTCACCCGGTTACACTATAACCATCTACACATACATACAGAAATGTACCTGCACAGATAGAATAAAGTTATCACTTCAAATTAGAAGGAAGCTTGAAGAGTGTAAATATGTCTACAGCCTATGATTTTAGAGAAAAATCAGTAATAGATACAAACGAATACATCGCACATAGTTCTTCAACATCTCTAACCTTAATTAAAAAATTGCGGGTTACTCGCGTGAATCAGCGCAACAATAGGCTGCGCGACATCGCTGCAACCGCGCACGCTGCTCATGAAGAAGAGCCCCTCTGTGGTTCGAAACTAGTAGAGCTTTTCTCAGTACATTCACGTGAGTAACCCGCGATTTTTAGTTAATTTAGTATTCTACCATGTCGTCGTCTGTATACGCAGAGTCGCAAATCAACAATAAGCCAAACTCGGTGTCTTAATATAGACAGAAAGAAGAAAGAAAATTTGGCATCAGGCACGATGCAGTAAAACCACAAAAGGTACAATGAAAATAAAACATGCCAGCAACATGCTCGCGCCAAGTGGGTTACCAGCTCAGCAGAAACTGGGCGCAGTGAACACCCAACCCTAGATTTCAGTTGGCACCATCAAAATACGTATGTGTACACTCTTTGTATATTATTGTACGGTTATTAATACGGAAGAACATCAAATATCTAGAATTTCGAATGTAATTTTGGAAAATGACTAACGGTGACTGCCTTGTTGATCGCAAGTGCGACTGCCGGGCAAGGGGTCTCGGCTTCGATTCCCGGGTCGAGCAAAATATTACAGAGTTTTAAAAAAACTTTTGACTGCCAATAGAAAATTGTTTTAAAGTACTAATAATAGTAGTTCGCTGCATCAGAATTTTAATTGAAATTTTAAAGAAAAAGTATGAATTCAATTAACTGAATACTTTTTATTCTTGGACTAGCTTCTGCCCACGGTTTCGCTCGTTTGAGGGCAGGTTTACAAAAGAAAGAAACTTCCACCCCATGTTTTAAGAAAATGGTGGGTTAGAAAGAAACAAAATGTTGCCTATGCTACTTTCAATCCTTTCAACATACTTATTAAATACTCTTTGCTTTCAACTATCGCCACTCAGTAAAAAATCACGTCAATTTCTAACAAAACATTTCTATGCTATCTGTAATTTTTTTTGTTTTCATGATATAACATTAAGGTATGCAAACAGGCTGAACTGATACTGATACTAATATTATTAGCAACTGAACCTTTTTGATTGAATTTCGGTTCAACGAGAGTTTGAGACATTGGTACTGGAAAGAACGTATGATTGTTCTATTCCAGAAATCCCACGGGACAAGAACTGCGTTGAACTTCTGAGTTTTTCTATCTTTTAAACCATTGAACTTATTTGAGTGGAATTTGGTACGACGATAGTTTGAGACTCGGAAAATGACGGTTGAAAGTTTTCAATCGTTTTTACCTATTTTATTGGAATTCAAATGGAGTTTTAATTACTGAAACTTCATGGAAATGGAATCGATTCTGATGAGATTTGTTACACAGCATTGGAATTGACCTTGGGAAAGACTAATTAACTCGTTGAGTACTGTCATTATAGACACAATTAAAGAACAATAGGTTGCGGTCACCGGTGACCGCTTGGTGTTTGACAGTTTAAAAATCCAAAATTTGCCAGAAGTCATTATTATACGCGGACAAAGTCGCGGGAAACAGCTAATAAAATGTTAAGTTTAATTAAAAGGTTGGATAAACAAATAGTATCGACTATCATCGAATGCACCAAAAATATGTCGAATTTACTAGACTTGATAGACTCTGTAGCCATCCAGGGCCGCACTCTAACGAACACATTGTTTATAACAGTTTACATGTTCTATTATGGCACGTAATAAAAATATGTTTTACACAAATCGAGTACCTATAAGTATACAATCATCATCATCAACAGCCTATAAATGCCCACTGCTGAGCAAAGCCTCTTCTCGCACCGAGAAGGTTTGAGCATTAATCACCACGCTTGCTGAATGCGGGTTGGCGATGTGAAACTTATAATTAGATATAAGCTGAGGTTTCCTCACGATGTTTTCCTTCCCCGTTTGTCAGTGGTGTCTAGATAATCTTAGAAAGTACATATAACTCGGAAAAAGTCACATTGGTACTTGCCGTTGGTAGGTTTCGAGCCCGCATCCTCATACATGAGAAGCGGGCCTGTCTTAAACCTCCGGGCCACTACGACTATTTAAGCTATACACAATTTGACTTACTTAACTCGTAACAAACATTATGTTCGCTAAACATCATAATTAATAGGTTTAAACCACAACATAATTAGGAAGTAAGTATAAGTGGCACGTGAGCTAAGTAAGTAGATAATAGAGGAGCACGGGGCAGCTTGCAACATTAATGTGCAGAGGCGCCGCTCACCGCAGCGATTGGATCTCGTGAATTAGTAAAGCCGTATGGGACGGCGTCTCCTTGCCGATGCTAAATTAATCTGCGTGAGAGTGTAACTATCGCTAAGTGTCCCCACGCCGCGAGTAATTGATCGATTAGCTGATTACTTGTATTGTGTCTGCCGTTTGATTGGTTGTTTAATTAATATCGCTGTGGCATTTGATTTATGATGTCGAGTCAAGTTTAAACCATGGCGAATCGAGAACAATTATCTGTACTAGATAATTTTATGTATTCCACCGACTTATTATAAAAGTTTTGTTTGCGTCACTGCTTTTATGAAATCGACATGTTGTATATGTGTTAATTCTTCAAAATGTATTTTCTATTCTAAGTCAAAATCATTTATTTCAATAAATAATTAAAACTAAAATATTTACACCTTAAAAAATAATAATAATGAAAAAAAATCATAAACAAAAAAAAATCTATTCTAAAAACGAAAATACACTAAATGATTTAAGTTATTGGTCTGAATTATACCTTAAACTTATATTATACCTATATTCTTAAAAGTTACATTTACGTAGATATCTAATGCAGAACTTGTAAATCATAAATGTTATCGCTTATAGCTTAACACAAAAGCTAACCAACAGTAAGTATGTAAGAGTGGATACTATAAGGTGTCTATGTCCATGTCGTTAGTCGGTTAGTCGTCACCGCGAGCGCAAGATATTAAATACATCCCCGTGGAGTGGGCGCGGCCGGGCGGCCGGGCTCTAAGGCTGCCGCTAGATTTCCCGCGGGGGCACGTTAATTTTCTGCCGCCTTGAGCATACTGCCCCCCTGAGACGCGCTACCTTTCGCGTACCCATTCAAACTGAAGGTGTTATTCCGGTAACGCCGCGGACTGATGCCGATATGCCTCTCCAGAGAAAACTTTTTCAAGTAGCACTGAATAAAAATAACAAAGCTGTACTACACTGTGTAGTGCTCAGCTGTGTGCTTATGTTACGTAATGCCTGAAATGTCACGTTTAAGAAGAATAAGAGAGACAATGTCTTTGCCGTTTTTTTATGTAAATTTTGAATGTTGATAGCATTATAACATTTAATGTGGACGTTGTAAAAGTTGACTTTAATATTGATGGCACGTGCCACACAACTAGTTTGTTTGCAAAGCATCATTAAAAGTTTTTTCAACAGGTTTATGTCCGCAACAATGCATTGACATTTAAACTTTCAGTTTCACTGACTTTGTGTGTGTGTGTGCATGTTTCCAATTACTTTTTACATAACAGTTTTCATTGTATGACGCACAATCAACGAAGTCATTTAGTTAGTCGTATTGTATTCATATATAGTCGATAGCGACTATACGATTTTTACAAATACCTCACAAAATCCAGATGTTTATCGCTAACAAGGATATTTAGTGTTTACTGCTTAGCTTTACGAGATCATGGCA
This sequence comes from Spodoptera littoralis, assembly GCA_902850265.1. Taxonomy (NCBI): domain Eukaryota; kingdom Metazoa; phylum Arthropoda; class Insecta; order Lepidoptera; family Noctuidae; genus Spodoptera; species Spodoptera littoralis. The sequence goes on from LR824533.2 coordinate 9,690,856, forward strand.
AACATTTTTCAGGAATGTGTAATAACTGGAAAGGTTGTCCAAAAACATTTTTATAATAAAACTGAAATATAGGTGTATGTAGTGGTACCCAGGGGAGACGGAACGGCAATCAGTTCGTCTGCCCCGGGAGGCTGCATTAATCACGATCCGAGCCGCCATCGCGCCACCGACTACGCGGCACGCGAAATACACAATACACCACACACTAAACTGCGTTTAATTACTAATTAGAAACATGCTACTGTATAACCTATAACCACTTCTTCTGTGTGATTGACTTTACAAACATCACACTTTTTGCGACTCAAAAGTTTCTTAGTGATGACTAGAAATAACTGAAAAATAAAGTAACGTTGATATAGTCAGTTTCAAAGACATAAGTAGTAACAAACTTGTGTAACGTTCCATACAAGTGCAGAATGTAAATGTGTGCGTGGCCGGGTCGAGGAATACTCCCAGGAGACGGAAGGAAGTGTGGCCGGAGAACGGCACCTGGGACCCCGGCACCGGCGAGGGGAGACAGTAACAGACGTAAACGATGAACGCCTTTGTATCAGCAAAACAGAACAAAGTACTCAAGTTAGTCGATGACGAAACGATATCCACGATGTGGATTAAAATCTTCTCCCTTGTGTAAACAACAAACACTTTTAGTAATTAAGCATTGAAACAACGGGCTCAGGTCGCGGGTCATCCCCTCGTGGCTGTTGATAATATCTAAATGCCTAATGGCTGCTGGGCCTGTGACGAATGTATCGGGCCTCCCCCCCTCTGCGTCCCCCGCGGCCGCCCACTCCTCCACTATGTGATAATTCCAAACGCTGCGGCCGCGCCACCTGGGATCATGCAGAGCCGCACTCCAATCACCACAACACTTTTTTTTAGATATTAAAAAAATATATATTGAATAATATTTCCTGTCTATTGTTTTCCGTCCTCAAATGTTAAAATACAAATTAAATTATTTCTATATCGTGGTGTAGGTATATGGTTTCTGAATTTGTTGATGTTTGTGTTTCTAAGTCTACCACGTCGGTAGAGATGTTGAATAACTCAATCGGGTTATCTGGTTACGTAACAATTTAATCACGATTATTGGGAGAATTCGGGTCAAAGTTCGTGAACAATTCGGGATTGTTGACGCAACAACAACGTGGCACGCGGCGCGGTGTCGCCGGCACGCGCTCCGGCGCCGCGTGAAATTCCGAATGCACCCCCGATGTCGAACATCGGCATTTAATTAGCCACATGCCGGCCGAGGCACCGTCCTCCACCCGACCAGCATAGCGAGCATTGTTGACCGTCTAAGTTGACAGAATAACTTACATAATGTTTCACATTAAATTGACATACTTGAATGACGTTACCAATGGCATGTTTTCAGAAATTGTCTAAATAAGGATTTAACAATTTTGAAACTTCCTGTAATTCTGAAATACTGTAAGTAATTTCAGACATAATAAAGTATTCCTTTCAGTGGAAATTTAAGGAAAGTCTGTAATATGTTGGTATGGAGTGCGGTCCCTGCGGCGCTGTCCCATGGGAGCGAGCCCGCGCGCCCAACTTCGGGCTCAGCGGCGGCGGCCCCCGCGCGCCCGCGCCCGCCCCCGCGCCCCGCGCACCACCACTCACCCCCGCAGAGAATACATTTGCGCAACACGAGTGTTGGCCTAACAACGACTGCGACACCGGGAACCACTCACTGGGAAAAATTACTCATTTTCCGATACTGCCGCAGATAGTTCAAGACGTGTGGCGAAACAAAGCCTGCATGCTTCACTTTATTCCTGCAACATCCCATCTCACAAGTTCCATTGAATGTTTCAAAGGACTTGCAATAAATTGAAACAATGAGTCTTTATTATTCTAAGGGTGCCTTAGAAGAAGGGTCCATTGTTTGTCACATGTAACTTTCTTATTATTCAATAGTTTACGAGCCTGAGTAGGTATGAGGTACTCAAACTACCTAGACTATCTAGACATAACGTTGAATGGTACGTCCATTCGACATGTGTTGTCCTTCGGCGTTTCCTGATTGTAAATTTCCCTTTGTCTGGTATCCTTTAAATGTTCATTTTATCCGACATAACACTTTTGAAACATCTTTTGTAAAAAATAATATTATTAGAATGCTTATTTTACATTTTCCTCAATGATAAGTAGGAGCAGAAATTTACAACTCTAGTAACTCTTACAAAGATTTCGTAACGACTAGGTAACATAAAACCTAAATTATCTGGGTGGTATAAAATTAAAACGTCAACGCGGCGGCATGGCCCAGTGTTTTAAAAACTTCTCAAGTCATGAAAGATAAAATGAAGGTAGCTTTGGTCGATGATGGGGCGCGGTGGCCAATTTATTTATAATCTCTGGTGCAGAATTGGCTACGAATTAGCATGTAAATATTTGAGGTCCAAGGAGCCGGGTGGAGATTTATCACGAATGGCGGGAGATAAGCGAGGCCGGAGTCGTAAAGCAGCGCCGTCACCGTGGCCCAGCTCCGCGCGCTCAGCCGCGACGCAGCAGCACACCCTTTGACGAAGTTGTAAAAAGAGCATTAAACCGCAGTAAAAACGCATCGGCTGCGTGCCCGAGGCCCGGGGCTGCTCGTTATTTTAGTGGCCTCCTTATGAATTTCAATGAGATTTAGACATAATGAGCCTCGCTCAGAGGTCTCCGTGATATTAAATAGTGTATTCTTATCTCAACTCTGGAAACTTTGAGATAATTTATTCATCGCTTACCTACATTAATCTTTATAGTATCTGGTGTACTGTAAATAGGGTACAATAAGAGCTAATGTTGGACAGTAGTTGTACTGATCTTACCTGCCACGTCTTCTGTCTGATAGTGTTCTTCTTTTGTTTCATTGGGCTCAGCATCTTCACCATCTGTAATAATTAAGAGCCTGTCAATGGAATAAAAACAGTAGTAACAGCTTATAATTAAACTATTTAAATACTTCAAATAAAGAAGAAGAAACAACAATTATTGTCTCATAAAGGACGTTGAATATATCATTTACAATATATGTGTCACACTATTCGATCTTAGTAAAATACTTAATAAAATTGAGTCTATTTATCTAACATGGGCTCACAAGCGTGTCAGATATTGAGAAGCGTAAAGTTTCCATATAGGCACTTGTCTACAAACGTTAGCAAACTTTTAATTCCCTCAGCTTATTTTGACAAGGTCACTCATGAATCTAAAGTTGTCACACAATCGTATAGCCTTAAATAACAACCCAGGACAGATCTTTTAAATGAGTTTTAAAAAATATTAGCTAATGTTCAGCATGAGACCAAACTATAGTTGTCGGCTAACTTAAAAAAAAAATATTAGAAAAAATTCTTAAAATTTTACGTAGAAGAAAAACTTAAATAAACGTTTGGTATGAAAAAGTCGGCAGTAGGTCGCAGTAACGATCGATCTTCCGAAATTCTAAAGCACAAAATTCATTATACATATACTCAACAATCATAAAACCCTTCGCGACTGAAGCGACGGATCCGTCACCTGGGGCCGCATATGACAAGCCAAAAGTAAAGACGATAATGTAAATGCATCGAGCTCAAGAGTTTTTCTTGGTTCCTCACAATTCACTCGAGGGCGGACGTCTTGAAGCGTAAGGAAGCTTCAAACAAATGGTTCTTTTCAATGACAACACCACGCCTGGTTTAGAACAGAGACGCGTTAAACATACCTACATAATTTATTATACCCTAAACATCAATCGATTGTATTAATAAGGAGAACATTTTATTATCACATCTGTACTAATGATTAAAAAAGAAATCGAAGCAAATCTCATGTCCAGAAACTCTTTTCCAACCACTAGACCATCGAGGTACTTTTTCCAATATACCAGCGTAGGTAATGTATCCGTGCTATTTAGGAATTTAAACTGATCTGCGAGTACGACCGGCTGACTAATCTGACGATGGATGGGAGTCGATAAAGCGACCAGTGAATAGTGCGGCGCATCAAATGCATCTGACACGTGACTAAGTGCTGGGTGCGGACGATACCACAACTATAAATTATTCACATGTGTGCCAACTGCGTGTTAAATACATTTCACTGAAGAGATATTTTATCACATCCATTGAGGAATATGTATTTATATCATCGTAAATTATCCCTCTAGAGAAGTGATAATAAGTTTCATTAAAGATGTCTGTACAAGTAATAGCTTTGACATACAATTTAATGCAAGACGGACTAGGTAACATTACAAATAGGTAATGCTACCTTCCAACTTTGAAAGACAAAATAGATAGAAGAAATGTTTAGTCCCTGATAACTCACTGATTGTCAGATATAAAAAGACGACCATTAACCTAATGCAGTCTATCCGATTTGTTAGATTTGAACTCTATGCTATTTGTAATATTATTATATGCATACTACGGGTCAAGGTACGATGAAATCTGGAAATTATCATGTACACTTAGAAGCGTGTACAGGCTGTAGACAAAAGCTAACCAGCCACTTATAAAATAAAGGATTTCCCCAATCTAGTCTCTCATATTAAAAAACCAAGACTTTTTTCAAATCATCCTCCTAAACGTCCACTTTCAAAGAATATAGACAACATAATCTATATTATCTGGAACCAAGCCCAGCCCCAATTTCCTAACAATTCGTAAATCAGAGCGTTAGCTTCGCACTGTCGTGTCGTGTGTCATTCGCAGACGGACGTCGTGCACCCAATGCGCCGGTCGTATGTCATCCGTTATCGGCGCCTCTACGTCAGTGTCAGCTGAAACTGCACGCACTCCCCGTATCCTCGAATCCGCTTCAACGAGCATACTCGTTTAATCGCTTGTAGGCATTGCTTCTATCATTATTGTGATTTCCTAATGATATAGCATAAAATTGAAGATGATAAATAAATATTCGTCAATTACTTAAAATTGTGTACTATCGTAGTCTTAATGACGTCATCATCATCAATATTGTTAGTCAAGACAAAGCATTTCATTTCAAAACTCGAATAATACTAATTCTGATTCTCTCTTCCGTCCGTCAGTAAATTGGTAGAAGATAATCAGTCAGTAGTTAGGCCACTATCATAAAATTTCACCTAAGTGTAATTAATATTTTCCAAAAATCTGTTTGATTTTATATTAATAGAAGGCACTACTCGCCAATGCATATGTGCAGTTTACAGCACAAGTTACGTCTTAGTACTACCAGTTTTAAATTCTTTAAATAATAAAATCTCACCTTCAAAAGTATCTTCAGCATTACATTCCTCATTGTCATCCGCTTTGCTGTCTTCATTTCGTTGAGTATCATCATCATCTTGTATATCATTATCACCCGCGTCATTATCTTCGTCTCCCTCTTCCTGATCACTATATGTCCTCTTACTTCCTCTCTCCACTGCTGCAGCATCCTCATTCCATTCCTCTTCTTCCGCTGAAAGTAGGTCAAGTGTTAAAACAAGTGAAGTAAGATGTTATAAACAATTTATGTTACTCATCAAAAGTTATCATAAAAGATTTGCTAGCTGCTTTAATTTTGATTTTAACATTGTTGTTTTTTTAATCAGTATTTAATTTAAAACTCATTCAGGTGTAAATATTCTAACTAAAAGTGCGTACAATGAATAAAATTTCGTATGGGCTGTTTCTGTATATCCAAAGCTGTAGTTCAATAAACAAATCTTTGTTTCATTTCGTAAATGTGCCCAATTCAGAACGCAATACTTGTTTTCACAATTCTGAGGGATTTTCTTGTAAAATATGGTACAGTTTACAATAAGCGTAATAGAATGGACACACGGTAAGACGTGAATGGGGGTAACACGTTGTCCTATTCACGGTAATAGTCTTTTTATAGGGTTACTCCAATTTCGGTAAACTGCTCGGGTGATTGCAATATTAAAAATGTTAAAACGAAACTCAACGACATCATATTACTGAATTTACACTAACAATAGTTACATTTTTTTTTAATAACTGGCTTTGGAATGGTCTTGGACATGAATTGTAAATAATTGTACTATTACCATTCTAACTGAACATAATTCTGAGTGCAGTTTTAGTACCAGACGTGATTAATGTTACCAGTACTATGATTTTTTAGAACACCGATTTATGCAAACGAATATTTCTTAATAAGGTTACACAAATCCACAATGGGAACTAGTTTGGTGACATAATTAGCAGGCCGGCAGTGGCAGGGCGCGGGGCCGTGGCGTGATTGTGCCCCGTCGACCGGCCGCGCCCTCACTCCGCACACAACACTTCGAATTATACAATTAAACACAAAGCTGAGGACATTACGGAAAAATCGTCACTCCCGGTTTGTTGTCAATGTAAACTATGTTAAGCACGAAATCAGGAAATCACAATGTTTTCGTCAAATCAGACCTATTTCCACCTATTTGTTCTGCTGTCCTATTTGAACTGCGATAGGCTCCCGAATTGGAGGTTTTAAAGACCATTTGGTTGCATGTTCTGCCTGCCATCTCTCATCTAGGTGAACCAAAATAGTAGAAAGTCGATGAGTAAAATCATTAAATACCATCAAACGTCATCACATTAATAAATCAGATGTGCTGGGAGGTGCGTTCACATTTAGATGACCTAAGGCTACGCGTAGTATGACGTCCCTAAGGACCGAGTCCAGCCCAGTGGCCCCGGGGAATGTCCATCGATTCATCAAAAGCAGGCCAGAGGCAAAATCCTAGCAATGCCAGGGAACCCGTACATTGCCCGGGGCGCTGTATACATTGCCGATGTTACAAACGTAATATTTTGTGACTAGTACACCTCAGTGTACTACTATGATGTCTACAGAACGTATTCATGACTAAAACTATACAGTATCACAACTGTATATTCGCAAGAACAGTTTTCAAACATAACGTGTCCACGCTTCTGGTTGCTCGATGAGATTCATACAAGAGTAATGAAAGAACATATATTTTTAATGGACTTCATTACCGGTTAATTCACAATAATGTAGCCTGTATTTAAATAACCTGGATTTAAAAATAACACAATGATACTCTAACCAGCTTTGTTACTGAACGCTACATATTGTGATCTCAAGCGTTCCACTTAATTAAATAGTGCCATAGTCTTCGAGAAGAAAAACCCAAAATTTTGGCCCATCAATGATTGAGAAATTTTTGGCCTACGTCTAAATAAGGTGCAGTACATACAGAGTTTATAGCACACAGTAATTTTACAGAGAATAGCGAGGCACGAGGTCCATGCCATCTTAGCACCATCGCGATAGCCCATCATAACTCGAGCGCGCAATGTGCCGCGCGGGAACCATTCGGCACCAAAGAGCCGCCCGCGCCGATACCAACGCCAATTCAATTTTCTAGCTAACTGTATTGCTATTGCTTATTATTTATACGAAACGAATTTTTTAGATAAACAAGTTGATTTTTTAAAGTATTTTTTACTGAGTACGAAAGAAGTGCTGAAAGAATTTGTCAGCTTATACAAATTAACGTAAATCAAAGTAAGACATTCATGATCTCGCTCCTTTTTGTGCTCAGATAATGGTGAAAACATAAAACCACGACATCAATATTAGATACGATGAATAATGACGTCGAGATACTGAAGTTAAATTAAAAGAATCCTTTAACCAATGGAATACCTTTGTATATCCGTAGTATTTTTGCGGCTAATTAGTATACTATTCAACGAGGAAAGTTTTATATCCATACACAAAGCATCAGGTACCTACTAGACTTGTAAGCAACTGGGCGAAGTGTAGCGCAGAAGGCATTAACCTACTCCACGGGAGGCACTAAATGTTGTAGGTACGTAACTAATAATTTTGATTAAGTACCCTGGGAGCACAAAGGAATAATAACAATCCCATCTCGGCGTAAGTCATTGTAGTTTCGCTCAGTTGTATATCCTTGGAAACTGTAATTTTAATGTGTTCGGAGGCGTCGGTATGATGTCGAGTGGGAATAGTAGAGTAGCCGGGCTCCCCGAGGTGGCCGGTCGGCAGGACCTGGCAGCGCCCGGCGCCCGGCTCCCGAGCTACACCCTTAACTAATGTACACTCCACATGTACAGTGTAGGTACTCTCCATTATCAATGTATTATGCATGCTGCTTCCGTAATCGAAATATCTGAGTTCATTGTTGTGTGACCGATGTCAAAGGATACCTTCAATTAATACAATAAAGCATACAAGTCTGTAGATATTGTGTGAGTTGATACGATTTAAGTACATAACTAAAAATGTAGTAAGAATAATCTATAAAAATGTAAATAATTGCATACGAATGGAACTGCAGCCTCGTTGGTTTAGTATCCATACAAGTCCAGGGTCCATTTTCTTAGTCGAATCATAAAAGCACATAGACTCGAAATGAGTCCAGTGTTTGGCAATAACCTCACCTCCTATTACACTGCCGACACCGTTGGGGAATAAAAGACAACGTTAAGGTTAGTCAAAGAAATTAAAGCAGACATAAAAATGTAATTAAACGTCTCAAATGTCTCGTTTCACCTGTATTCAGCTTTTAACATTTTAGCTTCTAAACACAAGTAAAGATAGATAAGGGTTAGCTATCAATTAAAAGTCGAACGTCTCAGCTGGTGTTTTCCTTGGAGAGCGAGGCGCTCGAGGAGAGCGGGGCAGTGCGGGGCGAGGTAGCGGGGGCGAAGTCCCGTGGGAGCAGGCGGCACGCGGCTGCCTGGGCCAGGCCTCGCGGGACGACGCGCGGGCGGCGGGCGAGAACTTGCCATCCTCTGGGACCATCCCCCCACTACCCACCACCTAGTGGGGACCTCACAACGACGCTACCGTGATATTTTTAACAGATACTGTTATGCTCGACTCTCAGAAAATTGTTAAGCCACATGAGTACTCTAAATAATTCCTGAAAGTTTCTAAGATCAGATTTTATCTAAGTACTTTATATAAAGACTGGTTCACATTGAAAGCGATTCGATGTAAGTAGGTGAAAGCTTACTTACATGGTAACTACACTGTAAATACTATATGGTTAGTTCAGAGTTATTTAGTTATATTTGCCTACGGAACTTGATAGTTACTAATTGGTTCATGTTGATACAGCTCCAAATGTTACTTTGCCATACTATAGAATAAAAAAATAACCCTTGAGCATAAAGGGTATTCCTGAAATTGTCGTGAAAGCATAAGGTGCACTTGTTTGGCTTTCATTGATAGGGAACAAGTCAGCAATACTTCGAATCTTGAAAAGGTAATCATGAAGGGAGTGCACTTGTTTGTGCATAAAGTGCTACACAAACGGTATAGGTATACACGGTGTAAATAAGTACACAAAGTATGAAGATGAGCCAAAAATAAGACAACACGCCGTGACTGATATTCACACAATGATATTAAAAATCCTTCATACTTAATGTGATTCATAATATGTACCTAGCCCACATTATTATTGTTACCTTTTTGGATTTTTGCGCAAAACAGATGAGTGATTTATGACAGTCAACTGGGATTTGAAAAGAGAATTCCTCTCCGTGTTAACAGATTGCATTAATGTTTTACATTTTTTTCTGTTTTACTTATCCATTGCGCGAACTTTAATATATAAAACATGTAACAGTGTCATTTCATTTCACACAAATTCCTTGTGGAATGGAAGCGCGGCTACATAATACATCATAGGTACGTCTAGTTTAATTATGATAAGGATGCGATATTAAACACGCTAACAGTATTTGTGAAGATCTTTAAGTTGGAAACAGACCTATATTTTGGAATGGAATATTATATAATATAATATTTTAGTGCAATGTGAATACTATACCCAGTAAAATGGCATATTATGAGATTATTTGCAATTGTATAACTCGGAAGAATAATAATCGACTAGGAATAAAGAACAAATGTATATCTACCTACATTTTACCACAGATGAAGCAAGACCACGATGAAAAATGTAATAATTAATCTTAATATCGAATAATGAGACAAAATGCTTCTGATTTCGCAGTTTCACGCAGTAAATGACATCGATTAAGCAACTCACGGACAGCCAGCAGTAGATGAGAGGTCAACATCAACATAAAACTGTTATGATATGGCTTTAGCGTATTTCCCAGAGGCGCAGGGGAGGTGCGAGCCACCCAGGGGAAATTTCCCGGCGATTCTCTGCGGGACCTCTACAAGTTTTATGGACGCGCAACACCTAGGGTTGCTACTGCTGCTAGAACGACTTCTGTGGGCCTGGTAGACCTTCACCGCCATATATTGGAAATAACAGAAATTCTACTATTCCGCAAAGGTAACAGCTGAAGTTTATCTACCGCACGTCTACCATGATAATGGAACCCATTGTTAAACCACGTTTGGATAAGCCAATGATAGAGACCATGTTTAATTCTAGTCACTATACCATGACAGAGAAATAAGGAAATAATAATTACTTTTTCTATGAATGGATCAGATATCCTTATTTAAGTTAATATGAATTTGTACTTTGTGACGTTTTCCACTATATTCTGTTCGGTCTGACTAACGATTCAGACTTTCAACGGTCTCTATGACATCCATACACCACTCCAGAACAGACCCTTATTCATCCTTAATATTTTTAACCTAACAGTGTAGGTTTCAATTTTATATTTGAATAGCAATTAAGTGCTTTTAGTAAGTAATGATGGATGATGTAAATTGATTAGTTTCGACAGCCCCGCGCTAGCCCCGCGCCCTGGCGTAGCCATCAACTTCTTATCGTTACACTAACGGTGCTCACGTTCTAAGCACTGAACAACCGAACATTGATTAATTTTCATAATTTGCATTAATTAGTTTAGGAACTAATATTATTAATCGGAAAGTGAGTTTGTTTGTTTGTTCCACTTTCACGCCGTAACTACTAAACCAATTGCTTTGAATTTTTGCAGACGTAAAGTTAGAAGTCCGGATTAAATAATAGGGTACTTTTTAACCCGGAAAAATTTGATATTCCCGAGGAAAAACAAAAGTATTGGTATAGATGGCGCTGTATGTATTGGTATATGTCACATAGGCTACTTTTTATACTTTTGTGACGCAAGTGAAGCCGCGGGTAAAAGCTAGTAATAAATAAATCGAAACATTTTTTTCTATACACCAAGTAAGTACGCAATGTCAATTAGAATAGCTGATGTAGGAAAGAAAACAAAACACAACGTCACTTAATTTGGAAATGACGTTATCCCAACTGCATTAGTGTACTCAGTCTAAACAGCGGATCACATAAGCTCAGTAAAAAAGTTGACGCACAAAGTCAAATTGACTTAACCCTCTTCAAAAGGCTTACAAATACGTCCATCCGAGGCTTTTACCTCGAATAAAACATTCATATACGGTTTATTGTGATCTTTACACCTTCCACCCCCGATCAATCCGTTGTGTTGCGTACATAATGTAATTACAAATTATGCATACCATGGACCGGGTTGAATATTTCAACAATCTGGACCTTTGAATATTGTATGAAACTTACGACGTTCTATGTGTATTCGCGAGTTGGCGGGATGCCCATAAAATAATGGGCTTCGTTAAATTTTCAGATTAATACTTATTATTGTAATGACGATAGCGTTTTGGAGATTCAATCGGAGTAATATAGATACCTTCTCAGATGAAGGCAACGTGCATTATTACAGAGAGCATCTTTTCGAAATTGATTGTTTTGTAAGGGACGTAATCGTGATAAGGACTACCGACTCGAATGTTTCGGGTTGTTTTATTTATTTTTTTCATATAACATAACATCACGCCTTTTATCCTCGAAGGGGTAGGCAGAGGTGCACATTATACCACTGTACAGTGTAACACCCACTTTTCACTATTTATGTTATGAGTCCCATGTAATAGGGGGTGAGCCTATTGTTTTATATATTTTTTTTTTCATTTATCTTTAACATGCTTTATGCTAACGGACATAGACGAAAAGTGCTTGTTACTCTGATAATTACAACTGTGCTAAAACCTGATCCGAATATGGATTTCCACTATTTTCTATGAACATAAGTAATGATAGTTACCTACGAAAATAACGAGACAAACACATTATGATCGTTGAAAAGTCGGGCAGGTAGAAAACGACATTGAGTAAACAATTCAAGATACGGCAATTCGTTTTTATTGTATGCCTGGGACGGGGAAGGATTAACATTTTCACTGGATGTAAAATTTTAATTCCTTCGCATGAGGGACGGGGTACGGGACGCTGAAATTGACGTATTATTGGACCCCAGTGAGGGCAGCGGTAACCTGCCGCCGAATGTTGTATATACAGAACAAATCATAATCAAAAGAAAATAGAAATTATCTACTGACTATTTTTGCCGATTATTATGTTTAGTTAAGGAAGGGAAGTAGTACAGAAGTAGCACGGAGTCTGGAATTGTGCCCGGTATATGGCAATAGGCTTACCCCCTAATACATGGGACTCATAACATAAATAGTGAAAAGTGGGTGTTACATTGTACAGTGGCATAATGTGCACCTCTGTCGACCCCTTTGGGGATAAAAGGCGTGATGTTAAGTTATGTTATGTTAAGGAAGGGAAAGTACTACAACGTAACATTATCTTCATAACGTTAAATGAGTGCTTCGAAGCTCTTGTATTTATTACATAGAGTAAAAATGATAGAGAAGATACAGAGAGCGATATAAATATTAATGATTGAAATATAATATTTCTCAATTCTACTTGTCTTAGTTAGTTTAGAGAATAACTTTGATTTAAATAGGGACCTAATTATCTACTGTAGATAAAATAATCTCAATTAAAGACTAGCGTAATGCAAAGTATGTAAATGATTGAGATAATAAATAAAAATAAAAATATGTTTATTGACAAAAAGCTTCACATTACATTTTTGTATGGCCCTACACTAGGATTCCCTGTGTCTTGAAGCCCAGTCTCTTTCAGTCAACAAAACATAACAATACAAAAGAAAAATAAGAGGTAAAAGAAAAAAATTAAATGAAAATTAAATATTTACCTTTTTTATGAAAGTGTGTGTAGATGTATGTGGTGTGTGGTGTATGTGTATGCTTGTTGCTTGCGTGTTTTTCTTTGGATGCGTCGGATGAGTTGCAATACCAGCAATAACTGTTTTACTAATAGTTATGGGTATAAAAGTAAAGAATCGAAGTCTATACCAAAACATTTATATCTAATACTATAAACGAAATTAGATTACCATAAAAAGTCACACAAATACATATATCGACTAACATAATAAGAAACATTTAAACCATACATAGGTACTCCTACAGTGCGTTATACGTATAGACAAACGTACTGAAGAGCTAGTATTGCATTAGGTATCCCCAGAGCCAGTCGGAGAGTCGCAGCATCCTCGTGGTCCTTTGGGACGCATTACGAAAGTACTAGACGCCACTAGATCGATACATAAAGTTACTACATTACATAGCTGTTAGTTCTGCAACAAATAACATTGTTCTCGCTACTCTGTGAACTGTAAAACTGAAGGTAGTTTAGTTTGGATGGTGTGCTGTGATGTGACATTGTTTTATGTATGTAATTAACAGATTAAGCTTTTGATGGGAGTATATCTTTTACCCAGGAGATGGTTATCCTTATCGGGACGTCTTCTAAGTCTAGTGGTCGTAAATACGTCTTGTGAATGTTATCTTATGTCTTGTCCTGTGTTTGTGTACTGAAAATCTCCGTAGTGTCACCACGTCTGAAGTAAAACTGAACTCGATGCTGGGGGAAATCTCTTCAAAGTTTACATAGATCTATAGTTGGAGCCGAATCGGTGATTATGGTGCTTCATAGTGAAATTTTTAGTAGTCGCAAACGTTATGATATGCCTATTTTAAATTAGTTCAGCGATATGTTCAGATATGAGAATTGAAATTGTACCTAATGCTCATAGGCTATTGGGTAATTGGAATAGCATTCTATACTTCTGGATTTCAAATAAAAATCAACTAGACAAGTTGTGAGTTATTTTACTCGACCGATAATGGACATGGTACTAATCCAAAACGTAGTTATGTTAATGCATTATTTTGTTACACACAACTAATACATATTATTACCTAAATTATCTTAATAAACCATGTTCTAAAACGATCAACCTAAACTAAACCTACACCTAGATTAGGAAACGAATGCGTCAGTGATGACGGCGGGTCATCGTTTAAGCCTGCAGTCTGGCTGCAGAGGATACATACATTGCGACCGCGAGCCGTCACTGATAAAACGTTGATATTAGGGCGCCGCGACGCCCGCGACCGCAGCGCGCCGCGGACCGTCCATCACAGGGTCCGACGCCCTCCCATTGACGCGACGCCATTAATTGTTTACTTAAACTACGTACTAAACTAACTGACGTAATTTGAATGGAACCCAGGTGCGAATATTGGCGAATGTGTAAAGCTAGATAGTCAAATAAAACCTGCATGTTAGATTTATTTCAGTTTTTGAGTTTGTTGTGGTTAGATGTTTGAATTTAGAACGTTGTGAACTTTAAATACTTATGATAAAAAATTTATTATTTTCGATAAATAAAAAATTCAAAACTTCAAAGTTATTACGATGCAAAATGTTCGTCTTGTAAGTTATAAAAGTGTTTGACTTTGAGAGGTGTTGATGAAAAGTATCGGTACCTAGATCAAACACGACTTCATTAAGCTATCAATAAATGCTAACACAGTTTAAACTTTCATTTTAAACGACATGATTATATGGCAAATTTTAAACTTATCACCACCAATTATTAAGCCCTTCCTTGGTAAGGTAACATTACCCTTACTCTTAATTAAAATGTTTAGAATAGAATAAGTGAATTAATAAGAGTTTTTAAATAAATAAACCTCTTTGGACAAAGGAATTTTAAAAACCCTCTCTCTCTCTCTCTCTCTTTCTCTTTGTAATTATAGTTTTGAAATAAATTAAGAAAATATCTACTTAATTTAAGAATTAAAATCATTATGCAAACAAAAACACTTTTTTACATTAAATTAAAGCTCCAGTACAATGGATATAGGAAGCTAGATATTTAATCTGACCCTATATTAAATAATATTACCGTATCGCATTCAGTAAATTCATTAACGAAGAAAAACATATACAGATATAATAAAAATCCCTTATAAAGACCCAAAGTCAAAAACGTTTATAAACAACACTTCTAATTGTATTTTGTTTTGTACAAAATATAAACAAAACTTACGTTTCAAAGACCTCGGCTTAGCTTGTTTCCTTCGAGACATGATCCTTCCACGCTACACACCGATTAAAAACGTAACAATCACTTCATTTCATCTTCTATCACTTTGAACTTTATTCGCACAATATCGCACGGTTATGAAGTAGCGGTAAAGTTTGTCGGGAAAGTAAGAGTGTGTGGAGTCGGGAGAGGCGCGGGACACGTGCCAGGCGCGGGTCCGCCCGCGAACTGAGCTTAGTGGCGCCCAACAAGTGGCCATAACAATATTGTAACCTTGCGCGCAAACTCGTAAGACATGTGCTACCCTGCTACTTCGACAAATGTTTGACTCTTCTTTAGCATAACTCGACACATGTTATAGTCGTATTGAAGTACCCTCGCCTAAAAGTGTTTGTTAGCGTCTTGTATTGTAATGTTTTGATTGGATAAACAAACTTTTTGAAGTTAGGAGAGTAGGTATGTGGCTTAACTCGTCGAGTACCGGTTTTATAGACACAATTAAAGAACAATAGGTCGCGGTCACCGGTGACCGCTTGGTGTTTGACAGTTTAAAAGTGATTTTGACATAGGAAATTAATATGAATGAATTTGTGTTTAAGTTACCTTCCTAGGTGTCGATTTTAATCTTTGTTCTAATTTCTTCACCAGTTATGTTTCGGAAAACTCAATAATATTTTGTCTAACGCGGATGTTGAACCAAGACATCTTGCTTAACAGTCGCGTTTGACCACTCGACCAAAGAAATAGTAATGAATATACTAATGAAATAGTAATGAATATATAACCGCTTGAATGCCTGTATATGAGACACAATAGAATATACATTGTGTCTTGCGTGGATCCAGGTTTAAACACACGACGGGTTAAATCAGATTTGCATTTAAATGTCAATAGATGTTTTAACTGCAATGCACATGCTATTAACTACTTTGATACACCTTTGTTTACTAACCGGCATAGGGTTAACTAATCGCTATGCGCACAATAAAAAGTAAGCTACACTTACATGTTTCACTAATACTTTAGCTAAGTCGATTGAACATAAAGTATAATATAGAGATGTGAGTGCTACGAACTTGCTACAAATATCTTTTATGGCCAAAATGGCAACCAATTTTAATCAAATCTTTAGGAACTGCAGTTACATTTTTTATTTATAATATGTGCTACTTTTTTTAAACAAATACTATTCTTCAATGAAATATTCTAAACATAGCTTCTACGGATATATATTGTGAATTTGCTACAAATTTTCTTTACAATATTTTCTATATCTCTACCGCTACGTTAATAGGTGCATTGTCTGAGAACATGTCGTATTGCAATTCTTCTAATGCTATAAATATTATTAAATGCTACGAATTTTTTTAAATTGTACGAAAATAATCAAGTGCTACGAAATCGAATGAATGCTACGAAACTATGATCTCTGTATATTCACTACGTCACAATATTTACTAACAAACAATCGCACACAACAATATGCCAAGGATTTTCTATATTAAGTTATCATGACTTTTTAAAATCATTATATTTTTTTTTATGGTTTAAAAAAAAACGTTGCCCCACACTAGAATTTTCTCCTGTGTCGTGGGTGCGTTTACAAACATACAAGTTCACATACACAATGACACCCAGATCCGAAACAACAATTTGTGGATCACACAAAGTGTTGTCCCGTGCGGGAATCGAACCCGCGACACGTTGCACGGCAGCCGGTTGCCCAGCCACCGCACCAACCGTGCAGTCAAAATTCTCTTGAGATATATTTTTGTGTTCTGAAACTATGCGAGGAATTGAGTGCTACGAATTTGGAAGTTACTGGCGGAGGCCTATGTTTAGCAGTAGATGTCTTGTGGCTGATAATGATGATCATTTATAACTTTTTCAGTGCTCGTAAGTATGCATTTTTGTAAATGTTAGATTATAAAGTTAATTGAGGTGACGCGGTGGCTGGACAAATGACTGCCGCGCTACGTATCATAGGTTTGATTCACACAAATGAAGTCTTTTTGTAATTGACAAATTAGTGTTCCGGGTCTTCATGTTATGTGTATGTGACTTTGTCAGTTCGTAAATGCACATGCCGCTATGTAATGCATAGAAGAAAACCTTAGTGTGGGGCAAAGTTTAAAAATTCCATTATACTAACTGAATTTTAACATTTGAATTTACTTACTTCTATTTATAATGTGTCGATAATTTTAAATGGGCCATGCATTTTTTTACATTATTTTTTTTGACGTAAACAAAATACTCTGAGTCAAGTTTGATTTAAAAAAAGTCTTGTCATAAAATGACAATTTGTACTACTGGGTTGACCACACGATGATCTTTACCCGATTAAAGGGAAATCAATATATAAAAATTGTTTGATATCCATTTTTCCAAAAATATTACCAAATACCAAATAAAACGTACAATTAAAAAAATATTTTTAAATAAAAAATAACTATTTGAGTAACTGGATACGATATTTAAAAGTTGGAACGAAGTTTCTTGATTTTGTTTCTTGTTTACTTTCTTACTTTAGTAACCACATTACTTATATTATTACTAAATTATTATTTTCTACACAAGTACTTGTGTAGAAAATAAACTTTCTTTTGTCTAACCTGTGGACAGCGCTGTAGGTTGAATTATAATTATAATAATAATAATTTTCTTTTATTACTATTGAACAGTAGACACATAAAGTACTTTTTATAATGTTACAGAACTGATAATTTACGTCCATATTTTTTTCTTAATACTACTACTTAGCTTAACTAAAATACAAAACAAATAATACAAATTGTTATTGATGCAACTTCAGTACAAGGAAATTTAAAGAATTAAGATGGCAACACTAGATGAATGTCAATGTCAAAAGAGTCAAAAACAAGGAGTAGGAAATTAATTGGATTTTAGTACTTTCATAACAAATGATAAAGTAAAAAATAATCCCTTGAAACATTTGATTATTAGCTGCAGTTTATTTAAATCGGATATGGAGCTACCATTTGAGGTGTGTATATGTTGGTTTTAATTTATTGGAAATCCTTACAATACTTCCGCATTTGTTAACTCTTTTATGATTTTCTTTGTTTGATCTAAAGATCAATTTTTTTCACGTGATATCAATCATGTAGAGAAGTTGTGCTCAGTAATAGAAAGTCGTAAGATTACTCAGTACTTTAAAGTAACGTATTTCTTTATTTTTATTGAATTTCTGGAATATTATTGTTTTGCTTATGAATTTTGACAATATCTTTTTAATATCATATTACACAACTTTTAGGTGTTAGTCTATCTATTCAAGTACTTACCGAAATCTGATAGAAAAGCAGCCAGTGAAACATGTCGCTCCTGGTACTTAGCTGCTAATGATCAGTGCTTTTTGAAGAACAAAGTTGCTGTATTTTACAAAACCATTTTCAATGAAGAATCATCTTCACCACTTCAAATATTTGAGGACTCACCTATCACATATTACAACTACTTATTCAATGAAGTGGAAATATCAAGTAAACAAAATGAATTCTGGAACAAACTGGGTGAACACATACAATGTTTGACACTGAGGAACTGTGATATTTGTGAAAAAGTATTTGTTCACATACTACAAAAGTGTACAAATCTAGAAACATTGAATGTACAGAACTGCAAGGAACTCTTTATGTCTGGATGTCTATTAGAAGGGAAGAGTGAAGGATTTCTAACTGAAAATCTAGAAAATTTAAAATCTTTGAGTCTGTCAGGAAATCAGTACCTCACAGATGCACTGTTCAATAGATTTACATCAGCTGCACCAGCATTACAAGAGTTGGACTTGTCTGCATGCTCATTGCAGTTCCATGCAGGTTTAGTTAAAAAGTTCTACCCGCCAGGTACTGACATATTTTTAAACCCTTCAGAAAGTGTATTGACATTTTATTTTATACTGCAGCTAATTATAAGTAGAGCCAAAAATATTAAGCGTTTGCATTTCTCTTGTACTCTGATTGATGGAGCTGCACTCAAGGCTCTATCAGAAATAAAAGATTTAGAGCTTACCTCATTGCAAGCACATTCCTGTGATCAGCTGACTAATACTGGTATACTATCTCTGACAAGTTATCAAACATCTCTGAAAGAGCTTGACATAGGCTTGTGCACAAGAGTAACTGACCAATCACTTGTACATATATGTAAGAATCTAGTCAACCTGGAATCCCTCAATATACAAAGATGTCGAGCCGTGACTGATTTGGGAATAACAGAACTGCACAAGTTAAAGAAATTAAAGTCTTTAAATATATCGCAGTGCGAGCTGCTGACTAAAGAGGGTCTCGAAAAAGGGATTTGTGCTGGAGAAAACCAAAGTCTCGAGGAACTGGATATCAACTCATTGAATATAGATCAGACTGGTGTCATTATGATCTCTGAAAGGCTTCCTAACTTGCGTATGTTGAACTTGAGCTACTGCTTTAATGCTGTAACAGATACTTCAGTACAAGTCATATTTAAAAATCAATTGCTTCTTCAAATTTTAAAACTGAGTCATTGTGACAAGGTGTCTGATGCTGGATTAACTGGTATGGGGAAAGTCGAAATAAAAGAAGGTGAAGATGGTCCAATAATGTCGAATATTGATGAATCACACATGTCACCTAAGATTCACTTAGGATCAAGAGCAGAAGAAGAAATAGTGAGAGATGCTAAACGAAAGAAAGATGTCATGCTTATGTGTGAAAAACTATCAATGGATTCTTACACCGGCTACTCACTTGCTCGCTTGAGGAGCCTCAAAGAATTGGATATAAGTGGATGCAATAGAATAACAGATGTGAGCTTGACCTATGCTTTTAATTTCAAAGAACTGATTAAACTAAATTTAAGCAGATGCCAGCAAATTACTTATGAAGGAATAGAACATTTAGTCAAAAACTGTCCCAGTATTGAATATATTAACCTGATAGATTGCTATAATTTGAATGATAAAGCTGTTGAAGATATAACCAAAAACTTGCAGAGATTGAAGCACCTGGAACTAAGGGTAAGTTGATATCAACAATAATCAACATTAGATCCTTATTGGTCAGTTTTCACAGTATAGAATCGCGGGCTCAATAAGGTTTTTTCGATAGTGAAATTCTTTCAAACTCCTCATATCAAAACTAAATACAGAAGTTACGCTGACCTCTCATTAATATTAAGTATAATACTTACCTATCTATGTTTCAGGGTTGTAATCAGCTAAGTGACAAAACTTTGGAAGCTGTGAGAGCATATTGCAGTAAGCTTCAGTTTCTGGACGTGCAGGGATGTCGCCACATGTCACCCGAACTGGCGTGTTCTATCGGTTCTTTACCTTCTCTGCATACAGTATTGATGTCAAAACCAGGACCTTACATAGAAGATGGGAAAAAGAATAGAGCTCCTGCCCCTGCATTTTTACCTGCTTTAATGAGAAAACTACGCTTACATTAAAATTTAAAAGGCTATAAAATGTAATAATGCTACACTATATGTAAATGTATTATGGTCAGAGTCATATTATTGGAACATTAGAATTCCGTTAAGCAAGCTGCCTCTGCTAGTATGAAGCCTTGTGATTGTGCTTGCCATCAATTGGTAGTTATGAAACAATTACTTAATTTATGGCAATAAATATATAGTTACATTTCCAGTCAATTGTGGTAGTTATAGGAAAATAGGAAGTAAATAAAACCGTTACAAAAGCGATTATAATCGACTCTTTCCTGTACGTCGACATCTAGTTAAAACGCAATTACTTGTAGAATTACTTTTACTATCTGTGACGGTCTCAAGGCCAAGGTAGAGGCCGGCGACAACAACAGCCGACGTTTTATCCATTATGTACAGAAATAAACATGGCTCTGAGCAAACCCCTATAAAGTTGTGTATGGTGAGTGATATAATATTATAATTATTTTAAATTGTTTATTTGGTGTAGTTAACAGCGATAAAATATTATACATTATTTTATTTGTATTTTAAAATTATATAATTTATTAATCAGTGTATGTAGTTGTTCTATAGTATTGGTAAAAAATTGGATTTCCTGAACCAGGACTATGTAATTATGTCAGCTGTGATAACAATTATTATAAATTAAGTACAAATTATAAAAAAATACCTATGTTGCAATAAAAGTTTTAATTATGAAATGACTTTTAATCCATTTTATAGCAGATTAGACTACCCCACTATTTAATTGGTAAATACATAAAATTACTAGGTTATTTTATTTTAATGATATCATCATATAGCTACAATCCACTTTCGCTTGGGATTCGACAGGGCTTTCCTAGTAAAGGCACCTAACTGTATAAGGTCTCCATCGCTTATTAAGATAATATTATGTATTTTACTCATTTTATCATCAATAAAGATTATTTATTACTATTCTGATTTTCTAGGTGTATTACTACCGGCAGCAAAAATAACGAAGATCCCCAAAGGCTTCAAAACTATTTTGTACCGATTTTGAGAATTTTTTCACTAAAAAAAAGCTATATTATCAAAAAGTAACATAGACTGTGTAGGTACTAGTTTAAAATAAAAACAAAAAATATAAATTTCAATATTTTATTACATTGAATTTAAAAATAACTTATATTAAACATAGATAATGTATTCTTACATACTTGATTTACCTTAATCTTACCAAACTTTGTTCATAAACATATTTTAATGTTATAATACAATGGCTGTAGTTAAAAATAATTGCTAAATCTATTGTGGTTGTATATATTCCAGTTCTATAATAAAATTATTTTTTAAATATATGTAGTTCTGCAGTGTACACCTAAGTAGCATTTACTTATTCATATGTAAAGCGGTTTAGTTACAGATGCGAAATCAGAAACAGAATTCCCTTTGAAGAAATTATTTCTTGAAGTCATTAATATACCTTATATAAGATGTACAATTTTATTTTAAACTCTTTGAAATAGGTTTTTATAATGCGTACTTTTATTTAATGTATATTTTATGCTTGCTGCGATGCAATGCAAACATGTTACTGAGCGTGACAGAAATGAAAAAATGCAAGTTCATTATAATACTTTCCAATTTACTGATGATATTGCGTAGGTTAATACTCTAAAATTAGGACTTACATAACATTATAATAGTCATAATGATTATATACTTATATCTTATATACACAAAGTATATAACCTGTCAACAATTACGAATTAACATTTTATACATGAGCGATTCAATCTTAAACCTTTTAGATAAATTTTGGTAAATATTTTTTAAATATCCCTGTGCAAATTTCTACAAAGGCAGTCATACTGCTATTTAAGTTACATACAATATAAACAAAAAATTGGTTCGTTTGCACCAAAATAAATAAACACCTTTTAGTGTGATTAGCTAGCAGTGCCGATGCCGGCACACTAAAGAATTTGATGAAGTTGTAATATTTAATCGAGACACGACGACATTCTTTCAGAATTGATAGTAACTAGCGTGGATTCACTTTTTAGTGCACGTCTAAATACGTGGCTTCAGATCCTGGCATGCTGTACCGGCACCATAAAGTCATAGCCACAATACAACACAATTTTGATTCAGGTTTTTCTATTAGTAGCTAAGCCCACGAGAACAAATCTCGCAGTCCGCGTACCTACCATGAGGATTTAGTACATAAGATGTCATAATGTCTCCCTTTACATTGCACTCGATGTTTTGTTAAAGAAGAAAGATATGTAATGCACAGCATGTTAAAAGAATAACTGACAGGAGGGAATAAACCGCGCGTCATTGCGTCGTTTGTTGTAGTTATGAAATTATCCGACATACAAGTTAATAGTTAAATTTAAATGAGTTAATCGCCGAGTTGGAATGAAGCCGGTACGGTATGCCTTGACCTCAATTCTGTAGGACATCCATATCACCATCTGAGATCGCTTTAAGTATTTTTTTGTTATACAAAATATATATCACCGTTATGGAACGCTCTACACATACTATACGAACAATAGCATGTCGCGATATTGTTTATATTCCAATTTAAATCACTGTAGCTATTATCCTTCATAAGGCACCAAGCAATTGTAGCGACAATCACGTGCTATATATTCATATTTTAGTGTGGGATGACTTCCATTAACTTTGTCTTATTAATTACTTGAAAGTGCAAAGAACCTCAGTCACTCGATAAACATACTTACATGTTATCACTATCCTATTCCTTTACAAAGTGGTCATATATAAAAGTTTATCTACTATAAACAAAACAAATTATTTAATTTATTGTTCAATAAGCGAGCTTATATAAGTAATCACAAGTTTCTCATTAGTCAATGTTTATAAAAAATATATTTGTATGTACTGTGATAATTACACTGATATCATTTGTGACAAAACAAATAGACTCCAAAGCTCGATACCTTCATAAACATGCGGCTACGTGTAATAGCTTTTGCTAGCAACTCCTTATTGCACTGGATGGAAAATATTAAATAGACAAAACAAAAAACTTACACCTACCTAGCATTTTTTGGTAAAATTTTGTATTTGAAACATTATTTTCTCCCAAAATTAAAACAACCATTTATGTTGTTAATAATATAAAATTGTTAATGGAAATCATTGGTTAAAATTTTATAGTACAAAAAAGATACAACAAATTATAAGTTTATACTATTGACAACCCAATCAACTAAAATTGGAATAAGAGCTATTTATAAATTACTTGTTTCGTATTCTTCCTCAGTTACATGTTTAGACTACACTAATCAGTTATCGAACTCAGTCCACGCGAAGTATTATCAAAGTGATGTACCAAACTTTCACTTGCTAGACGAGCGCTTCTTCTTGTGCCGTCGTTTTTTAGGCTTTTCTCATGGTTTCAGAGAAAAGGAAGGCGAACGAACCTGCATCTGTGGCGTGTTTAGCGTCGAGCTGCTGGGAGTGGGCGACACGCACGGATCCTGAGAGTTATCGCACTCCAGATCTGGCATGTTTATATCCTCAAAGTCTGGAATATTCCCTGTATACGAGATTAGCTGATTGCCTTCAACTGAAAGTTGCCCAAAAAAATATTATTAATAATTTGATTATCGATTAAAACCGACTGCAGTTAACTACTTACTAATATTAAAGATAGTCTATAATACTAGAGAAATCTACTTAACCAATAATATATTATAGTAACTGTATAAATGTAAGAATAAAACAATGTCATATTCAACCATGCAAATACTTGAAAAGCAATCAATATATAGCTATGTGGTAAATAAACATAATATATTGTCAATTCAATTATTTGACTTTTGCAATAGGTAGGTATACGTTTGAGAGCAATATCATACCTATAACATAACGTCTTAACTTAAAATAATCACTACGTACGATATACATACAAATACAACCCACGCCCAATATTGGTAAACAAAATGGAACATAAAAGATAAACGCTATAAAATGCAGCTTTATAGTAATTACATTCTAAGCGCTTAGCATTTTAAAATTAATTAAAGTAAATATTATAATATGCTTTCTCAGGTGAAATAACAACATAATACTAACGTAACGCTTAGAAACCGATGATGAGGGATTAAAACATAATTGCCTCTGGAAAAAATAAGCACTAAAATGTACTAAACAAAAAACGGGGCATATGAATCATCGGTTCCAATTTTACAGATATCAGAATGTAAATCAAATTCTACAATTCTTCGTGCAAATTATATTTTTAAATTCTACTTTTGCGTTAGATATAGAGGTACGAGAACTTAATTACTACCATTATCCTCAGTAAACAGGTGCGGGACGCGAGTGTCGTCACTGCTTACATTCGATATCTCACCTTTCTGCTTCTTTGCTTTAATTAACAATAAAATATAATTACAGTTAACACATAACATTTATAACTATTGTGCCTTACTTTAACATGATTCTAGAACTTAGACATACAGTAATTTCACAGCAAACACTGTCTTTATAAGATGTCGCGGCAAAAATGATATTCTTAAATATAAAACCACTTGGTGATACAGGTTAATCGTGTTTGTAAGAACCCATTATATATTTACGTAACAATATCTTTCTCAAAGATAAAATCTCCAAAATATTTAAAACAAAATGCTATTCACAAAATATAACTGATATGATATTTACAATACAACTGCTTTAAACAATTGCGCTTCTGACAAATATTATATAAGACTGGTTGACAAGGAAGTCAGAGACAGAGTCAGTTTTGTCGCGACACAATCTACCTAACATCTGTAGCACTGACCGGAACCACCACGACTATATTAACCCTTTACCAAAAACATCCACCACGTCATGTGGCCCAGACGCGGTCAGCGTTGAATTAATCTTGCGAGATGAGGTAGCAACAGGCTACTTTGTAGAGGAGGCCTCGCTGTTACCGATCAGCCAATCAAAATCAATCATCGGATACTGTTTGGTTGTATCTACAATTAATATAAACGTGAAATATAACTCTGAAAACACATGCAGATATGGATTGGCCTTTAGATCGTAGGTAATGATTTTGATGGAAGTCGTGCGTGTGCGTTCGATTTGAGTGATGTTGTAGGTAGGTATATGCTCTTAATACTACTTATATGATAGTCACCAAGATAGCATACACCTCGGACACAAGTGTTCAACTCTGCCCTACTAGTTCCTACAAGCTCTATTAGTATGTATGTGTGTAGTTGAGTTAGCGAAGGATTTACCTCGTGTTTGGTAGTGCTAGTTATGATGCGTCATGAGTGAAATAGCAACCTTTGTAATACCACTTGTTGACAGTAGAATATTACGAAGTCTTTGGACAAATCTGCTTCCTTTGGACATTGGTATGTATTTGAAAATTACATACGGATAGATAATAAGTTAAAAATTTTGTAGTAACTCACCATTGTTAGTAGGTTTCGCCCTGTCATCCATCGAGTTATATGGCAGCCCGTAGAATGGATCATCGGAACCAAATAGCTGTAATAGCAATAACAATAACACTTTATTATCTTTTCTATCGCCGAAAACAAAATACCAACGATTACAATGACAATGATAATACGAGATAAAATGATGGATACCTATATCAAATATGATTTTAAATTTCGAAAATTGTACTATATGTTCATTTACACATACGGAATTAACTAATGCGACAAGCGTTAGTTAAGCGTACAATATCAAAGACCATCCAATTACTTCTACGACTATAATGAAAGCGACTCATTATAAGTCAATAATATCAAATATCCATAAATCATATTTTATCTAGCATCTAATAGTCCTGCTTTATTATATAATTTTTACATAATTATTTGTTGTGGGCTGACAGGAAGGAATAGCGAGAGACATCGAAGGTAATACTCTTGCATCTGGAGTCTATGGACAATACAAAAATAATTTTATTCATTTTTCCTCAAATAGGTGTTTAGTGAAAAACACAAGCTTGAATTATTCTTATAAAATAAAGCCTACCTAAAAATAGAACTCAAAAGGAGCATTACTATTGAAAAAACAATCATAACAACATTATATAAACTGTGAATCGTAAAGTATGCGAGCCGGTTCCTAATACGCAGACAGGTATATCTGTGTGAGTGAGAGCGGCTGTGAGCGGCCAGTGCGGCACACGGCTTCGCACGCGGTACCTACACGTTGTCTGCAACGTGACTGGGGCGGCGCTACCAACCTAACGACCTCAAATATCAATGTTTACAGCGCGCTATAGACTGAATCTGTAGATGTGTGTGTCATGATACCGATGGGCACATTCACAATAAACAAAGTTTTTTAGTATTTTAATCAATATGTTACGAAATCTGTATCTCAAAAGTGCTATGAATTTTATTATAATGAGTAATTCATAACTCATAAGACAAAAAAGCGAATAAAATACGATTTCAACAATCTTGAGATACAGAATGGGGTAAGTTGTGGGTATTAAATTTTAGTACCTAGGACACTTTTAGCGGATGAATTAATTAGAATTATCTTCATCTAAATTTATAATTACATACCCCCAATAATGTGTTGGTGTCAAATGTGTAGCTATCGCTTCGCAGCAGCTCCCTCAAAGATTCAAGGTCTGTCTGCATTGCATCCAAATGGTCATCAATATCATTCCTGAAACATTTATAAATTGAATTATTATATGATACATATAAAAAATAATCAAGGTACAAAACAATTAGTGATTATACAAAAACATTATCTATTATCTTAGTTTATAACAATGAATGTATGAGAAACAAGAGTACAATTGAGTTCATTAACAACTTATAATGATACAGCAGGTTCAATGAGAAAAATAAAATTTTAAGCTCCTGAATGATGATATTAATTTCCTTTTTTCCCTTTAAAGCAATATGAGTCATTTTAGTAAATTATGCAGCAGTGACAAAATTAGCAAAGCTTTAATTATGCAATTGCTTGTCCAATATAGATACTTATCAAAGTGTTCAACATAAGATTTGCAAATAATACAATTTAAAAAATACTTATAATAAATATTTATACAAGGCCACATCTGCGAATTGCCAATTCAGACTTATTATCATATATATTCACATACTTGTTTGAATTTGTTCCATAGAGGGAAGAATATTCCTCCCGATTTTTGCTGAGGTTATCTCTCCTATTCCTGAGTACCGAAATCACATTCAAATTATACACATGTAAAATGGTCACAGGTAACTTTGCAAACCGTTGTAATGGCGTAAAAGTATATAATTAGGTTTGTATTTTTTCACATAGGTATTTTGATAAATATTTTACATAAATAATATTTAATTTTAATAGAGTGTAAAAGAAAAAGAACTAAGAAAGTAAAATTATATACCTTGATTGGAATTTGTTAGTATTGTTGTTCACAGTAGCTAGTGTCATGTTGTTCCAATCAAAGTCATCTTGGAGTTCAGTTTTGATATCAGCCAGATTCAATGTGTTCTCATTGCTTTTGGTGCTCTTCTTTGACTTTTTGTTAGAATTTGATGTTTCCCCAGCCCCTTCAATCTTAATGTTTATGCCACCTAACATTTTATCTTTAGATGCTGGTAAAAGAGACTCATCCACTAGATCTTGTAATGCATTCTGCATGCTTATGTCATCAGCAGCAGTAACACCAGCATCGCTGACAGAATCATCACTTGCAAATATTTCTGCTGGTAGTTTCAGATCAGCTGATGGGTTCAATGAGTTGTAATTTCCAGTAAGAAGAGTTTTTCCAGTTGATGTTGTAGCTCCCTTGTTAACAGATTGGTTGCGGCCTTTTGACTTGGGCGGCATTTGTCCTTCAATTTTAACAACAACTCGTGGTGAACCCATCACATTGTTCACTGGTGGTTCAACTGCCATTGGTTGGTTGATTACTGGAGTGACTGGTGACGGTGAAGCTGATGTTATGATGGGCATGGTATCATTTGCCCTCTGCATACCATTAGTCGGAGTCACTGGATATACTAATCGGGTCACTCCTGGAATAACACCAGAATTTAGATAACAGTTTCATTATAACTAGCATTTATTAGATATTATGTACAAGTAATAAGTAGTACCTGCATCAGCGTCATCCCCATCTTCCATGGTGACATGATAAATGGATGTTGAGGGATCAGTTGGACTGTGGGTATTCATAGTGTTGGACATATTAGGCATGTCCACAGAAATAAAATCAGATTCATTTAACGAGTCTTGTGTGCCATCATTATGTAACATGTCATCATGTGCCAATTCATGAATAGTGGGTCCATCCTCCTATAAAGGAAATTTATACACAAAATTAATATACCAATCCAATATGGTTGTCAATGTCAACTTATAAATAAATACATACCGGATTATCTTCACTCAATTCATCCATTATACTTTCTTTGTCTAATTTCAAGTTCTTTAACTTTCCAGGGTAAGAAGCATCTGTTGCAGAATTATGTGCAGCATTGTTTATCATCAACTGGTAGGGCCTCTTTACACCACAAGCATTCTTAGTTTGAGGAGATGTCCTAGGTGGTTGTACAAGTGACATCAGGAATTGGATAAGCTAAAACATGATAAAAAATTACTAATCTGCTGTTTGTTATGTAATTAATTGGATGTTAAATTAAATAACGTAGTATACTAACATTGTTTACAATTTGTTGCTGTTTAATGTGTTTTTGTCTCAAAATTGCCACTTCTCTCCAAAGTGCTTCATTTTCCTGCTTCATAGCACTGAATTTAGCATCAAGAGACTCTTGTTTGCCTTTCATCTGTTTCACATCAGATAGCACTTTGTTCATAAGCTCTGGCTTCATAAGAACTTTCTCACCATTTTCATTACTAGCAACAAGTGACTTTGGGTTGGCAATTTTCCTTTTAATGTGTTCCAATAGATATGCATGACCTTTCATAAAGCAGGGGTGAGAAAATTCTATTTCATCTTTTTCATATCGCAAACCACCATTTTCCACAGAAGTTATTTTATGAAATCCATACATATTCAATTGCCTAATGAAGCTCGCCATATTGTTATGTTTGTAGTACAAAGGGAGGAGCTCCCTTGCAAAATCTGCCTGATTTTTTATAACAAATGTTTTCCCACCCTGTAAATAATAAACATTATATTTCATCTTATAAGAAACAGTGATAACAGGAGGCCATGATGAGTCACTATTTAATGTTAGTTTAGTAATTGATTCTGTAACAGACTTAACTGATTGAAGATAAGACCTACATTGATATTACACACTGCAGATTGATCAGGCACACACAATGCATTGATTGTTTACAGTGCCTACTTCATTACATACCATACATTATTAAACTTTCATTTAATACTGTCATGACCTGGCTGGCCAAGGTTCAATTTCCAAGTACTAGTTTATGTTCCTCAGAAATCTAGAAACTGTTTTCAGAGCTACTTGCAAGCTAAGTTTCATCAGTGAAAAATATTCTAATTACAGAGAAATCATTTTAATTGACAGCTGTGAAGTCTTATGATAAACTAACTCCCTTCCATACTATCTAACTACTTATACGTAATACATAAAAAGACAAACATCCTATTCATAATCAATAACATCTGAAAGGAAAACGTTTTTAACAATAGTCTAATATCTTTCGTCTACCAAAAATATAAACCGTTGCTTATTAATTCACGTCAGGGGCCGAGAGCATGGTATAAAACGTGACCTGTAACTATTTATTTATTTATCTAGTTTCACAGGCAGTCTGTCAACTTGCAACATTTTTAGGTTGTTTTCGTAATGACTTTCTAATAGGAATTCTGCTAGTAATATGCCCTAAAGCCTTGTAAGATAATAATAACATAAACAAGGCTATTTTTAAGTACGATATAAAATAAAAAATACATACAGGGCTCCAAGAAATCAGATGATTCGTCTCCGTATCATTCACCAGTTTCCATAATTTTCCTAGAAAAGCAGGCACACTAGCCCCAATTTCTACTACTGAACGCATGTTAAAGTTAGTTCAATATGTAACACTGTCTATAAAAACGACTTTTTAAAAGTCCTCTATCAATATTTCAGAGAATTATTACAAAACACTCAAGAATACGGTTCTCAATACGCCATTTTAATTATTAACTCACACACTGTCAATGGTATTGTTCACACCAAAGAGTATAATAAGTATAGGGGTAAAGAGTTACCACTCGTCAAAATTTACGCCAATCAATTTGAAACGCCATCTGAAAATTGAATCCTAGTATATTTTTTTTTTACTAATGTCTACAGATAATCCTAAGTATAGCTAATGCCAATACTACCAACAATGCACCTTGCAGGTTGGTACATTGAAGGTAGTATTGGAATTAGCTATGTCTGGTAGCTGCAAAATCAAAGAAGTTATTAATTACAATATTACATTTATTTTACAGTAAATACAAATTAACATTTAAAAATTATCAGCTAGTAGGGAAATATCAGACGACAGATTTGTTCAAAGTATAATTCAAATTTTAGTTCTTTTTAATTTTATGTTTACAAATTTCAGATATAAATATGTCGTTCAAAATTTATTTGAATTAGGTATTTTTTTAATTATTCCACAAAGAACTAAAATTAAAAATATTTACTGTTCACCGTTGTTTACACAGTACCTAACAGTAGTTAACAATCTAATGATATAAATTAACCGTAATACCTACACAAATGTAGTACATTTTACCATCGATTTGAATCGCTTACAGTATTTACAAAAACACAAAATTATTATACAATTTACATACATAACATAACATACATAACATCACGCCTTTTTATCCCCGAAGGGGTAGGCAGAGGTGTACATTTCGGCACTCAATGCCACTGTACAATGTAACACCCACTTTTCACTATTTATGTTATAAGTCCCATGTAATAGGGGGTGAGCCTATTGCCATATACCGGGCACATTTCCAGACTACTCTACTACTACTGAGATTTTTTTAAAACCCAGTAATACTTTGCCCGACCCGGGTATCGAACCCGAGACCCCTTGCCCGGCAGTCGCACTTATTATTATAATGTCGAAAAATATAGTGCTTAAAAATAAGTCTCAGTCTGCCTCTCAGTCAGTCTCAGTTTTTAGTACTTTTTTTTGCTAGTTGCTAATAATGCCTGGCTTAGTCGTTTCCTATATCTAGTTATATTACAGTCATTTTTACTAAACAACTACAGATTTTTCCTATCCTCAAATATAATATTTTTATAACATTATAATGAAACAAAGTAATATTATTATTATAAATACAAATGAAAATGAAACAGGCAAAATAATGTGGGAAATCCCAATTCAGACAGACTTCACAGTTGCCCACAACAGACCGGACATAATATACACAAACAAAACATCCAACACTCTTTGACATAACTGTACCATGTAACTACAACATAGGAGCAAAAGAAATTCAGTAAATACCACTTTTTAAAGACACAACTCAAGGCTAGACGCCTTGAAATATTGAAACGCATGTTAATTCTATAGTAATTGGAGCCACAGGAGTAGGTACTAGCCAAAACCCTCAGCAGATACACAGACAAACTAGAAACATAAATAGACATTAGCCACCCTTCACACAATAATCTTTTCGTCACATACATTCCAGATTCCGATCAATTACAACCATCTCAAGCGCAAACACCACATACCACTCAGTCAACCATCACATGAAGCTCACAATCCACATCTGGCACACAAACTACACCCAGTTAGTAGTCAAGTAGTCAGCAGAAGAGAAAGAAGGAGATTTATAAGTCAAATTTAGAAGGGGCTATGAGCATCGTTTTTCCTGCGGGTTGCGGAAAGCGGTGCCCATTTTCACTAGGTCAAGCCCAAGAAGGAGAGACCTCTACATATATGAATACAAATAAGTAAAACCTAGAATAATGCTGCCAGTCTTTTGGGCACCCTACTCCACGATAGCGATGAAAAAGAATTTTTTGATGCCCTAAGGTAACTTTTTTTTTAAGGTGTGAATATGTACCTATTTTAGTTTATTTATAATTTAATATTACTTTGTTGTGCGTAGGTACTTAAAATGTTGTTCTAATTATGATATATAGATTAATACAAAGATAAAAATAGTTTTACAAAAATTATACGGTTTTAATATTTGCAGCGATCTCGTTTCTTGTTTCTTGAGACAATAATATACGTCTGAATGTTAGAATAATTCCAAATAGTACCTGAAAAAAAAACAAAGATTATTTTTACATGCAAAAATATGTATTTTATTTATTTGTTTTCTTTTATTTATCTAAGGTAGGTGTACCTTACGTGATATTACTGATGTTACAAGAATAATATAGTATTTACCATCTCTAAAATAGGTTTCAAGCACTGCTGGTATAGATCGGCACTTTATCCGGACCTCGTAAGACTCGTAACTGCCGAAAAAAATTGCACTATTGATATTCTGCAATAATGATGCTGAAGTAATATCGATGCAATAGCAATTCCAAATATCACTGTAACAAATATACAAAAGAAAAAGTAGAAATTTATAAAAACTACATAGTTTGGTATCTCAATGAATCAAATAAAATGTATAAATAGGTTCAATAGCAAAAATCATAAACTTGTTGTAGGTTTTACCTTCAGCAACATGATTGTATTCTTCGTATTGATGTTCTTTATTATAAATAAGATATATACGCAAATTAAAGCGTTCCTTTGTAAAATCAATTCCAATGAATAGACAAACAAACACAATGTACTTTTGTGATTTGTGATACACATGTATACAAAAGGTCCTCTATAGAAAACACAACACACATCGCAGAACTTCCTTTTT
This sequence comes from Spodoptera littoralis, assembly GCA_902850265.1. Classification (NCBI taxonomy): domain Eukaryota; kingdom Metazoa; phylum Arthropoda; class Insecta; order Lepidoptera; family Noctuidae; genus Spodoptera; species Spodoptera littoralis. The sequence continues at coordinate 9,724,279 of LR824533.2, forward strand.
TAGAAAAACAATCACAAAATCCCATCACAAATTATTAAATAATTTAAAATATTTTTGGCAAAAATTTTTACAATTTTGACATTTCAAATTTTTGTTTTTGTTTCTTTTCTTTATCAAGCAAAAAGTATACATATTATATGCCAGTATTAAAATAGTACAAACTACATGCATACTATTTTATAGAAATAAGGAGATAATATAAAAAAGTATTTAATATCAATATCTAATTATTAACAATATTATTTTAATAGTTATTTATTATCTAAATAATTTGGAAAATTATTATTGTAATGTTTTAATATTTTTTTAGCCCCAGCGTTGCCGTAAAAAATAATAATTTGACAATCCATATAGTACAAGAGCCTATGAACCCCAGACCTTTGTTATTTATAACGGACTTAAAAAAAAGGAAAAGTTATATACCTATAAGGTTTTTTATGTTCCTTCAGGGATGACTTCGTCGTTTTTTAACGTATTTTGATGATTTTTTTTTAACCGACTTTAAAAAAGGAGTATCAGTTTGACCTAAATGTATAAACATGTTACAGCCAAAGTGATTAATTTGATATTATTCGTAATGACTAGTAATTAATCAATTAATGACTAGCTATTATGAATAATATCTTCGAAAACTTGGATAAAGTAAATCAGCAAATGGAAATGAACAGGGCTGACGTCTGCACAAAATTTTGAATTTATCGTCATGGGTGTCGTTTTCATGGTTTTCGAGGGTGAAAAAGCCGATGGTCCTGTCAAATTGTAAATCCAAGATGGCGTGCTCACAAAATTTTTCAATTTATCGTCATGGGTGTCCTTTTCATGGTTTTCGAGGGTGATAAAACCGATGGTGTCGTTAAAATGTAAATCCAAGATGGCGTCTGCACAAAATTTTGAATATATCGTCATGGGTGTCGTTCTCATGGTTTTTGACGGTGATAAAACCGATGGTGTTGTCAAAATGTAAATCCAAGATGGCGTCTGCACAAAATTTTGAATGTATCGTCATGGGTGTCGTTCTCATGGTTTTCGAGGGTGATAAAGCCGATGGTGCTGTCAAAATGCAAATCCAAGATGGCGTCTGCACAAAATTTTGAATGTATCGTCATGGGTGTCGTTCTCATGGTTTTCGAGGGTGATAAAGCCGATGGTGTTGTCAAAATGTAAATCCAAGATGGCGTCTGCACAAATTTTGAATGTATCGTCATGGGTGTCGTCTCATGGTTTTCGAGGGTGATAAAGCCGATGGTGTGTCAAAATGCAAATCCAAGATGGCGTCTGCACAAAATTTTGAATGTATCGATGGGTGTCGTCTTCATGGTTTTCGAGGGTGATAAAGCCGATGGTGCTGTCAAAATGCAAATCCAAGATGGCGTCTGCACAAAATTTTGAATGTATCGTCATGGGTGTCGTTCTCATGGTTTTTGAGGGTGATAAAGCCGATGGTGCTGTCAAAATGCAAATCCAAGATGGCGGCTGTACGAAATTTTCAATTTATCGTAATGGGTGTCGTTTTCATGGTTTTCGAGGGTGATAAAGCCGATGGTGTTGTCAAAATGTAAATCCAAGATGGCGTCTGCACAAAATTTTGAATTTATTGTCATGAGTATCGTCTTTATGGTTTTCGAGGGTGGTAACAAAGATGGTGCTGTCAAAATGCAAATCCAAGATGGCGGCTGCACGATATTTTCAATTTATCGTTATAGGTGTCGTTTTCATGGTTCTCGAGGGTGGTGAAAATGATGGTGCTGTCAAATTGTAAATCAGAGATGACTGAACGAAATAGAGTTAGTGCATTTATCGAGAAAGATTAAGTATGTGTGTGAATGTGTGTGTGTGTGTGATAGAGAGACAGAAAGAATGCGTGCAACCTATTTTATAGATTTTCTATAAAAATTGAGTATTTTCATATAATATTAGTTTTTATATAATAAAAACGGTGGCCTAGACCTGGGTTCACAGGCTCTTAGGTTAATGCTTTTGGATGCAGAAACCTGACGCAGTCACTTCATAGAGTTTAGTTTGTCATCCATCACTTAATATCTTTTTAATCTCTATTATTAGTAAAGAGGCTGTCATCTTTGATCGATTATGCCAGCATAACTGTCATTTGATCTAAGTTTAAGGAATTATTTTGTAAAAATTACAATATAGTATTAAATAAATGTGTATAATGTTATTTTACTATTTCCAAAAAATATTATTTTAAGCCTAAATTTTAAAATAATGTTGCAACCTTGCTTGGAACTGTGTGGCCACTGAAAATATTAGTTTTGACAACATTTAATTTCAGGTTCGAAAACTAGATGTAGTTGACGGTCCGATTTTTTAAGCTGTCAATGGCTCTAAGTGTGACGGCCCTGGTTCACACTAACAAAATTTGCAATATCTGTACAATGTACCTAAAGTGAAATACACGCACACAGATAAAACCTATATGTACCAACATCACATAAAATACTACGTTCAATTTATGTCAGGGGCCGTGAATTATTATAACGTGTATAATTTGAAAGCACATTTATCTACGAATTTAGATAAAATTAGATTAACTGAATATCATCAAAAAAAAAATACGAGATATTGTTAAACAAGTGACTAAAAGGCTATAACCTAAAGGCTAAGCCAACTTCAAGGACCATTGAATGACGTGACATTTTTGATTGCCCAACAGCTGTGACGTCTACAGTCAAGAGGGTGACAAGTTTGATCTCATTCGTTCAATTTCTTCGATTTCGATCTTCGTTGATCGTTCGTTTTCATTCATCGGTCGGTCACTGACGGGCAATCAGAATCAGTCAATGTGAAATTTTATTGAGAATTGGAATTGGAATATTTGAGAATTAATTTGTCCATTTCTTCACATTGTGGTTTAGCTGCATTGTAATAAGATTTTCCCAAGCGAGTAAGTCGCGAGTTTCTGAGTTTCTGTTGCAAATAAATAAAACCGACTCGAATCTAACAGTACACTCACAAGTAACGAGATGGAGGTAAGAAACTTGAAAATTAGAAAATAAGTGCGTGCGGCTCAACCGGTTTAATACTATGTAAATATTCTTATTTTATAGATTGAGATCTTGAACGCTTCTGGATCTAAACCTTTGGGAAAAGTTGTAGTAAATGAAAGTACTACTATTAAAAATGTGAAAGATAAGATTTACCAGACCGTAAAAAGATCTTTGCACCCCGACCGGCAAGCTATTAAATTAGAAGCTAAAGGAAAGTCGTTGAAAGATGAAGACACCCTAAAGTCTCTGAATATTCAAGAAGGGTCTAAATTATACGTGAAGGATCTAGGACCACAGATTTCCTGGAAGAATGTGTTCCTTGCTGAGTATGCTGGCCCATTATTTATTTACCTATGGGTTTACCAAAGGCCTTGGATGCTCTATGGTGAATCCACATCGGCGCCTGGGACGGTGGCTACGTGAGTATAATATTATCATCTTCCACTTAAACTATATTTAATTGTTAATAGTCAGTTATGTTTTAATAGTAGTAGACATTTACTGAAATAAATAATTTTTGTATGATGAATAATTCAAACTTATAACCCTTTATTGATCAAAGATACAAATTTTATTTTATTTATATAGTTGTAAGATGTGGGTACTTAGAAAATACCTGATTTTAATAAGAATAATAAATTATGGCATAGATTTCAGAATAGTACATAATTGATTATTAAAATTTTCAGAGTGGCGACTGCATGCTGGTCCTTCCACTATGGCAAGCGGTTGCTAGAGACCCTCTTTGTTCATCGTTTCTCTCATGGCACTATGCCACTACGCAACTTGTTTAGGAACTGCTCTTACTACTGGCTGTTCACCCTGTATGTGGCATACCACATCAACCACCCTCTATACACCGCTCCCTGCAACACCTGCTATTACATCGGACTTGTTGGATTTATTGTAAGTACCAACTTGTTCTTACATTTATAATTTTAAGTTCTATAATATGGATATGATAGTAACCTTCATGGTTATGGACAGTGGTCTAATTAAAATTAAGTAACATAATTAACAGTCTAACAACAATATGCAAAAAAATTACTGTTACATTAATAAATAATACATTTTATGCTACAGTGACTTGTACTTTTAACTGATATTTATTCATAAACGATTGGCTGAAGCAAAGAAACCAAGCTAACTTTGTGAATTATATTAGTAGTAAATACTTATATGCCCAGTATCCTCACTATAAAAGCTCCATAAAAAAGCAGGTAGTTGTCTGTGGCACACATTTTGTTTACCCACTCATTGTGAACACAACCTTTAACCTTGTACAAGAGTCAAAGTCCATTATATTGAAAATGTTAAAGACATATGCATTTTTTTATAATTAAATTAATGATAATAACATACAGCTACTTTACTTACATTTATCTTCTACATTTTATTGTAGTGCTTATCTGTGTAATTAAAAAATGTAAATAATTATCGCCCGAATACTGAAAGGCTGCTCAATTTTAAGTTGTACTTAAATATAATTAAATATTGTGCCATCTCTGTCATTTTATAAAGAATTTATAGTGACAGAACTATACTTAAGTGCAACTTAAAATTGAGTAGTGTTTGAGTATTTTGACTCTGATAATTTTATATTTATTTTAACTATCTACCTTTTTACCGACTTCAAAAAAAAGAGGAGGTACTATGTTCGGCTGATTGTTTTTTTTTTGTTTGCCGATTACTCCGCCTCCGCCGCCAAGTACTAATAATAGTTATTTTTGCTTTTTAGTTTTAAAGTTATTTTTACGAAAAATTATTGCAACAGTTTATCAAAATGTACATCAGAATTATTTTCTCACTATTCAGACCTCACAAATTATCAATGTTATAAAATAGATAATAATATGCTATATTTATCACAGTTTATAAGCAAGAAGCATAAAGTGTAGTTAGTTAAGGAGTTCTGTTTATGCAATTACTTGACAACTATGTCAGTTGCGTAACCTATTGGTTCTATACAGCATATTTTATTCATTTATGTGTATTAGGTACTTACTTAGGATACCTTCCATATTTCTTGAACGAGTATGCAGATTTGTATACGGTAGGGTAGGTTGGATATAATTTGTGACGAGAATATCTTACAAGGTTGAATATCTCAGCAATGAACATGATCTAGGAAACAATGCTAATGCGAGGAAACTTTAAAAAAAGAAAAGAAGTCCTAATCTTATCTATACTAATAATATTATAAAGCTGAAGAGTTTGTTTTTTTGTATGTTTCTTTGAACGCGCTAATCTCCGAAACTACTGATTCGAATTGAATAATTCTTTTTGTGTTGGATACTCCATTTATCGAGGAAGGCTATAGGCTATAAAACATCTCCATCGTGAAACCGCGCGCAAGTAGCTAGTACTATTATATAAAGCGGAATAGTTTGTTTTTTTGTTTGTTTGAACACGCTAATCTCCTTAACTACAAGTCTGATTTTGATAATTCTTTTTGTTATGGATAGCGCGTTTATCGAGGATGGCTATGGGCTATAAAACATCACGCTACAACCAATAGGAGCTAAGAAGAGCGTGTGAAACCGCGCGGAAATAGCTAGTTTTAAATAAAGCCAACTTTTTAAAATGAAGGTAGTAATAATATTTTTGTTTTTATTTTCAGTTCTGTGAGCTGGGTAACCTGAGCATCCACTTGCTTTTGAAGAATTTGAGACCTCCCGGTACTAAAGTGAGGCGCATCCCTGTTCCCGATGGCAACCCCTTCTCTCTTCTCTTCAACTATGTCTCTTGTCCTAACTACACCTACGAGTTTGGATCATGGCTGTTCTTTACTGTCATGACTAAATGTGCTCCAGGTAAAGAATAGAGTAATATCAAAACTTGTATTTGTTAGTTATAAAAAAAAAACTGAAGATTTATTTGTTTAGTTCAATCTCTAGAACATATTGTTATGAATTAAAAAAAAATTTTGAATAGCCCCTTTTTTCGAGGAAGGCTATAAAGGTATAAAACTTCACGCTACACAATCAATAGAAGCTGAGCAGCAAGTGATACTAGATACGTAGAAGTAGCTCCTTTCAAATATTAACAACATCGACGTAAATCTCACCTGGAATTACTTTTCGATTCACATTTTAAATGCGTAAATGTGTAAAGCGTGTTGAACTTTGAGTTCCTCTTCGTATATATTAACAGCGCATTACGTCACGAATGGTAATTATTTATGAATATTAAACAAACCTTCAATTCAAACGCGATTTGTCGACACTTAAGTTTTTATCCGTTAATCTGTATTTAATGTGGTAGTAATCGTATTTTTAATATTTTCTAGCTGGTCTGTTCGCTGCCGCCGGCTTCTATCAAATGGCAGTGTGGGCCATCGGGAAACACCGCAACTACAAGAAGGAATTCGCTGACTACCCCAAGGGACGTAGAGCTATCTTGCCTTTTATTCTATAAGTAATTAAGTTTAATATTCCAAATTATAATAGACATTCAATGTTAATTAGTTAGACGAGGACTCATCAGTCACAAATATACTCCTACGTCTTATTTCTATGGGCGGGTATTAGCTAAGACTATTATGGGTGATGGCTTATGTTTTGAATGACATGGATGCATCGGCATCAAGGACAGTTTTCGTTAAGAAAAATATTAATTTATATTTTTGCAATTATTTTTACGTTATTAAATAGGGCTTTTTCTTTATAACATTTAAACAAGTTTTACTGTTTAAAATACCCAACGATAGACCAGATATTTATGTTTAATAAAGTTTTTATTATATTTGTATTGTTTATATTTATATTATCCTTCGAATATCTTATTATTTAGCACTTATTTCATTATGAAACAAATATGCATCTTAAAACTGCTAAACATTTATACAATCACTTTTACGCGCTCAAACATTATAACGACGTAATTAAAATCAGCAGTAAGGCCGTTTAGAATTTTATTGTAACATGATTAGAACATGCAGAAAAGTAAACATGTAAAGACATAACACACAAGTTTAAAATACACTTTATTGAATATTCAACTCGTAACATAACATGCAAGTAATCATAATTATACAAGTATATACTACTTCTTTTCAGTATCGTGCGTAGGGTTTTCCTGGACACATCTTACTTTGTCAAGTAGTCGCTCATTTTCTTGCTTTAAAGCCGTAATCACTTCTTCTTTTTCCTATAAAAAAGTAATAATGCCTGTACTTATATTTTTTTGCCACAGGTAAATATGGTAGATAGATATTTGCGTAATCAATAGTTCAAAGTCCATTTGCAGATATGATTGATATGTAGTAATATGTAATTGATAATTTTAGGTAATAGTAAAGTACCTAATTTAGCACTAATAAAATTGTGTTCTGGAAAATTTGAGTTAAAAAATACTAAAGGTTAGTTCACAAAATTAAAAAAATATAACTCTTGACATTTAAACCTATACCAATTTTGATGTTTCCTCTACATGAACTTACTATCAGTGGCGTAACAAAATGCCACAGGCCCTCAGTTAGAAGGGACCCCGATCCGAAGTTTTCATCTGAACTTTTGTTTTTTATTGGAAACGCCCATCCGACGAATTTGCCACGGGCCCCGAACGGTATAGTTACGCCACTGCTTAGTTGCTTACTATTCATATCTGAATACGTCCACAGTTGAACTAAAATCCTCTTTTAGGTTGCAAAAAGGTGAGGTTTTGCAAAAATCCTCATGCTTGGTAGGCGACTTGTAATTTTGGAAATCGCAGTTGGTTCACCGATAGGATGGTACTAGCCGCCTCTTCGTTGCCGGTTACAGTTTTAGGACATACCCACTATCATTTCTATAAAAAAAATATCAGTTCATTTACCTCAATCTTCTGCTTGAACTTTTCATCAAGTTTTTCCCTATCCTCGGAGACTTGTTTAAGCTTGGCCCGCGCGGTAGCAGGCGGTATGTACCTCGCAGACAAGCCCAAGATGGACTCCATTTGAAAGCATCGAGTACGGGTAGTTTTCAACTCGGTACGCAGATTGTTAATCTCAGTGAGCAATGTGCAGTTTTCCTAGAAAATGAAGTGTAACATAAATAAATACTTCTGCTCTTTAAAAGCTACTTAATAATCATACTCTTACCGACATAAAAAAAATACTAGGTGCTCTGTAGTTCTTGCCCCATGAAACAAATGCGTTAGTTTGTTTGTTTGTATATACCTACATACTATTAATACACAATAGGATTGCTTTGAGTTTTCTCAAAAATCTAGTCAAATGGCTTTGTTTCATTGGGATTTCTTCAATCATCATAAACGTATCTACGGGTACTAACAAGTACATTGACGTGAAACAACTTACGTCCATAATCTTCCCAATGTCGCTCTTAGAGCCACCTAGAGCCTTAGCGAGCTGGCGCTTCAAGCCAGCCACCTGCTTCTCCAAGTGATCTCGCTGACGATTGAACTCGCGAACCGCCTCGTCATCCGCAATGCGACTCCGGACAAAATCAATGTCCTCGACGTATTTGTGAAATAAGGTCTAAGTAATATAAAAAAGAAAAGAGTTTTTAGTATAGTTCCCTTGATAAAGAGCTACATATAGAGAAATGAGCGATTTTTCTACCAGATTGACCAACATTATGTGACATGTAAATCGTTTAAAAGGGTATTTGTGTGTCTATAAAAGAAATATAGTCATTTCAAATGACGTTATTCTATTACGTCGTAGAATAGGAATTTGTCCAGCCATAATTTTAAACTGTCGACTAGTCTAAAACCTGAAATGACACCTAGACATTATTCAAGTTACGCCATACATCATACATGCGATATTATTTGCAAATCATATTACACGGCTAACAACACCTCTGCATTGCGCCAACGCTAATGTTACCGGCATTTTAGCGAACCTACTTATTTCTTCATAGAAACCTATAGGTTATAAGCTATCATTAGCTTTATTACCTACCCACCCATACCTATAGGTTTGATATACAATTCTCACGCTAATTCTTATAAAAAGATCCCAAGTGTCAAGTATCTAAGAAACTAATACAAATACCGTAAAACGAGGTGAGTAAATGTTTGAACAATTTCCCTATACCTATTCACCCCGTATTACTTCATCATCATCATCGACCCTTTCCCGTCCACTGTTGGACATATTATCTAGGCCATTTCAATGACGTCACTGAACTTGATTTTCATCTTTTCCTTATACAATCAACCACTACTACCCTACCACTTTACCTTTTATAAATACTTACCTACTTATAAGTTAGTACTTTTTAATATTCATACTCACTTTCACAGCCAACTTTAATTTAGAAGGATCTTGGAACTCTGCAGTCATATTGTGCAAATCAATCTTAATTTTCTTTAGCGTATTTTTTAATGTCAAATTTCTATCTGCTTCGGCCAAGAAGTCCTTTTTAGCTGAGCCCAATTTTTCATTGAGCTGCTGAATTTTAAGCTCTGTAATGGGAAAAATGAAAGGAATTTAATAAACAAGTATACATTATATCATTGAATATTGTGGTATTTTATAACTTTACCGCAGTTTGCATATCTAGTATCTACATTTGAGTATTGGTATAGACATTAGCACTACACAGCATTTTCTAACGTGACTGTAAATAAAGTAGGTGCGAAAATTAATACATTATTGTGAATACTTGATGTCTACTAGGTGTAATATTCTACAGTCTACGTCTACGTGATAGGCGAAAAATTACAACTGAAATAGATTCGACAACAATATTTTACCGCGGATCGCTTTTTTCTTTAGAAGAGTTTCCAATGAAACTTCCAACTCGAGTATGCGGATTTTTTTCGCCTTTATTTCGCGTTCTAGCGGGTCTATCTGTTATACAAAGATATTATTTGTTAAATAGTTCACAGCTGTAACTTCTTTCCTATTTAATAATGAGTGGGAAATATTGAAACAAGCCTACTTTGCGAACTCTCATTTTATCCTACAATTTCATACCAAGTTCATGTTTTGTATTTAGCAGTTTTAATTCCTCGTTCTCCATATCATCAATTTGATGAGTTAATTCTCGTATTTGCATCTCTTTTGGCTCAATCTACACCAGTAAAGTTGCCAGCATCAGCGATTTAATTATATTAGCTTAAAGGTATGTTTAAGGAATTCTGTGCAGAAATTAAATATTTGTATCGGTTTGCTCACCTGATTTTTCAGCTCTGTGATCTTGAAGTTCAATACAAACTTATACTTCTCAAGTTCCTGTTTCTTTCGTTTTAATTCGTAAATTCGCTTTTCTTTGTCTTGTATAGAGTTGTCTCTTTCTCCAATTTCTTTTTTCAAATCGGCAACATCTCTTTCAAGAGTTGAAATAACTTTTTGGAACTGTTTGTGTTCAGCTGCAAATATATCAATAAGATAGTTAGATCCGATTACATGAATAAAAATGTTTTAGTAGCATTGGTACCTTTTAGCTGTGATATTTGGTGTTTAAATTCGTCAATATCTTTGTGGGCACTTATCAATTTTTTCTTCATAAGCCCAGTTTCTCCCTTGAGTCTCACGTTAGCATCCTTCTCTTCCTTCAGCTGTACTTCGTATGCTGTGCGAATCTCGATAATTTCACGGTCAGCATCTTCTTCAATAGACGTTTTAATGGTTTCATGTTCTTTTTTCTCCATATCTGCTTGTTCTTGTAACTAAAATTATGCAAACGTAACAAAATAAGACCTAGGTAGACTCATCAACAAAAGTATTGCGTAAAGTCTAGTTAATATTCGGTTACAAAATATCTGTTAGCACAATAATTACAATTTAACAAATCAATTTCAAATGATTTGTGACTTTGTAATTATTGTCAATTAGTTTCAGTTTCGCGTACCTACTTACCTCTTGCAACATGAGCTCTTTCTCTTCCAACTTCGCTTCGAACTTATTGTTCATTTCTCTGAGAGCAAGACGTTTACTTTCAGCCAGTTCTTCAAGCCTTTGCTCATAATCTTTGCGCATTCTCGCCGTCTTGTCTTCAAGGCTCTGTAGATGAAACGAATCTTGTAACGAAATGATTATAATATTTAAGTATTATTTAATTTATCTATTGTGCTTATTTGCTAGATCTGATTACCATTTTGAGTAATTATGAACAATTCTACCTACTTACATTTTCGCATCCTAGCACAGGCAAAAGGAAGCTATATCTCTGCTTACCTTTTTAGGGAAAAAGACACGACTATAAAAAGTATATTGTAAACAAAGTTACCTGGTATCTGTCATACTCGCTAATGAGTCTGATATTGAAGTCAGCTTCTAAAGCTTGCAACGTTCTCTCATGGCCTGACCGCAACTTCGCGATATCTTGTTGAATCATGCCTATTTCGTGAGTGTGTTCGTTTTCCATTTGCTGTAATGGTGAATTAAAATGTTAATCCAGTATGAATAATCAATTAATTTTGTTACGGTTTAGCTGGAAATAAATGGCCACCTCATTCTTTTCCTTGAGTTCTTCGATAGCTGCGCAGTAGCCTTCGTGGACCTCCTTCAGTTTTTCTGCTTGTGTCGCTTCGGCCTGACGGAGCTGATAAGTGTGTTCCGTTTCGAGTTCACTCATTCGCGTACTCAATAACTAAACAAAGAAATTCAATCAATTAGTACCTAACACTTACGCATTATTTTTTCGCTTTCAATTTTGCCACTTAAACCATTTTATTAACTCGAAATGAATTCGCGATAAGTGGGCTTAATTCATTATCGATACCTACTGCGCCCTATTTACATACAAAGGCTTTGTCTGTGGCTCTTATGAATAAGCAAGCATCAAAATAAATATGAACACCAAGTTGTGTGTCACGTTTAAATTATATTGTTTCTTCCAATTCTATTTAACTCGTACTTACATTAATATTGTTTATTTTCTCCTGTAGATCTCTCTTGCTAATTAATATTTCTTTGGAGTACGCAAAGTCCTTGTCTAGAGCAATTGCTCGACCATCAGCGTTAGTGAGTCTCCATAAGCATATGGAGGCGTCTTCTGCGACTGATACCAAAGTCTGATCGTCATATGAAAGTGCTATACAAGTTACTTTCGTATTGTGCATGTGAAACTCGTTAAATATAGGTTTATCTAGTAATGGTAGCTGTATGGAGGTGATGCCACCGAGGCCTCCGCTGATGAACAGCATCAAGTCTGACCGTGATAGTACCACGGTATCAAGTGGAGCGCCAATCAATCCCATATTTCTTCTAATAGTGTTAGCACCAATTTCTTTAATTTCTCCGTCTGATCCTACACCGTAAGATGTTTTACCGTTCCTGTGAAAAGAAGCTGGTTACCATTCAGTGTTCGTTTTTTATTTTGTATGCTAATTGCAATATTTCTTACCCATTTACGGCACATCCATAAAATTGGTTAGTTTTCAATATAATTTCTCCGACTCTTTGTCCGGTGACCATGCTCCATTCGTACACCGCGCCTTCGGTTCCACATGATATCATTGTTAAATCATTGGCTGACCATGCTAGACACGTAATCTAAACAAGAAATTAAGCGAAAGTAGTCTTTATTCTTTTAACATAAAATAATTGTACAAATAATAAGTATCTGACCCTTCCATTATGTCCTTTCAAATTAAAAATATTCATAAAAGACACGGATGAAAACACTTGTATGACTTGACCGTTGACGGCGGCAAAAATCTGTCCATTCGTACTAAACTTGGCTTGTTTACAATTCCTTATGGGAAACTCTCTCATCACTTCAAAGTCGTCTATCAAAACCACCATGAAACGAAGCTTATCCGAGAAACCAACTATAGCAAACAGACCTGAAAATAATAGCCAATAGTAGATAGCATCGTCGAATTAAAATTCTAACTGCATAATACCATAATACTTAGCAGTATTAGTTAAGTGGATAACCACTGAACTGTGACTTTTTATAAAAATATAAACAAAATTATTGCCTAAAATACTTTTAAATAAAAAAATCTAAAATACTTCTTGCCTTTTTGTAAGAAGGCATCTTAATTAGCTTACCAGTAGGATGTAAGGACACGCAATGGATTTCTTCCTGATACAACTTTATCAACTCGACGTCATCAGTCATGTAGTTCCAAATTCTTATACTCTTGTCCAATTCTCCTGACGTCATAAATATGGGCTTCCAAGCGCACATGGACAATGAGTTTATCCGACCGTGATGCATTGCTGGTCCCAGTTCTATAAATGGTATTTCTGGATTCTGAAAGACGAAAGTATTATTAGAAAACCAGTAGGAATAACCTGCCTAAGTCAAAAATATTGTACTTTTGAATCCAAAAACTCAAGGTCATATCGAGGTTGATGGGTGTACCTGCAACATATGCTGCCCGAACAACTTGACATAATACAGCTGTTTCCTCAATGTTGTGATAAGCAGAGTTTCTTGATTGGGGTCAATCGTAATATGTTGTATTTCGTCGAGAGTAGACCACAGCGGGTGTTCACGAGTATGTCTATATATTAGAAATAGGTTCAATAAATTTGATTATATAGACTAAAAATTAAATTGGATGGTATGAAAGAATATAGATACGCACTTGTAAGATTTTTTAGAAATTCTAAAAACGTTTCTCTTTCTCCAATGATGAAGCGTTTCTTTTTCAAACATGTGAACGTAGCCTGGGCCACAACCGAAAACAAATCCTATAAAAACAGTCGATAACATTAAAGGATATTCTCCGAGGTATTTAAGAAACAAAATATTATATTTCTTTCTGAAATTACCTTTGGCAAAGTTCACAAAGCATGTTACGGGATAGCTTTCTTCTTCATCTTTGTCAGTACTACTAGCAGAGTCTTGCTTACTTGAAGTGCTCACTCTGTCTTCTTGTTGCTCTTGTCTAATAGAACGAACATTATAAAGTATAGGTATTCAATCCAGATAAAGACACGGCGAAGTGAGACTTTCCATAGTTTTAAAATTACTTACTCTGCCTCTACCTTCTTTAGCGACATTTCCATAACTTCAGTTGCTCGAAATATGCAGTTCTGTCGGAGTTCGCCATTTTCTACCATCATGATCATTCCGTGCTCCGTACCGAACATGATGCGGTCCGGCGTCAACCACATGCAGCTAGTTATGTTGATCTACTCGCAAGTGGAACAAACGAATTATGTTATTTACTAGCACCGTAATATCAATGATATAATGCTCTGTCGCGGACATTACTAAACGCAAATTGTAGTAAGTAGTAAATATGAGAAGAGATGCTATCTTACGTTTTCAGCCTTGCACCATCCCCATTGTCTCCAGACTGTTTCGGAAACGTTCATTATGCGGAACGTGTATGGTCCAGTTATGACTACTAAAGTAGCATCCGTGGGGTTACATTGCACCTGATAAAATAAGATTATTAATAAATATGTTTCAATTTAACAAAGGTACCTAATAAAATTGAAGAAAAATGTCTTACGCTCGAAACGATGCCTTGACCGCTAGGATTTTGCGCTTTAGCGTGGCTCTCAACCTTACCCTTGTCCCAGTTGTAATAATACAAGTACCAGTCTGGTTCTCCCGTAATAGCTACGAGATATTTCGAGTCGTAGGTAAACTGTATACAAGCGAATTCTCTCGCTTGCGAGTTTTCGAAGGGGACGGTCAAAATCTTTCGACGTTTGTAAGTGGTTAAGTCGTAAATTGTGATTATAGGCTTTTGACCTTCCTCGGCTATCTCGTTTAATGCGAGCCATCGTCTGCAATGTGGACAATACAATATTTAAAAGAATCACATCACTATCATAATTCCAATAAGTAGTAACTGTGTCCAAACTTCTTTGGCCCTTACCTATTTGGTGCAAGAACCAAAGATTTGATAGGTTTGTGTTTATCTTGGAGTCTGATAAACTTTTGTTTCTTCTGGAGATGATTATGAATCACAATGACACCACCAGCGGGGTACAGGATCTCAGATTCAGTCAAGTAATGGGCATTGTACCTGTGCATCAAAAAAGTTATACGTTATTTCTTTGGTTTTCTTAACAGAGTACCTAAAGCTATTTAGTTTTAATCGGTGTGAGATTAATTATTCTTTCGAAATAAAAACAATACATCTTTATTAATCTAGCCATCATTAACACAGTAGTGTTACCAGTCCCCTACCTACTAACGTCCTCTGAGAATCTATTGTTTGTTACCTTGGATTGTCAATACCTACACTTGCAAATAACAAACACAGTTTATTAGGTCCTAAAACAAAATTATTATCAATGAAGCAACATTTAAACATTTTAGTACTTACTGAATATCTGTGCTTAGTCCATAAAATATACGAGCCGAAATATTAGGCGGTGATGGAGTTACCATAGCCATTTTTGTTGATAAATATAATTATACTAAATCTACTATCAATAATTAATTTTTAAACTTCTATATAGTAAGTACAAAGAATCTCTCCTTCCTTCAGATAAACACGTCAAACAATAACAGTTGCCATAGATACACGGCTTAGGAAAACTATTTGGTCGAAATTATGGGATCACGACGATCACGATGATCTAACACGGTACAAATTGATTGCGTCCACGGCATTAGCCCACACACCTATATTTTTTATGTGAGGAAGTAACTAATCTAGTTCGTAATGCTTTGTAAGTACTAGAAGATGATCCATAAAGTACATAATGAGGATTAAAATCCTGTCCGTCCCGAAGTTTAAATATAGCAACAAAAAAGGACATCAAAGAGCAAACGTCTAGTGGATATGTACAAAGAAATACAAGCGGCATTGCTCATTTACGTACAAAAGAAACTGCGCATTCACCATTTAACAGAGGACCGTCTGATTGGACCTCAATGTCGCTTGTAGTGGCGCATCCTCTGTGCAATTTCCGAGATAAGTCGCTGCTTCCTCTGCCCGCCGCTGCCAATACAAATCATATTTACACGTGCCATCATATTTTGTCATTACATCTTCACGACCATCCTCCATCTCATGCAAATAACATTGTTACTATAAAATATTCATAATTTTTGTATTTTTGCACGCAACCAGCATTCAGGTAAACATCGAGTGAAGGTTGCATTCAACATTAGCGTGGGTAACACTGAACGCAACTGAAATTAGGTACTTAAACAGACAGACATTATTTTATGACAATCTACAAACAGAAACCAGTACAAAGTAATGAATATTGAGAATTATGAGACATGAATTTTGAAGACAATAAACAAAGTAATGGATTATTCGGAAAGGTGACAACGTATAGGTAGAGTCACAATTTATGCTGTAAGAACTTGACTAGATGAAAACCTTAAATCTAGTAGAATTAATATCAGCAATCAGCTCTAGCTATTCGTCAATTAACTGAAAAGAAAGGAGAGAAAAGAAATGAACAGAAAGCACACAACTACAACACCCCCTACACTACACGTAGCTTCATACATTTCTACTTTTACGACAAACTGTGAACAGTGAGAGTAGAATTTAAAGGCCGTTACACCCAAAATCGAAACTAGAATTTATTGTAACAAATCACATGGGTCACGAACAGCAAGGCTATTCTGTAAGATGTCAATTCGAATTCTCGAAGTGAACTCGATCGCAGTCGCCGTATCATTGGTTGTGAGAATAATCTCGACCAATGACAATCGAGAACGCGATCGAGCTCACTTCGCGAGTTCGAATTGACTTCTTACAGAATTCTCTAGCAGTTCTAGATGCGAAAAACTTTCATACACAAATCTCTAAGACTCAATAACAATAAACTTCGCAATATGTATTGTTCGGCACACTTCTTCGGCTGCTAATTTCGCGGTCCGATTTTTATTACCGTCTTCGCAAGTATTACATGTCAAACTCCATAGAAGCTTTCTCTTTGTGTCTTTTAAGAGCGTCTTCAATTGTTTCAGTTAATTATGGAAGTCATAATTATTTTAGACTTATTGTATCTAAATTATCTTGCAAAGGTTTTAATAGGAACAATGTTCCGTTTAATTAGGTAGGAGGGGTAGATTATAATAAAGAAGGAAAAACTACGTTAATGTCAATGATAATAAAATAATATGTTAAAGGAATAATAATAAAAAATTACTAACTAGGTATGAACAATAAATACCTGATAAACCATTTTTTGACTATGAAGAATACGTAATTACGTAATTTACAAAACGTCAAAATCATCCCAATACTCAAATTATACCAACACGGGAGCTTGGGAAGTCCCTGTTGTAAAGGAATGTAAACAATCACCCGCAGACCGCAAACTGGATTACCTACTGATGCAGATTTATAGGCATAAAACCGCAATTTTATAGAGCTCCATCATATTGCATAGAAAGTGGGCACTTAGATAACTGTTTGTTAACTAGTGACCTAGTCAATTAGTTAGCGATATTGGTCTCGATGATGCAATAACAACAAGACAATTAGATATTTCCTAATGGAAGCTGCATATTTGAGAATTAGATCAATAGACGAAAACATTAAAGAATTTTTATCTGTATAAAACCTGCTCCTAAAGTTGCAGTAGTGGAATGAGCATTAAAACCTTTTTTCACCCATTTATGTATATAATAACCTATATCAGATCCTGTGATCAGATCAGATCAGTTATGCTCTGCGTAATCCTTAATAACCTTGACAAAGGGCACAAATGAATGCTAAAACGTGCCTACATAATTATATAAATAGATCTGTTTTTAAACTATTCTAACGGTTTCTACGTATAAAGGAATTAAAATATTTTCCTGTACCTTTTGTTCAAAGTGCAAGCATAAGTACAAACTACAGAGAACAAAAGCGAATGATGACTAAGTCTTTTTATGTTTATTGCAGGCACTAAGCCAATTCTGTAACATTTTACTTCGCCCATCAACTACAGGAGATCGATAGAAAAATAATGGATAACCTACTATGAACTCTGCATGCGAGCGTAGTAACTGGTAACTAATAGATACAAAAATATTAGAAACCTACCGCTAGAAATAGAAACTTCAATTTGAAAAACCATTCGTGTTAATACTCTTCAAATTAATCATCAATTGCAAGAAGCAGTTATAATAAATCGAATGCTTCAGTCAGCTATTGAGGCCGTAGCATTAAATGTATTGCCGTGAAAACTTTACCCTCATCCAAACGCTAGCCTTGTTGTGATTTATACCAAAGAAAAGAAATAATTCGTAAATAACTGTAGACCTATGTATAGTGTAACACATTTTCGTCGTCGTGGTGTCGATCAATACCACGAAGCCAGGTCATTTGTGGTGGTATTTTAGTTGTGGTGGCCCCTATGCTCGCGTGCGCGGTTCGAATCAGCCATCTTTCTCTGAAATAACTACGGCATTGGTAATTATAAACGACGAAAACATCATTGTAAAGAATACGATACGTTTTAGTATAAAGGTTTCTATTAAAATTAAATAAACTTTTAGATAATTGTCTTTATAAAATTCTTTGAAAATCACGATGATTAAAGGAAACCCAACAATCCAAATAAATTTTTCCTGCCTCTGCCTCCGTACATTTAAATTTTTGTGCCCAACACAAAACACTGAAATGCTAGACACGTTTTTCTACAGTTTGTACCAAAATATTTTCATGCAGTTATGCTTATGATTAAAGTAGCTCGAGTAATGTAAATATTTCAAGGCGCTATTAAATTTTCCGAAGTTGACGCGACCTTCGAGAGCTGCGGGTGACGCGGCTCCTGCTTCGATGGCGTCATCTTAAGCAAATATACCTCACTGTTTACGGTAACCACCTTATGACACGTGTCGTAATCGTATAGTAAAAATATTATCACTAAACAAATGCTAGGTTAAAATAGAAGCCGGATGTTATAGGGCATTAACACATTACCCAATTCGTTCCTTACGAAATGCCAGTAAGCAATGTACCTACCTAGATACACCATAATCGACTTCCAGAGTTTCATGACAGTAGTGAATGACGTTGTAAAGGAATTGGCTGTGTAGTTTGAAGAATAAATAATTATTGATTGCATGGAAGCAACTTTCTTTTAAGTGAAGTTCAGTTAACGGGTGTGCATTGAAGCAGCATTGTTGGTGGTGCATCGAATGGCGTGCTCGATGTTCGATGTCGGTGGTGTGATCGCGTCGCTGGATGACGCTGCCCGCGGGCAGTCGCCTCGAGTGCCGCGGTGGCTAGTCCGCTAGTATGCCTCAGCCCACGACGCTGAGCGCCGCGACGCCCGGCGATCTCTCGGCTCACAACGCCGCGAAAACAAACACCGTAATTATCTCGCCGCGATAAAACCATACAACGCGCTATCAGTTCTTGATAATTCACCAGTGTGATAACTGATAAAGTAAGTGGTTGACGCCTAACGTACTGTGTATTATGTAAAACATAAAAAGTGAATTCCTAGGAGACATAATTATGGCTACAGCAACTGCTCCTCGTAAGACTATCTCAATCTACGACTACCCGGAACATTTGAACCCCTTTCATGAGGAGGACAATCACAACAAGATTCGGTTCTGGACTCTGGGCAAGCGACTAAACCGATCGAACAGCATCAGTTTCTCTGGCCTGAAGGACCTGAAGAATTCTTGGTAAGTTTACAAGTTCAATATTTTTGTTTTATAAACTTGCTCGGTCTGTCCTATGAATACCATCAATGTAAACCTTGAGAATTTGTTTCAGGCTCATTTATTTCTACATTGGAATAATAATTACATTTCTAACGGTGTGTTCCAAATAATGAGTTCTATTGACAGTTGTAGCTAGAGGCTATTAGTGTATCAATAAATAGAAAAATAAAGTTCAGACTGGGCACCTACTTAACTACAATTTGCATTCAACTGTTCAATGAATAATGCGTACCTACCTATCCTTTAGTTTACAAAATGACTATATTGTTATGAGAAACTCATGAGAATCAACTAAATATAGATTTTAAGTCAGGTTTTGGTTTGGTCATGCATACAAAAATCTCACGATGATTCATGAAGAATACAAACAAGATAAAAGTGTCAATGTGTGCTGTGTTACGAAAGAAAAATTTTAATTCTAACTTTAATCAGCACTTTTTGGGAATATTAAAGACTTCTTATTCATTCATTAGAATCTGAATTAGAATTGTTATAAGGTCTGAATTCGTTTGCGGAGACGGGGCACATTTCTCGTAACCGCAGAGGCCAAAAGTCCATGAGTCTTAAGTCCTTTGCGGTGTCTAAGTTCAGTTCATCGTCAAATTCGCTGGGATGCAGTTGAGGTCTTTTTTCAAGGTCAAAAATGTACTTACGTATTATGTTCTACGATTATGCAGGTGTTTTAATGTAGGTACTAACACACACCCAGATAATTTATCTAGATAACAATCAAATTGGTAATCAATAATTTTAAAGACCTTGTCTCCAACTTTTCTTTATTCTTTGGGAATTTTTGGTCGTAAAAGACAGTCCTACTTACTATCTACTTATGTAGGTAATTCGTCGAAAACACAATAGAAATAGTTCCCCCCTCAGTTCACTATCTATGGAAAACACCCAAAACTGGATTTAGCAGAAAATGATAAATATTAAGTTTAAAGTCATGGGCACTGAACAAATAGGTTTTTTATACATACATATATCTATCTATCAAAAATAATAGATAAATGAAATGATGTCGTCAATTATAGTGAAGTCATCAGCATTAATCTATAATGCAATTAATATTCCGACTCAAGTATGACTGGATAGAAATTCACCTCGGGGCATGTAGGTACAACTGCTACATTTTTAACTACCTATCAGAGGCGTCTGCAATTTTAAAGATATCGTTGGTAAACTTCTATGAAAGTATGAATCATTGATTAAATGTTATGTGAAGTGTATGTAATACGCTACTTGGTAAACTAGTGCATGCTACTTATAAGAATTTATGCCTAGTAGAAAATGCTGATGGCGAAAAAATTGCTAAATTACTTACTACAAATGTAAGCAGGTAACTTCATAGTCAACAATAGTTGAATTAAATATGTAATTATTTATGTAGTACCTACCTTTTATGTTTTTCTTTAGCCATTCAGGTCTTAGAGATCAAGGGCAAACTGATTCATGTAAAACTATCTTGAAATCGCGTAGGTTGTTCTTAACGGAACTACACACAGTAAAGGCCAAAGTGACAATTCTGATTACTACTATATGCTGTGTTTAACACATTTAGTATATTGAGCAGAGTTGTAAAATATTTAGATCCAAATGCTAGGTTGGTTCTTACCACAGATTATCTATATATGTGGTTCTTACCTACATTCTTTTGCAGTGTGATCACAGCATACACTTGTCAAACACCAAGCGGTCACCGGTGACCGCAACCTATTGTTCTTTAATTGTGTCTATAATGACGGTACTCCACGAGTTAACTCTTCCCATGAGTGTTGAAGAAGCCCATTATCGGACTACAGTCGCGGAGAACCTAACGAGTGACCGGGGCTCCGGATCGACGTGCAGGAGAAGGAACGGGGTGGTTTTTTAGTCAGTAAGAGTCTGACACTCCCCCTCGCCTCACCCAGGCGGGAGCAGTCATTCGATGATTTTCACTCGTTTTAAAGTAACAATTATCGGACTACACATTTGATAGAGACCAGACAGCAGCGCTCAACCTGACCCTTTTACACTATGATCTTCGACCTGCCTGCCACAAGCAGACATTATGGAAAATCTTCATAAGTTGACTGCCTCGTTGGCCGAGTGGTCGGAAGTCCAACCTCGGGTTCGATTTCCGAGCAGGGCAAAGTAATACTAGGTTTTTTTTAAATTCTCAGTAGTTGCACGGAGTCTGGAATTGTGCCCGGTATATGGCAATAGGCTCACTCTCTATTACATGGGGCTCATGACATATATAGATAGTGAAAAGTGGGTGTTACATTGTACAGTGGTATAATCTACACTTCTGCCTACCACTTCGGGGAAAAAAGGTGTGATGTTATGTCTTCATGAGTAGCCTAAGTAGGGGATATCCAATAATCCAGTATTGGACTGCCACGGCCTGTTGATATTGTATATTCGTTCTTGTTTAAAAAGTTTCTTCTATCCTTTACTTACCTTATTTGCTTTTATGCTTTAATACTTATTCGTGCAACTACGTAGAAATTAAGTCTGGGAAATCCCATGACGATTTTTAATTATCAAATCTTTCGGAATCTCGTCTGACTAACTAATATTACAATATGAGGCAAATCCGCTTTTAGCTAGAACCCAATTTCAGGCTTGAAAGATCTCGAAAACCCCCAAACCCAAATAATATTATATATAGTCAGACAAGATTCCGAAGTCTAGACTCGAGATTGAGAATTCTTCTTCTTCGTCTTGTGGTGCCACTTCGTTCACGAAGATTGGCCGTCAACTTTTTGAATTGACAATATAAGTATGCGTTAAAATAATATTATGTTTTGATCACCTAATTTACAGATTAATTTCACACTTTATTACTGAAATCAAAATCGATAAATCACGTAATATCAAACTGTTTAAATATTGCGGACACTTCCGTGTAAGCAATAAAGAAAAATATTTATCTAATTGGGCTATGATTAAAGTGCGCTGCGATAATTTACCGGCCATAGGTACCTACTGAACTATCTCGATTGGTAAACTAATTACTAATAGGTCTTTATTTTTTGTCCAGTAAGGTTGATACTGGCAATACCTTTGTAATAATTGTCTTAGTTCAAAGCAGTATTGTCTTATCGAGTAACTAAATAATGTCTTGGAAGTATCGTAACTTGTTTGTTTTACCATATCATCTGGTGAATAATGCAATTGTCGTCAGCTGTTTATTTATAGGTTTGAAGTCACTATTGCTCGCTCTGGGATATTGAGTTGTACGTGATTGACATCTAATTTAACTGTTTACTAACACGTGGTGAGATTCCAGTGTATATTCCGTACAATTACTATGCCAGAGTCCGAAAGATTGGGAAATAGGTACGTTTTGTTTACTGCCTATGAACATAAGTTGAGTGACAACCTAATCTATGTGAGTGATATTAATTAGCAATGCACTTAATCGTAAACTAATTTCGGAAAATACTTAGATGCATTTACATTTACGTAGTTAGGCATTAAACTTTATGTTCCTAGTTTTGCCGAGTTTTGCACTAAATATCGCTTCTATTTACATTATATTGAGTAAATGACTTTACACCAGTCTAAAAATATACGGGGCATATAGTCATTAGATATAGAAATATGATTAAATATAATTTGTCAGATACTAGTATCAATCACACTGCATTGGCACAATCTGATACTATTCGCAATTGAGCTGAATCATCACTTACGTAAGAATTAAAAACCTAGGTTATTTGAAATGTATGAAATGTCCTTAGTCGATACTTAAACAAATATTGAAGAAATACAAGTGTGAATGTTTCAAAATGACGAGATTCTCGAGGTTACTCAAGTAGGTCTTAAGATGGTGACACAAAAACGTAGGACGGACTCACTCTGAAATCGGGACAATTTACTAATCTTGTGGGTGAATCCTCTTTGGTAATGTTACAAACTTATAGAGGTCGTGGTAAAATAACAAAGAAAAATAGTTACTACCACGAGACTGATTCTCGGAGATCCACTCATTTTTGAATTTATCAAATTCCTAATTATCAAAATACTTCCTTACTCATCCCTTTTTCTGGGAAACAAATGACATGTTATCTGTAAAGATGACTTTTTAATCTGCTGTTAGTGATCAATGCAATCCCTTCGAGCCAGTGATTTTCAGTCAAATTATTCAGCAGCCAAATGCCACAGTGTTTTGTATCTATGACGGTCATGGCCTATGACATTATAGGAAGCGACGTAGATTGTAGACACAGTTTTATGTAATGTAAACATGATTATTATGTTTGTTTGTCTACTTCTTCGCGGAATAATAAACTTGAAAAGAACGATTTATTATCTGCACAATTGACTCAGCCATACCTAACGTGCGCTTTGGAGAATAGCAAACATAATGAGATGTCACTTAAAAATACCAAAAACTTACCTAGCGGACAGCACTAACGTGACCAATTTGCCCTACCGTATGATTCGGATTTTAATTGTTCTGATTGGTAAACAACATTAATACGGTTATTACACTTTCTGTAGCGGTGAACCACTTAGAATTCAGGACACTTGTGCGTGAGTAATTCGTATTGTTATATAAACTGAACACTTACATATGTTATATTGTGCCTATTTACAGGTCTTAAATACACATTTGTTACACTG
This sequence comes from Spodoptera littoralis, assembly GCA_902850265.1. Lineage (NCBI taxonomy): Eukaryota > Metazoa > Arthropoda > Insecta > Lepidoptera > Noctuidae > Spodoptera > Spodoptera littoralis. The sequence goes on from LR824533.2 coordinate 9,748,406, forward strand.
ATTAAGTTGACATTTAATCAAATACTACATGAGTACTTCATAATTTGTTTTCAGACTTTTTTAGCCTAATCTTCATTATATCGTGGAACTCCCTCTTCTGATGATGAAGAAGGAGACAGTCTAATGTTTTCATACTTGCGTTAATTACCTAATTTGGATTTTGTTATAAACAAACAAAACATACGGCGATGTAACCGAGGGAAGATTCCATCGGTTCCTTTAACTTTTATTCAAGAGATCCTATCACTGTATCTTCTAGTGGCTAGTGCCATCTGCACTAACCTACCTAACCATAAAATATTACGGATTCCGTTCAAAATATTTAGGCTAAACATTAAACTGCTGCATACGACCGCAATGTAATTAGTATTATACCAGCTACGCCTAATTAAAAATAAATCGACTTATAAATAATGCGATACAAAGAACATAAAACAATCTGAAGCCGGTTGTTCCATACGTGCATTGGCACGACTCCAACTCTTCACCGCTGGATTAGGTTTATTTCATGCGCTGTGATTATTCTGGACAGGATATTTGATAAGCAAACACCAAAGTAGCCCTAGTAACAACACATTACGTATATCTTACGATTATGACTTAGCTAATGGTTTTGTCAGAAGTTATTGAAGTGGACAATATACTTTACCCAGTGTATTGGGGTATCAGACAGACAAAATGTCTTTAAATGACTACCAGCCCTTAAATAATGAAAGAATGGGGCTGAGAAAATGGGGTTAGCAGCACTGTGTACCTACCTGTAGCAGAAGTGTGAAAGTTAATTATACATATAGGGCAAAGGGCATATTATATTCATTAGATCATTCTCTTGCTATGTTCTTATATTTTATTGGTACAAGGAAAATGATGACCATGTCGCACGTCTCACATTTCGCAGCACAAGTGAAATATTAAGATTTGTTGTTCTAGTTATTAATTAGTCCCATCACTCGTAATACAAGAATGTAAGGATACACTTATTTAATGATTATTCATATCCTAGGTAGACGCGCAGTAAACATCGTCGGTACTTACCTAATGTTTGACGTGGCATACTCCACAATTTATTTTCATTAGTAACATGCTATTAGTAATTTAATACGAAGGAAATATCTGTCTGATGTATGCTTAACACGAAGCAACTCAATATGAATTAAACAAGTGTCTGGCAAATAGGTACCTACGTGCATACATGGTGATATTGTATGCACTTGAAGCTAAAGAGACAAATAAATAGAAAACTGACGAATATATGAGTCTAGCCGAAGACAAAACCACTAAAAGGCTTTTTTTGATGTAGCGACGGGAGGAAACCCCTGAAACTTAGGGAGAAGATCATCAGCACGAAGGGACTTGCTGAGACGCCTGAGAGATGGCCTACCAACGCTGAATAGTATGGAGAATATACTGAAAATTCAGTCAAACAGATCTAGCTAATACAATACAATACAGATTGGTACCTAAATTGCAGTAGGAATGAAGAAAAGCTAGAACATTAGGAAGACAAGACAGTGAATATTTCAATGAATGCTATTGTTTCATGTATTGTTTTTCCTGTTCATAATTATAGGTACGTAGGTATATAATTGCATACCAGACCGTCTCGTGATTTTATTTCAAGCGTACGAAATTAACGTAGAAATGCGCAGTCATTCAACTGAGCAAGAGTTGCAATAAATAAGAAACAAAACATTTTGAATTTAGTCCAAGTGGAACACCGGAGCATGGTGCCGGCGTCAAGACGACTTCAGCATTGGCGATATAACTTTATCAAGATTTGCGTTCCTCACTGACAAATACTTGTAAATGATGCAATCTCTCAATTGCTTAGAACCGCATTGCGAAGAAATAGTTCTTAGTGTAGAGACAATTTTCTAGTGTCTGCAAGTTTGTGAGATATTATTGAAAGGCTGTTTGCAAGGGAACTTCTTGAAGAAATAGATCTAAAACGTATCCCTGTGATGCGGTTGAGTCAACATCTCGGAGGGACTTTAACAAAATCTTGAACAAATTTTTGTCCCCTACAGACAAAGGTGCCTCGTCTACGTACACAGGCCCAAAGGTTAATATGAAACGTGAAGAGTTTGACATTATTTTGTCGTCTTTTGACTAATAAATCAATATCAAAATGTCAAAGGGGGATTAAGGCTGACCTTTTTATCAGTATAAGCAATATCGTGCTTACCTACATACGTATCGATAACAAATGCGACATACGTTTTGTGGAAATAGCTACACATGTAGTTAGTACAATCTATAGCTATAGCACATAAGTGTATACAAACTACTTAGTGTAGGTATACCTAAAATATCCAAAAATAAATAATAGTAGCCTATTTCTACATTGTTTACAAAATGATAAACGATGTACGTATTTCTAGGTACGTTTACGTTTTACGAGCAAAATGATTACAGTGCCTTTAACCAAATGCCACTTTAGCGCTTGTTTAAAGAGAGAGTAGAAATCAAAATGTATGGGGATGACACTGACAAGGTAAAAATTTACGTCAATTCCATATAATTTAGTTTTCTACTCTACAAGTAGATAAGCGCTAAATGGCATTTGGCTACAACTGCAGAGAGGTTAAAAAGGTTCAAACTTGTATTTAGTGGAATATTGGCTAAAACCAAAAGATAATTTCATTTCTTTCAAGCGCTTACAGCGCAACAGACTATGTCTTTTGGATACGCTTATTTCTATATTTATTTCAAAGGAACACATCTCAAGGAATATCAAGCATGATTACTCCTGACTTAACGTGGTATATACGTGTATACTATATCTTAATAATGAATTATTATAAGCAATCATGATCACATTGCGGGTACGATATGTTTAATGTTATTGACCCACATAAATATTCAAATTAGCATGTTTACGCGGATCGATTACAATCTGGTGCTTTTCAATAGAATTTCAGTTTGTTAATAATTATTCATTTACTTGAATATACATAGAAACGTATAGGAAATAGAGGTTTGACTAGGTTTATTACCTAGGTATTGTATGACTAGATACCTTCAGAAGTGGTAATTAAAACTAATTTAAATACGTTGTGTACGTGTAAGCTAGTAAAGTAGTAATATTTACATCAGATAACACATTAAGCATAGAGTACCATTGTTTATTCGCGTTATGGAATGCCTGCATAAGATAAAGAGGCTAAGGTGAATCATTCGCTCACAAGTGTGATAAAACCTCTTTAGAGCTTAAAACTGGGTCACGCCCCGTTCTGTTCAGTTAGGATAGTTAGAGCAATACTCGGCCCGTTAATTTTCTCTATACTCATGAAGGTCACAGCCTTGCCATGCATTTATATAATAAAGGAAGAAGTACCAATAGCACATACATACTCGTATGTATTACCATAACATAAATGTTAGTAAGAACGAAAATTTTATCTCTGCAAAGCAAGTCAGTCCACAGATGTCAAAGTCAAAGCATTTGATTCAATTAAACCATAATTTGGTACTTTTAAAACGTCAACAAAATAAATAATATTCTGTCAGTCAGTGAAGTTAGGTGAAGCTAGGTGCTCATTCCAAAATGTAGATTCGAATGGAGAAGAACGAGCAAGAAACTCCATGAAAATTTAAGTTAGGGAAGTGCACAATGTGTCTGCTACATTCTTTATTTTTACAATTCAAAATACAGCTGTTGTAGGCGTGTGATCCACCTAGGAACAAGTTAAATCCAACTAGTAACTAGACCTACCCATAGAAGGTCAGACACGTGTGGTCAGTGGCCCACGCGTGTTGATTAGGAGATTTCCTTGCGACCGACCATTGTAACATATTAGGAGGCCTAGCGCGACCAGACCATTAACATTTGAATGAAAATAAATTATTTGACTCTATTCAAAAGAGTTAAAAAAATCTATTGAAGATTGTAAAAAGATCCACCAAGAATTTGATTCTGTATCACGAAGTCAGTCGTGGTGGCTCGGAGATTTAGGACGCCCGCTTCTCATGCATGAGGGTGCGGTTTCGAAACCTACCAACGGTTTATAACTCGGAAAAAGTACCAATGTGACTTTTTCCGAGTTATATGTAAGTACTTCCTAAGGTTATTTAGACACCACTGACGAACGGTGAAGGAAAATGTCGTGAGGAAACCTGGACTTATAATTTCTGATTATAAGTTTGAAATCGCTCACCCGCATTGAGTGGTGGTGATTAAACTGTCAAACACCAAGCGGTCACCGGTGACCGCGACCTATTGTTCTTTAATTGTGTCTATAAAACCGGTACTCGACGAGTTAATGCTCAAACCTTCTCCGTGTGAAAAGAGGCTTTGCTCAGCAGTGGGCATTTATATCTCTAGGCTGTTGATGATGATGATGATGATCACGAGGTGCTCCAAGATTGTTTAAATAAGAGATTAACAGACACCTATCTTTTATATTGAAAAAGCTTATAAGTAGTTTATAATATTATTGACATAAAAGAACTCCATTGAACCGTAGAGAATCCATTGTCTTTATTACAGCAACAAAATGGACGTTGCTAGTTTTTCTATGTGAGCGTGATGTTGCATTGCCACGATTTAAACTGTTGATACGACTATATGCGACACACGACACAATCTAATCTGCTCATAAATTAATTGTGGTTTTGACCCCTGCGTTCTTGGTTAACTTAAATCACGTTTAATGCAATTCAATATAACACTGGATATTTCCACTCGTTATTTGTGTTCTTATTAAATGTAAACCATGGTTAAATGGAATCGTTATCGAATAAAACGTTTTATTTTAGTTTGTAGTTTGCTAAAAATCCTTAATTTGCCTCGGTGTATTAGGTAGATGCTAGAGGCCGGGTCAGCCTTAATTTTGACTCTTTGAGCAAATAAATATGCAATAGCCTCTTTCTTTTTTTATATTTATTTTTGGTTTTTGTGCGGGAAAAATCATCTAATCTAATGACTTCTCCTGCCATGGGTGAAGCGAGAGGAAGTGTCAGACTCTTACTGAAACCACCCCATTCCTACTCCTGCTCGGAACTGGAGCTCCGGCAACTCACTAAGACTTCCGCAGCTCCGGTGGTATTTTTTAGGTAAAATCAATAAAATACCAAATTGTTGTATACAAATCAAAGAGTCATTCCTCGTAAGTCAAACTATTTATGAAGAGGATGTGACACAGGTCACATACCGAAAACGCTAACTAAAGTAGCATCCAACATACTGCCGAATGTCCCAAAGAAGGCGACAGATTGTAGTATTAAATAAAAAAATTAAAAAATTCCTCATGAATGTGTCCTAACAACACTTGTCTACATGTTTAAACACATTGCGCATTTTGAAAGTAAAATGCAATATTTGAATACTTAGCTTACTATGTGGCAACCAATTAGAATTAAATGTACCGCAATATATTCGAAACTACACGAAAACAAATACAATATTGCAAGTGCTACACAAGGTAAAGTGCACTTTACGAGTTTTTGTTTATATTGCTATGCCAATGTTATTGGTTCGACTCCCAATCTGTTGCCAATCATCTAAAGTTTAGTTTCTAAACACACGTGTATTTATATGTAAGTACCTATACAATAGGTCCAATCTTCAACATTCACCTTGATTTAACCTCAGGCATGTATTTACTTAAGTACTGTGTATGTTAGATTGCATTTAAAAAACCATTTGGTGTGTAAAAAACGGGACAAATCAAGATGTCTCGTTTTTGTGGTAACCCGTTAGATAATTATGATTGATGCAGAAAATTAGCAAATGGAATTCTCGAATTTGTGAATGTATACCACAGAGATATTTAAAAAAATGTATTATAAGTATTTATGATGAGTACTTATATGTTAGTGCAGGTTGCAAATAGATTAGGGCAGATGCCCAATACGGTCCGCGGAAGACCTAACGGGTTGCCGGGGCTCCGGCTCGAAGAGCAGGAGCAGGAACGGGGTGGTTTTTAGTCAGTACGAGTCTGACACTCCCTCTCGCCAACCCAAGGCGGGAGAAGCCATTGAATGATTTTCCCCCCTTAAAAAAAGGTTTCAAATAGATTTTAACTGTGTGAAGCTCACCTAAGTTTGACAGCTTATTGAGACAGATCGTCCACTGTTCCAAGTACCAATTAAAAGTAAAAAACGAATGTCAAAATACTCAAACTCATTCTGTCGCTACAAATTCTTTGTAAAATGACAGAGATGGCATGGTATTTAAGCAAAACTTAAAATTAAAAGTAACCTTTCAGTATTCGGGCGTAAGTCAGTAGGTAAGATAGAAGTCATAAGTAGGATGGTCACAAGAATGATAACAAAGACCAACAATAAGGATATTGCGTAATAAGGCCCTGCCATTCTGCCTAATAAGGCGAGTCTCATTGTCTATGTACAATCTCACCTGTTAATGCGGTAAACCGGGTCATTGACCTCCATGTCGGTCCATTCATCTCTCACATAATACATAGGAGGTATATAAGTATAGTTATAGTCAAAGAGATGGACAAGATATTAAGTTTTGTTATTTATATCTTTCTTGTTTAGTGTTTAACCAAGTGGTAATATCAAACTTTCAAGTAAGCAATTTTAAGTCCTTATAAGTAAGTACTCAATTCCTATTCACATCTTCTTTATTCTAGACGTCATAAATCGACAACAGTATCAATAGCTTGTAGCAATACCCTGCTAGACTGTACATATACAATTATACACCTCCTCTACTTAGGAGAATTATTTGAGAGGTTCAAGTTTATCAGAGAGCAACGTTGTCTGGTCTCTGACAAATATGTACTCGATTGAAATAAATATGAAAGGTATTCTATTTAAAGCACTTACATTTGCTTAACAAAATGCAATTGTAAAAGCACCTAATATTGCAATCAGGTGTGCCGTGGGTGTACCTAACTTTGATAATGAAAGCAAGGATATTACAATATCAAAAATGACGAAAGCAGGTCACCTCAGTATGCAAATAGTATGATACATATGTACGTATATGAACAAGTTATACTAATATGATATCATATAATAATGTATGTGGGTACCTAGATATGTAGGTAAGTACCTAAGTACCCTGATCGAATAAGAGCATTGTTAATTATTCCTCTACAGACAAAACAGGCATAGCAAATCCGTTTCCTATTCTTCATCAACACCAACGATAGTACGTCTATCTTTTAACTACGAATAAAGTACAAATTAAAACTAAACAAACTCCAGTATGAATCAAACATGAACTAAGAAATTGCATATAGGGAGATTCACTGTTACACAGTTCAAGTGCAGGTCATGCAAATCTCAATTTATCTGAGTGACCTAGGAGATTTAATGTCATACAGACGCAGTCTCAGTCTGTCTGTTTACAAGTCGTAACTGATAGCAAACGACCGACTGTTTACAGAGTTAAACACTAACAGTCTCTGACTAGGTCGAGGTTGTTTGTCGGAATCGTCCATAAAACTGATTCATAAAAATATTTATTGATTCCCTATATAAGATACTCATTTATCGAAATGAACGGTTAGAGATATAAATGTGGTTTTATCGAAGAAATAAAGTCAATAAAATCAGCCTTTACATATAAAAGGTTTTACTTAAGTAGGCACTAAAATTCTTAAGCTCATTAAGTCCAATTATATTTTTATTATTGAAAGGAAAAGCTGCAGTGCAGATTCGTATTGTCTCATTATAGCGTCGGAATAAATATATGCCGTATTAATTTGAAATTAAAATGAATTTAGAAGGAATCGTACATTCTACTACTAATTCACGGAAAACCATCGAAAATTTACATCTTCGTATTTGATAGTACTTATATGCAAATATCAGATATGCAACGTAGGTATTTTGTCAGGCGAATAAAGCACAATGGCTCAAGTCGGTGGGCGAGTGTTAGCCGCTCATTCGGCCGTCACGGCACAATTGTGACCGTTCAAGTGGAATCAAGTGCACTAAACTTCCATTACTTTTGTCAGAGTTGCGCCTACAGACATCCGTTAACAGCATTGTGAGAACTCCTGCCATAATAACTATTAACTAGTGCTGTATACATCTCTTTGAGCACTAATCTACTGGATGCGGGTTCCCACGACATCTCACGGTAATAACGGGAACATATTCTGTTAGGTACAAAGACCAGCCGACTGCGGACATTCAAATTATATACTTAAGTCATATTTATAATGTAAGGCAACTCTCCAATCTTTTCGTTACATACCGTTCCCGCAGTCTTTAAGACTCTCTTGAGAATCTCCGAATCACACATATTGTGATCATGATCAATACAGGAATTTAATATTTGTTGAGCATTAAACTTCTATTCATACATCATTTACTTACGCTATCAATTCTCTATTTCCAGGGCCTTTCGGTCTTTTATGAAGAAAGGAAAGAAGGGGCAGCAACACACTTCCTCAGAAAAATCAGCGAGCAATAATCAATTAAATGGGGAAACTTCGCCTATTGTCTACAGAAGAGCGCTGCAATGTAAGAATAGTTTATTCAATACCTACAGCCTACACTACAATATAGACATAGGACACTTACTTACGTGACCTAGGTTATGTCATAGGCCCATTGTATCTAATTGAGAACGAGTATATTGAAGTAATACAATTGACTACTGCTATACAGTACCTTCTTTACCATGAGGGGCACCCGGGGCCCGTGCCCAGGGGCCCAATTCTCAGGGGGCCCCGGAGGACCTACAATTTTTACGACGAACCCGCCACACGTTCAATTTCAATTACCGCACGAAGCAAATTTCCATTCCATCCACAGATGGAATGGAAATTTGCAATTGTTTCGGGTCTGGGTATGTGAACTTGTATGTTAGTAAATCCCTCACAACATAAGAGAAAATCCTGGTATGGAGCAACGTTACAAAAAGGAACACTCCAAAAGGGCCCTCAATTATTGTGAAACTATTGAAACAATTGAAACAAGTAAAACAAGTGAATTTATTTCTGCTAATAGGCTACAGGGCAGCACTTTTACACGTCAATTTTATCAAGCAAACGATGAGACAGCGTCGATGAGGTCAACATTTCCCACAAACTCAGAGGTCCGTCTCTTTTAAAGTCCAGACAAATATGTATAAAAGATTATGTGTGCAAGTTCTTCCTGTAATGGCCTTTTGAGGAAAGAACCACAGTTTGTGCGAACCCGTTCTGAAGGCAGTACGCATGTGTCAGTTTACAATCAGCGCAATTAACAGGCTGACTGATCCGACGAACATTGTGTACCCAATTGAGGGCCCCAGCGTAGTCTAAGACAACCCTGCTGCTATATTATACTTACAAAGATACTACTGGGCCATCGATGTCTAGGGTAATACGAAAATGTTTTCTGTATTTTCGGAGAAGAATGGCTTTCCTAAAATTACGTTTTTTTATGACGTCGTCACCAACACACTTGCAATGCCTCTGAGGTTGCAGGTGGACATAATGCGATTGCTGTACCATTATCTGTACTGAACCGACCGATTCGATAGATATACTGGAAAGACGCTTACAGCTTTAAAACTTTTGCCGATAAATAATTAGAACATTAATGGGTTACAGATTCAACAGCGTCGACGACAGGTGCTCGGAGTACAGTAGGGTCTCCTGATCGCTATGTGTACGGTGGCTCCATCACTCCCCTGCCTCGCTCCCGGTTTCAAGAGCGACTTAGGAGTACCAGCCATCATGAAGTTCAATCATTGAGGTAAGATTATCTTTTGGAGACAGCAAAATATTTCAACTAGCCTTCCATTTGTTGTACTTAAGTAGCTATTTGACGGCGTTACTCGACTAATTTCAAGGCATACCAAGAGCCCATAATAATCAGAGCGGACTTTGTGGTGCTCACTAACAGAAAAGGGCTGCATAATTAGTTACATACAAACGTGACATATCTTACCTGTCACAATCATTATTATGCTTTAGAATAATCATTGCCGAGATATAAATACAAGGTGACCATGACTTATGTGACTTTAACTTATTGCTTAAGAAGAATATACCTAGATACAAGCTTATGTGCATAAAACCATAACCTTTGAAGTCGATAAGGAAAATCTTATTTTCCTTATGATTTGTTTTATGACCTGTGGGCTATAAGGTAGGTAGTATAAGGTATAATTTCCCAATACCTACTTATTATACTGTTTGGGTATATGTACATTAGTTTGCCCTAACCCTACTTTTTAAGGTATATCCGACGACACGACCTTCGAACATTTAACAAAAACGTTTTTTAAAAGAAAACGTGTGTGGATAAATGTTGTCTAAAAAATTAATATCCATTTTTTAATTTCCAGTACAACCCCGCGGTTGGCCCGAAGCGAAGTGTCAGGGTCTCGACTGAGCGTCGAGAGTACAAACCCGTTCGACGAAGATGGACCTGTACCTCCTGTCCGCGCTTCAAGACGTAAGAAAAAGCGCGCTCCTCTACCACCTGGGCCCGTCTACACGACTCCTGAGTCAGCTGATACAACGGTACGGTCCTTTATTTAGTCGTAAAACGATCAATAATGAATGGGTTTGATTTTGATTGTAGAATTAATTTAAGTAAACCATTCATGGAATCACAGGGTTCCGATCACTTACAAGGCTCAACGAGGGCCCAAAAGCCTGTTGAAAGTGAAGTGAAATTATATTATGTATCGTGCAAATTGGTACAAATGCTAAGTCAGTTATTTAATTTTGTCAAAACTAGGAGACGTCCAGTGAGTCACCACAAGAGCAATAAACTACATAGCTTCAGAACATTGGTATTCAGAATATTGGAATTTACAAAAGGTGTTACAAAATACGGTGATATTGTTGTCTAATCGCAGAAAAATTACACAGCACTGCTAAATTATAGCATTGATGCACTCGCATAACAAAAGAATTTAATGGTTTATAAAACTGTTGCATTTCATATAGGTAGGGGTCGATATGGAACGGCAACTGTTTCGTAGGCTATTTAGGTATCTTAACATACTTATTTAAAGGTTAAAGGGTACTTAACGCTTTGTGTAATACTATTTATTGACCACCGCTACTTGTCCGTATTATTCACGATTCTAACATACTACAGGACAGGGCCCAAAATGGCCTTAAACATAACTCAAAGTTTCAACTAAAACTAATCACAAAGACGTGCTTTCTTAACGATAACTTTACATTTTACAGGTGACCAGTGTGACTTCAGAACTAGAAATAAGTAAAACCGAGGACAAGAAATTGAATAACACTGATGGCGATTTAGAAATAGAAGACATGAACTTGAATATTGAACTCAAAATAGTGGAAGATGAAGATGTGAAAGACAAAACAGAATCTGTAGACGATAAGCCAAAGAGTCCTGACGCCGTTAACAATAATACTGAAGTCTCGGTAACTACGACGGAAAAAGTAGACAACGAAGAAACAAAACCTACTGAATCCAAAGAAAGCGAAGTAACACTTAGAAGTTCATCGGAAGAGGACATCCTAAGCTCAGCTGCATTCCCTAAAATAGACATCGTAACATACAGACGTAACTCTAGCGTTAATGAAGATGACATACGATTACGACGAGGTAATTTAGAGGACTTCCAGACACTTAATAATAAAAGAAGTAAGAGCCTCACTAATACCTTAGACACGACGTACACAACATACGATATTAACTTAAATGAGAACATCGTGCACACTAATGGAAACGACGCGCCGCAGAAAGTTGTATGCAAACTTTATGAAGATCCACAAACTAAAAAGAGTATTGAAACAATATCAAGTACAGAGAAAGAGTTTTTGGAAATAGACAGAGCTACTAGAGAACTTGAGAGAGAGATAAACAAACTGAACTCCGCTTTAAACGAGGATGATATTCCAAGCGTAGAAACAAGACTGTCGGTGTCGGAAATCAAAAGAAGGTTCGATAAAAAGGATGCATCGTCACCAAATCCAATACCAAAGCCTAGAAGGAGTCACTACGGAGGCGGCTCAAGTACTCCATGAGTCCATTATTGTTAACCAAATGTAACTTAAATATGGCTGTTTTACTGTGGACCCTACAATAAAAACAATTTCATTTAGTACATCTTGTATGTTGTGAGCGGTTTGCTATTAAAAAGTAGATCATATTTATATTATACTTATCATATCAATAAACGAACAACGTATTAGCTATTAGTATTTGTAGGAAAATGGCCTTAATATATTACATACAATGAACATAATACAAATTAACATAATTTGTTATCTAGAGAAAGTCAATGAGTTTTACTAGTATTTAGTAGATAAGTACGATGTGTTGTAATATGTGATTTTTAGGTAATAACGATCGGTTTAGACATAATCGGATCTCAAACATTCGCAAAGGGGATTGCAATAGGTACTGTAACGATGCAGTTTCATAATAAATGCTTAACTAAAATTCTAGTGCCTTCAATACAAGTACGTAAATGACAAAATAAATTGTTTTGCCATAAAATATTATGAATATTTAGCGGCGTAGTATAATTTATTTGTGATAAATATTTTATTATATTGAATGTTGCTTTGGTAGTACGTAATAGTCACCGTCACGTGAGAAAATATGCTGTTGTTAAAACGAATGTGTACCTTCAAAAAAATTAGTGAATGGTGACATAGTACACTATAATTTTGTGTGCAAAACTCCTAATTATTTATACAAATGTTCACAATGGGATTAGTTATTTGTTAGTTCAGACATTGTTGTTTAATAAATTATTATTCTATTGATACCATGGTGTTTTATTGTGTTAATAGGGTGTGTTTAAATAAAACAAATTACTTAATATGTCTTGTAAAAATATAATAATATGCATATCAGTGGATACAACATAGAATATTTGAAATATATCAACATATTGATACTTACTATTATGACGAATGCTTATAATCTACTTATTCTATCTTTCTTATACTTGATGAATCTGGGTAAGTTTGATGTTGCAGTGCTGACGAGGACCTTGTATTCTTTTGGAAGCCTTTTCTGTTGCCTTGCCTGGAATTACCACAATCATTTTAATTAATTGTAACTTGACTCACTAAAAGATCAAGGCAAAGTAAATTTTCACCTAATATTTACAAACTATTTCAAACTTACCTTATTTTTGAGTATTGGTGCTAGAATGGCCAATTTATCAGTCAATTTAACTTTAGCTGCTAAAACATCAGTTTCATCTTCAGAGTACACATCAACAAGAGTGTCTATTGCTTCAGCCAGAACCCAGACTTCATTCTCCTTATGTGCTTGTTCTAATATAAACTCTGTTATGGTGCATATAACGTTGCTAGTGACGTCATTCAGGTTATTGACTAACAGTAAAGCCAGGATCCCAACCATGCGGATTAGGTTCGACCTTATCTCTGGCACTTGACATTCCTTAATACCTGTAAGCATAAGCTGAAACAAAATGACGACATATTTATTTCGGATAACAGATTACATGGTGTTTATACATAGAAAACTTAATAAAAAGATTATTTTAAATTTTGAACTTAAATTGAGATGGACCCAAGATACGCCCTTGGGAATCCCATCGTTAAACCAGTATAATTCATTATAAACAATTTCAAACATTAAAAATATTTCTTTCATACTTCAGTCAGGATGAATTTACCTCAATATCTGATAAAGCCAGATCACTGAACAAGTTACAGTCATTACTGTTCCCACTATCTCTAAACTTGATCTTATCTAAAGCTGCTCTCATGACTGCTGTAGCTGATTCTGCTAGATTTTCATTTTCCGGGTCCTGCTTGAATGCTAATTTTCCTGTATCCACCCAAATTTTATAGACACCATTCACACCGCCAAGGTTTTCAATAGGAAGTGTGGATAACAGATTATTTATACACAGAAGTGCTCGAGTTTGTAAGCTTAGTAATCTGAAATTAAAGAAACAGTTAAATGTTACATACACATCATAAAAATAGTAAACATACCACACAAGAAGTCTATTTAAAAAATGTATAAGTACCTCTTGTAAATCAATTGTGATCCATCATACTCCTTCAATATTAACATAACATTCTGTGCAGGCAATTGTGTTCTAGCCCAAACTTTATCAAATACTTCCAATGAAATAAAAGCTTCCATCATTTCAGGTGGTAGTTTATCTTCTGCAAGAACACCTTCATCACCATTCTCACAAAGTTCCTCATCAGCTTCATCGCTTTCAGAGGAATCATTGCCTTGATCATCACCATCTGTAGGATAAATAATTGTATGCATTAAACCTACACCATATCCTGTATTGTAAGGAAATACAAATTAGTATTAGAATTAGAATGTCCTTACCTTCACATGAACAAATATTGGCAATAATTTCTATGGAACTTTGTTGGGCTGTTAACATTTGTGTCACAGATTGTATCTGACTATCTAACTGTTGTGCTGCTTTTCCTTTTGGTGCTTCAACTTTCCCAGGACCGTCACTCAAAGGCACATTACTAGAAAGCTGACTACAGATGAGCCTGTGGTCTACAGACAGAGTATTAGCTAGAATAGTCATTATTCTCCGAATTACATCAACTGGCAATGTAGTTATATTGCCACCACATGTGTTGATAATCACTCCTGCTGCGAGCGTTTTTACTAGTAGTACTGAAGGATCAGTGCCCTCTAGTCCCAACAATGTTTCCAGTTGCTTTTCAGCATTCGACTTTATTTTATTCATTGCAGCCGGATTGTCTTCCACAACAACAAACAGACATTGTAAAACTGCTGTTACTATTTCACTGGAGAAGGTGCCAAGGTCTAAGTAACGAGGGAGGATGTCTAATATTCTAGACTGGCCCAGGTATTTTACTGCAAGATCTGTAAAAGAAATAATATTGATGTAAGTAGGCGTATCACAGGAAATAATGCATTATGATATTTTCATGATTATTTGCAACATTGTCCTCACCAGAACTTTCGCACAAATTCAACAGTAAATTGACACACTGGATAAATGTATCACTATCTTCATCTTTTGTTTTAGAATTTGGATCAGGCACCCAACTTTCAGCATGCTGGAAGAAATGGAAAATGAATGCTGTTAATATTTTGTTTCTAACCACAAACTTTATCATTAATGTTTTAAAGCATTCTTTTTTCTTTGGGTTACACTGTACACCTTTGTTTTTCTAGCACTTAAGTTACATAGTGTTATGCAATTATTACACAACAAACCTCATGGAAATAGCATGTCACTGGAGTCATAACGTCTTGCTCCATCATAGCATCACAGGTTTCCATGGCAATTGTAGACAAATTTCGTAATGCACCAGCTGCTGCATTCCTCACAGAACTGGCTGGATCGAGCAACAATGGAGCTGCGACTTTAACTAATCCTCGATTTATAATCTGTGGTATGTTTTCTGGGTTCTCTATTAGCATAGCAAAAGTTTGTAGACCACAGTATTTTTCTTCAATATCAGCACCCTAAAAACCGTTTAAACATTACAAATTACATCGAATACAAATAGATAATGCAAGCAAATTCCATTTATATTACATCTCTATACATAAATAATGATAAATGTAGTTAAACATTTGAAATAAAGCAGGATGAACCAACATAAACTTCAACTCCACTTACCTGTAACTGATCTAGTATAGTTTGAATGGCATTTTCT
Organism: Spodoptera littoralis; assembly: GCA_902850265.1. Lineage (NCBI taxonomy): Eukaryota > Metazoa > Arthropoda > Insecta > Lepidoptera > Noctuidae > Spodoptera > Spodoptera littoralis. The sequence continues at coordinate 9,763,966 of LR824533.2, forward strand.
TTGTTGTCAACAGGCAGTTGCTCTTCCTCATCACTATTATCCGCCGCCAAACTTCTTTTCGCTCTAGGAGGTTTAGATTTCCTAATTTTACCCATTTTGTAGAAGTAAACCTAACCCTCAAATTCACAAACCAACAACACGTGTGGCTGTATCAAGCAAGTGTCAATTGTAACTGACAACTGACAGTCTGACACACGTCTAACGTCAATAAAATCAAGAATGATAGTGACATTAGTGACAACGACAGCCACATCGTAGCGTTCGCATTGTAGCATAATTATTTTATTTTAACTTAAACCGCGTTCGTGCTGATACTTATTTTATTTCATCTTTCATTCATTTAGACAAAATATCTTCTTATACTTGTGCTTGTATATGAAGAAGTAGTGGCCCGGAGGTTTAAGACGCCCACTTCTCATTCATGAGGGTGCGGTTTCGAAACCTACCAACGGCAAGTACCAATGTGACTTTTCAGAGTTATATGTACATACGTTCCAAGATTATTCAGACACCACTGACAAACGGTGAAGGAAACATCGTGAGGATACCTAGGCTTATCATTTCTAATTATAAGTTTGAAATCACCAACCCGCATTGAGAAAGCGTGGTGATTAATGCTCAAACCTTATCCGTGTGATAAGAGGCTTTGCTCAGCAGGCTTTATTTTCATTTATATGCTGTTGATGAATATTCTCTTTAACAATAGTAGCCCTACTATGTATATTAATACATGTCGCGGAGAACCTAACGGGTAACCGGGCCTCCGGCTCGACGTGCAGGAGAAGGAACGGGGTGGTTTTTAGTCAGTACCTAAGAGTCTGACACTCCCTTCCGCCTCACCCAGGTGGGAGCAGTCATTCGATGATTTTCCCCCTTAAAATATATATATATATATACACATATATGAATACATAAAATACTTAATAAATGTCTCACACACAAGCGAAAAAGGTTTTGTCAAACTTGAGATTTCAATAATAATATCCTATTCAATCCTTAACCTTATATGGGTATCAAAATGTTCTGTAATAAAAACGTATGTTGTTCATAAATATGAAAACATTTTACTCGAACTGGTTTTACTTTTTTTTAACTTTTTTTAAAAAATGACAATATAATTGTTTTTGTCAATATTTTAGATGTCAGGCAACGACACTTGTTTAATATTTATTAAATTTAGTTTTTAATGATAGATCTACACTAGTTTTGTAATTGCTGTAATTTGTATATTTAATTAATTATTAATTTGTTGAATTTTCATTACTTATTGTGAACAATGGTAAGTAAAAAAAAATCTACTTCGAGGGTTTGCAGGAACAATGTTGGAGATCGATTCCCATTATTGTGTACACAACATAACATCTTGGCATCTTGTTACACTTTAACCTGCCTTTTCGTCGCCTGAGGGATAGTCAGGTCCACTGCATATACAGTGTGGCACACAACAAGTCCAAAGGGGTAGTAGGTAAAAGGAACATACTGTAAGAAGTAGACAATGTTACTAATTATAAAATTAATCATTGCATTTTTTTAATAATTCTAACTGTATACATTTCAAATAATCGAGTTGAACTGGGAATCAACATGACGTCTCGGGCCGAGTCCTCTTGCTTGGTTGCTCACGGTCACTCAGTCAACTAGGCCTAGGCAGTCAAAGTAACAATGTGCAGTAACTAGATGTCCAATTCTGTCACTTGTTTCACCGTGCAGTCAAATGCTCAAAAGTTCCATTGCAGGTGTACGACTATTTCGACAAATATACCTTTTTGTGTGAAATGTATGATGAAGAGGCGGATAAAATAATAGAATTGGTCTTAAATTTTTTTCCTTTCGATAATTCATGTCAAGTAATAGACGTGAAAAAAGGGAAAAATCTTGTGAGTCGAGTACAGCTGCCGACACTCAAATTGGAAATGTTGGAAATTGGCAATATAATAAATATATTTTCGAAATTGCTCCTTATCACAGATTGCGCACCTGCTACACGGAAGACACTGTTTTATAAATACGAAAGGTTAGTAAAAATTAAACGCTTATAAACTTCCTAACGCATACTGGTTAACTTATTACATTCAATCTACTAAATCTACAGCTACTTACCCACCTTTTTTGAGGGGGAAATTATCCTATGACTTCTCCCGCCCGGGTGAGACGAGAGGGAGTGTCAGACTCTTACTGACTAAAAACCACTCTGTTCCTACTCCTCCGGCCTTCGAGCAGGATCCCCGGTAACCGGAGTTACCTACCTTGTTTAAGAAATAACCAACTTCCCCAAATTAAATTATACCTACCCACGTCTATTCACGAACCTACTTTCATTTGCAGTACTTTCGCCCTTATAAAACCAGTACCACCAGATTTACATGGAAAAATAATAACATTTATAACAAAAAATGGGTTCCGTATAGTGCGCATGAAGAATGGAAAAATTAATAAAGAAGGCGCATTGGCACTTTATAACCACATTTCTGGAAGTAGTATGCTCCCGTAAGTAAACAGACCCAGTATGTCAGAATTAGACCAATTTCGACTGGTTTCATGCTATGCTAGAGGCTCATATTCATGAGCAGCATTCCGCGACCCGAGACGAGGCGACTATCGCGCTGCTACTGACATTTTATATACGTGATGTAGGTACGTGTGACGTATTATATACGTACTTATGTATGAAAATATCTTACTTTCGTCCAAACTACAACATATGCAAGCTTTCTTAATTTCATTCCATATTCCGTGATATCGATCATAAATTCATAACACAAATTTTAGAATTATAGTTGACTACGTAACTAGTGGCGAAGTGATTGGACTAGAGCTGGTGGGACGCAACGCAATACAGGAGTGGCGGCGCTGTTTGGGGGCGACAAACCCAGCTGAAGCTGAGCCTGGTTCTCTAAGACACTTATACGGAGAAAATACGCTTCGAAACATTGCCCACGGTTGTACCACTACACAAGACGTTGCTGACGTAGGTAGCCTTTAACCGCTTAAATGCACCGATATGAAACACACACGTTTAGACACACGATGGGTTAAAAGTTAAAACATATTGAAGCAGACAGAAAAAAAATCGATTTGGTCCAAAATTCTAATGTTTACCTGTATCTTGTCATGCCCAATAAACTAAGCTGTACCCGAAGAACTTCTTTGAACTTGGATAGGTATCTATTTTTAACAATTTACTCAATAATGAGTTCATTATTTACTAGATGTTGGAGTTATTCTTTGGATATGAAAAGGGGCACGTGCCACGCGTCCCATACAGAGCGACATTCGAGAACTGCACTTGTTGCGTGATCAAACCTCATGCCGTACTGGAAGGCAACGTCGGCGCTATCCTGGAACAAATAACGACCTCTGGAAAGTTCCATATCACCGCCATGGCCATGTTTTCTGTTACACTATCTAATGCTGCAGAATTTTATGAAGTTTATAAAGGAGTTTTGCCTGAATACGAGGTTTGTGCTTACCTATGTGTGCTTTTTCATATACTTAAGTTGTGACTACATCTCATATTGGTGTTGGTCTTCATCAATCGTATGACACGTCGCGGGTAATCTTCACAGAGCTTTAGTCCTTAACGTGTAAACTTGTGAAAAAACATTATTCACATAAAAGCAAAAATGACCCATTTATATAAAATATATTTAGATACTTAAATAACCAATTTCAGGCGATGAGCATTCACCTGGCGGAAGGCAAGTGTGTTGCCTTGGAAATCAAATCTGCTAATCCCGAGGAGAACTGTATCTGCGCATTCAGACAATTATGTGGACCTCGAGACCCGGTATGTCTACTTTTATATGTGAACTTAAAACTGTTCCTTTTTGTTCCTAAATCTTAAAAGCAAATTATTGCCTGTTCAAAATATACGTATTCCCATCAATACAATAGACAACTTCAGACAGAAGACTGTAGATTTATGCTGTAGGTATTGTTGAGAATTTCTTAATTGAAAAACCCAATAGGTTGTTCCATACTCCCAGGGCCGGATTTAGGGGGGGGCAACCGGGGCGAAAGCCCCGGGGCCTCCACAAGCAGGGGGCCTCCACAATAGAGACTTCGGAAAAAAAATCTTTCAAATTTCAAGTAGTAAACCTAGTAAACATCTTTTCTTTGATTTTTTTTTTCGCTTTTACCTTTACCTACAGCCTAAAGTACTTTATACATACATGATTATTTGATTATATTAATTTTAAATATTAACAGAAACAGAAATCATTGATCTATATTTGTTCACTCCAATCAGGCAATCAGTGAAATATCAAAATCACAAATGGCTCTGATAAGCACTTCCAATTTACTACCCATCTTGAGGGAGTACCCCAATGGCTCAATGGCTCAGTGGGATGGTACTTGCCCGCAACCTCGGAGGTTGGCTATTCGATTCCGTGTCTCGACCATTAAAAAAATTAATTGCAGTATGTGAACAATTGGTATTCTTCAATTCTTAAACTAGAAATCTGTCGAGCGTCCTCGAAATCTATCGAGCATCCTCGATCGTTTTCGAGCGTCCCCGATTGTTTTCGAGCGTCCTCGAAATCTATCGAGAGTCCTCGATCGTTTTCGAGCGTCCTCGAAATCTATCGGGCGTCCTCGAAATCTATCGGGCGTCCTCGAAATCTATCGAGCGTCCTCGAAATCTATCGAGCGTCCGCGTCCTCGAAATCTATCGGGCGTCCTCGAAATCTATCGAGCGTCCTCGAAATCTATCGAGAGTCCTCGATCGTTTTCGAGCGTCCTCGATTGTTTTCGAGCGTCCTCGAAATCTATCGGGCGTCCTCGAAATCTATCGAGCGTCCTCGAAATCAATCGAGCGTCCTCGAAATCTATCGAGCGTCCTCGAAATCTATCGGGCGTCCTCGAAATCTATCGAGCGTCCTCGAAATCTATCGGGCGTCCTCGAAATCTATCGGGCGTCCTCGAAATCTATCGAGCGTCCTCGAAATCTATCGAGCGTCCTCGATCGTTTTCGAGCGTCCTCGATTATTTTCGAGCATCCTCGATCGTTTTCGAGCGTCCTCGAAATCTATCGGGCGTCCTCGAAATCTATCGAGCGTCCTCGAAATCAATCGGGCGTCCTCGATTGTTTTCGAGCGTCCTCGATCGTTTTCGAGCGTCCTCGATTGTTTTCGAGCGTCCTCGAAATCAATCGAGCGTCCTCGAAATCTATCGAGCGTCCTCGAAATCAATCGAGCGTCCTCGATTGTTTTCGAGCGTCCTCGATCGTTTTCGAGCGTCCTCGATTGTTTTCGAGCGTCCTCGATCGTTTTCGAGCGTCCTCGAAATTTATAGGGCGTCCTCGATCGTTTTCGAGCATCCTCGAAATCTATCGAGAGTCCTCGATCGTTTTCGAGCGTCCTCGAAATCTATCGGGCGTCCTCGATTGTTTTCGAGCGTCCTCGAAATCTATCGAGAGTCCTCGATCGTTTTCCAGCGTCCTCGAAATCTATCGGGCGTCCTCGAAATCTATCGAGCGTCCTCGAAATCAATCGAGCGTTCTCGATCGTTTTCGAGCGTCCTCGAAATCAAGGGAGCGTCCTCGATCTCAATCTGGAAAATAATTTGGGGCAAGGGGGCCTCCACTCCTTTGTTGCCCCGAGGCCTCTGGACCCCTAAATCCGGCCCTGCATACTCCTGTATGGAACATTCACATCAAGTTCATTCTCATACCTTGTATTCAATTCTTAGTTGCTTTTACACCCAACAAACATTGGTTATTTCAGGATCTATGTCGCCAGTTGTATCCTAAGTCAATAAGGGCTTTGTACGGAAAAACATTAGTCCACAATGCAGTACATTGCACAGACCTCCCTGAAGATGGGGAATCAGAAGTTGAATACTTTTTCAAACTGTTAGCCAATGAATAGGTTTGAAAGTCTGTAGTTCTTTATTTATGTTACTTAATTTATAGTACCTAAAATAAAAATTATTTTAATTAGATTTAATGGATGCCTAACATAGTTTGGTACAACTAAGCAAATGAAATTTTTTGATATATCTCATCTCTTACGTAGTCTATAATATGCAACCCGCAAGTCGCGGATCGCCAAACGATTGACAGCAGCCGTTGAACTTACTTGAAAGTAGGTACTGCGTCAACCAACCTGATATTTTTTTACTACGTGCGAAATGGTTAAAGACTGCATAACAAAATTGAACATTACGTACACAACAACAGTAAGTAGACTTACTTATCTTAATTATTTAGGCTACGATGTACCAAGTTTAATGTACCAACCTATTTTTTTAAACTTGGGTGATTTAATCGAAGCAAGTCCTTATAAGACAGGAAAAACGTGACGCATTTAACAAGATGTTTCACTATAGTGTTACAAATGAAACTAACAAAAAAGCTGTACCACCCTTGCGTTGGTACCTACTTGCCTACCTAGTTACACCAGCTGATAGATGTTGTGCAAACATCTACAAGGAGAGAGAATAGGATGTGCAAACATCAGACCGCCCGCACGGCGCCATGGACTTCACAAGTTAGGGAACTTTGGAAAATACAAACTGAAATAGTTCATCCCAATCCTACTAATCAGGATATAGAATTTAATGTTGATTTAAGTCTTGAATAAGTTTTACATGATGAGGCCGTTTCAGTTAGTTTATACTAATTTTGTGCTTAAATTAATGACTAAGTAGGTACCTTACCTACCGAACTACTACTAACCTACTATTACCAATCTTTCTTTTCATCAAGTTATCGTTTGTTATATTACAAACTTTTAGCAAGTCACTTTTATCTAGCAGATGCCTACAAACTTAGAATTCTATTCTTATCAAAAGCCTAGTTCAATGTAGGATAAATAAGGTATTCTACAAATAATTCATTGATGGAATTTTTATTTTAGTTTAATTCAAAATTGAGTGTAGCTAATAAAAGAGTCGGGCGGTTGAGCGCGAGTCGCGAGGCAGATGCGGCGGCGTCTTTGTAAACCGCCGACCGACTCATTTACATTTATGTTTCAAAATCTGGCCGCGGGACGGACTTGTCGACTCCCCACTAGTGCTGTCTGACTTAACACCTGTCGACAAATTCAATTTAAATAATTCTCATTACCAATGTTGCGTTCTCAGCTTTTCCATTATAAAATTGCTTTTCTCTTTAATGAGGTACGAAGGAGGTCAAGGAGGTACCGATTTTATTCGATATTTCTTTTTCAATATTGTTTCTTTTTTTCAATTAGACGTAGAAGGTACTTTTGTAAGTCATAAAGAGGTACGTATCTCTCATCCAGTGTAGTTTACCTTACCTAGGTCCTGTCTATCTAACTCCCTATTTAGTTTCTTAAAAATCCTATTATCTTTGCAAATAAAATTAAATCTAAACCCATTTCATGATTCGATTGAAAACAAAAATCGATTTTAGAGCAGTACCTACACGAGTCGATGCAGGCGACATAACTGACTTCACTAGGGTGCAGCGCGAGCCGGGAGCGGGCGGCGCGCGGCGCCCGGTAGCCGGCTCTCGAGCTTTCTTCATAAATCAAAAAGTTGTTTTTGTGTCTTATCGGCGGATAATCGGCGGCTGCTACCGCGCTGCCGATGCCGCTCACCCCCCTCCCTCGCCACAAGACCGCTATCGCCCGGATGGACATTAACTTTTTGTCGAATTTTAATGGGAATTAAACATAACGAACCGATTATCATTACCTACGTCTCCACCACCACATCCATCGATTTCGGCCCCGCTAAATGGAAGCTATTAAAGGATTTTAGTGTAATAGATAACGAAGGGTAATAACTAGAAAACTATGACTCCGCCAGTTTGGAATGCAGGCTCGACTAGACAATGTCGAAATGAGCCTTTGTTTTCAGAGATTAAAAATAAATTCTATTCTTTTAACCATTTTTGGGATTCCAAATTTATGTATACAGAAGATTTTGTCCTTGATCATGCTTTTGGACACTGACGTTTTAATTCTAACTTAACCCTTCAAACGCGATACTTAACATTTTGATAGATACCTATAATAGATAAAAAATATTATTTACGCAGTTATCGACTGCAGCCCGACCGAGTATTGCGTTAGCGGTCCGCAATTTATGAATCTGAGTCATTTTGAATCGAAAACAAAATGATGGTAGTAAAACATCAGGGCAGGCTAATACCACTAGAGCACAAAGTGCTGTAGACAGATAATTTGGTGTAACGTCGAGTGATGAGCGTGGTATATGCGTATCGGCGGCGTGGCTTGGCGGGCTCGCTCGTGTGATCGTGTCAGCACATCTACTTCGCCTAATTGCACCCCCGCAGCGTGATGGATGGTCCGCGCCAGGCTGCCCGGCATCCCCCCCCTCGCCGCACAACCTCGCACCCCTCCCCGCGGCACACCCCACGAACACAAGGGTTGTTCCCAGAAATTCCATTATCATCCAACTCGCCTCGTGTGCCGCTTCATTTAACATTAACAACGCGCCGACTGTTACAATCGTCTTATTGTATTGAACACAGGAGTTTCTGAAATTCCACTATTTGGTTGTTGGTAGGTCAAATTACATAGAAACTGGTGAAAAAATAAGCTTATTTCTAGAAAGTCAACAACACTTACGTATTGGGGCCTGGATCGTTAGAAGACCATTTTACTGGGAAGTGTATGTGATTAATAGATTAAAACTTAGTCAATGCAATAAAAACAGCAATGAACAAACATTAACTGTCACTTATTCCTTGAAAGTGTAGGTAGAGGTTTACTCAACTTGTTCTAAAACGACCTAGGTGATAATTTTAGTAGCAACTAAACAACTTACGTGGAGAACAACTGCTTAGAATCTAAAGACACAAAAACAAATTATTAAGTTACCTACTTACTTGATACCAAAAAAACTAAAAACCATAACTAATTCGCTACTACATTTATGTATATTAGCTAAACTTGTTTAGTGCTATAAAAACAAAAGTTTTACTTTCAATAAAAAATCCGACTAAGTATCAAATTATTTCCATTCCGACTATAATCGATGGATGAGACATCCGACCCCTAATCGCTATTTTAATGTTTCGGTTTTATGTCTTTCAAAGAAATAACAAAGAGCACTATAGAAATCCATGATTTATAATCGTCGTAAAGAAATGTTTCATGGCACACATTAAATTCTTGAACAAAAACAGGACGTCAAGCTTCCCCAGTAAACCTTATTTTTAATATCTTAGGTATCATTATCTACCGTGAATAATAAAAGGATCAAAGGTTGATTCTTATTGTGTATGTCAATATAAATTCCGGCTGTTCGCCTTTTGTGTTGCATTGCGTGTCGTTCGTTCATCAAACGTCGGCGTCGATGGTAACCGTGGGTACAGCACTAACTTAATAAAGGGGTGTTCAAAGAGTGTATATTACAAGGTTGTCGTCAGAAATCCACCCTTTTCCGGTCGACCGAATAGAAAGGAAGCGAAAAAAGATCAATATTTGGACAGAAATTATTATAACGCACACGACCGGACGCGAATACGCTCAGCGGCGCTAATAAAACGTAGAGCAGGATGCGATTTTCGACGGAATCATGTTAACTCGTCTGTTCTCAGCGTTCTCTTGTCACAACAGAGTTGAGTTTTTTACACGATTCAATTGAATCGGATATCGAGCCCAGCGGCGGTGGCAGTGCAGCTTGTATGCTCCGAGCGAATCTCATTGAACCGGCATCGCGTACTTCCGCAACACAATCCGATCCCGCAGCCATTGAACACGATCCGGTGTTTATTTTTCTCGGAGCTCCAACCCATATAATGGGTTTACAAAAAGAGTGTTTTTTGTCCGCGTAATGTCGCAAGTTCTCAACTGTAGGAATTAGACGGTAGACCACGTGGTGAAAGATCCTCAGCTTTCATAGGTCCTGGATAATCCATAATCCTTCCATCTACCTGCCAGATGTATTTTCTTTGAATTAGTCTTGAATGAACTATGTTTTTCAGGCACAATTTCCCAAACCTAGTTTTAAATTGATGTAGGTACTGAAATAGTTTTATGCCAAGATTAAGCACCTCGAAGAAGAAAAGGCCCTTTACACTTAAAAGTACTTATCTATCAAAAACAAAGATCTAAGTATCTATATCTACAAAGGTAAACTTTTCTTTTGCTTATTTACATTCCGCCTAGGCAAGTATAATAATTTCTTTAAAGTTTACACTTTCTGATAATATCTCTTCCTTTATTTACACTACGGCAATGATTCTGGAGTTATTTAAACAAGTTGATAGATAAAGTGCGATAGGGAGCGGCGTTCTTGTCATGAGAAAGAAAACCGAACAAATAAAGAGATCCTGGTCTCGAGTCGACTGTGTAACACCAGGGGTAGCTCTGATAAAGCAAACAACGAGATACTAAAATTAGACACTTTGTACGTTGAAAACTTTATTGAAATACCGCTTTGTTTGTCGGTGTAATGTAAGGTGTACGTTTCAAAGCAACATTCTGTTGAAAATGTTAAAACAATAATTGCTTAGTAGGCGGAAACGTAGATTAGATTAGGCTCTTTCAGCTCCTTTGGCTTATTCAGCCTTTAACCTGTTGGGATCGGAGGTTTGGGTTCTATTTCAACAGATAAAATAGTATAAAAAGATATTGCTTGCGGCAAAAAAGAACTCAACCTATTTTATAATAACAATTTGTGTCTAATATTGCAGTTAATGTTAAGAATTAGAAATTTCCTAGAAAGTGGCCTCACGTCGTCGGTCAGCACGCAAGACGACTGAGCACAAATTCAAACCTGTAATTTGAATATGGAAGGCGGCGCGGCTGGCTGTCCGCTGTCCGGCATTTCTGGCCAACCGGCCTGCCTCATTAAATAAACCACATGAAACTAAACTAGCCCTATCGTACTCTACATTTCGATATCGAAACGTCACTATTGGCTTACTGCCTTGCCTTCCTGCAAGCCATTTGTGACATATTTATACCTTCTTTAAATTTAAGGTCTACCAGTGATAACCAGTGATATTAGAAACCTACTGACTGATCTCATTACCTAGGAATTAGGATTGAAACACACGTAGGTAGGTCATCATAAAAATTGAAAGCTATCATTTATTTAATAGGCTGTCGACTGTCGACGAGTGTTGTTATTGAAGAGAACACGTTCGTAGAATGTCGGAAATAGCGCTTCCGAGTAACTCTTACATCGGATCTCTTGTCGCCCGTCCCATGTTTATTTATACAACTTCTGTAATCTGATGGCGAGCGACCGCTGAGATCGTATCACTTCACGACTAGAATAACTGTCTTACCATCAAAGAAGGTCACACGGTGTTGTAGTTTGTAGTGTTGTGTTTGTTAACGCTAACTTTTAAATATTTTCGTTAATCAAAACAAACATACCTATTAGACGATAGAGAATCCACCAACCTACCTACCTACTCGTTTTAAAAACCGCGATCCTCTTTAAAAGTTCAATCAGCGCCGCCGCTAATTACCTACCTTAGTTAGGTAGGTAGATGTGCTCCGTCCAAAGATGAATAAATAATTAAGATCCGACCTTTTGATTTTGAGTGATGCTCCCCCACGCAACTTCCCACATGAATTATGGTTTCACATTTACAAAGTAAGTACCCAGATAGGTGTAGCCGTATAGGTCGAGAGGAACTACCTACACTAAATTATGGTAGGTAGGTGGAAACAGATCGGGATCGTCGGAGGTTTGCGGCACGGTTTGCGGCGTCGTCGGCGGCAGTGGTCGGGCGGCTCGGCGCGGTGAGATCAAAGCTCGGCGCGGGTCGACGCACGCGGCTCTCGATCGGCCGCGTCACGTCCCGCTCGCCGCACATCGCGCGCCTCCCCGGCTCGCCCGCGTCTTCAACAACGGCCTTAACTCAATTCGTTTGCTTGCCGTTTGGCCGACTTCAAGATGCGCCGCCCTATCGGCACTCGCGCGCAAAATAATACTCAAAGGAAGCCTTCCATCTTTGAACCGGTTATTGTTTACAAATGACCAGGGTTTAATGGTTGTAAATTGCTTTTGCTTAAACGTAATATTACGACCTTGTTGTTTTGTGTTGTTTCCGCATTAAAAAACTAATGAGTTTTAACTGAAAGTTTACCTGCGTTACTTTGTTTCTACCTATATGCAAAAACATCCACAATACTCATGAGCTCATGACACTACATGATTTATGGTAACCTGCCTAAATAAAATTTCCATTATTTTATTACAGCAATTAATAGAATTGTCTATTACACCTAATTAGCGATGGTGAGGTTTCAATTTAACCGTTAAACGCTGGGCCACTTACCGAAACCGCAACATTCTTAAGTTATCTACAGTAAATGGTTCATACATGGAGGAATTACGTCTCTGTGTGGCACACACTGGATACATACAAATACAGCATACTACTCTATCAGTACAACTGTACACAGCACACATGCGCCTTTCATGTAACCCCGTTAAGTTCCCCCTCAAAAGGGAGTTCCTTCTAATCTCCTGGAGCGTAAATCGTAGAAAACAAAAAATAAAACATAAGTAGTTTTAAAATCAAAGCTTGGTGCGTTCGTGGCGCATGGCGTGTCCGACGGGCATCGTAACGCAACGGGTTGAATTAATTAGTAGTGCAGTGCTCGGCGGCCGGCGGCCGGCGGCCGGGCCACTCACTGTCTTTATAACATAATTTGCACTTCGTGCGGCGAGATCAAAGCCGAGGCCGTTCGATGGCGGCGCCTTTGATCACGACGAGCCTTTGACTGCCGCCGCCTCTACCGGCCACGCCTCGAAATAGTCAATTTGTCGCTGCTTTTTTCACGAGACGAAATGAAACTTTTACACGCATGGAAACATCATAAAATTGTTCCGTACTTTTGATTTTAACAACAGCGTTTATATTATGGTGTGGTGAATATTGGACACATTGATAAAGGATAGGTAGGTCATTAGTAAAAAATAACTATTATTTCATTAATAAATGTTATGATTAATAAACTTTAATATTATTGATAGGAAGATTTTATTCGATAACAAATATTCTAGGTCTTTGTTATCATCATCTCTATCTATCTGAATCTAGTATCGATCGTGTACTTTATCAGGTCGATTGATCTGTAGATATCGATCGATAGTAATGCCATGACAGTTTTTTCAACTAAAACAACATCATAAACTAATAGGTACTTAATTTAAAAGTAATGATGACCTGTACTCATTAACCAAGACCCTGCTCACGTTTGGACAATTCATATCAGAGATACCAAGTATTTATAAGTATTTATTTGCCTACATAAATAAATCGGGCTATAGTTTATTTTATTAATAAGCAAAGTTCCATCAAATTCTGTCAAACAATTTGTGAGAAAGAGTGAAAGACTTTTCAACCGATTTAAAAAAAAAGGAGGAGGTTCTCAATTCCACTTTGTATTTTTCTTATGTTTGTTACTTACTCGACTATTATATATGAAAAGCAGCTATGTTTTTCATATAAAAAGTTGGAATATCAAATTTATTTTCAGGTCTCTACTCTACTTCTTAGTACCTAGTTAAGTACATCGTAAATTAACAATTTCTATACAGTGTTATAAATTAATAAAATTAGCTATATAAGAAGTTACCTAATGCTACAATAAATGGGTAGGTATTTGCTATTTGAAATTTGAACTGAAACTGAATATCATGAAATGTAACAAAGAGCACGTGTCAATCGCTGTGTTCTACCAACGTATGTGTGTGTATTTATGTGTATGAATAGGCATAAGCTGAGGTAATAAACGCTTTACTAAAACGCAGAACAGAGGCATTAGTACGAGTACGCGTTCGGCGCTCTGATTGGCCAGCACTAATGAACCAACCAATCAGAGTAAATCAATCTTTCTTTAAACGTAAATCAAACTCGTACTAAGGCTTCAGGATGCTTACTCTTAAAACCAATATCAATGTCAATGCAACTTCAATCCAATAAAATCTCAATAATTATTCAATGTCAACATTATACAACTCCAATCGTAGCTGTTGACATAGCATTCAGAGTAGGGAATATAAAGTCACCTCAAAACCATTTAGTTCATTAAATATCCACGCAATATGGATGCAAGGCGCTAGTTTTGAACTCAAGAGAACGAAATTTCACATTACCAATGTAGAATTGGATTCAAGAGTAAGCCCCCAGGTAGTGTTGTTCCGTGCTCAAATCTAACCCGTAACACATTGCGGTTGTCTCTAAACTATGCCAATAATTACAACAAAAAAAAAAAAAATTACAATCACACACACGTAACGCGAGTATCTTAATTATACACACTATTGTGTCTAACATACATTCACTGTTATGTTACTTATGTAGATACCCACACCTCTACTCATTCTATCAGGGTAAGTATAACAGTTGCGTTGTTATTTTATGGCGGTGCCGACAAAGAGATGAAATAATTATGTTGGTAATCAATTTGATAGCGTTACTACTATACTGCCGACCGGCATTTCCAACCAGGGGTGATGCTATCGCCACATTTGCCCGATGGCAATGGAAATTGGAATTGGAACTGCTAACACACTATTATAAAACTTGTTTGTTACTTAGTTCGTAGATTATTTATATTTATAACACGGTTTTAGTTAAAGGCTTCTATTTCTCTAGGTATCTGTCTGCCATTATTTTAAAGATTGAGTGCTAAATCTTACGATTAGGAATACTGTTTTGGCATTTAATAGACCTTGAGAAAAATACCCTATTAATGCTAATTAATACCCATAGGATCAGTTCGACCATGATACCGGTGAAATACAGGTTAAAATGTTCAATTTATGATCGGAAATGTTGTAACCAGTAGCCAGATTTGTGATCTAAACATTTATATTGGGGCTTAGGTAGAAACAAAACAAAATTATAGAAGAACGTACACAAGTTCCAATTATGGGGAAACGTGTAGTGTGTGTGAGTTGTGCCGGCCGGGCAGTCGCGCGCCACGCCATGCCAGCGGAAAGATCAAAGTCACAGAGATGAGTATCGTATCACCGGCCAGCGGCAGAGACCCGCGCACTTTTTATATTTTTTACAACGGCAACGTAGCACACAGTTTACCATTTACAAATATCTGCTTTTAAAAGGCAAGCGGTAAAATAAATCTTTACAATTTTGTTTTGTGCCGCGGCTAAGCATTTAAAGTTGCTTTTGGAGGTTGATTTCTTATGCTATACACTAGATCTGCCTTTTTAGCAATGTTAGAAGATAAGTACCTATGTTAAGTAGGTATGTAGATAAACAAACGTGCCTATAGTACTTTATAAGTACATATTTATCTACATAACATAATCAGAACTTCCGAATCTGTAGTTCAATTAATGGCATTTGCTTATCAGCTTACTAAACTCATTCAAATAAAAGGTATCTACCTACTTAACGAAATAAATGGGAATCTCATAATAGATAAGGCAAGATCCACAAATTAAGTAAGGTCATTGCGCACTGAATCAACTGAACTGAACAAAATTTCCAATTACCTGCGTACGCTGATTTACCAACCTACATACATACATACCTAATCTTGAGACAGACAAATTCACGAAAGATCGATAAAAACCGCGACCCAAGACGTGATGAATCAGTTTCAAAGATTACCAGGGAGGTACTACTTACTTGCTACATTACAGGTAATAAACGGCTACAATGTCAGCTATAGAGATCGATACCCTACTCGTTACATTCTTGATGCTAGAAGAACATACCAAAGTAACTTAGGAACCTACCTAAATCATCTTCAATATCAATAAGTATTCTAAAACGCATAAAAAGTATGCATTACATTACAAAACCTTCTTTTTTGAATCAGAATCACAAAACGACTCAAACATTTTTAATGTGCAACATTTTTTTGTCTCTATTTGCAAGCTGCAACGTTGAAGAGGTTGCCAAACGATGATGGCACGTGACGCAATAACCGGGCGGCGCGTTTGATGTCCGCTTTGTATCCAGTAAATCCAGTAATGGATCGGCGAGCAGGCAGAGTTGTCGCTTGTGATGTTACCGCTAAAGAGCGCGCCGACAAAGGGCTCGCGGTAGCACAAAGCTATTGATATCATTTAAATCCCTTTGATAATCACCGACGTTGTTACATCCCTTTGGGACAGTATTATGTGACTAGGGTTAGGGACTGCTACTAGTGCATTTGTTACTTCTAAATGCATTTTTTGCTCTTTTGCACAATTTACTACAACCAGTGTTTGAATGAAACTAGATTCTTATAGTAATAATAAGCAAGTAGATTTTAGTTTCACTGATACAATAGGAAGCATTTTTGATGGATCGATCAGTCATTCAGAATCAAAATAAGTCCTCCAATATGGATTACATAAAAACTGGCTAAAAAACTAACTCCACATGTAAGTACGCCTGTCCTGTACATATGAAATTGTTCTAATAATCACACTTTGTAGCTATTAATTCGGGATCACTTTTTAAGCGGCCGACGAAGTATGAGAGAACAGGTTTCGTTGTAGGTGATTGTAAAGAAAAAGAAGCATTCACGCCGTAAAGTATAAGGGGATAAAAGGAGATACGTAATCGTATGTTATTATTTCTTTCTTTGAAGTACCGAGCCGACGCGAGCAGTCCATGCCGTGTCTACTACAAATTGCATCTGCGTCCGCGTACCACGTTTTGCTGCCCTCGTACGTATCCTACCGTTTGTTACAAGACTTGATGCAAATATTTATGAGAACAATGAGGAGATTGGTACTATAGGTGTGAGACCACTTAACATAATATTTTTAATGAAAACCGTGCATCTGACTGTCTATCTGCTATCATCTCCATTCATACAAATTGGAACTTCAACAAATCTGGGTCAATAATTTGTACAATGGCTTTCTCTTCTGTTTAAAACAATGATCTTATAAACCAATGAAATGTTTAGTAGGCACCCGTATACAGCCTAGCGAAACCTACTTGGGTGATCAAGTAAACAAGTGCCTTTACAAGAAAGCTGAAGATTGGAGAAGTGTGATGAAAATACATGAGTGGGCATTGCCCACACGATGCGATAGAAGTCGAGCGACCACATCTGGCGACGTGCCAGCCGACTGAATAGCAGAAATAACGCCACTATCAACATTCCAGGTCACTTCGTAAGATTATCTTTTTATTATATACGTATACAAAGATTTGATATTCTTACAGATACCAAACAAACAATCTGTCTAGGCACGTACGGGATTCCTAGGAATTTAACTGTGGCGCCAGCGTTAGAAGCAAACAGCTTCCAAAAATTTCTAGGCCCCCATCGTCTCCCTCTAAATTCTAAGGAATGGATAGACTTTGTGGTCACTATGGACATAAGCATTGAAACTTTACGACCATCGTTGGAACCAATATTTTGAATAACTGTTTATATACAATACAATTAAAATATAAAAGCCGCAATTTATCGACGATATTGAAAATCGTCCGGTATAGCCATCAACACTATTTCGTGGAACACGCCACCCACGTAGAACCTGCGCGCGAGACCCTCCCGAGCGCTGTGTATGGTCATCTTATTGTAACGTCATCCGATAGATACCTATATTATGGTAAAAAGCAAAAGAACGTGACTTACTACTACCAGGCGATGATTATGTACTGTTACACAATTTCCAGCTCCAGATAGTTAGACTGTAAACGTGTAGATAAGTCCTAACATTTTGTTAATAATCCATAATTACATCTACTTTGTAATTCACAGTATTTTCATCAAATACTTTCTAATGAACCTGAGAATAATTACAATTTTACGTCCTCGTGAAGTTTTCTTTATTACGCACATAAAACTTACATAAAACAGTGTTTGTTGTAAGTCAGTTTTGGAATACGACCTCATCTTGGCCGACGATAACTTCTCGACAATAAACCTAACACGAAGAGGCAGTAAAATTCTAATTTGAAACGTCCTGACTGTGCCACATCCCTGGCACCCCACGAGCTCACCCTCGATCGGGGGTGTAATAGTGAACAGCACTGCACGACACATAAGTTTCTTTTTACACCCTAGAAGAATAAACCGCAGTAATTAAGCTTTATTTACCCTACGTAATATCCACATAATATTTTAGCAACACAAAGTACAACATCATTTTTATGTGAAATTGGCATTAGATATGAAGTTGTTTACTTGTTTACCATCCTAACTCTAAAGAATGGCTACATTGGTGTCTAGTCTATCTAGGCATCATTCCATTATAGATTTCTATACGATTGTAATGTATTTCTGAATGGAACTTATCAACTTACGAACTATGATATGTAAGTGAGTACCTATATGGAGAGTGAGTAGACCATTTTAGCGTCTTGTTTTCGCCTATATTGACTTCAAAGGCATGAAGCCGGTCCGAGTAGGTATGGCTTGACTTGCCACAAACCGAGTACCTACTAGCTATCTACCTACCTTAATCTTTTTTGTAATCGCTTACTTCAGGGTCATCGACCGCATGGAGGCTGCCATTGCCAACGTAGCGGATGCGCGTTCACCTTTCTCTCTATTACTGCCCTATAGGTATTTATGCTTACTTTCGTTGTTAAGTAAAAGTTAACTAAGATACTTAAGTAACAATAATTTCAACAAACGTAAACAGATTGCTTATCGAGATAAGTCAATAATCTAGATATGCAATAAACTAACTTAAAATACCTAGGTATCGAAAGTATCATGTCGTAGAATGTATCGTGCATACTGTAAGATACATAAGCAGACATCTTTATCATATACTTATTTATCGAGTTTTAAAGGACATAGGTGAAGTGTACTAAAACAAACAAGACTTCAATTCACATTCCACCTCCAATTCTTGATGTCCTATTATGATTGGGATTGTTGTTGCAAACTTGGAATGACGATAGCAAAGTAAGAAGCCTTTTCTATTAATAAGGTATGCTATTGAGAGCAAGAAGATCAACATCACACCTTCTATCCCCGAAGTGGTAGGCAGAGGTGCACATTAGGGCACTAAATTAATGCCATTGTACTTACAACGTAACCCTCTTTTCACTATTTTTATGTTATGAGTCCCATGTAATAGGGAGTGAGCCTATTGCCATATACCGGGCACAATTCCAGGCTCCGTGCTACTACTGAGTTTTCTTACAAAACCTAGTAATTCTTTGCCCGATCGAATCGAACCCGAGAGGCCGAGACCCCTTGCCGGCAGTTGCACTTGCGACCACTCGGCCAAAGAGGCAGTCAAGAAAGATCAAAATTTATAAATTCTATCTGAGAGAGAATTTTGTCCTGTACAAAATAATTTATGTTGGTGTCAGTACTCATGTCTGACACATCTGTCCACTCACTGAAGAACTTTCAAAAGAAGAAGAGGTTTAATTTATTTCTTTAATATTCATTTATTCGACATAAAATCAAAGCCTGAACAAGTGAACTATCTTTTAACCGCTAATGCCGTATTAATATTCCTATGGGAACTTGGGAAGCACCTTCGCTTTCCGCATAAGTAGCCGACAAGGTGACACTGACATACTTAATTAGGTAGGTAGGTAATTTAGATGTAATACTGGTAGATTGAACAAATAGGTACCTAAATAGATACTTAGCGTCTGTTACTTGATGAGTTTATAAATATATTTAATCTAAAGGAAGTACTAGGTGCTTAATACTTTTTGGAACTATGTAATCCGAAGCGGGTAACAATTTTGCAGTAGAACTAAGTGACCTTGGAGAAATAGTGAGAGTACTAGAAGATAGGTACCTACTCGTGCTGAAGCATCTTTGGAAACATATTTACTTAGACCGTAAGAACGATGATTTAGGAGACCCTATAAGTAAGTACCTAGTTTCTTTTGGAATTTTAGATAATACACACGGCACAGGTAGGAATATCAAGGCGCCTAGTTTTAAAAGTAGACATGCGGTTAAAGATATTGTAGCAAGCTTTTATTATAACAAAGCCCAAGAGTTAACCCGTCAGGGACGCACATTGAGAGGCCGGTGATCAGGGACTATTGTTGTCACGTAAACGTTGCCTAATACTTTGTATTTTGTGCGCCGTCAGACACCAGGCGGTATTTGTTTCGCGATCGCGACACAACAGTCGCCGCGCCGTGCCGCCAGCCGCTAGTACCGCCAGTGCCGCCACACCGCGTCGCACTATCCCGCGCCCTCGCCGCCCCTCCCTACTCCCTTCATCCATCAGTCAGTCACTCGACGGCACGCACGAGGGACGGTCGCTCGATTTCTCTCGTCGCTCAACATTCACGCGGACAACTGGGTCAAAGGTTTCGTGCTAACGTCGAATCCTTATACGTCCTGTGTTGTGACCAAATACAGTGCAAGTGAATTAGAAATATAGTTTGTGATATAATTAATTACACCAGCGGTTCTTTTGAAGTGTACGGGATGCGTGCGTGAGCGCAGCGCATGACGTGCTACGAAACGTTGAGAGCTCCGGCACCCGCCGCGGACGCCCCCATGGCGCACCACTTCGTTAAGTGGTGGCGCAACAAGTTTAGAAATGGATACAAGAAGTTTAGCAGTAAGTTATACTCTTGAATACTAGTAACTTGATGCAAACCTCCATAGGTATAAACCGTATGTTGATACTTGATATTTGACACTGATGTAGGTACCTAGTTACGTATGGCAACCTACGTGATCAAATATTTTAAATCATTAAATTCGTGTTATGAATAGAGCAGTGCCTAGTTGTTGATATAGGTACTTAAAACAGGAATATTGGCTGTTATCGAAATAAAAACCAACTAAACAACACTAGGTACATAAATACATGTGATACGAATAGCAAACTTCACAATATTATTATAAAAACCGGTCAAGGGCAGTTCAAATAGAGCAAGAAGGGTTCTATAAATCATGCTGTTTACATTTAAAACAACGCCATCTAGCGACCCAGTATTTACAGATTGGTTAGGTGTAATGTTTTAATTGTTGTTTACCTATTGTTGTGGAAATAGCAGACTCGGGAATTTGGTAATTTGCTAAGCAATTCTGTACATTTGGTACAACTATACCTTCTAATCTGTATTGGAATTTGGAAGTAAGGACATTATAGGTACCTGTATTCCAGTAATTAATTAGTACACAGATTTTCATTATAGTACATACGTACATACCTAGTCTATTGGATTATTTTGCTGTATTAAAATTGATGGCGGTACTTGCATAGATACTTTTCTAATAAAAGATATAGCCTGTGGGTATTACCTATTTAAAATGAACAACAACCTACATTTCTTACCCATAAGAAAGTAAATACAGATTTAGCAGTAATAAACGCACACTTTGTTTTCGTGCCCAGGAATTTGGCGAGTTCAACAAACTGATTATTTATTTTTGTACAAAAACATTACTGGAACCTAACTACCAATACCAACCACTCTTAACATTAAAAAAATAGTTTCGATAGGAAAAACATAAACAAACAGCTCAGACTAGCTTAGATATAATAATAAACATACGTAGTGCGTATGTATGGACCTATCTAACTGGCTATAGCACTAACACATTTAGGCATTACATTCATTCTATGAACTTATCATGTCTATTCAATTATGTTAGTCAGTGTTGTGTGACTAACTAATGTAAAGGTTATACCTTTATCGTGCTTATTATAAGATTTTACGATCTCGCACGATGTTATCAAAAGCCGGCAAGATCAAACAGTCGTACCGGCACGACGACCCGCCGACCGGGCGATTCATTCGCGGCAACATGAATTGAATGTAAAAAAAGTAAAATCAAATAATAGGACGAGTTGCCTTCCGCTACAAGGCACAGCCCACGTACAGACGCGTCCACTTTACTTGTATCTTTTAAATGATTTTGTTTTCATGTTTTAGACGTTCCTTGGGCTAATTTTAGTCAACAACAATGTGTTGTTTTATGCTAATAAAACATGTTATAACAGCGCGAACATTAAAATCATGTAAATGTATTTTTAATAGAAAAAATCCTCTTATCAGACATCCATAAAATTAAAATTGCAAATCTTGATGCTCACCACATATGAAAGAGAATTAACACATTAGGCCGACTGTCGTAAATAAATAAAAGTTTATTTCGGCTTCTTTATATTATGTGAGCAACCGAGCATCCACTAACTTAACTAAAACTACTTCAAAGCAAACAAATATAAATAGCGCTTTGATCTTGTTCTGTATAGTTACAAAATAGTTTGTAAACCGTATACTTCATTAAGAAAACGTCTTTCGTTTTAATAATCTCCCGTACAGTTGAGGAGTGAACCATTTGCTTATGATCAACATCAAAGCCAAATAGTAAAAAATGTTTCACGATGTAATAATTAAATTGTTTGTGTAGGTTTTAGATGAAAATCCTTAGTGATGTGTGCTTGCTAGGGATATTTTAACTTCTTTTTAAATCTTGCCTTATTCTATCCTACTTTTGAGTTTGTGTTAAGATTTTAGCCATAAAAACACAATCAAAATAAACATTGAGGGGATCTTTGTGTAAAGTACGCAGAGTTTTTTAGCGTATTTGTTGGTAAGCAAACATGACTAGGTATTTTGCCATAGAAATAGAGAAGTTCCTTTCCAAATCTTACTCTATTATTGCATTTGGCTGTGTATGTAATAAAACTACATGGTGTAGTTCCTTATAAGCTGCGCGGAATAAATAGAACGGCTTTATTAAATCTAACTAAATCACAGTGCAGGAATGTGGTTACAAGTAGCCGCATAATTGCGTCTCCAGTAAATGTCGTTAAAGCGTAAAGTTCAGCCATTAAGAGGCATCTTACTCTACAGTCTGTTTATACCAGCTAGCTGGCAGACTCATTATAAACGATATGATTTGTAAAACAACTGTATTATTTTCAAGGGTCAAAAAACTTCTGGTTGCCATGTTAGCAATTACTGTTCTTCATTTCAACCCAATTTCTAAGAACGAAAACGACAAATCTTTTTTTATAGCCAAGTAGTTTATTTGATTGAATAATACAGTAAGAGCCCCTATAATATGAAGCACTTTTTATTACTCCAATTTTACTACTTGATATGTAAAAACAACTTGAACGAACAATGCAAAAATAAAACTTCTAAACAGAATTTAGTAGGAGGGTAAAAGAAATGCCGCCTCTTTTGAGAAAATAACATTAGCGGCAGATGTGCGATGCTACATGCTACGGTGGATCCCAAACGTTCCAAAGGCCGACCCACTCACGGGCCCTTCCAGGAAATGTCTCAACGCTCCCCGTAACCTTGTGTCGTTTACATCTCTCCGAGTCTCCGTTCCCCGGCGTCGTCGGTCCGCATCACACAAACTTTTTGAGTTTCGCCGACACAGGCTTTTGGGTACACAACTTTTTTTCTCTTTGCCCATTATGTTACTCGTATTGTGTTCCTTAGTAATGATTACAATGACTAAAATAGCACGAAATACGAATTGAAGATAAAACAACAATGTGAGTTTTGTAGCCTCGTACCTGTTGTTGAGTGGACCCCGACCACGGGCTATTGCGTATAGCCAATTTCAATTTTATAGAAGCCATAATTTTGAAGTTTTTCTTAACTTAGTTACTTATTAATTATTCATGATGGCTAGGTAGGTACTCCCCGTTTTACTGTTTAAAAGAATCTTATATCCGAATATACTGACGCCGGCCTCGTTCATCTTCAGTTTTGTACTTTTTATTAAGTCTCTCACAATATAATTTTTGCAACTCATCTCTCATTACGATTTTATTATAGTCATTTAGCGAATAATTCGCTTCGATTGTTTATTTTTTGGAAGATACAAACAGAATATAAGTAAAATTTATATCCACTTGTAGATACGAAATAAACAATGTATATATTACTGAGCTTTTGTATGTAAATACCTAAATCCTTACTAGCAACATTTCTTCCGAAGTACCGCTCTGCCCAAGATATCCTACCCTACCAAAACACATATATGTACGATAATCTTTTTGAGAAAATTTCTATCATTATACTGATCTCAGAACAATTTCCAAGAAAAATGTTATATAGGAATGTCTGAATTTTAACTTACCAACATCTTTTACTTACTTTCCAGTTGGTACAGAGAGCGAGAGGACGGACACCGAAGAGCTGGTGGGACGAGCAGCTTCACAATGTTCAGCACCACCTGACCTGCTGCCAAGCGAGGCCCGCGCCTTGCTGCAGCCGAACACGCCACCAGCGCCGCCCCCCCGCTCCCATGAACCGTCCTACAAACCACCTCCGTCACCCACACCAATGGCGGAAAAAAATGATGAAAAACACCCCAGATTACGATTTGAGGTAATTATAGTTACGAACTTTTTATTCAAATTACTCGGCACTGTAAAACCAAAATTGTAACGAATTCCTTGACTTTAAGCATTGAATTCATT
Organism: Spodoptera littoralis; assembly: GCA_902850265.1. NCBI lineage: Eukaryota > Metazoa > Arthropoda > Insecta > Lepidoptera > Noctuidae > Spodoptera > Spodoptera littoralis. The sequence continues at coordinate 9,788,245 of LR824533.2, forward strand.
TATTAGTGGCAAACGCAAATAGTGATTGTTAAAAAACTTACAGTGCGGTTGTACCCGTCCGCCCGCCACCCATGCGTGTATGGGAATTAGAAAGTGGCGATTAGTAACCAAGCAAGTCGTGGCTTAAGATTTAATCAAATTCATGTCTTTACAATCTACATAATTTATTACCATGAATTCTTAGAGAATTTAAAACAGCTATAACGACGGTCTCTTAGATGTCGCCTTTATAATTTTCGTTAAAAAAACTTTTGAAGTATCCACTCGTGGGCAAAGTGCTTTTTGTTTAACATATTTATTGTTTTTAAATAAGAAATGTTAAAGCAACACGAACGCCCAAAAAGTTGATAACGAGAACTGGTTCATCATTCATGTGTCCGACCCGTCCTTTGTCAAAGTAAGTCGGGGTCTTTTGTCGATTTGCCGGAATCACCTGCCAATTTCTGCTCACTGAACATAGCCATGAGTGATATTATGTTATATGGTTTTACCGCAAAGCCCGTGATTTATGAAAGATGTCACCCGTGAAAGCATTGAACATTAGTTGTATGAGTACGAGTCACCGTAAGTTAATTCGTAGAGGCAATAATGGGCGGGCCGACTTTACCTTGTTCTGCTGATTGTGAACTAAAGGCATTGCTAGTTTCCTTTTAAAGCGTAAGGAGATAAGGAGGACGCCCGCCTAGTCGGCCGCCACGCGCGTTATGTCCGGCGCCACTGGGTTATCTACTACAACATAACCTTTCGAGCGTAATCCAATAAGGAAACGGTAAAAGCAACACTGATTACTCCGAATACTAACGAGCTCTTCATGGATATCCCCCGGTCAAAACATTGAATGAAATCGTACGCGTTTAATAATAGTAACGTAAGTTTGTTTGATGAATTAAAAAGTTTAACGACTTCTGTTTATCGTATTCCAGGAGCTGACATGTGATGTAGAATTGCAGCATCCTGAACCCTCCAAACAGCAACCGCTGCAGTTCTCCTTTACCTTGTATGATTTAGACGGGCACGGACGTATGACCAAGGATGTAAGTAAATTGAAAATATTAAAATTATTGCTATAAAATTATAAAGATCCTTATTAGTGAGCACTTAGCTAACCCTAATGTATAATTTACAGGACATTGCTGGAATTGTGTCTACAATCTACGAATCCATCGGGAAATCAGTGACAGTGCCACATTATGGGTCAAAGACAATTCAAGTGCGGTTAACTGTTGTGCCGGAAGCTGGTAATTGTAGAAGTCATCGCGAGAGGCGAGAGGCGCGGCGACGTGAGAGGCGAGAGGAAAGACGTAGAGAATGTTCTACTAACGTTAACGCATCGCCTCCCGACTGCATAGACCATAGCGAGGACGAACATAGAGGGAGATTATCTCCTGACGACGATGCTTCCTCGAAGTCTTCATGTTCGGGAGACAGGAGACCTGCCCACAGTTCTCCAAGACAAACTACTTATGCACAATCCCGAGCACATCGTCAACCTCGCAGAGAACATCGGGAGCGGAAACATACTAAGAAACGTTCTGGAAGTTTACAAAGACGCGAATTGTTGGAAATAATTCAAGCTAACATGGAAAAAAACCATATGAGCTTTCAAGCCTCAAGGTGTGTATAGTTTTTACTTTGTTTAAGCTTAATTCGCCTTCGTTGTTCGTATATGGTTTTTACAAGATTTATCTATCGCGTACTGACTATTGTTTTATTTTAATTACAGAAAGCCCTGTGAACCTGTTACTATTGAAGAAGAAGTTACGAATAAATATCAGAAACTTCGAAACAGATCTTACACGGTCAGTGAGAAGCCAATAAATGCATTCCAAAAGAAGAAATCTGATAATTCTGGCAACGGATACTTAGATCTAGCAAGCGGCGGCGATTCACATCTATGTAGGTATGACCGTTACCTGCATGCGGTGATATGCTCGTCGGCACGACATGCGAACACGGGATACCATCAGAAGCAGAATCAGATGCCGCGCCCCGGCCGGGCCCCGCACGCGCACCACGCGCGCTCTCGCTCGCACGACCTGCCACACCAGGCGCCCGCCGCGCAACAACCTAGAGTATTACAAATTATATTCTTATAGAACATAAGAAAGGGCATCACCGGCCACGGTTTTGTCCTGCTCACTTGTTGAGTCTGTTTATTCTAAGAATCTAATTTTATTGTTGAGTTACCAAGCGCTGTTTGAAAGCCACTTTAAAAATAAGTAAAAAAACGTGAGATTCGTATCTCACATAAACATTTAAAATGTTTGCACCCTTCATTCGAAATATTCCTATTCTAGAAGGAAAAGAATCTTTTAAAAACTTTCAAATTCTCCCCACAATAGATCTGTTGATAGACTTATTACTTTTGTAATCAAATAACTGAATTAACTTAGTCCAGTATTTTCACGCTAGTATTAAGACATTGAAGTGTTTGACTGTTATGTACTGTTGTAGTATATACTTAGTTATGTATATGCGACTGCCTCCTTCAACTATTTCCTCAGTCTTCATGTGGCGCACTTAGAAGAGGTCATGGTTCCTCAGAGGACTATAGTAGAATTAGGTGAAAATAATTTAAACGCGGCCTTAGATATTTAATTCGTCGTAAAGTGCCCTTATTTGGTAACTTTGATGTGGAAAATAGAGACGTAGCATACATGATATAATGTGTACTGATAGGTGACAATGCTCAGTAGACTATGTACCTTTGATTGTAAGACTCATTTTAGAGTTTCATAGACTGATTTTAGTTTTAAGTGTTAGGTACTACAGCGAATGATAGTTTATAACATTGTTATATGAAAAGTTCAAGTACAATATACATACTATGTTAAGGTTGCTCATCCACTTACTTTTTTTAAACAATTACAATGTTTCTAATTTTCACTGTATTTAAAAGAGCCCTCCCAATTACATTACCAATATCAGTATTCGTTATTTTAAGTTAATGAAAGAATCTCTATGTTTTATCTACCTCTATTGTGCTTTCATAATGTATTTATAACTTATTGTGGGCGGCTGAATTATTTTAATGTTAGCAGGTAGGTCTTTGTGATAATTTGTTGAAATGTAATTGTACCTAGGTCTGTAATCTGACAACTGGAAAGGAAAACTTCAGTTGCCAATGTACAAAGTGCTCTATCTTGTCAAAATATTTATTGTCAAATATAATCATGAGATTAATTTACAAAGTTTTTGTTTTACTTAATACTTAATCCATATACTCATCTACCAATGAGTTTTCGTTGTGTAGTCAGCCATATAACGGCAAATAGCATGATGATGCCTGTCATTACTATAGTAGTTTCCTTTGGTAACTCACATTTATGCACTGCATAGTCATCGGGTGTTATCGTTACCTAAAACGTTGACAAAATTAGAGTTTATATTTAATACAACTCGCAAAAAGCTCGCTTATATTCTAAGGAAGTATTCGCTTAGGAAACATCGGGCGCGATTAGGTGTGTGCCAAACTAATTAAAGAAATACGTACCAGCATAAACTTCGGATTAGGTCTATTTCTCCATGAAAACGACGGCACAGAATATTCTTCGAACTCGAAATGTTCTGGATTCTTATAAACATGATGCTGTAGGCACCCATGATGAGTATGACCTCCAAACACGACCTTAGGCTTCACCCTAGAGACTAGAAAGTCTGTAGCTTCTTTAGACAAAGAGTCATATCTCGGTATAAATTCTTTATTTCGTTCAGGCAATGGCGGCGCGTCTGGATCAGTGCAAACCGCGTCTGACCTTCTGTACAGCGGAAAATGCTGAAATTAAAGTAAAAACATAAATTAATTCCAAGATCTTTGTTAAGAAAAAGTAATCTGAACGATTGTATGTGATCCACAAATTATTGTGATTACAAATGCAGGTCACAAAAACAATAGCGCACGGCTTCGTTTAAATATCTAGTACGGATAAATGAGATATAGATGTTTTATATCACGAGCGCAGGTGCGCCATACTTATGTTGGTAAATATACACGCACATTGTCTTTGTTTGAGTACGCTCGGGAACGCCCAGTTTTGGTCGGCATGCCAATGAATGAGCTTGCTGCGAGTTACGCACACAAGCGCGTGTGTCTATACGCACTACAACTACATCTATGGCTCACCCGCACTCGTGATAAAATGACTATACCTCTATATACAGAAGTTTATTTGCTGTTTCACTTATTAAAGTCGGTATAGGCCACTTTCAATAATTGGGTGCTCACCTGCATAAGTATCGGTTTACTAAACTCAATTTTCTTGATGCCATCATAACAGAATAATGGATCTTGTGCACATTTGAATATTCCTGCAATAATCATAGATCAATTATTTCGCCTTTTGATTTGTTACAATCTTTTTTTATTTTGACCTGTGTTTTCTACATATTGTTTTCGTAAATTCATAATAATATTTCATTACCAGCCACTTTAAGTAAGTGATTTCTAGCTTGAGTGCATAGCTCGCAGGAATCGCCGTGCATTGCCATAGAATTAATAAGAACAAAATGGTTATCTTTTACAGTTATTAACTGGACTGATGTTGTATTAAGATACTTCTTAAAACGTTGATCCGATTGTCTCGATATACTAGAACAAAAAAATAGAGCGTTAATTTTTATCGATAACTACAAATAAGCTTCATAAGTATTGAATATCGTAAAGAAAATTTGCACATACTTAAAAACATTTAGGTATAATATTGCATACATACTAATTGTGAAAGCCTATATCATGGTTTCCAGCAAGTACATGCATCTGTGTATCTGCAGGCACTGGAAACATTTCATGGAAGCGTGCTACATAGCCTGCAAACTGCCTATCAGTACTCCACTCGCCTTCATCGAAAAGATCCCCTAAAACCATAAAAATTTAATCAAGAATTATCAAAATAATTTTCATATTTTAAGCAATTAATGTACACAATCTCCATTCCCTATTAATTTATATTTTAAACCATAAATAAATTGCCTCACGGCTCTTGATTTCAGGCGTGGTAAAAAGTAAATAAAATCTATTTTTGACTCATAAAAATTGGTTCAGTAATTTCGGCATACGCGCGTAATAATTGAACATACAAAGTCGATTTCGCATTTACGTTGTCATAACAAAGTATTAGGAAGTTAGCTCGACCTCAGTGCCTAGCACGAATAACTATCGCATTCGTAACGTAATAGTAGTAGATAATTATTAATATTAATAGGGCAGGCAGATATTATTAGTTGTAAGTACATTTTTATCAGAGTAGAGATATCCTTTAGTTTGGTAACAATATTGATTAAAAATTTTCTGAATAAAATTATACTCCCACACTTTTCCGTATGCCTCATAAAATAAGGTATTGGTCAATGGTCAGTATTCGACCTAATTTTAGATAGGGCGGGCCTGCGGACAGCGAGCATGGGTGGCTCCCCGTCCGACCAGAAACAGACCCGAGCGTACGGCGCGTCGCGTTCCGCGCGCGCCTCAAAGAGCCATCAGACCACCACAGATGGGGCCCAACAGGGCCGATGCCGATTCGGAGTCGCGGAGAACCTATCGGGTAACCGGGGCTCCCCGGCTCGACGTGCAGGAGAAGGAACGGAGTGGTTTTTAGTCAGTAAGAGTCTGACACTCCCTCCCGCCTCACCCAGGCGGGAGCAGTCATTCGATGATTTACCCCTAACTAAGTACTTCATGGTCAAACTGACGATACGAGAAATACGAGAAATTTTCAAGTTTCAACCATAAGAGGATTCTCTCTAGGGGCTCATAGGGAGGTGCCGTAACAGGCGTTGCACTATGAGGGCACCGGAGTTGGTCTACTAAGAGGACCCGGTGCCCCCTTCAAGTGCGGATGGTGGCCACCGGGGAGGTTTTAGTGAGGTAAAAATCCCACACTCCCTAGTCTTTTTCCCCAAAAAGCTAGGCGCCTTTGGAAGGTTTCCCCCCGTCAACAAAAAAAGAAAAAGGGGCTTGTATAAAAATAAATATAAATTAATGCGAATTCTAATCATACATTTGTCTTACTCTTACCCAATACAAAAACCACGTCTGGTCTATGTAGTAGCATTATAGACTGAAATGCCTGGTGCATCTGCCACTCTCTTCTCCATTTATCCAACCAATGGCCCTGCCGTGGGCCTAGCAAATGTGGATCAGCAAAGATGAACGCTTTGAGCGACTGGGATTCATTATACGGCGTCTTTATAACTGGCCAAGAACACTGAAATAATTAAAATACAAGTAGTACCTACACGTGCATTTAATATGCAAATATTGTGTGTAAAAATTTAAAATTTTGTTTACCTGTATGACGACAACATAGTAAATAATAAATTCACAATATATCACAGCGAAAAGTACACCAAAAATAAATGTTAATATCTTTTTCGTAGTACGTCTCATGGTGTTGAGTACCGGCACAACTATAGGAATAATATCACATTATTATCGTGTTATGTTTTCTTATCAATGATAACAATAAGGTTTTCTACAGTAAATATCTTGATTTAGCTCATGAGAATGTCGAGATGTGGGATGTGGATTCAGCAGTCATTGTGCGTGTATTTTTAAATGGTTTTTTTTATATAATTCAATATTTAAAAATATATAAGTCAAGTATAGAAATAATTAAAGGAAATACATAGATTTGCTACGGCACGATGTGTCCAAGTGACAGAAATGCTCCTTTTTCCAAAACATTCTGTCGCCATATATGTTATACGTATACGCGAATTGTTATAATAAATCATTAAAAAATATATTTAGAAATAACTTTTGCGCGTCGTATTAAAAGTTTGATAAGGCGAGATGAGATCGTGTGATTTAATCTGCTATGTATGCTAAGAAGCAATAAAACCCTGTAAATAATATAAACCGACAAAAGTAACGAAATCCGGAATAACGGAACGGGCCACTGTAATATTCAAACAACTGTTCTCATAGACAACAAATAAAACTTAAATTTAAATTGTAGAAGCAACCAATCGACTCCTAGATAATCAGTTTCTATTCGCTGTTAACATCGGTTGATTTGATGAACGTCAAACTACGCGATCGGAATATGAGATCGAACTGAATTTTTATGTAGAGCAGTTCTCTACTATTACTATTTTATTTATTTATTTTCGTAGTACACAACCAGTCTAAATATTTATTTTGCATTATATTTATCCACCCAAATGGTGTCTGGTTGAAATCACTATACGTGATAAGGCCGAGGCTTGTGCCCATTATTACTTTTTATTTATGTTTGTTATTTCCTTTTTCTGTTTATTCTAGGCTACAATTAAGGTTATTCGAACTACGCGACTATTTTTTCAAAATGGACCTCGTTTCCTGGCCATGTAGGTGCATCTGAAAGACTGTAATATGAAAATACTGCTGATTGAGATGGTTGAACACAGATCGGTTTAATTAAAGCACTCAAGTGTTAGCCGTGTAATGGCAGCAGAGTACAATATGTTTCTTAACAACTCTATTCTTCCTTCTTCGTAAGAACAGACTAACCAACCTGCCTGCCTGGCGTGGGCATTATGGCAAACCTTTTTATGAGGATAATGGACAGCAATAGCTGATAACATTATTTCCTGTTCGGTTGTAAACGTATTGGAAATATAATAAATATAGATACTTTTGGCGCCCGGTTCTCGACCACCAAACTTTTCATAATATTTGATAGTAGTTCCCATTGCTCGCGTAAAGAAAATATTCGTTTCCAATAATAATAAAATATAGTTTGAAAACACTATCCACTATCGCACTTCATATCAGTTGTTGCCAACACATTCATAACACAATGAAGCAACTGAATTACTCTTTTAATAGTTCGTATTTTATGGAGTACAGAGGGCCAAGCACGAATATTTATCGCATTCGTATCGTAACAGTATCGAGCGAGTTAAGCGTTCTGATTGGTTGGTTCACTTGAGCCGGCCAATCAGAGCGCCGAACGCGCTCGACACTATTAAGTTACGAATGCGATTGTTATTCGTGCTCGGTACTCAGAGGGCCAAGCACGAATAACTATCGCATTCGTATCGTAACAGTATCGAGCACGTTAAGCGTTCTGATTGGTTGGTTCACTTAAGCCAGCCAATCAGAGCGCCGAACGCGCTCGATACTATTACGTTACGAATGCGATAGTTATTCGTGGTTGGCACTCTGTAAGGTTTAAGTGTTGCTAGAATGGAAAAATAAAACAAACTTTGAATTTAAAACAGTGAGCCTCATTTATTTGATAAACATGAACGTGAGTAAATTCTACTGCTAATTATTACAATAGTATTATTTTAGGCGGTAGAAAAGGTAAAATTCATTTCCAGTTTCATAACTTTTGGTATATACAGTAAAAAACCGTTACGTTTAAAAATAAGTATTAGTAAATCATTGAAAATAAAAAGTTATACATTAATATGTTAGTATAGCTCTTAACTACACCTGGGCGTAAAGAAACGGAGCCGTTTTTTGTTTTACCATTTCTTTCTTATAAAAGCCAATTTAGTTACCTTTAAAACGAGCGCATTTTGTTGTGTAAGGTATATTTTTTTTTGTTATAGAGGGTTCAATAAAATGAAAAAAAAAGAAACATGCTAGCGACTCCGTTTTATACTCCGATTTGTACTTTAAATTTTAATGACATTATGTACTAAGGCTATGTTTAAAATGTCCTACACGGATAATTAATTATAATTATACATTATAATGAAAAGAAATTACATATAATATTAAAAACCAATGATATTCGTAACAAAATGTCACATTACTTAACAGGTAATCAATAAATATATAAAAAAATATTTGGTATTATAATACTTCATTTGAAATTTTGAACTTTTGGTATTATTGTTATTACAATAGGAGGTTTTCCTTAATAGAAAAAAATGTGTTAAATACATTAAAATCGAGTTCATGTCGCACATGATACAATCACAACCAAGCAACATAAAGAACTGTAAGTAACGTAGGAATTTACTACAGTTAATTTATTTTTGAAAAGTGGATAAGAGCCGTAATGTTCACCTCTGCCTACTCCTTCGGGGATAAAAGGCGTGATGCTTTTTATGTTAATTTATTTTTGCATATAATGTAATACAACCGTAAAACTACCAAATGAAAAATAATACCGCCAAAGATCAAACTCAAATCAGTCATTCATCATTAACAAAGTAATTACTAAACGCTATTTTTTATTTCATTAACAGATTTCTATTTTTATTTCATCAAACATTGTTTATTCATTTCAGGCAAATCTACGATGTGTAAGTGTATTACCTAAATCGTATTTAAATGTCATCCATCACATCGACGTAAGACTAAAAAAACTTAATAGTAATCATTTTAAAATCTAAACGTAATCAATATTATTGTTACAAATACTAAAAATTGTTTATTTCTAATTTGTCCGCTTTTCCTAAAAGTAAAGAGAGCACAAAGTATCACATCCACGACACGAAACGACATTATAACTACAACACGAGAAAAATATCACTGAAATTCCATTAAGGCCTCAATTGTATATCTATTTAATTCGACTTACCATAAAACTTACTATTTAACAAAAATATTAGAAGATTAACGTTAATTTTCGCTTTCCCAAACATATCCATTACAGCACAACCCTCGTATTGTTTTTGAAGCAGATCTTGTATGTCTACTTCAATAGACTCCATCTCAACACCCATGAATTTACCTTTTATAGTAAACACTCCGTTATGATCAGTTGGAGTGATGTCAAATTGTACATTTTTGAATTGAGATGGAGACAGTCCATCGATTTCTAGAAGTACGCCTCTTTCTAATAGTTTTGCACCTGAATACTTAACTGTTAATTTCGATTTTAATTTTTGGACGTCTTTCCCTGATCTTCTCAAGCACGCATGAACACTCCTGTAAAAAAGTGTATAGAGTTACACTAGTGTTCCATATTCAAAATTGTTATTTTTAGTTCTTATTGCAATTACTTACTTCTTGCCAGTATGAAGATTGGCTAGACATGATTTTATGTACTGATCATAAGAATGGCATTTTTCTTCATAATATTTGGTTTTGTCTTGCAAACTTTGTTTTGTACGCGTCAAGGTTGCCAAAGCTCGTCTTTGAGCCTGTCTGTATTTGCCTTTGTTACATAGGTCGAGTGCAATAGAAGTAACTAGGGCTTGGTAGCCATCTTCTCGAGTGACGTAACCTTCGTCCTCTAGCATTTGCAAGTTTTTGCGGAGTTTAGCAATGTGTTCCCGTAAAGTCATTACTTCGTCTTGTCGAGCCTGGCCCGAGTAGATACGTCTTTGTATTCTTCCAGCGTATTGTTCCTGCTGTTCTCTTGTTGTACCAATACATAAAGCTTCTAAAAGATGCTCGCCTAAAAGGTTGTATTATTTATTAGACGTATTTCAATAGACACAGAATGGATGATAGTTATTTTTTGTGCTAAATTCATACATACAAGATCAAAAAGTAGGAAATGAAACTTACCATTTAAAAATGGAATAATAGACACGCATAACTCCTTCGTTTTGATGAAGAGTTTGTTTAGATCAGTCAAATTATCAGAAGGCGCCTGGAATTTATTGGTAAGAGCAAGGCATACCTCTAACCTCGCATTCTCTTCAGTAGTATCTCCCATTTGCTATAAAAATACGCAATTTAATACAGTTAATGAGAAGTGTCTTTTCGTTCGTTTATATTCTTTGCAGAGCGACGGGGAATTGACCAAAAAGTAAAATGGGTTGGTCGTGGTGTTTTTAATAAAATTGTGATTTAAGTCCAAAGTTAGGAAATTTCGTCGGATTTTCACTCCGTAGTGGGCTGGTCTAGTTAGATAGACTGGCCTCATTGGTCACCGTGATCGTAATTAATCGGGGAACGTTATAATAGAAAAAAAAACGAATAGTGTTCTTGTTTAGTTTACATACCGTATCAACATCTCTGGACGCAAGCTGAGCGACGGTGGGCACATCCCCCAAATCATCTAACAGCTCGTTAAGTCTATCTCGAGGGTCGGGAGCTATTATGTCCTGGTACTCGATCAGAAGCGCGTGTGTGTCCACGATTTCCTAGAAACAATGAAACTCTTGATCCTCGAGGCTTATTCATGCAAATCGTCGGTGAAGAATTGTTGTTGGAATTTAAAACATTTTTATTTATTTACAAATAGTAACATGGCGTATGGGACTAATAATATAGCAGCTGAATCGCATTTTACATATACCGATTCTGGGATTAATAGGCGTTAAATTAAGGAATCACTGATAATTTGTCTCGAAATCGCCGAATGATAAATAACAAACCACTTAGACTTTGTTTGTTTACTTGTCGATAATCTTGTGATGGCAAAGAAATAAAAATAATAGCTTTGTCATGAATTTTTATGGACACCATAATACAGTATTTCAAAGAGCACATGTCAGTCATGGTCGGTTTATGAATATAAACGATATTCGTTATCGTCAGAGGTAAATAAACGTGTCACACATATTAATTTTTGGACACAGGAAATAGCTGGTCGGATTTTTTTATACTGTGAGACTGTGACAAAACAAATATTTGGCCCTTATATATAGTAAATATAGTCATAGTCGTGTATTTGTCAGCCCTCTCACTCTTCCCACGGCTGTCCTATGAGCTGTCTGAGGGACTCTTTATTTAACAGAGACTTACTGATATAAAACCTGAACTTTTCAAAGAGCTATGTCTAACCAGCCTACCAAGTGTGGAGATTTAGACAAACCTCTATTATATAGAATAGAAAGTCCAAAATCTATGACAATAGACTGTTGATACAACTTCATAGTATGGTGTAGTACTCACCTGCACTGTGATATAAATGTGAGGATGATGTAATAGAGTGGCTTCGGTATACTCGTCAACTGCAAAGTATTCTTCAAGTGTAGGTCCGCGGCAACATCGTCGGAATAACTCCTTCATTTTCTCATGGCACTCAACGATAAATGGATTCAGACACCGTAAATGACTTGATTCCTCTCCAAACTTAAAACATAAACATTATCAACGTTATTAAAGAAAAAATACAATATTAATCAATAACGCTTTTCAGACTATATGGCTGTAAACTTACGCCTTTCTTAGCAGCAGAAAAGTGCAGGATTTTCGCCACAGACGCGAGATTTTTTCGTTGATCCGTCGTAAGACCAGTGCCATTAGGTAAATTGATGATATGAAATGCGTCAGGAGCTACAATGGCTGCATTTAGGAACTGGTAATATACGAGATTTCCTATGACCTGAAAAATATAAATGACAAATATGTAAACACATATGAAATACTTATATAAATTCGAGTTTTTTTTTAAGGGGGGAAAATCATCGAATGACTGCTCCCGCCTAGGTGAGGCGGAAGGGAGTGTCAGACTCTTACTGACTAAAAACCACCCCGTACCTTCTCCTGCACGTCGAGCCGGAGCCCCGGTTACCCGTTAGGTTCTCCGCGACTCCGAATCGGCATCGGCCCTATTGGGCCCCATCTGTGGTGGTCTGATGGCTCTTTGAGGCGCGCGCGAAACGCGACGCGCCGTACGCTCGGGTCTGTTTCTGGTCGGACGGGGAGCCACCCATGCTCGCCGTCCGCAGGCCTGCGCTTACGGTGGCCGGAGATCGTCCCGCGATCCCCGACGCCCGGTGTGTCCTTCGCGATGGCTGGGTTGCGAGGAGGCAGCGCTTCGCTGCCTCACGCGTCCCGCCTCCTCCTTAGCTAGCATGACTGCTTCGCAAAAGGAGGAGACGGCATCCCAGTCCCCCTCGCTCCGCATCATGGCCTGCACTAGGCCCGGACGCGAGAGGTCGCCATCGCCGATCACTTCCCTGAGGGCACGGCGGTGCACAGCCCACGCAGGGCATTCCGCTACGGTGTGTTCCACCGTGTCCTCAGGGCGGTCCTCGCAGTGATGACACCCGGGCGTTTCCTCCCGCCCCATCAGACCTGTGTCAGGCGGTAGGTGAGGACACCGTAGCGTCTCTCAAGCCACTCCTCAAAGAGGGGTCTTACCACTGCAATGGCAGCGAGCCCAATATAATTATGAGTAGAAGTACTCAAATAAAATGCAACATTTCCATATCATCTCAATTTGTCAAATAATAAAGATAGTTTCTGCTTACCTTTAGAATGTCTTTATCTGGCGTATGAGGGAATTTCGAAGACAAAGCTCTGTGTAACACTCTCGCCATATAAGTTATACAAAACGGTAAAAGTTCTGTGGAATTGATGATTTCATCTAAAAACATGGTGACTATTGTTTTGAGTTGAGTAAGAGCTTTCTCTAGTCGGGATTTTACTTCTGGGTATGTTAAGGCTTCTTCTTGGCTCACAGTGTAGGGCAATTTTCTGTAAGGCAAATAATTATGTGTTAATCTAATCTAAATCTTGCTGTTCTTAAAATTAGGTCGATTTTCGTCTATTATCATTATACTTACGAGATTTGCCCAGTCTTCATTTCAGTTTCATTCCTCCAAGCTTTGTAAATCTCCACAGGTCCAGTTTCGATGTTCAAGTTCTTATCTTGAAGCATTTTGTTCACTAATGGTCCAATTATAGTTTGCAGGCTGTTTAATCCAGACAGTTGTCTTGATAAACTAACAGCCATTTTGAGTACTAATGGCGTCGATGCGATTATATCAAAGGGTTTCACGACTTTACAGCTTATCTCTTCTTCTAGTGTAAATCTAAATAATTTCAGCAATAAGTATTCATCTCTAGCATAAGCACCAAAGTTGTATAAACTTAACACTACATTTTGTAAGAAGAAATTTGTCTTGTTTTGTGGTATACAGAATAGTAACTTTGATAAGTAAGTGGGATTCGTTTGTAACTCATAGAAAAGGTGTTGGTATCCATCCAAAAGTCTTTTACTTTCTTTGGTGAGCGATTTTAACCCTTTCACAGCTGTAGACACTGTCATCAGTGTTCCTTTACCATCAGGGTGCTTTTCTAATACAAGTTTCGTCATAGAGTTGTGTTTCACTAAATTATTTAGCTTTAGTCCATGGGCAGCTACTTCTTGCAAAGCAATGCGATTCTGAACGAGAAGACCAATTTTCAAGTCCATATCGTCTAATTGTTTCGACAGTTCCTGATTTTTCCTTATTGACTGTACCACTTCTGATTTTAGTGTTTGTAACTCTATTTCTCTGTCATAATCTTCAGTTGAAAAGTCTAACATTGGTATGAATTTTTTAACAACTTTTAGTGGAGGGTTGTTGGAGTAGAACAAGGCTGTAAAGGCTTCCCGTGCGCGACGTCCTCTCCAAAGGGCTTGAATTTTTATTATTTTCGGTTCCTGCAAAATTTTATGACTTTTAGTATTACAAGATATCAAATATAACATTATTTAAATGACAAATTGAATACAATTTGCCGAAGAAAACGCAAGAACGCACTTCGTACGGGCAATCCCGTTTTGTGTTTCGTTCCATGGGCACATCAGGAATTCCTTGGACAAAAATATCTTATATCCGTCTCCTGGTTTTAAGCTCCAGGTCCCCATCACATTTTGAGGCAAATCGACTTACCCGTTAGTTATAAATACTTAGTGTAAGTAACAAGACTTTATTTTATATAGTTAGATGGATTTAAAGCTTACCTGTACTTTATACCACGCCAACGGATTTTGTTTCCTTTCCCTCTTCAATTTGGCTTCTATAGCCTTCATTTTTATTAAAGTTCCATATTTTCTTTCTACTACAACTCTCCTCCACCAAGCTTGAATTTTCACGATGTATTCCTCATTTTGTTCGAAAAATTGTAGCCTTTCTGAAAGAGCTTTCCTTAGCAAGTATCCTCTGCAATAGGCTTGAAGTTTTATAACTGCGTTTTCTATAACCATCTGCATGAATTTATTGACATGATGTTTGTTGGTTTTGTCGATTATATTGTTCACATCTTTCCTTGTTAAATAACGAGCATAAGGAACAAAGTCTTTGGGTGTCGACCAGCAGTATGTGTATGATTCCACATCAATGTACACTGTATTACCAGCATTTGTATGACAAACAATCCATGGACAAATGTTGTGACCTTTTTTCTTTAGGGCCTTATAAAACATTTGAAAGTAGACATCTTTGCAAGAGCTTTCAAGCATTCCGGAGGTAGAAAGAACAGGGTGGCTTAGAGCATTCCAAAACTCTTCCACATCATTTTTGATAACTGCTAGATTTAACTGAACTAGTGACTCAGTAAGTTCTTTAACATTTTGAGATTCTGAGTTCACTTCATGAACAACTTGTACAATATCTTCAAGCCAAAGATTTTGGGATTCTTTTTGAACAAGGACCTTTTTCAGCATGCGTAAATACAAGTGACTCTCTTCTTTCCGCAATGGCGCTCCTAATTTCAAACAAGAATGTTTTAGTAACACCATCAGAGTGTCAGAGTCCTCATCTAGTACAGCTTTATTGACGTGTTCTATTACTGATACCACTGAAAGAAAATGTTTTATATTATAATTGAGTATTGAGCAGTTAGGTATTACTTTTTTAATATGAGTACTTAGTTATTAGAATCTCTGCTCAGTGAATGATAAAACAACTGGCAGAATGAGATAAAATATTCTCCTCTGCTTCATTCATTTGGAAATAATAGATGAAGATATTTTTGATTAGTTACTAAATTATAATTTAAAAATACTTACATTCCTCATTGTCGTCATCTTTCATGTTCACCATATCTATGGAGTCTCTAATGTCGTCCAGGGTGAGCAATGGACATGCACACTGTTCTCTGATCTTCACTTGCAAGGCTGTAGCTAAAGCCGATAAGTATCGTCGGCGGCAATGTGTTCGCAGCCCTTCCAGGTGCAGCTGTTTCGAGTTGAGAGCATTCCACACACCATTATCATCACCTCTATCCACAGCTTCAGATATAGACGCTATAGCTAATAAATACGATACAGAAGCAGCTATCTCACTCTCATTCAAATTCTTCTCTAATTCAAATTTCTCCAATTTCATTTCTTCATACAAAAGAGGCACAGCAAATTTATTCACTTTAAAATTCAACTCTAAATGTGGATGATTTAAGACAGCATATAAATCATCAGGTGTCCCTTCATCTAAAACTCTGTTCACTTCATTGATAGCTGTTTTATGGTCTGTGTGCTCAATTGCCTTCTGATTCCCTTCAATAATAATATTTTGAAATATTTTATGCCAATTTGTAATACTTTCTACATCGACATCTTTATTGCATTCATTGATTTCCTTAACAACATCACAGTAGAAATCCAAATTACGGGGATTGTAATTCTTAGTCTTGACCCAATTTTCATTAAATATTTTATCTAAAGTGTTAACATCGCCATTCTGAGAGGCAGAACATAATTTCTTCCATAAGTATTTGTAGTTGACCGCAGTTATATGCCCTTGTATTTCGACTACAGTAAGTAATTCATCATACTCATCGGGTACATAGCTATCATTAAGTGAATGATTAAGGGCTGCTTGAATCTTTTCATATTTGGCTGATTTTAATGCTTTTTTGTACTCATCTATTAGTCTATTTTGAACATGTTTCAACTTTAACTTTGGATTTAGAATAGCTGAAGTAATTGATTTGTCTGTGTCCAGAAGGTTGTTCAGCTCTACAACAGCATCATGCATTGCGGCACCATCATTACCACTGTTATTCTTTGATAAAATCCCTCCAATCTTTTGAAACGAAGGAAGTGGATGTTCACATTTTTGGAGATCTTTAGAGACAGAATCCAACTCTTCATCTGGAATTAAAAATAATAATAATGAGTTTTATTAGTAAAATAATTTAAATACAATCACTAATGTTTTACCTACCTGTGAATATAGCTTTTCCAAACACATCGTGGATGAGTGGTGCCTTTCCAAGTTTAAATAAATGTGAGCTTAGAGCATGTATGCAGTATATAACTCTTGGCATGTTCTTTTTGTCATAGATATCTGTTGTTTCTGGCTGGAAAGTCTGTAACACAGGAATACAAATTAATACTAATGCATGAGCAGTACCGTTTTAACCATAAGGGCATACGGGCATGTGCCCAAGAAGACATCCTCAGGGGCCACGAAAGACCGACAATTTCTACGACGGACATACACACACTACACATTGCGCGGAAACGAGCTGCTGCGCAACTTCTAGTGGTTTCGATTATATTGTTTCAGGTCGGGGTAAAAAATTCCAACAGGGCCCCGAATTATTTTGCCCTAGGGGCCCAGCATAGTTAATACAGCTCTGTGCACGAGTGTACTGTACAATAACCAAGCAAAATCATTAAAAGTTTATGGCTCAATAAATAACTGAATTTTATTACTGGGAATAAAAAAAGAGTCTTAATGGAGTTTTATAATTACCATAGGCAGCTCTGTCTGTTTTAAGACCTGAAGGAACTTATTAATATTATCTGTATGCTTGAACTGAAGCCCCATTATCTGTAACAAAGTTAGTGACTGATGAAAGACTGGTAATAATATTTTCTTTATTTATAGTACTTATTTACATGATATATAATATAAGGTAATAAATAATAATGTAAAACTTTAATTTTTTTATGTGGGAGAGTCATGGTTCGGCACAAATCAGCCGGCTCGACCGGAGCGTAACCACAGCCACACAGAAAACCGATGTGAACAAGCCTTGAGTTGGGTATCGTCATGTGACTAAAAATTACTTTACAGAGAGCACAAAAATGTGTATTATTTATTCAATAGGAATTAGACAGGTGTCCATCTAACATTTTCATGCAATAACTCTATTACTAAATGCAAATATTGCTCTAAAAGCTTATTCTTCTATACAGGTATAATTATGTAATTGTATGTACACCTAAACACTAAACATTATGACAATGTTTGAAATATTTAGGCTTATTGAGAAGTACTTATGTTCATTAGAATAAGGAAGATAATTTTAAAGTGAATTCAAGTTGTTTCAAAAGATTGAAAGAGATCCTGATAGCCCACACAATTAGGTATACAATATAAATAATAGGAATCTAATTTTTATTATTTAGTTAAATAATGTAAATTATTTACTCACTTTGTACCGTTTCTGTTCAATATCATAGATTTTGTTCATAGGAAGCAAGTCTGGAGAAATAAAGTTTCCCAACTTTGCCAAATAAACTCCGTTGCGTAAATTTTCTTCAAATTCTGTTGCTGGTGGTAGTTTCTCTCTTAAACATGCTTCCATCCAAGTTTTAGCTTCTTCTAATCGACACAGATATTCGTAAGCAATGGTCCTTTGTCTTATGGTGTCCATTTCTTGGCCCGTTTTACGAATATCTGAATCACCTGAAATTACGATACGAGTAAAATTTTAATAAGTTTTAGAATCTAGATAGGAAGAAAAGGTAATAAATAAACGAACGTTTTAATAGAATAAACTCACAGTCGTCAATTTTTCCAATACGTATTTCGTCAAAGTCCTTCCCCATGGTGGCAGATTTATCACAATAGCAAAATCTTTTGATATTTTCATTTAAAACACCACAGTTTTACTTATACTGTGTAGGTAATGCTTGTAAGTAAATAAAACAATAATAGATAATATTGTTTGAAAGTCAATCGCAAAGTACTATTTCAAAACAAAACGGTTGTACGGTCACGGTCGTGATTTGTGTTCGTTTCATTCAATTTTTCGCTCTATGGTTGTCTTTGATTTCGATCCTCTGTATTTTTTTTACATTCGTAATATTGAATATTCTCCTTTTGAGTCTTACTAACCACTCAACATTAGTTTTTGTTGCAACTTAGAGTAAAATTATAAACACAAGTTGTAACATACATTAGTTTCACCATCTGTATGCGTTTTGTGGACAGGAATGATAAGTAACTTATTTTCAAATTATCAAAGAGAGATTGATTCAGAGAGGGATATAAGTATAGGGGAAGATAGATTTCATTCAATAAGAAAAGTAATCAATACCGTCGTCCGTTGGCCACAACCAAAAATTATAATAAGTAGAAGAACCAAAACCACAACTTATGACAATGCTGATGATCAATACTGTGGGAATACTAACCCACGGTGCTGATTAAAAGTAATCTATTTAGAAAAATTAAGACTTGCCTTTAACCTGCTCTCAAGCACAAAGGCATCTTTTTTATCGACGTTACGACATTTTAAAAGCTGGTTATAAAAAGTGTGCCACGAAATATTCTTCGAGTACGTTATATTTTGTTACGGGTTTGATTCCCAAATCCCACACATGTGTATTTTTGTTAACGCACTTACGGCACAGGAGAAAATCTTAATATGCGAACAACCTAAAATAATTAGCTACCCTAAATGATAGGCAAGATAAATAATACTGAATATAATTTTATCATTTTAATAGAAAAATGTTACACTCAACATAAACTCCATGAACTACTTAAGGTTACATAATGGTTACGTAAAATGGTAAAGAATAATAATCATTAGAAATAAATCATGTTCGTTGACTGAATTTCGGATAAAACCTCTGCATTTCCAGCATTTAATAAACAAAATAATTCTAGTTCTTGAGTAGCTTGTAATTTTTTTATTGCCATATCCGTTGGTATCTTTTCTTGCAATGTTTTGTCTGGAAGAAAACATAGTGTAATATACGCTCTGCGGAATTGCCCAGCAGAAAGCCAACCTCGGTCACCAGGATCAAAACTTTTAATGATAGCCTTCAAGTGTCTGGAAATTAGATTAATAAAAATATACATCAAAACGTGTAGTTTGATTGTAAGCAATAAGTAATGCCACCCTTGGCGTATCCAACACAACGCAATACAGAAACGTTACCAATATGTTTCTGACTTTTCAAATGGTTGGTATTTCAATCTGGTATTGATATGTTTTTACAATACCTATTTTGAGACTTATTAAATTAACTAAAAATCGTGGGTTACTCAGACCTAACTAGTAGAGCTTTTCTCAGTATATTCACGTGAGTAACCCGCCATTTTTAGTTAATTTGGTATTGATATTATAGAATCATATTCAAGCGGAGATTTTAAGTGTGGGAGAGCCATGCTTCGGCACGAATAGACCGGGGCGACTGGAGTAACACCACGACCTCACAGGAAACCGACGGGAAACAGCGCTTGCGTTGTGTTTCGTCGTGTGAGTAAGGTTACTGGAAGTTCAACTGGGGGATTCAGGGAGAGAGTAAATATAGTTCAATCCCAAGTAAAACGGATGCGAATGCATTAAAGTCCTAGCCAACTATGCTAGATGAGTCTTACCTATCTTCATACAGTACTGGAGGTTTTCCATACCCCGAACGGAACAACATGCATTGCTCTAGAAGATTTACTACATAGTTCGCCGGGTCAGATGGATTAGCAGCAATTATTTTAGCTAAAATAAATCTTATAAGTTCAGGAATACGACGTTCTCGTAAGTACTCTTCTGTGCGTAAAGTTGATGAAAACATCCGTTGCTTGTACTCCGGAATGTGCACTTCTTGAGACGGTTCTTCACTTAAAATACATTTACACACTGGTAATTGCGAAGAAGAATTAACAGTAACACTATCCGACATTGTAATAATGTGAGGACAATCAGGATGATGGTGTTCAGTACGATTTTCGTCCATTGTAGTTTGTCTACAATAGTGTTATCTCAGTCAAAAGTTAATAGATATCAAGTAACAAAATACCAATTTTTATCGTAATATTCTAGCTTTTTATCCAATTCTTATATTCGTTCACTTTTACATTAAGCTTACTCTTTGCAGCTTATTGTAATGAACAAAGAGTATAATAAGTATAGGGGTAGTAATGAAAAGGTATCGATACGACAGTGTCGAAAATGACATTCAGAATAGGTAATGTAATTTTAAATCATTGTCAGAAAATATGATAATCTCTAGACCTTGCAACCTCATTGCTTACCAGGGAATATCCCAGTATCCTGTGTACTGTAACTGTACACTATTTAAAATTAAGAGGGAAGGTGTGTAGCCTCGGAACAATAACTAAAGCAGTTATTGTTCCGAGTATGTAGCACTCATTAGTACCCACTTACTCTTTTATTTGCCTAAACTCTTTGACAAAGACACTGACCTCTATATAGAGGTCAGTGGACAAAGACCAAAGAACTGTAGCGAAATAGACTTTTCTGATACACAGATACACCTAATACTTATTTGAATCTTTGAATAGACATTTCTTTTCACTTTTTATACTCTTTCCCCAAACTTTTCCCTATATTTATTAATATACTCTTTGGTATATTTATTAATACGTACAGCTTTGCTTTTCACCAAAGAGTATAATAAGTATAGGGGTACTTTTCACTTCAATGACATTACAAGTGACATTTTATATTTTTTAGCTGATCGCGGTTTCATCCAAGCTGGGAATTTAATTGTACTGCAATCCTATTATACTTTTTGACCACAATGGAAGATAAAAATATATCGAACGAAATTATACTGAACTATGAGCTACTAAAGTTAACATCTGTACCATCCCCAGCGACACCAAAGTCTTCGGCCTCGCATCTTTCGCCTAATCCCACCGAGCCTGTATCACTTTGCAAGTGTCTGTTATCTCCTGAGCCGTCTAAAGAAGAAATTATTTCACAACGCAAGAAAATGATGTTTTCTGCGGTATTTCGAACAGAAAGCTATTTGCGTGAACGACGTATTCCTGAACTTATAAGATTCCTTTTAACTAAAATTTTAGCAAGAGAGAGAGATCCTGATTCGAATGTATCTACCTATTTGTCGAATCTTTTAGATGACTGCATGATATTTCGTGCCGGTCTCGGAGTCGCTCCGGTATTGTTTGAAGACAGGTGAGAAACAAAGACAGAACAATAAATAAAATTATCCATCGATTATTATTTCTAGTTACCAGATTTGGCCGTATTGGAGGTAAGTTTAGCATTGTATACTTTCTCATTTTAGTCTCCATCTTTTTCAGGCATTTGAAAGCCATTATCAATAGTTTCGATCCATCTCAACGAGGATGGCTTACCGTTGGACAAGTACGCAGAGCTTTTATGACGTTAGGCCTTACTCCAGATGATAATTTACTTGATAGAACTCCAACTGATATAGTATTCCAAAGCTTAAAGGAAAAACAAGAGCTGGAATTATTCAACTTATTGGCTGCTGGAATGAAACCCTTGTGTGATAATGAAAGTGAACCCTAAAAGCTGAACCAACACTAAGAAGTTATATAGTATTGTACTTAGTTTCATAAGACATTTTATTTTAATACTCCTGTAGCTTATTTTAGATATATTTCAATTTAATTTTAGTTCTGTACCTATAATACCTACATTGTAATTGTTTCCAAAGTTCACAGGTGCAATGAAGATACATGAAATGTGGGTATTTTAAGACTGAAACAGCACATGCTTCATCGATTTGTAATAAAAAATAAGTAAGTGCTTAGTTTCAATTTAGTTTTTAATTGGTATAATTTTTTAAGGTAAATATAATTATTTTAATATTGTACTTATTTTAGAAATAAACGATTATCTATTTCATCTGCTCTTTGAATTAAAAACAGTAAACATATTGAAAGAATACAAACGGAACCTCTTCTGGATGTTGACTGAAACTCCATAAAAGTTATTCCCGGGAATTTCCGTTTCTAGTCCAGTGGACACGTCTGATTAAGGTTCCATCAAAGAGTATAATAAGTATAGGGGTTGGTTTCATTACGAAGAATGAAAACGTAAACTGATGCAATGTCTACTTCCGGACCATTAAATATATTCGCCTAAATTTTAAATTTCTTCTAACATCATCGTCCATGTACATCCTTGTTGTAATGACATTGACAAGTTCTTGTTGTCAACTGTCAAGCATAGAGTCAAGTTGTCATTGTCATTATACAATGCAATGTTTACGTTTTTATTGGCTAATTTCAAAAAGTTTATGAAACTTTAATGTATTTTACGTAGGTAGTTTAGCCCGAATTAGTTGAATAAAATAACGATGTTTGTTCTAGGAATTTTTTTACACATTACTTTCTTGTTTTCTATCTTTGACATATATTTTAAATCACCAATTGTTAAAAATGTGCCTCCTTATCAGCCCCAACATGGAGACTTATCTGAAAGACTAATTCTATTCATGGTTGATGGACTAAGAGCTGAATCATTTGTTAACTACACTACAATGCCTTATTTGAGGTAGGTAATAAATCTTCAAGTATTGCACACAAGTAAAAAATTGGTAACTAAATATAATTGGTAAGTGATAGTAAATGAATTTTAAGGTTCATACATCTATCATATTTTCAGGTCTATTGCAAGTACTCATGGTAGATGGGGAATCTCAAACACTCAAGTCCCAACAGAGTCACGCCCGGGACATGTGGCAGTTATTGCAGGTTTCTATGAAGACCCATCTGCTGTAGCCAAGGGATGGAAGGAAAATCCTGTAGATTTTGATTCAGTTTTCAATCAAACTTCATACACATGGTGTTGGGGTACTTATGACATAGTGAATATTTTCACCAAATCCAATATTGATGATCATATTGTGGTACACGAATTTGATCCTTATGACCAGAGTTTTAGCACTGATAAAAATACTACACTTCTGGATGCTTGGGTTTTTGACAATGTAAAATTGTTTTTCCAAAAGGCAAATGATGATGTCATACTGAAAGAAAAATTGAAAAGTAACAAAATAGTATTTTTCCTGCATTTGTTGGGCACTGATACTGCAGGACACACCCATAAACCTAAAACTCCGTAAGTTGATATTAGAAATAGGTTTAAAAAAAATATACAAAGATTGCTTTGCCTACCAATAAGTCATCTTGTGTTTGTTGCTTATTAATTTAAACTGTCAAACACCAAGCGGTCACCGGTGACCGCAACCTATTGCTCTTTAATTGTGTCTATAAATACGGTACTCGACGAGTTAATATGAGTGTGTAACAATTGATAAACATATATCATTACAGGAACTTCTTGACAACATTGAAACATGTTGATGAGGGAATACAAGAAATTGAAAAGGTGATCAGGGATTATTATAATGATGATGGAAAAACTACCTTTTTGATGACATCAGATCATGGCATGACAGACTGGGGTAACACATGTCTTGGTTTATTTTTGTGTGACAATAGACATAACTTCTTAATCCCTGATTATGAAAAATAACCAACATTTTGTTCATACAAAAGTAGTGTCTAAACATCTAAAACAAGGTCTATAATTGAGTAAGTGGAGAGTGGTCACTTGGGGACTGGGCAGAACATGAACCTTAATTAAAGTGAAATGAGATTACTCTCTATACACTGTGTTTACCCTTTATTACAAGCTACATCCGTACGGTATTACCAGCTCTGCCCGGCTCCTATTGATCATAGAGAGATGTTTTATATCCCATAGCCTTTCTCAATAAATTGACTATTCAACACAAACAGAATTATTTCATTTGGCCTAGTAGTTCTGGAGATTAGTATGTCTAAACATACTCTTGGGCTTTATATCAAGAACTCATTTTTTTTAAGGTTCTCATGGTGCTGGAGATGATCATGAAACAAAAACACCTTATGTGATATGGGGTGCAGGTATAAAGCAAGCAGAAATGAGACAACTTGATCCTGAAACAGATGGATTGTCTTTCGACCACAGATTGGATATCAATCAAGTGGATTTGTCTCCTCTAATGTCCACTATTCTTTCTATTCCTGTACCTGTTAATTCTAGAGTAAGTTATTCAAAAATGAACTTTATCTGTTTGGCTTAACTTGTAATTTAGTTTAAAATAGACAATGTGCAGATTAACAATACTTTATGTAAATACTGTAATGTCACTTCATAATACTTGCTGGTAGATATGACTATTAATGGCTGGGTATACAAGTTTAGTATGTAGTCAATAGGTGCACTAACAACTACCTATATTCAATAAAGTTGTTATGACTATTCTCACTATATTTTGGACCTACTTAACAAATGTGATGTCATGCTGCAATTGTTTTATAGACATGTGAATAATTAATTGTTATGTATTCCAGGGGAGACTAACAACAGAACTGTTTGATATGGCCTTACCTAACAAAGCTAAAGCTATATACAGTAACAGTAGACAATTAGCTTCACAGTACAATAAGAAAAGGCTTGATGTGGAGGAACATGCTATATCATACCTATACCAACCTTATGAACCATTCAGCAAAGAAAAATATGAAGAAGTTATACAATTCACTGAGAAACTACTTTCTGAAGAAGAATATGAGAAATTGATACTAATGAGTGAAGAGATTATAGATCTAAGCCTGTCTGGATTAAAGTACTATCATAATTATTACCAGCAGCCTCTTCTAGTATTAGTCACTTTATCATTTTTAGGATGGATAGCATGTCTACTGAAATTGTTATCTGAACAAAAGTTTAATACTCAAACAGCAACGGCTAACAACAGAGCATCTTCAAGAATGTTCAGAATACTGAATATATTATTTTTCTCTTTGTGCTGTTTATCTATCTTCTTAGTATATGGTAAGGTTTCCTCATGGCTAATCTTTTTGCTTACATTCTGAGTATTTTTTCGTAAATATGTATGTATATTGATTTCAGCACAAAATTTGCCAGTCCAGTATTATTTATATTCCATAATGCCTCTTGGTTTATGGTGGTATGCATTGTCATCTACATCTCTATGGCTAATGGGGCTGAGCCAAATGAGAAGAAACAGGAATATTCTTCTATTGTTATTTGAGATTGCAAGTTATACATTAGGTTCTATTGTATTGGTAAGCATAATTTACTTTTTGATGAATGGTCAACATTTTTTTCCTCTTCTACTTGAGAACTTATTTTCAGGGACTGTCATTTACATATAGGTGGGTGTTGAGCTTACCACTCTTAGGTATGGGTATATGGCCATTCTTTTCTTCAACAAGAAACCATTTAACTACGCCAATACTCATAGCTTGGCCTGTCGGGTGCTTATTACTTAGTGCATTTTCCTTCATGCCTGTTGTTGGAAAAAATGTTTTTATTGAACTAGTGTGAGTATTTTTGTAGTTATATTAATTTTAAATACAAATTTCTGTACAAGAAACTGATATAATGTTTTCTTTTCAGCATATCTGCTGGTGTTATATGGTTGTTTTCTATTATGATATACATTAATAAAATTCTGTTACCACTATGTTATAGAAAATATGAGAATAAGACAGAAATAGTATTATCTGTAATACAAGCAGTATTACTTGTTGTATCTCTGCATAATATTTATGTGCAATCTATGAGATTTGAACAAGGCACGCCAGTGTCTTACTTTGACCAAACTGTAGCTTGGTTTATAGCAGGTAAATCTTATACTATTATATAAAACTGAAGGGTTGATTGGTTTATTTAAATGCGCTACTCGAGACCGCCTCTATGGCCGAGTGGTCGGCAAAGGGTTCGATACCCGGGTCGAGCAAAGTATTACTGGGTTTTTAAAAATATCAATGTAGCACGGAGTCTGGAAATGTGCCCGGTATATGGCAATAGGCTCACCCCCTATTACATGGGGCTCATAATATAAATAGTGAAAAGTGGGTGTTACATTGTACAGTGGTATTAAGTGCACCTATGCCTACCCCTTCAGGGATAAAAGGCGTGATGTTATGTTATATTCCATAAAACATCACGCTACGACCAACAGGAGCCAAGCTGAGCGTGCGAAACCTCGAGAGAGTAGCTAGTATTCATATAAATTGCATGTGCTCTTTTCTTATACATGAGAATTTATACTGTGTATTTACAGCAATAAATTATTTTATTACAGGTACATCATTAGTGCTACCACTACTATTTTCAAGAAGACTGATTTGCCGTATTTTGGCTATAAACACATCAATTTTAAACTTCTACCTTTTATTGTCTGTTTCCCATGAAGGCCTATTTATGGTTACGTTGATTGTCAATTTAATGTGTTGGATTTACATCGAAAGTAAACTGCTACACATAAAGAATTCAAAGGTACTTTCTAGAAATATTCTTAACTGACTTCATACAACATTGCACTGGAAACATATTGGTATTTACTTTAATTTAAACTTTCAAATGTTTTACAGCTAATTGAAAGTAGTTTTGAAAATGAGAACAACGAAAAAATCAAGACTATCACTACAATTGAAAGAGAAATTAGCAGTCAAGATTTTAGAAGAGCTTTCTTTTTCGTATCCTTTTAAAAACAGAATGGCTTTTTGGATGGCTGTTTGTTACCCAATTACTACAGAATTCAGTTAGAATGGATGTGGGTAAAACTGGTAAAGTAGTTTAGTCTGGACTCCACCTTTTTTTACTTAAATCTGGAATAAAAAGCTACTTTTGTCCTGGTAATGCAAATGAACCCTCTGGCTAATTAATGAACGATGTGAACTTTTTTATTTAAAATAAAATCTTTAACATTTTGTATATCAGATTTTGTACATAATACTAGCCTTTTTTGGGACTGGTAACATTGCATCACTGAACTCATTTGAAGTGAGATGGGTGACATGCTTCATTACATCATTCCAGCCTTTCGTTATTACTACACTAATATTATTGAAGACCTTAGCACCATTCTTGAGTGTAGCTTGTAGTTTTAGAGCTGTACAACATTTAACTAAGGTAATAGTTATTTTAATTTGTACTGAAGGTAGACGATTGTCTCGGTCATAAGCGCAACAACCAAGCAAGGGGTTTCTAATTTGATTCCCAGGTTTTTTGAGATTTTTTTAGGAATAGCACTAATACAACAATGTATAGCAATATTATTATGGTCACTCCTTGCTTTAGTATTGCTTGAGACAATTATGCACTTATGTAAAAGTTATGTATAAGTTCCACATAGGTAAGTGCATCTCAGCTTGTACTTCGAACTCAAATGCGTTATGATGTATTCTTGTTATTATTTTATGTACTCACTAGCTTTTACCCGCGGCTTCGCTCGCGTCACAAAAAGATAAAACGTAGCCTATGTGACTACCCATCCCTTCAACTACCTTCAGTTGAAAAATCACGTTAAGTACCTCCGTTTTGCCGTTTAAGACAGGCAAACAAACAAACAGCTGTTCGCTTGCGTGGAATTCGGTTATAACGCGCGTTTTAGATTTTTCCGTGGGAATGAGAAGTTCTGCCGCGGTAAAGCCTTGCTTTTCCAGGACTCAAACTACCTTTATACCAAAATCGATTCAGCCGCGTGAAAGAACAGAAGAAGTTATTTTCGCATTACCACAAATACCTCCTCCCATTTTAATTTAGAAGACTTCTATTTCCTATAAGGGTTATATTTGCAATGCTAAACCAAAACTGAGTGGTAAACTATATTATAAGTTTTATTATCGAAAACCTAACTACTTTAGACATCTACTTAGAAATAAACCACTTCACTAATCTAACCTAACTAATATAGCTACAGTATCAATCAACGTAAACAATGAACAAAGCGTCTTAGAACGACGAAAAAAATTTACTATAGTACTTTAAATTAAATATCTACCTAGAAAAAATAAGACTTGACTAATCAAACCTACAAATCGAACAAATAATAATCAATTTAAACGCTAGATGCGTACCCTAAAATATAGTTGATACGGAAGGCCGGAACCTATACTTTCGCCGGTAACGAAACCATAGCGCCATCTAACTCGATCCTAACGCCATCTATCGAGCGTTGAAACAACAGCGTACAATATATTTGCTAATTGTTGAGTATTGTTGCCACTATGGTTTCGTGTACCTTTAACAATCTAAAATCTATAAAATACGCAACTTAATGTAAAATGGTTGGAACCAAAATTTAAAAGCGAAGAATACTTAAAAAACACAACGCTATTCCGTTTTATAAACACTCAGCGCCATCTATCGCCAAGTAGCGTAACTACCACATAGACACCAATTTCGTGTACCTTTAACAACCTAAAATCTATAAAATACCCAATTCAATGTAAAATGGTAGGAATCAAAATTTAAAACCGATAAAAATACTAAAAAAACAACGTTACTCTGTTTAATATATAATAATAAACACTCAGCGCCATCTATCGCCAAGTAGCGTAACTACTACATAGTCACCAATTTTGTGTACCTTTAACAACCTAAAATCTATAAAATACGCAATTTAATGTAAAATGGTTAGAACCAAAATTTAAAAGCGAAAAATACTTAAAAAATAGCGTAACTACTACATAGACACCAATTTCATGTACCTTTAACAACCTAAAATCTATAAAATACACAATTCAATGTAAAATGGTAGGAACCAAAATTTAAAAGCGATAAAAGTACTTTAAAATCACAACGCTACCCCGTTTTATAAACACTCAGCGCCATCTATCGCCAAGTAGCGTAACTACTACACAACGTTACCACGTTGTGTTTTTTAAGTATTTTTACATAAAAATAGCAATTAATGAGTCGAAAAGCGCACTGAATAAGTGTAGATTAACACCAAATAAGCGCTATAGATTAAAGCGTGAAATTTCCAATTAGTAGGTAATTCGTTGAATTGTTTTAGACGGCACAAAGCGCCATCTACAGGAATACACATAGCGCCATCTATACTAATATTTTTGTTTTCCCTCGGGAATATCACATTTTTCCGGGATAAAAAGTACCCTATTATTTAATCTGGACTTCTAACTTTACGTCTGCAAAATTTCAAAGCAATCGGTTTAGTAGTTACGGCGTGAAGGTGGAACAAACAAACAAACAAACAAACTCACTTTCAGATTTATAATATTAGTAAGGATTAATGTCTTTTTTAATTTCAGGCACCAACTGGATATTTAATAATAATTGTATTGATATATTCCAATTTGATGGGTATACAACTGCTGTACAATGTGAAAAACACTGGAAGCTGGCTAGAAATTGGTACTTCCATATCACAGTTTGTTATTGTTCAAGTTATCACACTATTTATTGTTTTAATTAATCAAATTGCTAAATTGTTAACTGATATCAGTATTTATAGTTTTACGAATAAGTTATTTAAAAGTCGAAAGAAATATGTTTGAATTAAAAGTTGCTTTTGTGGAACTGTTTTATTAAAATTTTATATCATTTTGTGTTTACTGTACATGATTTACATGTATAACTCAAAATCTATTCTGTTGGATGTGTAGAATTGACTGTCTTCCCCTTGTTTTCTTACCCAAACACCAGTTTTGAAGTACCCCTCTGATGACCATTTTTGCATTTGCTCAGTAGTGTGAGGCCCGGATATTTCATCATCATTCTGATTCCACTTAAACTCCCATTTCAATTCTGGCTCTTGTTCCTCCTCAGCTTTATCTTCAGTTTCTTTAGTATCAGTGCTATTTTTATCCAACACACTCTTCTCCTTCTGATCAAAATCATCAGCATACATATCTAAATCGGCATCATCATTTTTACTCTCCTGTCTCTTTATGATTGTATCAATTTTCTCATAAGTTTCCTGGTAAATGTCCATGTTACCCAATTTTGTGAGAATTTGATTGGCAAGTTCTGTAATTCTTGTAACAATTTCACTGTTTTCATCAACAATACCAGCTTTTTTCCTTTTCCAACGCTCAGCACTAGAAATTTTTGAACTTGCACCTGCAACAGACGAACAAAAAATGACAAATGTGTTTTAGGCCACTGATAAGACCATAATAGAGTTAGTTGTCAAATAAAGTAAAGATTAACTTAAATAACCATGAATTCAAGTTTTGTTATGTGACTTACCAAGACGCTGGAGGGTTTTTGCAATTGTTTCTTTGGGTTTCATATGTTTAAAGATTTCTTTGTAGTTTTGCAGTAAATCAAACTTTTCTTCTGGTTCTTCATCTTCACTACTAGACTCATCACCAAGTCCTTTATTTTCATCATCTTTGTGAACTTTGTACTTATCTTCTGGCCTACCCTTGACTTTAACCCAGTCTATATTGTCAAGCCAACCATCTCTGATCTCTTTCTCTTTTTTCCAGTGATAGTGACCCTGGTTATCAAAGTGACCTTCTTCAAGCTCCTCTTTCATGTTGAACGGAGTGATTGTAATCTACAAAATAATTGGATAAAATTATGAAAATGTAAAAATCAATAAATAATGGTTTCTAGACAAAAAAATTACATTACATAGATAAATATTATTAGTCCTCATGTTACCATATCATTCAAACACCTATTCCACAGTTTATTATTTGAGGTTTAGTTTACTATTTGAGGTTATCATTTTTAAATGCTACCTACATACGTCTAGCCTATTTCAGGTTATTGGACTGAACTCAAACCTTATCATTATTGTGTGTATTAAGATTTAACGTCAAACTATTCATATAGGTACTCACTTCACCTTCCATCCCACCAGTTCCGTCTTCTTCACCTTCAATGTCATCTGCATGAAGAACATTGTTTCTTTCCTCTTCGGCACCGCTGTCTTCTTCGTCCGAATCTAATGAGTGCTTTTTTCCTTCAGTTTTCTTCATAACTTCTTGAGCTTCCATTTCAAAAGCCTCCGCAGCTGAACGTTTTGCCATTTTTTTAACTGACTTCCAAGCCCAATTACAAGTATATATCTATTATAACCTATTACTATAAGCGACATACAAATTAATAAAGATGAAATATTTAATGTTATATTACAAATATTCACTAAAATTACGCAAAATCGACAAAATCTAAGATGCTTATTGCTTGACAAATTGACAAGTTTGACAATTGACAACAACAAACAAGTTGCTTTGCTTTTTAGCTTTTTTTTTAATTTCACTTAGATACTGGTCTTTCTTTACTGTAATCAATCGTGAGATTTTTTCGTTCCTTATGTTATTTAAAAATATCGAGAATTGTTTATTTAAATATTAATTTTGTAACCAAATGATGTTTCACAAAAAATCCGGTTCCAAAACAATCACATCAAGTCATTTGGAGTTCCATTTTCTCTGCCTACCCTAATATCTTATAAACTCTGAATGGAATAACTTTTTTATTTTGTATAATTCATTAATCGAGGGAGGCTATGTGCTACAAAACATCATGTTACCATTAATAGGAGCTGAGCTATCCAAGTAAATAAACAAATAGCCTCCCGTTTCAATAGGCTGCGTGGGATGTGACAATCTACTCTCCAAATGGACTAAGAGCCAGCGGCCCGCAGACCTTCGGTAAAGTATAAAACCTGTAAGTTTCTCAAAGTATGTCCCCAACACAGGTAAGAACGAATCCCGTCTATGTAACTTGGGTCGCGGTGGCTTTCGCAGGTATCAGGTAATAAAGGTGTGTAAAATTGTGTATTAAATTTGGTAAAATATAAAACTCAGTTTTTACATATTTGACTTATAATAATCCCAAAAGTCATCTTGCCGAAAGCCAGACACTTCGTACAGTTCCAACCCTCTGCCAGACACCCTTAAAGTATATTTAATTGTTACTATACTTACGGTATAGTATAAAATCTGCAATTTATATATGTTATTTGGATAACTATAAAATAATGTTTCTTCAATAGCCAGACAGTTTCTGTGGTTCCTTTATGTTGCCAGGCACATAAAAAGTCTAATGTAGGTGCGAGCGTGAGGGATATATTAGTCAGCGGGTGCGAGTGAAATAGCGCGTTCGGTCCCTTGCGACGTTTTACTGCGCATCAACTGTCATTTATTGTGGTTTATGTGGTGAATAGTCATACGTACAAGAAACGTTTTATTATTGTTTTGTTCAATTTATAAAATAATAATAAGGGAATATCAGTGATGATATATTATTGATGTTGATACAGCAAGATTCCAAATGTTTATAGATTCTTATACAGTCTCTGATGTCAACGAGGCATTTAATCGAAAAAAAACGAAATTTCGATGCCAGCAGTTTGCCACCTTGTAAAAGTGAGCTATCTCAGCAATTTTTGCGAGCAAATTATATTTGTACCATTTGGAATAATGCTCACCTGAAGAAACCAACAACATACAAACCAGAAAATAATGGTTGGATCCTGCAAAATGATCAATATCATTTTAAATGGTTTGAAGGTGATCAGCTACCAAACTACGCCAGTGATTCTCTAACAACTGTATCAGGTATGTAATTATGATGTTACAATATTATCGAGGAAATTTTGATTATTTATGATTATATTAACATGGATTAATTATTACAGAAACTGGCGAAGAAGAAGACGATATTGATAACGACCAACCCATAGATTGGAGCAGTGATGATGAAGACACTCAAGATATCGACGACTACGATGACAATAATTAAATATACTCTTTTTTTATTAATAAAAATCTTTGAAATGTTTTTGAATTAATTATGATTCCTAAACACGAAAATTTTATAAAAGAATTTTCTAAACATTTATTCGTTGATTCTATGTTATTATACCCTTACTAATGTATTTTATTAATGAATTTTCATAGTAAATCTAGAAAATAGTTCTCATTATACACAATAAATGACAGTTGATGCGCAGTAAAACGTCGCAAGGGACCGAACGCGCTATTTCACTTGCACCCGCTGACTAATATATCCCTCACGCTCGCACCTACATTAGACTTTTTATGTGCCTGGCAACATAAAGGAACCACAGAAACTGTCTGGCTATTAAAGAAACATTATTTTATAGTTATCCAAATAACATATATAAATTGCAGATTTTATACTATACCGTAAGTATAGTAACAATTAAATATACTTTAAGGGTGTCTGGCAGAGGGTTGGAACCGTACGAAGTGTCTGGCTTTCGGCAAGATGACTTTTGGGATTATTATAAGTCAAATATGTAAAAACTGAGTTTTATATTTTACCAAATTTAATACACAATTTTACACACCTTTATTACCTGATACCTGCGAAAGCCACCGCGACCCAAGTTACATAGACGGGATTCGTTCTTACCTGTGTTGGGGACATACTTTGAGAAACTTACAGGTTTTATACTTTACCGAAGGTCTGCGGGCCGCTGGCTCTTGCTCTAAAAGGAAAATACAATTTTTCAGTATTTCCACAACTTTTATTGATCGGGAATCGAACCCGAGACCCACTACTTTATGGTCACTTTTACAACCACTCGATCAATGAGTAATGACTTCATAATCAAGAAGGTACTTATACTTACATGTATTTAATCAACCCAAATCATGTTTGTAGATATTAGTGAAATAAAACCACAATGTTATTTAATATATTATACTACTGTATATTATGAATACATAAAGGCAGTATCATCATGAATTTTTAAAAATGCTGTATAAACTATAGAGTATAAAAGCTGTGTAATTTAATTCTTTTTCCATATTAAAGTTTTGTTGTTAGCAGGCATTTCGATGGTGTCCATTAAAGTTAGATTGTTTTGTTCTGCTAGTTTGACTAGATCTGTGATATCTCTTAGACCCCAAGCAGGATTTCGTGCTTTGAGTGATGCATCAAATTGAACATTGCTCTCGGGTGTAATTACACCATCTTTGCTATAAGGTCCATAAGTAATCATCAGTGCATCTGGTTTCAGGAAGCTTCCAGCATTTTCAAATAAGCCAATTGTGCATGCATATGGACTAATATGAATCATGTTAGCACTGTACATGTAGTCAACACTATTTTCTTCAAAACCATAACTGGATAATTTTTTACAGATGTCAATTTGTTTAGGAAGAAGAATGTTTTTTGTTTTACAGTTCTCAGCATAATAAGTTATACTGCCTAGTAAACTGTCATCCACTTCTGATGGTTGAAACTTGACTCCGGGGAAGTGAGGAGCAAAATGAGCCACATGCTGCCCAGAACCAGATGCTATCTCCAAGAACAATGGGCTTTCTTCATCTTCAATAGAATCAACATCGCAGATTAGAAACCTCTTCAAGACTTGCAAAATTGGTTCTTGGTTTCTGGTTGCGGCTGGATATATTAATTTTTCATTTTTAATGCTGAAATGTGATATTAACAAAATTTATAGAAGTAGTAATAACATTTAATAAATAAAATATTAAAATTATTAATAAATTATAGTCATTAATACCACTTAGAGGCCCAATTAACCACAATAGCTGAAAAAAAAATACTAAAAAAGAAATTATTGGTAAAGTCTACATACTACATACCTTTCTTGCCCAGAAAAGTTAAATGCGACATCCTTAGCCATTGATATTGGCTTTAGGCGAGATCGCACACTACCAAAAATTCTTAAGAAATGAATATTGGTAAACTGCTTTAAACAGGTGTTTAATTAAGTAGGTATCAAGTTTCAAGTGATTACAACTGAAGTTTCTAAATTAGTCAAGTATTGAAATTTTTCGTTATAAAAGAAATATTTTATGGTTTTTAATACATCAGTCTTAATTATAGTAATATGAAACAAGATTGTTCTTATATTATAATTATAGTAAAACCCGTTCTATAGCTGTTATCTTATCAGCTGGCCGCTTATATCGTTCCGGTCAATAGCGTAGCGATAATTTGATTGAGATTTGAGATTTTGAAGTTGACATGAGTCATGACATGACGTTTGAAAAGAAATAGAATCGACCATGGATTAGACATTTTCGACGGGTAGTGTTGGACTCGAACTAAACGAATCGAATTGAATTTAACAAACAAATCACCTGGTTTGTAACAGTTATGAAAGACTGATATGATTATTTCATGATAAAGTTCAAAGTTCTTGAGAAACGAAATAATCTTTTTCTGTTTATCATTTTTGACGCAACCTTCACAGGTAAATGCTGAGTGTAGAGAATCGTAGAATTGAATATATCTGTCATCTGTCAACATATTTTTGTGTCACTTTATTTGTCAAACGAGGCCAAAACATGAAATGAAAACAAGACAAAAAACAAACAAATAATATTTTTGTTGTTTCGCCTACATATAAATTGTGTTTTATGTATTGGCTTCAATAAGTTGGAATTTACAATCAATAAGAATGAATAATTTCCAGAAAGAATTTATCATGGACATGTTTTTGGACAGTGATCATGCATGTACTATGAACAGACTAATTGTGGCAACAGCTAATGTTATCAGTGAAAACAATGATAATTTGAATATGTTCAGTACTGCTGTTGAAAAGGAATTTGATCTGACATCATTAGCTGACGAAAATCAAAGTCCCGGTGTTGTACCTGTTACGAGACGTCTGAAAGGCTTTTATGAAAACTCTGTTCGCAATTTTACGGATGCAGATTATTCAGCTTGGTTTAAGATTAAGAAAAGTACTGTTCAGGTAATTATTTATTTTATTATACTGCATAATTAAGAATTATGTTTTCACCTACGGATTTCTTCCTATTATCAAATAGGTAGTTTACTGCAAGCAGCAAAAGCAAGTTTTGACAGAAACAATAAATTTAAATTGTTAATAAATATTAGAATTACACTTCCATTGAACAGTGCTCCATTCACCTAAAGGTTGCCTGGTAGAGATCGCTATTAGTGATAAGGCCGCCTTTGTACCCTACTATTTTTTACTATAACGTTAATGTATATTCCATTTATTTAAGGTGTACATTAAAGGTTATTATTTATTATCATCATCAATAGCCGGAAGATGTCTTCTGTTGGACAAGGGCCAGGACATTATCTCACTGACCCTATAAGAACACAGCATTTTTGGTTTCTAGGTAACATTTACTAAATATTTGTCTATTTTAATTTCAGGCACTCATAAACTTCTTGAAGAAATATGTGAATCCTGGCAACATCTCTTTAGAAAAAAAAGTTCATGTGTTTCTTTGGTTGATGGTGAGTGATTGTTCTTACAATGAAATTGGTAAATTGTTTGGTCTGCATAAATCATCTGTGAGCTACATATTCAATGAGATAGCCACTATACTTACTGAACATAGATACAGTTTCATTAGTTGGCCGTCTGTTGAGGAACAACACATAACTAGAATAAAGGTTAATAGTAGGTTTAAGTTTCCCAACTGTGTAGGCTTCATAGATGCCTGCCGATTTAAAGTTGGATCGAAAAGAAATAAAAAAGACAAGCCAGAAATAATTCTCTTACAAGCTGTCTGTGATGAATCGTTAATGTTCTTAGATATTCATATAGGAGAAGTAGGTAAAACTAGAAAAAATAGAGTTTTCAAAGAGAGCACTCTTTCACATGAGTTGAAGAATTTTGTTGAGTTTGAGAATCATATTTTAGGGGACTCTGAGTATAAATTGAAGAAAAATCTAATCACTCCATTTACGAGTGAGGAGTTATTGACAAGTGAGGACATGAAGTTTAATGAGATTCATTGGAAAACGCGTAGTTATATTGGTCACGCTTTTGAATTGATGAAGGAGAGGTTTAGGAAGTTGAATCATATTGACATTGTGAAGGTGGAATCAGTTCACCTACTTATATCTGTAGCATGTATACTTCATAATTTTATACTGATACATGAGGGCTCTTCAGAAGTAAAGGAGGAAGCAGTGGCTTGTGATGATGGAGTCTCCATCAACACAAGTATTGTACAAACTGCTTTAGAAAAAAGACAATTCCTATGTAATTATATTAATTATATTGACACTGAAGAAGTAGGATAGTTTATTTATATGTTTGTATATTTTAAAGTTATATTTAATGTATTATTTAAGGGACTATTGATTATTGTGGAAAATCATCCATTTTGGAAATTCTTATTAATAACTTTTATTCAGCGATTACATTTGAAGTGCAATGATAAAAGTACATCTAATGAATTGAACCCTAGATATGACTGACATAAATATGTACCTGTACACTTATTATGTTTATTCAATTGTGAGTTTAGCACCTATTTAAGGTACCTACTGTAAATTTTTTATACTTACCATTTATATTGTGATTGGCTGTGAATTATTTTTCAATAAAACCAAGGTTATAATGTTTTAATACTTATATTTTCTCTTCTAGTACTGAAATTTATATAATTGCCAGCATTATG
This sequence comes from Spodoptera littoralis, assembly GCA_902850265.1. Lineage (NCBI taxonomy): Eukaryota > Metazoa > Arthropoda > Insecta > Lepidoptera > Noctuidae > Spodoptera > Spodoptera littoralis. The sequence goes on from LR824533.2 coordinate 9,826,012, forward strand.
ATATAAAAAATATAAATAAAACATATTTTTGAGTGAGTAGTGAGTTCTAATGACAGTATGTATGTTTGATGAAATTACATTACATTATGTATTTTTATATAACAACGTCAGTATTAATATAAATGATCCAAAATGTATTAATATTTAATTTATTACACACTAAATCATTTTACGAAAGGAAACATTTTGTGATACTCACTTTATTTATACGTACATAGATAAATCACTTATAATATTTATACCTCTACTGCTTATTTAATTTTTATGTACAGAAATAGATAGTTTATCTTATTTTTTGCTTAACATAAGAGACTTTGATTGTTTTACGGTGGGAATACTAGCTCATTTTTAGATTTCTGGTGGTTATTTCAGCCTAATAAGAATTTAAATCCACATCAATACTGAAGTCATGTTTATAAATATGTTAAAAGATGAAATTAAATTAAGTCTGTTGTATAAACACAGATTTGCATAGGAATACATATCAGCTAATCAAGCTTATTTGGTTTAACATTAGTATTTTGATATTGAGAACGAAATTTGCGTGTTTTGTAACATTTTTACAAATAAATAAATTTCTCTGTCCCGATGTATCCTACATAACATTAGGCACTAAATTGGCAACCTACAAGGCACTATGCACTTAGCACAGCAAATATGCTATAATAATAATTATATTATGATTTTATATATTGTAACAAAATTTATAACTCTATTATTTTACTATAGCTCGTAATACGTACTATACTGCGTTTTCTTTAAACATTTATACAAAGTAAGTAGTTTGTAAAACAACCGCCGTATTACAGTTGAACTATGCAAGTAAATAACAAGCTGGCGATATTATATAAACATAATGCGTGTTGTATTTCACATATTATTTTTACTGCAAATGAACGTGCCTAACGAAATTAAAATACATATTACTAAGTTCACTGATATCCTCTTTTTTATTCATATTTGAATATCGATGTCATTTAGCTAAATTCATGAGCTGACCATGTCAAGCCACAATATCGACAAGCCTGTTGGGCTTTACATACTAGTAACAATACAACACTATATATATACATTTAATTATATTTACAATTATATAGCTGCACCTTGATATTATTTCCTACATAATTAGGATTATGGAATGTGACAAAACTGTACCTAACTAACACTAAAGCCGAATATTTACAATCGGTGTATAATAAATGAGTCATATCAGTCTGATTTATTGTTGTCCTTTAACTTTTATGATATACGCAACGATTTTTTTCATATTATGATCAACATCATTTAATGATTTCATCTAGAAACAACAATTACACGGTCAGTGATAATAGATTTAAAAACATACAGTTCCTAAATGTTAACAGTCCTTCTGATACTTGTGTCATCTTTTAAATGCAATATTCACCATACTCGAGTAAATAACAACATTATCTAAGGAATAACCAGTAGACTGTACACAGGAAGGAGACGAGACACGTTATGTACACAAATCATAGTAAACACTGAGTCAATCACATTAAAACACTGTCTTAGCCGAACGATTTCGGAAGACTTGGCACACGCGACACGACACTGCGTCTCAGTCACTTCGCAATGGATCCGTAAACAGTTTGTTTAGGTAATTTTCAAATATAAGTCTTTTTCACCTTTTGTAAGGTGCCGCACTTTAGGTCCTTGTCTAAGGACTCGGTGGAGTTTCGTAGGTCAAGTGTGCGCTCTTTGCCGAGCTCCATGTGTAAGTTGTCCTGTTTCGGACACACGTTCGCTACCATATTCACGTTTTTCGATCGAGGCATATACGCAGTGTTGGCATTTAACGGTGTTTCTAACGGGCTCAATCTGAAACAGATGCATTCATTAGTTAAAGATTTATTTATGTTAATTAACATTTCTATTTATTTTCCTACTAAATAACATAAACCTATAAAAAGTCTCTTGTGTTATTGTATACAGTGATATGCTAATGTGTTTATATCATTAGCATGTTTCTCATTAGGTTTGTTTGTATGTTATGATACATGTGTAGTGCAAAAACGATTTGTGACTAAGCAAGTCGGATCTGTACAAGGTCAACGAAAAGAATAACTAGTGCAAGGGCTTTAATGTGACAAAACTTTCAGCGACCATTTGCGGATTACAACTATGACTCACTTCTGGAAATCATAAAAACTCGCCTGTAAAGGAAAACTGTAATGTCAGTCAGGCGAACGATACGAGCTAATTAAACAATTTATTAAAAATTAAATCAAGTACATAGATATACTTAAAGTATTTACCTGTTCAAATGATTGTGTTGTTCATTGAAGGGTGAGGTATCGGTAAAAAACGGGTGTCGAAATCGCCGTGAGAAAAGATACCCAATAACGAATCCGACCATTAGCGTAACGAGACAGGACGCTACGACGGCAGTTAGCAAAGCTTGTGCGCTGTAAATGTTACCGTCAGCGGCCTCCACAGTCAGCAAGTCTGTGAAATTTAAATAAACATAAATTAAGATTCATAGTAACATTGATTGCTTATTTTTTCATAGAAATGTTAACAGGAACTATTATTATTTTCTACATTCATCAGCCATATTTACCTGTCTCATGTTTGTTGTTAGTAGTAGTTTTATCTTCGGATAACACATTCGTTTCCACAACTTCTATTAGTATTTCATTTTGGATGTCATCAGTTTTTTGACGCATATCAGATTCTGATTGCGTAGGCTTCTTAGTGCCCGGATTTCTATTGCTATGTCTATCACCCGGCAAGAGGGCTGGCAACTTATTACATATATCAGTCTTTCCGTATTCTACATTCTGTAGAAACCTCTCAGGATTAGGAAATTGCCTGTTTCCAACCCAAGAACAAACTTGCTGCTTGGAATCCCACGCACAGTGCGGATCCTGCAACGCAACGCACTCCCTGGAATCAAAGGAAAGTTCATTAGTCGTGTTTTATTGTAATGGGTAACAAAAGTCGTTGAAAAAAGTAAATTAGTATGTTGGTAAAAATGTGATAGTTTACCTGCACGATTGCACGTTCCCACAGTGAGATAATGTCACTGCCCTAATAATATCGCCGGAGGCAACAATTAATTTCTCCGTGGTTAAAGCGACGTGCATTTGTTTTATAGGCACGCCTTGAGGTAATACTTGGACTTCTGAAATCACAGCGGTTCTTACGGGGTTCCTGCTGTACTCATCTACACTGGCGTCAAAGTCACCCTCGTTAGCTGCTACATTGACAGCTTTGATAACTCTTCCGTCGTCAGTACCAATGTACATGACGTCGTACTTGTTTCCGTTCATCGCTTGAACTTGAGGATGAACCGCAATAGCCGAAAATCTGTATTGTAGACTAACTCGAATGAGCACTGGCCGAGCTAAGAATGATGGAACAGCTTTATCCATAAGTGGGTGTGTTTTGATGAAATTGACAGCTGAATCAGAAAGGGTTCGGCTGTCTTCAACACATGATCCTGGTCTGTTCTCTGGTATCTTTTCTTTTTCTAAAGGTAGCCAGTTTGAGTTCATACTTTCTTGCCCTTGAAGGATCCTTCAAATGCGTCAATGATATCTCTCATTGCAAAAGCACATACAGCTGAACCTCCAATGGCATTTTGGGGCGTTGTGAAAACTGCGTATATGATATCGTTTTTGCTGCTACTTTTACCATATATTCCATTTATTAGTTCTGTGGTAGCCTCTGAAATAAGAATTTTGTTTTAATATTTGATTCTTGGAAATTTTTATATCTGTTATAAGACAATCAATCAAAATAAGAAATACTTACGTATTTCATCGAAATAGAAGGGATATTCTCCAGGCATGGAACAGTTGAGGCGAGTTTTCAAGAATGATGTCCAACGATCGCTGAACGTATGTGGCCCTCCTTTGTCATTTAAGCATATTCTTGCTACTCTTGAGTAAACAGCCTGCAATGATAAATTTTGGTATGTCAAAACAGGGTTATGAAAATGAAATCGTGGAATTTGTATCGTATAAGATAGAAAGTTATATTGTTTTGTGGATATTGACCTTTCCGCAGTTCATAAATTCCACAGCAGTTTCACGATAGAAGAAGTAGACATGGCTGGTAGAAGCCACTGCCCCCACAAATGATGGATCGTTGAGCAAACGAAGGTCGGAGCGCTCAGTTCGTACAGGTTCGCGATAGATCAGAGGATCGGTCCCAGAAAAGTCGGCTGCTGTTGCGGTGTATAATTCACCATCTGAAAATAAAAAATTATCTTGTAGTCATGGCCTTGTTTAGCTTATTGAATGTTCCTATAGGTAAAGCAGACTGTAGTTATGTTAACTTACCAACAAAAATTGCAGTAGAATTATGTTGTGGATCGTAAGGACAGCGTCCTGATCCATCGATCTCTTCTAGGTGATGGTTCGGTGGGTGCCTCGCGTACCGACGGCATAATGGTTTGAATGCGTTGGTGCCGCAGACTAGGAGACGGCCGTGTGAACGTGCCGCCACTCGTGGGTAATTCTGGCATTCATCTGCAGATTTGCCCTTTAATTGGCATAATTCTCTGTGTGCGTCCGTCGATTGCCACTCCAAACGCTGTGAACAGCAAATATATTCTTGATTAAAACATGATTCGATAAAAATTAAAATAATTTTAGTCGTTGAAACGGTTTGAATTTCGTAATATTATCGCAGCCAAATATTCCACTTTCAGTCGAGCGCGTTTGTAATTCGATGGCCACAGCCGGCCTGCGTTAGCAAACCGACGTTGCGCCGTGTCTGCACTATTTATATACGAGTCTGGCTGTCTCGTGCGTAATCTGTTTGAATTTTGTTTATTAATTTGATAAATTAGACTCATTAAGACTTCTTGCCTTATTTTGTTGAATAAATTAAATCAGTATTTAGGTTGGATCAACAGTTTTGCACTTTAATGCGCGGTGCCACGATTCAAACATTAACCTGTAGTGTGTCTAAACGTGGATTCACGCGAGACACAATATATTTTCTATTGTGTCTCATATCGGTGCATTCAAGCGGTTAAACCCTATTTTCATTATTGATACCGAAGAATTATTTATAAGTCATTTGAATGTTCCAAAATTTCCACGGTTTAAAAACCAGGTTAGGTATGTATTAGAGGGGGATTTTAGTTACTTGTACAAAATCCATACTAGTTCAAAATGCATGGCTTAAACATCGAATATGCGTGGTATATTTATCAATTGGGTGTGTTATCTTCATTGCTAGATAATGACGTTGATATCATTAATCGTTATCTATCAGTTTTCTTTAACACAAAAACAATTATACATTATTCCTACTACGTATACCTAAGTTATGGTCTTTACGTTTGGTATCTAGAAGTGTTAATCGGTAGGAAATACGTTTTTCGATAACTCACAAGTATAAAGTGAGAATAAAAAGATAAGTTGCTTAGGTTAAAGGAAAGTAACCGTGTATATAAATGATTAGTATTCGTGCGAGGCGGACTGGCCGCCCTGTGCCGCTGGCCGTGAATAATTCAACGCATCACCGCACTGGCTGGTTCTAATATGTGACGAGTAATTTAAACACCGAACATCACATTTAAGTTGAACATTTCAATGTAAAGATTTTTACTCTTTATATAATTTTCTGTGTTACCTAACTCTTGTGGAATATATTCCTAAATTAATGAACCCAGTATCCTTTTAAGGATAACAGCCTGATGTGATAGTCATTTGCTTCTGTTGATTTAATTCAACTCGTTTAGTTTTTAGTTGATTTGTCTTTCTGTTGACCTACAGGCTTTAGAGTATATTTTAGAGAAAGGATCAAGTTTATTGTGTATTTTGCTTATCGTCTGTGCGTCACTGTCCCTGATTTCTATTTATCTCTGTAAGGGCATTGAACGGATGTCTGATGTGCCGTCATAAAATCATGCACATAAACACGGGACTGTTTTTCATGAGTGAAACGTTAGTAATTTTTGGCCGTCTGCCAAACAATCTCTCACCCTACGTCCGTTCGCCCATGTAGTTTCGTATTTTTATTTCTCACACCGTATGGTGCCGTCAATCGGAACTTCGAATAACGTACAGTACCTACACCGGCTAATATTATTTTATGCAAATCATCTAAATATTTGTTTTTATACTTTGCTCGCTTGGATGACAAAATATTATCATTCATATTGATTTGCCACTTGTTCCAATATCGTTCTCAAACTCTTGAATGGTCGTTTCTCAAGATGTTTAAATTAGCATAAGATGTGTTAATAAAGTAAACCTACTTAAGGCTGACATATATGTATAAAAATAATTTGCCATGTAAAATGTTAGTACGCCAATGGCGCACGTTACAGTATATAAAATCTTATACGATTTAGAAAATAAACAGTTTGCTTCGCGAAATGGGTCGTAACGTAACTAAGAATAAACAGTGAGTGCACCAGTAGGATACCTACTATACTTGTTTGCGCAAGATTAGATACATAAACCTGTAGTGGAGTGCGATACCTATTAAGCTTTTCGTTAGTTGTTCGTTTACTGACCGACTTGCTATTGCAACTCGTTTAATTTTGCCAAATTTATCGATATCAATCTAGACTGTCTGGTTACTGTTCTGGAGATAGTGCTTATCAGGGAGACCCTATTTTTAATCTATTACAAGATAAAACTCTTTGCCAAGTGGTTGGCAAATACGCTTAAATCGTCGTTTTGTGCTATTTATTCCAATCACAACCTATGTTTCCAATGTTTATCACATTTTTCTCTTAAGCTTTTTGGTATGTTATGTAAGTATGTAGTAGCAAAACAAGAAGGTATTGAATTATGTTAGAAGTAAAAGGATAATTACCTGTTCTACATTTTCTGACAGGTCGTAGAGGCTTAGGTTGTACACTGTGTTCCTGCGAATAAAATAAAATAGTAAATAATACAGTTACAAAATAGATATGAAATAAATAATAGTTAAGTATGTAAATTTTTAATCCAATGTGGCAATTATTGACTAGAGTTAATTTGCATAATCCGAAGTTATGGGTTGATGTGGACAAAATAGAGGTATAACTTTATTTTTAGGCGTTTCGGTATAATAATACAAAATGACATAATATTCACGTAATTACCTGCCACCAACTATAATGGAGAAGTCATCTTTGTCTAATATGCGGAAATGGTCCGGCGCTGTCGCGTTGCCTACGAACTGTTCTGAAGTTTCATCACCTAAAAGAAACAATATTACATTAGCCTTAGCCTTAGGTAATAAGGTACACATTATACAGACCTTGTGTAGAAAACAGAAATAGCCACACTTTGATTTAGACGAGAGACTCAGAAACACGACACTATAAGATAGCAGATGCTCCTAAAGCCAGTGAATTATTCAAAAAGATCCCTCGCACAGACATTTCAGCTCTCTAAGACGCTGTTGTTACTCGTAAAGGTAAATTGCTTTGATGAATTTAATATTGTTCATATAACTATTTTTAGTAGCAAATCTTCAAGTTAAAAGGCAGAAGTTGATCCTATAGACTTTGATTTTGGGTAACTCCTGTTAAGACCAATATTCCAAGATGAAAAAATGGACGAATTTATCTAGTTTCACGCCTAGCTTAGAAAATCAATGTAATCCGGTAAGTTATAAGAATCTTTGCAAGCTTTTGTTACCGAATTGAATGTGCATATTGAAAACATTTTTTTTGTAGAGATCAAACGAACAATGTTCCCATTGTACAGCGATTAAACAACAATGAACGTTTGCGATTTCATAACAATTGGTTGGGAAATTCTCACATGTCACTATAATACACCGAAATCCCAAGAAGTTTCTTGCACCTGTCTTTTCATAGGATGTTTAAAAGAACTTTACAATTATTTATAATTTAATCATTAAAGAATCAGTTTCACATGAATCTTATAAATGTACCGTTTCCATTGTTTCTGCGGTTTTACAGGACTTAGGTTCTTGAAAATAATGCGTCTAAAAGTCTATTTTTTAGGCTCAGTGGACGTTTCTGTAATAGAAGAATTAAGTTATTTATCTGATATCTTACCATATTTGATATGTATGCGTGCGTTAGCATCCGGCATCCAGGCTTGAGCCGTGGATGCTAGGAGGACAAGGACCGCGCGCGCGACGGCCATCTTAACTTAATATCTCCTCTCTATACGCGCCATCTTTCCGCACTTCTGGTACCCTGGAACAATAGAAAATAATATTTAATAAAGTTATTAGATTATCTATTTAGTATTTCCTAAATTAAATTTCCAAGACGGAGATGTTACATTATCAAATTCTTTAAAGGTATAAAGCGGTGTATTATATTCAAATGTTATTGCTAAACTCTTGTTTCATAACATTAGGAGTTACTATCAAAACTTATAGCGACATCGGTTCACAACCTTAATAGTGTGCGTGGTTGCATAATGAAAAACTGACGGTCTCGGACCATAACATAAATTGAAAATATTTATCTTAATAAAATGTTCTCAAGTGTACACAAGTAGATTTATGTGATGTGAATGTTAGTCTTTTTTATTTCTCCTGGTGCAAATCGTTTTATTGGCCATGAAGATAAAAAATAATTTAAATGATAAATGTAAATGAGTGCGTATGATGTCGTTCAGTGTACGCGTATCTAGTGGCTGGTCTGGTTCTCGGTCACACGGGACGGTATCTTGACGCACGCAGCATGCATCCGCACACGCACTCATTGCTCAGGATTCGCATACTATTTTTTACATTTTTTTAACTATCATTGCCGATCGTGAGAAACAAAACTCGTCTCGCCCCAGCCGTGGTCAGCATCCACCGTTCGCTCGTTACGATGTCTTATTTTTAATCCACCTTTTACGCTCCGCTCGATACAGTTTATTGAAGAGGTTTTTATGTCCACAGATATTACGGTGAATCACCTTCATAAACCGGATAATTTTGATCTACCTTATAAATATTTAATTGTTACGCATCACATTATTTTTAGAGACATTATGATTCTGAATGGGGCTATAATCTTTATTTATTATACCTATTTTAAATGTTGATCTGACTGTAATATAATATTATACATCCAGCTATAATTTTACAGAGAATGTAACTTGACACAAAAAAGTAATGATGCATTGAATTTAACGCGAAATCTGATATTTAATTGCGCGTAAGCGCAATTAAATATCAGATGTTCTCCGTTGGGTAACAACTAACAATGTATTGAAAGGGTTGAGAATTGATGTAACATGTTGCACGTAAACTCGCACAGATGTGCTGCATGCTGCATACAATGATACAACACAATACATGGAGGTTTGAGTGAGTGCATTACGCGAGGGCGTTGTGATGCGACGCATGCATTTGATATTTTCATTAGTCTGTGACACCACTGCGGTTCTGTTTTGGGAACAACTGTTCACTGATGTTATACTATTTAAACTGGTTTGCGTAAATTCTGCTCCAACGACACGATGTACTTCGAACACAATTTATGTGCGCCGAATGGCGAGTGAGTGTACCGGAACAATTACTGGAGTAAACAAATGAGCGATTACCGGCACGGAGGCCATAAGCTAGTTATGTTCATGTTGAAGCAGTCTAATGTTACAGAATGCGTAGGTAAGTACTTTTACTTGCGTTAAGTCAAAATATACAGGTATTACTGTAAAATCTGTATCAACATTGACAGCGAAATAACGAAATAAGTTATGTTATTCGTACCTGATATCGATCCTAGTAAAAATGTAAACTAGGTTTCCAATGCATATTTTGTAGAATGAATAAACTGTAAGTAGGACTAGTTTGCAACGCTGCTAGCGAGGTGCCGCGGTCAACTCTCATGTGTATTTCTCGTTAGTGTTCAATTTATGAAGCAACATACCTATCCATGTATGTACGTCGCCGTCGTGTATAATATTATTTTCTCTTGTAATACTTTATTGGCATGAAGGGTCCCAGGCAGATTACGCTCGGCTCAATATGCGGTAAACAAGATAAAGCTTGCATTTGCGCAGAGCCAGTTGACACTTGAGCCTCGAGATGCGACCGCGATGTGCTGAAGACTTACTCGATCCCACGCGGATCAGGAAACTGCGGTTCTTTCCAGTGACTTGTAATAAATAACCATTCGATGGATCGGGGCGGTTTAACGTTCGGCTCGATGGACTACCCTTCGGCAAAAGACAAGTTTTGCAGGATTTTATTTAAACAATTTATTGATCGTACGGACACAACTTTTTAGAGTACTGTGACAATACGTGTCAGGATTAGGATAATGTTTCTAATGTCCAAAACCATTTAAACATTGAAGCAAAGAGTATAAGTATAGAGGAAGCCATACTTGTGTAAGATGAGGATCCAGTTCAATTCCGAAGCTTTCAATTAAGATAAAACTGTTTCTGCATTTGTCTGACTCAACCAGGGACAAGAAAAGAGTTTAATTAAACGCGTATTAGGTAAACGAGTGACTATTTCAGAACTAAGACTTGGAATGTACATGTTACGGAAATCTAGATTTTGTGTACCGTTTTATAAGTAAAAATGGAAGATTAAATATTTGTGTTAGTCAGAATTTATTAAGACTTTCATATTTCTCTTTGTACGTAAGATCATAAACTTGTACGTTTACACTACACGTGTATTTTCTTCGTTACGTATTTAGCATTAGGTACTTTTCTAATTTAATAATGAGAGTTCCCAAGATACATGAAAAACTTAACGAGGTTTGTATTAATTTCATTATGAACTTTTATGTTTTCGCCTCAAGGTTTTTCCTTTAATGTTTTAAGTTTTTTGAGAGGCATTGCACATTACTTTCTTTGAACAATTTAATTAGATAGGTACTGTATAATCCTACCTTTATCTTAAATGTCTATTTATAACGTTGATCGGATTAAAATAATTGGGTACAATAGAAATAATACTGTAATGAACTCTGGGATGTCAAAAATTAAATGTTACAATTTCTCTCACCAACAAATTTTTAATCAGTAGCAACCAGATTTAATTATGTGGCTTTATTACATGTGCGGGGTTTTATATTAAAATGGTAACTGTTTACATTGCTTTTGTTTCAATTTAACTTCAATTTAACCGTTTTATAATATAAAACAAATTAATATTTGTTGACTTATATGTTACATTAGGAATAAACGATGTTTAATTTTGGTATGATTATAGATTGCGGGATTAGTTCATGAATGAAATGTAATATTTTCATCAAACGATTTTTTTTGAGTATTTGGGAAATATAGGAAAAAAGGAAAAAATAATTTGAGTATGATGGATTGAGCTTTTTATTGTTTGTGAATAATGTAGATACTTTACTTTATTTTGTTTTTCGCTCAACGACGATAGTCGTTAATTTTTACTGATAAGTAAAAATATTAAGAAATTTACTCTATTTGTTGCTTATTATGGTGATAAAAAATAATTTCTGCTAATTAGCGTTCGTTACCCTTGTTTTAATTATTTGGCAGCTCCGATTATATACATTCGTATGTACTTATCATATCTACAACTTGCTGCCTGTGATAAGGTATCTGTGAGAACCGTTTCTAAAATAATTACATGTTACAAATTGTTCACGTCTTTTACACACGGAACTTATGTTTAATACAGTATGGGTCATACGTTGTCTGACACCTGGACGGCTGTTCTTAAGTAAACAGTCGATAGGTATTATATGGTCAAGAATAACACGTGAGGATGTGACACATTGTCTCGTCTAATTACTCATTGTTGTTTATGGTTTTCCGGTATTTTAATGTCTGTCTTTAAATATTTATATTGAGTTTACATAATAAGTAATTCCTTAGCCGTGTGTTACGGTAGAGTTGAATATATTTACTATATGGACATCGGAAACACCAGAGGTGTTACAAAAGCGTTACCACCTTGGGGATTAGGAATTTGAGGATAGTTGAGGATTCGGGGATTGGGAAGATTGGGGAGGGTAATTGGGCCCCCGTAATCTCACTCACACGACGAAATACAACGCAAGTGTTGTTTCATGTTGGTTTTCTGTGAGGTTGTGGTATCACTGCTGTCGAGCCAGCTCATCCGAAACATGACTCTCACACTTTTCCCGCAATACAAGATGCGAAGGGAATACACGTTTGATAAAGACTTGACATTAGCGCCCCCTAATGAAAATGAACATTGAAATTACGGTCTCTATCCCAGTTCCAATTGTGGAGATTATGGCAAGCCTTCTCATGTAGGTCAAGCACATGAATCCAGCAGTGGCAACACATTGATGTTAAATAAGTTTCGTGTTAATAAAATAGACTTATAAATTGCCGAAGAATATCAAACTCTATAGAATAAGTACGGCGGCTATACGTAGCTAACTGTATAAAATATATATTGTGTAGGTTCAACCTTATCCGAGATTGGACTTTGGAGTGTAACTTACATAAAGCTGGTTTTCAATCAATCTGACTTGAGACTAGTTTTAAGCTATTCTCGAGGTTTAAGCGAGTTTTGCAATAGTAACTGTTTATTTGTGATGGTTTTTTTTTATTGCACATTATTTGTGTAAATATACTCAAGAGCAAAGAATCGGAGCCACGAGCGGTTGTTCCTTTTCATTTCTAGATAAATATTTACTGATACAAGTACTTTATTAATTGGTATCGTACCTATGTCGTATGAAAAGCAATTTGGTTACCTTTAAATTGAGAGCATTTTGTTGTAAAAGGATTTTTTTTTTATAAATTTAAGTGGTGGTTTCGATGAAATGAAGAATAAACGCTAGTGGCTCGGTTTCTTTGCCCCCATGTGCGGATAGTTTTCAATAATAATTTAATTTTTAATGTTGTTTTTCTCGTTGGCCGAGTTGTCGCAAGTGCGTCTGCAAGGGGTCTCGGGTTCGATTCCCGGGTCTGAGAAAGTAAAAACTGGGTATTTTTAAATTAAAATTCTCAATAATAGCACGGAGTCTGGAATTGTGTCCGGTAAGTATATGGCAATAGGTTCTTCCTATATTACATGGGACTCATAATATAAACAGTGAAAAGTGGGTGTTACATTGTACTTACAGTGGCATTAAATGCCGTATAGTGTACCTCTGCCTACCTTTTCGGGGATAAAAGGCTTGATGTTATGTTATGTTTTTAAAGTTGTTTTCTACAGATATCCTGGATTTACACACATTACAAATAATGCCGTTATCCTCCTAGTTCGTACTAAGTGAAAAATATGAAACAGTCAATTTCATCCAAAGTAGTTTTGGTTAAGTAGATTTTTATCGTAAGGTATCCTGCAAGAAGGTTTAGTATGGTCGGCATGAAGGTAGAGCAGTTATGTACTTTATCGGTCGCTTATTTTAGATAGGTTAGGTGTCCCGGCTCGTGCCCCGTGTAATGTAAGGTGTTAGAACGAAATGGCTTCCTTAATGGCACCTTCAGACGTTGGGTTACCAACTTATTCCTATTTATTCATTATTACTAGATAACCTCATAGAAATGCAAATGAAACTGACCCTTTTGTGCTTACACACTCAATTACTGTTACATAGTATGTGTTTGAAGAATTACAGTTAAAGGAAACCTGAATCTTTTTATACAGGTCATGACAAACAAAATCATAACAATAAATAACCCCAATGACGCACAATGTTAAAAATATTATGGTTTTCCTTTGGTCTGGTTATCCTTTAGGAAATTAAACGGGAATGTGGTAACTATTAAAGTAGGTATGTTATTTACCGTTGTGTGGTTGCGTGATAATATGAACGTGCGTACTGCACATTATGGGATGTATAAAATATTTTAGTTATGACTGATTCACCGATGAGTTTCTACCCACATTAGCATCAATGACTGTCGTTATTAATGGATATTAACATTATCGACATTATCTAAGTATCATGATAGAAAACTAATTATTGCGAGTAAAATGTATTCACAGAAAATTTCAAAATACAATGATTTAGTTACAATGAAAGTTTTGTTATAGTTCAATTTAAAGGTTCCATGAATATGACTGCAGAAATCAACAAATAATAATTATAATTTACCCACCACAATGAAAAGTAAATAGTAGTTTAATCTAAAAATTATTGAACAGTGACAATAGTGGATTTCACCGAAACATTTGCATACATATGTAATACAAATTAACTTGTAAATGAACTTTAATAAACCAGATATTGCAGCAAATAATGTTGTATTTTGACAAATTCACCGAAGCGTTAAACAGGATCAGGATACATAATTAAATTATCGAGTTTGCAAACCGAGTATATCCTTTTAATTGCTTATGTATTGATTAACAGAAGGTTCATGGTTCTCATATAAATGTTCAAGTAATTGTAGGATTTAATCATCTACGCAATAAAGGAAGTTGAGACTCTTTTACTGGTTTGTACTGGTTTTGATTTTTATGTGTTGAAACATTAAGTTTCAATTTGTATTCAATGTAAGTTAATGAGTTTGCAATCTCTTACATTAGGCTAATAACATAAATGACAATTAGTGGTTTAGGTACCTTTCCTAACCAGAGAAATGTGAAATTGTTTTACCATATGAAAGATACAGCGTGTTAATTTAATATTTGCTGTAGAGAGTTAGGGGTATTTTTAATTTGAGCGTGTGGGTACACAAAAAGTTTTAATACCCTCGCTGAAACGAACAAATAAGCGGTTTATAAAGTTTTGGAAGTCGTAACAAAAATCAGTTTTAGTACAGGTTAGATTACAAAAGTCAAATGGACTGAGGTTTATCTATGGAGTATAGGTACACTCGTTTTGGTAGCAAATACGGGTTACGCCTTGAGAGTTGCATTGACCTATTGGCCCCAGTTACAATTAGTTTAATATTCGGTGTACTCCAGCGCATCTGCTGGGACATTTTACTATCATACGCATGCCACATGACGCGCAAGCAATTACGCAGGATGTTGATAATGTAGTTCATTCATTACTATTGTAAACTAGAGTAATTACTGTTGCTATTTGTGAATCAGACGTTAAGGAATCTTATGTTATTACAATTTATAATTAGGTGGGTCAATAACATTTATTTTCGAGTCAAAGTAATAGGTAATAAAGGTGCTCATGAGTAAATAGTCAAATTATTATAGTTAGAGCAAAGTTAATGGTCTCAAGAGAAATAAATGTAAGATATTGAACAAGATGAGACGTTTTTGTAAAAGGATAATAATATAAGTGTATTGGGATTAAACAGGGAGCAAAATCATCTTATGTAATTAGTAAACAAGGATAAATAACATGCTCCAATAAACTGGTTTCATATTGATGAAAAAAGAATACGACTAATAAAAGAAGAACATTTTGTTTTACTACAGTCTACTTATTTGTCTTTGTACTGTGTTTGTCAGACAATAGACCTTTTCCTTAGTTTTGGATTTGAATTGAAGTTTACAACTTTACAAATTCTGTCTTTTGCTTCCAAATAATTCTTGGTTCAAAAGCTGCATGGGCTCTTTTGTAATGTTCTGAGACAGAAAGACCTATTTCTTATCGTCTAATTACTCATACCGTACTGTACTTAAATTGATACGTTATCTTTGAGTTATTCTTCATACTTTGTACGTTTCAGTTTAGGCAATCAAACTGCTGATGAACAAATTGTTAAATGAGCTTTGGCTCGCATAAGACGAGTTCGCTTCATTAGGTCAGTAATAGATCTAATTGGTTCAGTTTCAAAATTAGCGAGTAGCATGGCAAGACTTTCCAAATGAGAACAGTAAGTAACAAAAAAGGACATAACAGTGCGCTTTGAGTGTACAATTTACACCGTTGGCGTCGAGTGTCTAGTTGAGTTGTCGAGTCGTTCGGTAGAGCGGGCCCGCTCGCTAGTCGCTTGCCCTGTGTCAACAAAGCGTGCTCTCTCCTTCGCTCCCCTATCCTATGGGTTTTGTTTGGCCCGCCTCCGCAACGCTGTGGGCCCGTTAGTTATAGCTGCATAAATCTTTAAAAGTTTTATGAAGTTACTTTTACTGGACACTTACCAAATTCGAATATCCCAAGTTTTGTAATCCAATGTTGGTCCTTTTTGTAATCACAGATCATCGCATTTTTTAAAGTAATAAAATTCCAGCACTGCGTTTAATTGCACAACACTTTAATAAATCTGTCTGACATATAGTCAGATAAACCACAACGCTCACGAAAAATCACAGATGCAGCACTCAAGATCACAAAGGTAGCAACCGGTTTGTAGAGAGTGTAACAGAAGTGTGTTTACAGCGGGCGCGTTGACGAACCCAGCGCGTAGAGTTACGCTACAACGTGCTCTCGCGTCGCACTCGGCAGGGGCACTGCGGGTGCGACAGAGGCGCCCCACTATCTCGCTCCCCGAACTTGCACGACGGGCTTCTCTACTTCTTACCGAACATGCGCGTGCGCTGCGCCGATGCCACGTTTCATCCCGATACGTTGCCAGTTCTCTACAATTTTTTTTGGTTTTGTGTTGACGCTTCTAAATGAGGGGCCATAAAATAGAAACGTAGTTCGTCGAATAAAAAATTAGGAGGGTTATATTAGTTAGTTACTGGCTCTTCTCTTACCCAAGTTTTGTGATGGTTATTATGCATGCTTAAAATTACCCTTACGAATATTGGATTTAAAAATTAGAATTGTAGGTACAAACTGTTTGAATCGACGACTACCAAGAACGTGTAAGAAGCATGTGTAAGTAACACACACCAAGAAATTTATAATAAAAATATTCTTGAATATTTAAAGCAACAAATAATTATTTTTAAGGTATAGCTAGCTGGTTGAGTTCCGATAGAGCATCTAAAAGCAAAGGTTATGTTGTAGCGAGCTTTAGTTGTTGGTATTATTATTAATATTACGATTTTAAGTTACGAGAAGACACATGTGGCAGTCCTAGTGTACGTGTAGTCCGATACGTTACGCTCACCCCTCGCTGTGATCCAGGTAGAGACCGTAGAGCGGTTGAAAAAATGGCCACGGCTACAATTCTCCCTCACAACTTGAAACTTTTGTCCCAATATTTATGACCATTTGTTTTGACCAAAGAACTAAAGTAAAGATATTTATAACTGAGTTTTGATTTCCAAAAAGTTTTCAATTACCTTTAGGAAGAAAGAACTTGCTATCGTTAGCAAATCATTTAAAGTAACTTTAAAACATTAAGTAAATCAACGATGTTCAGAGTAAACGAATTCATTTCCTTTTTATCTAAAATTATTTATGAGTGAACTTTCAAAAGAGCTTTAATATCACAGAATACCATGAAGTTATTCCAAATGAGTCGAGTCCGATGTTACATCAGATGGGACTGCGAATGCACATCTCAGAATAAATTGACTTATTGTCAATGTTCTTAAAATCGTTAAAGTGATTAATGTTAGTCGAGAAACACTGGGATCATTTGTTAGAATAAAGATGTTTTCAAAAAGATTGAATATAATGGAGCAATTGAGGCATAGCCACAGGACGTCGCACGTTTGTTGTGGGAATATTTGTACGTGTCAGGTGCTACCTGGGCCAGTACCTGCGGTAATGCAGCCACAGCCACCCGCCAAATGTACAGAGACTGTGTACCAGGAAAGGATAAGTGCAATATCCGTCCATAAAAATATTATATAACTTCATTTCCTGGCACTATTACATTTACGAGCCATAAATTTTACGTAATTGGTACTCGATTTTTGTATGTAAGTACCAAGGAATTTATTTTAATTCAGTCACTTTATAAGATCACAAACAAACAATTTGATAATATCAAAGGTACAGAAACATTTGTGCATGAGTATAACTAAGCGCACGATGCACGTAAATCATAAAGAGAAATACTAAAAGCATGCATTGATATAGCTAATGTAATAGGTCTGAAGGAGCAATCGATATTGGCCTATGGCTACGTAACGTCCGACTTTCTCCTGAATAACATATTACGGAAGATAAGCTAGAAGAGGTCTAAGATGGCTGATAGGCAGAGCAGGTAGTGGGAGCGCGCGGTGCGCCGGGGACACCGCGGTGGGTTATCGCAAACATTTGTCACAACCAAAGCTATTCAACATTATGATAAAATGTACCCTAACTTGCAAATACAACCAATTCCTAAACATAAACATTCCTTTCTTTTTTGGAGTCTCATGTAAAGTACCATACCAAAGGAAATTCTGAATACTTAGGTAAATTTAATGCAGTCACGTTAACTTGGTGTATTTTAGTTCCGAATTACTTTATCAGATCTAAAAGGGTTTACGATCTCGGCGGCGCCTATTTGCATATCAGTGATGTTGGTGTGGGTGAGCAGTACGTACTGCTCGTTGCAAGCCGGAGACAATATATTTCAACTAAAGACGACGCGCTATCTCCAGCTATTGTGTGGAAAAACGGGACCAAGAACTATTATCAAAACTTTCTTTAAGCTAAAACTATAAAAATCTCTTCAGGCCGTCAAGTTATTTGACTGTATCAGATTGTATGCATTGCATAAATGATACTTTGACCTATTTTTCGTAGCTTCAATTTGCCTAAAAATTGACAGTTATTCAAATGATTTAGTGTGGCGTTAAACGAGAACCGATAGTGTTATTGTGAACACTCCATGTAACTACAAAATAAGCACTTCTAAAGTTGTGCAGTTTGCAATATCTTCGATAAGGCGAAAATAGTTATCTCCGGTATTCAGTGAGCGGTGAGCCAAGAAGGGTAGCGCGGCGATATCTGTTAGATGGAGCTTCGCTAACGACATCGCCCGACATCTACTTGCCGGGAAAACCGCCACATCTTTTCTACATAGTCCGTTCAGATAAGCAGAGAACGTCATTTGTCATTACCATATCCTGTCTATTATCCCGCTCCGTTCTTATTGATAACGACTCGAGAAGAACAGCGGGAAAGAAAAAAAATACGTGATTGAATGCAGCTATGAATCTGGAACTTAGGCGTGTAATCCACTTGAGTTTTCTAAATTCATCTCGAGCACGTCGCCTGATAAAATTAGACTGTTTGGGACCGCGTGTGTTCCTCTTTTATTATATGCGCATAACATAAGTTGCGTGACCACAGAATTTAGTGGTATGGTAATGGCAGTTGTGTAATTTGTTACAAAGACATTTGGATTACATCGTTATAGTAATGAAAACTACAAGCTCAATCAGTTGGATGTCTCTTTTGAACTTGGATGAACTTAATTTAACCGAACTTGGGTTTAGGTATATTATAATATCTTTGTTTTCAAAGGTTTTAATAATAAAATCTTTTTCTTTTCTGAAAAATAAGCACCTTAACATCGCCCATAATGTAGCCAATAAACAATTCCATGCAAATTTAGTAAAGACGGAGAGACTACTGGACTTGGCACTTTCACCGAGTGTATAAACTCACATGAACAATAATGTATTTTTATGACAGTTTAAATGAACCAAGGTCTGACCACAGCATCGCATAATTGAAACTGTCTTCAGAGGTCATCAGTTATAACGCAACTTTTGATTATTCCCACGCTATTGTCGTTCTTCCTTTGTGATATGTTGTCCTATTTACGACTAGTATACGTATGTGCAAACGGTCATTCTGCTTTATGTATAGCGGAATCCGTAACAATAGAAACGATTAGGTTAACCGCTTACATGTACGTACATACTAGAGAATTAAAACGGCTCTCTGTATTATGCGGGGGCAGGGTTGGTGCTTGGTATAGTTACAGGTGACATAAAGCGAGCCGCGGATGTGCTCGGACGTTCTAATTCCAAACAAATGCAAATTGGGCGGTGCCTACAGCCGATGCTGGTATAGTGGACATCCGCTGAATGGAGGCGTATTGTGCTCGAAGCGCTAATGGCCGCGTAATTGGCACGAGGTTAATCGTGGCCACACGAGCGTTTCACATGTAGTCCTCTATATCTCAATGGATGGACCATCATGTGCAATTTTAATGTTTTTTTATGGTCGATTATACTTTTTGTCGGAAATTCTTTTAAAATTAAGAAAAATTTGCAGTAGCTTTTGTAGTTTTGGACGTAGGTATGTCTATGATAGTTTTTAGGTGTATCAGAATGCGAGCGCAGGCGGGGGATTGGATAATGAGCGTAGGATAAGTGAGTTGGTGTCAGCTGCGTGTCCTTGTTCAGTTGGTTTGGTCGGGTCAGTCCGCTCTCCGCAGGAAGTCGCTCATTGTGTCGCACTGACCCGTCACCCGGGCCCGGACCGGCTCCGAGCTCGCCACGACACAAACCACCGGTCAGCTCACTAGCCCGATATCAAATGATAGTATTACACGGTACACCCACTCTAACAGCTGCACGTCCCACATTGTTAAATGTAATAATTAAGAAAATCTACTAATTTACGAACTAGTTTTGATCACCGGACTACCTACGCTGTGTTTTGTATTCGTATGTCTCCGCGTTAGTATTTTTATTTTGTCATCAGATATAGTGCAGTATCATACATCATGTAGGTTGTTTATTCTTCTTTGCGTTTTCCAAACGTGACATTTCACTGTAGGAACAAGCAAAGTGTGTTAGAAACACCGGACGTTCTGAAAAAAATGCAACCTCCGCAGTGCCATGTACTTGCAAGCAAACAAAAAAATTGGTATGTACCTAGGTAGGTAAGGTACCTATTATTCTAGGAAAAGTAAGGGACAAATACGAATTTAATGCCGGAGCAATTATTGTAGTTAGAGTCAGCCACAATGATATTGTGTAAGCAGCTATCGGATTTCGTAAAGTACTTACATAAATGCTAAGATACGTAAAATAACTTCACCAACAACAAATTCGTAAAGTTTGAGTGAGGTTAGACATTAACAGATGTTAGAATATCTGAGAATATAATTATATTCGTGTTTTCATCACACAGCACATGCAATTTAAATAGGAATGTACCGAAATAAGATGTGCTTTGTGTACCTGCATTGCATGTAATTAGGATTGAAAATTAATTCGTTAGATTAAAGAAACCAGAGAGCTCAATCTGTATATTCATAGTTCACGGTTACTGCTTAGGTAAGAAAAACTAACAGTTATTTTTTATTTTCAGAATTATTAACTGTTTAGCACATTTCGTTTAGCTTCAAGTGACTGATGATTTTTGTAAGTAAGTAATCAAGACAATTTATCGTTTTAACTTCAAATTTTCAAATCGCAAGTAATTTAGGTTGAAGCTATATTTAGTTTTACAAATTGTCTAGATGTAAAAGAAAGGGGTGTGTGGCTGGGGTCCGGATGTGCGCAAGACTCCGTAATTACGTGGCGTGACGTGGTCTGACGACTCCCACGCGAAACGCGCCCTCTTATCACGACAATTAAATCGCACTGACATGCACTGCCCGACCCTTGACATCACAACGAGCTCTCTCAATTAAAAATGTAGAGTATCGTACTGTAACCTAACTGCTGCGCTTACGGTCGGCTGCGCGTAATGCGCAACCTACATTTCAAAATAATGGACATTATAATTGCCGAGCAAAAGAAAGACTCATGTGTGACCGTTGAAAAGAATTTCCTGTTTTAAATGAAAACAGCTCGGTACTATTTAATCTCATAATATTGTTGCGGATAGACGGTTAATGCTTTAATCACAATTACCCTCACAAGGAAGTATTTTACTCGTTTAGCTTTGCTTCCGCGTATATCCGCGACACAATCGTATATTGTGTAATGCCACCAACACTACAGGAACAGAATGCGTATAATTAATCTCAAGTATTGAGTGTGAGAAAATAAAGCTAAATGAGTCGACACTCGTGAGATCGGAGAACAACAAAGTCGTCGAGCCTCGGCGACGCTAAATGCGATTCCCACAATTGGCAATATATATTTGTTGGGAATTGCTTTGTGTCAACGATAAAAACATAGTGTGAGTTACTAATCAGTTAGGACAAGAATGAGGTATAAGGACAATGGCTAATTTTGTTCTTATGTTCCCAACCAACGTACCGACAATGGAGCGCAGTGCATGCAGCCGACAAGATTTCACATGATATGCAATGCGAGCTTGAAGCCCGTTCAGGGTTATTTTACCATTGTTCCACTATTTTCACGTGGAAATTTAAAGAGTCGAAAAATGGAAACTGCCTTCAAGACCGTATAATATTCTCGACTTTATGTAGTACAGTATATGGGTAATATTAATTTTATTCGTAGCCAATAATGACCAATCGTAAATCTTTTATGGAGATAAGACAAATGTAGGACTGTTTATTATGTCTCGTATCTTCAGTTATAGGAATTTAATGTACTAGTGTTGTGACAATATTTGCTGATCATACATGAAATCCAAACGGGTTGCCAGGGCTACGGTTTGGAGTCTGACACTTCCTCTCGTTGCACCCAAGTCATTGGATGATTTTCCCCCTCACAAGAAAGAGCGTTGTTGTTCACAAAGTTTTGCGCAAACACATACACGGGTCAGAAATAGGTTTTCGTTTACATGCAGTATTTACATGGTGCTAACAGCCATAAAACACGTGTAAACTTTGTTACCACTAAAGCAAAATTTTCCTGAACTGATTTTTATTTCAGTAGGTAATAAAAAAATACATAACTACATTATTCGGTTATTAATAAAGTAATAACCATAGTAAATATCCTTAAAACGCAAAGTGTAAGTTTCAAGATCAGTTACGAATACGAACTTTTAAGAGCTGATACTTAATAAAAAAATGTTCACATTTATACCAAACCTTGGTATCTGATATTGTGAAATTTTTCTAGTAAGTACCTATTATTATCCCTTCAGAGTATGTGTTTGCTGTTAGTACAATGATGGTTTACATAATTAGCTATGTATGTAAGATCAGCTAACCCGATGTGCTTTCATAGAACCCGAACGTGAACTCGTGAAAGCGTTGGCAAAAGGTTTGAAATTATGATGAAGTTTCTAAAAGCTAATATAGGAACATAGTTGACACATACATATAACATTGTATCAGTTTTCATGTAAACAATTTGCGCTCACCAGTTACGAGCTACGAGCTTTAACTTTGGGTCGTTTAACAAAAATAGACATCGTTTGTCATGTAG
Organism: Spodoptera littoralis; assembly: GCA_902850265.1. Lineage (NCBI taxonomy): Eukaryota > Metazoa > Arthropoda > Insecta > Lepidoptera > Noctuidae > Spodoptera > Spodoptera littoralis. The sequence continues at coordinate 9,848,929 of LR824533.2, forward strand.
TGGTGCAATGTTTTACATCCTGCTTGTCCTCTTGTCCTTTTTGTTTATGTATCTGTATGTGAACGTAGTCAGTGTCGTTTCGTGTGTTTTGTGTTTGCACAAAGTGGCGGACGCCGGACATCCGCGCGCGGCCATTATGAGATGCGATGCTGATATCACATTAATTATACAGCTAAAACGTTCATTAAGTAACATAAAAATTAAGAATACTGGCCGCTTTTGTTCTTTACATTCTCACGGCCCTATAAAGAATAGTATCAAATTGTTATTTCCATTTACACACGGCATCTCAAATGTCTGCACGTTGTAAACTGTTAACGTAAGCGTAACACAAGCATTCGTCGGCAAGTCAGCTTAAAAAATCATGGATTAAATTACGCTAAGTACAAGAATTATTTTAACGATTGCTCTAGTTGGGGGGTACTTGTTAGCATTGTTTGGAAGTATGTTTAGCGGACGGATGACGTCAAGTAATCACCGGCTATTTTAAAATTTTCCGAACAACTGGCAGTAATTTTGCAATGTAGCTGTGTTACATTCATCAGCGTGGTTGTTCACATGGCCATAACGCTGTAAACAACTCAATGACCCTTCGCAGTTGTCTGTTGGTACTTGCGTGGCGTGAACTACCTATCGACGGATTTACTTTTTCATTTTTATACTAGTGTTTTCGTGTAGACATTGAATAAAGTACTTCCGAACATAGACAACCCAAATCCAATGAATCGGTCTTCCTAATTTGATCTGTAATGTTTAGAAATAGAGGTCCTCTCAGTTCAGCACATATTAATGTGTAAACCCATATATTTGTTCTTTGTATTTGTTGCTTATTGTCACTTTTTGTTTTAATGTAAAGAGGTAACCTTCGTTTGATATTATTATGTAACTGTAAACAGCTTTCAAATACCTAGTTCGAGTTTCCCAGAATTATTAACTTTCAAGACCAATTCCTAAGAACAGAGATTTGCAGAAACCCGCAAAATGATGCAGCAGTGTAAATACGGAGCCATTAAATCCGTTGTTCCAGTAACAGGATTGTGTAACAGTATCTGAGAAAGTGCCTACAATAGTGATTTTCACTCGGTTCGCTTCGTCTGCTTTGAGTTGTACCTACATTATTCGCATTTATTATTTAACAAGACAATATCACGCTACTCCGGATTTAACGAGAGCTCTCTCGCCTTCTAGTAAGAATTAATAACACTAAGTATTGAAGTAGAAAGTGTTTGTGTTTAAATTAGGGCATAAAGAGGAGTTTTGTTAATGTTACCTACTTGTGTAATTATCAAACAATGCCACCAAACGAGTAGTTAGGTAATTAAAGCATTAGGTGGAGTCATGCAATTATGTTGATAAATACGTATCGCAATCAACCGGTAAGTTTGCGACCGGCTGCCGGCAGCATGTAGGTGTTACATGTCACAACATTCGACCATGATGAGGATTGGTCAAGTGCACGGGAAATTGTTAGACGTAGACTATTTCACGTATGTAGTTAGATAATGAGGTAACATATTGGCAATTTTACGGGAAAAGTTAACACATTTGCGGGCGAAATAATTTCAAAATTTCAGTTGAATATAATGAACTAGATAAGTCTCGCCACATCAAGCAACAACTACGACCATGGATTCCAGTTTTGCAAATAAATACTTGCTGCTGTATCTGGACTGGAATTTAGTCCAATTAATTTTATTGTGTGACTCTGAATAGCAGGGGACATGTAACTTATTGTCAGTCACCGAGCATATGAAACAAAGTTAAATATGACCTACTCATTTGAAGTGAAGCGTGGGATTGTGTGTTTGCTCAAAAAAGGTTTGTCATTTTATCCGATGAGGTAACATGAATATTATACAAGGTGTTGGTTGTAAACCGCTGTGACTCCAAGATGGAGCGGGGCACGTTTAACCTTAATTGTTTGATTGGCTATGAGACGCGTCCCGCGGGTCATGTCAACTACGCCGAGATGTCTCAACGGTGCACCCTATTTGACTTTTGTTCAGTACTTTGGTTCTAGAATTTTCATTTTCTATTACTTTGCAATTCGTACTAGCAGTCTTCATGATCTATTGATTCGTTATTCCACTGATGCTAATGGAAAAGCTATTAGGTAATTTAAGTATGACCTGTATATTGAAGGATGACAGACAACAAAGCTATGAATCTAAATTGCAATAGTTTCAATCAGCTTAATTGCCATGATTTGTAGATTGGAGCATGTTCAGGCTTTATTCGGAAAATTTGTTCAATTTTGCGACATATTTATTTTGGTTTCTATTTATACGTGTGCGAAACCGTAAGCAAGGGTTACCTTACGTTGTCATAAGAATAAAAGCAAATCTTATTAAATATTTATCGATGTTTAACATCTGTAATGATTTATTTGTTTCGTGATTGTCGTTCTTAAATATTCTCGGAACAATATCATAAAACATGTCTGTGTAGCCTCGAGTCAAGTTTTGCACTCAAACGGCTAAGTTATTTGCATAAGCGAATTCGGCGAACGACGCCCGCTCGGTCATTATTTAATAAGGTTCACCTACCTAACATGACAACACGACGGAACAGCGACGTAAATTACACACAATTATGCCTACACGCATCGATGCTCGCGCTCTCAACATAGACACATTGTATTGCTTCAATTCATATGTTTTGCAGCACAACACTTCTCGTTTGATTGCACCATGCCCCATGTAGGCTATCATAGAGAATCCATCCACGTTTGGACTGACTACAAACTAAACAAGCGTTGCACTTGTTCGCAGAATATCTAAAATAAGCGCATGAAGCTGCACTGTAACGCTTCCTTATGAACGTTAAGACTAGCGGGCACCGAACGGCGGAGCTCGTTGAGCTGCATTCGCTAGTTTATGCTTCCCGAGACCAAAATAATTCACAATCGACGGCATCCGTTATTGAACGGTGAGTGTTGGTGCCGGCTACCGTGCCTCACATGTATTATGATGACGCGATGGAGTAACATACCTTGATGTCGTTACATAGGTACTCTCGCCATGTTTGGCTCGGGAATGTTTTCCATTTTTCATATCAAATGAGTTTAAAATTCGTAACAAAAGCGGTGGCATTTTTATAAACATGGCTTTGACGTAACAATAACTTCGCTTTCAAAGTTATTCAAAACAGTCGAGAGTTATTTGCAAAATAGTTAATGGAACGTGCGGCATGTCGGAGTCCAACGGACTGCGGCGAGGCTCACGCGCGGGGTCTGTAGCGAGTGTGACGAGTGATCTCGGCCGGCCAGTCCGTGCCGCGATCGGAAGTGCCGCCTGGTCACGGACATTCCTTAAAATCTTTCCGAGCATAGCGTGCATAGATGTGTGTCAGTAAATGTTACGGTTACAGTTTCATTCATGCTTAACATGAGCGTATCCTTTTCATGTCCAACCATGTAGTTTACTGCGGATACTATGTTTTAATCAATTAAAATAGTATGAAGCGTGGCTACACAACGACAGCTCGTGGTCATTGAAAAGACACAGTTTAATGAAGTAAGATTCCATTCGATCTATATCCGATATTGGTTGCGAGTGCGACTGCACACGAGTGCGCGAGATCAATTTATTGTTGCGTGACCTATCTACTGCCTTTGTTCCCTCACCGTGACATTCATAATTATTCGGAGCAAAATGTCTGATACTGCCTTCCTTCTATTTCTATGTTTTTGCTTATCATCGATCTCGACTATACATTTTCTACTGATTAGTTGTTGAAGATTTTTGCATTGCATGAAGCACGAACATATTTTTCAATTACTTAACTAGGCATGCTCCATCCACCGTTAAATAGAATTTAATGCAGTTTTAATGTTTGGTGTGAAGCGGGAAGCCGATTAGCTTGAAACCATACACACAAGCGGTCGCGTGATGCTTGCATTGCGATATATAAATTGCTGTTTGCAGAGACAATGGCATGGCCCCTAGCATTAAACGAGTAAAAAGATCTTCAATCTAAAGCCAATTTTTATGTAGGACGAACAGATTACCAAACCCTGATTATAGTATAGTAGCATGTTTAAATATTATGCAAGCATGCCTTATCTACTTTTGTTGAGAGCAGTAAATACTCTTTATAGTCTTACAAATTAATGTTAATATTGTAACTTGATATACTAGGATTCTGGACAAATGTAAATATTATGGTTATGAGAAGATTTCTAAGTATCTTTAAATTAGATTGTTCTTATTTTTTAGGTTTTGATTTTTTACCAAATGCCTTCTTATTTACCTTAATTAATTTTAAACGGGTTGTGAAGTTATTTTTCTTAGTAAATATTCTAATAAAAATTAAATAATCTTAAACGTTTTAATATCTAAGAGGCTATATGACATACTACCTTATATTATAATAAGCAAGAGCTTATTAGTCTGAAAATATGTTTGTTATGGTGATATGTTCGTACGATGCGTTCTTGCGCGTGACTGATTGCGAGATTTAGCAGTAAGACCCGTTTTTCTTGCGACAATTCATCTACTCGGTTTCACAATAGATATAGAAGTGACATAATCATAACGAGGGAACTAAAATTGTCTGGAATTCGTTCACGTTGTTATTGAATGAGAACGACGACGGTAGCATCGCGCCGAGTGGCGGCACAAATTGTTGATTACAAAAGAGCAGCAATTGAGACGTCAGAGACGCAGGAAGCGAACAGATTGAAACTTATGTCTGCGTTGCAACTCGGCCAATCACTACTCATCTAGTTTATAAGTAGATTGTTTAAGAACGCGCTCGTTATAAATAACTAGCGAACAGCGATGCAGCGACGCTGAGTTACTGATACTAATTCTCCATATAATATTTTGTTATTGACCGTCCGATATATTAGTGACGATACAGTCAAAATATTATAGTATCTGTTGAGAAAGTATGTAGTATCAATGAGTGCTCGCACTGAACATTTCCGGCGAGTACCATTGTTTGCAAATGACTCACTAGTTTACTACTGAACACATTTGACATTACGTGTGTCACTGTAGTGCATCCTGCACAGGGCATAAGTTGAAGGATAAAGTGACAATTGTTTCAAAGAAGATTGGAAAGCGTCGAGCGATGTTTGCTGTGGGCAGATGAGAGAAAGCGCGGTCGTAGGTCGTGGCCGCGGCCCGCGGGGGCCTGTCACCCGGTCGAACAACGAGATGGGCTCGCGAGAGATCCGCGACGCTATTGTGAAATACATATTAACAATGTTATGATTCCATGATATGATACCACAGCGATCAAAACACAATATTTAAAGCAAAAGCTATAAGATCACAAACAAACACCATAATTCATAAAGACAAGAATAGATTTAATTCCTTCCTAAATACAAAACAAATAAAGAGATTGTTTTTGTTACCAAATTAGCATAAATATTCATGGCGGTGGCCACGAATGCTACGTTGTTTACGTTTTGGTTTGATTTCTATCAACGTTTCTACTAAAAATATTAAATATTTATTCTAGCAAATGCATGCCATGGAAATCCATTTACCGAACGGATGCGATGCAACTGCTGGAGATGGGATTATTTTATGCGCTATGAAGTTTGTGCCTATGTATTTCATTAGCGAGGTGCAACGTGGCACAAATTGGTCGACGCAGTCGCCAACGACCGGACGAATCTCATTAACGGGCCAGATTGATAGCCCTGGAAAACGCTTTAAATTATTTCACGCTACATTAATATTGAATATCACACCATCTGCGATGTATAGTACAAGTTGATAATTATCCGCGTAGCTCGTCTTCTGATGGGCTACAACCGTACAACCGATGGAGTATCGTGATAGCGTTGTTCGATTTCACGGTCCTACTTACTACAGCACCCTAGGTAGGTAAGTGTGCCTTTAGAACACTTTGTAGCCATTTTGAACGTAATTAGGTACGTTTATTATGACGCATCCAATACATTAGCTACCGTAAAGAATCGATCGATAACATTGATCGATTTAATGAAATCACATTCGCATCAGAAGTAACGGGTATTAAAACCTGTTATATCCCTAATTTAAACAAAACTAATGTGAGAATTCAGTTCGCAACAACTTTATTAAATAGTCTAGTTATAACCTTTGTGAATTTTTATTGGATAAGAATTGGTAGATAACAATAACGATAGAAAAACATGTTTTGCTACTTCTTTATTGTTAAGGTCAATTGGTCATATTATAATTAGAATATTAAAATTGATGTCCAAACATAGGTACTTATATACCTACTACCTACTTATAATGTTGAACATCGTTGTAATAAATGATATATTCAATAGGTAGTTAATGTTCATAAATTATGTTTTTGAATAATTTTTATATCTCCATTTATCTACCGTAATTTTAACTGCATCTTATAAACTAATGCAATATTGATCATAGCTGCCTCATACTGTTGGTAGCAACAGACTTAATAACGGTTTAATGGCATCAACAAAGTTGAAAAATGGTTCGGATTAAGTAAGTAGGTACTGTAAGGTACGTTAACTACCTACTGCACTAACACGGTTCGGTACAAGAAGGAAACATGCACGGTACGATAAAATCGCAAGTCGTTGAAACGGGTGACATGATTGCAAGAAGCGTTCCCGGGTCACGTACAACTGTGTAATTTGTACGTAATTGTGCTTGAATTTAAGTCAACACGTCTTGTAGCCCTCGGGGCTGCCACCACGGGCCGCCATGATTAGGATCGTGATAGTACTTACATTAAACATATCCGAACTTAATTTAAATAGATATGTAACGGTTTGTTGCGCAATGGGACATCGACCCGCGCCAGTGAAGTCCATTTGATCACTTATGCATCAAACGCGTTCCGACACTCTCCCTCCCGCCACCGACACCATGGCTGGCTTGTACCACCATACAACCAGACTTAATAACGCTTTAATAGCCCCAGTCAAGTTCAAAAACGTTTCAAATTTAATAGTCGGCCTGTGCCACAGTCGAGCAGTATATCAATCACTTCTTGCTTTGATTTACATTTTTTGTCATTAACACAAAAATATAGCCCTACTTCAAACAGGCAAGACAGTTGAAGGTGTTTTATTTGCTTTATAAAATATTGCATCGCAAATAGAAATCAAAATAAGTACGGTATGATTTGTGGATCCAAGTTAATTACTATACCACTTTCTTGATGAATGAGTTGATATAAGAAGGCATTGCGAGCGGGTGTACAAAAAAACCAGGATAGTTCTACTTCTTCTAAGTTTTGATGATGTTTTTCATCGAAGTATTGTACCTCCAGGCACGAAGCTTAAATACGTTCCAAGAAAAAATGGTTTCAATCAAAGCGAATTGAAAAGGGTTCTACTACATTATGGGAATTCCTATAACGTAAGCACCTTACTCTAAGGTTAATTGATGGCTTACAGTTTGTAAATGCGTGCAAGAATGCTGCCCTTGCAGATTTAGCGTTGTTAGTGAGGCAATAAATTGTTTATCCTTGTCTGTCACTTTGGGCTCCTATTTGCAATACTCTTTATAGGTTTCTAAGCGCAATTTATTTCTACAGTGACATAACACGCCCGGTTAGGCACAATTATCCGGTAACGATCGTTTATTTGCATTAACCAACTGGTAATTTTGGTGACTAAAATCAGTAGCGACGACGCAAGTAATCATTAGTGATTTCTATAATTTATTATTAATACAATGTCGTTGCAGTCTACGTCAATTCACTGAATGAAGAAGCGAGCTTTCAATGATTCACACCTTTGATGTTTATGTCTAATTCTAAAATGTCAAGGATATATACGTTCTATGTTATCCAACCTCAACCTCGATTGTATATTCCTATGGTTTTTACTGTAATATTCACTGGATGTATAAGATGTACACAAAGCACCGCTAATTAGTTGCAGCGCTACACATCGACACAACTGTCATTTACACAGTGTACATGTGTGCGTAATTTCATATAACTGTATATAAAAATATTCGTCCACCACGTTCACATTGGTATTTTCATTCTTGTGTCGGTATACGTATTTTTATAATTTAATGCATAGGTAAGGTTAAAACTATTTACAATCATTGATATGACCCGACATTTTCACTGTCATTATCGTAGTGCTCGTGGTCGATTGGTTAATGAGCACGCTTTTATCGTCTTTCAAGGATCAATGATGTGGGTTCTATTCCAGCTAAAAGTTAATTTTATTTTACCTTGTTATTTTCTTATTTTTTTTTTGTTTTTTGTCATAAAATATCAGGCTATAAAAGAAGCAAATGAGTTGGTAAATAAAACAATACTATTTTTTATTACAATTAATTTACTTATTATACAAATATGTTGTTTTATATTCAATATTTATATCTAATAATTAATTATATACCACATGTTAAGTTTAAAGTTCTTTAAATCATAATTAATAGATATGACAATAAACCTCATAGTCGAATCGGGAAATATCATGCGGTACAGCGGTAATACGATGGCAGCAACATTTTTTATTAAGTAGGTAATAAACAAATATACAACATTCTTGTTTTGTAATTTAATAATATAATGTATTATTAAATTACAGTTTTACAGTAATAAACAAGTAAAACATGTAAAAAATTACACTGTCAACATAATATTTCTTGAAATGGGCGACTTTTTGTCGTTTGAACTTCCATTAATTATCTATTTTACGACGGTTGTTATAAGGTTCAATATTCAGTGGGCTGTATGATAGTAAAAAGAATGTGACGAATGCTATGGAACGATTTTAACTTTCATGACCTTTAGAATCAGGGAAACTTTAAATTAATTGAAGATGGGCGTAAATATAATATGTCAATCAAGTTCGAAAGCAGTTAAATAAATTTGTTAATGAAAAATTAAAGTGAAGTGAATAAACATGTTGAATAGAAAGAAATTATGACAATTTCTAACCACAAAACAATAACATCACTTCACCGTATGTTCTAGACAGCATTTTAATATTCTTAAAAAAATTATAACATTATTTTATGTTAATTTTAATAAAGGCAGAGTTTGACAGGCTCAATAATTGATTCCGAAATCAATACAATCACTGATCCTACAAGGCAGAAGGTTGCAATTCGTATACCTTTCTCCATCTTTTCTTCACAATATTTTACGCCCATCCTTATCCGACTTGAAAGTCTTTTCGTCGCTCAATATGATTACACTGTTCGCCCAATCAAAGTAATAAAGTCCTTAGCAAATTCTTAGCGCTTTTGCTGGTGAACCACAGATAACAATATTTTCTTCTCTGGCTTCCTGCACCTTAAACCAGAATGCAGGTGTCTCCGTACAGTTTGTATTAAAACATTCAGTGCTGTCGCTGTAGTGCGGGTTGGCAGGAACGGATCAGCCATGTGCCTGGCTACGATGTCGTAGTGCCGAGCCGATGAATTTGCCTTTGGTTTAGGCCCACGTCGACGATGTTTAACGTCACCGGTCTCCGCATATCTGTGCACCCATAACTGCATGGATCTCCTCTGTTGATACCAAACAAATAAGTATTTAAAATACCAGGAAATACTTTACAGGAATTAAAGTTATTTAAAAATAATAATAAATATAAGTAAACACAATGTTAGAATAATAATTTATAATTAAGTAGTGGCGTAAGGAATAAAAATCCCTAACCAGATATGTTTTAAAGAAACACTCCTAACAAAAACAAGTCAAGTTACAATACAATTAATAATAAATTATTAATATATCTTTATAATATTGAACTTCATAATAAGTTGCAATAATTATTTTAAAAAAAAAAAAAAATTGATAGGTGTGTCGAGTTACAAAATGAAATAAATATTATTTAGAATATCAACGTAGTATCTTATTTACTCACCGATATCATTAAACGCCTTGCTATTTCAGTTATTGTTAGTTATGTTTTGCTCATGCAAAACAATGGTTTCAGCCTTTTTAAATGTTGATAGGTGTTGGAACATCTTGTAAAAATAAAAATAACTTTGCACACGAATATAAGTAGTGTAGCAATAAACTATGAAATCCTCATAAATTGACAACTAAGAACGCAATTATTTTGTAAGTCGGGTGATTTGAAAAACATGTTTTAAATAGTCGGTAGTTACTTCATAAGCGTGTAAAATAAAATGACTCGAGATTTCTATGGTCGCCACAAACATTGCAAATATACTCAGGTATCGAACCATTAAGAAATCACAGTTAATTACTTTTTTACTGTTTTTATCTTATTTAAGTTGGTTGAAATGCATGAAGCAAATGAGATTATTCTAAATAATAAATAACTAGAACTAAAATATAAATAAAAGATATTATAGGTATAAATAAATCTAAAGTATTTACTATTAAAATTAACATAAGATTTAGAACAATAGGAAAGGAAAAAAAGAAAAGATTTAATTGTTTCTAATTTCAAATTTCAAATATTTGATAAATTAATTCTAAAACAACATGTGAATGTTGGAATCGATCCGGCGGCACTTTACTTGACAATTGGAGGCGATAACCATTGCGCCAAGCGCGCTGTAGATGAGATCATCGAAATATTTTATATCATTCAGTAACATAAAATTACAATGAGAAAGCACTATATTTATATGGGTATTGTATAGCTCGATCGTTCATTATTTTTGATTTCGATTTATTCAAAGTTTGTTATGAGTAATTTTATCTTTACCCTCGTTTTTATTTAAACTTATTTACTAAATTATTGCGTATACCGACACAAAAATGATTTTTAAATACCAAGATGTGTGTGATAGACGAATGTTTCTATACATATCTATTGATATGAAATTACCCACACATGTATATTGTGTAAATGATAGTTGTGTCGATGTGTAGCGCCGCTAACTAATTAGCGGTGCTTTGTGTACATACCTATGTAAGTAAATAGATGTATGTAAGTCGGTACCTATCTATGTGTACATTGTGTGTAGATCGTGGGTTGTGGGCAGAGAGCGTGTCTGGTGGCACTTCCCTCCTCTCCGGATCACTGCCCAGGATCGTCCGTTGACTTAGTGTCCTGGCAGGATTGAACTTTGTGTGGGGTCAATTGCATTAAACTTACATGCACTTCGTTAGATTTAACGTTACACAACGTATACTTAGCGTGCATACATTAGAGATGTTTGCAATATGGGATGGCGGGCTTTATGGACATTTACGAGAGACGGGCGTGCTAAAGTTAAATTTAACATTTGGTGGAAGCCACCCACATAGCACAGATCAATGCTGGCATAAGTCGATTATTCAACCAAATCCCGCGGGAAATAATATTAATGTGGACATGGCAGCTTTTTCACGCACGTAGCCAGCAAATGGAGTTGGAATTTTGTGAGATGCGTGAGGTCACGAGCCGCACGACCACTATGTTGTACCTACATAGATGCAGGGACGTAAAAACTCTTTCATCATTCAACACAATGCAGCAAAAACTTAAGGAATTCACTGACAAAGTAGCTTTCTTTTTGTAATCGTTAAGACTGTAGGACATTGTCTAGACTATCTAATTCCTAGTGCTAATGGAAGAGCTATACAGCTTTTAAATGAAAGCAATGTTATAAAAAGGTCTTTACTGTGAAAGCCTGACTGACAGTCATGATAGGAATACAAATTCACGTTTAATACAATCATACGAAAGGAGCTTGTTAGTATTTTATTAGGTGGCTATCAATACTAAAACCTTGTTAGCTGTAATTGACTCTTCTTGATGGATTTAAGAGGACAAGCTCAGTCGAAAAGTTCCAAAGAAGCGTCACGTTGTAAGAAAAGTCATCAATCAAGCGCTACAAAAAGAAGGAATCCGCATCGGGAGACAACATCTCGAGCAAACTTTATAAAAAATGAAATATTTTTTACGTCGGCGTTGAAACAGGCAATTGAAATATAACTGGGTAAAAAATCAAAGAGAGATCAAATTCAATGCGACGTTTTGGTAAAATAATAGGAAGCCGTACAGTTATTTCTATGTAGTGTATCATTTTGTTTTGTTTAGATGAAAAACTGAAAACTTGTATGTAGTATGGATGATTATTAGTTGATTTAGATTAATGGAATTGCTTCTATCCATTATTAGCATATTAAATAGAATGTTTCACTACTGCGTTATATTGTTAGCTCATCGTCTCCCACTGTGCATATCGCAACACGTATAATGCCAACTTTGATGACAACTATTATTATGAAACCTTTGACAGTTTCGAAGGAAAAAAGGCCGCTTCTAATGCTCCTATGTCAATATTTAAATAAGTACCTATTTATGCTTATAAGTTCATTAATTAGCGTGTTACGAGAACCGACGAAGGTTATGTAATTATTGACAGTGAGCAATGTGAGCGTGGAAGTATTAGCGTCGTATTTATCATACACGCAGCCTGCGACGTGATAGTTCGCAATACGACCTGCATCGGTACTGTGTGCCATTGCAAGTGAGAAATGTGATCAGAATACATAATAATAACACACACAGACACACACATTCAACAGCTCACGCTGCAATTTAGATAAGTGGTAGGTATGTAGCCTTAACGGACAGTCGTGGATAAATGAACTGCCACGGACCAACATGTATTATCACATCTTTTCCCTCAGGGTCGAACTGAGCAGAATACTTATGAAACAGATTTTAAATGATGCGCAAAGGTTAAATAATTGATTAACTTGGATATTTCGTAAAGCTGATGAAAATAGAGTTATGGCAAGTTTTGACACAGATGACATTTAAAAACTGTGAAGCGCGTATTGTTCACCTGTCGAGACAAAAAATAATCCATTAAATTAATGATGGGCCAGACTAGAAGTGGGGGCTGTGACGCGGGTATCGGTCGCTCCCGCGGGACTCGCTCCATTTGTTACCACGCTCCCGCTCCCGCTCCCGTTCAGTCGATGCCTGCAGTGATCGCTCCTGCTCCTATTCCCGCCCTACTCGCGAGTCGCCGTCACACTCCACGTCCGCTGAACAGCTCTTTGTCATTGATTATCCCAAATGTCGTGATCGGTCAACTGATTATCATTTACAACAGAGAAAATAATAGGTCGCGTTTCTTCCAAGCATTAGATGAAGCTTTTTATGTAACTAAAACAAAATTAAATTAGAAATATCAATGATTTCTTAGTGACTTTATAGCTTATATAAGTTTTAACCGATTAAGATCTCAAGGCTACTCTAAAAGTCGACTTTATCTGAAATTCAGAAAGTCAAAGAAGCGCGAAGTGTGTTCATCAAACGTAAACAAGCCGGTCTATTTTCGTTTACCTAATCTCCGGTACTCTGGGACTTAACCCTTCCTAGGGTTGTCAAGTGGTCGAAATGATTTCGCGCCTCAGATATAAGTAGATAGTATTGATTGTTATAAAATAAGTACAGAATTAAATACAGGCACAGCACAGTCGTAGAAGAGAGGAAATATTTAAGGGTTCTTGAAAAGCTTAATATTTGAAATACATACTTTGATTTCAAGGCAATATTTCGAAACAATACGATTATAGGAGCATAATAGCTTTCATCGCTCGCGATGTCTTTTGATAAAAACAGTCGAAATTCGTGGTTATTTGGTTTGTGTTTGTTTGCTTCAACATTACAAAGAGTGAAACAGGGGATTAATTATAAAGAGCTTTTTAAACACTCGTGAGTGCTATTCTGGTAGTCCTTTCTGTCACTTTTAAGACTTTGAAGTCACGTCGAATATTTTTGCGATGTTCAGAACTTTAAAAAAAACCGATACTTGATGGCGATAATTCCAGAAATTGCGGCTCTATTTTTGACGTATGCTTTATTTCTATAATTGCTTACATATTATGTATTTTATTTTGTTATCTGTTCTAAGTACACTGTGAAGAATGGATGAATGACTAAACAGTTACCAATAATAAAGAAAAATCTCGACAGCTACAAAAACTTTCACCACGATGCTAGTGACGTTTTCATGCAGTGACATCAAAGAGCGTATTTTCAATATAATAATACAAATATGGATAAGCTCCCGATAATAAGCATAGTGGGTGTTAGCTGACTATTTCCAACCCTATCCCAGTACCAGCGAGCGTGTGCCCGGGGCTCTGTGCCGGACGTGAATGGCGTGAGGAGTCGTGCCACAGACCGCGACTCGCGAATGAAGACGCTCCCATCCATTCCGCTTGCATACTTGCATCACTGCCATTTTTGCATAATACTCGCTTTATTGCAACCGCGTTGAATGTCAAACGGTACGCCCAATCCCTCTGATATATGCTTGTACAGAATTTATTTGTACTAGACATGCCAGTGGTACTGCGGTGCCGCCCTCTAGACAAGACGAAGGTAATATATGGCCATCGCCCCTTTGGTCTTAAATTATTTAACTACAGAAAAACGTGACATTCATTATATATTTAACTATGGAATTTTTTACGCAAATATTTTAATTGGCGATTGTATTGGTCTTCGATTTGCATATTGCTAATTCATAGTTAATAAAGCAAAAGAATTTTTATAAACACTTTGTTCAAATTTCATTGTGTATGTTTCCTTCTTGTTCGTCGTTCATTTGTTTAAGTCAATATTGTGACTTAATAGTGTTTTGGGCCTTCCTGGAACCTCGAGCGCCTAGAGATTGATGTTTGCATGTATGGGGCGGCAGGGTATATAAACAATGGACTATGCAAATAAACGTAATGTAAATATGACGAATAATAGCTTGGTCTATACCCGACGTTGTTTAATTTCAGATAAATGTGTTTATTGTGAAATGTTCTGTTAATTACGATTAGAATGTTCAAAGTTTCTTGCATACATATAAACATTGTTTAGCCTTGTAAGTTGTAATATTTGATCATCTTCGGACTTTTGACATTTACTAATACTTTTTATGACATTTATAACATGAGTTGTATAATTTCAATTGGTCTATGTTTTGGAGTGCTATATTACAGACCTACATTCTTCAGTAGATGCCTAGTTTGTATTATCTGGTTTTGTATTGTTATAGTCGAATAGTTAATCTAAAATCCAGATTTGACTGTCAAATCCTATAAAACATTTATATAGACAGACAATTGATCTTTGATTTTAACGTTTCATCTTTGGTTTCTTTTATTTTTTATTAACATTGATAACCAACACTACGAACGTAATTTTAAGTTAAAATTGTTACTAACACTTCGGTCACATCGACTGCTGTTATGGCCTGAATGTTTAATAAATGAATAAAATAAAATAGTACGTAAGTCAGTATTTAAAATTGTTGGTAGTTAGTCGGTTTAGTAGGCCACTTGCCTGCTAGACCTAGTGACTGGGACATCGTCATGACATTCCGTAATAAATGTTTTTTTAACGACGTGACGTGCGGGCAAGAAGTAATACGCCGTGCAGGTGACACGGTAATTGCAACAGTTTTAGTTATGGTTATGAATTTCAATAGTATTTTTAGCATAACGTGTCACTTGAATGCAATCGACAAGCTTACCGTGGGTTGACCTAACCTTTATCGAACGTAGGCCCCTATTAATAACGTCCAGATACCACTAGTAGTTACGTAATGTAATCTAGGTAGCTAAAATGCCGTTTGATTATTGTGTCAAAGTTGCAATAAATAATTAAAAGAACACCATACACAACAGCGGTGCAAAATTTAAAAATAAACCAGAAAAGTCTTACTGTGTGAGACTAGACGTAAATGGATCAGTAAAAGAACAAATTATCGGGAAACAATCGAGGAGTGATGTAGTGTTGGTGACTCACGAGCCAGCTACTGACTCACGGACGGCGCTAACAGATATTCTGGGAATAGCAAATAGCCTTGACAATCGCAAACATATTGTTCAGCGCCCCATGTCTCCGCAATACGAAAACGATCATGAATGCACTCTAATTCAGTTCCACTGAGTTCACTTAAACATAATTGTGGTAATAAATGTAAATCCATTCCAGAAATCTGTTCGAGCCAGATAAATATACAAAATACAGAATCTGTTTACTTACTTTAATTATTATTATCTATGTTAAAATACTAGTGGCACAAACCATTATCTTATTCAACTTGTCGTTTAAGCACAATGAGTTATGTTAACAAACATCTCTTAAATCTTAGATTGATATTGTTGACCACTTCAATAAATCTTGTTGGATATCTTATTCCAAAGACATAAATCTGGCCCATTGTACGTGTGTCACGGACAATCTCAGATATAACCACCAAAATTTTGCGAATAGTGCGGGTCACAATCGGGATCGGTATCGTATCGCTACTCGCAGGGATCGAATGCGTCAGTTGTTCGATTCCATCGAATAAAGATAAATGGGTCTGTGAGTGCGGGCCAGGAGGGTGGGGAACATGAGGGTGCAGGGGCACGGGACCACGGGGGCATAGGGCTAATTGGCTGTCAGCTATGAGTCCGGTTGTACACGGCTCTCATTGCACGCTGAGTGGCATAGACGGTTTGCTGACGCTCTGGGCTGTCCTGGTGACACGCGGTTATAACAAAACAATGACGCCTGATTGGATTGGTTAGGGAGTAACTAAACCATATCTCCTACGTATAATTATAGACTACCTACACCGACCGGGAGTTCGCAACGTAGTAATAAGATTAGCGTGGGAGGTCAATTTGATTCAATATCCGTCCCAAGTCTTGGTACTGTTTCATTTTAGGGAGGGATGCACATCGTCTTTGCTGTACGGTATACAGGTAAGCAGCTCGGCGTGGAGACCGTAATAAAATAACATTACACGTACGGTACGGTATGTGGATGAAGTAGAATAAGCAGCAAAACGTTTGTGATTTACCGACACAGTCAGTCACTTCACAGTTGTGATAAAGTTAAAATTGCACAGTGCGTATCGTGGGGTTAGATCCTGCATAAAATATATGTGTACATAAACAAAAAGTTTGAAAATGCGTAGGATACGTGACCTGAAATGTTAATGGAGACATCGCTCTCGGAGACGTTTACCGAGCTTAACACTTTTTCCTCAATTTTTTTGTGGTTTGTTTTTGCTAAACTTTCTTTAATTATATTTTAAACACACAGCGATTTACATTAATTATTATCAAAGGCTATGATAGAATGTGTTTGAAACAAGCTCACCTATTTAGGTACCCCTAGCGTTTGATGTGATGTTGTAGGTATAGAAATATGTGGGAAATCGATACCAAACAAATTAAAACAACAATTATCAAATGAGGGAAATTGGAATTACGTACACGGGCACTAATTTTCGACCAAGAAAGTATAGTAGTAGAGATGAATTTAGAATGAATGATGCAGTTTCCCGAGCCGCTTGCCACCCGAGTGTCGCCAGTCTCAGCCAGGTGGAGCCTTCATTAGCATTATAAACTTATTAACGGGAAAGTCCGGCTCTTACACCGCTCCAAACCCGTATTTGACCAATAAACTTGAACTCACAGCTTGTAACTAGTTACAAAATCCCGTATCGTTTGAAGAGACAAATAATCTTTACTAAATACTGTTTGACTAGTCAGATGAGCCATGAATCAAAACTTCTTCATCAAGTCTCGTTCTTTATAGATACAGTTTTTATATAAGTTTCGTAACTGTTTACTATAACAATTCAAGGTTCACCGCGTCCATTTGTCAAGGTTTCGTTAACGAATCGCATAGAACGACAAAAACGCGTCTTCATCGTTTGTTCGCATGACTTGCCAAGGTAGACTGTTCTTAAGGCCCTATTCAAACATTGGATTTCAATTAAATCATTTGCAAAACTCAATCGTGTGGTGAATAGGAAAATAAATGTTTCCATTCTATTAACGGGTATACTTTTAGCAGTTCATAGAGGAAAAGAGAAAATGAAAAAAAACGCAATTTCGCATTCACGACCGCAGCAAAACAGAGAGGCTCACATAAATCTGCAGAGACATACAAAGCGAGCGGGGAGCGTCCCGGACAAAGTAATGAGCTAATTACATTAGTCTCAGGATGGTCGCAAAAGATGCGACTGAAATGGCTAAACCGACCGACTATTAGCCGCGTGATGCTCCGAGAATAATGATGATTACCCCTAACAATGACTCCGAATTACATAAATACTAAAACAAAAAATATTCAGTTAACCAGAAGGATGACAAAATGTTTTAGTTGTTTTACTCCTTACCTATATTATAATATCTCTAAAGAAATTACCAGCAGTAGTAGATAGGTATATGACACCTTTCTGTCCACCTTTCCATTAGAGCTGTGTTAAATAGCTTGTAAGTCAGAACTTAATATCCAATAACTGTTATCTTGACGGGATACGCGAAGTTGTTGCAACTCCAAGTGACGAGAGATTTTTGACCCCAATTTTATGTAATCGTCCAAATTGTTTGTAATCGTCTTGAGTCATTTGGTTATTAACGTAGATCAATTAATTTATCTATTCGATTGCGGTTTCAAAGATATAATTTTCTTAGTCGAAGATGATGTCATTTCTATGATAATAAAATTTCGACAAGAATGGGGAAATCTACTAAGATTTCCACAAATTGCAGACATAATTGCGGTACTTAAATCGTTTGTTGGTTTAACTGTAGGTGATTATTATAAAATTTGTGCTCGGTGTTGTTAAAATCTCGGTTCATTGAGATTTCCACCGCAACACGCGGAAGCTGAGTGCGACGCGAGGTCCGTTAGGCCCCGTTCAGGAATAGACGTTCTTGTGGCGGCGGTGTGTGAGACCGCATGCTGCCACCGGGCCTGTCAAAGGTCTTCAAACGCAATGCGGTGCTCACATACCGTGTAACCGCATGAAAGAGAAAGATTTTATGATATAAAAGAATATGGTGGATAAGTCAAGCCACATACTAGGGGAATGACTCCAAACTTTTGGTACACATACCAAGTAGGTTGCTATTATGTAGTTCAGAACTAACAATACATTGCAATCCCCGATGTGCAAAACGTAGTTATTATAGCATTATCATCGCATCAAGATCGCACGTCGCTAGTCTACAGGGACCAAGGAGGTCAATGTTCAGCCGTGGACGTGTGCGGGATGATGTATGTGATTATAATATGTTTCGACAGCACTGCAACTAACAAGTAAGAAAAATATCGTATAACCTGCTTACGTAACGTTCATAGTCCAAATGATAAATCGATTAAGTAATGCTAAAAGGTTATTCAAAAGGTTTTTGCACGTAATAAATATTTACAATCGTAAAAAAGGTTTTATTTGTCGTCATAAACATGATGTGGTTTATCAAGGAAGTCTTCAAAGGCAAATCGATGTTCGCTCCATCCTCAAAGTTAATAGGTAATTTATCTGAATTCATATTCCAAACTAGACACGAATTTTATTATTCACAGTGTTGCGCCAATTATCAATTAAACTCGGAGTAGATATTTTTTGCAGTCCCATAACATTTTTTAAAGAGAGTCCTTGAAAAATCATTTTTAGATACGAATGGAATAATAAATGTTGAATAAATTATGTTTAATGGTGAGTGGGTTTGTTTTTTACCGGAGACCGGTCGCTGTTGAGTGTTCTTTTTTGTACGTAATCAATTTTAGATTTGGAGTGTAGTCGTGACCTAAGCGCGTGAGCCGAGCTGGCTCCCGGTTTCCGCACAGGCTTCGTCTGACCCGAGGAACACCGTATTAGGGTCATTTCATAATATAACCCGACGAAAAATATAAAACATGAAATTTAATATATATACACCTGTAGAAAAAGTATTTATTTTGCCATTATTAAAGTCTTAGTTTTAAGTAATGGCTGTAATTATCTCATGTACCCACAAGCTATTTATAACTCGTTAATAATGTCCATAAATGATCGATCAAGGTACATTAGGCTAACACCTACCGTAATCACTTCTGCTGCTAGTCGATCAGAGACCATTATAGAAATTAATTGATCTTGCCAATTAACGATCGAATCTTGATTGTAGTATATAAAACTTAAATCTCACGTAATGATAAAACATTGAATATGAATAAAACCAGTTATTGAGAAAAGGTTTTTCATAGTATAAAGTACATTGTAATTAACAAATGTCACCACAAGCTACCGACAACATTGACTTCCTGCCCCACCCACTGTCCTCAGTTTAATAGAGTCATTATTATTCATCCACAATTAACTTAACGAAAAAAGGCTTGCCTCACTCTTTAGCACTTAATACACGAAACGTTTCTAGATTGTAATTTGCATACAAAGAAAGGGAGTACAAAACCGAGACGGTGCTATTTATTACAAAAACGTTTCAAAAGCAGCGACGCGGGAAGAAAATTTCAGCTAGAATATCCAGTCGGGTAAAGTCCCGGACAAATTGTCGCCGTGGCTTTTGCGGACTGCGGAGGATCTGTGAGGATTGTTATTGATGTGAGGAGCGTCCCGAGCGCGGCCGCACTATCTGATAGTCTTCATTATGGGCGATCATGCGTGCCGGATACACAGCGCTGAAAGCGGAAAAATCGTGAAATATAGCCGCGCGCGTCACATTTAACGCGTATGAATTGCTGCAAATCCTCGCCTATTACATTCTATCCCAAAATACCTTTACTGCGTAGCCGCAGCGGTCCGTGAATCAATACATACACATTTCCGGATGATATCTGGATTGATACAACGAAGAATTGTTTCGACGAACTCGATTTTACGATTGTTATAAAAATACTGGAGATTGTTTCTTCTAAATTATTGTTCTTTTGCTTTATATAACATTTTAATTGGATGCACTCTTAAACATTTTATTATATTGCTTATAAAAGTTTAGTTTTTCTAGAAAACATAATCCACAGATGCTCTCAATCGGTAATGCTTATAATCATACTATATTGAAAATATGAAGTTCTAGCTGACCCGGCCATCTTCGTACCGCTTAAAGTGTTTAAAACCTTCTCTGGACTTCCAAGAACATTTAAAGACCAAAATTAGCCAAATCGGTTCAGCCGTTCTCGAGTTTTAGTGAGACTAACCACCGGAATCTCATTTTTATTTATATAGATAGATAGATAGATTACGTAAAAATCGCATTTAAGTAAAGTTGAACAACACTAGCAAGATTTATTATCTACAAGGTAAGAATATAACAAGATAACTAGTCTGTAAGTCTCTATAGTCAACACGGTGGGTATTATAATATCCTCCTACGTGTAGCTGCTGGCAGCTTATAGAGACTACCCTTCGCCTACCTGTTATAAGGCGATTATAACAAGTGGTTTAGAAGCACAACCAAATATTGATAACATACTGCGAAAATGTACAGAGATCCTTCTATTTTTTACATACATGTAAATTCGGTAACGAGCTTTAGTGCAGCCAAATTAGATTTATTTACAAATGAAATCCAGAAAGAAACGTTACGTCTTTGTTAATACCCAAGTTGCGAGCAATATTTATTCAGCGACGATAATAAATTACCTTTTTTTCGTAGTAGGTACGCATTTGTTACGATCAAATCCCAGTTGGTACATTTTTCAGTACGTAGGTACCTACCTTATAAATTGTGTCTATAGATACGAAGGATGAATGCGTAACGGGGATGAATGATTAATCTTATTCTGTGTTCGTCATAGTAATAAGAAGCTGGAAAAGATTTCTTTATTGGAATTTATTTAGAGATACTAACACAAAAACAACTCCGATTTTCGTATTTAAATCTTCGATGATATATGGGCTCAACAACATAATATTATCAGTTTCTTGTGAATTTGTGCCACATTTGGTAGTGTTAAGAACGGTTTATTGAAATAAAATGTTGGTTAGCCGAACTGTCACGTGCGTCCACGCATTGTGTTTGTAAACCGGCTTGACACGCATGCGTTTACCGTTCGTTGTTGGACTTAGCGGCCATATTGAATTGTAGAAGAACCTTTGAATAAAAACAATAGTGCAGTAAGTACCGTACATCCGTCAGTTTATAGTTCTATGTGACTATCCTCAAGGAAATCTAGTTACCAATTTTAGACTAATAATTTTGGCCTTAACAACGGGATTAATGTCGGTCTTCATTAGGACGAATTAGGTTTGTTTGTATTGGAAATAGAATTAAGATTATCTCTTCTCATGAATGGCACCAAAACTACAAAGTACGTCCAACTTAACTTGGTAATTTCTTGGTAACTTCGAATAATTTATTTTTTTTAAAACTTTGCCCCACTCTAGGAATTTCTCCTGTGTCGTGGGTGCGTTTACAAACATACAATATCACATACACATGACACCCAGACCCGGAACAACAATCTGTAGATCACACAAAGAATTGTTCCGTGCGGGAATCGAACCCGCGACATGTTGCGCGGCAGCCAGTTGCCCAGCCACCGCGCCAACCGTGCAGTCGATATTACGTCCATTCAATGCTACGAAAAATGGCGTAGCAAGGGCAGAGAAGCAGAGCGTAGCCTGTGATAATAATGCAAATAAAGGAAAATCAGCGAGCCAAGTTTATTCTGTCTCACTCCAGAGGAACTATTCTCGGCGTAGAATTAATCCATATTCAATTCATAATCGGAATACATTATATGTCGGCGGGGTGCGCGTACGAGCTGCGAGCCGACTGCGGCGCAACGAGCCACATTCTTCGTTCGACAAACGAGCGACTGTGGGCCCTCAATTATTCCGCCAGCATTGTCCCGGAATGTCTAATTTGCTCACGTAATTTTGGTCGGAATTTGTCCCCGGCCGACGGATGCTGGGAACTATTTTTATTGTTTGTTTCCTATTTTCTGTACTCCATCGGGAACAATATAACTTGAGACTCGCGAACTCTAACCAACTTGTCTACGAACAAGTGTATTGTGAATTGCACGTCGCCGACTCCTGCACGCGTCCGTGACGACGTTAAATATGTTTTCTTTAACTTTGTTGTTTGGGCCCCGTGAGAAACATTCCGTGTGCTATGCATGCTCTGCTGTACACTTTGTTAATCGAAACCTATTGTGTTTCAGCGTATTGTAGGAGGCGCTTTTTATTCATGTGGAATACTTGTACGACTATTAATTCTAACAGCACTGACTCGTTATACATTGCTAACATATGTACAACAATAACTTACATTTCGTACTTAAATGTATGTAGAGCAGGCTGCTGAAAATGTATAACTTGTAGATCTATTCGCATTAACTTTGAGCTCTGTAAAGTAATCCTTTAATGACTTTTACAACTTCGCGGAACATTAAACTCTTTCGCATAATCTTTTTTCCTCTTTATAGTCGACGATTAAATTACTTTTATATTCATGATCATTGATCAGTCGCTGGGAAGACCAAGTACGGATTCTTCATTTATGATCTTTATTACTGAGGAGAGATAAAAATGTGAATATTAAAGTGAGATAAAAGTAACAGTGGGTCTCTGCAGATGCAATAAAAGTGTAAGGTACAAAGTTCACAGTGATAGATGTAATTGAAAACGTTAGCTATGGGTATGCTGTTAACAGTGTATATAGAGATAAGTGATTTTGGAATGATGCCAGGACGTGGCCCGTGGAGCCCCACTCCATTTGCTCTTTACATAACTCAGTATTCAAGGGATCATTAATCTTCCTAGTTCCACGCCAGGCCGAGTTTAATTTTAATAAACGGCTTTAGCCATACTACGGTATTAATTTACATGCCTTAATGAATGGAACTTGTTATTTGGATTGTTACGATTTTAATTGTGATACAGAGCAATCAAAAATGTATTAGTGAATGTTGTTACTGCGCAATCTATTGTATTTGAATTACTATTTAAGTGAGAACGTTGAACTATTGAAGCGATAACAGTATTTGTAAAATTATATTTTCTTAGACTTTTTCCTTAGTGTGTGGTCAGCAATTAGCTGCCGTCTGCCCTCTACCCACTATGAACGAGAATGATACATCATCATCATTATTTTCATTGTCAGAACTTTAGATATCGACCTCCGAACTCTCCGTAAAGTCCATGACGTTTGCACGACAACCCAAACAGGCAAACAGTCGGCTTTACGTCATGTCACAACTTCTCAACATTATTTGTTCCTTCTTTAGGCTCTATAATAATCGTAAATGAGCCCATAACTCAAGAGAAAGCACTACGCTCGTAATTCTGTTAGTAGTCGCTGATGTGGCACGTAATACAAGATTTTAGAAGCTCTGTAGCCCCAAGGGAATGACCCTTGAATGTTCGAATTCGTCCTTCATCAGACCCACGCTGGGTATTTTATAGCCCGGGGTCAAAATTGTACTAGAACACAGGTGTGTGATTTTGTTATGTCAGACGTTAGGACAAATGGCTGGACGGACGCTTTTTTGTTCGCGTAAGTAGAAATATAACGATAATAATTATAGAGGACTACCCATGTCTAGTTAGACAGCTTACAGAACGTGCGTCACCTCAATAAAAACTTCCTCCCAAAATAATTGATTACAACATAAACACAAAATGTTTAACATAAAAAGCTGTTCGTAATATTGGCTGCGCACACCTGATACGAATTTATCGAAAAATTACCTCCATAAGTAAAAAAGTCCCATGGAAATCGTGAATAACTTTTGTTTACATTTTCGGTCGTTTTGTTCCCGCGTGTTATTCTGTCGTACAATAACACTGAAATATTTGGCACAACAAGCGGGCTGCTCGTTCCAGACGTAACCATGAAATGTGTGATTTACCCGCCTTCTGGGAAATACCTTGGAGCGGCCGTAGCTGCCGATGCGGGTGTAATACCTTAATTCGACTAATCTCGTTTTCGACTGGAGCCCTGCGGTCGGGCGGCTTCGCGCCTGATCCCCACTCAAACGCGTAACGTCTTGTTGGAACACAGCTGTCACTCTGTGCTTATTAATCAAGCTCTAGTTAGCCATTCAGGCGAATAGAAGTGATACCTACGACTCTACATATTAACCTAATGTAAAATTATCTTGAAAGACAGTAGCTTGAACTCCACAAAGTAGTCACTTAGACATGTTTTATGGCTGCCATATTTTATATGAACAACTAATTCCTGAAATAAACGGCTACTGCTTTTTACCAGACAATTGTTATACAAAAAGTAAATTAACCGGTGCACCATATTCAGAAGCAGCGCAGGTATCGTGGCAGTGTGCGGACAGCTTTTTTATCGCGCGTTTACATCGACATGCAAATCTCCATCACGACACTCGCCTGCCGTACTTCTAAAAGTAGTTTCAAGAAAAACTGACTTACAAAGTGAGCAGTGTAGGTAATATTCCATGTTTCTACAAAAAACTAGGCAACTAGTTAGCTTGTGCAATGAATAAATTGTATCTAAAGATTTTTATCTCAAAAAGTAGCTTTTCACGAATTCTGTCTGGAATGTAAAGCGGAATATCTCAAGACCTAATCTTTTATACAAAGAGATTCTGACAAAGAGCAATTAGGACGCTTTGTAAATAACTTCAGTAAGGCTTTATGATTATATTTCGTGAATAAACTAGCATTGACTCATTTGAAAGTAGCGCAGACCGGGACTGTACTTTCTCTGGCGCCGCTTGGAGTTTCGTTGCCTTATATGGGACAGGTAAGTGAAGCCCGTAGAACAACGGACTAAGCTATAGTTTAATGACGCTCATTATGTACCAGAGTAAACAACGCGGTCTTTCCTATTTCAACTAATAGTAACTCTGCGTGGAGAGCATGACGTACAAATAAGGCTGTGGACGTATTGGACTATTGATGTTTGCGTTCTGTATCATTACCATATTGACTACGTACGTGCTTTGGTTTTTTCGTCGCTGTTCTTAATAAGAACAGTAAAACGAAATGTCTATGGTATGGTTGCATTCTTCTTTATGGCGGTGCTAACACGTTTTACGCTCCGCTATTTCTCACTATAACCATTTCAGCAGGACACTTTTATTTGTTGTTTCCCGAAAGGTTGATTTCACCATCTGAAATGTTTGCAGAAGCTCCGGCTGAATAAATGGCTTGTGTAAAAGCCGCTACTCAAAAAGTTTAAATGATTCGATTACTTTTTTATTAGGCCAGATGTTCAGTGTCAGATCTTCGTTTTATGTTCAGTGGAAACTCTGTTTACATTAATCATTGCTGAACGTATTTATTATCGTCATCAGAAAACTCTATTTTGGGCAACCTATGCATTTAGGATGATGAAAAAACATAACTAGGAATATACCTCTAGGTAGGTATGACAGGTTTTTTCAAACAAATATTGCGTGTAAGGAAACTCGTTTAGAGAGGTTATCTCTTGCAGAAAATTGCTTTGCATCTCTAAGGAAATATCACGGACAGGAAAACGCTTCCGTTAGTTGTGAGTCACTTGAAATAAATCTTCCAAAACTGGTGAAAACGATTTTAGATGTGTTTATTGTAAACGTGGGTTTTGTTTACATTAGCCATTCTTCCTGATATTAGTTTTAAACTTTTTAATTTTAAATTAAATGTCCAATATTGGTGAATCATGGGAATAGATTGTAGTAATGTATTAGATTTTCCACAACGAAGTAATTAAATGACATCAAATTAATACCAGCTGTAATTTTGTACCCTACTATTTCAGTAGACCGCTCATTAAATCAATTACGTCATCCTTAATATACTTAATATCTATACAATCTCTAGAATCTGGCTTTTCATTGGGCACTCTATCTCTTCCGTATCTATCCAATTTCGTAATTAAAACGTTAAGGCGACGTGATAGAGTGTAATTAAATCAAAAAGTGTCTGGGACCAAGTGAGGCCTGACGAGTCCATAAACGGGCCACAGAAAGGCCAAATTGGTGCGTGCGGGGATCGTGCAAGGGTGCAAGTCACGCGACGGACAGCCCCAGCCAATGCATATTAATACACGGAATTACATTACCAGCCATCGTTTATCATTTACAGTAATCACGAAACTGGCTAGTTCTACTTATTGTTAAAAGTACTCCTACTTCTACACATGTCAGCCATTTTGAATTAAATTAAACGTGTAAATTAAGGACTAAATCCGGCTATCTCTCGGTGGTATCAGGTATAGTTAAGCTGATTATAGATTAGTTTATGTTCAAATCGAATGTTTATGTTTATTTATGGTATGCCATTAGCACTTCACATGTAATAAAACATAGTCCACTAAAATTTTCCGTTTCATTGGTTCGGTTCTGTCCATTAATTATTACGGGGTAAAATGTGAGCTAAATGAAAGGGGAGTGCAGGACGAAGCACGGAGAGCCCAGTGAGTCAGCTCGTGCGACCAGACGGCGCCAGCCCGCGCCACGCACTGTCTTGCCCACCCTCTCCATTTTAAAATTGTATTGCCGATGCAGTAACCTGGTTGAATTATTATTTTCGCTGAACTCTACTTAGCATATAAAGGGGTTCATAATAAGTGGCGTTGATGAAATATTTAAACAGTCTCGTTAGAATAGGATGGTTTTATTTGTTTTCATGAACATATCGCTCAAATACGGCACCATTTTCCAATCAAATCTCTATTATGTAAAGATGGGTAGGGCTAGGGGCTCAGCTTTTGGAATGGACGTAACAAAACCCAATAATGATAGTTTGAATTGTTAGTGCAGCTTTCCATACGGACTAACTACGATTTAAAATATTTTATTTCACTTTTGAGTTTCCAACAACAAAGCACACTGGGACTGAGTGCCGGCTGTGACCGCACTTTAGGATAATATTACAAGATACAGCGCAAGCTATCCCGTGGTTTGGCACTCGACGCAAGACGCAAGCCGTCATACTGGCGGCGGCGCTCGGTGTCGGCGCGGAGGTGACGCGACTTCACGCTCGCCACGACCACAGGGGGCCGGCTCGAGACAGTCTCTTCTACTAGATAACATTAATGTCCCCATGGAACATCAGTTGTTGTTACAAATATCTGCTCGCTTTTACGTCGGTCCTCTTAACGGTATCACATTCTAATGACGTTACTCACGCTTACATTTTGTGATTATACAGCATACAGTGCAGCTAAACTTAAGTAAAATTTTCTATCCTAACGAGATTCGAAACTAAATAAGGAGACACTGTGGCAGACGTATGCTTAGTGCATGCAGGATCTTTTTATAGTTCTGGCGCCGCAAATAAAACGGAGTCAGATGCATGGCGGGGCACGGTGTGACGGCGATGCTCGACGGTCGTGCCACTTGTATGTTGCGGGTAAACAATAAACTCTTACTATACATGCTTACAGTTTCAAGTCAAGAAGGCAGCTTCGACCGCATGGCCGAGTTGTGTTTGTTCAAGCACAACATTCGTATCGTTCACGAAGCTTTCACTCGGTTCGATGCCCCGCCACCCAGTGCAAGCTAACGCTTAGAAATAATGGCAACAGTTGTTGTACTTACGAATGATCTAGTAATCCAGTTGGTGAGTATGTTTAAATACTTCATTGGCATTTTTGTGAATTGTGCTGTGGAACATAGAGGTCACAAAAACATTTTTAATATATTTTATTCAGATTGTCCAATTTAAATTATTCCCAAACCAGGGAATATTGAGAAAAGCTATTCTGAATAATGATTCTATGGACACTTTAAGGGTTGTCCATATTCTCTATATATAGGTTGTAAAGAGAACAGTGAAGCGGCCACGTTGCTGTCACACGGGACGATTTATCGCGCGAGACATTGGCAGCGCCCGGTGACACCAGCCCGTCGCCGTCGCTCGCTGCTTGCTGCTCCATTTACATTCTACTTGTGTCCGAGTGAACCCTACACTCAACTACTTCTATATTAACAAAGTACGCACAGCGCACTACAAAAGAACACTTTGAGCCCTATGAATTGATTATTCTTAGGACCGACGTAGGTTAATGACATTCACGCACGGCCTCTTTGTTACACTCAAAAAGGAGGGCGCTTAATTGATTTTTATGAAAAGCTTTTGTTTCTAGTGCCCTTGGCATCTTGTTCCTTGAAACGGAAAATTAAAGTTTCTAAATAACAGCAAGCTAAGAGGCGAGCAAGACGTTTGTCGTTCCGTTATCATGTACAAGAAAAGTAAAGCTTTAATAAGGCAAGACGACCTCCGCCGCCTAATGTAGCTGAGGCCATTACTTGGTTCCCCTAATGGATATTTACTCTTACAGTAAACATAAAAAGTCACATCTTACAGACAAGTCGATAGCGCGAGCTTCACTGGCCGCCCGGGATATTTATTTAAGCCAAAACATATGAGTTAAGTTTCCTCATGTAGCCATTATGTCATTAAAATATCGCCTTTCAACTTAAAACACTTTAGTATATCGGTTAACATAACGGGATAATCATAAATGTCGTTTCAGTGGATATTTAATGCGAGGTAAAAGTTTTGATCGGTAGTAAAATGTTTGTTTAATTTATGACCGGTACACTCTCACAAACTTGTGCGGTCCCTTAAACAATTCAGATGAAAATAATGAGAAAGAGCGAATGAAATTCTTATTAGGTAGGCTGAGATACCTAATCCTGTCTACGTAGCATAAAACATTTAGCCAACCAAGTCGGGTAGCTGCTTTGTACTTTGGTATTAAAACGAAATGCCAAAGAGACGATGAAAAGTTCAAATTAAAATACATTGGCGACTAAATAGTATAGTTGGCGTTGTTTTAGCGAGTTCTAAATCAGTGGCGGCGCGGGCGGTGGGCGGGCGCGCGGCTCGAGGGCGGGCGGCAGACGGCGAGCATTTTTGATGGCCTTGAAATATATAACTGCATAGTTATTCCTGAGCTAGAATGTATATCATTGATGTAATCAATTCTATCATAAAAGAAAATGGATGGATTTTATTGTGCTTTTATGTGCGCATCTGTTATCGAATGACGCATGCATAACACTGTTGTTTTATGAGATGAATTTCATACATGAAACTATCTTCGGATTGTATCGATGACACAGTTCTACATTCAGGTGTGTTTTATTGGTAAACACCCGTGTATGACGAAATGTAAACGTTGAAATAGAACTTTGAAGAATATTTATTTTTCCACCCGTACATGTAGGTAAGTACGTAGCTACATGTTTGCTCGTAGTTCCACTTACGTTCCATATTATACATAGAACGCTCGAGAATTTCTTTTTAATCCGTAAATGCCAACCTTGCCGACTGACATATGGTTACGAACGCGGTAATTACAATTCAACGAAAGTAGTGCAACGGACGTGTTTAAATGGATAGAAATAATTGAGTGAGTTTACCTTGTCGATCAAGTGAAATAATTTAATGAAAATGTTTTAAAACAAAAGCTGTGAAATTAATTTCGATCCTTCAAAAAGCGTTTTGTTACGATATAATGAAACGGTTGCCTTCAGTTTTCACCTCATTACTGTACTGTACAAAACCGTTGGATCGTTAATTTCGGTCCTCCATTTTGTTGAGGCTGGGAGCTAGAATCACAGAGAGAAGTAACTAGTAAGGCAGGAGATCTGGTTGCGGTTAATTATGGCGACACAGTTGTGGCGGGCCGCCGCCGCCGTGTAACGGTCACGACACCCTTCGGATGCCGGCGACGATGCCGGACCGAGCCGAGCCGTGCCGCCCCTAATCGCAGCGACTAATTGCGCGTTTAGAAAAACCCCTTAATGATCCCGTATTACGTAATGCTTGTCGTCTAACGGCACTGTAACCGTTGCCATTAACATTCTCTGAGTATTCATAACGTTAGTGACATCTCGCTAGTGGCAAATGATAGGTCTGCTCTATTATTTCTTTGTGCACATACCTGTTAGAAACAGATATGAATCACTGAGCTCGTAATTGCAGTGTCTCCTTCATTGCTGTTATGTAATTTTTCATCATAAATTCTGTAGGTAGTAAGCACCTACATATTATGAAATTGCAATTGGTAATTTATACCTTATTACTTGATAGTAGGCTATGTTTTTTCTAAAACGTGACTTTCTTTTAACCGAATAATCGAATGCACGAGATAAATTACCAAGTTATATGGAAACACCTCTTTTATAAACAAACCACCTCGTGTTAGTAGCCATAATACTGCCTCTTTATAGAGCACCCGTCAACAGTTACCTCAGCTTATTTGTTCAACCATCTGCCATTTCTTATCGCAATTTAAATGGAACAAGTCAGGTGTGTGGTGCAGAGGCAAACACTGGCATATGAAAGGTCAGTCGGGGTCAGTGTCCTGCCGATAAGTTTGCAGGTGCCCAGCAGCTGCGACCACGCGATAATTAGACACCATTGTACCATGATATATGAACAATTCACACTTAATATTATGTTACTGATAAAAATATTTATGTCACACAGTGATAAGTTTGTTTTGTTACAGTTTTGTACCTAAATATGCACGATATTTCAATCATTACAGGTCTAGAAAGAAAGTTCACAAGTATAAATCAGTGTTGAAAAATTCGTTATGTTAATCTGAATTTCATTAACACAATATATTTTAATTTCTTAAGTGTTATATCGAAGAAAAATTATGAATTCTATCATAATGAAAGCGTCTTATCGACGTATAATTAAGGACGAACAATCGGATTACAGGAAACAAATTAAATTACCTGCTCCCAAGGCGGAGAATCGGGCGGTGATTAAAAACAGATTTTAACACGCTTTTGTGTGAAAAATGACAAAATGGATATTAGATTCTATGAAATCATTTTACATTCAAGCATTTTGATGTTCATTCATCATCATAAACTATACCTATTATAATTTTGTAGCTTGCTTTTAATGGATTAACCCTAGAGGCCAAAAGGTTATGCTTGGTCCTGAAGCACACTATAGATTATAAATAACTATTTGCAACATTAATAATTAAACTTCTAAAAAGTAAGAGTATCTACACAGAAACAAACAGACGGACCCTACATACACGCAGGTTGTAGAGATTTTACTGGCCTTCCAGGCTTCCATACCAGAGGGTCATTAATCAGGCCCATTTTAAACAAGGCCGTTTTTACGTGCCTAAATGTTGCCAAAAAACAGTGAAAAAAGACATTAAAATCCTTCAAACCGTTTAGGGGAAGAGCAATTACGAACACACCGCATATTTTGTTTAAATCGGAGTATAAATAAGAATTGGGGACTAACCAAGCCTGAT
The DNA here is from genome assembly GCA_902850265.1 of Spodoptera littoralis. NCBI lineage: Eukaryota > Metazoa > Arthropoda > Insecta > Lepidoptera > Noctuidae > Spodoptera > Spodoptera littoralis. The sequence continues at coordinate 9,880,798 of LR824533.2, forward strand.
AAATAACTTTTTAAATATGTCATTACTATAAATGTGAACTATTGTAAAGGGACTCGGACATCGGATAACACAGTGGGCAAAAAGAAAATGCACTTGTGTACTGTAATTCGCTATCACCATGACCAAAATCCATTATCCGATATCTTATATATACCGAACTGGTGCAAAGAGTTATCAGCACAATATTTCAATTGTATTTTTGCCTGCTTTTAACTGTGTTTTCTAGCGGGAAAATTATCCAATGACTTCTCCCGCCTTGTGAAACCAATGACTTTATTTTGCAAATACACTACAAAATAGCACTTATAAAAAAAGCTACATGAGGCTGAGGCGAAGAGTGTTGTGTCACTAGCCAATCCTACAATTTAAGACTATTGTTAGGTGATCTAATTGACCACCTAGGTCAAACCACCACTTATCCACCTTGACACTCAAAGCCATCAGATTGTGAAGGCTCTAATCTATATTAATCAGCTAACACTTACCAATCGAGTTTTCCATTAGCTTTAGGAAAAAACGGTCGAGAGAGCGAGTGCTTTCTAGCTGAGGTTTAATTCAGTACTATGTAGAGAATATATGTTTCTATGTACATATTAATATGTAGTTGCTACCCTACCTTAATATATTGGAACTTCTTGCAGAGAATGCAAGAATGTAAAGTTCTGGACGAGTAGGTTGTACCACGAATGATGTGCCTATTATTTATTTAGTGTAATGTATGCATAACATATTTATGTTACATGGAAGTTGACTCCCTTTTAGTATTAAATTTAATTACCTATGTATGAAAAACTGCTCACTGCACGCGATGTTAACACATAGTTCAGGGTCACAATTTTCGCATACTTTCAATAGACACAGTATGAGCAAAATAAGTAAACAAAAAACAAAATCTTTCTCTTCGTCATTCCAACCGAAATACCGCAGAAAATTTCTGATTTCTAAATATACACATCCTGTTTCTAACAGAAGGTGTTATTAATCATAAGATAGTCACAACTCATAGCATCAGTATTTCCTCCATATTTCTTCACGCGGTATTACGTTATTTGCGGAATAATCTATAGTGGTACATCACTCGTCCTTAGGTCATCAATCACGAGGCGCAGCCCTACTGCTCCCACAAAGTACATGATCCTAAGAAAAGTATTACGTCGGTACATAAAATGCTAATCCTCGATTTATGGCCCTTCGCGTTATTTACCCTCACATTAATCTATCTTAAAATGTTGTTGACAAAGTTTGTTTTGTTCTGTATTGTATGTAGGTACATCTGTATGCATGTACTTTTTTACATTTAGATTTTTATCACTTAGCTGTACCTATTGCTAAAGAAACGATTATATTGATTACGGACTTTTATTTAAACTTATAGATTTCAATAAAAATATCTGTCCACGAACTCGTAGCAACAAAACCGTGAACGAACGAAAATCCACTTAACCTAGCTAATCATAAATTCCATTTAATTGAAGGGTGTTAAAATGCCAACGTATGGAGTATGGGGTTAAAACTGACCTTCCGTGGAACTTGAGGTAAACGTTCGTGTCTAGGTGTATCCTTAATCATTACGTAAGTATGTATCTACAAACCGCCCCCGGCCATCGTCCGTAGCACACACGTACGAGTTCAAAGAAAATACGATGTGTCTACTTTTTATATGTTGACAGCACCATACTTACATCGCAGCGTGTACTTTATATTTTACAAGTGGACACCTACAGCAGGGCTATAAATAGTGGTCACTTTTATATTCCATACTTATTAAATCATGAATGCATCCCAACATTTCCTTGACTCAGTACAATAGAAATATAATGATTTCAAAGTATTGAATGCATACTGATTTAGCACCAATAGAACTATCACCTACCTGTTAAGAATACTATTGACATTCATTATGTTCTAAGTCATAGGTACTTGTAACAATGCATATGCTAATCCCGACATTAAGGTCTGATGTGACCTCTAATTTTGATTTCTTGTTCGAAATCTGTTACGTTGCATGACACCATTTCGCAACTCGATCTAGAATGCAAATTATTCTATTTCGTATGCAATTATTATTTTACGCATAAATCCTTAGTTAATCCTAACTATTTTTGATGAATTATTTATTAGTTGTGAACTATGCTTAAATCATGTCGCCGGTTTGTCTGCTGGAGTATGTTACAATAAACAATTTTCCTTAACTAAAAGTTAAGAATTCTCTAAGGTAATGATGTCAGCTGCTCGCCTTGAGCTTACATTCCGCCTCATTCCACGGTGCACGTGGAAACCTGCACAATTATACATTTGCTGCAATTGAACGTATGCGTCAATCAACTTTAATAGTGAGCGCGAGACCACGATTCCTCAGCTCTATTAATTTCGTAAAATGTTCGTTTGTTCATTATTCCATTATTATTGCTAAACCGATCGCAGGAATTGGTACACTTAGAATTGTTACATTTCCTGGTATGGCGAAGAAATACAAAAGTCGAATGGCTTTTTTTAGCAATCTAAAATCGATTTCTATTCGTCAGGCTTAAGCGGACTACAGTCAAGTCGGCGAGAGCTAAGGACCCATTCTGAGAAGTTTGAATTAATTCTAGGTTGAGTTGAGATAACGCCGTTTTCCTTTCAACGCATACAGTTTTATCTCCTTTGTACTGTTTACTGTTGTCACTTGGCGTGAACTTATTAATGTGATGTCATCGCGTCTCGAGTGGAGCCAGTTTCTGAGATACAACCGACAACCTTTAATCTCCCAAACAATAAGAGTGAATGAGCACGCTTGCTTGATTCACAGAAATATTGTCACTCAGTCAAGCGGAGATTTATTTGTGTTGAAGCTGTTCTAATCCCGACTAGAATTCGTATTAACTGGACCATTCCAGAGACGAAATATTTTCTGTGAATATCGACAGATGACGTAAGACGTAATAGACGAGTCTTATAATATAATCTGTTTAGTTATCAAGCGTAAGTGGAGGAATAGAATAGACCTTGAAGGTGTTATTTTTTGGACGCGCCGTGGATTAGCGGAGGTGCGTAGGCGAGGCTCGGACCCTCGGATTACCTCCCGCAGACTTATGAATGAACAGGTACCTCTGTGGCTACGCCCACCGGCACTTCTAGTTTATCGGCAATTCTTATCGACATTACCTCATTTATTACATGAAGTAAGATAATACCTACTATATTGTTGTGTTACCACATGTGCTTTAGTTACATGATTGTATATTTCAAAAATAAATGTATTTTTATACCATATCATAACGGAAGTATGACTGAGATAAAAGCGACAAGGACATACTGTGAACTTCACATGTTAGAACAAGGTCAGGGAAGTCCCCTGGTATCGAGAAAAAAATGTGTTTTTATTTATTACTCAATTATGACTTCTACCAACATAATATTCTCGGAAAACGTAAGGAAATAGGTCAAATTGTAGAGAATTACCTCAATGTCTATAAATAGTAATTAGTATATGTTAGTATGCATAGTATTTGTCCCGATATCAACATTATGGTGGGTTTAATATTGGACTGGACTAATATTAACATAATAAACTGCGTGGTTTAAACAGAAACAGAAGTAAATGAAGGCGATAGAATTAGCTTACCAAACTACTTTACTTACCCATTACTTGTGAATAGGGTACTGGTGTTGTGGCATTTATTGGCTGATATCGCACTGCTCGTACTGTAACAAATGAGAAAATTAAAATTATTATGGGCCTAGTGTAGCCGTTAATTAGTTTGACCAAGAACCTATTTGTTCGGGTCCATTCAGTAACGGGTTTCGTGACTACTACTTTATTGCGATATATTTATACGTTTTATCTCTGTCGCGTACGAGAAAATGTCCACACAATAAATATCCTAAGTTTCCATACAAGATGTTAAATGACGTGACGTCAGTATTGTACATTTCGGTCGCAATATGGCGGACGGTCGTGTCGTCGAAGTGACTTTGACAGATGCGACAAGCATGTCGAAATCGAACCCCGTTGAAAATTGACGTTCGCGCTTTTCAGAACTTCATAAACCGGAGTTATGTGATTCTGATGCAATATTTAAATTTTTATATATGGAGGCCGATGTGATTTCGTAAACGCGGTGTTATATATTTATGAAGAGGTATGATTCGCTAATCGTGGGCGCTTTTAAGATGTCGAGGGGTCAGTGATGACTTCTCACTCGCTATTGTGCAATCTATTACCTAACAAGGGTCAGCCGAGCCGGCCTCTTCTTCACCATACGCCACGAGTATGGCACGAACACAAACAACTATACGTCTATGTCATAAAGTTGTATCGAGCGTGTCATGTGCGCTGTACGTTTAAGATTGATTTAGAAATATTGGCTCGCACTGTTTGCTTCAAATTTTTGAGTAATGGAAATATTTTATTCTTGTTTATTTCAATTCTAGTTATAAAGTCCTTACTCCATTTTATTGGAAACCTCATAGAAGTTGGTGAAATTGCCGACAATAAAATAAAATAATTTTCTTGTGCGAAATAAACTTTATTAAGTTGCCGTTCTGAAAATAAAACCGTTGACCCGAACAGCGTCGCAGTCAAAGGCTAGTTAATTCGCATAAATCACAACAGCGTGATTACCGCGGCATGTAATTAAAAGTTTTTGCAGCCACTCTTCCCACTCAATCAATTTTCGTATTTTAAACCTGTTCCGTACCGTTAACTAATTTTCCTTGATTGTTTTTATTATTTTAACGTTTTAGAATTAACACAAAATCATTTCTTTAGAAATAGTATTGAACTAAGATTGAAAATCAACCGAATATTTAAATCTTGGTTTTCATTCGCAGCTTCTCGAGCCTCAAAGTGAGAGATGAAAAGGACCATCGGTGATATTGTTATCTCTATCTAACATCATGTTTAAGAAAATATAACTTTTTTGTAACTGCTGAAGCGAAAGAGGTAGTTAACAAGAACTAAATTAGGTCTTCCAGCCTTCCGACGATACAATAAGTATTTGTACGACCTACGCATGAAAATACAAAGACCAGGTCTTCGATGAAGCGATCAATCGATGTAATTAGCCAGTTAATTACGTTATTATTCCGTGAGGCGCGTGCTAACCACTGACACAATGAACGATAAAAAGAAAATCTGACTGACAATACTTACGTAACTGTTGTTAGCACTCACTACGAACGGTAAAAGGTACTGTAACAAAAGGTACTCACACAGAACAGAACTGCAATACCTTGTTAGGCAACTGTCGTTTTCATCTCGATACACGTCGTAATCAAATTTAACGGTTATTGAAGCTGATAAAAGTTACCAGCTCTCGTGACGGACTGGTGAACCGAGGTAGGACAATACTGATTATTTATTTCTAATAATTTTATTATTTATGTAATTGCCTGATACGGACGACCGAGTACATTGATCGATAATTCTCCTATTACTCAATACTTATAGCGAAACCAGTACTAACCAAGTGCGTAAACCAAACAAAATATTACAGTTACAACATGTCTGATCTGTATACATTAAATACTTGTAAATGTGCGTTGCTCGATATCGCAAATATGGCGATCCGATAAAGTCCTTTTCATACTTTATGTAGGTGATACAAAAGTAAAAGTTGCTTACACAAGCAATAATTACACGTACCTTGACTTGTTGAGATTTTATGTGGCGAATAAATATATTATTGTTATTATCACTAGCATTGTGAAACGAGAACCTTCATCAGCGCTACTTGATGCCTCAATGTCGAGCTCTGACGGTTCAATTACTGAACAAATAGAACTCCGATTTGTAGACGTATAGAAATATCTGCTGAATGCAGTAAAGATTTACTATAGAGAGGCAATAACAAAGTGTTTGCAATCTTTTCTTATTTACACCTTATTGGTTAATATTTTGTAAGGTAATCCGATTGATTTTATCAGGTGCTATTTGTTAACCGATTACAGTGTAACACCATTACTAGCAAAATAACACATTCTTTGAAATCACATAAAATATTATCAGAGAAAACGTTCAGATCTTTGAAAAGTACGAGTAATGATCGCCTTGGGATATGGTCTAATGGTTGTCTTAATCGCTATCCGCAAGAATATCGAGGTGTAATTAACATTAATCATAGAGATGGAGGCTTCCAGGAATAATTGTGATCATCAGTCGGGGCTGACGGCCGGGCCGGTCGTGTGGACTGATGTACGGCACGGACGGCCGGCGCGCCGGTTATGAATGACGCTGTGACAAAAGAAACGCGCTGCAGATGACGCTGACTAATAGTCGTGCACTGTTTAACAGAGACTGGCTGCTGCGCCGGTCTTTTATCTTTACGACTAATTAACCAACAATGTCTAACGTATAAACACGAACGTGGAACAAGGCGAGCATCGATTGATCGTAGATCATCGTCAGAAAGACGGAAGGAACAAATATTTCCTGAGCTTCGTTACAATAATTTTCATATTGTTTCCGTATTTTTTCTGTTCAATTTATTGTGCTGACATCGCGTGACGGAACCTAGCGCCGTGCCTGGCTCTGCCGGTGTCCCGGCGCGCCCGCCGTCGCCGCTGTCATGTCTCTGGTCACGCCAGCCCTCCTCCACTGCGCTATGCGGAAGGTATGTGCCAGATTAATACCGGCCTAAAAATGTTATGAGGACTCATAACCTGTGATTATGTTAAAGTAATAAGCTATTTTATGAGGTCAACAAAATTTTATAGTTTGTAAAATACTTGTATAATATGTATTTTATAGTTGAACAAATCCGTAAAAAACGTTTCCTGCTCATAAAAGAAAGGCGCAAATATGACAAGGTGTTCCACACTGGCAGCGAGATCTGGTTTCGCAACTTCCTTTTTGGTGCATATCGTGTCTAAACATCGGCTTCCTATAACTGTAGAGTAGTGGCAACTGTAGTAAGGCAGCTGCGTGAAGCCGGCTCTCGTAAATCAGCGCCTGCGCATCGAGCATCGACCAATAGAGGAACGCGTCGCTAACCCGCGACATGTGCACCTGCCGCTGAGAGGAAGCTCTAATGAAGCCCGATACATCTTGACTTCAATCTTTGATAGTAAAACAACCTTTATTATATTTGTAGATTTAAGAATTATAATACAGTACACATGGAAACTTGAAATACAATTCTCAGTTTGGTTCATGTTTGGCGGATTGTAGTGTACGGTAGGTACGATTTCAACATTCATACAAATTGTGTTTTAGAGTATTAATATTAGATTTAAATCAATCAGGTAATTGTTTCATTTTGCGAGACATTATAACATAGGTAATCTGCGATTCCATTAACGTCGGCTATTGTTCTAATATTACGGACAAATCAGGATTCGAATGAGGATTTAACAAATCTATACAGTATTTCTTAATGGAGTTCTCCAGTTCCTTCCAATGAATTTAATAATTTACTTACTCGCCACGTATAAATTGAATGTAAGAAGCGATCCGCGGGGCATGTGTGCGGTAGGGAGGGCTTGCAGCCCCACAAACGATTAAAATTCAAAGCTTGTAGAAATGTAATTACTTCTCAGTCTGGTCAGAGTTCCGCCGACTTTTATTCAGAGTAATTAAGTTTAATGCCGGTTTTACATCCCGACTCGAGTTTTGAATCGTCTTTCGAATGAGTCAGATGATCTATCTAGTGATCTTCATTAATATCATCATTAAAACTGCGTAATATCTCGCTGGGTATATTCTAACGTAACGAAGTTCCATCTGGTTTGTTTGTGAGCTCCCATCTGGGCTGTAGTTATATGTATTATAAGACGGCTATCAGGCAGCAATCGCGGTATTGTTCATCCTACGTTGTTGCTCAGGTGTTTTCGCCGCACAATCAGCAGTAAAAAGGAACGGAGCTTTCGTAGAGGATATTGTGGACTGTTTTTATGTTCCATAACTGCTTGTTTCAAATTTTGTAAACTGGCTAATCTTAAGATTTTGAATTAATTCTCCCCTCCATTGTAATGATAAAGTAGGTATCTAAACTGGCGCCGAGAACTTATCTTACGCTTATCACAAAAGGACTTTGAAAATTATTTTGCTTGAACAATGGATTAATTTGTTAATTTATGGATTTAATAATTCAATTTCTAGATAGGTTATCTAAATGGGTTATGAATCATAGGTCATTTTGTGTCACAACGGAAGCGTGGTCAATGGTTCATGTTCGCAGTTTTGTGAATCACTTCATGGTCTGGTACTTGTGTAGGTAAGTAAGTACCTCGCTTATTGTGAGGGGTAGGTTGAGAGATAGTCTTATTTTACGTCTGTTATCTGTGACACAGACACAATAGACTAAGCCAAGAGTACAGTTGCGCAACATTTTGGGATAAAGGAGATTTACGGTCGTGAATAACTCTGCCACGTGCAGTTTTCTTCTTGAGATAAACAACATAAACATGACACATTCTCAAGGGAACGGAAGGAGAAACAATCGGAGAGTGTACTTGCTTACTTTAATAATTATTTTGATAGATGTTAGTTATGTACAAAATAGTATATAAGGTCTTTAAGTCGGAATAGCGTTTAATTCCTGTATTAGTTTATGATGGGGCTGGCGTGGTCGTACTGTGACTGTAACCAAAAGCCCCTAAATCTATAGCAGATAATAAAAAAAAAACTATCATTACTACTGATAGGTTAGAAGTCGGTAAAAAAACTGTACAAATCTAAATGAAAAGTTGCGCTTATGGCATACTTGCGCACATTACATTATTTGTTTACGTAATTAATTGGCACCATGCCCGAAATTATTCAAATGTACCTACATTACATTTGAATGAGACTTATATTCTGCGAAATGTTAGCACTAACCTAGTGCATGCGTACATTACATATTTAACGAACTAAATCATAGCACGTTTAACTCTGTTAATATATTTTCTAAGAAAACGCATGCTGTTTTTGTTCTTGCCTGGCTCAGTAGTACATACATATGTACATTTAGCTACGAATATCCACATTATTTACACCAATGCTTCATGTTTAAAGTAGAATAACAAATACAATGTGCGAACAAAGTTTAAATGGAATTTTCTAAGAAACTTCAAACGATAAAACGGATTCTTGTAACTGAAGAACTCTTGAAAGATACAAGGCGTGTTGGTAATTACATAAGAGGTAGCTACTCTGTTAGTGCTACTTTAACCGTACTGCGCGAATAACTGAGTACTTTTTAATTGTAATGGGAATTAACATTAATAATAGCTTCGCTATTCATCATGTCGTGACTAATTAGGTACATTTAGTACTTCTAATTCGTGACACATTACATTTCTACAGTCAACTGAATTGGAGCAAATGTGTTTGAATGATAAATGTAACTTTCCTAGCTTTGAGTTGCTGAGTCAGCACATTTTTAGGTTACCAAAACTTTATCGAGTCCGAAAACATTAACGGATCACAAACAAATTCGAAAATAGAAGACTTACGTGTAAAGAAAGGATTGTAAAGAATTTGTGCACTATTTCTATAGCTTTTAAGTCACATTAAACTTACTAGCCTATATCGAAAGAAATGATACTGGCCATTACTATTCAAAAGACAGCCATTCACGACCAATGGGCGTTTTATCTGTGTGTGTACCACAGAGTAATGATAAGTCGCCACCCTAAGCTGTTCCATTGTGGCTGCTTGATGTGGCACTCAGTTGAATTGAAACTGTATCTCGTACCGGTCACTGAAGGCATAAAATAGCTATAGTCGTGCGGCGTGCGCACAAGCAAGCATTAGTAAATCACTTGATATCGATACTCGATAATGCTCAATAGGCCGTATCTACTTAAATTATAACCATCTATAAAATAATCACACGCTATTTTTGACTCTACCGTGACTAGGATAAAGATCAAAATATTATGCATAAAATGAATGATGACGGTAATACGAACGTTGGTTATGCATTTATCTGGTATTTACTTTATGATTGTCAACGATAATGCAGTGCAAGTACAGTATACATTTATATTATGAGGATTAAGTAGACAGCTATTATAGCCATCGTGCTGTGAGTTACACGGGTCTACCTGTAATTTTCAGATTAAATCCTTAATGAAATAAATTTAATCTTTTGGGGGTTAGGAATTTGATGCTTGTTGGGAATTCAGGGATTAGGGAAATTTGAAGGGGGATAATTGGGCTTCCGGTAACTTCACTCATATGACGTAACACAATGCAAGCTTTGTTTTACGTCGGTTTTCTGTATGGCCGTGGTATCACTCCGGTCGAGCCGGCCCTTTCGTGCCAAAGCATGGCTCTCCCACACTTAAAAATCCCTAGCATTTTAAGTTTATATTAATACTTACATGGGTAATCCTCCAGTACAACTTAAATTCATCTTAAAATGCAGTTTTTACAAATGTACTTACCTGTATTCTTGTCTACATATGTGTCGTGACGTAACAAATGGTTTTTCTTTCTCTCTTTCCTATCTAAAAAACTAAAATCGTAATCTCGTTAAACTATCCCAGAATCTATAAATTGTGTTCTTAATTAATTCTGAGGTAAATCGAATGATGCATTGCAATAATTTCAATGGCAACAAACACCGTTTAAAACCAATACTCATTTAATGATAGCATACCTCAAATACTCTGTTATTGCGAAGTATTTTAACTATGGTTAATTAACCGTAAGTATCAATTAACAAGTTAGAAATAAGGTTTAGGAGACAATACTAATACGTTAAATAGCAGTTTATAACTACGTTCCTCATTAATCAGTCTCGAGGCAACGATAGGTGTATTATCAATTAAAATGACTGGTTCTAATTATAGTAATACAAATTGTATGACTGAATTATTTGTGTTTTTTTCTGTAAAAGACTGTTTGTAGCTTTAGCATCGGTATCCTCTATTAGATTATAAAATATACTAAGTGAATCCGCAACTTCGTCTGCGTTTTTGTTAAATAAAAGTAGCCTAAGTAATAACTTGGTACGTTCGCCTCTTGCCAATAAAAGTTCCAGCAAAATCGGTCCAGGCATTTCATAGATTAAGCAGTACAAACAGACAGACAACAAAAATGTAAAGAGTCTTATGATCGTATAGGTATCGTATGCATATTTGCATGTAGTAAAAAGCGGTTATTTCAATATTAGAAACAGGTAATCTTATATAATTTATCAGTATAGATTATATTTAGGTCTCACATGACTTTTGTTCAACAGTGGATGTCCTGATGATGATAGCACCAGTCTTTTCTTGCATTTAACGTCTCTTATACTTCTTTGATTGTGTTTTTAATAAAAAATGTATTGATTTTTTTTAAACGCAATTTACATTATATTATAATTATATATGTGAAGTTATTTATGTACATATTTTGTGTTTATTATATATTTTTATACAGTATTTATTATTACTATTAGTTATTTATTTTGTTTTTTTTGGCATATTACACATATCCATTTTCGCTGACCTTACATTTAATCCAAAGGTTGACTGGGAGAAAATTCCATATGGCATTAAGTCCGCCTTATGTACCTTATTTTGTGTGCATTAAAGTGTAAATAAATAAATATAAAAAAAATTACCAAAACATACACAAACGAAAGCACAATCAGTACCTACTTACAACACCCACGCATTTTGCAAGTTCAGTAATGTCACGGGTTTCACGTACTTACGAACAATTTTATTATCATGTCATTAAATGTCTGTTAAATTGTAGGAAAATTCTTGACGTGAGATTAATTGCTGTCAGAAGACCGCTTGGCGACTCATGCGCAGGTGCGTTGCGTCGCGTCGCGTTGCATAACACTCGTGCGCATTCCTTAGGCTTAGGGTGGCCATTTGACAGGAATTTCCTGTTATATGACGGTATAACATAATTCTTGACATTTAGTAAATTGGTATTACTGCAATGTCGAAGTAATTAGTGGAGTTACTACAATATATTATTAAGATCAATTCAGCAGTTCTATGTAGATATTAAACGACGCGGCATCAGGAAATAAATAGTTCAGTATCACTTTGACTGGATTTTAATGTTACATTGTTCTCGCACAATCCAAACAGCAAAACTATGTAACAAGTAAATTGTATTGTGAACCTGATTGAAAAAGAGTAACCTATGGAGTTTCTTGCTCGTTCTTCTCCATAGGAATCTACACCTTGGAATGAGCAAATAGCTTCACTTTTAATTTTTTTTTGTTGACGTTCAAAAGTGCCATTCTGGCCTAATTGAAATAAATGATTTTGACTTTGACTTTGTCTTTGAGTATGTTTTTAACTAAAAGCGACTTTTAGTTAGTTAGGTTACTCACGTGAAATACTGAGACAAGCTCTACTAATAGCCATAGAGAAGTTCCTCCTCATGAGCAGCGTGCGCGGTCGCGGCGATGTCGCACATCCTACAATTTTTTTTTACCACGAGTATTATTTTGTTTTAATACGATACTTATGAGAAGTTTTACAGTGATTAACATCACGCCACAACACTTAGGAAACCGCAAAAACATGAACAAATAAAATCAGTGTATGTTTTTTCGACATCATACAAAATTAATATAACCTTACTCTGTATTTATCATTGTGTTGCAACCTACAACATGAGTAGGTATAAATTAAAGTATAAATTATTTATTTATGAACAACATAGCCACATTATATTATCTGCATAGTACAAAGGTATAAAGTAATAAATGCTGTACATATTTATAATTCAAGAGCTTTAAATGTAAAAATATTGTGATGTGGCAATACCGCGGCCACATGCGAGAACGTATTGTCAAAATGTAGATATTGTACCGTACAACAATAAAGCAAAAAAAAAAATACTCTGTTGGTCGCTGTGCCAAACAAAAAGTTCTGTCACAAAAGGCCGTATAGTATAATTTCGAAATATATTTTTTTTATTTTTTGCACTACGTGATCTACTTATGTTTTACGTAAAGAATGCTGCAAAAGATTACTGCTTTATGTATGCCATTTCAGGTTTTAATTTTCCATTAGTCCAAAGAAAGGGATTCTTTAAAGAAATGTCAACTGAAAACACATATCCATGTAGTACCTACTGTTTTGTTTAGATTCTGAATTCTAGATTTACTGCTATTACTTTAAACTTTTCAACAATTTTGAAATATGGAGAAGTAATGTGGGCTATGAAAACTAAAGCTGCGTGACGCGCGCCATTTTAAACCGTAAGAATAACTTGTTCACAGTTCCATTAGCGGTTTTCTGCTAGCACATATGGACTCTAGCAAAAGATGAAAACTGTATGTAACTGTGGAAACCATAATAATAATCTTATCTGCTGGTTTTGTTAAGCCATTGGCTGACTCCCATTGAGTCGTGTACTTAGTAGAAACATTTCCCAATTCTCACGACTGTTAAGATAGAGATGAATCTGCATGTATACATGAAATTGTACCAGTTACATTTTGCCAAACTGCAATACCAACTATACTTAGTCAGACATGTGAATTGAATCTAAACCCTTACCACCGAAAACTTTACCAGCGACGCTGTTTGCAGGCAAAAGTCGCGTAAGACATTGGTTTCTTAATTCTTACTTATGAATTAACTTACCTATTATAATGTTACATCAGTACCAGAGATACCAGACCACCAACCTCCCCAGTCCGTTTGTCTCCACCAGATTTTCGACTTTATAACAAAAAGATAGAATGGAAAATGCATTAAAGAAAATGGACACTTGGCATAGACATCAAGTACTTAGTTTAGTACCTACTTATCTATTGTGCGAATCATTCATTCAAATGGATATGCAGGTAACCTTTCCACGAACTCGTCTCATCTTTGACACCATAGTATTTGTACTTAGTGTATGTTTCTCAATGTTTTAACTTTAAGACTTGATACGAGAAAGAAACAATTTGATATTAAATGTGGGAAGAGCCATGCTTCGGCAAGAATGCGCCGGCTCGATCGGAGTGATACCAAGCCCTCAGAGAAAACCGACGTGAAGCAATACTTGCGTTGTGTTTCGCCGTGTGAGTGAGGTTACCGGAGGCCCAATTATCCCCTCCCCAATCTCCGAATCCCCAATAATCCTCAAATTTATAATCCCCAAAAGGCCGGTAACCATGTCAGTGTTGGTGTCCATGGGCGCCACCGATTGCTTACCATTAGGTGATCCGTCTGCTCGTTTACCGGCTTATTACATAATAAAAGAAAATATTATTAAATAGCGGTTTTCTACAGTACATTAAAACTTAATGAGTACTTTTCTGAACAGATTTTAGATGCCTTATCAAATTATAATGTCTCCTACATTGTTCCTGCCCGCAGTGTCATTAGCTTATAGCCAATCTGAATAACCAGTGCCTTTAGCCAAACGTCACTTTTGCGCTTGCCTACAGAGAGAGTAGAAATCAAAATGTATGGGGATGACACTGGCAAGTGTCAAAATTTACGTCAATTCCATATAATTTAATTTTCTACACATGTAGACTAAAGAGAGAGTAGAAAACTATTTGTATGGGAATGACACTGACAAGTGTCAAAATTTACGTCAATTCCATATAATTTGTTTTTGTATTCTACATGTAGACAAGCGCTAAACGGCATTTGGCTACAGATGCTGTGTCATTATTAATCTTAAAGATACAATTTTGTGATTTTTTGAATGAAGGTTAAGTCAAAATCAAAACCTGTCTTTCGTAGCTAAAAGCTAGTCTGTCTAGCGAAAAGTACTTTGTAGGTAAGTACTTAAGTATCGTGACGGATAAAAATAACTTAAAAAGGAGATTTGGAATAATCACGACCTTGGTTATATTTTTAGTTACATTCAACAACGTTACTAGGTATTTAGACTACCAAGTTATAACTTTGACTAGGAAAAACACCTTTAACTAATTGAATTAGAGCTTAACATTGACAAGCATTCATTGATTGGCCTTTCAGTATTTATAACCAGTGGAAGTTGGATTTCATTCATAGGTATATGTCCTATAGATTCCTGTAGAAATATCGACATACGAAGTAACATGTATTAAATTCTGAATATCTGAATTCCTGAAGAAGCTTTCCAATGGTGAACAAAATTTTCAAATCCATTCAGTAATTTCAGAGTTGTAAACGAACAAAATATCAAATCTATTTTCTTTATAATACTACCATTGACGTAATAATGGCGTTAAAGCAGATAATAAATAGTTTCAGTTGTTATATATATTTCAAGATTGAGTATAATTATCGAACATCCCACTTCTTTAATTAACTAATTAGGTACTAGCGTTTCTAATAATAGAATTGTAATTTTGGTGGAAGTAATTATACATCTATTTCAGACTAAAATCGGAATGTCATACGATGATAATGTCATGAACAAAAAGGGTCTAAAATTGTAATTGGTGGCGAACCTTTTGTCAAATATTGGACACGATTCCGAACTCTTTGCTATTTATTAGGTACTAAGAATTTCGGTGGTCAACGAAAAATCTAATTATATTTTAATCCAACCCTTTATTTCCCTTATAAAATTGAGAAATAAATCAATAGATGTAACAAGAAATGAGTGTCACCCATTTTAATGTGAGGGACATGTATGTAATACAATATGATAACTTAAACCTGGCCTTAATTCTTGCTTAGTCTTTGTTATTCCAAGTTCCACTGACCTTGTTTACTTACTCATGCGATACTAAATGTAGCACCTCAACGTACGTGCCATAAATAACACATACTTAATCACTCATTCGTAGACGAAAGCCCCTAAGTAAGATATACATAGGTACCTACGTACTCATGTTCCAAGTAAGTACATATAAAACATATAGACATGATTCGGAGACGGCAAAATTCAGTACAATCGTGGACAATGGGTTATATAAAGGTAGGTACGCATTTGAACATATTTAAGTAGGTAGTTATGTACTGTTTCTCAAGCCATTCAAATCACTTAGCCTTGAGCTCACAGACAGCCTGGCCCCATCCGTACGATGACATGTTCCGATGTAGATATGCCCAAAATAAACATGCATGTTATCTACACAAATTAGACGCACTCGTATGTACCAAGCCCATTAAACCACAATACATGCAGCTTACTCACAATGGGATGGGTTTCTACAATCACTGTTCAACGTTGTACTCGTTGACCTTAAAGTGTCCTGCAACGATATAAAAAAACTAACATTAATATTGTTGATTAATACATCGACGCTTTAATTGAATACTTAATTACTGCTCATTAAAATTCAATGTCATAACTCTCAACTTTTTATACATAGGTTACAAAACTATATAGTTTTTTCCTTAAAAGTTTTTCACCATGTTTGAGAAACTAGACACTTTTCGGTTAATCGTAGCGAATCGATCTTAAGGAAAACTGACACCGACGAAGGCTTGGCTCGGCACTAATCGATTGCCAATATTGAATTATAAGTTAGTTGCACTGAGAAACGTTATATTTTACGGTTAGTTTCGTTCTACACCGCAATTCCCTTTTTTGCTACCCAAACGCATATAAAAAGAGCTCGATTATGAAAATAAAATTTTCTATTTGCTTACCGCGTTTGTTTAGTAAAGTAAATAAGCGTGTTGGATGAACGTCAACACCGTTACAGTGTGGATATATTTAATAGTTTTTGTTGAGAATAAAGTTGTATGGGTCGTTGAGGTAATTTATGGCAAATGACCACCTACGCGCCACTAATCGCTTAGTTAAACATCGCTCTGAAAGCTGTAGTTTGTTATCTGAAGTTTAGCACCTCCAAAGTCGTCGCTATCCAAGCAAAAGGTGTTACTTTTAGCTCCATCTATTCGTCCAAATGAATTATTTACTCGGCTTTGTTGAGTGGAAAGAACTCCTCACTTATCCAAGTTTGTTCTTGTAAACTACGTCGGTACCTAGGATGTGTATGTGCAAAACTATTTATAAAATGACTATTTACTCAGCTTTGCTTACTTCAAGTAGAAAAATGTCATTTTTAAAACAACATGGTGTTAAAAGTAAAACGTATAGAATCATCTGAACCTGAAAACCACTATGAAGGACGAAAATTTGAATACTACATTTTGTTACTTAATTATAGGCCGCCTTTGTATACTTTGCGTGTAAGTACGTAAAGTTATTTTAATAGCAAGTTGTCTTTGGAAATTGTATACAATAAAGTATATTCTATTCTATTGTAATTAATCAAATCACAAATGTACCAGACCGAAAGAAGAAATATTATATTTTTAGCGTATTAAAAATATATTTAGCTAAGTAAATATCCCACGCCTGAACGACCTCCTTTTCAATTTGCTGCACACTTATATTAACTTGAACAAAAACAATTTTCTAATATCAATAAATTGGTTTTGTAGAGACTTACGAAGGGTTGAAGGAGACCAATAAACTAGCCAATTAATAACCATCTTGTAATTTAGTTTGTAATACAATAGAGAACACTAGCTCGACGGCCATTGAGATAACTAATTGCTAAATCTGTGTACTATATGAAAATTAATTTTGAACTTAAGATGTGGAGCACGAACTTTCAAGGTTAGCCGTTGATTAATCGCGGTTTAACTTGACTTGGCTCGACGCAACACGCAACATTCAGATGAATAATCCAAGGGTGCTCGTACTATAATAGACAGAACCTTGCCATGCGCGTGATTATTCCGACTTACATACATGCGTATGTATAGTACGTACATGCGATTGATGATTGAGTAATCACACAAAAAACTTAATTAATCGAACCTTAAAAATACTTCCTACAAGGCACAGAAACCTTCAAATGTTGTGTGGTATCGTGACCGTATTTTCAATCACATTCCTACTCTGATACGAGATTAAAGAATCGAACCCATTATGTTAATACTGTACATTAGGATTTATTTCTCCGTTGCGTCCTCCGAGGTCCTATTATGGAATCAATACTACTACTTACTTCGATCTCAGTTCGTACATTTTACTTTCACCGAGCGGTATATAAATAGAGCTAGTTCTCTGTTGTTTGTGTCGCTGCGATATTGTTTTCTAAATAGATGCTTAATAACAGTTACGTTCGTTGCCCCGGAAACAATATTAGTATCGGAAGACTTGTGTGCTCAATATATGAACGTTGCGGAGTCAATGTTTTCATAACTAGCGAACAGAAACCGGCGGGGACTGAATAATCTATAGCGCGTATTATAACAACTGTATGATGATATATACACTTGCTGGACGGACAATGTGGGTCGGATGACACCGCGCCTAACCCACCCCTTGAACAATAGTCTCGTTAACTTCAACAATAACCGCTCACCTGCGCCCCGGCTCTGCCCGTCTGTTGTAATCGAAGAAAAAACTAATCAAACCCTTTCAAATAGGTGCCTATGACCTGATATCGTTTATTTGTGGTCCATTTTGTCTGACGGTGACATTTAGCTTTGTCGCGTTGTCACAACCAGCCTATTAAGTCTGTGTGTACTTTATCTGCGTATGTGTGGAGTTTAAGCCCGATACATAAACTAGCATGTTGCAGACTCGTTGTATAAACATCAAGTTTTATTGCTTGGCTGTGTTCCACGCACGAACGTTAAACCCGCTCGAGCCCTGAAGCTGTTAGTATTTGCAGTATAGTTGGCTGCGAGCTGCGAGCTGTGTAACATGTAGCGTGTAGCGTGCAACGTGGTCGGGGAGTCGTGGCATCAGTATGCAGCGCGCGCGCCGCCGCGTCCCTCTCTCCGGTCGCTAGGCTTTCACGCCTAACGCACTCGCTTGTAAGGATAACGTTACACTGCCAACTACGCGTAAATTGTAAGTATTCATTATGAATAAACTTTCTCTTCATTAACAACTTACTGCAGCCTCGATTTAGTTACTTAAGTACTGCTTACATTCATTCAATAATTTTCTATATCAATATTCCGATGTAGGTTTACCTGTAAAATTTTGAAGCCAAATAATAATTTTAAGAGATAATTCTAACGACATTATCAAACAATCTTACTAAGTCACGTAAATACTTCATAGAGACTAATGGGTAAACTTTAGTAAAAGTTAGATAGTTGTTCGGGTCAAGGTTTATTTTTAATTAACATAAAGATTTTACCATAAACAACTAAGATTTAGGGCAGTTTGACATTGCTACAGAGTTACTAGATATCCATCTCTTATACGATATATACCCCCTCCCCTTTCAAAAACTAGATCCACTAGAAAACAAACGAATACTAAGTTTATTTTTTAAATGAATACGAACTGAATCACTAACCTTTTACGCTGATACCCTCTCAGGAAATTCTTTCTAATGAAATTAGGAATACATACGCGGCTACATGTTCCTGAAGATTATATACTTAGGTACGTAATACGCATCAGCATCGCCTTGAAAAGATTATGAAAAGAACGGAACAATATTTTTTGCTTTTCATGCAAAATTCGCAACGCGCTCTACCTACTTATCCGACCGTTCTCATTCAGCGCGTTTTACCAACCTACTCATTTAATATTAAGGCAAACTGAAATGAAGTTTCGGAATTAGATACAGGAGTTACTTGTGGATTTTGTACGTAGTAATTGGTTCAGTTTACTTGCTTAACCAGATCAAATATTGTTCCCGAGATAAAGTTCATTTGGATGGCCTGTAGCAGTACGTCCATTCTTCGCGGTTAACGTCCCGACAGTAACTGATGGACGACTGCCAAACCTACAGAACAAACTACGAATGCTATATATTTATGCCAAAATATTATATCTCCTATACAATATTGCAATACACTTCCATCATACTTGTCTCGCATTTCGTGAAATCGTAAAACCATTTCTGAATGTTACCCAACAACTACATTTTTCCCCACAAAATAAAAACTTTACATTTGGTTTTATCGCAATAAATTGACCGACTTATTTTTAACGTATTCCATCAGATATATATGGGTGTCCCAACCTGCTCTACAGTAGCTTTATATATTTGCATAATTAATATACTTATGCCATATAGCGCGACCCAAGAACAGTTGTCTATCCTTTATTATGTTAAGTATAAAACTAGTAAAACGCTGCATATGTATTCCAGGCTGCGTTTGTTGCTATTGTTTTGAAACGAATTACTATCCAGAACATAAAATTAAATCCTCATTCGTAGGCGGCGCGCGGCGGGAGTGGCGGCCGCTGATTTGGATGCGCGCGAGGATGTTCACAACGTACAGTACGTCGGCAGAGCGGGCGGCGTGTGCGCCGAATCCCAATGTGCAATTATATTTAGCTTGTATTGCAATTATCGCACGTTGAGTTAACAGAATCTGTGTCAGGGCGTCGAGCAGCCGCGCCGCGCTTGCGACACAGGACACCCTGAACACCTACTACGTTATCTATCCGCTTAAAGCTGTAATCAGCTTTAAAGCGCCACAGCCGCATTCGTCTGCGATAACTGCGCCTATATAAATTACGTAGCCGCGACACTGGCTGAATAATAAATTAGAGCTCAGCTAAAACGCGACCGCGCTCTAATCTGCGTTCATGATCTTTATTTCGGATCACCGATTGTTGATAATAGTCATTCCGATACGTTATTAGTGCGCTAACTATACATATTAATAACTAAGTACTGGCTGTCAGAACTTACAGCCGAAGTTCAGCATCACTGGCAACATATTGAGGTTGAGTGCACCACGCTTCAATAACTTGCTTTAGTCTCCGAAACTGCTTGATTAAATACAAGATTTGGGAGAGTACCTACCTACCTATTATTACTAAAATAACATTATCGGTGTGTCTTATGAAGTAGTAATATCTGCTGATGTGAAAGCTGGCTCTATTTCACATACCAATGAGTTAGGAGAATAAGATATAATCCTAACATTCAATTTAGTAATAGATATCAGTTATTTAACTTATAAATGTTTTGCGATTCTTGTTGTTGCCAAACAAAACATGTACTTTGTAATAGATAAATGCCATCCGCACTTAGGATACAGGTAATCTTACATTTTGTACTTAAAGATAGCCTTAGTAATAAACTTAAATCGTACAAGACATGCAAAATGTGGTCATAGTTGTGAGCAGAATCTGATTACGATCTACATACAGAGAGCTAAATACAATGCACAGAGTTAGATAATATAGGTGTGCTATAGCGCGGTGCAGTGTACTAGGTAGGTACAGCTACATGTAAAATGTAAACAGCGGGATGTACCGCTATCGGCCCACCTCCAACCAGTTTAATGAAGAGATTTGGCACGACTGCGACTGCACGAGCTTTAACGGTGTCTCTCCAGCTAGATAAACGCGTTTATTATTGCACACGATATAAACACGCTTTTATGTAAACGTCAACATTATTATTCAGTTGCCCAATTTGTATTTGTAGGCGAACAGGTGCAGCCATTCAAGTTTTTCCGGAAAACTTTGTCTATTTAAGCGCGGCGAACGGCAAACGTTGGCAATATCGGGAGACGTACTGTATGGCGTGTGTAACGATGTGTTGAGATGTGTGGCATAAAGATGGATCAGTATCGGGAGCAAGAAATGTCGCGAGCGTCGATCACGATTCGAAACAAATAGAGGGTACCGTTTTGTGATGCGGCCGGCGCAGATTGCGGGCCCGGAGCCCGCACACACTGCCTACATGGAGTGTGGCGGTACACAATGGGCGCGGTGACAATGGCGCCGACCGCCGTCACCGTTACTCCCAATATTCCTCATTTGCATACTCCTCCCGTCGATACACGTCTACCCCGACGTGTCTCTTTAAGTCGCGACTGTAGCGAGCTACCCGCACGTGAACACTCTACACTCTACACAAAACTTGAGCGCACAAATTACTTACCAAAGAACTTGTGTTTTAGCGCTGACGTCGTAGTTAAAATATAACAAATATATGTACAGCGCGAGTATTCGTGTCTTAGCAACTTACGAACAAGCACTACTGTTGATACATTAACCACAATACCTAAGCACTAGGTACCTAAAGTTATGTATTATTTCGCGGCTTTAAAGGCAACTGTTGTTTTTGATCGATACATAAGATTTGCCATGTACTAAAACTTGTGACTACGAGTCCTAGGTGTTAAGTTCCTAAGTACGATATAATAAAACTGGCTAACTATTACAAATTAGAAATAACTAAGTTCTAATGTCGTTAACTTTATTAACTGCAGCAGGTACGGTTAACTTAAATGCCGTTCATTTATTTTAGTTGGTGTTAAAAGCGTGTAACTTTAAAGCTTACAAATTGAACTCAAGATAGGGGAGGCGTTTCCGATGTCGCTTTGTAAAAAGAAATGTGCGGGAAGACAATTACAAAAACGGCAAAAACGCTGGAAGCAATCCAGCGGGCATGCTCTTAATTGGATGAGACCACTTCCTCTAAACGACATCTAGCCCTGTGCGCCGCGCCGCTCGGCGACGCCGGCTAGTGCTGCAACTCTACAGCTTTTCATATTCAACTAACAAGGCTTGTGCGGATCGTGTTCTCTGGCATCATAGTCACAAACAAATGAACTGGGAAGTCGTTATGTGTCTATTATTCTCCCACATGTCTATTATAAGGCCATAATAAGACGTGTAATAACAATCTTCAGTCGTTAGTAGTCTGACACCAGACACAACTGCCTATCAACGCATTAATTTTCTAATCGGGTATACAAATACAATAATACAAAACATTCACGTATTACTGTAATACCGATATAATCTCTGAATACTATTTCCATAGCGTAATCACGTCACGCGACGTGGTCCATTGTTCTAGTCGATACTACATCAAAATAATGGCTGCGGGAGATTAACTTTTTGCGCACCCGTGACCAACTGCCCGTTTGCAAATTAATGAGACAGCGCAGTTAAAACATTGCTGTTGCGTGTCTCCAGTACTTTTTCAATGAGTTCGTTTAGCTTTTACGAGTTCTCGATGCCATTGTAAGCGAAAACAGCCAGTGGTAAAGTGGTAACAGTAAAAACAAACCTCTTTTGTTTAAACTGCACGAACATCACTCAAAAAGACATTGATGCATTAAGTAGATATAATTACGATTGAGCGCGGGTGAATATTGTAAAGAATAGAGACACTTTGCTTGATAGTGCGCTTTCTCTTATTTATCGTGAGAAAGTGTATATCAAGATTCGTTGACAATAGTTGTCAAGTCAGTGAAACTGTTCAAAGCGAAGACAACAAAAGTGACGCCTTAGTACGAGTTTGTTTTACTCGCTCCTGATTGGTTGGTGTATTGGAGCCAACCAATCAGAGCGCCGAACGCGTATTCGTTTCGATTACTTTAACAGTAAAACATATTGGTACTAAGGCCTCTGGGTGCTTACTCTTGAAACCAATCTCAATGTCAAATAAAATCTCAATAATTATTCAATGTCAAAATTATACAACCCCTATCGTAGCTGTTATAGCATTCAGAGTATACGGAATATAAAGCCAAACTCAGTACCATTTAGTTCAGTAAATATTCACCCAGTACGGATGCAATGGGCGCTAGTGTTGACACTCAAGAGTACGAAATTTCACAATACCAATGTCGATCGATCGGAATTGGATTCAAGAGTAAGCCCCCTTATCAGTGACCAGCAATGTGATTAAGTGCATCTTAAAAATTGTAAGAATAAATTCCACGTTTTCAAAGTTGTGCCCATTATTGACCAAAAAGGTTATTATACATATCTGCATAATAACTTTGTATTAACTTAAAACCTATGTTCGCGGTTCCGATTACGTACAAAATCGTTCGCTAGTCTGATTTCGAATGGCATTGGCTTGTAATTCCAAAGGCATGTCGTCAGTACTTTATTTAATAGGTGACAATAAAATGGTTACAACACCATGATACCTATAATAAATCTATTAAAATATATCCAACTACATTTTAACAACAGTTGATGAAAACATTAATTTAAGTAAGTTTCATAGGAGACCAAAAACGATAGAACGCCACCTACTGTAATTTTCAAACACATTTCTTTGACTTTCACGTTCACAAAGATACTTATTATCGATTCAATACACGATGGTTATAACTTTGTAACTAATATTCGAAGGATAATGAACGTGTCCTTCTTGAGAGTAGATAATAGAGGTAAAAATAACAAACTAAACACATTTTTTTATCTTTATTTACAATACTAGCTACTTCCGCGCGGTTTCACACGCTCTGCTCAGCTCCTATTGGTTGTAGCGTGATGTTTTATAGCCTATAGCCATCCTCGATAAATGCGCTATCCAACACAAAAATAATTATTGAAATCGGACTAGTAGTTTCGGAGATTAGCGCGTTCAAACAAACAAACAAAAAAACAAACTTTTCAGCTTTATAATATTAGTATAGATAAATGTTTTGGGGTTTTTATCCATTAAGGATATGCCAACCCCATCGTACCTTATTCTAAAGTGAGCACATAACTTAAAGTACAATTTCAACTAAACACATGATTTGTAGAAAAGATATGGCCATTACTTCAACTTTTATCATCAAGTTTGAAAAATGAACTTTTAAGCCAAATATATCGGTCGGCCAGGTTACAAAGTGGATTGGTTTAACACAAATCCGTTACTATTCTGTCTGTCTGTCATTTGTAAATTGGAGCAAGAATAATGTATGTGTGTTCGATATAAGGCATGACTTGCAATCTATAACACGACGTCATCGGCGAATCGTGGGTGAACTACAATACGTCTCTGACAGCACACTGAGCACGACTGTCTGCTTCTCAAGGGATCCGCTTCAAGGCTAAACACGTGTGACGGTGACGTGTGCTCTATGTACTATACATAGGTACCCGTGTACTCTCGCACTATTGTTCCAGTCTGCTTCAATTAAAACCTCCACAAAATGTACTCATTACCGGCCAGTTAATTCAATTAGCTACAACTGTCGGCGTCTGTACCTTAGACAAATTCAAAGTGTTTTATTAAAAGTTTCGCGCCTTGTCTATGACGCTAGTACAATCGTTTCGTCCCTCTTCTTTTAAAAAGTTTATTTAAACGCTAACTTAGTGTCTAAGTCACGTCGCTTTACAGAACTTAACAATGAATTCAATCTTTTCCTTTGAAAAGTGTCAATTAGTACACAAAAGACCAACTTTCTATCCCAAAGTGAGTACTTCGAAGGAAATAAGAGTAATGATAGGCTTCAGATGAAAGAATTAAACGCATACATTTGGAGTTTTCCTCTCTCCTAAATAACAATGAGACAAGAATATTGCCCAGAGGAAAGTGTATGGACATAATACCAACGTTGAATACATTTTTATAGACCATTGTCCGAAATGTTTCATGAGACCAACGAATATCTGGAAATGTTTTTCCTCCACAATTTGAGGCAGATTTACGCTTTCAAATATATTGTGAATTATTAGCCGAGCATAATATTTGATGCATTACGATATTAAAACCGTGACGACCGTGAATACCTACATAAGTATTCTTAATAAACGTACCGACATTAAAATATAAAGGTTTCAGTGCATTGAGGAAGTCAATGACAATCATTCAGTTTATTGCATTTCGAGGTTTTATAGTACTCTGTGGTTGTAGTTTTTTCTAGCGTCAAATCACAATGAAAACAAAACCCTAACTTTTCCAGTTACAATCAGACAAAACAAACTGGAAATGCAATGAAATTTAGGTGTTTCGCTGACACCGTTCGTAGAGTGCAAAGGTAAAAAAACAAATGGGACCGTTGAAGTTCGATCGAGGTAGTATTGAATGGGTGGAAGTGATCGGTGTTTGAACAATCAGTATAATTGTCAACGTTGTCTTCTGCCGGCTAAAAGTCGGTCAAGCAACGTCAGTTACGTGACCCATTTATTGCAATTGCCACGAATTGATCTCCATCAGTGTTACAATAGTCTATAGATGCCAATCGATTGCAAAATTGTATTCGACGCACGAAGATTTGGGCCTCAGTTTTACACTCGACTGCTCTAAAATAAGTGCTGATTGAACACGAATAAATGTATACCTAAACGTTACTGTATTGTGTGTCGACGCTGGAAATGGGGAACGGAGATATGATCGCCACAAAGAGAAAATGTTATAACAATGCCCCTTAATTAACTCAAACATTTTCATATAGTGAATAGGTAGAGTACTGTTATTTTTAAGCAAGTCAAGGGGAAGATATTGTGTACCAACCACACCAGGATCCAATTGTGTTATTCGGCAGGCGACACTTGTGTGGCCTCCCAGACACATTAGTAATGGCATTGAGTCTTGTTATATTCAATCATTTGTTGGCCTACTTGCGCTTCATATGCTCACCTGACACCTCGAATTTGTTAGCTATGAACTGATCATCTAACTTTAATGGCAAATTATCCAAATAAATCCCCTCTGAATGTAGATAAAGCGAACTAAACACGTTCAGAATTAGTTCTAAATCATTTGCTAAAGTAAAACTTTCTAAAAGTTCTATGAGTTAAATTATGGATCAATGTTTTTACGCAAATTCACTTTTTAAACAAATGTATAAACTTATCTTTGTGAGTAAACTTTAGACTAGTTTAAAATCGATTTTCGATAAAGCTAATTAAGCATTCGCTAGGTTTGTTCGAATAAAATTATGTAGCTATTTAGTAGGCAGCGTGGTCCCCACATTAAAAGGTTACGGGCCAAGTTCAACCACTCTTATTAACTAATTTTTCAAGTTCTAACAACCTACATTACATTCGCTATAAACAGCACATTAACCAATCACAAAACTAAAACAATGCTTTTATATACAAATTGTTTTTTATTATAGTTAGAACATAATGTTATTTTCGATTCCCGGTTGAACAACATATTTTCATGAGTATTTTTCTAAACCTGCCTAAGAAAACATGCATTTTATATTTTAGTTTATGGGTGAATTTCCTTCTGAACCGAACGGCCGCCATATTGTAGATAACTCCACCGAATCCATTACAACATATAATCGTGATACCTATTACTATTACCTACGTATGTTATGTTTTACGAATGTGCATATTATGTACACAAAGACATTGTTACAAACTTGAAAGAGCCACTACATACGATGAATGAAAAATATTTGCTTTGAAGAATATTCCAAAGTATTTAGTATTCATCTTAAGTTTTCGAACGAATACTTAATATTCAGCCCGAGAACATTAATGTTAAGCATCTAACTATGATAAAATTAAATTTTGATCTTGACATTATCTTATTAATTCATTATAATATAATTCTAATAAAATATAATCTATCTTTAAGACACGTAATAGTTTTAATTTTCATCTTATTATTTTATATTATCATAATAATATTATGACGTCTTTCAAAGAAGGAATATAATAAAACTGAAGTTTGTTTTGGTTTCTTAGCTGTATGTATACATAACATAACGCTCTAATCTAAAGAAGAGGGTTAAGTGTAATACTACGGGAGGAGAGCCGGTATAAGGCCATAACAGTTCTCAAACCCATAACCCTACGACCTCTATAACCGTTTACTCCTTATAACTCTACAATATCATACCTTAATAATATTTGTAGTAAGTATGGCGAATGTGACGTCATGCGCTTTCCCGCTGGGGTCAGATGGGTGCAGGATAAGTGCGCGGAGTCGCGACTCGAGATGAACCCACAGTACCACTGAGTTACGGTAACGACCTGCCTGGTAACGTTTACCCATCCAAAGACCGTCATCTTATTTAGGACATCACATTTTGTACCTAGATGAATACCTACGAGATAGTTTGTCAAGATATTTTAGTCAAGCATTCAGTACGGTTTCAAAGGTAAAGTTTAATGCATTATTCATTGTGTTTTGGCTTCCAGAGAAGTGTCAGAATGTACTTTCGACTGTGCTGGAATAATTTTTGGTTTCGTATTCTGTTCTATTTTGTGGGACGTTTCTGTTAATCCGTTTGAATTGTGATCACCTTATCGCATCGGTGTAACTGTATTTGTGGGCAGTGTCGTGTTGTGTTGTGCTATGTTTATTATAGCCTGTACGTGCTTTACGAACTTTATGTACGTACGTACGAACGATTTGTCACGGCCAATGTACTTTGTACGCACAATGTACTTTGTAAAACAAAATGTCTCCCCTCCCACTTAATTTTCTCGTGTATCTTAAATTTAATTTTAAAATTTCTGCTTTCTGACAGTTCATTTATTAATTAAATATTTAATATTTCAATTTCACTTGTGCAGTGATAGCGAAATTTCAACAAATAATTACTTACTGACATTTTCATAATGAAACAAGTAATGAGACAGTGCCCTTTGCGTGATAAATCTGTTCATTCGATTATTTTGCTGTTGCAATTTCGCCTAATAATAATTTAATGACTCGATTAAATAAAGGTTAATTTAATTAATATACTGTTTTAAAAAACCTTTGTGTTATTGTGGTATGGAGTTAATTGGGCCTTGCCTTCACGTTCAATGTTAACTCGAGTCGTGCAACGCTCACCGTTGCGGCACTTGCGTTATTCCGACCACAGAATACTGACAGTCACCCACTTTCAATCATACGAACCGGTTCAAACAAAGACTACAATTTCTTATATCTTGACACTAAAATTATCATGCGTTTAACTGCAGTGAAACAACACATATTTAATGAAAATAAACAATTACTTTCAGTATAAAATTAAAGAGGAAACTTTAAATTATTACCTTGGATGCAGTCCACGTATTTACTATGTTAGCACAGTGACATAAGTTTGTATAGTACACACTTGTTATATAATGATACACATACGCTACAACATGTCAAATTCTACACAATAGTAACAAAAATATCAATGAATTCACGTCATAGAATAGAAACGTCATACAAAACACGGTGTAGGAGTAGTAACAAGCTGCGCGAGCGCTTCGGAAACGATCGGATAACTTCGGTTTCAAGTGTGAGTAAATAAGAAAACAAGTTTTCCCTCTCGCTCATACTCAGGGCGACAGGGGAGACTTTAGATTAGATCACTGAACTAAAAAGAAACAGAAACTTTGTCGTTCGTCCGGTTGAGTCGACGTTCAAAACCGGTTTAGTTGTAGCTTTTTAGTCCTTACAAATAAAAAGCTATGCATAGATAATCATACAACATACTGGCAGGGAACTTTACGTAAGGGATCGAGTGTTATAACAATGGAAAAACTGTTACTGAACGGAAATGGACACCAGCAGCGGAACCATTTACATAGGACCAGAATATACTCGGACCAACAAACTTAATTGAATGTGCTTAGAGCTGCTACATTTATATAGTTGTTTCCGTTTAATAAACTTATAAATACTATTATAAATCAAACATTAATTCTTGAAGTACGTAGGAGGCAGGAAACATTAATTTATCTCTAAAACTGTTTGACGTAAAAACTACCATTGTTGCAAATTCATTTTATATTTATACTGCTGAACAAAAGTGCTTTGGAGATGACACAAGAGGTTTTCAAGATTCGGAAGAGAAGCATCGATGTCCTAAATGCATAATAGATATATTTTCCAACGTTTTCTTGGGTCGTTATTGTCGTTAGATTTTACAGTCCTGAACAAATACTACAGAATGAGATGTATTGCTACAGTTTAGACGGACTGACTCCGTTTTGCTTCGACGTAAAGTTGAGATTTGATTGTGAGCGGTGGCAGCATCCGCAGCGGTACTCCGGTCCAGTGTAGGACAAGAGCCCGTTAACGAGAGCAGCGGTTGTTTGTTTTCCCACGCCTTTACAGTCTTGACAACAAGTCTGAACCATGACCAAACAGTCCGCCACCATCGGCTGACGAACGATTTGTTTACGGTAATAACTAAATTTGTTTGCCCAACCAACTGGACTCGCACACCATAGCCGAGTCAATGTGCTCAGTAAAAATAACGCGAGCAATAATTACAGTTTTAATTTAATGCTATTAACACCAACAATCGTGCGACGCCCTGCGTAAAAATGTAGGTCCCTGTAACGTTCATACCTCATTTTACGTAATGGTGATATTATATTAAATGAATGTTAAGGGGCTAGGTAATAAAAAAATAACAAATTACGCTAAGGGACGTTATCTAAACAATTCCTGCTTACCTGAAAGAAATTCGCGACATTTAATTATGCGGAAGAATAAGGATATTAATAAAAGAAATTGTATCCATACCTTGTGAAGTTCCTCGGTCTTCCGAAGTAGTCAGTACGTGTATTAAAGTCCCGGTGCGAACTTGCCGGCGAATCCGAAAAGTTGTTTACAAGAGTTTTTATTCACTTTTCTCTCTAATATGTCTTTTCAAATCGATGTGAAATGAAGCAAAATAACTGTTTCTCAGATATTCTCGAGAAAGTTAACTGACTTCGCGTAACAAGAACCAACTTTACCTTTCTATTCTGTTCTTTACTTAGAAAGAAGTAAATAAGAATTCGCTTGAAAAACTTCCATATGTTCCTAGAAAAGTAACCGTGTTAGTACCGTGTGAAATTCATAATAAACTTTGTTAAAAAGTCTTAGATTCAACTTTATGAACGGTACAATAGGTGGCTCCTGGCTACAAGTCGGTATCCACTGACATCACTCACTGTAAAGTACACGATCGTCGACAATATTCACGATAACGAACAGTTTCAGAGGTTAATGTGCGCGTTCGTCCCGTTGGGCGGTTGGCGCGACACTGGGCGGGCGACGCGTGGCCGCCCGCCCGCCCTTGCGAAAAGTTCACGGCAACAAAGTGACTTTCTTTCTATTTAGTGACATTATTACATTTCAATCGTGGTGGATGTTTGTTGAACAAATAGTACTCATTTCTAGAGGGACCATAGTGCCTGCCATTATTACTGTGAGATTACGAAATGGCAAAATATTGGTTTATTACGAAACTGTCACGGGTTTATTGAACTCGTCTGTGTACTTCACCTTTTCGTGGAAACCGCTACCCTAGTTGTGTAGCAAACCATTCTTTGTTAGAAACATTTTTATCTATTACGAAGTATGTCAAAGTCAAAGTCAAAGTCAAAGTCAAAATCATTTATTTCAATTAGACCAGAAAGGCACTTTTGAACGTCAATAATAAAATTAGAAGTGAAGCTATTTGCTCATTCCAAGGTGTAGATTCCTATGGAGAAGAACGAGCAAGAAACTCCATAGGTTACTCTTTTTCAATCAGGTTCACAATACAATTGTCCAGTTACATAGTTTGCTGTTTGGATTGTGCGAGAACAATGTAACACTAAAATCTAGTCAAAGTGATTGAATTGATTGATATGATTCGTCAGAACACAATTTTAAAATAAATGAGTTATATAGTTTACGTTTTGTTAATGTTTACGCTCTGTTACCAGTAGATAGTCTGGCGAGCAGGCGAGATCTTATGGTCTAGGCACAGTGCCATACAAGTTGCAGTGTTTGCCAACTTTCAGCCGGCCGTGTAATATCATTCCACATGCGGTACATAGTGATACGATGAACCACTATTTACTGGAACAACATCTGTGTTGAGAGGACCTTAGCAGCTAACTACTTATATTATTCTAAATTATCAGACTATTTTCGTTCACCCAGCAAATTAGAGTTGAGACTCTTCATGTACCTAATAGTTAAATCTACACGAGATCAAAGGGACAGTAATTTTAGATTGTCTCATGTAAAACTCTTATGGAATTTTTAAATTTTTTCAATCAATTGAGACGCCATTACAGTTTAATGTTTACGTCATCGCTATGTTTGATCTTTTTTTTATATTTGATGGACCGACGTTTGACCACTATTTCGCCTGGTGGTGACCGATGATGCGGTCTGGTAGTAATCTGCATAAACGTCCCATGCGATGGAGCACGCCGTCCCATAAGCAATTAACCTATTCACTCAGGCCTTGAAGACGCCCAGGTTATACCTTATACAAAAGTCATGTAAACTGTTCTTTATAAATAGAATTTTTAGTACCTATCTACTTATTTCTTCTGAAGCTTCCCTATTCCTACGAATTGCCTGCGGAGTTCCAATAATTGGTGATTAGTTCCCTCATTACAGGAGACGTGGAAGTGAAAGTAAATGGAGTCTTAGAACTCCTACGTCCTCAAGTAACATGGACGAAGTACCAAAATATTTTTCAATATTACATTTCAATTCCACTAGTTCGCGTATAAAAATAGCCTTAAATAGAACTCCGGGGTAAAATGTATCTCAAATGAAAATGTACATAGAGATTCATTTCAACTTAATTTTAGAATCACAATATACACGTAACTAGGTCCGGATTCGTAATATTTATGTAGATAAAATGTAAGACACTTTTTCCAAGAAACATTTAATAATATTGTATTTTCTCCTAGATATGTAAATGCATGTTTTTCCTTATCTTGCTCCAGGTCTTAATATCAAAGGCAAAGTATTGGAACTGTTCGATGTATTTTTTTGTTACTGTGGTAAACATAATGTTTTCGTATCAAGGTAAAGTTTGTTAACAAAAACCTCGAAGGTACAAACGTCTGGTATCTTTGTGTGTGCCCTTTGTTGCTTATGAGAATGGAAACCGCTAAGCCGGTCAGCATCAGTCACGTCAAGTCGTCTCATTATATGAAACTACTTTTTGCATTCTACGCCTAAGTCTTTCCCAAAGAAACCTCGCTTGTACATGCAAGAAAAGCGACAATGAAGCTAAGTACGAGAACTACTAAAGCGGCTTTATGCAAAAAGGAGTGTACGTGACAGAAGAACAAATTACAACAAGGTGTAAGCCCTGTTGTACATATTTCGGTGAAGTTAACTTGGTCGTTAATAGCCCTGTAGACAGAACAAGGAAAATAGATCCTTCAAAGATATTCCAGTTATTTGGCGATCGACGACAGCGGCAGTAGGCCGGAATTCTGTTGTGCTTAACAAATGTTTGTTCCAGCCATTGCGGTATGTAGATCGAGCTGAAACTGAGACCTTAATCCAACAGACACTATTCTAAGCTCCTAGGTACATAGCCCATGTATTCTAGGATGTAGGATGTAAGCTGTGGGGAATTAGACTGGAATTAGTTCTAAAAACCGGGTTCGTGAACGTAATTCCCGTGAAAGCTTTCAGTCTTTTGAAATATGGAGATGTTTATAGTGTAGTGTCAGTGGTGTAACGGTTTTGTACCTTATACGTATGTAGATACGTCTGTGAGTCGTAATGAAGTTAAATAGCTTCTAGAACAAAAAGCAGGCTATGTGAAAATATCAATGTCAACTGTAATTCTTTTATTTGAAGAAAACTTTACTAAATAATTCTAAGGTCGACCCCATAAGCTAGATACCACTACATACCGAGCCCGTAAACCTCGTCCTCACGTAACTGTTTTCTATTTTCGTTTATTTGTGCTAACAATTTTAGCTTTATAGCATTCGGGGACGGATTCCTGTCAATAATATTATAGATATTTACGAGCGAATAACTTATAAGTTGGATAAGTAAACATAAAACTAGATATGGTTGGTGGACACGCAGATGCTTTCACGAAAATGACATGAACATACAACTATTTTTTATGTTACAAAATGCATTGCAATTGTCCTGTCTTGTACAAAACACTGCAGTTTCACAATATTCTTAAAGTGCTTGTATACGGAGCAACCTGGCCGTTACCTACCTTTGCATTTTCCAAGTATATGGAAATAAGGAGTTGTTTCCATTTTGTTGCTATGTAAATGAAGTGACACAAGATTTCTTGAGGATGTAGATAGAACTTATAACACCTTTGTTTTTTTACCAATCAGTGTAATTGTTCCAAACGTGGTGCTGCTATTGAAAAATAAATCATAAAACGCTCTCAGTAAAGGTCTCCATGACAGATGGATAAATAAGTATGATGTATCAGTTAATAGAGCATAACCCTAAGGTGTGATAGCTCAGCCATTTGATACGAGGAAACAAACCAACGCGTCTGCTCCCACGTATATCTTAGTTCAGATAACCCACAAGGTGACATCCTTCTGATTTACAACCGTGTTCACGGTTTTCTCAGCCGGTAAAATACCCTGACGACAGCTCTACGATATTGTCTCGAATGTATAGTAATGCGTTTACGTGTATCTCATTAAAAGATTCGGCTCCCACAGCGGATGGGCGACCTTTAGTCTGGAAGTGATCGTTTTGGAATTGAAAATTGTCGAACGAAGATTTGAATTTAAATGGGAGACTCAAATTGATATAACTATTGTATTTGCCGATGAACGTCGAAGTATTTTAGGAGTTGTAGAAAGTTAACTGGATGTAAACATAATACATGACAGTTTTATTGTGATTACATAAATTTTGAATGGACCTTTAAGTGTTACGAGTATTTTGGGAGAAAATCGAATTCGACTACTGCTACCAAGGACGCAACCTTATTAGTTATATAGGTACTAAACCTCCTAGTTTTGGTAAGCGACCGCATTAAAAAAGGCACTTCTAATTTCACGCTCGCTCGCTCCACGCATGAAGCTTTTCGTCGGCGAAAGCTCCCTTGACACCCCTGGGCCCCCGTTCAATTAAGACGTAACTAATGATCTAGGAACAAATTAGTGCTCCTAAATGTTGTATTGCTATTGCTCTATAAATAGCATCTAAATTGTTGTGAGACTCCCGTTCTAGTTCATTACGACCCCATTGTATGGAGGTTTCAAAGTATGCAGTATGAGAAAAAAAACTGACCGTATCAAATAGATAAGTCGTTACAACATTCCTATCGTGACTATAATCTGTATGAGCCGTATCAGAAGCCGAAAACAAATTACTCTATATAGACCATTAAAGTTGGTAGACACCCGCCACGTCGGTCCCGTCGTGTGTAATAAAACTATTGGGAATTTTAATAATAAAAGATTGTGTTACAGCCTCTAAGCAGACGAGAAATAGTTTCAAGAGAGATTTCACTTTAGGTACATACATTGAAATTTTAGGTACCTTGTAACAGGAATGTTTTAGGTTGTAAAATAGTTACTGTCTTTGTTACTGGCGTGTTTTAGATGCTCTCGGGTAATATCATGACGTGACATATTTTTATTGGGAGTCTAGATGTTCTTTGCAACTGTGCGCTCGGAGTTCGCAATCTGCAGATATGTTGGTCGATATGATATAGGTAGTTTTTAACAATTTCACAAGCATTACTTGGGAGAACATTTTACTAAAACTTGTTCGTTTTTAGGAGTTGCGTACATCCCGCAAGGGGAATATAATTAAAGAACTTTTATAGGTTAATTGTCTATTAGGGCTTAGTGCTCGCTCTAATGTGACTTATGCTAAATCTTGGTTATGCGGTAATGTCGGTTACAGAGTAATTCAAGAAAATTGAAGTAATCGTTGAAGTGAATGTTACGTCCACAAATAATGAGTTTAATGTCACTGTGGTAAAAAGTACCTCCCGTTCAAGTATGAGTAATTATGAGTCGTTTATAGAAAGCAGGATGTGTGGTGTTTGTGTGCATACGCTCGGAATCTGCGAGATCAGTAATAAGAACCGGTAACAAT
This sequence comes from Spodoptera littoralis, assembly GCA_902850265.1. NCBI lineage: Eukaryota > Metazoa > Arthropoda > Insecta > Lepidoptera > Noctuidae > Spodoptera > Spodoptera littoralis. Next base: position 9,916,083 of record LR824533.2, read on the forward strand.
CTACACAGGGATGGCACCGGATGCCGATGTGCCGCAGGGAAAAACTCATAATTGGTTCTGCGTATCGTGGCCGAGGCTTTACGCCAGGCCACGTCGCCTCTGCGCCCTCTATACGCCATTAGAGGAAATAGCATGCAACTGTCTTCGAATAAAAAACGGTCTGTCGTGGACGAATGACGTCCTGATTGACGTATCAATTAAAATGGCACAGCCGGACATGACAGGGTATATTGGAAATTAGACAAGTTTTTGTGTCTGCACGTGTATTCATCCACGGCCGCCAAAGCAGTCAAGTTAATACGAGAGTATTACGATGGCACAGGAAAAATATACAAATAAAGTGATAAGACTAATATAGTTTGTATAAGCTGACCTTTACTGACTGGTTAATTATTCAGTTTCATACGAGTATACGAGCAATTAGTTCACTTTAGTTCACCAGTTATACTTACGGGGGCTGTTTTGCTAACTTAATAAACAAGGGCTCGCACTCACTAAATTAATTACATTCCGGTTTAGTAACACGTATTGAATTTAAAGTAATTGACTTAATTAATATGAAAGATATCGGGTTACAAATGGTTTGGAGAAACAATATCGCTTCGGATTAAATTATTCAAGTCACGGTAGGCTCAACAGTGCTTATCCTACGTCCTCTGAGCCGTCAGTGGGTTGCTCTTATAGCAGTGAATGCCAAATCACTACATCTTGTTCGATAAACCACTGCCTAATAGTTGCTTGTTATTCATGTAACGCTCCGCACTTCTGCAGGACCTGTTCGACAATCGATACCCACTGTAGAGGGCGGCAGCGTGCGAGTCCCGGTTGTGAGACCACAAAGGGCAAGGGGACATGCAAATTGTAGCTGTATTATCTGACGTCGGATGCGGCACCAGGATTTACATAGGAATGGAGGCGCCGTTAGCGGTAGTTAGATGGTTCCGAGGCGACACGAATGGGCCCGATGCGCGGGTTGCGCGCTTCGTGCGATTGCGCAGAATCCACTGGAGGCATCACCCGCGCCGTGCGCACCCCAACACACTAGATGATTACTAAAGCAAATCTAGGACGCTCATTCATAACTCGAGCAAAACGTTCACGAACTAAATCTGCATAAACGTCCCATTACCGTAGTGAAAATCTAATATTAAGATCCAGTTTCTGAAGCAAAAGAAAATTAGCGGACTGTGCTCATTCCCTGCGTTTAAGTTATGTAAGAATTATGATACTCAGGTAATTTATTACTTAAACCGATTTAGCAAACACCTGTACATTGCATAAAGTTTAGTAATCAAAATATTGCCTGTTACTAAAATCGGACAGAGGAAACAAAAATATTAATTCTGTTGAGATGTTTACGACAGAAAAGTCATAACTCTCTGATTTATCTAATTACATCATTCCTGCGGTTAAAGTTCAAAAGCTGTTCAAATAATGTTTAGCTAGAACACGAAGTTTCATCATTTCAATCTGTCTAAAACTTTGGTCTGTAATTAGTTTGGCTGGCGGTCAGTTAGTCTTGACAAGACGCGTGGGTTTTGTAACTCGTGACGTATTGCACCCGCCTGCGCCCGCGCCGATTTCTGCATTAACCTTGGACTGCAAACGGGCAGCTAAGAATGAGTGTGCCACAATTTGCGCGCGATTTAAATGAAAATATTGATAAATATCTGTGATGATAACCGATAAGTAATCATACATTACACTTTCAGTACACTTGTTTCCTGATTAACATCAAATGTTTAATCCTGTGACAGGAAAATGGTATTATTAAATTTATTATGGCCTCAAACGCAGTTACTGGTAGGTAGGTATTTAGGTTTATATTGTTAGTAATATTTTGTCGTCATTACTCTGATGTTGTGTCCACACAATACTCGGTGAGAATATTTTATTTTTCTGTAGAATTAAAATCATTTTTCAACTACTAGTTATTTCAACGTCGTATTATAATACAAAAGGGGAGAAAAGAGAACAGTTTATTATCATGTAATGTACTTATGCGCAAATCGCTGGCTCTTATGGCTTGCAGCGCCCAATTCACCGTTCACTTATCTCCCTATCAGTCCGCAGCGTTAAGTACTGCTCACTGTTTATAAATGGACAATAAAATCTACAATCTCGATTGTGTACTACACATTTATATTAACTTCCAGATGCCTTAGATAACATTGACAAGCAAATAATTCGGTGCTCTATCATTATCGTAGAATAACATTGAAGTATGTCCTTACTGTATCAAATAATTTACCTGTTGTACAACCGTCAATGTTTAGTACACTAGTGCGCTCCATAAATATAAAATATGTAGTATACTTATTCTTAACGTACTAAATTTTCAAATATTCATTGTCTTCCAAAGGTCAATTTGTTAGTTCTAAAATAAACGTTTGATTTTATTATTTTGGTCTAAAAACTAATGAAGTTGAACATAAACTTTAGTGAAGTTGAAGTGTTATTTTTCATTTTACTTTAGTTGAACAATTTTCTGACACAAGTTTTGATAGTGTTCCAAGAGTTGTAAAGAGCATTAATTGAGGTACCATTCAATTTCTAATATTAACAACAGTGAGGTTTTTATTAAAAGTTAATAATAGACGTTGGTTCTATATATTTCGGATACAATTGACACCGAGTGAGCAAGAACAGGTATTTGTTGTGTACAATAATAAAAACCCACATCACACGCAGAGAGGTCCATTGTCAATGATAGACTTAAATTAAGGCATAAAACTTGTTCGAGAAACCAATTGCCCGGTCCGAATGTATTGTAGTTTGGAGTAAATGGCCCAATAACAAAATGTGGTTGTGCTCGGAGCAGGAAATCTTGGTTGACAGATAATGGGTGCGATTAAGTGTCGCTTGGGAAGTAGTCCGCGCGCTCGCTGCACACCGCCAGCCTTGTTTGCACCACTTCGTAGCTTAAACGCCTATGCACGGGACGTTTATCTAACTAACGATATAGAACATGTAATGTTCTGTTATCAAAATTATCATCCACTTCATTACTTTCTACGAATTATACGCTGCTTACATAAGTGCTAAATAAATACAATATTTCAAGCTCACCACCATGAAAATAGAAAGTGAAAAACCAATTTTTGTTTGTTGGAGAATTCTCGGCGTGTCTGAAAGATTCGTCGTGCCAATAACTTGATTTCAGTTCTTAAATTGAATCAATTGGTTGTGTAGGTATTTCCTCAAAATGTATGAAATTGTTTTCGTTTATTTCAAGTTATTGTTACAAAATCTAAACTTGTGGGTGGTTGACCTAATGTTGCGGTCGTTTTCCAAAATCCACGCGCTATCGTGACGATAATTCACGCCAAAATTATTCGGTCGTCGACCGGCTCACGAGCAAACTTATTGATTATTGTTTGCTGTAACTTCATATTCAAAACCTTTGATTATTATTATTATGATAAAATAAAAATTTCAGTTGACATTGCATTTAGTGGAATGGAAAGTGAAGGCTTTCTTTTTGTAAGTCTCGGTCTATTATCTAAAACAACTTCGAATTATGTATGGATTCGTTATACCTCGGTCTGAATAGAAAAGTGAATTTTTGTTTTATATTTTTGCTTTGTGAAATATCTATTAAAATTTACAGTTAAAGTATTCTTTTACAATAAATAAGATGGTGTTTTGAATGCAAATTTGAAATGTATAGCTTTAAACGTTTGCTGAATGATAAGTAAAATTTTATGCATGAAGCTTCTTATTTATATTTATGAAAGGTTCGGTGCGGTCACGCACGTTACGGCGCGGCGCGATGGCCGACCGTCTCGACGGCAGTACCTACGTACTGCGACCGAATCAATGTTTGATGTTGGAATTGATTGGAACTGTGATTTATAGATTCCGGTACTGATTCTGGAACAGTTTATTTCTACTTTGAGAATGTTTGCTTTTGACGTGACTTGTTATTATTAGGCACCCAATACTGTAGCTGTTGTGATGTGAAATAAATCAAAATGGCAATTCTTTTATTATTAGTTACGTAGGTAGTACTTTACATTATACGTGATCATTCTAACAAGCTAAATAGGCAATTGAATACCTTGCATTTTATTTGCAATTCTCTCTTAACGTTTAATAATGTTCGCCATCATAAAGCCAATGCGTTAGACCGTATCTAATTGAACAATCTCAGTGGAAATTGCAAACCAAATTTAGTTGTGTATTTAAGTATTTATTCTAGCTGAAAAAGAGGCATAAAAACGACTATTTCTTTCATGTTTAATCTGGTAATACTAAAACAAAATCAAGGCCAAGAATTTCACGACTTTTAAAATATCGCTGTCATAAAACTATATCGCGGCAGATTTATATTAAAACACCCCTCTGTTCCGCAGTCGAGAATTTCTTACCCAGTTTTATGTAAGAAAAACTCGGCTAAAGAAAACAATATCGTACTCGATCGGCCACGATTCCAAAATGAACAAGTGGAGAGGCGAAAAAACAAGCTTGTTATCTTCAATTAGTTTTCGAAGAGAGCGATCGGGGCCGGAATCATAAAGAGGGAGCAATATAATCTGGATCGGTACACGCAGAGGTTTAAAAAAATACGCTTTGCGGTCCACTGCCAGAGGACGGAGTGCAATGAGAAAAAAAGGAAAAGGGTTGGGTTTCTTGCAGAGTTGTGTGACCACCCCACGTTACACCTCCGTGGAGACCAAGGTAACCATGTGTAATTGAATACGGAGCCCAGCGCACGTAATTGTTTTTGTGCACGCTCCTTGGTGTAAACCAAATTGAAAAAGTTGTTGAAACTTGTATCATCTACATATCTGCTGCTAAACGTGACTTGGCAACCAAATAAAATGTGATTATTACATTTTTATTTTTACCTAATAAAATTCAATAGATAATCTTAATAAAATGCATAACAACTTATGAAGAAGTAAATAAAAATTACATTAGGAAAATGTCAGCAAAAAACCTTGTATTTTTATTACTTGGTCGGATGAAGCTACCGTTCGGAATACAAAAAATATAAAAAACAGTTGCGAGTGCCTACTGGGCATATGTATAAGGCACACCTGTCATGGCAACAGGGTTGATCATGCACGTCAGCCCTTCCAAACAAAGGTCAGGTTATAACGCGGTCTACCTGAATATTTTAACGTGTTGAGCCATCCCTTAAATGAACACCAAACCGCGCTTTGGCCCCGCATTTTAAATTAAATAAATAAAAATCTAACGCCACCATTTATTTTATAGTTGTTATGGTGGGAATGTTGTCGTATTAGCATTAACATCTAATGTATTGCTATTCTACATGAGACAGTATTGGTTGTGTTATCATTTAATTTAATTTATGTTAACGTGACAACTCGTCTTTTGCATAAATTAAACCGCATTTTATCAATTTTATTTATAGCAAATTGTTTGCTATTTACTGCATTCTTTCTTTAAAATTTTAAACACGTTCATTTGACTCCCTACCGCCATCTATCGATTGCGTTTAACAACGATATGCTTGAATCCACTACTACCTTCCATTTTATTTACTTTCTCATTTGTAATTGGACATTTACACAGCAGTATCAACATTTTACCTAAATGCACTGTTATATTTACTTAAACTTGAAAAGTAGTTTGTTTCCGAAGTCACAATAACAAGACTTGTTAGACTAGTTGTGTGAAATTTGACGCTGCCACTCGAAAAACAATAAAATTGCGATGTAAGTCGATTTGTCTGAGTCAGTGACGCGACTTCCTTTCGACTCGCCACGTTCTGGGAAACTGGCTTTACTCAACAGTTCAACACAATACAACCTAACTTTACTATAGGTAACTATGATAGTAGTAGTGAATCACTCTATTACTCATTTTTCAAAGCTAGCCAAATCGCAGTTTAATCTTTTTACTGTTTCAGTTTTGAACACGGTGGCCCGATGACATGCGTTTGCTGTGGTACTTCATAAAATGGTAAGTGACCTTTTTGCACCTATTATTACATTTGTTGTAAAATTCATCCATGACAATGGACTAGAATAGAAAGTAAAATCAACACGCAACAGTCGCACATATCATAATTACATAGATTGTTCGTCCATTGAAGTGAAAGTGCCGGTTAGTCACTTTTTGACTGAGTTGAGTCAACATTTGGATAAGTCGTGATTGAGTAAGCTGTTCCAGCTTCCATGATGAGCCATCAGTATTTTGAAATTATATTTTGGTTTGGTACTTATAACGATTTTGTGTACGTACTTAATTCATATGGATCTGGTTTTCGAATGATGTCTGGCACAAATGTAAATGAGAAGAATAATTATCTAAAATTAAAACTTTCAAGAGAAAAATATACGAATCAAATTATATAATTGCATTCGCGATGCATCTAGGATTTAAACAGGTTTTACTGCTTCATAATGAAGACTAATCGTGAGAATATTACTTTAGGAATATTTTAAGTTTTGAATAAAAACGTGAATATAATTAATAGTATTTCGTGTTAATAAGTGATCAAGCGCATCTTTTGAACACGACACCATTATATATTTCTATTATATGTAATATCATTACACGGTTCGACGCCTACGCACCGCCCGCGCACTGTCCCGCTCCCACACATCACACGGCTTGTTAGAGCCTTGCTTTCGTTTTTTTCTATCTCACACTGTCACAAATATACGCATATCAATTACAGATGAACCACATTAACGTCTCGTGCTTTATTTATTTTTATTAAGTAGTTATAACCATAAAGCAAAAAGTATCTTCCATTAAAACGACACAGCTGCTATCGTGCATCTGACGTCTCTTACGTAGCACGGTATTTATGCAAGTGGTAATAAAATGAATACGATTAAAGCGTTTATTTGGAAAGATATTAAAATAATAACGACAAGGTTCGTGAGAATGAATTTATTTAATGACGACGCATCGTACCATTTCGCATAGAGTGCGACGTACTGCATAGGTCGCCGGTCAGTGCTGTGCCCCCGGTGTATAATTCATTTCAACCATAGGCTCCATCAGACAGGATCGATTTACATCGCAACGACACGTGAACGGGACATCGGCGACATCCCATAAAACGGCCCGTTTTTACTGACGCTTTTGGATCGACACGTCCGAGGTTTAACAAGCAACATTTATGAACACTGTTTGACTTCACATGAGTAAAGACAAATAATGGTGTTCGTAGATACTCGAGTAGAACTGGACATAATATACTACCTCAAAGCACAGAGGCTAGAATTAGTAAAACAAACGTTACACCGGTCCACCAACAAGTTAAACGAGGCGCGAGTAATTGAGCCCAAATTGGAAGTTGGGAAAATATGGGCCGGATACTTTCTTGTTATAACTTATTTCCGAAATCGTTCTAGCCTCGTTCACGGTCACTTGCTATATAAATATGTCCCCTGGAAGGCTAAAAGTTTGTATCGCCGCCATTGTCGGTCTACTGCTCCCCGGTGCATTGTTAAAGCCAAAATCAGATTAAACTTAACCTTTGCAGACCACTATTCCTGCCTGCGGCAGCGGTGTGATTGCGGTAGGGCATTTTGTGTCTGTTTGTGCCGAAAATTTTAGGTAAACTGTCTAAAATACTACAAACTATTGAACTTTCTCGAATATCTTAACGTATCGACGAACTAATTTTAGACGAAGCGACAGATAGGTACCTAAGCAACAATGACAATGGAATCGAAAACATGTCAAATTGTCAACCCTCCGATTTTCAACTGTCAACTGTCGATAGGACTTATAAATAGAACATAAAATATATTGTAGTGAACATAAAGTTGTTATAGTAGAAGGCACTCGATAAAATAGTTATTATTTTATGTAAAATCAGGATATGATCGTAATCAACTAATGCATCGGGAACTACCATGAGCGGTGCTAACATTAAGCTATAAAATAAGCTTTCCGCTATAAAATTTACTAATTACCAAGAATTCTTATTAGAAATGTATTTAATGATCATTAACTATCGCTTAAAATATATTTTAAATCCGTAGCTTCATGTAGGGAGTAAGAAAACACGCCTTCTACAAACACTTATAACCTTGCAAGAGTCTAAAAAGCGTTGATTTTTAAGGCTAATAACCAATTTATCTTTATTTTTAAGTTAATTCTATCCTAAACGATAAACTTTTGATTCCATGATGTAAATCTTTATGAGTACATCATCGTTGTTTAAAATAGTCATAACAAACTGCAATAAATGGCACTCAGCCAATAATAGCTTTTTATAATTATTCTGTTATTGACTACATCGTTGAATTTTTCAGTAATTGATGCTCTGCGTAGTGGCACAGATTTTAAATTTGTACCACATGTTTTATTAAATGCGGCCATGATGAAAAATATAATTTAAAACTATCATCACTTATTTCTACGCCACTAAGTACCTAATCGTTATCACCTGCATCATCATCAACCTTTATGTACTTGTCCCACTGGGCCATTGGCCGAAGGTATCTTCTCACATTCGGAACTGAGTACACTACGCTTACTCAAAGCAGATTAACGATTACAAAATAAAAATTAAAAAATTATAAGTCCCGGTTTTCTGGCAATGTTAATCTGTCACGTCAGTCTTCAGTTTTCTAAATCTAAGTGCTTAGTAGCAGTTAATAAAAACAGAACTTGATAATTTAAAACAGAAACAGGCCATTTGTTTTGCAACCTCGTTGTTATTACAAACAGACGTAAAATCAGAGCGAACTAAGTCTAGGACTGTAGCATTTTATTGTGTAGCTGTGTTTATCACTTAGTCTGCAACGTTTGGCAGCACTGCCAGATGTTTAAGAGCTCGTTTAAATTAGGCCACCTACAGCAAGTTGCTCTCTAAACTTGTCAACCGTTGATTTAGTAAATTGGAACCACTTCTTATAAAAAAATTCATGGGACTCATAACATACTTAAACAGTGAAAAGTGGGTGTTACATTGTACAGTGGCATCAAGTGCCGTAATGTGCACCTCTGCTTACCCCTTCGGGGATAAAAGGCGTTCTTATAAAAAGACACACATTAATTAATATAACATAACATAAAATCACGTATTTTATACCCGAATGTGTAGGCAGAGGTGTACATTATGCCATTGTACAATGTAACACCCACTTTTCACTATTTATGTTACGAGTACCGTGTAATATGGGGTGAGCCTATTGCCATATACCGGGCATAGTTCCAGACTCTGTGCTACTACTCAGAATTTTTTTAAAAACCCAGTAGTATTTTGCCCTACCCAGGAATCGAATCCGAGACCCCTTGCCCGGCAGTCTCACTTGCGACCACTCGGCCAATGAGGCAGTGGGCACAACTCCAGACTCCGTGGTACTACTGTGAATTTTTTGAAAAATCCAGTAATACTTTGCCCGACCCAGGAATTGAACCCGAAACCCCTTGCCCGGCAGTCGAACTTGCGACCACTCGGCCAATGAGGTAGTCATGATAATAATTAACATGTAACGTTCATATATGTACCTATCACCTACCTAATACTTGAAAATTTATGTACCTACATACGTGGTATATCAAAAACTTTTTGTTTGTTATAATTTTGCTAATCGACGCTCTAGTAATAGGGTGACCCCGCCCGCTCTACTCATCGGCGTTATGACTCATATGCAATTTAATACTCCACCGAAGCGTTACGAAGAATTCATTATTTAGTAAAAATTCATAACAAACTTTTTGCAAAACAAGATCACTACTTTTTATTCAGTATGGTTGGTTAAAAAGAAATGCTTTCAAAGCCTCTTTGAAGCCTAACTGTCATTTTTTAAATATTTAGCAAAGGTTTGAGACATTGAATTCCATTCAGATCTGTCAGCTTCAAATACAAACTAAATAGAGATGCTAAGTTCAAAGCTTAAGTGAGTATCGCTCCACAATGCGAGTCTTTGATCAATTTGTAAAGCCTCTTAGATGACACCACCCTCCCAATATCAAAGTTCAAACACGTATTTGATACCGATATTATAAAAATTACTCATATCTACATTACTGTATACGTCAATCCTCACCAATATTTTACATGATATCTAAAATATGAAGCTTCAAATATAAACTCATAAATATTTGGAAAATCAAAGGCAGTAAATAAAACACTGGAAACAAACAGCGCCAATGGTTTCGCATATATTTCAGTTTCAACTACGGAACAGAAGCACTTTTTCGGTCTGACAGTGTCGTTTTTCATTTGATATGTACTATCTTTATTCACACTTTGCATATCGTAGCAGTTTGTAAACTAGTATTTCACAGTTTGATCGAATACGTGTTTCAATGAATTTTTAAACTATGGTACGTAGAAGTGGTTATTCTGAAACGTTTGCAAGGATACCAGAACTGGGTGTTAATTAACATGAAAGTGTATGGGCGCGTGACCGCGACTAGGTTATCTGCTGCATAATTAATTCGCGACCAAGAGCGCAATAGACAAGCAACTCACCGCAATACCTATAAATCATTACCAAACAGATGTCAAAAATATATTATTGACGTGGCGCCCGCCGTGTCAAAGGTATTACACTCATCACCGATAACAACTCTGTCTAATTTATTTTTCATAACACAAAAATATTCAGTTATTTCCAGTAACATTTATTACTCGTCTGGAGGTCAAATCTCTGAGACAATTTTGAAGTTCATATTACTAGGTCGAACGAATGTACATACGGTTTAAGTATGAGCAATTTGAGCAAATCAACGCAAGTAGGCCACATTATTACACGACGACCGCGAAGTGAAGTGACTAGCTAGAACATCATATTTCATGGACCGTTAGCAAATTATTCTATCTGTGTCCATTACCCTAATGTGTAATTGTAGGCACACTGGCTCGTTGAATTATTACCTCTATTACCCAAAGTGAGCTGAAAGCAAAAAGGTCTTAAATATTCCAGAACTCTAGTACATCTGGACCGCTACCTGCCCAATTAAATGTTTAATTATAATTACTCTTTCGTATCTATAAACTTCCGTTAGACAAACATAAAGCCACGCTTTATTATTAATGATAATAAAATATTTAGTACATTAATAAAATGTTCGAATGCTTGACAGCGTATTATGTATTTCGTAACCAATATAAAATCGTAGGCTAATTTACTGTTCGTTAGCACCGTGACTGCTCGCTTCGTTTTATTGGTTTACAAACATCTTTAAGTTTTTGTTTTTATTTACATTTTGAATGATTGGATTTAATTCTTTGATAATATCAGTAAATGTGTGTACGTGTTGTAATATTGACAAAGGATTTTACTTAATGCATTTTTTTAACCTAATCCGGACCGTGGACCTCCATTAACACGGCGTTTTAAGCCCGGCCCTCGCCAGCAAGGAGACGGTCTGTCTATTTCGTTCGTAATATTCGTACATATTTAGTTGTATATAAATATAGATTGCTTTTATTGTTTCGACTTGATTGTGGCTCCAGAAGGCGACTGCGTTTCCTTTTGTTCCAAATAATAGCGTAGTACTATTAATAAGGCAGTACGTACGACGTATGTGGGTAACGTGCTTAAACTACAGGTATGTCACTAGAATTGTGAAGTAGGTGCACCAAGTCTAGACTTAACAATGAGCAGTTTTCCTCGTACACCACCTACTATAAAATGTATGAGATACAACAAAACCATATAGAATTCATATGCAATTCGTCGAACACAGATTGTTGTTTAGTTATTTGAATTTTAATTAATTAATGCGTGTTTTATGGGTGCGCTGCAAGACGGTAACGGTGGAGGCAATGGGTCTTTGTTTCATTTGCCATGACCATGTTGGGTAAGGGAAGTGCGCGAATAGTTGGGCAAATGGCGCTACAAATGTAGGTTACTGTGGTCTTGGTAGAACACCGTGACGCACTGAAACTTGCGAAATAGGTACCTATCTTTTTACTTCATACATTCTCTTAGTAACAAACCGACATAATTCAGTGTATAGCAAATAGGATTTTTATGTTTACTGATATATTTTTGTTGCCTATAAAAACCCTATTACAGTTTTGCAAAGAAAAAAATATCTCATCTAAATTCGACATCATAACACTCTAGTCGTCATCATTCGGAATCGTTGGGAAAACATAATTTACACTGAAAGTCGCGAAATAGACCATAAAATAAGTTTTATTTGAGATATAAGAATTCATGAAAGTCGATGTAAGTGCGGGGCAAGTGCCTACTTATTCAAGACTAGATTATAACGGCGTCCCCCAGGACCGGCCGCGGCCTCGTTTATCCTAATAGTGTCATGATTCGGTTCTTTCATGTGTCGTGACCTCTTCCTTGAGCGAGCTTCCTTTGGTGCGACGGACAAACACGTAAAGAAGGATTAGATGCCGAAGTTAGGTCAGCCTGGTTTACTTCCTATCTTGGATGTTCAGTCCATCTATTGCACAGTCTGACAGTCTCTCTGTATCCTCTTGTTTTACATTAATTGATGAATTAGCGCCCTGCTGATTTTGTTGGTTTAAGTCGTAACCATGAGGCTTGAGAATCAATTTTATTTCTACAAGTTGTGTGCTAATATGATTTATTTTTTACTTTTTAACTTCTCAGTACTGGCACTGAGAGTAATAGGTATTGTATATAGTTCACGGTCGCGACTGACGAAACGTAAGTGAACTAAATTTGTCCTTTCTAAGAACACAAGCGAAGATACCTATTTTGTTCGTATTTTCCTTTCGAATTGGTGACTTGTCGGCTGGTTCCATTCCTTAGAAAAACATTTGCATAGTAGGTACTACTGCAATTGACTTCATGAGATACGTATCCTGTTCAAGTCTGTTGAATTCTTTAATCGGTATCCACAATGCGTTACGTTAACTGCAATGTTCCATTTTTGGTCAACAAAGAGATACTAGCATGGCGTACTCAATGGCTCGTTACTCTTTGTTCCTACATCACTTTGCATGCTACAAATGAGTTGCGACGTAATACCTCCAGCAGTTAGCATTAATTAGATATCGAAGGTTTTGTTCTGAAGTCGACAACTAGCTAATGTTTAATTCATTTGACATCATTAACGTGATTAATGACCAAGACAACCTGCATCGGTACGGTCATCGCGAAACAGGAGAAAGTTTCAGGTCAATAAAGGTTACCGTTATTAATATAATCCGACACGCGAGCCAATATTCATCTTATACTCAATCAGCCGGTTCGAACGCTCACATCAAAACTTAATAGAGGTTACGATAGTGTCAAGTCATGTAATATAACTACAAACAACGCTGTCCCACTGAAATATTAAACTACTTCGGCAACTATTGCGGATTGATGTTTGTTTCCATCGGTCCTTATGTACTATGTACAGTTGTGCTCCGCCATCCAATTAAGTTTGGAAAGCCCTACAAAAACATGTTAACACAAACCACGTATTATAGCGACAGTTACAAATAACTTCAGTAAAAAACATCAGAGATAGCAAAAAGCTCGATGAGAAAGTGACATTTTTATCTCGACGAGTAAGCGTTCTTGCCCCGTCCTGCTGGGAAAAAATGGCGTATTCTCTCGCGCAAATGACGTGACAGAACCTACAGAGTTCCGGTCGCCCGCAGCCATAGACGTACGAACCTTTCCGCTGACGAGCCGTCCCAAGTAACGACTCTCAGCAGAACTGAAAGCGTGTCATAAACGTTACCAGATTTTACTGGGGCTTTTTATATCCCTCACAACATTCACAAACTTAATGATAACAGTAGAGAATGGTCTGGGTGATATTTATTTATAATGCACAGTGTCGTGTAAGCAAATGTTCCCGTATTCATATCGCAGTATAATTTTAGTGAGCAGCGGTAGATAGAAGGCACGCGTCCAGAGCGAACAAACAAAGGGCGCGCGGTCAAGTTTGGCGATTCAGGCGACTAGCCGCGCCGCCATATCTCCACAACTCCACACCGTGCACCGCCGCATTGCGACTCACCATTGTTGCGCTCACCCAAACACCATTATGCAAAATAAATAGCTTTTAGCGTAAGTAATGACTGGGGTAATTATAATGTTAGTATGGAAATTAATGTTTAAAGCCACTATCATCGTGTAACGTTAACGATTTAACTTATGCCGCGGCGAAGTACGATTAAATTGTATCATCTGTTTAACTAACTTATAGTACATGCATCTCGTTAATCGCGCGACACGGATAACAAATTCACAACGCGCGACATTGTCGACACTGCCAGGGGACACGCTTCCGAGGAAATGTGAAAAGTTAGCAACTTAGCTTCTATCTGGAAACTATGCCTCACATCTGCCTTGACGCCGTGCCAAATGGAAAAAGTGGACTTTAATAACTCTGATGTTCCAAATAAGTATGCCACACATTCACTGGTTCGATTGATTTTGTCTTTTTGTTCGAACATAATTGATAAAATGTGGTCAGAGTATTGAGTTGTGAAGTGAAATAAAGCGGTTTTAAAATCGTGGAATGTAATTGGCACTCCGTTTCCAAGGTTCTACCAAGTTGCGAGTAAGTAAGTGGTTAAATGATTCAAGAACAAGATACGAAGAATAATACTTGCACCAAGTGTGTATTTATTTAAGTAGAAATGAGTAAAGTTGAGAGAGAATTCTTAGTAACTCTATTTTTGAATGATGTATTTAACAACTCTGAATGGAAACTATAAAAATCAACGAGAAGAATGAGAATTTTATCTAGGGTTTAGCGGGGGATTTCAGAGATTTATTACGAAACTCTTATCTTCTCCTCGTAAACACTTTACACCTCCAAAGTTTCGAGTGAACAGATAAGTTAATAGATTATTTTTTAAACGCAACTTGAAGTGTGAAGTGATACGTAACTATTTTTTACGAAGGAACCGGTCGCGGCCCAGCAAGTCTGGTAACTTGTCAAACCCGGTTGCCGTGTGCACCTGATTTTTTAAACTGTTAACTTTTTTCAAGTCAGTCTTTCTAATTTTAAAAAGATTTGCATCCAATACTGGCTCCACCGTGATTCGGCGAACCGGTTCAATGTATAGGAGTGGCTTGTGAATTTTTATTAGTTGGAGCTTTGTATTAGTTTGTTAATCCAGTTATCTAAATATCTACTTAATCACAGTCATTGATTGAACTCATAACATCACTGGTTTTGGTAGATGCTTTGCATAATAGAAACGATTAATTCTGTACCTATCAAGCCTACCAGACATGTTAACGATTTCGACGAATGGACTGGGTGAATATCCCTAAATTACGAGAATGGCTGACTCATGGTTTTTTCAATACATATTTTTCTGTAGATGAAGGTACTTCTACTACTTGTGTGTGTGTGCATACACACATACACACACACACACACACACACACACATACACTTCAACCAATTTCGGACTATTATTAGCAAACATTTTGAGATAATCGAACCTGCAACACGTTGCTTAACACTAAAATCTCTTACCCATAGCAAAAGTAGAGCTAACACCAAAAAAATCCACATGAAATGACTGAAAAACAAGAATTCTCACGCACAAAGTCGCGGGCGAGTAGCTATAGCAATCAATATTAAAGTGTTTGTGTTCATATGTAAATTAGTGATTTATTAGACTTAGTTACATAAACACGATTTATGGACTATAAATCAGTACTGTATTAAACGACGGTTTTCGGCTTTTTCGGAATACAATTTTTTGTTACCGCGCTGTGCCAGTGTACCAGGGTAATAGGATAACATAAGTATGCCGGCGGTTTGTTCTGGCTGCGTTTTAAAAGGCTTTGGTTTGTTATTAGCCTTACAAATGTGTGAGCTTAAACCTTGTTTTATGAAAAAAAGAAGGACGGAATAAAAAGGAAAAATATTTCGGGCTTAGCGCTCTGTTTAGCGCAGTACTAGAGCGTCTTATTAAAAATTATGTTAAACAGAAATTTAGAGCGGAAATTACATTCTTGTGTGTACAGGACAATGGCCGGCTTTTGATGTAGTGTTGCCAGTGTCAAAATTAGAATTTATTTCGTGTGTATTCTCTTGTGTATTTTAATGTTTATATACTTTGTATTATGAGTCGGAGTTTTAAACAGATCTTTGTCTTTTAACTAAAACTTAATAAGGAACAAACTCAATTTAAAACATGATACGTGCTTTGAGTTGAGAATGCGTTTTCTTTTCTCTATTTTAGTTAGATTTAGTTAACTTTAGCTATATTTTCTGAATTGTGAGCTTAACAAGACTAGTTAGTTATAGCACCTATAAATATTTGCTTAACTCGTCGAGTACCGTATTTATAGACACAATTAAAGAACAATAGGCCGCGGTCGCCGGTGACCGCTTGGTGTTTGACAGTTTTATCCACAAATTCTACTCAGATTCTACTAATTGTGTGTTACTCAATCACCATAATTTTTTATTTTATTTTATTTAGGAAACAATCACATGAAAACACTTACATAAGAAAACAATAGGTTCAAAAAGACAGGATAGGTTCAAAAGGTTCAAGAGGACAAGATAGGTTAAAAAATTGTATGGAACTCGAATTCCATACATTTTTAAAGTGTAGTAAAAGTACCTACCCACAGTTTACTTTTGTAATAGAATACACAAGTGCATGCAGTCAAATATAAGTTACATTATTTTATGTGGTATTTAAGAGTAGGTTTCGTAATTTCATTTTACCTCTATAACATGCTAAACTACATACATACATAACTCATGGGGGTAGGCAGAGACTAAGGAACGCCAATTACTACGATTCTTACATATCTCTTTCGCTTCATTAACAGTCATCAATCTTTTCATGCATGCTCGTCGGTTAAGGGTACTTTTAATTTGGCCCTTCTTTAATATATCGCCAATCTGGTCACTATATGTCCGTCTAGGGCGCCTTCTTCCGACGGCCCCATTCATATCCGCTCTGTAGACTTCTTTCGTTACTCTACTTTCATCCATCTTTTATACAATATGCTAAACTGTGGTTAAATTACATACATTCACGGATTGAGCAAACTATATTTGAGGTTTAAAGAAAATTGTACAGAGGAATACTTAAAGATAAGATCAACATAAGCTAGAGTAATTTCCACGAGTCATTATTATCAATATCAAGCATTACACGAATCATCACCATCAGCTTGAAGACGTCTACCGTTGAACAAAAGATTTATTATTGACACAAATAAAGCTATGACTTAATTGATCCACACTTTGTGAAACAAATATAAAAACACTAGCGGACCCGACAGACGTTGTCCTGCAAATAATAATATATTATATAAATAACGTAGATACCAACTGCAGCGCCATCTGCCGGGCTGATTTGTGAATCTAAACCATTCCCAGATCCCCTTGAACACACACAAAAAATTCATCAAAATCTGTTCAGTTGTTTGAGAGAAGTTCAGTGACATACACACTCACAGAAGAATTATATGTATAAAGATTTAACTCGTTGAGTACCGTATTTATAGACACAATTAAAGAACAATAGGTTGCGGTCACCGGTGACCTCGCGGTGTTTGACAGTTTAAACCGGGTTAAATAGTTCCTCCATTAGTACACCTACTACAATTACATAGACTTACGTATGTATAGACACATTTTCAATAGAGCTTCATGTTTGTCGAGCGTGCAGGCACTTCTGAACTTTCCTCATTCGCAAGCACCAACTAAGTGCTCACTGCTAAGTTTTATTTGCGTGCATTCATTATACCAGTGACCAGTTGGCTAGCTAGTAGACTTATAACAACATAGGTTTTTAGTCTCGTTGTCTAGAAGAATATACCGATTCCTATATATGAATAAGCTTAGATACTAATTGAGTGGGTTGTTAAGGTTTACATAATATAACATCACGCCTTTTATCCCCGAAGTGGTAGGCAGAGGTGCACATTATGCCACTGTACAATGTAACACCCACTTTTCACTATTTATGTTATACGTTCCATGTATAAGGGGTGAGCCTATTGCCATGTACCGGGCACAATTCCAGACTCCATGCTACTACTGGTATTTTTTTAAATCCAGTAATACTTTGGCTGCCTCGTTGGCCGAGTGGTTGCAAATGCGACTGCTGGGCAAGGGGTCTCGGGTTCGATTCCCGGGTCGGGCAAAGTATTACTGGGTTTTTAAAAATTCTCAGTAGTAGCACGGAGTCTGGAATTGTGCCCGGTATATGGCAATAGGCTCACCCCCTATTACATGGGACTCGTAACATAAATAGTGAAAAGTGGGTGTTACATTGTACAGTGGCATAATGTGCACCTCTGCCTACCCCTTCGGGGATAAAAGGCGTGATGTTATGTTTATGTTATGTATGCAGTAATACTTTGCCCGACCCGGGAATCAAACCCGAGACCCCTTGCCCGGCAGTCGCACTTGCGACCACTTAGCCGACGAGGCAGTCATAAAGACTAAAAATATCATATATATTTTATCTGCAATATCATATATACATAGGTCTATATATATTTTATCTGCATGCCTCATCATCATCATCATCAACAGCCTATAAATGCCCACTGCTGAGCAAAGCCTCTTCTCACACGGAGAAGGTTAGAGCATTAATCACCACGCTTGCTCAATGCGGGTTGGCGATTTCAAACTTATAATTAGAACTTATAAGTTCAGGTTTCCTCACGATGTTTTCCCTTCACCGTTTGTCAGTGCTGTCTAAATAATCTTAGAAAGTACATATAACTCGGAAAAAGTCACATTGGAACTTGCCGTTGGTAGGTTTCGAACCCGCACCCTCATGCATGAGAAGTGGGCGTCTTAAACCTGCATGCCTATCCCTACCAATTACAATGTGCAATTCTTAAAAGGTTATATAAGCGACACTTGTATTATGTCTATCATTCATTTTTTTCTGCATTTAACGACTACATAATCTTTGAATCGTAAAGGTTGTTGCTCACTGTAGCGTAATTGCGTTGGTGTAAAATGATCGAATATTTTTATTCTTTTAGTTTTTAAACATTTACCTTTTTTTTGACTCTACGAAGAACTCTCCACTTTTTTTATAAGTAGGTATGTATACCACTATAACTTAAAAAGTCATGCCTTTTGGAGTTCAGACAGTTGCTGGTCGCTATTCTTTCAACTGAAATAGGTAATTAGGGACCCATATAATAATCAATATCTATGTAGCATTACTATAACTATAAATAAATTTTCGCCATATAAAACCAAGCAGTCGTTATTGTCCACCCGCCTCAATGGACACCAACGTTAATATTCCATACAAATTACATGTCACAGCAGTAGTTACGTGAGAGTGACAACCGACCACGATTTATCTCTCAAATATAATAATACCTACTTACATTAAAAATAATTAACTGGACACATTCACTTAGTAATACGGTAATACGAGATCGAGGTGAAAGTCCGGTCAGACGTCTCAAAATTAGATTGATAAGTACAATCTAATTTGAGTTAAGTATTCGTAGCCATTATAACTTAAGATGGCGTCTTCTATTCTACAAATAGTTTGGCAGAAGTGCAGCTATTGAATGTAACCAAATGTAAGATTTTTTTATCTTTATTTATTTACAAAGTTTTTTCTTATAAGAAAACGGGCCCCCGATTATTGAGTACAAAAAATAACAAAACATATGTAAGATAAAGTCATATATTGTGCCTAAATGGGGAGCAAGCACACATTGGATGTAATCCAGACTTTGTAGTCAATCAGAGAGAATTTTCATAAATCTATATCTAATGTCAATTGGCGATTGACAATAGGCTAATAACGAAAACTGCTGAAAAGTGGATGTACCTTATGTATGTGCCTCTACCTACCCCTCCAGGGACAAAAGGCGTATCGGTATAATCATAATTAATAAGATATTAGGTTTCCGAAGTCATTTTCCTCAAGAGACCCCTTGCTCGACAGACGTTCTTGCACCCAAGCAGCCGTACTTATTTTATTTTATTAAAAAAACATGCGACCCTCATTACCTTTATACTAATACACAGTATTGGTACATACTTATACCATTGACTCATTATAGACGTCGATTACCTAACGTAACAATGTAAATTCCTTTTGCAATAGGTTAGTTATTAATGTATTCGAGGACAGACAAATATGCACATTGTTTTATAAAAACCTTGTAAAGGGCGTGTTAAAGATATGGTAGTGAAGGTATGGTACCTACTATAGGAGAATTAAATTCCAAAAAAATGTGAATGCTAATTTTTGACAAGCATTTCGTGTAAAACAAGTGAATCCGTAAAGCTAGTCCGTAATAGCGTAGCCAATCACTGAATTGTTTTCTCTTACCTACATATTGTTGGCTGAAACCATGTTTGTCTAGTAATGTTACCAGATTATTGTCGAGCTCGATTAAAATTGTAGCCTTTACAAGTTGCAATGAGAGAATCAAGTGTGGGGTAGCCATGCTTCGCACGAAAGGGCCGGCTCGACTTGAATGATACCACGGCCTTACAGAAAGCAACACTTGCGTTGTGTAAATGAGGTTACCAGAGGCCCAATATCCCCCCACCCCTAGCCCTGAATCCCCAACAATCCTCAAATTCCTAATCCCCAAAAGGCCGGTAACGCATTTGTATTCCAGGTGTCCATGGGCGACGTCGATTGCTTATCATCAGGTGATCCGTCTGTTCGTTTACCGGCTTATCCCATAAAAATGAGCAACCCTAATCACTTACCATCAGATTTATCTACTGTTTTACCGCTATCCCATAAATTCTTAACTAATTGAAAATCACTCTTACCTATTAGTATAGTCAGTGCTTAGAAGCGAACAGAAAACTGTTATTAGCTATTCAACTTCTTGTTTGCAGGTACTAATGTAGATTCATATACTTAAGTAAAAATAAATTCCAGTTACGTGCTTTTAAATAGCGTAGACGCTTTTTTACAAGCGAATAACTAAAAGTCACGCGCAAATAATCAAGGGAAAGGCGCATGGTGTTTGCGAGTCTATGGGTTAACAACCCGTCATTACTCGTATGTTATTGCAATCTTAAAACCCATTACGATATTGCTTCATATCGCTACTATCATCAGGAATTATACGTTAGAAGTATTGTCGGCCTATCCATTACAACGCTTGAATGACAACTTATCATTATCACTGCCTTTTTATGTTATTGGGTGGCCAGCAAACCACCTGGGGCCCCATCCTAATAATTTAGAAATTAAGTTTTCAATGCAGATTAGTTGTTGATGAAGTGATTTTATGCTAGAAAACTTACCTAGTAGCTCTAGTAATCTTGTCCTTTCTGTACCTATGTGAAGTCCTCGTTAGGTGCGTTCCATGCTTAAAAGTAATTAAATGTAAACTGCATCAATGCTGAAATAAATATTACCAACAAAGTTAAATCATCTTTCATCCATTTATAAACATACTACAGACCTTCAAACTTCTCTATTTTCTCAAACAAGTATGCTCCCCGTTATAGCAGCAGTTCGAAATTCTTTATTATTTTTGTTACACTCGTCTCCACTGATATTCCATCATATTTCACTAGTATTTTCATTATCTAACGACTATGTTTATATTTTAACGACGATCTCACGTTTAATGGAAACTGTTATAATATATTTTTATAGAGTTTTCTCGAAAATTGAATTTTCAAGGCGACCGTATCAGAGCGCGGGCGCAAATAATTGTTATCACATGTAACTGTCGCCGCTCTAGATACCCGTACCTAGTGCTAAGTGCTGCGACGACACGTATAAATGTAAATAGTGTAGTATAACGGCATTGTCTTGCCGCCATCATGTTTACATAATGTCACCGACTTGCTTATACAATATTTTTTTACTTCACTGTCGAACCAACGATATTCTGTTTGCCTCTTTTTCTTCAAACATAACGCGATACGATCAAGCCAAGTTATTATCCCGTTCCATAAATATCTTGTCTAAATATATTTCATCTGCACAACTTCTAACTCCCACGACGACATTTCTTGGGCGCTGACCTTTGCCCATAATTTCACTGTCATTCATAGCCATTAAAGCCAAAATTGGACTGTTTACAGAAATTTGACCGTCAGTGTCGTGATACAACAGTTAACTGAATTTCCATAGTCGTGGGGGTCGATTATTGAGCAACGATCGACCGTTACGAGCCGCTAAGTTTCTCCTCTACGTTAATTAGGTTTCAATTTGCCCAGACTAATAAAGCGAGCTCAGAGTTTGCTTACTGGAGAATAGCTCCCCGTTAGCGCTGCAAGAAGCTGCTTATTACAGCGCTGAAAAAACTAAGCGGTACTGTTATAACTGCTGCAGTTAGCATAAATACATGTGTAATGTTCCTGGACCACGATCTGACGTCGGTTGTTATGAAATTAAATCTTTCAATTCCACATTTTTGTTTTATGGCCCATTTGACATTAAATACGACTATAATTGTAATGGAATAGATATCTTTGACTCCTGTTAAAGATATCTTGTTTCTCCATTTTCATGTCGGTTTTGATGATGATTATCATCATAACTATTAATTTTATTAATATGAAAGTAGGATTTGGATTGAAAGCAATTTGTTTAAATTGGGTTACCTGCTACATTTGACTCAGTTAAATGCATCACATAGTTAACTTCTTATGAGTATTTTTTTGTGGCCGAAAGAGAGCTATTATAAGTGCTTTCAACCAATCACAATATACTCTCCGACCCTTATTAATTAATACAAAAAATTGATTGATTGTAGTAGGCTCGGCTTTCTGACGCTGCTGTTTAAGCTACTGAATACATATTTGAATTAGTTTTAGATTAGCTACCAAGGCTGAAAAGATGTCGTATATTTATTATTACCTACACTATGGCAATTTTTAAACCCAATCTAAAAACAATTATTGCTCTGCTGTAGATTCTTGAGAACACTAAACGAATGCAATATCATAAGATTCCGAGAAATATGGACCATTCTGGAAATTAAAACTTGTTTTGCAAAGCCACATATGCAATTATGCAAAACATGTTTTTCTTATTAACACACTGTTCATGTTATTTCCTCATGCAGTTTTAAATGCAGGTGCCGTTACCACATCTTATGAACGTGATATCCTTTGAAAATAAAACAACAACCAACGGATAAGCAGATAGGTATTATAGAGTAAAGAAACTCGTTGCATTAAAGAACAAGCGTACTTCGTACGTAACCTATTTTAGAGAGGTTTTCGCCCATAAATAGTCGATATAAAATCTAGTGTCCTCTGCAGACAATCTCTATCAGGGAGTCCTGGTAATTCAGTGTCACCGTCAGAGGCAGGCCATATGTTTCCGACTAGCTTCGATGCTCTTTGAACTTCGAATGCTTCGTAAATTCCGTGGTTTACGAGCCGCGCGACCCGCCCGGTCAAGACGGTGCGATATCATTTTTACTATCAGAACCAAAAGCTGTTTAAATAATGCAGTGGTATTATGGTCGGGCTGCAAGTTGAAATCCGATTGTGGTGCAGATCTACTTTTATTTATGTGTATTGGAATAAGATGCAGATGTAGATTGCAGCTCTGGTTTTGTCGCAAGTAGGGGTATACTTCCTCGTATTACTTCCCAAGATCGATCGGTGCTTAGGTCGGTTCTAGGGGCAAAAATAGCACACGTTTTTCAATAACGATAAACTTAGTATTCGGATCCAAGATTTAGGACCGGTATATGGTAATCGAGATCAGCGTAGGTGGACACGGGACTGATAAAATAGGTAAGGAAAAGTTGGTTATATTACACGCCTATGCCTACCCTTCTGGGAATACGAGGTTAACGTTATTATTACATTTTGTTATAACATTCAATTTCTTGTCTTTACTCCTAATATTAGTGACAGAGTCGTTCGTAAAACGTGTTGTGATAGAACACCCACTTTGAAAGTTTTGACTACTTATCATAACATTCATATTTTATATGTTTACCTTACAGAGGGCAATCTAGTGACATAAGGATCTCACACTCCTTGATCTGTCTCCCCAAAAAGCTAGCCTTTAAAGGTTTCCCCGTCCTATAAAATATTTTTTCAAATAGGTCTATTATATTAAAAAAAAACTCCTTTTTTTAATACTATAACTTAAGATCTACAGTAAGTGAACCTTACCTTACTTTAAAGCCTTACCTTATCATCACTCCTAAATGATGAGTGTCATTTCCAAACTTTTATTTGTCCATAGTACTTGTATTACTACAGACTGCCACGTTGGCCAAGTGGTCGCAAGTGAGACTTGCCCGGCGCAAGGGGTCTCGGGTTTGATTCCCGTTTCGGGCACAGTATTACTGGGATTTAAAAAATTCTCAGTAGTAGCACGGAGTCTGGAATTGTGCCCGGTATATGGCAACAGGCTCAACCCCTATTACATGGGACTCATAACATAAATAGTGAAAAGTGGGTGTTACATTGTACAGTGGTATAATGTGCACCTCTGCCTACCCCTTCGGGGATAAAAGGCGTGATGCTATGTTTATGTTGTACTTATAATACTTACCTTGAAAATCGAATCCAAAACCTCAGGCAAAATATTTCCACTCCGAGGTCATTAGTTCAGTGAGGTTTTCTTCTAAGGTTTTGTTTAATAAATAGATTTATTTACAAACAGTAGCCAGGGCAGCCATGACTTTCTTTCTTTTTTGTGGCGAAAAGTTGTTGGTCACGGTTTTCCTTCACTGTTGACCTCAACCGTAAAAGTATATTTTTCGCTTTCCTTTTCAGCATAACTTTAGCAAGATTGTGAGAAAAATGCGGTAGAATAGAATAGAATAGAATAGAATATAACTTTATTGTACACCATTAATAATACAGTACATACAGAAAAGGAAATGACAAATATAAATAAAAATAATAATGGGCACAAAGGCGGTCTTATCACTTATAGTGATTTCTACCAGACAACCTTTCTAGTAGCGGTAGGTAACTATCAGAATTTTATTTTAATGTTAGATCAAGTTGAGGGTGCCTTTCCACCTAGGATTTTATATACACATAATTGGGTACTTTATTTATTAAAAATATATCTTTAACTGTTCTACTGTTCAGTACAATAAAACATTTAAAAAATAATCACACTTTCATTAATTGATTTTATGACCAACTTAATTTTAATATTTTTCCAGCATTTTTTTAAGAAATAGGTTTGACAGTGTAAAAACTTGACGTCACAATACACAATCCTATACAAAATTCATAGAAAACTATCGTTTTTGACAATTCGAAAAAAGTATTGATATGACTAGAAAAAATAAGTATTGGATTTGACTACCTAATTGGCAAGTACTCAATTCTACATTGTAGTAAAATGGTAGAGAAGAGAATCATAACATTGAATATTTTTTTGGAAAAAATAGTGTTCCCTGTACCTGTACCTATTCTAAAATTGATACCAATGAAGAAACTTTGAATCTTTTTATCTGTATGTAAGTTAAAGTACTGCGTAAAAACCACTGCATAGATTTATCATCAATAATTTAGTCTCAATCGAGACGAATACTATAAATGGGCACTCAAAGGTCTCAAGGTTCGATGACTAGTCTAATCATGAGTGACGTTCAACCCTTAATGGGTTGTGGAGTTATGTGTCAGTCGGTCTACATGAAATACTGACCTTTAACCAAATCTGATTAAGATTGCTTATAGATTAGCTTTATACCAATTGATATTCATAAGATTTTGCTTGATGTATCTTATCGTCCAAAGAGTTGTAGAAAATAAAGGTATATAGAGATAATATAATTATTAGGCTTTTGTTATTTACAGGGGTTAATAGAAAAGTGTCTACAAATAATAATAAATGTTTAGTAGTAAGCGATGAGTTTATTAACTAAAAATCGCGGGTTACTCACGTGAATATACTGAGAAAAGCTCTACTAGTTTCGAACCACAGAGGGGTTCCTCCTCATGAGCAGCGTGCGCGGTCGCGGCGATGTCGCGCAGCCTACTGACATCGCCGTGGTCATCATCAATCATCATGTGGTTCGAAACTAGTAGAGCTTTTCTCAGTATATTCACGTGAGTAACCCGCGATTTTTAGTTAATTTAGTATGTCTCACGATGAGTTTATTGCAGAATACAGGCACAAATCCAAAATGTCTAGCTTTTCTCTTAATAAGCAGTTTAATACTCACTTTAAAACTCACAGATTTGCATGCTAAACTTTTTTGCTTCAAATAGTCGTCCAAAGTGATAAATTATCCGCCATTTTTAATTTAATTTGATTGACAGAGCAGTTATTTCGTGGCATGAAGGGCGATTTCGTAGTTCAACTTGACTTTACAGCTACGGGTGACCAACCTGCGTGTGACCGCTCGTCGACACACATTAGAATTTCTTGTAGCCTACATACATGATATAAATATCTTTGGATTGAATGTCACAACAATGTTATTGTTTGTAAATACATAAATAAATAATAAAAATCCAAGAGATGTATAAAGAATCGTCGAATTACATTATGGTCGGGTAAAATACCAGAGATTCGAGTTTATGTGGCCAAAGTAAATAGAGTTATTTTTTGCTATGCCACCCGCGGTCTCTCACTCCATCTGATTCGGCGTTTATAGCGGGGATAGTGCGAAAAGAATCGTAAAATGCTCGATAAAAGCTTTTATCGCGTCCACACTTCAGCGATTGCTTCCTCTTTCGTTTCGTAATTCAGTCATGATTACCTAAATTCATATTACCTCAGGCGCGATATAAACGATTTCAGAAAAGGTATTGTACTCAACTTTCAATAAGTTGAAAAATAATCTGAATCAAACACAATATTTTATAGCAATAAAACCCATTAAGGATAATTTATATCGCCCATTTTAGAAGATAATTCGCCCATGAACGCTCCCGAAGGCATCCCAAGTCACGACGCGATCTCGCTCAGCTCCAGGGAGAGCCGCTAACCTCGTTACTTACCGATACGACTTCGACTAGATTTTGCAAGCGAGCAATGACTCTGTAATTCATTATCGGCGTTGCAACCGGCGGCGGAGCTCCGGCGCGGCGACGACGCGGCTGCGGCACTGCAGCGGCGCGGTTGGCGGCAACCCGCGATCATTTGTGCGCACTCGTGATTACGGCTACGCTCAATGGGAACCGATTTCCTCTCATACACTCTCATTGAGCGCCACTTTCTGAACGCATTATCACGCTAAACTATCACGACTATAAAACAGGGCTTCCTTAGCTATTGCAATTGGATGTGCAATTTACAACATCCGTGGTCCTTTACCGGTTAAGCAGGCTGGGAGCTTCTCAACGGAAAGTTAATAACTGCTGTTAAGCGTAAGCCTTCAATTTGTTAGAAGGTGATAGTGTCTAGAAAATGTGAAGAAGAACCCCAATTAAGTTAATGATAGCCTTGATTTTCTCTTTGTTCGGGTTTATTATCTTATTATACGTGTTTGGAATAAAACGGTTTTGTGAAGTTTTTGTAGCTGTGTTCATACGTTTACTACAAAAAATACTTAAATTGATGTCCAGTCTGTGTTGTCTACCTTCATACATAGACACATAGGTTTCCAATGCATCAGTTACAGCGACATAAATTTCCGAGTGCGTTCACGTTAACAGAGCGGATGTCAGGAGATGAAAAATATAGTCGCGTCGGGTGAGGGCGGCGCGGCGGCGGCGATGCGGCACGGCGGCGGCGGCGGCGCGGGCGGCAGTCCGTGTCAATGCGACTGATTGCGAGCTGCACCGCGGACTGAATCAACCCGCGCACACAATGCCTCATTTGCATGCATACACCTCTACATACGTGCACAGAACAATTTTATCAATGATTAAGCTCAAGCTCCTGACGCATCTTGGATGTCTGTCCTGTCAAGAATCAGACTATTTATGGGAGGATGTTTTTCTTTACATCCACTTGTTTGAAGAGTCATCATTCGTCCATCAGTCATTCTTTACGGTTTTAGGTAGTTTGGAAAGTTAATTTAGTTGTGCCCGCCCTCTTAAATGAGAAGTGTGCTTATATTAATTAATTGAGGCAAACATCCCCATAGTTCCCCCTCCGTTGATTGCGTCTGCAGAGTTCGTGTATCATGTAACACGCACGCCCTCTCTGTGCAGGTATATCAGCTAATATGATTATGGAGCAAGCGAATCTCTGCGCGTGATATTCATATAGGATTATTTTCTAACATTAAGCCCGACGTGACTTGTGCTGAATTGCTCGGTTAAAGCAACAAGTACATCTGTGTATTTGTCTTTAATAATAGCGCCATAGATTGCGTCGCTTGCAGGCTCACATTGTGGAATAACATCAAATTGTACTTAGCTTAGGACCGTTTAAAGCGAAGTACTGGTTAATGTTAAATAGAGCGGGAATGAAGGGAATTATTTGTAGTTGGGCGATTTCGATGAGGGTCGGTTCGTATTTGCTCGCGGCATCACGCGCTGGTAAACCGCGCCTTAACGCCGCGCTACGCTTTATGTGTAAGAGAACGATTTGCGTTTACCGACTGTTGACACGCTCGAGAACCATTCGTACTTTAAAATAAATGAGACCCTAATTGGAAAACTCCAATTTAGATTGTTTGCAAAGTCCCTTGTTTAGCACAGTTGGCAATTTTATTGTCAGGACGACCGAGTTATTTATTTTTCATTTCCGTCGTAATTACTTGTGTCGCCTTACTAGTGACTGGTTAGTGGTTCATGTTGCGGTGAGACATTCCCTATAGAAGAAGTTTTAACTGCACCATTGTATTCTAATCACGTTTTGATATAACTATTTACAACATTGTTTCGATGACAATTGCGTGTTGTTTAGTAGTTAATTAGTTGTCCTAAGTGTGGCATTTTATGTAGCAATTAGTGTTAAGTTTCGTGTCCAATATAGGAGTCCTACTTTCGAAGGCATTCGGCTTGGTTGTTTGTGAACCGTTTGATTATACTAACAATAGTTTGCTTTCTATTGCAGTCCGTATTCAATTGATTGTTGCCTCGTGGCGAAGCGGCGCGGCCACTTCAGTAGCACCTCTATAAGCATGCTCATTACTTGATAAGATCTTATCCCGTTCTATACTAATCGCAATGAATTTTCCATCTAAAAATAGCGTTTTAATGAAAGAAAGTGGCTGGTAGCGTGAGAAAATCGTATTCACTGCTAAACAATGAGTTAAAAACAATAGATAGCTACAGCATTATTACACGCGTAAAATACGAAATATTCTCATGAGTATTGTTATCAATAAAAGGTGTTTTTAATATTATTTTTGCGTCGAATGTTAACATTCACACGACCCTGTGAATACTGAATACTGGAAGTAACAAGACCAGTCGGACGACTACAAGATTTCTAGATTTTTAATTAGCTTGTGAATGGAAGATGATCATTATAATTTAATTTCCGATGCTATTATATAGGTAGACACGTAATAAATATGGATTCTAATGTACCTGTTTTGTAAGTCTAAAATCGAGGACACTGGTTAATAACGTCAATTATTTTCTAAGATATCAATATTTGTTTAGAAATTTATGTTTTATTAAGACTGGCAGGTGACAGTTAAGTTGCTTATTATAGTAGACACATTTCCGATAACTTTAAATGTGTAATGGGTAGCTATTATCAGTTACAAGCTTCGTTCGTCGTCTCCATGGGAATTTTGCATTCTTTCTCACGTATATTTTTATGGTAATTGCTACTAGCCTTAGGGCTGTGGCGTGATGTTAGTTATCCTATAATCTTCTGCTTTAAATACATCACATAACATATAACATAACATCACGCCTTTTATTCCCAAAGGGGTATTTTTTTTTTTTTTTTTAAGGGGGGAAAATCATCGATAAGGGGGGAAAATCATCGAATGACTGCTCCCGCCTGGGTGAGGCGGAAGGGAGTGTCAGACTCTTACTGACTAAAAACCACCCCGTTCCTTCTCCTGCCCGGTTACCCGTTAGGTTCTCCGCGACTCCGAATCGGCATCGGCCCTATTGGGCCCCATCTGTGGTGGTCTGATGGCTCTTTGAGGCGCGCGCGGAACGCGACGCGCCGTACGCTCGGGTCTGTTTCTGGTCGGACGGGGAGCCACCCATGCTCGCCGTCCGCAGGCCCGCGCTTACGGTGGCCGGAGATCGTCCCGCGATCCCCGACGCCCGGTGTGTCCTTCGCGATGGCTGGGTTGCGAGGAGGCAGCGCTTCGCTGCCTCACGCGTCCCGCCTCCTCCTTAGCCAGCATGACTGCTTCGCAAAAGGAGGAGACGGCATCCCAGTCCCCCTCGCTCCGCATCATGGCCTGCACTAGGCCCGGACGCGAGAGGTCTCCATCGCCGATCACTTCCCTGAGGGCACGGCGGTGCTCAGCCCACGCAGGGCATTCCGCAACAGTGTGTTCCACCGTGTCCTCAGGATGGTCCTCGCAGTGATGACACCCGGGCGTTTCCTCCCGCCCCATCAGACACAGGTACCTCCCGAAACTTCCATGTCCGGTGAGGACCTGCGTCAGGCGGTAGGTGAGGACGCCGTAGCGTCTCTCAAGCCACTCCTCAAAGAGGGGACTTACCGCTGCAATGGCAGCGAGCCCATCCCAAAGGGGTATAGGTGCACATTATGCCACTGTACAATGTAACACTCACTTTTCACTATTTATCTTATGAGTCCCGTATAATAGGGGGTGAGCCTATTGCCATATACCGGGCACAATTCCAGGCTCCGTGCTATAATTGAGATTTAAAAAAAACAGTAATACTAATACAGGATAAAATGCGTGATGTTATGTATGTTATGTATGTCTTTATATGTTAATTCGGAACCACAAAGGTGTTGATGTGTTCTACATTAATTTGTTCTGTAATAGAACCAATATGGAACGATGCCACAATGTTAGGTTGTAGGGACTTAATAGAGAATCGAATTATTATTGTGTAACTGTTGTAATAATAACGACATAACGTAGTAGGTAAGACATGATATAACAGAACTTTATGTTACGTCTACAATAGGTCTAATCGTCTGTAACAATAGAGTCAATCAAAATTCTATGTAATTTTCGAAAAAAAACTATATGCTAATAAATATTTAGGTACCTGCACTCGGAAATTATACCTAATTATGAATTACTGGGTTAATATTATGTAATAGTGTGTTTTTTTAAATTGTCAGGAGTAACACGGAGTCTGAAATTGTGCCAGGTATATGGCAATAGGCTCACCCCCTATTACATGGGACTCGTAACATACATAATAGTGAAAAGTGAGTGTTACATTATACAGTCTACTTCGTCCATTTCGGGGATAAAAGGCGTTATGTTCACTAGGAAACCATTTCGAATCTTTCTTGGGTGTCGCAATTGTATTATGTGTATGTTAGTATAATTGTAAACGTACCCACGACACAGAAGCAAAGACTAGTGCGAGGCAATAATTAAAAAAAAAATGTGACCACTGAACAAACGTATCGGTACCTATAAAACCTACATAGTGAGAACCATTAAAAGCTTTCAATAAATGCCAAAATAACACGAGAATGTAGGAAGTTGTTTTAACTATCGGGTCACCGTGTTAATTGTTGCCATAAGCAATTACTTTATTGAACCGTGTGTTTCACGTAACATATCATCGAACTTGTAACACCTATAAACAGTACCTACCGTAAATTCATAGTATATGTATAGATATATTATATTTATTTGTGCTCATATGGTAATAGTGTTACTTATATAACACATTAAACGCCATAGGGGTCACCGATGACCGACGTTAAAGATGATTTGCCTTCATCAGTTTTCTATTGGCAGTCAGCCTTAACTATCGCATAAAAACAGTTGTAGACAAAAGTCTTCTCTAACGTACCACTTCAGCAGTAACCTGCCTGCCAATTAAGATGTTGACACTACGCCCCGGGTACGTCGCGGAGAACCTAACGGGTTACCGGGGCTCCGGCTCGACGTGCAGGAGAAGGAACGGGGTGGTTTTTAGTCAGTAAGAGTCTGACACTCCCTCTCGCCTCACCCAGGCGGGAGCAGTCATTCGATGATTTTCCCCCCTTAAAAAAAACGCCCCGGGTACAATTTAGTTTCATTTTATCGATTGTCTTACCTACCCCATATAGGCAATCTTTTATTTTACCCGCACAGCAAACAACAACGTTGCTAAAAACCATAACATCACGCCTTTTATCCCCGAAGGGGTAGGCAGAGGTGTACATTATGCCACTGTACAATGTAACACCCACTTTTCACTATTTACGTTATGAGTCCCAAGTCCCATGTAATAGGGGGTGAGCCTATTTATATTGCCAAAAAATGGTACCTATAAAGAATCTAATTTCGTGATACTTAACAATAATTTTAATTGAAAATCAATTTTACTTTTATTCCATTTTTAATGTGTCCCTTTGAGGACTAACAACTGAATATATAAGATTTTCCTTACATAAATACATATATTGACAAATTGAGCCACCATAAAGAAACTACTAGACAAAGAAGCTGGTCGTGTTTTATATTTTGTCTAGTATGTACAAAAAATCATAATATTATTGTATATTTCCAGGTATCAATATTCTTTCTAAAATTATTAATTTTGTTCACCTATGTATTTGCAAAAAAGTAAATTTGGGAAAAAAATATTATAAAAAAAAACTATGAACGTTTTCACTATAACACCATTTATCTACAAACCACCATTTATGCAAACACACGAATCCATCGTAAAAATCCATCAAAATACAAAAATATAAAATTCAATAAACGTTTTTTCTGTAGTACCGAACTAGAAAGCACCGTTGTTCAATTTATTTACAAATACTATTTGAACATTTATGATAATTTGGATGCATCGATACAAACGCTGTTGTTGACTAAAAGCGTCAATACATGTTTATGGTTCCCAAGTTACGAACACACAGATTATATTATACACACACACAATATTGTTAACGATAGGAATCAGTGACTCTGACCTTTCGCGCGGTTGTCATAAAAGTCCAAACAGTTACTTAACTTCGCTTCCTCTGTAGCGTTGGAAGTTAGGGTTGAATAAAAGGTATACGACTGATTAGTCTGAAGGTCTAGTTTATTGTGTATCAATACGTAGTATACATGGAACAATATTGATTAATAAGTATTAATGAAAATAAGGCTGTTTACATACCTACACTAGACCTAGAATCTAACGGGTTACCGGGGCTCCGGCTCGACGTGCAGGTGAAGGAACGGGGTGGTTTTTAGTCAGTAAGAGTCCGACACTCCCTCCCGCCTCACCCAGGCGGGAGCAGTCATACGATGATTTTCCCTCCTAAAAAAAAAAACACCTTGTCCACCATGTTTGTTTCTAGAAATTTCTCAACAGCACCAATCAACTTGGAACTTCCTTAGAAGTAATGATAGCACTATAAATCTTATTGCATCCCTAACAAACACTGTCGACTATACCTAGTTTGTTGCTGTCACTATGATATATTTCCAATACTGTTCATTCCATTTCTTTTATTTCTGAATGCAACACAATACGCGTGTTATTAGAAAGATATTACGAAAGAATTCCATGCGGCGTCTCTCGTGCGTAGTATTATGTTCATCAACTACATCAAAGCATTGTTGTGTAAGCACTCAGCCGGCACCAACTACACTTGATTGGTACAGAAGCAATAGTAGTTAATTATATACGGAACAATATAGGTAATTATTATGACAGCCCTCGGCTATCGATATCATAAAATATGGACCATGCCGTCTCTATACAGCCGTGCAGCCGTTGCAGCAATATCATTTGACAAATGTCACAGTTCCTAATTTACGATCATTGTTAAACGATTTGCTCTTCAAATCTTATTTAACTGTGACACAGAAATGCTTTTTACACACTCTCGATCTGATAAAAACCGTCTCTCAATAATTCAATCACTTCAATGCACGAAAAAATGAAAAATTCAAACAAAACACTATCACACAGTCGCAGACCGAGCAACTGTGTCAACGTGGCTCTTTAGTTTTATTTTTTCTTTTATTATTGGCAAAATAAGGTTCGACACGATGTTTCCATTTTATTTCTCTTGAAAATAATATTTTTATGAAGTTGTCTCCGATATTGAGTTGAATCGCAGACAATAAAGAGAACAAGAAAGTGCGACGTTGGTGTCCTCTGTTGGCACGAAGACGACACTTCAATCAGCCTTAATGTCAGGTTATGCAAAACAACGGAAATGTCAGCTTACAGCCACCCATTGATCACGGCGCATCGATTCCCGCACTTTTAAAGTTGCGCAATTATTATTCTCCAAGGTTTAATGCTTTTGCTACGGTAGGTCATTGAATCTCTACAGCATCATATTATTGTATCAGTCATTAGAATTATAATTTCCAATTCGTAATAGCTTCGTAACCAAGTTATGCTTAAAAACTATGATTATAAAGGACAGTAAATTTGAAATAACTGTCAATTACAGGAGTCATAGCGAAGTTGTAGACCGCCATTAAATCGTAGTCAACTCAGTGTATGTCGGTTATATGTTTAATTGATTATAAATTATATGTTGAGAGCAGCTTAAAGCGAAGAAGTAATGTTGTCTGTGATTACTTATTAGTTCCAGTATCTGCGTCAATAAAAACAAATGTGCATACGGTGTTTGAGTTCGAAGCCAAAGTACTCAACACAACACTGAAACAGAATTAGTTTCAGTCAAGTGTTATTACAGTGCGTAATACGCTCATTTGTGCGTACAGGCACACTGCACACTTGAGCAAATAACGCCCTTTTTAAAGTGAAATTGGTCTCCGGAGGCATTTCGTTTGCTCCAAAGAGGTCACAAACGTGTCCGACAAAGGAGACACGTGCGTGTATTTTATAGTTAGCGTTTTAATGCGAAATCCACGCGCTCGCGCCGCCTAGACAATTACCAGGCTATACACAATAACAAAAATCAATAGTAGAATAGGCATTCATCACATAGTTTACATATTGTGTGATAATCGTGGATGAACTGGTTATAAACGCTTCCACGGAATTTTTTAAGTTACCAAGCGCCGCGGTCAACGACTCCTAGTATCAACAATGCCAGCTAGGTTTATAACTCTACTTTCGTGAACACCATTCTATTTATAATAGGTATGTGCCACAGCTTCTAAATTTCTTGTAATAAATAAAGACTAAGGTGAATAAAACACCCAAAACTATTAAAAGGCAGTGAACTTAATACCATAATCCACAATTAAGTAAAGCTACTATCCCACATTCTGCATTCATTATCCACCACTAAAGCCAGTGTAATGAAGTAGATTAAACCCTGTTACCCCTTACCCGACTACCCGCAGTCGTGTTCAGTACAAATTAGCAAATAATTTCACTAATGAAAGTGCGATGGCCCCACCGCGCTCACTAATTTATTTGTACCTGTGTAACGGCGGTCGAATGTTAAATGCTCTAGTTATGAGCCTAGTACAGTGATTCGGGCAATTGAGCCTTTTCATCGTGAACACGGGACATGCAAGGCGATGGCGTAATTGTGACAATGTCCTCGAGCCGTGTGAATTATAGATGGCTGGCACGATATCACTGAAAAAAGCAACGACTTTCACCCACAATTTTATTAACAGGTGCGACGGCGGCGCGGCGGCTACTTATTTAGACATGCGCGTAATGAAATAACACGGAGCTAAGTAATTACACACTTACAATCTAACGCGTAATTTCGAAAGTGACAATGTTTAGAAATCGATTTGCGTTTAGATTGATTGATTACAAAACACTGCAGCGAAATATTGACAACGCAGATTACCTACGAACTAAATTACTATTACTATAACAGGAAAAATAGATTTAGTCTACATTTCGACATTGTCTGTATCAGACTCTAATTCAGTTCGCCTTGATGCAACAATAAATTGTATAAATTGGACACGGTATCGGAGAATACTGAATAGTAATACGGGTTGACAGCAAATCTCGTATGTCGAGGTAAATTGACAGGTATGAGCGGTGCTAATCACTGCGACGTCGGCACTCGCCTGCCTCCCGGCGTCCCTCGGCCAGCCACACCGTCCGAACATTTACATAATGACATTACAATTCATGACAGAGTGCAGGCCTAATTGCACTAACTTTATTTTGTACTATTCCACCTAATTACTAATGCAATTGGAATATGAACGCTTCAGTACTTCGCTCTCTATGAAAATTGAAACCTGAATATAACATTGGCACTACCAACTTGAGCTTCGAAGAAATAAAACTTATTCATGAGTTGTCAAACTTATCCCATAATAGAAATATCTTTGGCGAAATATGCAAATCTTGCTGAAGTAAAGACGAACTTTATTTCTCACATCCCTAGGCGTTACATAATATCAATAATACCGATGACGTCACACGTACGGCACAGTAATCGTATTTACAATGGTTTCCCACGTCGTTAACGTCAGTATGAAAATATATTTTCTATCAATATATATCTAATCTCGACGGTTGTCGGCTCGGCGCAGGAGCGGTCTTTGGATCCAGTTTTTCTAGCACTCGGGAATGCAGTCCATTGCACCTGCCGTACAACTACTACCTTGAAAATAAATCGTAATTGATAGCTTACTAATCAAAACAGCTCAGCTTTATAGCTGCGGTGAATAATGTAACTGCTTTCTAATGTACCGGCTGATAAATAACATGCTATGTTTTGGACAGTATCTATTACCGTAGTGTAATCAATTTAGATGTATAAAATTAATTGAACACATACGTCGCTTGTCAAGCCCATCACATTCTTATATGTCAAGCCCGAGCTTTCGGCTTGGTTGAACTTTGTAATAAGAAAGTAATAAACAAGAAAATTTTTGAAACTAACAACACTTTTATAACTGCTGAAAATGTTCTAAACTTAACTTTAACTGCTGAATTTCATGACCAAAGTTAGCTTTGTAATAATTCATTTGTAAAGGAGTCGATACTTAAATGTTTAGAACTACAACAATAAAAAGTCGGAGGGCACTTTATGAGCGAGCCTTGAACGAAACTAGTTGTAAATTGGTTAAACATTAGCGTCGCGTGCGACATCAATACGTAATAAATACACCTCACAGTCGGCGAGCTTGTGTCGAACAGTGAACATCATTGAAGCACACCAATCGAACGCGCCCTGAATATTACTTGCGTGCCACACAGACTACCATTTTCTGTCTACAAAAATGTTCATACTATTTGCGACACCGAACTTACAAGAAATAGTTCACATAAAATTTCCCACCGAGAGCTCTTTGTTCAAACAATAATTTTAAACGTTCTATCAAAAAGCCCCCGTTCAAAGATGTAATCAAGAAAACTCAGTTGATGCTCCTGTTTTTGAAGAGCACGCGAACTGGAAGAGGGCAGATAAGGAAAACAGTATATCAAAGAAATTAAAAGTACATTTGGTAGGTGTCGGTTGGCTTACAAGGAAGAGAAACCCACGCCTTGGGTATAAACGTTTATACAAAATGTTGAACTGTGGACTAAAGGTACTTGCCAAAGGCACGGCAGTACCTACAGTATACAAAGTGCACTAATTAATTTCAATGCAAATAAGGAATCAGAGCGAATAAACTGCTTATTGTCTGAAGGATACTAACACCAGCCTACGCAGAACTGTTTCAAGACAATACTAATGTTCTACCCACACAAACTTGGGTGTTTCAAACAAACTAACATTCGCCAAACTTCACAATGGCAAAGGTAAACAGGATTCACCATTGTTTTAACTTCAGCCAATAAATGATTGTAATCTTTGTCGACTGAGCAAGTTTCGAGACGAACTTTTAATTAAACTTGAGATATCCACAAGTTATTTCGCATTACATTTGCTCGTTTGCACAGAAAAATATTTTACTTACTGTGTGTACCTATCGCATTTACTATCGTATTGACCTCCCAATAGCACCTATATTAATGTATAGGTATTAAAATCTTTCCACGCTTCGCATTTATATCGAGTAGGAACGCATCTCACCATCAAATCAAGTAGATTACGAAGCGCTTCAAAATCACGATAGTTCGTGATTTTGAAAAGCAACAGAATGTGTAGACATCATCACGATGTCAGTTAGAGGAACCTCAGACAGACTGCACAATTTATTACCTAACAGACTTACTTATTTGTGGCGCGTTTACAAATTCAAGGGTTATAAAAAGTATTCCTCGAAACACCGCGTCATTTCCGTTGCGGTCGCTGCACTTGCGCACCTGGATTAAGTAATTCGCCAACACAGCAGAAAGTGGAGGTGGTATATTAAGTTTTCCCTCGTGAATCAACTGCTTACACGGTACCGTGATTGCGTATACATCCACTCGATGAGGAAAGGACGGAAACCCGCAGAGACCGGAATGTGTTAGCAGGATGTATCGTTACATCACGATGGAGAGTAAGGGTCAAATCACAAGTTCGATTTCAACATTACTTTTGCAAATTCTTGTTCCTATTCTATCAATTCAAGTAAATAAATAAATAAACAAAGTAAACAAAGGTTTGGATAGTTATATAGTTATTAATTGTTCAGTAACGACGGATGACAGTACGAAATAAATCAATTAAAATAAATCAGAACTAAGCAAGGATTACAGGGCTTAATAAACTTGTACGAAAGTCTCCAATTTCTCTTAGTAAGTCTTGTGTCAGGCCCGCGCCGCGCTCGGCAAACACCGCCAAGCCCAACCAAGTTTCCCGAGAGGCGTGACATTCATATTACAAAAGTTATAGCTCAATGAAATATGTGGTAAGTTAGTTTTTACCACTTCCAAATCCTCGTATCCAGCGTGACTTACAACAAAAACTAACTCCAGTAAAATTAATTTGATGATATTACCTACAAGCATTTCCGCTTCAAGTGATCCGATTGCGACGTCCGTTACAATATTATCCAAAGCGGTCGTTTTGTAAATTAAAAGTCAGAAACTACCGCATTGGAAGAGCGCGGTAGGTAAAGTTGTACTTTGTAATTTATCGTGACCTTAAAATTAAATCTGAAACTGGATTCAAATCACACAGAGTAATTAAGCGTGTAATGTTACGAGATATTCCGCGCCCTCATTGCTTAATTGCTTATAGCTATTTTAATATGAGTATCAGTAAACGGCCATACGCAGCTTGTGTGGACCGCTCTGAATAAAGTGCTGT
The DNA here is from genome assembly GCA_902850265.1 of Spodoptera littoralis. NCBI lineage: Eukaryota > Metazoa > Arthropoda > Insecta > Lepidoptera > Noctuidae > Spodoptera > Spodoptera littoralis. Next base: position 9,955,015 of record LR824533.2, read on the forward strand.
CATACTGTGTGTATTTTACATATTATTTAACTAATCAAATTCTGGGCGCGTGTGTCAACTGATGATAACAGATGGCTGCTTCGAGTTAATCGCGTGTGTCTTTTAAGGCCACATGAAAGGCAGTTAGAAACCAAAGCACGGCGTCATTATCTTGCGAAATTGTGACACACACAGTGTTCAATACGCACACATTAGCAATTTTTAAAGCTCAGTGATAATAGGCTGCGTGAAAGATCATCGCTTGCGGCTTGAGGCCAATTTAGATGATAGGCCTAATGAAACTGTGTTGTTCAATGGGCTTATGTGTTAATAGTGGTAAGTATTATGTTAAGAAAACTAAAGATTATTCGTACGTATTATGTCCTACTTTTACAACTTTACAACACAGTTTAATCTTAGAAAGTCACACACAAAAGGATATCTTTAACATGCATGCAAGTTGCAGCGTATTTTTTTAAGGCGGGAAAGTCATCAAATTACTTCTCCCGCCTGGGTGAGGCGGAAGGGAGTGCCAGACTCTTACTGACTAAATACCACCCCGTTCCTTCTCCTGCACTTCGAGCCGGAGCCCCGGTAACCCGATATGTTCTCCGCGACTCAGAATCAACACCAGGCCTATTGGGCCCCATCCGTGGTGGTCTGATGGCTCATTGAGGCGCGCGAGGTACGCGACGCGCCGTACGCTCGTGGGGTTGTAGCGTATGGTCATAATTTAAGATGTCAAGCTACCTACTTGTTTTATGGTCGAATTTTATTTAAAAAATAAACATCAGCATTCCACACAAAACGTTTTGGTTGACATGACATTGATTTCGTAGTAATTCCACGTAACAAGTTTCAGTAGCATTAGGTATTTGTCTTGATTTCAACGACAACACACCATAGGTATGTGATATATGGAAGTGAAATATCCACTATCATTATAACCACACAATTTCATGAATGTACTTATATTAATAATCGGTTTTATGTATGTCATGTGGTGAAATTATGTGACCGTGACTATTGATCCCCATAAGTTAGTCCCACTCTACTTCGTACCGAAAAGTATTAGTAATAATCTGTAGTTCCAGAATAATGTTAACAATATTCTAAAGAACATAAAGTAACATGAACATTCGCTGAACATATCCACAAATCCCCTGCACTTAGAACACCATTTTGAGTAATCTTGTAACGATTTCCAGACACTTTGTTATCTAGCTTGCAAATAATGATAGTGCGTTCTTGGCCTTATGCGAATTGGAATGGATAACACGATTGCGTGACCCACATACGAACGATCACCAACTATTGTTACTTACAAAGCTGTCGTATTTTGGACCTCCGTATTAGTATGATGATAACGACACAATATACACTCTGTTGGCTGCAGGTCCGACTACCGTGTAGGTTTAAAAATAATGTTATTTAAATACAAGACATGCATTCATGATGCTACTTATCCACTACATGTCTGTAAGTAAACGATACAACGTTCTGCAAAGATATAAAACCATTTAGAAAACATTTAGTTACATTGTAAGACGTTAAACATAAATGAATGTTTGTCAGTAAGTAATAAGTATGTATTAAAACTGTAGGCAATCTTCGCAATATTGTCGACAAGTTTTTTTGGTTCATTAATTCCAAGGTTATTTATATTAACATACATAACAAATAGCTAATAATATTAACAAAATAAAGTTAAAATTTCCGCTTCTTTTTCCTTAATACCAATAATAGAAAACAGAATTATTATTATTATTGAAGCGGCCATTCATAATATATTATGCTAATACTGGTGACACTGTCTTATTAACATAGTCAGTGTCAGTGATAAAATGTTGATGATTACCATAATACATTTTTTGTGTCTTATTCGTGGTATCAAAGGCGCCATTTCGCCAAACGTGCTTTATGATATACTGAGTGCAAAATGATCGAGTTTATAAAGAGAGAGAGTACGTATCTCGATCAAATGGTTTGTGTGTACATGTGTTCATCTCCCGCACTTACGATGCTGTAGGTATCCTTAACGAGTTTATAGACCTATCACGAACAAACCGGGTCACGCTTGTGCTAAAAATAAACATAAAATTGTTTTAATCCAATGTCTACAGCGTTTTTGCACGGGATCGCGCGGCAGTTAGTAATAGCGCGTTGACGGCATTACCTCCCTGGATTATGACCTACATTTAATACTTCAACGCCTACTTTACCGATCATAATATTCTCATGTTTTTATACTCATGACATTTTCAAAACACGACGTAGACACATCAAAGTTATAGGTACGTTTATGTATTAGACTGGCGGTGATCAACCGTCCCGTCGTATATGTAATGTATGTCTATCTACAAACTAATTTGCCTGTAAATTGTTAGGGTGCGATGTTGTTTTAGCGAAGGGTGAGGCTAGAATCATTAGCTAAGATTACCTTAAAACGTTGGACGACCTAACAGTGGAGGACGCAGAATAATCAAATTGTTATCAGGGAGTCCCACGTCTTGCGTTAGTCGTTTGTAGTAATATCGCTCCATATATGCCGAGACACGCGCCACTGCGCACCTTATATTTATGTAACGTGTATAAATCTAACATATTTAAATGCAAGCTCTTTGACGCGAAAAGTCGGCTGAAACCTCAAGTGCTGTAGTGTAGAACATGTGTTGGTTGCTACCCCTCGGGTTGTTTACTTAGGCCTTACACATAATTTACTTTAGTTCTGTTTGCTTAGTAATTACAGGAACGGACGTCTAAGGTTCCATGTTGTAGTTCGCAATTAGTTCAAAATGCGCGTGTAACAATATCTGTGCGATACGGTATGTATTTACACGAAACACGTTTGAATTGAATGCGTAGGCTGTGTTCAGCTTAACACATTCGAGGATTGTCGCTGGTGACAAGTTCCCCTACAGACACACCATAAATCGTATTAGGGCTTTGCACACAGCTTAAGTCGACGATCAGACGTTGTCAACATTAATAAAGATTTTGTGCGTGATGTTTTACGATAACTTCAAATCAATCTTCTAGAAACACGTGTTAAACAAACTTGCGTTCTATTGTCCCTTAAAACATTTCAGAAATATTAAAAGTAGCTTTTTATTGGACCTACATCCGATACAAATGAAGTCATAATAGCTACATATTATAATGTATGGTAACTTTAAGTATTTCGAAAAAGTGCTTTAGGAACTAGGTTTTTTAATTAACGGTTGATATATCAAACTAAATACGTATTGAATTGAATATCTCATATTTTGTGCCGATGCCTGTAATTCTAGTCCATTAATTGAACACCTGGATTGACAGATCCATTCATGTTATAGTAACTAGTGTGGATGTAGAATGAACTTTTGCAAAGCATTGAACAACTTCCGAAGCAATCGGGTAAAATCAGGCTCTACTTTCTTACCTACTTTTGATTATTTACCTAGTACTAGCGAGAAATTTCAACCCGTCGAGCGTCCGCGTTCCTTATGATCCAACGGGTGCACACGTGACATTTGGAGAAAGAAAGAAATAAAGAAAGAAAATGCATTTGTTTGGCCATTGGCACACGAAAACAAGGATCATTACAATAGAAATAAAAAATACAGTCAAAATAAAAACAAAACATTAATAACAGATTTTATAAAAGAGAAAGCAGCATGGAGCATTTTTTCTTATGATCCACCGGGTGCGCATAAGGACGCGCGTGGGGTTAAGTAACAAGTTCCAACCAATTTCATGTAACAAGTCAAGTTAAGGACAAATTTTAATAAAGGACCTTCAAAAAAAGTTAATCACAGTAGCCTGCTTTCCACTCATTTCAACGCTTAGAACCTAATATGTGTGGCCATTGTTTGCTCTAGCTACGATTTATATTGCAAAATGTAATAAATAATTCATACAATAGACCTAAATACATAATAGCGTCAAATACTATAATTTAACACGTCCTCCCACGCGCGAGTATCCGCTGAAAACGAAGTTACGACACTAAATACTACGGTTCTGATCATTTTATTAATGCAAGGTGAAAAATTTACAGCTCTGTTTCGTATCCTCCTTGTAGAAATATCCTCTAGATTAATTTTCAATGATTATACATAGTATCATGCCTTCATTCTTAGCAGCATCTGCATCTGTAGATAGCATATAAAATCCACTATCCACCAGATTATCACCACTATCCACAGACCTATTACCTACATGTGACTCATAACATAAATAGTGAAAATTGGGAGTTACATTGTACAGTGACATTAAGTACCGTAATGTGCACCTCTGTCAACCCCTTCGGGATTAAAGGCGTGATGTTATACTATGTATCCACCAGATTAGTCCTCAAGGCATCATATCACTAAAACATATCACATAACATCAAAGGTGCACATTACGGCACTTTATGCCGCTGTACATATAACACCCACTTTCCACTATTTATGTTATGAGTCTCATGTAATAGTACGTGAGCCTATTGCCATATACCGGGCGCAATTTCAGACTCCGTGCTGATACTGATTTTTTTTTAAAACTTCCAGTATGAATTTGCCCGACCCAGGAATTGAACCCGAGACCCCTTGCTCGGCAGCCACAGTTGCGACCGCTTGGCCAATGAGGCAGTCATCACTTTATATCACCTCCAATTCCAGACTTCATGTACGCTAAGCTCTTTTAAAACCAAATACCATTATACTTTGCCTAACCCACGTGCCTGAGCAGTGAGCACTTCCAACAAAATCCTTACTTCCTTACTTCCTTAAACAAACAAACTCACTCTCCGATTTATAATATAACTAGCTTCTGCCCGCGACTTCGTACGCGCAATCCCATCCCCCCCCCCCGTTCCCGTTCATGACATTCGGTAAAAGTAAAAAACAAAATTTTAGATAAAAAGTATCCTATGTCCGTCTCCTGGTTCTAAGCTACCTCCCTGCCAATTTTCATCCAAATCGATTTAGTCGTTCTTGAGTTATAAATAGTGTAACTAACACGACTTACTTTTATATATATAGATATAAATCGGAGAGTGAGTTTGTTTGTTTGTTTGTTCCACTTTCACGCCGTAACTACTAAACCGATTGCTTTGAAATTTTGCAGACATAAAGTTGGAAGTCTGGATTAAATAATAGGGTACTTTTTATCCCGGACAAATTTGATATTTCCGAGGGAAAACAAAAATATTGGTATAGATGGCGCTGTATGTCATTTAAACTGTCAAACACCAAGCGGTCACCGGTGACCGCGACCTATTGTTCTTTAATTGTGTCTATAAAACCGGTACTTGACGAGTTAAAGCCAATCAACGAATTACCTACTTATTGAGAAAATCTAAATAGCGCGATATAGGTAACCGAATTCCACGCGTGCGGAAAGCTATTTGTTTGTTGGCCTGTCTTAAACGGCAGAACGGAGGCACTAATAAACGTGATTTTTTGACTGAAGGTAGTTGAAGGAATGGATAGTCACATAGGCTACTTTTTATCCTTTTGTGACACGAGCGAAGCCGGGTAAAAGCTGGTATTACCATAAAGCATGGCTTACGCCAAGCAACACATAAAACAATTTTAATTAAACCATACCAACCAGACCCCATTGATCCCGTGGTCACAAATCCACAACACATAGTCCAGACTTTAATTACCGATTCAGACTGAGTGTTATAGCTGTTCAATAGCAATTTGATCAGTAATGAATGTGGGGTCTGCATTTGTATACGGGGGGGCATAATGAGCTCAGCTCCGGTTACATACGACAAATAAGCAATAACATTACTGGACTTGTGTGAAGCTCTTTGGCATAATCGAGTGTGATATTCATTACTATTTTAAACTGTCAAACACCAAGCGGTCACCGGTGACCGCGACCTATTGTTCTTTAATTGTGTCTATTAAACCGGTACTCGACGAGTTAATCATACTATACAACAGTGATTTAGAGTTGTGAAAATTTTCGCATAATGATATTACTGTGAACCACAGTCTGAAATAAGTTATCAATTAGTATTGTTACAAATTACGACGTCATAGGACGTCCATCCGCAAGGTGGACAGACGACCTGGGGGCTTACTCTTGAATCCAATTCCGATCGATCGACATTGGTATTATGAAATTTCGTACTCTTGAGTTGTAACACTAGCGCCCATTGCACCCGTATTGCGTGGATATTGAATGAACTCAATGGTATTGAGTTTGGCTTCATATTCCGTACTCTGCAATTTTAACAGCTACGATTGTGGTTATATAATCAAACATTCAATAATTATTGAGATTTTCTGGATTGAAATTGCATTGACTTGGAGATTGGTTTCAAGAGCGCCCTGATCAAGCATATCTGGAAGTCATTGTCGAGGCCTATGTTCAGCAGTGGACGCCCAATGGCTGATATGATGATTATTGTTACAAATACATATCTCTATTATCTTATCAGGGATTAGCAGGGGGTCACAAATCCTCTAATTAATTTAATGGAAAACAAGTTTTATCTGATTGAGAAAAGACTTTTACGACTAAGGTTTGAATTTAATAGTGTTTGTAAATGATTACTTTGTAAATTATATCGAAGTTTATTATTAGAGTGTGTTAATATAATTCAGGCTACGTGTCTTTCATCATTAGTTAAGGTGCATGAACCCAAAACGTTTGCCACCTCACATTAATTAGCGATACAGATAAGTTTTAATTTATTTTATTAGCAATTATCGATACCCATAATGTTAATATTTAATCTTGCGTAATTTAATTTAAAAATACGTATATCTTGTAAGTTGCTGCACGACTTATCATGGGGTTAATGTTCTGAGGATGCTCCGAGTGTGAGAACGTTTTAAGATTACCATATTTATATATTTTTATATCATTCTTATTTTATCATACTATTTTGCTTAGTAATAACGAGTGACTGCCTCTTTGGTCGAGTGGTCGCAATTGCGACTGGTAAGGGGTCTCGGGTTCGATTCCCGGGTCGGGCAAAGTATTACTGGGTTTTTAAAAATTCTCAGTAGTAGCACGGAGTCTGGAACTGTGCCCGGTATATGGCAAAAGGCTCACCCCCTATTACATGGGACTCATAACATAAATAGTGAAAAGTGGGTGTTACATTGTACAGTGGTATAATGTGCACCTCTGCCTACCCCTTCGAGGATAAAAGGCGTGATGTTATGTTATGTTATGTAATAACGAGTATAAAATTAGGGTTCACAAGAAAATAGGACAAAACTGCCAGTAGCGGCAGCTTCAAAATTTTCCAATAACCTACACTCAGCATCATGTTGCTGAGTTTTATCTGTATTCTGCTAGTCCTACACAATATAATTAATTGTTTGTCCAAATATAAGCATAAAAGTAATATCGTCTTACTATTAGCTAATACAAATCTAATAAATGTTTTTAATATTCCATCGAAGGCAAATATAATCCCGAATATTTTTTAATAAAACGTAAGTAACTAAACTATGTTATGTACATAAAACAAACAAAACAAAGTACATTTACTTATAAATTGATACGTTTAAAGTTTCGGCATTTGAACAACAATCTTATTGGACGGGTTTCGAAGGCTTTCTTTGGAACCAGTTTAAAGTTTGCCGGCAGCTCGCTTTGACCTTTTCTGAACGACAGCCGTGTCACTGTCTTTTAAAAAGTAAGTACCTGCTCCTTTTATAACCTTGGCTGCATTTTCCTGTTGGCACGGTGAATGTTATCAGAAAATGCGAACAGCCCTTGCTCAAACGCTCTTACCATTACAATAGAAAATTAAAGCGGTTCACCTATTTAGAAAAGTGGAAACTAAACTTGTGTTCAACTGGTTTAACACAATCTTTTTTTTTATGGAATAGGAGGCAAACAAGCAGACGGATCACCTGATGGTAAGCGTTCAGCTCCGCCTATGGACACCCTCAACACCAACACCAATCTACATAATTAAGTTAATTAAATTAATAGAAGTAATCATTATGTGGGTTATCTATAAAACTGTTATTAGCTTTTCTGACACCAATTTGGAAAATCGTCAGAAGAAGTAAGTATGTAGTTTATATTTGTTTTTGAGCGCATTCTAAATTACGGTTTTGGTGTTCGCAAATGCACTATAGATCTAAAACGAAACAAAAATAATAAAATAAAAACTGCGTTTAAAAAACCGACTTCAAAAACCAAAAACTAATAACAAACAAAAAGTCAATACTAAAAAGCAAAAAATAACTATTATTAGTACTGATAGGTTACCCAACCACTGATAGGTAAGAAGTCGGTGCCATAAGTTCCATACAAAATTATTCATTAAAACCTTAATAGGTATCTAATTCACAATTTTGTGGACAGTTATATCATTATGATATGAGCTTATGGTACCGACTTCTAACCTATCAGTGGGTGGGTAACCTATCAGTACTAATAATAGTTATTTTTTGCTTTTTAGTATTGACTTTTTGTTTGTTATTAGTTTTTGGTTTTTGAAGTCGGTTTTTTAAACGCAGTTTTTATTTTATTATTTTACCATTTTCAGTGTAAAGCTACATATACCCGTTTTGTTACTTATAATATACATAGGTGCAAAGTCCTCATCAATACAAATTAATCAAGCCCAAACTCAAGGTAGTTACTGAATACTGTTGAGGAGTTCCTTTAACAATTACACTTCTTCATCATCAGACCCTTAATGACAGCCCCACTCTATCTAGGTGTAAAGTCCTCATCAATACAAATTAATCAAGCCCAAACACAAGGTAGTTACTATAAACCGCTGAGGAGTTCCCTCGACTGTCTGTCGACTCCATCATCAGGTCGACTCCAGACCCTTATTAAATTGTAGTGTTTAAATTTCGTAATTGGAAAACATAATAGACGCATTACTCCCCCATAGAATTTTTGAAAGTTCCCCTCGGTTTCCCTAGGATCCCATCATCAGATCCTGACTTCATGAAAATGGGACCATCTCGGGAGTATACCCTTTCAAACAAAACAAAAATTTTTGAAATCGGTCCACAAACGGCGGAGTACTGCGCGAACAAACAAAAAAAAAAAAAAAACAATCAGCCGAACATAGTACCTCCTCCTTTTTTTGAAGTCGGTAATTAAAACTTGTCTATGTTATGAATAAAGGTTCCTATAAACGTATTTTTTACCTGCTAAGGAAGATTATAAATGTGTCAACATTATATTACATGTGATAAAATTTGTAACAATATCGAAACGAACCATATTAGTTTTCATAACACCTCATTCACAATCCATACTCACGTGACTACAATAAAATAGCAATAGAATCACCGCAAAATGGCACCAATTACATGCTATAATTTTATACAGCAACTATAAAAGCCTTTTGAGTTTTCAGTAAACCTTTACACCACGACATTCGAGACGGCCATAATAAATCGTAATTACTATTAGTTCCGCTATATCAATTAATGCTGGATTTAATTATCAGAGTGTCTAGTCAGATAGGACGGTGTGGGGTCATAAATCACATGGTGTAGTGAGTGTGCACCTAGGACATACCGCTGCGCAATCGATTGTGACCAGTCGTGATCAGAACGTTTTTAATCTACTTCAGCGTTCGAACAAAAGCCTCAACTAACATGACTTTGCACTTTGATATCAACCATGTTTTAGGTTACAATTTAGGTATCGGTGCAGTTTCCCTTTCTACTGTACTTTGTATCTAACTTTTGGGCATTAGTGATCTATTTGTGTCATTTATCGAGTGCAGTTGATCAGCACGAAGTCGCAATTCAAGAATTGTTGAGGCTTTTTATTTCGATATCCCCAAACAGTGAGCTCGGGAGATTTTCTGTTGTTATCTTTTTATGTTTATCTCTATCAAATTATATGATATCGGTTCTGAAATAGTGACTCATTTTTTTGTTTTGATCTGCCACTTTATATTTGCCATTTCGGTACAAAAGTTCGGAAACAAATCACGCAATATGTAAGTACAATATGTATTGTACATTGTTCGCGGCGCCAAGCGCCAGATGGGGCCGTTATCACCAAGCCACAACCGGTTTGTCAACACTCCTTGATCTATCACCACGTAGACATAAATAATATCTATATGATACAAGGAAATTACTACAAGTCTACCTGTCTCTCTATGTGGGGTCGTTTACCATACTAGATTTTCATTTCGAAGAAATACACGATAATATATTACCTCATTGAGTGGCTCTGAATTCTGATAAAGTTTATACATTAACAATATGTCGTCACGTCACACCTTTAATTGTATTGTCTTTTTATTTTAAAGTTTTTCCTTATTCTTCGGTGATCTTTGCTTTCTCTTTACACTATTTATATTGGATTTGAATTAAGTACCTATAATAGAGACATTATAGAGGGCGCGTCTATTGCCATTAGGTAACACCAGGCAAAAATCCAGCCTCCGTGGCCGTGCTATTAATGAAGCAAATACAAAGGTGTTATTACTAAGAAGTTTTGAAAACCGACAATTTAATTATTTGTGTATTCTTCTTGGGAATCCTTGTTTGTCAGATAAATACCGATACAGTCCGACTATCGTTGTATGTATTATGTTATGTATTTATTTTTTTTTGGGACAAACCCGCCACAATCTCCCAAAACCGCTGCAACTCCTGTAAGTCAGGATCTACCGTAGATACAACCATGAAACCACCGAAGTCCGGCGCGTCCCAGGGACATGAATAACTTTCTTGGTTTCCGCAACGAAGTGAATCAGAAGATATTATAAGAGGAGAAGAAAAAAAAACGAAAGTGCATTTGATTTATCAACCTTGAAACTAGTCCCCAAAACCTAAGCGTATGAAGTTATATTTTTACGATCTTTGTTCAACAGTAGAGATATTAATTTAATGAAGAGTGAAGACTTTTTGATCTTAATTATTGACAAGAATGAATTATTTCCCAGGGGTATTTTTATATTAAATTTCTCTTTAAAATCCACAGGAAAATTCACCTTAATATTACCGTACGTACATAATTACTGCAGAATTTAATTACCACATGAGCGTGCTGTAAATATTGCATACGAGTATTTATAATATTTTATGGCAGACATGGGGATCGAAGCTTTTCACGACATTTTAACTAGCTTAGAATATTACATCTAAATATTTACAGTTTATTTATACAAAAAATATATTAAAAATGTATCTATCTGTAATGCAAAAAACTTTTGAACGTTTGCACTTAATTACATGTTTTTGTGGTGTTGATATTAAAAATAGCAATTGAAATAGGTATATCTGGGTTAGTTGCGGATCAGACCAACACCTTATTTAAAATTTTTCCTTATTTCGTTGGTTTCATGAAAGCTGGTTTAGCCATTCTCTCTATGTTTCTACGCTTTGAAAAACTTCTAAACCGTCTTTCAAACAACATACAATATCTAAACGAAATTTCAATCATGATTGTCGGAACTCATAGATAGAGAATCGGCTTTAAACATGAAAGTAGCGCCCTCTATCGTTAGGCAACGTCATTATCAGTACTTACATTCTGATCGCCACATGCCGTCTCTATCAAAGAGTGATTCATTCATTATAGCGCAATAAGTTTAAGTAGTTAGATGCAGATGGCGCTAGTAACATGATTGGCTATAATGTTTTCTGAGGGTAGGTTATCTTTTGTTTAGGTATCATTTCACAGTATTATGTGCCTTTTAATGTTATTCTTGAAATTAACAACAATGTGATTGTTGAGTTCAGTTCCTAATTCAACTTGAAGAAAGAAGACGATGAACTTCATCCGTAATTATTTTATTTTTTATATTAATATTCATTGTCAGACCATTGAAAAATGTTTGAAGGAATCGTTCTGTTTTCCTCATATTTTAAAATGTAGTTCAATGTCCATCATAGGTACGTAAGGTCCTACCATTATTACCTACTTGGCCCTGCTGTCTATTCCTGGCATCTAAACGATCGGATTCGAGAACTATTTATTAGAAGAGTCGAACAGTTCGTGTATAAATCCTGATAGGCAGACAATGTCAGATGTATTAAGTTCAGTGACATATTAACTGACGTCTTCCGGAGAGAGAGCTGATTGGAGCCTCATCCTAGTTACTTTCATAGCCGGGAGGGGGCCGAACTTAATGTGTTCGTGCATTATTTTTGCAAAATGCTTGGCAAAAAGTGCCAAAACATCACGCGCCTAGACTCTAATGTGTGATTTTGTTTAGCAGTGTATCCCACAGCTGATGATAATTGTGACATAAGAACCCATTAAAAAGAGGAAAATCGAATAAGTTGTTATATCTACTTATAGTTATAATATCGAATTCAATTTTAAACTATCAAACACCGAGCGGTCACCGGTGACCGCAACCTATTGTTCCGGTGCCCGCTTGGTATTTGACAGTTTAATTGTGTCTGTAAAACCGGTACTCGACGAGTTAATTGTGTCTATAATGACGGTATTCAACGAGTTAAACTTACCCCGTATTACATGGGACTCAAAACATAAATAATAAAAATTTGGTGTTACATCATACAGTGGCATTAAATGCCATAATGTGCACCTCTGCCAACTCTTCGGGAATAAAAGACGTGATGTTATGTTATGTGTCAATTTTAAACCCCGTAGGTACTTTTTCATCCTATGCCATTTAAATTTCGCCGAGAATTCCTAATCCCAATGTTAAAGGTAACTAAATAGTTTTTCCAAACCCGTGAATCAAACCTGAGATTCCTAACTAGGTACTATTAAACCAATGAGTCAGTCTTTCCAAAAGTCCATTGAATAAGGAACCCGGCAATATGGCGCGACTGGCGACAGTGTTTGCGGTGGTGTGCACGACACCATAAACCACTGAGCTAGCGGTGTGGTTAGCCAGCCGTTCACATTATTACACGACACTACATCGCTGCCAAGTTCCTTACTGTTTACGAGCTCAAACATTATTTGCATACACTACTAATATCTACTGAATAGTCTTTATGCAGTATTTTAGAAATAAGGACTTATGATATGTCATGTATTGACCAGTTTAAGAGCTAAGTATACCTAATAATTTTGGTACGTAGGTAATGTCATCTATGAAAGAAGCCGAAGCCCATAAAGAGACTAGAAAATTCCACCCTTATTAACGGGTCATTTGAAGGGTGTTAATAAGGTCTGAGGGCACGAAAGTGTCTCTGCTGAGGCGGCCAAGCTAACTATTATGGTAGTATCTACTTTATCTAAATTTATACCAGGATTTGGTCTGACCAAAAGGTTGGATAAAATATTGGTGTTGGTGTCTGACTAAAACGCTCATCGCCAAATTGTAAACAAAAGTTACCCGATTGTGCAAGTTTCAATCCCACAAAAATCAAGAGTCAATATTAAAATCAATCAGTCAATCGATTAAGGCCAGATAAGTAGAAATAACTCCATGTTTAGTTACATTGCTAAATGTATAAGACTTCATAATTATGATTATCTTTCGCTCACTATCTGCGCTCTCGTAACCAATAATATTTTTCATAAAACGACTGTTAGTTTAAACCTATCCTATCAAATGACATAAAAAATATTCCCATGAGATTCGATTGCGTTAAGATTTTGTGTGTGTGATATTCGATACCTATGTTATGAATAAAGATAGACAGGTACCTACTATAGATTAGTGCAGCTAATGAATTAATATGCTTGCACATAGGTACACCAACTTGTGCGCTGTTTTAAATCTTAATTAGTGAGTGCTATCAAAATATTCATACACAATAAGATATAGTAGCCTTAGAGGTTCCTATCATAATTATTATGTAACCTACAAGGTGAAAAACAAACTGAAACAGGCTGAAGCTTGCTTATTTATCTTAAAACCGTTAAATCTTATATCATAAACTACTAACTTCGTTGACGTCATACAAAACAGAATCGGGTCTCTTCAAGACAAACGAAGTCTACCTTGAACTAAATTATTTAGTAGGCAAATTGCAAGCGCAATGTTATACTACAGTGCAGTTCTGCTATCCCCAGACTCAGATCATCACGCTAATCACAGATTTATCTCCCTCTCGGTCACTGTCGCTTCTATTTTTATCAACACGTGTTAGTTAGGTACATCGCCGAAATTACTGCGCCAATCTTTCAGTCTTATAATTAGGTAGGTTTATGCGGAAAATTACAATATACCTCTAATGTTGAAGAAATTATTTGTTATTTCTTTTTTTTTCTCGGTTATTTTCTTTAATTGTTCATTGCCATTGTTTCGTTAGCTGCCTATTAAATAGTTTTATTGACGGAACTTGAGTTCTATTTTTTCAAAAATTTATATAATTCTAGAAAGTACGTAATGAAAATAAGAAAGTTAACGCTACTGAGTAGGTAGGTACTTACAGCAACATGCTTGATACATAATTTGAGGTAAATAATGGTTTACGTCAATTTTAATTGTCAAAATTAGTAGAGCACAATATCTTCAAATTAGAATATGTATCGATAGTGCGTATTAGTATAACATTAGGGTCAGTATACGCAGGTAGTGAGGCATGAACCGCGGATGGAAAGGAAACCTAATACCCACGGAAGCCACTGCCATGTCAAATCACCTACATACTTACTACACATGTAGATATTTCACCACGCACACGTAGGAGGACACCTTGTAATTCCAATTTAACGATACACAGTACACCCAACCCACGAACAATGTGTCGGAAACACAATTTTTACTAAATATGTACATACTTCCTTTATCCATTATTTTAGCTATAAGTACTTATAAAACTTCTTTTAATACACTCATCATGCACATTGCATATTTCTCTTTATTGTCTAAGTACATTGCAGGCTCGATATTCTCGTAATTGTTTAAGTAAATATTATTAGTAACTAGAGAGGCTGAGAAATTCTGCCTCAGAATAATAATTATAAAACAATGATCTTTCAATTATTCAAGTTCAGTGCAAGACGCTGTTCAAAATGTGTAACATCAACTCTATCACTTGACGGCTCACTGTAACTAATTGGCAAAATCGATCACTTTAAAACCGTATTTTAAGGCAATGACGCGTTATTGTTTGATAAAAATATTTTGCAAATTAGGTACTGCAATTAGTGGTATTTTTACGTAACTAATTAGTTCTTGTAATCATACCATTAGTTGATGTCCTGTACCAGGCAATCAAATGGCCAATAGAATGTGGTCAGTCATTGGTGATCCCTTGACAATTGAATATTGTGTCTAAAGGACTAGTTGTCTTATACTTCTCCTCGGTATAGGGGCTAATTTGATGTCACACAAGTGGAGTGCTCCATTCATAGCACACGCGCACGCCCTCGCTCACAATACCATACAAATACTTTCAGCAAATATATTAAAGTAAAGCATTAAACTAGTGTTTGTGTATCCAGATGTGAAAGTGTGATATTATTATAAACATTGTGTTTAAGGTGATTCATCGTGAGTGATAATCGAATGTTAAATTTTATGACGAATTTTTTCCGATTTATATACGTAATTTACATATATTGTTAAATAAAAAATGAGTGTTAAATATGGAGCCACGGATGTCGACAGGAAAATAGAAGAGGCCGACAAAGAGGCGACCACCGAAGTCGAAATTAACTTGAGGTAATTTACTTGTTAGCATTCCTTATCACCGGTCGTTTATCTAATCCGTTCGAATTCAGTTCAGTGCAACTTATCCAATTAGTGACTAAACTCAGTTAAAGTAAGTGAAGAAAATTGCCCGGTTCCCTTATTCTTCAGCACAACACCTCTAACTACAAATTTCCCCTTGACGAAGAATATCCTTCAGAATCCTTTCTTAGTCAATTTAACTAAATTACTGCTGAGTTTCGGCCAATCGAATCGGATAACAATAGCGTAAAAAATATCGATTAACTGCAACGATTCAAACATGGTTTTTGTAGTTTATAATAATTGGTTTTGTATCAGGTTAGGCACACATATATTGAGCACAGTTATTGCACTAATGCTTCTTACGGTTCTATATCTAAACCACTTTTTATAATAGTGACGTTGACTATTCTAGACATCATATGTGTGTTAGATTGTAGGTATATCAAGTACCTATGTATACACTAAGCCTCATCGTGTTCTCAATGGTACCTACAACACAGATGTAGCGACTATACCGAGCTGCTATTGTGTATTTTCTCTTCGCACACAATCGTTGCGAACATAACAAACGCGAACCACGTTTTTAGTAAACTCAGGTTATGTTTATGTAGCGATGATTGATATGTATCTTTGGCTCTACCAACTAGGTCTCTCGTTTTTCGGCCTCCCTTCGAAATGATCTGACTTATTCCGATTTTTTGTTTTATTTTTATTTGCAGTATGTTCTTTCTGTGCATGGGTGCTATTCGGACGTTTCCGATATAGTAATTGTTACCATAATTCTGCCTATGTCCCTAAAATTATAAAAGCACCAAAAAAGAATTTCTAACCTGGTGCAGCTATCCGAGGGTGAAGCCATTTTGGAGATCCATTTTTATTTATAGTTGTTATATCCGGACTAGTTAGTCCATATACGGTGGTATCATATTGTATTTTGGGTGTTGTTATCAGGTTATTTTTACTTTTGCTTTCAACAAAAGGATTACTGTAACCTGTTCCTCTATCGCTTTATGTCCCGAAGTTTGCGTAAACACATGTTATGACCCATTTTTTCTCATTTTCAATTTTTGTTGTTACAGTGGGCCCTTCAAAAGAAAATGGTGGCGGGTCAGTCAACATATGCTCTTTGGTCTTGGCCATGTCTACAACGACCTTTGTGCAGCCATGTGGTTCTCCTACATGATGCTGTTCTTCCAAGCAGTGCTGGAGATGAGATCAGCAGTTGCTGGTGCTATGCTACTTCTAGGTAAATTATTGAAGAATCTATTACTAAATTGAGTACCTAAGAAAAGCGAAAGTTTGTCAACAAACTTACAAACGAACAATGGAAAATGTGAATTTACTCCTAATATCCGTTGAAGTGGATGCGTTGTCTGCCTCATTGAGGAAATAACATGAATCTTGTTCCGAATACTGAGTTAGACAAAGTTCTATACTATTGTATTAAATTCTGGCATCTACAAATTAATGTTAACATCTTTAAACCCTTCCGAAATCTCCAGCTAATTTGACAGCTTTATTGAACTTGTAGAGATAATTATAATTGCCCCTTATCATATGAGGAAACTTTTAAGCGGGTCCTTAAATTAGCAAAAAAGTTAAATGACGGAATAACTGGCTTAATGTGTCTATGTTGTAACCGAGACCTAGTCAGAAGTGGCATCTGAACGCATAATCTTTTTTAATTTTAAAATAAATAATATTATAGGTGCGTTAAAAATGAAATCAGTTACGCACCGTGACATTTTACAAAGTTAGTATTTTAAATTGCAACATCTTTTTGTTTTTCCATGCTTTGTTCTGAAACAATGTCAAGTATATACTAATAAATTAGGGGCTTTGTTTAGACATATTTTAAATTTAAAACTGTGGATAACATTTTAAGTTTTTGTATACCTACATATAAATTGTTTAAACTATGTTATGTTAGTTACAAATGTTTGAAGGAGTATTAATACAATACGTCAAAGGATAAAAGGTAGTCTACCTAATCATCATGTCGCTGAGAACCTAACGGGTTACCGGGGCTCCGGATCGAAGTGCAGGAGAAAGAACGGGGTGGTTGTGGTTTTTAGTCAGTAAGAGTCTGACACTCCCTCCCGCCTCACCTAGGCGGGAGCAGTCATTCGATGATTTTTTCCCCTTAAAAAAAACCTAATCATCTTCAGATACAAATATAAAACGATTAAAATACTCACTTGCAATGTGAAAGAAAAATTACTCATGAGTTACGTTTTGTATTGCCCAAAGCAGTTAGTGCTACTGCAAGACTTTAAATTTTAACCCTTTTGAGAATCTCCAAATCTGAAAAAAGATACGTAAGAATTTCTTCAACTGTGGTATTTATGACCACTAGACATAACAAGATTCTTGACATACCAACCGTAAAACAATAGTAAAATTCATAAATTACCTACCATGTTCATTTTCATTGTTAGGAATAATTTTCTTTTTTTCTGCGGATGTCATTTGTTTTATTGTTTCTTTTTTATTTCAAGTATGTATCTAGGTATGTAAGTAAGTACCTACCTAAGTTATTTTAGAGGTATTAACGTACATTTTTATTTTTTAATTCCAGGTCAAGTCATAGATGCGCTGGCGACTCCAGTCGTTGGCGTGTTAGCTGATAAATTTGGAAGTTTGAAATCGTGGCATTTAACTGGTTTGTACCTGTGACCTTATTGGTTAACTACACTTGTTATACCCTGATGTTTGAACCAGTCGGGCAGATATTTGAGCAATTCTGCTTTCTGGATCATGATTTTAGAGCCTGTAGCTACATTACTATGACATACTGACTAGTTTCTTTACTTCGTTTTTAGTTAATTCAGTGTCTCACGATAGTTATTATAAAACATGACTATGACAACTTGTGCATCGGGTACAATTCATTCAAAGGCGTGCATCCTGATGCCTGTATAATGCAGACATTTAAAAACGTCGACGTTTTTCCTAGTTCAAATGACCCTAGTTGAGCAATCGTAATTTAATCATCAAATCCAAAAAATGGCTTCCCATGCTATATCTTCAATTCTGTAACATTTAAGTATTTTAATCATAACCATATCATAATCATAATCATAATCATTTATTTTGTTAACATGTGTAGTTGAAGAATTAGGTACAGGTCATAATACGTTTGTAACAGAACACTATATCATGCCAGTAGGCGTACAAATATATTCTGAAGAGTGAAGTAAAAAAAAATCTAGCACAAGCTATCAGATCAAAGCAGACAATTATTGTTGCATAAATAAGAAAACTGTATCAAATAGTAAATTTTATGTTTTTTGAGTGCATTGTGCAATGGTTAAAAAGCTAATGACTGATTGATGGATTATCGGATTTCTACCAATATTTTATACTTATATCTCCCTCGTAGTTGATAATAGGCTTTCAAAACATCTTTTGTGCGCATTGTCACCTGGTGGGCAAACGTGAGTCTGTTTAGCAAACACGAATCATAGGATTTTAGGTGCAACGTCAAAATCGTCTAGGAATGTTCACATTGTTCTTTGTGTAACAACTTTGTATGGAAATGAGTTCTGTTCGTACCTTAAGATATATAGTGTGACAATTGTTCGACATCCATACAATGCTTATCTAACCTTATCAAAACTTCGTATGTTTTCCCGCTTTGGTTAACTGCTCGCCATTGCAAAGAGCAAGGTCCCGATTCGATTTTTCTCTAACAGCTGAAATAGCAGTCATAAGTCGTAACTTTCGAAAGTCAATGTAAAAATATCTGTTTATCGATCATACATTTGCTCAACCGAAAATCGATTTTGTTTGATAGATAACATGTTTAAATTCTCTACGTGTACCTTCTAAGCCTTTTGTACAAGTAGAACTGACGGCGCTGACGACAAAGTAAAAAAGATATATCTATATCTGTGCAGAGTACTGCACATGTACTAACAGCGACTGGACTGCAGCGCACTGTGAGAAGACGGCAAGCTCTCTTAAGTATGTAGACTAGAGGAGTTCCATAGTCTGCACAACGCAGCAGTGTGCACAGTGGGCTACAACATGGGGTTCTTCAAGTGGGATTGAATATGTTGCTTAAGGGCCGGCAAGATGCATGTAATGCCCCAAGTGTTGCAGGCGTACATAGGTCACAGTAATCGCTTACTATCAGGTGGGACGTCTGCTTTTTGCCACCGTCGTGGTATAAAAAAAAGTGAACTGTCTTGGGCTGCGTGATTAATGCACGATACACACTTTACAATTTATACACACTTTACATACAGCCTAGTCCATACAGTAGGTCTATACACACCTTACGATACGACGTAGGTCGTAGGTGTGTACCATGCTTAAGTTTTTTAGTGTCTCATTCGCATACTGTTCTCATACTGTTTCAGGTTGTGCTTTAGTTACGTGTACGTTTCCCCTACTCTTCGTACGATGTTGGGGTTGCTGGTTGACGGAGGATCCCGACTACCTGGACTGGTGGATGCCTGTCTACTACGGCGTGCTCATCGTGGTCTTCCAAATAGGATGGGCTGTTGTACAGATATCCCATCTCGCGATGATACCGGCTATTTCGGATAACCTTCAAGTGCGCGCCGATTTAACTTCTATCAGGTAATTTCTACCATATGTAAAACCACTTACAAAAGTTACAAATATGACCTGAACTCTGAGTACTATGTCGTAAAACTGCTGTAACAGTAACATTCTCTTAATTTTCGGTTACCGAAAAGCGATCCCTTAGTCCGATTCTACACTACAAGAACCCAAGAACTGGTGATGAGAAGCCTATTGGGGATCTAACATAGGAAAAAAGGAAAGGTAGCAATAAAATAAATTTCTCCTATTTAACACGCATAATAATTTCGTTTCAGATATATGGCTTCAGTGACCTCAAGTTTGGCTGTGTACCTAATAACATGGGTCGTGCTGAGGGCCAGCAACTACAGCACTTTTATTGGACCAATGGATGACTATAAATTCAGGGTAAGCCCTAATCTATATATATAAAAGAAAGTCGTGTTAGTTACACCACTTATAACTCAAGAACGGCAGAATAGATTTGGCTGAAAATTGGTAGGGAGGTAGCTTAGAGCCAGGAGACCGACATGGGATACTTTTTTACCAACAATTTTTTTTTACTTTTTTCCGAAAATCACGAACGGGTATGGGAAAAAATGGGATGGTACGCGTACGAAGTCGCGGACAGAAGCTAGTAAATAACTACAATAACTACTACAAAACTAAATAGAATAGATGACCCTACAAACACTCCAGCTACAAACGGACCTTAAAACGTATTTCTGCTAGTTTAGCTTTCCCGGCGGATTTCATTATGAAAACCTAGAACGTTGTAATGTTCGATTTACGGTAACAATTCCAGTACCTATCCACATCTATCTAATTCCTAATCCTTTTCCATTCCCGATCTCCAATCTGAGTGTTAGTTCGGTGTATGTAAAACAACATAAGAGAGAAATTCCTTTTTTATATCTATTGCATGGCAGACACCTACTTTCATACATTGCATACTCTCGCCTTAATTACTTACATTAGCTTGATGTAATCAAGTAATCGTTAAGATGCAATTACACAATGCAACGTAATTATCGTGCACCATGAGCAATAGCAATTTTACAGTTAAATTAGTATTTAATGTGATCATAGCATAATTTCACGCCTGGTAACTTATTAGGTTCCTATTATTCCACTATGATTTAGCTATTTAGGACAGGTATTCTGTAGGTATAGTTCTTTTATCTTAAGGGCACGCGTTAGCCATAGATGTAGTGTGTTGTAGTGCGTATAGACACGCGCGCTTGTGTGCGTAACTCGCAGTAAGCTTATTCATTGGCATGCCGACCAAAACTCGGCTTTCCCGAGCGTACGCAAACAAAGACAATGTGCGTGTACATTTACCCACACTAGTATGGCGCACCCGCGCTCATGAGATAAAACATCTATACCTAATAGAAACAACTTGTGCTTATTTACATATTCTACAGTTACGCTTACGACTTACCTATTCAATCATTTTAGTCCCGACTATCCAGGATCAATGTTATATTTCAGGGCGTGTCGCTCATCATTTCTGGCATCGGAATAGTGTCATTCCTTGTATTCCAAATATTCTTCAAATTAAAACCAAAGAAGGAGGAGAAGGCTAATGGCCACGCTGTGAACAATGGTCAAAATGGAATAACGCCTTCAGTGCAAAATGAAGAGACTGGTACTCTGGAGGTCGCCAAGTCGAAAATTATGTACTTTCTTCGTATGCCGCTTTTGTATCAAACTAGTTTATTGTAAGTAGACCACCAACAGGTGATTTTTTACTTTATTGTTATGTAATTAAGTTGAAAATGTAAAAAAGATTCATAGGTTCTTATAGGCTTGCAACGAGTAGGTAGTTTTCACTTATTATCAGGATGCTTGCGAAACAATGAGGCTTGTTTAATTTTTACCAACTGAGAATAGGTCCTAATGCCATCTAGTGATCACAAAAGCAATATCCCTTATTGGGCTACTCTCAATTTTGAGGTGTAATAAAGACAAAGATTAAAGTTGTTTGTCTATTTAAATGACTGTTCTGGTTTCAGATACGTTTTCTCCCGGTTATACTGGGCTCTAAGTCTAGTCTACGTACCGCTGTTCCTAGAAGAACGCCTGGTGTTCAACCCTAGCGCTGGGTCCGAGCTGGTGGCCAGTGTACCTCTAGTCCTATACATATCCTCATTCTTCTTTTCATTACTCTTGAAGAGTAAGATCAACCGGTTTGGGAATCAGGTAATAATTGTCTTATTTTTAAGTTGATCTAAGTATTTATTGTACAAAGAGGCCAAACTGTATTCTGCCTACAGAATACAATGTGATATCTACTTTTCACCAGTTTGTTATGAGTTGCATTCCATGACTGCACGGTTGGTGCGGTGCACCTCACAAATCGAACCCGGAATTAGGTACTTACCCGATTAAAGAAGCTTTTTTACTTAACACTGATAAATTGTCTCCACAGGTCGCGTATTTAGTGGGGAGCTTGCTAAGTCTGTTAAGTTGTCTATGGATAGCAATAGCCATAGATCCAAACGCTAGTATAGTGCAAATATACATGGTCGCTACTTTAATTGGTAAGTTATTATATTTTTTTATGGGTAAGCAATCGGCGTCGCCCATTGACATCTGGAATACCAGAGGCGTTATAAGCGCGTTACCGGCCTTTTGGGGATTAGGAGTTTAAGGATTGTTGGAGATTCAGTGATTGGGGAGATTGGGGTAACCTCACTCACACGACGAAACACGTCAGTTTTATGCGAGGCCGTGGTATCACTCCGTTCGTGGCGGCCCATTCGTGCCGAAGCATGGTGGTGAATATAATAAAATATTGATTTTAAGTGTTTAAGTAACCAATGGAACAGCCCGTGAGATTCCTCTGCTGGACTACGGACCTTGTCTACTATACCAGGGTTTGCCATAATCTCCACGATTGCCAATGCCAAGCGAGTTGGGAATTGCAGTGGTCGAAAGAACAGGTTTATCAGAAAACGGTGCTGCCTAGTCCCTATTAATCGACCATTACGATAGCCATGTGAGGACTAGTCGTAAAACTTGAGTCCCATGTAATAGGAGATGAACCATACACCGGGTACCACCTTATTGCTACTGAGACCTTTCGAAAAACGGAAATACATAGTCTCTAATAACTTTGACGGACCGGAGAATCTTATCTCGAGACCCCTACATCCGATCTTCCCGAAACTAGTAACCAGCACATGGTGAAATATTTGCAGGTGCTGGCAGTTCTATAACCTTAGTATCCAGTCTGTGTGTGACTGCAGATCTGATCGGTCCCCACTCCCACCAGGGAGCTGCCATTTATTCCATTGTCACTTTTGCTGACAAACTCGTGACGGGAATAGCTGTAGTCGCCATTGAAAATTTGTAAGTATAGTTTTAAAAACGTGGCTCGACAACCGACATTATTATTTTTTTCAGTTGCGTGCGTATACAATCGTACGAAATCAAGTACAAATCACACCTGCACATGCATCATGACTGACTGCCAACCATGCCGTGGGTTCGATTCCCGCACAGAATAACTGTTTGGGTGATCCACAAATTATTGTTCCGGGTCTGGGTGTTATGTGTATGGGAATTTGTATGTTTGTAATCGCGTTCACGACACAAGAAAAATACAGTGTGGGGTAATGTTTCAAAAATATCTAGAACAACAATTTGTAGATTACCTACACGAAGGGTATACCTACAATTAGAATTCATAATATACATACAAATCAAATACATACTTTTCTTCTCTTCTCAAATTTATTATGAAACACTAAAGTTTCTCAGTGTTCATAGTCATACATAATCACATCACTCAGAATCACAATTAGGTATATAAACCTACTCGACAACGAACTGCGAATGTCTCCAATTTAACATTTAATGCAAAATAAGATCTGTTTTGCCCAGCACTAAAACTCAGTTTTGCATAGGTACTGACAAAGTGTTCTCACTTTATGTGTATTCGTTGGGAATACAAATAATGAGTTACAAAAATTGCTATAATTGCTTTTAACAATTTCTAACTTATTTTATGGTAATAAGCATTCTAGCAGTTCACTATTACCTACTTATTTCAATTAGACTCGTTATATATAATAAAGATGGTATGTACCTTACATTATATATTATTAAAGATAAGAATTACGTACGCGTTCTATGATTACATATTATAAACACAGATATCTTTATAATCTTGCCCTATAGAGCTTATAATATTCAAACTCTCCCTTATAAAGGAATGTTACAGAATTCTTAGATTCTTAAAACTAGACTTTATGTTTTATTACAATATTTTATCATAACTTGTAAACTACAATGTAACTTGCAAGATAAGTTGGGATATACACAATCAGTTACATATTCATTATTATGTATTTTTATAATTGTTTTAATCAATCCATGAAACATCTGTACCTGAATTATTTCAAATTAATAATCCTAACACGAAACTTAACATTATATACTTAATCAATATAATATTATCTTAGGACTCAGTCAAAAATACATCACATTAATAGCAGGTAAAAACTACTATAAAGTACCATTTGTACCTTGTAGTTCCCATATATCTAGCAAGTGAATTACAATTGTAAATTACGTGAGCAATTCCAATTTCTATGTGGAGATTGGCCATATATATCATTTTTAAATATCATATCACTATTAGATTAAACATCTTTAAATGTTTAGTAGAATTAATATTAAATGAGTCAATGACACGTTTTTAACAGAAATAATTTATTTGTTTAACACCTACATGACTAGATGATATAATTATATTTAATAACATTATAAGCTTAAGTATTCTGCTAGTGTCCAGACTCTGCACAAAATCGTATTAAGGCCTCTGGAGTCCAGAGGCCTTAGTACGATTTTTTACGATTAGTTTGACGTTTAAAGTAATCGAAACGAGTCTGCCTTTAGAGGCGTATGCGTATGGTCAGGCACTCTGATTGGCCGGCGCCTGAACCAATCAATCAGAGTGCCGAACGCGAACTCGTAACGATTACCTACTTTAAACGTAAATGAAACTCGTATTAAGGCCTAAGTAAATTATCTATGGATGGTCTTGAAATGGCTTATAAACACTACTCTCCGATATGGCATAGTACACATCCTCCTATTTATAGGCAGGATTCATTCAACCTAGTGCTCAGATGCAATTAAATAAAAATAAATCTTGTTTTCTTTCAGATAAACTAATATAAACGATTATTATACAAAAAATGGATCAATATTAATTTTCTATAAAAAAAAAATATTTTTTTTTAACTATTTTTTGACCGCCAAAGATTTTTTTAATACACATGGTGTTCAACCTTTTCAAGATTATCCATTAATTTCTGATCTATATTTTAATAAGATTCTAGTTCGATAGAGGTGCCAATTTTATTAAATTTAATAACAATATTATTTTCTGTTTCAGCAAGTGCGATAATGAATTAAATTGTCCGCAATACTACAGGGCAGTCCTGACATACGCTTGTGGTGGAAGTGCAGTCCTCGGCATGCTATCTTTATCATTCGTTAAATTTACGCCTGGACACAAAAATGAAACGGATTTATAAAATTGTTTAATATGAGTAAAATTACTATTTATTATCTATGATTCAAATTGTGTACATATTATTAAATCTTTTAAATTAAACAACATTAAAATATCAGCGAAGTAAGCTATTATGTTTTCCAACGGGAATCTTAATGGTAGCAAAAATAAATTAAATATTGGGAACTTGCCACTGCTCGGCAATTTACTGTTTTACTCATAGTATTCTCTATCTATTATTTATTTACGGATTACGTGATTGTTATGGAATCATGTAGTTTAGTGGGTTTTTCTATTAAACCAGAAAAATATTTATGTTGGTTTTATTGGATTTAATTGAAACACATCCAGAAATGGATCATAATTGTACTTAAATGGGAAAGGATTGGCCTCAAAGTTAACCGCAACCTTAAGTTGAGGCCTCCTTCTTGTTGACTTTGCTTTATTAAACAATTGAATCTGTTTTTTTAGAGATGTTTGATCATATAGTGCTTCTATAAAAACACTGTATAAGTTAGTACATGATCTTACTAAGTTGTCTGGATCCGCAGTTTTAGTGTGATCCCATTGTTTCAGATCGACTAAATTAATATTTTCTAAAGTACTACACTCACCAAGCGAATCAAATAGCTTCTGGAAATCTACTCCCTTATCTACAATACGTAAATTTTTTAATGATTTACTAGCTTTAATAGCACGACAAACATTATGGCTATAACCGCGTGATGTCATATTAGGGCACTCCACTGACAAAGTAACTAAATTATAGAAATTCTGAAACAATATTGAAAAGAATTCAGAATGATAATTTACAGCTCCACCTGATATACTGAAGAATGTTATTTTTTGAAAATAGTCAGCATATGTTGGCAATAATATGGCAGATACTGTTTCAAATTTAAAAGTTATATTAATTTGGGCCTTAGATTTCTGTAAAAACACATGATCATAATCTAGTACTACAGTGGGCACTAACGTTTTCCTTCTCTTGCTCTCCTTTGAAGAAGGTTCTCCCATATCAATAAGACATGGGGTTGGCTCTGTAAAGACCCAGTCATAATTAGGTGGACAAATATCTTGACTTGTTTCCTTATAATAAAAAGGGAAATATGGCTTAACTCTTTCATACAATCTATTAAAAAATATATCATCAAACTGTGTTGTTTCTCTTTTCCACATCATTAAGGCAATATTTCCTACAAGATTTCTAGTATGATCTGTCATGGATTCCACATTTACATTAAAATGTTTTGTGAAAAATGGACATAATTTTGGTGAAGCACAAACAGTCATATTATGAACATGCATTATGGATATCACACAAAATTCATAGTCTTTCCAATTTAGAGCTGCTATAATAGGAAAATTTGAGAGGAAGTCATATGTTCTTTTAGCTCTCCAATCTACTAAGAAAAGTGCCAAATGATCAAAGCTTGGTGCAACACAGGGTGTAAATCTTTCTACAAGTGATGTGTTCATATGATCATACTCAGCGGCACTCAGTTTTAATGTTTCTAACTTTGCTTTCTCCAACATATAAACAACTGTCCGAGATAATAGTAAATTAGTCAAAGATCCTACAAAATGAATATTTTCAAACTGATTGAATAATTCCTGATAGTCCTTCAACATGTTTTCATCAATCCGAATAATAGGAGATCTACCGAACACAAAGTTAACCACTATATTCTTTAAACTGGGACATACTTTGACTATTTCTTGTAGGTCAGGAATATTTAGATTTGTATATGAAATATCTAATGTCTTTAGGCGTTTTAATCGTTTAAGAGCTGGTAAAACCAATTTCACTGACTTTAAGTCAGGAACAGCTTTCATGTTGAGCTCCAACAGGTTTACTGATATTGATTTGAAGTACTGTGTCTTCAGTATATTCACAGTTGCCATTTTATTCATGAACATACTAAATTTTGAAATCCCGGAGTTAGCAAGTACATGTCTAAAATACTGGCAAGTATTAAACAAGTTATGATGATCCGATAAATCCAGCATCTTGAAAATCATGATCAGTACTTCTTCAGGAACGTGTGTTATGTGTGCCATTGTAGTACTGAAAAAAAAATTATAAAAATTACACACAAAATTTGTAAGTAACAGGACTAACTTTTACAGAAAGGGGTGACAAAACATTTCACTCGTTGAAAATCATCCCCTAAATTTGTTCATACGAAAGTAAACATTGGAAATAAGGTCTATAACTAATGACAAACCGGTGAAAATGAAGTAAATATTAATAAAAATAGTGAAACTAAAAGACAAGTAAAGTTGCAAAGACAAGACAAAAGTTTTTATTTTATTTAAGTTCACTGCTTCAGAACGGTTGGAGTGCGGCAAGCACTATTAACTATTTTAAACGAGCCGCCTTTAACCATTGGCATGATACAAGTTTATAAAAAAAAAATATTAGAAAATTTTACCTGTAACATGTCTCATCGGTATATAAGGTTGATCTTAGTTGAGAAATGAGAATGGGATCTCCGACTAATAATTAAAATTACATAGAAATTGAAAACTTACCAATTAATCAATGTAACATTTATGGAACTGATTCAACTGTTAGAAGTTTTATAAAATATTAGCGACTTCGTATTTAGAAAGTATTTATTACCATTTATACATAAAAATAAATATGTACCGAACCGATAGGCGATATTTTGTCATTGACACTTAACATGTCAGTTTGTTTGACACCAGACCATAGAGCAACACAGGCCACCGGCGGACCGGAGTGTTGCTCTATGCACCAGACACAAGACACAATGAAATCGATTTGAAGTGACAACAATGATAGAAATCGGCTTAGCATACAATGACACGCTGGTCTTTCGGCAGTCTACTCTAAAGTCCTAAAACTTATAATTGTAATACTTTAAAAAACGTCCTTGACTTTACTTCCCATATGTCCAAATCACTTTACCCAAATGTCGTCCTGTCGACATTATTTTGTTTATTGTTATAGAAAATACAGAATTGACTATAACCATAGATGTAATAATAATTCCTTTATCATACCAATACCTATAACTTACGACAAAATAACTAACTTCTACTAGCGACTTCATAGCATACGCACAAATAGGTGATCCCCATATTTACTATTTTCGTGGGAATTCAGGGAAGTCCACTCTTAGTGTTTCCCTACATTCCCCAAAGAACACAAAACGCATAATTATGCTAAGTTTATGTCAGTCAGATAATCAGACCATATCAGACACTGAGTAACGGAAGACAGGCTTAAATAAATTTTTAGTAACTAAACTAATAAGATCTGTCCTATTATCGAGAATTTATTTTTTTGTTTACGAAAGCGGAAGTCGTTTTTCTACAGTTGGTAATACTGTATGAACCACTAGTGATGCTAGCACTTAATGATGTTAGTGCATTCGTGACTCGATGTTTTGTGACTCGAAATTTACTCGATTTTCTTTTACGAGGTTCTATAAAACTTTTTTCTTTTTTTAGTACAGGTCCTACCTTGTACATTTTTTTATTTATTTGCTATATTCGTCCATCTTTTTTGCTTTGCAGTCTACAATATTACATTTTTCAACTATTCTATTAAACAATCTTTTAGTCAGTTAATCACAGATAAGTAAGTATTGAAAAGAAAATAAGCACACATACATATACAGGGTTACTGGTAACTCGACGTATTCCTTGCAGGACGTCATAGTAGGGTTAAAATGCAGCAAATTAGGTCACTAAATGATCTACCGAAGTTTTTGAGTTATTTAGATTTTTAGGTTTTTATGAAAAAATCCCAAATTAAATCATTTGGAGCCAATTCAGAAATGATTTACTCCGCGACTGTGCTGAAATTTTAGTTAATATCATAGTTGATGACGTATCAGATCTTTGTAAATAACTAAAAGTTCAAAAAATTCTATAACCTTTGGCAAATATCACTGAAGAAACATTATTTTTTTTGTGATTTTCGCGATTACTTCACACAAAATGTTGTTAACTGAAAAAAAAATTTACTATGCCAGATGTACAAGTTACTAGAAAAATATCCTTGTCTTATGAGCTATGAATCATTTTTAAATTGGCTTCAAATGATTTAATCTGGTATTTTTTCATAAAAACCTAAAAATATAAATAACTCAAAAACTACTGAACTTCGGTAGAACATTTGGTGTCCTAATTTGCTGCATTTTAACCCTACTATGACGCCTTGCAAGGAATACGTCGAGTTACCTGTAACCCTGTATTAAAGTAATAAAAGTACATAATATTAAGTAAAAATGATGACGTTAATATTAATAAAAACTGTTTATTGGGTATTAAAAAATCGATATAAATTATCGAGTAATTTTTCATTACTTGACATCCCTACAAAGATTATTTCGTCAGGCAGCTGGCAGATGGCAATATGGCTGTAGCTTTCGAGTTTCGCTGGCAGTGCGCGGTGCTCGCATCATTTCCAGTACTGAAGTAGTATTTCTGACGGCTCTAAAGATTCGTTTTTTAATTTTTTAGTGGTTATTGTCTCTGTTTACCTTAAATTATCTAATGTTTTGTGGCAAAATTACTGTTTTTTCATTTCCGTCGTCACCAGAATTTATTCGACGACAAAATGGCGTCGCTTGACAAGATTTTACTGCAAAATATTTTTTCGCATTTTATACGCTTATCATAAAAATATGCCGGAAAAATTTATTTCAAGTGTTTTCTCAACAATTTTCTTGATGAATTATTCAGTTTTTGTTCGTTTCGGTCGTTAATTATATAAGAAACCGTGTATTCCTTGAATTTACTACAAAATGCACCTGGTAAGTGATTTTAAAGCATATTCCTTTATTGTTTTTGTGTATTTGTTTATTTTGTTAAATTTTAAATGGCTAAAATAATCATGGAACGTTCTAGATGTCTTGGGTGTGGCCCAGAAAAAGGCTGAAATTTTGAGACGTAATACTGAATTTGAGGGTTTTTGTGATTGTTTACAATATATTTTGCTGTTTTTATGTATGAAAACATTCTAGTCCCACGTAAGAAAGTGTTTGCGATGATTCTTTGTTACGTAATCTACCCGTAATACGCAGAGAAAATTATTTTGAGATGGGCCCCTTTTTTACAATTTGGCTTTGAAAATTGGTCTTATTGAGCATTGCATCTGAAGACACTATCATTTGAGGTTATGTTACTAATTTGTCGTATATTTCTTCCTTATTTCTTTGTATAGATTGTGGTAATTTCATGGTTCTGCACCTGTCTACAAATACATTCAATTTATTCCTTTTTTTGATCATTTTGGCTATTTATTGCACCCAAGTGCAATGATTTGAGGTTAACTAGACTGTTGTTTATTTACATTCCATGCTATGTATCTTAGCAGCCAGCCCCAGTGTTAACTAACACTCAATTTTGTTAAGAAAAATGATTTTGTTAAATTAAATAAAAAGTGTTTTTTTGAGGGGTTGTTCACGTTTGAACCCCAACGTTTAGCATTTAGAACAAAAGTTTAGACGACCCATTTCAAAACACAAACTATACATATTAATAATTTAATGCAGGCTTTATATTCTTTATATCTACTTTACTAATTTATATTTATTTGTAATTGGATATATCTATTAGGATGTTGTGTACTAAAATTAAATGACCATAATGGGACAAATTGGAGTTTTCGGTCTATTTCATTTTGTGTATTCTTTACAGATGGGATTCATGAATGAATCTGGAAGTGATTCAAATAGCGATAAGGGTGAGAAGAGTGATTCTAGTGGATCGGGTTCCGGAAGTGAAAGGTGAGATTAGTATTGCAATTTAGTGCTATTATTCATGTAGTTTAATTTGTTTTCTTTGCATAATCACCAAAAAAACTTTTTTGAACAGTGAAAGCGGATCTAGTTCATCTGGTTCAGGATCTGAAAGGTCTGGTTCTGAAAAATCCTTGGACAGGTCCCATCACAGTGATGACACAAAATCATCACCAAAGCACAGCAATGCTAACTCATCAAAATCTGATCATCATACTGACAAAAACACATCTGATGAAGATTCCCCATCTAAATCTAAATCACGTAATAGCAAGTTAAAATCTGATTTATGGGAAGACAATCCAGACATATATGGAATCAGGAGGTCGGCTAGGTCAAGAAAGGAACCAGATAGACTAAAATTAGCTGATAGTGATTCAAGTGAAAGGGGCAGGACACACAGTAGAAAAGTAGAAAAAAAAGGTAGTAAACAGGTATATGAATAACATAGCTATTTATAATTATGTTCTTGTTTTTAATAAATGTACTATATTTTAGTGCATCATGGAATTCAGACTCGTCAGATAGTGATAGTGACTTGAAAGGTTCACCACCTCCACCTTCCAAGAGACCAGGCCAAAGAAGTGTACCTCTCAGAAAAAGGAAACCAACACGAAGAAGATTTTCTAGTGATGAGGATGAAAGTTCTGAAGGCAGTGATGATGATAACAAAAGGTAAGAATCTTATTTTTTCTAGATGAACACTAGCGGTGGCTGCAAACACTACACTTTAAAAATTACAATTGGAATGTAATTTATTGATAGCAAGGTTGTATATAGGTAGTACCTACCTGGTTTATTAGTTCCGTTTCACTAAATAACAAAAGTGACATGATTATCCTATTCTATCAAGTAAATTTACTAAAAAAAAAAATTATTACCATAATAATTAAACAATAGATTGTGCTGATTAGTACTATTATTTTCTTCAACTCTTTAGTTTCTTGAGACTTTCTATTGAGAGCTTCCTTAGTCTAAGGTTACATTTGTAAAATATTAAATACCATGCTGTTTAGCATGGTATTTAATATTTTAATATTAAATACCATATAAAATATTAAATACCATGCTGTTTAGCATGGTATTTAATATTTTACAAATGTAACCAAGAGTTTTCTCAAGAGTTTTCTCAAGAGTTTTCTTGAGTTTAAATTTGATAAATCTACAGAAGAGTCTAAAATTGTGCCAGGTGAATGGTAACAGGCTCACCTTTTATGAGACTAATGGAACTTAACTAGAAAAATGTGGGTGTTGCATCCAGTATGTGTAACTGCTTACCTCTTCAGGTGAATGTAAAAACACCTAGTTATGTTATATAAATGTGATAAAATCTAAAGTACAAATTAAAACTTTGTTAAAATAGGTAAATAGCTTAAATAAGAGAGAAAACCACTTTTTGAAACTTTATTTGCAGTGGTCATTAAGATCATAACATAATTGTTACATTTAATTGCAAATGAATGGAATTACTTATAACATTCTAATTAATATAGTAATTTCCCTAATATTAGAGGTAATTAATAATAACAGGTAATTTACAAATGATTGCATAAAAATAGACCATTAAATTATTTTTGCAAAAAGTGATCCTTCATATTGCTGAAGACTGGTAAAGTTAAGGCCGAATATTCACCACACGCAGGCCGAATACTCGCAAAATTAAGGCCGAATATTAATGTAGCGTAGGGAATCAGGCATTTGATTCATAGAATAGTAATATTATTAATATTGGATTTCATTACAAATGTGAAGATTGTGAAAACTATCAATAAACAACAAGTTTTGAAATATAGTTTGAATTGGAACTCTAAAAAATTATCATAATTATACTCTTCAAAATGGTAGAAATTGATAGTGTCTGCAGCTATGTTTATATATTTATCTAGCAAATAATCAAAATAATATCTTGATGCAAATAGGTACCCAAGAAACAAATATTATTAAACTGTCAAACACCAAGCGGTCACCGGTGACCGCAACCTATTGTTATTTAATTGTGTCTATAAATACGGTACTCGACGAGTTAAACCAAATTGTGGCTAAAATAATTTGTTATTTATTTAGAAATATTAGTTATTACATTTATTTTCTGTATATTTGTGTCAAGCCATTTTTATAAAATGTGCTAACAATAATTTACTTACAAAAAAATTGGGGTAGGTATCCCTATTTTATAGGCTATAATTATATTGATTGGGTTTGAGTTAAGACTTTGACTGCCAATAAAAAACTGTTGAAGGTAAATCCTCCGCTAACGCCGGTCACCGGTGACCCCCATGGCGTTTAACGTGTTAATGAATAAATATTTATTACTTTTAATGATATCTAATTATTTCGAATACTTCCAAAATATCTATCATCTGATCCGCAAGTTATTTAAGTAATAATGATTTTTTGTCTGCAGAAGATTGCTAACTTCTAACGTTCTGTCATGGTAAAGCTAATCAGTAGTATAATTGGTCAACCAGGAGAAAAGATAAATAGATATCATATTGTAAAATTAATTAGAGAATCTATAATAAGTTGAGCAGTATGCTACAACATTACTACAGGTTTTTGCGAAAAAAATTCTTAAAAAAATATACAATTTGCTAGTTGTACATGTTTTCAATGCTAATTAATATTTGCATGTATACCAAATATTACGCCATAAATATAAGACAGCAAAAACACAACCCTTAGTTGATTGTAACCAAAACATTGGTTTATTGAGTATTCGGCTTTCGGCTTTGAATTAGGCTATTAAAGTTTAGTATAAAAAAACAGTATGTAGTAAGTTAACTATTTTTTTAGTGCTAATTGATATTTGTACATTGTACCGAATATTATGTAACCAAAATGGCAATCCTTATTTGATTGTAAAAAAAAACATTGGCTCATTGAGTATTCGGCTTTCGCCATTCGGCTTTCGGCTTTGTAATTTTCGGATGTTGAAACAGAAAATGATGATTCATTATAAATATTGCCAATATTATTATGAATTTTTAATCCTATTTAGCAGTCAAATTATGATCATTCGAAATGTAACAAATAAGAAAAAATGAAAATAATTTCAGTCTAAAATAGTGTCGATAGAAACATTCCAACAATTTCTTTCATAAACCAACACAAAATGGCGTCGTTTTTAATGATTATCGCCGCGTGTACTTGACCGAGATGCTTACGTCTGACGATGACGTCAGAAGCTATTTGTTTGCGTTAGTATGTAAGAGATGTCGCTCGTGTAGATATGTATTGTTGCTTGTTGATTTTGTAGGACAGCAACGCGACGAACGGGTGCTGCAGTCAGTTATAAAGAAGCGAGTGATGAACAAACCGACTCGTCTGATCTTTTGGAAGTGGAAGGAGTGGATGGTGAAGCCGAGGCTGAACCAGAACCGGAAGATCATAGTGAGACTATTGAAAAAGTCTTAGGCGTTCGGCGAGGGAAGAAAGGAGGTAGTCATTATTTACCATTTGTATTTTATTTGTTTATTTTAATAACATTGCATGAGTTAAATGTACATTTATTCAATGTTCTGTTATTTTTGCATTTTGGTGCAAATACCTTGTTAAATTTTAGCTAATGTCTTCTTATCATTATGCAGTCACTGGAAATGTGACTACACTTTACTATATAGAGGAGCATGGAGACCCTAATGAAGGCTGTAATCCCGACGATCCTGAAACAACTGAACCTCAGTACCTGATCAAATGGAAAGGCTGGTCCCATATACATAATACATGGGAGTCTGAGAGGTCTCTAAATGAACAAAAGGTTAAAGGTCTTAAGAAATTAGAGAACTATATCAAGAAAGAAGCTGACTTATCATGGTGGAGGCAGCAGGCTGGTCCTGAGGATATAGATTACTTTGAATGCCAAAACGAGTTGCAACAAGAATTAGTGAAGACCTATAACAATGTGGAGAGGATAATAGGTGATTATTTTATTAATTTATTAACAAATATTCACTTTTTGTATTTACACGATTTTCCCCCAAACTCAATATTTAAAACCATTCAACTTATTAACAAACGTAGTACCTACTCCAATCAGCAAGTATACACATTTTTAACATTATAATAAAGATAGCATCATAGTATGTATTTATACTTATCAATGTTACAACTGTTTGTTTTACTAGCGGAACAAACGCGGGAACTGGAAGGCGGCGGAACTGCTCACGAATATTTTTGCAAGTGGGAGTCGCTTCCGTATGCTGATGCTACCTGGGAAGATGCCGTTTTAATAGAAAAGAGATGGCCACAGGAGGTGGAGCATTTTAAATACAGAGAAGCGGCGAAAACGACGCCTTCGAGACATTGTCCTGTGTTGAGGAGAAGGCCGAAGTTTCATCATGTCAAAGAACAGCCAGAATACATGGGCAAAGATTCTGTAAGTATTATATCTTTTACATTATTACTATCTGCATATTATGTATAATGTGGTGGATTCAATAAAAGCCAGAATTTCCGAAAATTCATCAAAGATTTTAGCCGTCTTTTCTAAACATAATGTCTTATTTTTCAGCATGTTTTGTTTCAATGTTGTTTTGTGGTTATTTTAAGCATTCGCTGTTGTGTAACAACGCCATCTACTGGTTCTGTATTGTATTAACATGCTCAGTTGGTTTCCGCGAAGTTCTCGTAACTTTGGTTGGATGTCGCTTTTCAACACCATACTTCCTTTGTGATCATGACCCAGAATACATTATTAGAGTCATGATTACATATTCTATTACTAATTTAATAAAATGCTTATGAAAACTTAAAATAAAACACAGAATTTAGCAATAATTATCGAGATAGATTTTATTTTGACTTTGTCTGATACAGATGTACCATTTATGTTCAAGAAATGACTTTCTTTTAGTTTAAATCATAGTGTAGGCTATTATTGAACTACAAATTTATTCGTTACAGAGCTTTACATTGAGAGATTATCAGATGGATGGATTGAATTGGTTAATACATTCCTGGTGTAAAGACAATTCCGTTATTCTTGCCGATGAAATGGGTTTAGGTAAAACTATACAGGTATGTTTAAATCTTATTTGATAACAATTAAGTAAGTCTTTTACACAATTAAATATGATTTTATTTATATTTTATTAAAATTTTTTCAGACAATTTGTTTCCTATACTACCTCTTCAAATCACAACAGCTTTATGGACCATTCCTATGTGTCGTGCCTTTAAGTACAATGACGGCGTGGCAAAGAGAGTTTGAGCAGTGGGCGCCTGATATTAACGTTGTTACTTATATTGGAGATCTAACGAGTAGAGATATTGTAAGTAAACAGTTTTTCAAATTCCTAGCATCTAACTAAAATAATTTAATGAAAAAAATTATGAACATCTTTAAAACTTTTTCAGATCAGACAATTTGAATGGAGTTTTGCAAGTTCGAAAAGACTGAAATTCAATGCCATCTTAACCACTTATGAGATTTTACTTAAAGATAGACAGTTCTTGAGGTCGTTTAGTTGGGCGTGTCTGTTGGTTGATGAAGCTCATAGGCTGAAGAATGATGATTCTTTATTGTATAAAGCACTCAAGGAATTTGATACCAATCATCGATTATTGGTGACTGGCACTCCATTACAGAATTCTCTGAAAGAATTATGGGCCTTATTGCATTTTATTATGCCTTACAAGTAAGTAAATTATCGACTCTCTATTAGTAACTTTATAAATTAAAATGAAGCTGTTTTAGACAGTGTTAAAATAATACATTACATTTCAGGTTTGAATCTTGGGAAGATTTCGAGAAGGATCATGAAGATGCTGCCACCAAGGGTTATGAAAAATTGCACAAGCAATTAGAACCTTTCATATTAAGGAGGCAGAAAAAGGATGTAGAGAAGTCATTACCTGCAAAAGTAGAACAAATACTTAGGGTAGAAATGACTTCAATTCAAAAGCAATATTATAAGTGGATCCTAACCAAAAATTATAGTGCCCTCAGGAAGGGTGTTAAGGGGTCTATAAACACATTCATTAATATAGTTATTGAGTTAAAGAAATGTTGTAACCATGCCTTATTAACCAAGCCTGAAGATTTTGAATCTAGGGCATCACTTGCGACAACTGATGCTGTAGAGGTATGTACATCATATAACATACACATATTATGAATATTAAAGACGTGCTATGTAACACTTAATGTAATTTTTTTACGAAAATAATGTTAATCTTTTTTCTTTCAGAAATTATTGAGAGGTTCGGGAAAATTACTCCTATTAGATAAGCTATTATGTAGGTTAAAAGAAACAGGTCACAGAGTCCTTATATTTTCTCAAATGGTTAGAATGTTGGACATTTTAGCTGAATATTTACAAAGGAGACACTTTCCATTTCAACGTCTCGATGGTAGCATAAAAGGTGAAATTAGGAAGCAAGCCTTAGATCACTTTAATGCTGAAGGATCTACTGATTTCTGCTTTCTTTTATCGACACGTGCCGGCGGCCTGGGTATCAACTTAGCCACTGCCGACACTGTAATTATATTTGACTCTGATTGGAATCCACAAAATGATTTACAAGCTCAAGCAAGAGCACATCGTATCGGACAAAAAAATCAGGTAACTATTTATTACTGTCTCATAGAAGCTATTTATTGGTGTGTCAAATTAAATAGAAAATAAACATTTTCTTCTCCTATTCTAGGTTAACATTTATAGATTAGTAACTGCTAGATCTGTAGAAGAAGATATTGTTGAAAGAGCAAAAAGAAAAATGGTGCTTGATCATCTAGTCATCCAGAGAATGGACACTACTGGCCGGACGGTTCTCAACAAGCGAGATGCGTCGGCAACCAGCGCCAACAATCCATTCAATAAAGAAGACTTGAATGCGATATTGAAATTTGGTGCTGAAGAGTTATTCAAAGATGATGATGAAAATGATGAGGATCCTGTCGTAAGTATAATAAAATAAATAATAACTAGATTGAAGACTTGTAAAATTATGCGTTTATTTTAACCAAATTTTTGTTACGTTTTAGTGTGATATTGACGAAATCTTGCAACGAGCCGAGACTCGTGATGAGGGTCCCTCTATGGCGGGTGATGAATTGCTCTCAGCATTCAAAGTAGCCAGCTTTGCCTTTGATGAGGATAAAGCTGTAATGGAAGTCAAGAAGGAAAATGCAGAAGAGGAGAGCAAAGATTGGGTATGTTGATTTTAATGATTGCAAAACTTATTAATTTAGATATATTTTCAAAATCATAATTATAAATATTCACTGTACATTTTTTAGGATGATATTATACCTGAAAATGTTCGGAAAACAATAGCTGAACAGGAGAAAAATAAAGAAATGGAAGACCTATACCTGCCACCTAGGAGAAAGAATCTGCAGTCCAATAACGATACTAGTGGTAAGTTAAGTGGTTATAAACTATACATTTACACATTAATTCTCAAAATCCTATTTTATTCGTCTAGTTAACACATGTTCTTATTTGTATAGTAAAAAATATATTAAGATTGACTTATTAATTTCGTTTTATGTAGCTGAAGGTCGTAAGCGTCGTGGTCGTGGTTCGGCGGAAGGCGGCGATGGCGCCGACCTAGACGGTGACGCTGAGAGTGATGGATCTGATGGGGGTTCTGATGACGACCGGCCACGCAAGAGAGGAAGACCTCCAGCATCACACAGAGAGAAGATCAAAGGGTTCACTGATCAAGAGGTATGTTACCTTCATTTCCAAGTTCTTGTTTAATTTGCTCTAATTCAACTATTTTTATTTGATTATTTACTCAATGTACTTTTACTCAAATTCAATGATTATTTAGACGATTAAAGCAATAAAATGCTCTATTTCTATGGTATTCCTATCATCATCGAATCCAGTATTCAATTTTCTCTAATAAAATTACAGATTAGAAGATTTGTTAAGAGTTTCAAGAAGTTTTCGGCGCCGCTGAAGCATCTTGATAGCATCGCGTGTGACGCAGAACTGCAAGAAAAACCTCTGGCGGAACTCAAAAAACTGGGAGAAATTCTGCAAGAAAGATGTAAGGCAGTGCTAAATGAAACAGCAGATACAGCAAGTAAGTTAAATAATTTTGTGTTTACTTTAGTCTAAAGGTGTGTCTAATTTTTAATTTTGTATTACTTTCCTCAGAAATTAAACTAGATTTGTCATGCTGCTTGTAATTTCTTTTCATATGAAGTGAATTTCCATTTTAACGGTTATTTTAAATTATATTTCTGTGCCTTGCAGACGAACAAACAGAGGGCCGCAAAAATGCTAGAAAGACATTCAAACTCGGTGGAGTTCCTGTCAATGCCAAGACAATGGCCGCCTGCCAGGATGAACTTGCGGCACTGGACGTCTTCTTGCCCGATACTAAAGAAGAGAGATTAAAGTGGCAATTAGATTTCAGGTATGTCATAAAAGCTATAGTTGATTCGGAATATTATCTATGTAACATGTTTAATATAAACAAGAGGTTAATAATTTTCTATTTAATTTCTAGAACAAGACCAGCTAACTTTGATGTTGAATGGAGTGTAGCAGATGACTCAAAATTACTGGCAGGAATATACCAATACGGTATGGGTTCGTGGGAAGCTATAAAAATGGATTCGTCATTTGAGATTGGAGATAAAATACTCACTAATGAAGATAAGAAACCTCAGGCAAAACATTTACAATCACGCGCCGAGTATTTATTGAAACTAATTAAGAAATTGTTAGACCAGAAGAATGGTAAGCAGAAACAGAGGAAGCCTCGGACTAAACGGGGTCAGAAAGAGCCAGTTACTAAAGACATAGTGGAAGATGATGGTAGCTCTCCAGATGAGAATAAGAAAAATAATAAGACTGGTAAAAATGATAAACAGGATAAGGTATATATATAGTAAATTATCAAATTGTAAATTATATTAAATAATAATTATATAAAAAAATCTTAAAATAATCTTAAATTTTTCAGAATAAATCGAAGTTAGATGATGTTTTGACACATGATGAAGCTTCAAATGATAGGAAAGATAGAGATAAAAAACGCACAAAGAGAGACAGCAACAGAAAGTCTGACAAATTAAAACCTCGGAATAAGAAACCTGCTGGTCCCATGCATTTTACAGCTAACAATGAGCCAAGAGCGTTGGAGGTTCTCGGTGACCTTGACCCATCAGTTTTTGAAGAGGTAAGTCACGGAAGTACTACTGGAATCTCTGAATTGTTTTAGTTCATTACTAATAACTTGTATTTGTTAATCGTAAAGATATAGAGGCTAATCCCTTTTGCCTTCTTTCTACATTACTCATTATTATTTTTAAACAAATTGTCTGATCCAAATTGTTGAGTAACTGTTTAATATTATGTCCATTTTAATTTTTCAGTGCAAAGAAAAGATGAGGCCTGTCAAAAAGGCCTTGCGAGCTCTCGACAATCCAGATCAAACATTGTCGGAAGCTGATCAAGTTGCTAGAACGAGAGCTTGTCTCACTCAAATAGGAAACCAAATAGACATATGTGTAGATGCATATCCTGATCCAGAAAAGAAAGTGGAGTGGAGAAGTAATCTCTGGTATTTTGTGTCGAAATTCACAAACTTTGATGCAAAGCAGCTTTATAGGTTATATAAATATGGACTGAAGAAAAATGAATCGTCTAGTAAGAAAGATGGGAAACATAAAGAAAATGTTAAGGTTAGTATTAACCACCAGGAATGATTAGAATAGCTATCATTAATTTTGTATTTGTGTTCATTTTTATCTCATGTCTTTATTGTTATTGCAGAATAATAAGAATAATCACAATAGTAATCATGTAAAATCTTATAAAAAAGATGGAAAAGCAGATACTACAAATGATAAAAAAGAGAAGAGGCCTAAAACAGATCGCGATAAAATAGACAAACTAAACGACAAAACTCCACATACTTCTGGAATTAAGAGAAAGTTAGAAGAAGGAGAGTGCGACCCGGAACCTTCCGAAAATAAACGTCACGAAAGGTAAATTTTGATTGATTTTGAAACATTACTAACATTCTTGTATAGAAAGTCTACCCATCACCACTCTCACCTGCTTCCTCATGTACCATTCTTGTAATAATGTGCTATTTTCATAATAATATAACTCATCAAATTGCTAACCTCTCCTGTGTCGCTCACCACCATTATCGCTTTGTCCATCCCTGCAGACATAAACACAAGCACAAGGATCGCAAGGATAGGGATAGGAGCCTGAAGCGGGACGATTTGATGTACAGAGAGCGGAGCCGGACGGAGCGGGAGCGGGAGCGAGACCGCGACAGGGAGCGCGACCGAGACCGGGACCGAGAGCGCGAGCGGGACCGCGACCGAGACCGTGAACGATCTCGCACGCGCCGCGACAGTGGCGGCCTAGGCAGCGCGCGTTCGCGCCCGCCCTACGCCATGGCGCACCCGCACCCCGAGCACCCCGCGCACCCTGCCTGGACGCCGCCCGCCTACCCCGGCCCACGCCAGTACCGCACGGACCGCACCCCGCGTCCTCACGACAAGAGGAGGTAACGATTTATACTTTTTTGAAGCTAAATATTATAGCTCATAATCCAGCGACAGACTTCCTGTCTCCTCTCGTTCGATCTTTTGCACTTTTTAAAAAGTATAATTAGTTGTTTCCTCCCGATTAAAATTTTATTTAAGTTATAGTTAGGATAATATTTTGAAGAAAGAAAATCATAAGCTGGTTATAAAGTGAAAGATCATATTATAACAGGGCATCTTATAGCAGAAATGTTAATAAATTGTGCAACTTACTAAATTCTAAAAGCAAGTAAGACTACACTACAAGATCACCATATATTGCTATTGGAATTTAGTAAGCAGCTGACGATTTCTTTCTTCAACAAATAATTTTTAATCAAGAGGAAACGGAAATTCTAATTTTATTTTTACAACTGTTTGGACGACTATAGCTGCACGATCTCCCGTTATTATCGCAGCTGATGTTCATAACTCATACAGCGCACTGAAGAATTTTAAAAGTTATTAACGTAATTGAAATAAGTGACAAAAAAATGTGCCCGGCTTTACGGGCTAATAATTATTATACCCGATTAAGTTTCTAATCAGTACCTTGTCATGTTTCCAGCAGGTACAGCAGCTTCGGTGCAGTGCCGGGCCCATACAGCGCTTACTATGACAGCGCTAGCATGCCGGGGAGTATGGGCTTCCCGCCAGTGCGGCCGTACCCGGACGAGTGGCGCGGGTACACGCAAGCTGAGTACGCGTACGATGAGCGGGACTACGAGCGGGAGGTGTACCGGAGAGATTACGATCGCCGCGCACCTCCCACGTAAAGTTTCAGTTCCGTCTCCTGTAAATAACTTTGTATTTTGTAAATATAGACTAGTAATCTCTTGTCGAGAACGCTGGTTTAACCGTGAAGTGTAAAGTTTAAGTGACAAAAAGTGCTGTGGTTTTTATCTATGTGATAAGCGAAAGCGCATCGATATAAAATGAGACATTAATAGTGACATTTTATAAGTAAGACTGTATAGTAAATTTAATTTATTGCCGAATCTGTCTATTGTTAGTGTACAGAATTTAGAAAGAAATACCATTAATTTTTATAATGTTCCAATTTAGTCGCAGTCGTAATGTTTTATAATGTCTAATCCAATTATCTATTTATTTGATGCCTCATAATATCATGATTTTATCTAT
Organism: Spodoptera littoralis; assembly: GCA_902850265.1. Lineage (NCBI taxonomy): Eukaryota > Metazoa > Arthropoda > Insecta > Lepidoptera > Noctuidae > Spodoptera > Spodoptera littoralis. The sequence goes on from LR824533.2 coordinate 9,998,049, forward strand.
TTATTTGATGCTGTATCATGATTTTATGTAATAAATTAATGACAGAAAGAAGTGATATAAATAGGTCGTAGCAAATGTACAAAATTTAGCAATTGTTAGTAGGTTTGCATGTAATTAAAAATCATGTGCAATTTCAATAAATTGTGTATTATAGCTTAGCAGAAAAGGGCACATATTGTCATTGCATTTTAGCAGTGGACAGGAAGGAGTTTTAATTTGTAAATTCATTTCTCATTTTGCGTGCATTTCCGAGTCTAGTTGTGACTCGTACAATCCTATTTTTATACATTATGTAAAGTCTTATTCTCTGTTACATGCAATTGTGAATGTAATAAGAGTGAAAACGTCTTAAATGGTTATATACCATGATAATAAATAAACATATTAAAGTTGAAACCTGTTTTTTCTTTAATGTTCCACAAAAATATTCGATTATAGGTATTAATGATTTTACAAAAGGGTATATTCAAGGTCAAGGTCGTTTCCACCCTATCCCTCAATCAGGAAATGTCTTTTTTACGGGTGTGAGCGGGTTGCGAAAATTTCGTTATTAGCTAGGATTTTGTTGATATCTCAAGATTTTCAAATTGACAAGACCAGCCTAAGCAGGATGTCACTAAAAATTATCCCGCTTAGCTGACCTGAAAATTATTTATTGTTCTTAACCGTTGTGATGATGCGAGCTCAGCCTCGGTTGAGCTTCGTCGGTCGTTGCTTCTAGTTCGCCATGAGATAGCGCCGGAACTCATCCCGTTATATAGGTACGGAGTTTAGTCTGGACGCGCCTCATCGCGCAAATTGCAGACGCGTGCGAGCACTTTGGCCTCCTGTGGCGGTAATCCACAATCATGGCAATCCGGTAAAAATATGGCTGATTATCTTCTGGTCCTGGTTACGCCTACAAACAAATTGGTCACATGACACACAGATTCGAAACAACAATTTGTGGTGTGGATTCCGCATGGTTACCCAACCACCCCGCGCTGTTATCAAAATAGCCTGGAAAGCTACCTACTTACATACATCTACAAAGTTATCGTTAACGTCGAATATTCACAAGTAGGTAGGTATGTACTGTTATGTACACAATATCGACCGTAACTTATTGGATAAGAAGCCAGAAAATGTTCCTAAAGATAGGTAGTAGGTAGGTAAAGTCAAATCTACCGACATACACTCATATAAGATTAGTTTTGCTTCACTCTTTGGCCATAAATAGTACAATGAGAATGAGAACAGCTACTTATAAAAAAAATAATCACTTGACACCTATACAAATGTAGTAGTGTTACTTTTGTATGATGTTACTTTCGTATGATCATCGAAATTCTAAAGCTAGGTACGTACCTACAACTGTGTATTTCGAGGTTCCCGTTATTGACTAGGTGCCTAAAAGTCCGGTTACATTAATCCCTTTCCCAATGGCCGTACTGCAGTGCGCATGCTCGCTAGAGTTCATTCAGACAAGTGCTTCATTCCAGCTTCAGTAAGTCAGTACTTCTCCGTCGATTGGGGGGACATCGCGTCCACCATGACGATTGGTCTGCAAAAGAAAAACATTACTTATTTTTAGTATTTGTTGATACGTAATCGTGTTTTTACCCCGTGATCCGGTTTAAAGTAACATGCGAAAGAAAAATTTTAGGTGAGTTAGTTTAAACACTATCGAAAGGTTCAATTTGATCTGAAAACCTAATTAAGTTTACTTGTAAATATAAGCAAAACCGAATGTTATTATTGATCGTAAGATATTGAATTACAAATAATTTATTAATGCATTCTGCAGATAGTAGATAGGACTACGACTATTATCAAAGGAATGAGTGTGTGCTTTTATGTTTTCGTAGAAAAAAGTGCAATGCGAATATATGATGTGTGATGGTGGAAACAAGGAGGGCCAAGTGCGGCGAGCCTGTCGGACAATGGTGAGCGTGACACTGCTGCCGCTCTTGGTGCTGGTGGCTACTGCTGATTGCTGTTATCTTTTCCCCAGCGGTAAGCATGGTGATAATTAGGCAGCTTAGCAATATCTTCGAAGATTCTGCCATTTTCAAATGGCATTATGGCATAAATAAATTCACTTCTAGAGTCACATGTATAATAAATTTTGATGTTGCATAATGGTCTGATGTTGGGGTGTTCAGACGTTCCGGATCCGTGTCGTGGTGTAATTTGCGGGCCGGGTGCGCTGTGCCGGCCCACGCCCGATGGCCGCGCGTACAATTGCGAGTGCCCCACGTCGTGCCCCAGCTACGGCGACCACGAGGGCTCCAGACCACTCTGCGCAAGCGACGCCCGAGACTACCCTGGCGACTGTGAGATGCGCAGAGCTGCCTGCGAATCAAATACAAATATAACTTTCAAGTATTATGGTAAATGTGGTAAGTATTGGATTTGAGAGCTCCCGTTTTTTATATTCCATACCCGATGATGTTAATGTAGCGTGCGTCGTCGAATAGAGAATTCACTAGTAGTAAACCATTGGATATTTATTCAATTTATGAGAATTATAGTGATTTGAGCATTGATACCTTGTTTTTAGATCCTTGCTCTGGAGTGACGTGTCCAGACCCTGAAGTGTGTCAGCTGGACGACCGACGGTCTCCATCCTGCCGTTGTGCGGAACCCTGTCCCCTCGAGTTCTCCCCAGTCTGCGCCTCCGACGGGAAAACCTATTCAAACGAGTGTCAGATGCATCGGGAGTCCTGTCGAGCCAGAAAGCAGTTGAAGATTATATTTAAAGGACAGTGCAGTTCTGGTAAGTGAAACAAAACCAGTGGCACATATCATACCAGGCCACAACTGTGCGCTTTTCACGTAGCTTTCTGCCTCGCATAGCAAAACTGTGGAATGAGCTGTCGTCGGCGGTATTTCCGAACCGATACGACCTTCAAACCTTCAAGAAAAGAGCGTATTCCTTTTTAAAAGATCAGCAACGCAACTGTGATTCCTCTGGTGTTGCGGGTGTCCATAGGCGGCGCTGATCGCTTACCATCAGTTGATCTGTCTGTTTGCCTCCTATTTCATAAAAAAAATACCGTGTTGAGTATAAGCGTAATTGGTTTACAATGAACAATTTTTTAACGGCACCATACATTATAACAGACAGGAAAATGTTAACTGTGGTTTGGATTTTACGAAATAAAATAAATATATTTTTCCAGGTGTAAACCCTTGTGCCGAGTGGAGTGTAGGCACGGTGCGGAGTGTCGCGTTGAGGGAGGTGGTGCGGTGTGTGCCTGTCCACCACCCTGTGAGCCTGTCTTACGGCCCGTTTGCGGCTCGGACTCACGCACTCACGATAGCGAGTGTGAACTGAGGAGAGCTGCCTGTCTACTAGGAAGGGAGCTCAGGGTACTCCACGCAGGAGCTTGTGGTGAGATATAATATTAAATAATTTCAGTGTTCTTAACACCATATAATATAGCAATGATTCTTCGATGTTCTTTGTTTAGAGTTGTAAAATGGCAATGCAAAGTCACTAATCAAGCGTATAGAGATTTATTCACCAAAGATGGAGCCAGAACAGAGGTTCAGCAGTGGAAATTTTCTGGGCAATGATGATGTTGAATGCCAAATTTATAGAATTACTTAAAACAGTACTGATGGATACATCGATAAATTCAGGTTCCAACGGTGTATGTGCTGACCGCGTGTGTCCTCACGGCGGAGAGTGCGTGGCGACGGGCGGTCGTGGTGTGTGTCGGTGTCCACGTTGCTCCAACGAGTTTGCGCCCGTTTGCGGCTCGGACGGGATCTCGTACGGCAACCGTTGCAAGCTGCAGCTAGAGGCCTGTCGACATCGGCGAGACGTACAGGTGCTGTACGACGGACCCTGCAGTGAGTAAACATTTTGTTAATTCAATTATTTTCTTTGAAACACTGCGTTTTTGCCCAAATCATAAAAACACGATGGCGGTTGCCACAAATTCAATTTCCAAGTTCTACTTATAGGATGAAATAATGTATCTACCTACCTTCGTGAAAAAGACTGACTTTTGGACAATCGATTTAAAGTTAATTTTGATATTCCCCTGTCTCTACAGACGGGTGTGAAAACAAGAAGTGCGAGTTCTACGCGGTCTGTGAAAGCGACGGGGTCTCTGAAGCGAGCTGCGTCTGTCCTAAGCATTGCGAAGAAGGAACTGTCAGTATACATTTATCTATGAAAATATACAATTGAAAATTACAACCAGTATCTAACAGAAGGGAATATATAGTACCTAACGAGTTTAGATTATGAAATACCTGTACATGTATTTAATTTTTCAGGAAACGGAAGAAGTTTGTGGGACAGATAATAATACGTATAGTAGTGTGTGCGCACTGCGTGATACCGCTTGCAAGGAGAAGAGGCGAATTCATATCAGGCATATGGGATCCTGTGGTAAGCGACTACATGAGATAAACTGTTAAAGTCTACATTTAAGATACTGTTAGAAGTACCCAAGAAAACTAGGTCTATAAAAACTTTTCTCTTCCTACAACCAGTTGAATGTCAGCTGCGTATTGTTAAGTTGTTATTCGGTAAAAAAGAGTTGTGGCATACCTACCACATACAGCGGCTGAGAGCTCAACCCATTCCTTTCTGTCTTTTTTAGATATTTAACTTTATTGCTTTGATTTAAAGTCGAAATTGAATTAAATATCTATGTATAGATACCACTATATTTTTGTGTTTAGAATCGTGTGCGGAGATCGTGTGTCCAGCGGGTACATGGTGTGCCCGGGGCACTTGTGGGTGTCAGGCAGCCTGCGCTGAGGCAGCTCGAGAGCCTGTCTGTGGAGACAACCGGAGGACGTATCCACACCACTGTGCACTGAGGCGGAGTGCCTGCGAGGCTAAGGCGCGAGGCGAGCCACCGCCTCGAGTCGCATACTACGGCGAGTGTACGGAACAAGATGAGAATAATACTGCAGGTACAACTGACTAGTGATCATAGTTGTTGAAAGCCTAATATAACACTTTCAATCATACATCCTAATAACTGCTACTCACCTATTCCCTGTCTATGACATGGAACCCATAATAAAAATAGCGAAAAGTATCTAGGTGTTAGCATTAGTATTAATATCTCTACTCTACATTCTTCTTTGGCTTAATAAAAGTCGTGAAAGTGATGTAATAAAAAATATAATATTTTCTATAACTTTATTCTTATTTATCATCTGCACACAGACGGTAACAGATCATCGAAGTACACAGACTTGAGCAACGAGATCCGCGCGGGAGATGAGAATGAGAACTCTAGCGAAGCTGTGACCGGCACCGCGGTGTGCGCGCGAGTGCAGTGCGCGTACGAAGCTACGTGCGCTGTCGACTCTAATGGACAACCCAGGTTATACACAAGAGAATTGTTATACTCAAGGCCTGTTTTACAATGTTTGGATAGCCGTTATATATCAGTTAAGAATAAAATTACGAACGTAATTTGTATGAACTATCATATCCTTTAACTATTTGTAGGTTTTATATGAAGGTGACGAAACAGGCTCTTAATCTAAAAAGAAAAATAAACGTTCCCTAATATAGTATTGTCTCCTATGACAGTATTTGTTCCCGGTGTGTATATTTTTACCGACTTCAAAAAAATAAAGAGGAGGTACTATGTTCAGCTGGATGTTTTTTTTTTGTTTGTTCGCGCATTACTCCGCATAATAAACCTACTAAACCAAAATTAATTCGTATACAGTTGAAAAATATTTAAAACAATATCTATTTATATGCCTTAGATGCGCATGTCTGTTCGATTGCGCGGCCGCAGCTGCAGCAGCCGCGTCGTCGGCTCCAGTGTGCGCGTCCGACCTCAGGCTGTACCCAACTCTGTGTCATATGAAGCTGGAAGCGTGCAGAAGACAGGAAGATCTCAGGCTACGACCACTGCCTGTATGCCGAGGGTTAGAGGTATGTATTTAATAACTTAATAAAATAATAAATAAAAATAGTTCATTAATAACAAAGACTTCCAATAAGTTGTCCAATGTTTATTATCATTTTAGCGAAGGTTAATATACTACCTGAACTTAATTAAACTAAGCACAAATTAATACTACCTAAAATTAATGAAACTGAGTACAAATTAATACTACCTAAAATTAACTAAACTGAGCACAAATTAGGTAGTATTTTCCAAGGGTACGAAAAAGTTCACAATAGTTTACGAAACGTCAACATTTTTTTAAAGTTTTTTTTTGTACATATAGAGGTAGTATTATATAGTATTACTAGTATTTAATTCTTCACAGTTCAGGCCTTGTGGTGATGATGAGCCACTGACAGATGCTGAAGGTAGACCCATCGATTGCGGCGGTGGTCCTCATAGGAAGGACTGCCCAGTCGGTAGCTACTGCCATCACACTGCCAAAGCTGCCCGATGCTGCAGGAAAGGTGACTTTATTTGTTCTGATAATAAAGCATGTTTTTGATTATAGTTGACACAATTTAGGTTTGCAAATGTTAAAAGGTTTATAATTATCCGATTTCTTAAGATTTAATAGTATAATCTCGAATCTAATCTAAATCTAATTTACTATTTACTAATATTATAAATTGGAAAGTGAGTTTGTTTGTTTGTTTGTTTGTTCCGCTTTCACGCCGTAACTACTAAACTGATTGCTTTGAATTTTTGCAGACATAAAGTAAGAAGTCTAGATTAATAATAGGGTACTTTTTATCCCGGAAAAATTTGATATTCCCGAGGGAAAACAAAAGTATTGGTATAGATGGCGCTGTGTGTATTGGTATATGTCACATAGGCTACTTTTTATCCTTTTGTGATGCGAGCGAAGCCGCGGGTAAAAGCTAGTACCGAATAAAATAAAGAATGTTATTAAGAAAGGTAACTCACAAACTGAAGTGAATTATCAACACTACTTACTATCGACAACAATTTAGAAAAACTTACAATAATTTACTAATATTATAAATTGGAAAGTGAGTTTGTTTGTTTGTTTGTTTGTTCCGCTTTCACGCCGTAACTACTAAACTGATTGCTTTGAATTTTTGCAGACATAAAGTAAGAAGTCTAGATTAAATAATAGGGTACTTTTTATCCCGGAAAAATTTGATATTCCCGAGGGAAAACAAAAGTATTGGTATAGATGGCGCTGTGTGTATTGGTATATGTCACATAGGCTACTTTTTATCCTTTTGTGATGCGAGCGAAGCCGCGGGTAAAAGCTAGTACCGAATAAAATAAAGAATGTTATTAAGAAAGGTAACTCACAAACTGAAGTGAATTATCAACACTACTTACTATCGACAACAATTTAGAAAAACTTACAATAATCAAGAATACACTGCACATAAAAACAAAAAATCTACGATAGAACTAATTGTAACTAATGACACTCATTTACAAACATGCATGCAAAAGAAACAGATTCAAGCGCATGCAGATTTTATCTTAATTAAATCGATTCGTATTTGTTTGGTGTCGAATGCCACCGAGTGGAAAACGAACGATATACCGAGCAGAAAGTACACAAAGCAAACAGAGGCACCGCTAGTAGTATTGTTTGCATAATTTATTTAGAAAGTTGCATTGCCCAAGACAAATAACGAGCTATTTACATATTTACTTGATCTATTTATGGTAGGTGAAGTGAAAGATGTTAGGTTGGTACTGATCGTGGCAGTGGCGGTGTAGAAATCACACATCGTTTTATAATGAACGTACGTTGTGATTTCATTAGAGAAGATTGACGGTTCAATTTTTAGACGTAGGATGGTGTACGTAGTTAAAACTATGTTAGTAAAGAAATATGGTTTTGTTCGATTGTGTAGTAATTTACTTTTATTTAACTAAACACAACGACGGCGCGGTTTGTTTCGCCTTTTCTCAATTTTATGAGTTTGTATTTGGTATTGATTTGAATTTCTCGCTGAATATGAGAAACATCATGATAGGTACACATATTTTTATTTCTGTTTTAAAAAATACTTCTGTCACAGATAAAGCAGTTGTTGAGAAGAAAGGTTGCCAGGAGTCTTGGCACGGTTGCTGTGCTGACGGTGTGACTCCGGCTCGAGGGCCGGGTGGTGCCGGATGTCCAGCCGTATGCGGCTGTCACCGGCTCGGGTCCGTTAATGAACAATGTGATGAAGAAGGACAATGTGCCTGCCGCCCCGGGGTCGGTGGCCAGAAATGTGACCGTTGCGAACCTGGCTATTGGGGACTTCCTAGAATCGGCACCGGACATACTGGTTGCATACGTAAGTGAAGTGAATTATGCAGCTATTGATTACCGGTGGCTTTAGAATTTTAATTAACTGCTACAAAATATTGCTATGTCACCAATTTTAACATTTAGTTGCATATGCGACCAATAAGAACGACTTCTTTGACGAGTGTTTATGGGGGCAGTCTAGTTTAAATTCAATAGTTATCTAATTTGATGGAAAATTCAGAATCCAGAATTAAAATATATCCATCGTTTTAGCTTGCGGTTGTTCTGCGTTCGGATCAGTACGAGAGGATTGCGAACAGATGACAGGTCGATGTGTTTGCAAGCCAGGCATACAAGGACAGAAGTGCACCGTCTGTTCCAACCACGAGCATACACTGGGACCTAATGGCTGTTTTGATCGTGAGTATTTATTTCTTTAATATCAATCGTCGCTTTAATGCTGAATGGTAAAAGACATGAACGAAAATACAGTGGAATTAAAACTGAAACACGACAACATACACCGATTTTCATATTAAAATGTTTTTCAACAGCGGAATCTACACAACTGCCAGCAACCAACTGCGAGCACATGACGTGTTACTTCGGCGCGCACTGCGCGGTGCGCAGCGGGCTGGCCGCGTGCGACTGTGGCAGCACGGAGTGTCCGCCGGCCGACGGGCCCTCCGTCTGCGGCAGCGACGGCCGCACCTACCTCTCTGCTTGCCACCTGCGCACACACGCCTGCAGGACCCAGTCCGACGTCGTGGTGCAAGCCTTCGGGCCATGCAGCGAGGAGGCACCCCACGTGCGCCGAGGTAGTCGCGCCAGTAGGTCCAACCGCTCGTCCCTCACTCGGCAGAATAGTGACCTCCACACCAGCACGCACGTGGACCCCGACAAAACATCGCTCAAAGACTTCGAGTATATCAAACAAAGCCCCAACTCACTGCAGTTCACTGACGCTTCCGTAGACACCAGTGATAGCGGCAAACCCGACAGTCCTGAACCCGAGCTCACCTGTATTGACATACTCCCGCCAATTGGATATCGCTAGACTTGTAAGCTAGATGTTGTAGAAATCATTTTGTAGTAGAATATTTGATTTATAATAAAAAGTCAGATTTAATATCCTTCAATTGATAATTCGCAGAAAAAACATACACTCATTCTAGTAGTGTTATAGAGAATAACGTCGAAGGGAACTGTGCCAAATCTGGTAAAGATAGCAGCCAGCCTATCATTGACGATGTTGAAGAAGAATTTGAGTCGAATGAAGTGGATGATTATTCAATTTATGAAGAATATTTAGAGGAAAACAACCGCGACATGTATGAAGTACCATTGTTTGATGGGCAAGCGAGACTGACGGCGCGCGCGAGGTTTCCTGCTAAGCGGTTCGACATTTGGGCTGAGGTTTCAGCCGTTTGCGGTAGAGGCGCATTAGTGAGTGCTTCCGGTACGAGGGACCATTTGTGGCTTGGGTTTGTGGAAGATAGGGCCGTGTTACGGTGGGACGCCGGCAGTGGGCCGTTTGAATTGCACACCGGAAAGGTTAAAATTGATGGAAAATCCAAAGTATCTGCGAGGAGGTATAAGAAGGACGGCGTATTGAAGCTTGGGTCCTCGGTGGCGAGAGGATCTTCACATGGACGAATGAGTTCGTTGGATGTGGATCCCTACATCTACATCGGTCATCCTCCGGAGAATGTTACAAAGTTAGCACTGTTTGCAATTTATGTAGAATTTATTTTTGTGACAAGGTAGTTATTTTATTTAGTTACTTGGTGCAGATTGTCAGGAGCGTCAGGTATTCAAGGCTTCGTGGGTTGCATACACCGGCTGCGTGTGAGTGGACGTGACCTGATCCCTCCATCCAGAGGCCTGACCGTCACTTCCTTCGGACTGAGATCCTGTACTCCACATAACTTAGCGCGGGTGATATGTCCATGATGACTTGAGGAGAATATTTATCTTGTTAATGCAAGAATTTTATTATCAACGATGGACACATCGATTGTTTTGTTTTTATTTCAAATCATTTATCGCAAGTTTATTATAAAACTGTTAACGTAGTCTTTCAGTAACTGTTAAACGTTTTAAGATTTTAATGTAACTATCTAGAGATGGTATTGTAAGTAATATATTTGATCTAACTTCACCTGTACTGAGTATTTCCTATTACTACTATGCTATACCTTGCAATGTGATATTCGTGTAACTTCATACAGTTTCTATAGCTGTAACATATTGTTATCTTTGACATATCTAATTCTATGCGTTTTATAATAAATTATCTCCTTTTATATAATACAGTTATTTGAAATATTTATGTTTTTCATTGAGTATGCTAATAGGGAAGGTATCACTTTACCTATAGAGTGCCCGTCAGTGCAGACCACCCTTTCTGATACAATGTTTGCTTTCTATTCGTATCCTGTGAAAGGAGTCGTATTTTATCAACCTGTTGGAATATAAAAATATACTTTGGAAAACGGATAACGTTGGTCGATGCATAATAATCAGTTCGGAACCTCGTCGTTGAAAGTGGTAAAGGAATTTAAAGTAGCAACGATCTAGAGTAAGCAGGATACTCTGGTGCGATTTCTGGGGAGGGCAAGATAATATTAAGTACAATCGCGGGTTACTGAAGCAAGTAAGAAAAGCTCTACTAGTTTGTCAGTGAGCTGCGCGACGTCATGAGGAAGAACCCCTCTGTGGTTCGAAACTAGTAGAGCTTTTCTCAGTATATTCACGTGAGTAACCCGCGATTTTACTTAATTTAGTATGTCACACGATAGTTATTATAAAAACAAGATAATATTATTGAGACTTTCAAAAATTCTCTGTAATTACCACGACTTTTGCTTATGATTAGTAACTAGATCACTAGAATCAATTGACTGCATGATTGGCGCGGTGGTTGGGCTACTGACTGCCGCGCAACGTGTCGCGGGTTCGATTCCCGCACGGAACAATTCTTTGTGTGATCCACAGATTGTTGTTCTGAGTCTGGGTGTAATATGTATGTGAACTTGTATGTTTGTAAACGCACCCACGACACAGGAGAAAATCATAGTGTGGGGCAACGGTGTTTTTAGAAAAAAAAAATTCAGAGCGTGTACCGTAATCATGGTTCCGCATACCTCTTCCAGAAATAAAACCTCTACTATAATGTTAATTAATTAAGTCAATAACAGCAATTATACCGCGGAACCAGTGTAAGTATATTATTTAAGTTATAATAGACCTCCCTTCGTTTCATTGCCGGCCCATTATTTTCTTATCAACGTTTCACCCCCACTTCCTCTTTCATAATCCTCCCTTATCGCCGCCTAGTCTATAAAAGCCGGAGACTTCAAAATTTAAAACCATTATTCTGTTGTGGCAACGAGTGGAAGTCGTCAAATTGTTTTATAAGTTTTTAACGACAATATTTAATAGGTGTTTGATGTTTATCTGATCGTCATTACAAGAGTACTCCGAGGTGTATTTTTTGATGGAATGTTATTGATTTATTGGGCTGTTAATTTTTATTCGGGTAGTGGCTGGGTTTTTAACTTAAAATCAGAAATTATCTATCTATGTATAAGTATTATTATTCTGAATGCAAAATGAAGCGTTTCAGTTTAATTGTAGCCTAGAGCTACAGCTACACTAGCGAAAGGTGAGCCGCCATTCTTGGTTAATTACTAGAATGGCACATTAATGGCTAATTAATAAAGAAGATAAAACATTCGTAGATGAACGATAGTCTTTGTAGGTGCGTTTGCAAAACAAATTTGGCTTCGACCAGACGTTCATACAATCAACGTTAATCGAGAGAAAGTGTTGTTATAACAACAGTCTCAAACTTCTCACGTTAGTCACATGTCGCGGACAGCAAGCAATAAACTCGACACTCTAACAAATTAAAAAAAAAACTGCCATTTTGCGAATAAAAATATAACGTTTACAAAATAAATGGTACGCTCGTGTCATAAAATATTTCAGTTCCAACACAAAACTTCCATTTATTAGAGAGAAAAGTCGTTGTAGTCTACTGTTGAGTTAGGTATAGTCAGAAATATGTTTAGCAGGCGAGTGTCGCCCCTAGTCATTAAGATTGAGGTGAGCCACATGAGCACTGAGCATGAGCACTCACTTAGGCGGCAGACATTAATTTCCTCATAACAGTCGTTTAGCAAACCGCCTGTGTCGCAGTAATATTGCTAAAAGCCTCTATTCATTATTTCTCTACCCCCCTACATCGCTTAAACGCTATCGTATTGATGTGACTTTCTGCGAGAAATGGGATGATGGAAATTAAGGTGCCTTGAGCCACAGATTTTGATATTATCTCCCGTTAAGCCGACGTAGTTGTTAGCCGGAATGTAATCCGCAACGTAGGTATTCCTTTGGGAATATATTAATAAGATTTTCTTTTGTTGTCAGCTTCTGTACGTAATGCGACGCATATACCACCTATCTATAAATCCACATAGTACGACAAGGTGCTTTGGGTATCTTTTTTCCGATAGTGGAGTATGAATAGAAGCTGAGTTGTGTCACACGCGCTCATTACTGTGAATAATTAATCTTTGCGAGGTGCGGTAAAAGCGTTCGTCGGGCGTCAGCCACCTATGTATGTCTGCTCACCGCACGCCGTTACCGGCTAAGTGCTTATGAAGTATTTGTTAAGAATGACAACAGAATAGATGCCTATTTAGTACCGATGCTTTAAAGAAAGGGTTGGGGTCGAGGGTCGACCGGTTAAAACGGCGTAACAAAGGGGAGTCTGAGAGTGGTGTAGTGGAACCTGCCGCCCTCTACGTATTATGATCCTATTTATGTCTACTCCTGGTTATTATTTAGAATTCGCCAAACTTCTAGGTTGTTCCTTTTATTTTAATTATGTTTGTTTTAATTATTCTTTAACGTGAACCATATTTGATAGGATCGTATATCAAATTACATTTGCTGATTAAAAATATAATGAATGTGTGCTTTCAAAGTAATTATTGTTTGTTTTTCCATCACGGTATATCATTTTTGTTTATGTCGAGGTCCTACTGTTTATTCTATTCGGTTCATCTTGTTCAAGTTGTGTCGGTCGATAAATTCTTTGCGGTAATAAATTATTTGTTACAAAATTTTAATAAAGCAAAATATTCTGTATGTTTAAAGAGAGTGAGTTGGGAATTCGTTGAAGACTCGAATGTCTTCGCAGTGCCTATTTAGCTGGAGCCTTGGCTATATAATGTGTTGTTCCTTACATAACGTTTTCATAGGAAGCGCCTAGTACACGACATTGTTAGAATTTTCAAACGGGTTAATATCAAGAGCGGCTGAGGAATGTTTAATTACCGCTGTGACATCCTGCGAGCGAGGCGCGGAGACAGTTGGCGCTAACATAGCTTGCCGCATGCCTATATAGGCTTTTCAACGCACGTCTTATAATTGTGTGATGTAACTACATATTAGCCAAATGCCTGTTTGATGTCTCAGCCAGCGCTTTGTCTGAACTGGTACAATGAATAAATGATTAATGGCGAACACACGGCACAGCTGTTCAAGTTGATGTTTGCAAAAAGTTGTTATCGCATGTTCGTGTACGCCTAGCGTGTTTAAAAAGCAATAAAATTCTAAATACATAGAACAGCAACAGGTTATGAAGTCGCGGGCAATTTTTCATAAGAGCGCAACGCGAGCGTTCTCATAGATTTCACTCTTGGCGAGGAATTAGCGCGAAAGCCACGACAATTATTTACGACGTTTCCAGTGCGGAATTACAGCCTGCCGCGCCACCGCGGCCTTTTATGTTTATTCACAGGGTTATAATTCCCGGGTGTAGAGGATTATTTGAAAACGTAAACGGAGGTGAACCCATATTTCACGCCACACGTCGGGTGCCAGTTGAAAGTAATCACTACAAATATGTCGAAAATGACCCGAGTGCACGCTTAGATGGGTGAGGTTACCGCGCCCTCATTTGTAATGCACTGACAGAATGCATAATGCAGTGCGGATTTGTTTCAGCCAGCTGCTGAGTTCGTTAACTGGCTGTGGGATTGTCATTGACTCAACATATTGATTTACTTACATGCACATAATATGTTTTTATTATGTTTTTTTATGGCATAAGCCGGTAAACGAGCAGACGGATCACCTGATGGTAAGCAATCGGCGTCGCCCATGGACACCTGGAACACCAGAGGCGTTACAAGTACGTTACCGGCCTTTTGGGAATTAGGAGTTTGAGGATCGTTGGGAATTCAGGGACTGGGGAGATTGGAGAAGGGGAGGGTAATTGGGCCTTCGGTAACCTCATTCACACGACGAAACACAACGCAAGCGTTGCTTCACGTCGATTTTCTGCTCAGCCGTGGTATCACTCCGGTCGAGCCGGCCCATTCGTGCCGAAGCATGACTCTCCCACACTTAAAAATAGACAATGTACATAGAAAGTGATATTACCGATACCTCAAGTCAGAATTGTAAAATATGATTTTGTTTCCTTAACACTAATTTGTTGACTATAAACTTCAGACACATATTGATGATTGTCGTCGTAATCATAAATATGGCTCGGCACCGGTAAGACCTACCGACAATAATAAACGGTGGCCATAACTACGTACCAATGAGTATTTACAGGAAATGCAAATGATCAAGGTGTCAAATAGCGACCATTAAATTTGGATAACGCAGCTTACGTTTATATTTCGCACGTAATCCGGCCGACGTGTAAAATACGGCGCGTCAGTAAATATTAAACTCTGCAATAATTTCGCTTGTGTCAGTGTCATAAATATTGTCCAGAGATTTTCATATTAATTGCAGCTCCACTAGAGCACCTCTGAACGCATGAATTTTAATTTTATAACCCTTGTTTACATCGACCTTTGTAAAAGTATCGCGCTCATTTGTTAATATGAAGAGAGATTTGAATATGTGTCTGTGTGCTTCAATAGACATTTTAGCACACTGTGAATTGCTCTTGTAGTCGCTTCTTTGTCACACAGATATGCTTGTTGCTTCTTGAAGATTTAAGTGGAAGAATGCTTAAGTGGTTTCCTCCATATTGTTTTTACAATCTGAATTCTTAAAATAAACCTCAGAAGTAGGTTTACCTGTGATGTATCTCACGGCGAAGGTTGAACAAATTACTGGTAATTGACTTTTATAAATTATGCTGCGGCACAACTGTAAGTGTGCAAGTAAAAACAAAGAGAACGGTCCCCGTCCTCGAGCAAGAACGCCAATTGATTTTTGATGTCGCCGACGCTCGTGATAATGATTCACTGGCCCACTACTTAGTACTCCCACCGATTGACTGACAAAAACTTTATTTATCGACGAAGTTTAATAACCGCGCTGTGTAAAAGGATCTTATACCGAACGATCATTACCTGTGATTGATTGAATTGAGTTCGCCGTTAGCTGATAGTTTAATTATTATTTATTATCATCACACCTCTGCCGCGTGCGGTTACCTCTGCAATTATGAGGTCCAATTTAATGAGTGTGTTGGATTGCCTCTGAGCTTGTACGTGATCGTATGACATACATTACACGATCGCAGTTAACTTAAATCAAATCGTCACCTAATGTGTCACATTTTTAGAGTAAGTAAATATTTTAATCCATTAAAATATTTGTACGTACAAGGGACTAACATCCAATCTCCTCATTAATGTTATTTTTTATAGGTAGAACTCGAATCACACTCGTGTTCTATTTAATATTATAGTTATCGTATATCACGACGCACGTTTTGTCCAGCACTACATTAAATTTTATAGAGACGTTTGGGTTACAGATGGGCTCTCTATAAAGACGTGGATAGGAAAACATTAGTTCGTTTTCTAGCTCAACAAATCAAGATAGTGTCGTGATAAACGTCGCATCCAATCACCTGGTGTCCTGTTACCAGGTGCGTGGTTTTATTTACGCGAGACCAATCAGTATGTAAATATGTAGGGTAGGTGAATGTTCTGGAGCGAGTGGGCAGAGGCTCTGCGCTGTGCACAGCCTCCGGCGCGCCCTGCGCTCGTGCGCACGCTTATGACACCGCTTCTAACGTTGCAAATCCTGCAGTGACGTGCTTGCCGTATCTGATAAATGCGACCGGACCGGGAAATAAATGTGTTTACTTATCAGGACGGTCAACCCAGTAATCGTTTATTTACTTTGACGATGGGTCTCGCGTGGTTTATATTGCTGATGTTTGCGCTGGACATGGTGACCACAGACGTGCCGCGCACCCGCCTGCCTCCCGCCGTCTCTGCGTGCAACACAAGTGTCACCTACAACAAAGTGCTGCTGAAACACGTCACCCTCCTGTCCAAGTACGTGTTTACGGGTAAAGTGTTTGGTGTAAAATCCGGTTATAATGGAACCCGAATTTACAAAGTGAACATACGCCGGGTATTGAAGGGTGATTTAAATGATATAGGTGTGCTAGTGAAGTTTGGAACCGCAAAGTCTTTACGGTTCAGTGACGCTACGATTTTCGTCGAGAGCTCTAGTATATCGTGTCCACCTCTACGTGTTCGCACATACGGTATATTTTTAACTGAAAAGCGCCGAGAAGGGGGTACTTTGTGGCTTAGCTTAGTAATAGAACCTCTGGTGTTGACGTTAAGAAGTATAGGAATAATCGAGGCGGTCGTCAAAGGTAAGATATATTTCATGATTGTTATGACTGTCTATTGTATTCCAAACTGCAACTTCATTTTGAATGTAGAAAATATGATGCGATATAACTTACAAATGGGACTTAAGTTGTTCGTTATTGCTTGTAAAGTATTGTCATAGTTAGAATACGCTAAATGTCGTAAATTATCCGGTACTTGGAAGAGAACACGTAAATCAGGTACCAGTTTATGAGTTCATGTTGTTTTAATAGTGGTGCGTAAATAAGCAAGTAGGCGGCAATTAGTCGAGGGGCGGGGCGAGTGTCAGCGCGGACCGCGACGTCACCCGCAACTTACGGCTACCTGTTACTGGCCGCTACTGGCCAGAGCTCGCCAGACTCTACACAATATCGATATTGCTGACCATTTTATTTTACATAAAGATGCAGTTTTCTTTTAAACGGCCCGTTATTTAAGTCTATCAAAATGTAAATGACATAGAACGCTGATGGATTTATTGCAAGTTCTGGACTTATTGAAAAGAAGTTATTGTGAGTTGGCAGCGAAATATGTAACATTTTAAGAATATGTGTGAAACATAAAAAGCTGAAAAGTTTGTTTCTTAGGTACAGTAATTTCTGGAGACAACATATGATGTGAATCTTGTAGCCTTATTTTTAAAGAACAATTTACAACAGTGGGTGCACAATATGCACGCGAACTAAAGCTAGTTTTTCAAAATGTTTAGTTAGCGTTCATGTTGTAATATCCATTGCTTACAGTTACCGAAGCGTAGGAAGGCAGGAAAGCTTTGTGTATTGTGGCTAGGTAAAGGTTAAATATCGCAGCGAGTATCAACCAGTGAAAGGTTCCTAGCTTAGCGCCCACGGCTACTAAATTAGCTTGTTTATATAAATTGATACTTGCATTTATTTATACTTATTGTATTGTAATAGCGAGTATAATGTACCGCATTTATGTAGGTAGATATGAAATCTATGTATTAACTAAAAATCACATATGTACACACATCGCCTAGTAGGCTGTGCGACATCGCCGCGACACCGCATGCCACTCATGAGAAAGAACCCCTCTTTTTTTTTTTTTAAGGGGGGAAAATCATCGAATGACTGCTCCCGCCTGGGTGAGGCGGAAGGGAGTGTCAGACTCTTACTGACTAAAAACCACCCCGTTCCTTCTCCTGCACGTCGAGCCGGAGCCCCGGTTACCCGTTAGGTTCTCCGCGACTCCGAATCGGCATCGGCCCTATTGGGCCCCATCTGTGGTGGTCTGATGGCCCTTTGAGGCGCGCGCGGAACGCGACGCGCCGTACGCTCGGGTCTGTTTCTGGTCGGACGGGGAGCCACCCATGCTCGCCGTCCGCAGGCCCGCGCTTACGGTGGCCGGAGATCGTCCCGCGATCCCCGACGCCCGGTGTGTCCTTCGCGATGGCTGGGTTGCGAGGAGGCAGCGCTTCGCTGCCTCACGCGTCCCGCCTCCTCCTTAGCTAGCATGACTGCTTCGCAAAAGGAGGAGACGGCATCCCAGTCCCCCTCGCTCCGCATCATGGCCTGCACTAGGCCCGGACGCGAGAGGTCGCCATCGCCGATCACTTCCCTGAGGGCACGGCGGTGCTCAGCCCACGCAGGGCATTCCGCTACGGTGTGTTCCACCGTGTCCTCAGGGCGGTCCTCGCAGTGATGACACCCGGGCGTTTCCTCCCGCCCCATCAGACACAGGTACCTCCCGAAACTTCCATGTCCGGTGAGGACCTGCGTCAGGCGGTAGGTGAGGACGCCGTAGCGTCTCTCAAGCCACTCCTCAAAGAGGGGACTTACCGCTGCAATGGCAGCGAGCCCAGCCCTCGGTTGCGACAGTCGTTGCTGCCATTCCGCCATGAGATCGCGCCGGAGCTCATCCCGCCACGCACTTATCTGGCGCGGCAGCGGAGTTTCGCCCCGGCGACGTGCCTCCGCGCGCATGTTATACACGCGCGCGAGCACCTTCGCCTCCAGATCCCACGGCGGTAATCCGGCAAGGAGGTTCGCCGACTCCCCAGCGATCGTGCGGTATCCGCGGATCATTCGGATCGCCATGACCCTCTGTGACTTGAGCAGCGTCCGAGCAGGACGCCGCAACAAGTTCGGCGCCCAAACAGGGGCGCCGTAGAGGGCCATGGACCGCACGACCCCGGCGTATAACCTCCGGCAGGAGGCGTTTGGCCCCCCGAGGTTGGGGAGGATGCGTTTGAACGCAGCCCCCGTCCTCTCCAACTTTGGGGCCAAACGTCGGAAATGCTCTATGAAGTTCCACCGACTGTCGAGGATGAGTCCTAGGTACTTCATCGCCGTCTCGACGCCGATGGTAACCCCTCCCGCCGTTATTTGGGACCCACCCGGAGGTGGCGCGTTCCCGCGGCCATGAAAACACATGGCCTCGGACTTGTGGAGCGCCACCTCGAGTCCCAACTGCCGGATTCTTTCAACGACTGTCGCAACCGCTGTCGCCATTAAGTCGGCCGCCGCCTGGTGCGACCTCCCGTGCGCTAGCACCAGCGTGTCGTCGGCGTAGCATATTGTGCTAACGCCGTTCGGGAGGTCGGTGCGCAGCACCCAGTCATAGCCGATGTTCCACAGGAGCGGCCCCAGAACCGAACCCTGTGGAACACCGCGTGACATCTCTCGCCGGTTCCACTCGCCCCGGTAAAGAACCCCTCTTTGGCTCGAAACTAGTAGAGCTTTTCTTAGTATTTTCACGTGAGTCACCCGCAATTTTTAGTTAATTTAGTATGTCTCACGATAGTTATTATAAAGACATTATATTTATTTGTAAAAAGTTAGTTTAGTTGGCGAATGACATTTGATA
This sequence comes from Spodoptera littoralis, assembly GCA_902850265.1. Lineage (NCBI taxonomy): Eukaryota > Metazoa > Arthropoda > Insecta > Lepidoptera > Noctuidae > Spodoptera > Spodoptera littoralis. The sequence goes on from LR824533.2 coordinate 10,017,701, forward strand.
TTTTTAAAATTTTTAAATTGTGATTTAACATCCATGGGATTTATGTTTTCAGGTGGGACTTTGAACTATTTCAACACATCTAAGTGGCGATAAGTTTCCCTTTACCTGTTAAGTCAAATTATGACTTAACTCAACTTATAACTATTTCATCAATACTAAAAATTTCAAACAATTTTACCTAGGTTTCAAACTAAAAACAATAAAGTGTAAATGTTCAATAAAATATGGGCAAACTGTGCAACACTTCACGTTTCACGTCGAAACATTATAAAGTAGATAAAAAATGTGAGCACAATTTTTTAATAAATAAAAAATCAATTCCCGTCGAACGTGTAATGCGGGGGTAACTACGGGAATATTAAATTTTCCACGTGCATGTCTCTGTAAAGTTCGTCGTGTTTTGAAGTTCGGTTTACCTGGCCTGCACCAGATATTAATATTATGAAAACCACGGCTCCATACCAACTTTTGTCGGTAAATAGATGAATTCGACTACGGGACTACCTTCCGTCAACTTTGATGCTTGAATACAAGTTGCTCTTTATTTATTTACTTATTCCTACGTCTTCGGGTTGTTTCTCAACTAATATTAGCGATGGCTTTGCTGTGTTTTCGTTTTCATGCATGTTGTTTTATTTATATTTTCTTTAAAGATTATAAGAGCTGCTGTAGCTGTTGCTGAAGCTGACTGGTAGAATAGTAATCGTACTTTTAAAGTCACCTAACAAGCCCGGCTCCGGCACGGCTCAGGCATGGCGATTTTTGCTTTGAAATCAATACAAAAAGGTTGTAATCTTAAACAAAAACGTTATCTTTATGACTGCACAACGTTACGACTGCATGTTGCAACGTTATGACTGCACGGTTGGTGCAGTGGGTGGGCAACCGGCTGCCGTGCAACGCGTCGCGGGTTCGATTCCCGCACGGAACAACACTTTGTGTGATCCACAAATTGGTGTTTCGGGTCTGGGTGTCATTGTGTACGTGAACTTGTATGTTTGTAAACGCACCCACGACACAGGAGAAAATCCTAATGTGGGGCAACGTTTTAAAAAAAATAATAAAAAGTAAAATTAAAATGATCTTCTTTAAACGTTGTATGCTTACAGCTTTTTTATATTGGCGTTATGAAATATGTCATACGATATACGGTTTAAAGTACATATTTAAATGACATTGCTGGGCTGAAGCTTTGCCGGGTGCTTGTTAGATTTTCGATGACCACTACTGTACAATTAAACATTCCATATAAGCAGTTCTGTATCTAATTTCTTTTAGGTTTCCCAAGGAAAAATAACATCTTAACATAACGTCACGCCTTTTATCCCCGAAGGGGTAGACAGAGGTGCACGTCATGCCACTGTACAATGTAGCACCCACTTTTCACTATTTACTAGTCCCATGTAATAGGGGGTGAGCCTAACGCCATATATCGGGCACAATTCCAGACTCCATGCTACCACTGGAATCGAAACCGAGACCCCTTGCCTGGCAGTCGCACTTGCGACCACTCGGCCAACGAGGCAGTCGGCCCAAGCAAAAATTTATGAATATACCTAGGTAACTATTGTCTCAGCAGTTTTTCATCGAGACAAATCCTAGTTTGGTGTGAACTGTGTCCATTAAAAAGCAATATCAGTTCTAATCTCATTTCCTATACAGCCTGCCGGTTTATAGGGCCTTAACTCAGACTTTTACGAAGTGATATATCAGTGGCTAGTATCTATGCGATTCTGTTTATTGTACGGGAATTATTTTGTTGCAAATGGCATGGAAGGACATTGTTGCTGGATTGATAAATAATCGATTGTTGGTATGTTGGTCTCCTGTGTTTTAAGGATTTTATGGCGTCTATGTTAGTTCTTATTTTAAATCTGAATGGCTAATGGGAAGTTAAAATAATCTGGATTTACTCATTGTTTTCATAACATACATAACATCACGCCTTTTATCCTCGAAGGGGTAGGCAGAGGTGCACATTATGCCACTGTACAATGTAACACCCACTTTTCATTGTGTATGTTATGAGTCCCATGTAATAGGTGGTGAGCCTATTGCCATATACCGGGCACAGTTCCAGACTCCGTGCTACCACTGGAATCGAAACCGAGACCCCTTGCCTGGCAGTCGCACTTGCGACCACTCGGCCAACGAGGCAGTCGGCCCAAGCAAAAATTTATGAATATACCTAGGTAACTATTGTCTCAGCAGTTTTTCATCGAGACAAATCCTAGTTTGGTGTGAACTGTGTCCATTAAAAAGCAATATCAGTTCTAATCTCATTTCCTATACAGCCTGCCGGTTTATAGGGCCTTAACTCAGACTTTTACGAAGTGATATATCAGTGGCTAGTATCTATGCGATTCTGTTTATTGTACGGGAATTATTTTGTTGCAAATGGCATGGAAGGACATTGTTGCTGGATTGATAATCGATTGTTGGTATGTTGGTCTCCTGTGTTTTAAGGATTTTATGGCGTCTATGTTAGTTCTTATTTTAAATCTGAATGGCTAATGGGAAGTTAAAATAATCTGGATTTACTCATTGTTTTCATAACATACATAACATCACGCCTTTTATCCTCGAAGGGGTAGGCAGAGGTGCACATTATGCCACTGTACAATGTAACACCCACTTTTCATTGTGTATGTTATGAGTCCCATGTAATAGGTGGTGAGCCTATTGCCATATACCGGGCACAGTTCCAGACTCCGTGCTATGACTAAGAATTAAAAAAAACTCAGTAATACATTGCCCGACCTTGGAATCGAACCTGAGACCCCTTGCCCGGTAGTCGCAGTTGCGACCACTCGGCCAACGAGGAAGTCATTGTTTTCATACTTGTTCTGTATTCAATATTTTGGGTGCGATGAACATTTGGAGATTTTTGGACGTGTAGAAAATTTTGGTTAGTAATGCAGACTATTAAGGTGTCTTTCCAATTTTTTATTGATGGCCAATCAGAAACAGTTTTTGTTTAAATATTTAACTCGCTACTTAAGGTGGATTAAGTTCTATTATATTGAGCTCTATATGGTTTAGTACCTACTTATATCTGTGGCGGTAAGTACTATTATTTTATATACCTCTATACCCTATATGTTTTTCTAAGCATATCTCGAAGGCTAAACAATACCTCAGAATCCCATTCAATCTGGTAACAGTAAATTATTTCCCGATCCTTTGTTCCGTTTACCACCTGATTATGAAGAATAAACTGAACTTCTGACAATGACTTATTCGCCAAGTTATAAAAACTTGGGTCGTGAGGATTTTATGTTCATTTCTGTATTATATTTCACACATGGTCGTTGTTAAGATTATAAGAAAACATAAAGTTTGACGGCCGATGTTTTATGTCGGCGCGGGCGACTGTCTGATTGCCGCCATTGCCCCGAGCTCGATTTTAAAACTAGGTTATATTATTTTAAAAATGTTACGGTTATATTCAAACCATGCGCAGAAAACTATCGACTTCTGGTATTTGCTCCATTTTAATAATTTAAGCTATTATTTTGCATAATTCAGTTATTAAACGTAGTGATAAAAATAACGAATATACTGAAGATTATCTGCCTTTTCAATAATTTCCTAAACAGTAATCCTGAATAAAGAATTCACACACTACTAAAAATAAATCTGTTCGTTCAAATAACTACGCGATAACGTTCCTATTACAATTTCTTAACAATAATGAGCATTCTGACTTTATAGATTTCATCTTTAGCTATTGAAAGGATGAGATTATGATGCCAATAAATAGCAACGCCTCCACAAGTACAGACGGCAACACAAATGTGAGACATCAATTTAATAAAGAGGGTTATGAAAGTTCTCTCCAATCAGTGCTCATACGAAACTCGGACACGGCTAACTAGAACCATTCACCGAATACATGGAAACCTTTTCTTCTTGATAAAATATCTTAACGGTCTAGCCATAATCTTGTCAGCGGTTTGATCAGGAATATAGGAGATCTCACTGCGTAGGAGTGTGTATAATTTTAATGTCAGCTGTGCTCAAAGGCCAAGCTATAGGAACTGCTATCGCTGGCTAGTTGGAAGGTAATCTAACCACTCCTACGACACTAACGACTTTCCTGGAACTGTGTAATTACCTGTTTGTTGTCCGTGTACGCTAAATGATTTAAGTTTACATACATAAACGTAGAACATATTTACAATGAAAATAAGCGTCCACTTGGACGGGCATTGATTCACGGTCATTCGGAAGATTGCCTACAGTAGATATTTATGTTTATGTAAATACAATTATAATGGCTATTGCTACTCCGCTATTAGTTTTACTACGCCATAATTTGCTGTGGTTATACTGATTGCCAGTAGCAAATAGCTGCGGTTGTAAAGATTAAGCAGCATCAAGTTTTTAAACGAATTAACTGGCAATGGAAAATTAGGAACAACGTAAAACAAGAAGCTTTAATGTCTGAACTTCTAAGGCTGTTAAAGTTGATGATCGAGTTCGTTTCACCTCTGACTAACTTGGGATCCTTTGGGATAGCAACGTAAACTATAAAGTCTAGTCGGACCAAATCGCGAGTCAAGATAGCTTGTTTATTACTTATCGGGTCGAAGCTTTAGGCGCTTTTAATCTGTCAAACACCAAGCGGTCACCGGTGACCGCGACCTATTGTTCTTTAATTGTGTCTATAAAACCGGTATTCGACGAGTTAAATGAAAATGTCCGTATTCTCGTTACATAATTAACTCGTACTGGGTGTCATTAAAAAGGAGTGACGGGAGGAGCATTGGAATCGACGAATTTATCGGACATAAATCGGTCTTCCATAATTGTTTATGTGGGATTAATTGTTCGGCGTGGGACGGTTTGCCGACGGCGCGCGGCGGCGGCGGCGTTCGGATCTTGTATTATATCAGAGAACGCGAGATTCAATTATAAGCACTACAAACTGACAGCCAGCGACTGATCAAATGCATAAAATTCTTCGTCTTGTTTGCTTTTTTACATATTTTATAGACGTACGTGCAATTTGCATGGACGTCGTTCATCGTCTTTAAAAGCTTTATAATTTTATTGCATTGACTATAAAACAAGAGCTAAATGTATGTTCTTAGTTTTCTTCTGATTATTTGTGACAGAATTTTGAGTAATTAATTTGAAGAAACTGTTATGTGTCGCATAGAGGCTATTCCCATTGCTTAGCTTGCAGATATGTTATGCGAAATAATTTCGTCATAAATATTTGATACATTAATGTGTATCAACAAGTACATACATACACTGTCAGGTCCAATCGATGTTCCTATGCTAACAACACAGCTTGTATTTTTATGTCACACGTTTAACTCACACCTTTTACACAGATATATCGATCTCATACGACATTCACTAGATTATGAAGTAATATGAGTTTCAATTAAGTGTCGAACCGTGCGATAGCAAGTTATCGAGTGTAACGTTAATGTTTCATCCGCCCGGCAGAGGGCGTTGTTAAATCTGGCGCAGATAATAAAGTGGACTGTATTTACGGCGAGCTTGTACCCAAGTTATAGGTCGATTCGATTAGTCCGATACAGAGTTTACGGAACGTGTTTACGGCAGCTGAGCAACTTGTGTGTTTAGCTGCCGCACGTTGCTACACAACTATTTGCGACGAGTTTCACCTATTTCTTGTTTTATCAGCCATTCAGCGTGTAGTGTGACTTCGCACGTTCGCATTTTTTAAATTTTGAACATTTATCTCAAAATTATAGCTAGTAGGATTCAATGAATGTAAACTCCAGTTCTTAGAGACTGTTAGTAGTGTTTAATTGGGGTTTCTGGATCAAAAGAGATCCATCAACCCCAATTATACATAAATTCAAATAATGTAATTCATTTATTCAAATACCACGTTTAGTGTGATATATTGTTCCCGTGATCTGATCATGTATCTATTTTAGAACTGGTGCAAAATCATCTGACCTAATCAGATCTGTTTGCTGTATACTTATAGCTTTGTTATATACGTTGTAATAGGGGTTGATGGATTTCTTTTGATCCAGAAACCCCAATTATACACTACTACTGCTTCTGATAATCAATTTTAAGGAGCATGAAAATCCTAGTGGTTGGTTTTGTATCAGCATACTTCATATTAAATTATAATAAAGACGTGGGTTAAGGAACTATTTATTTAGTGATAAAGTTAAGGAATGAAGATATCTGCGTAGGTGGAAGTAATTTCAACTAGTTAACGAAAAAGAGCTCAACTCACGGTAATTAGGGACTCCACTTTATTGTTGTTTGATTTCACTAAACAGATTGAAGAAATCAGCAACCGCTATCACTATTCCGACCACAATCTGATCCGATCATGAGCCCACATCCTAATTACTTACTAAAACAAACGTAACTATGTATTGTTTCACTTCGTAATTGCTAACATCTTTTCCAGAATTAGCCTGTGTTTGATGTTTACTGTTATTTCGTTGGGGTCCTTTAACTGACCTTTGCAAACAGCATAAGTAGGGTTTTGTTATTTGCAATTAATATGTTGTCTTGGTCTTGGTAGAGTATTGTTGGGTTTGATCCTAAAACAACATTTTGAATATTTGTCCTGTGCCTGTGCAGTTCGGGATTGTGATACCGCTGCTGTCGTCTGCTCCCTTATTGTGTAAACTGTTAGACGTTTTCTGTATTACTACGGAGTTAACTTGTACAGAGTGTAAAAAGACTGACACAAAAATGAATTTTGATATTTAATTCATGTTAATTATCAACATTGATTTATTTATGTTAAAAAAAACAATTTTAGAGGTAAAGGCATTGATGTGCTGAGGAGTTTGGATCTTGTATCTTAATATAACTGATTGTTTTGCATGCCTCTTCAAATATAGATAGTAAATATTGTTTATTTGACCTCATCACAGCTTATGTCTCAAAAGGTAATATGTGAAAAATGTTGTGGATATTACATTAATTTGGTTTTATGTACTTTACTGATGGATATTATATATAGTGTAATGTTGTTTTTTTCCCAAATAAAATAAAATAAAAAAAATAATGTAGTATAGATTAGGGGACCCAATAATTGTATGCCCAATAAGTAGTTTACTTACAATGCGTATTCACATTGCTTCCGAAAATAGATGAATTAGGACTTTTTCAAATAATCAAAATTGGATATAAGGAAATACTTATTATTTATTTATTACACAAAATCGTCAACCCTAGAGCAATAAATATATATTCTGACGTATTTAACAATGAAATCGGAAACCGTGTGTAACTGAAACGTGGTAAGAGCTCATTAGTTTAAGTTAGTTTGCGCGCAGACGTCGCTCGCGTCGCACGCATAAATTGAAATCAGCTCCCGTTATGGCTTTCATTAAAAGCTTTTATGATCCAGTAGCAGTTCTCATTTCGCCTGTTCCAGCCACGCATGTTAAATTATTATAATTTTAATGATACTTACGTACCTACGTATGCAAAGTAGGTATGAGGGTTCACCAGGCATTTTCAGCTGAATGAATTTTTACTTTACCATTTTAAAATAACGTAGAAATAATTGCATTCACCTCATTATTACGATGAATAATGTATTACGAGGCTTCATTTCATACACTTTTTGTACAACGAAAACAAGCAAAGAGTTGTTGTCTTTTTTATTTATGTATTTGATTAACATTAAGGATCATGACTTAATTAACTATAAACTTTCTTTAACATCGAATTTGTTATGCCTTCAAAAATTATAAATGGCTTCCAACCGAACTTTCTCATTGGTTTCATCATACTTCATTCGGTATTTCAAAGGCTCGGAGCCAAATGTATGGACTGGGATGACTTTATACTAAATATTAAGAGGTTAAATTATCTTAAACGAGACAATTAAGATTACGGCGGTCGAAAGTGGTCGTAATGTCATTGCCGGCAGCCCATTAACAAGGCAAGGGCGAGTAACCGCGGTGCCTATCGGTTTTATTAGCTTTATTTATATTTACATGTGCGCTGCAGCTAATACTGTCTCATTCAAGAGGATGAATCACGGAGCTCAGTGAAACGTCATTGTGTAATTTTACTAATTAACCGCATATCTATGGGTGAGACAGAAATGCATCGATACTAGAAGTTAATTATATAAACTTTAAACCTGCACAACTAGAACAAGTTGGCAAAGGTGCAAAGTGCACCAGTTTCGTAATTGATTCATATCTTAAACTAAGTCAGCCAATCAGTTTCCATATACACTAAACATTTCTTTATTCTTATGTAACTTTCATAAACCGAAACTGAGAGGGAAAATACGGTGAATTTGACTTAGGATTGCTATTAAAGCAATTAAATGAAGTTAGGGAGACAGAATTCTCAAATTTTGGAAGTCCCAGAGCCCTTGAATCGTAAACGAAGGACCTTTATTTAGAGGCATTTATTATTTAGAGTATCCAGCTATTTACTTATTGTCCGACTAACGAGAGGTTCGCGTGAGGTCCAGCGCTCACTATCTACTACCAGTCCCATCTAAGTGTTCTTTAAGAAAATAAGGAGAACTTAATTTACTTTGTACTATTTTGAACGTGGTAGCATAGTCGTAAAAGTTTCTGCTATTTTGCTGGGCTAATGTTTCGGTCTATACGAATTTTGTATGGACTCAAATAATTAGGGAAGTTTCTTTGAACTAGATTTCAATTTGGAGTTAAGGATTCTAGAGAAAATGAGGCCTATTATACATCCTATCATTCTAAATTAAGTATACTTTAAAAAAATCTCAGTAGTAGCACGGAGTCTGGAATTGTGCCCGGTATATGGCAATAGGCTCACCCCCTATTACATGGGACTCATAACATAAATATTGAAAAGTGGGTGTTACATTGATAATGTACACCTCTGCCTACCCCTTCGGGAATAAAAGGCGTGATGTTATGTTATGTTATGTATACTTTAAAAATGCGTTATTAATATTTTTTCCACAGTATTATAATATAGTAATATATGAAAATTGAGTCCAATGATTGCCAATAGAATACACAGCCACTAAACAAGTTAATAGTATAAAGGTAAAAATGTAACATAAAACTAAGTTCCTACCTTTTGTATGAATAACACTGAACAAGTTTGGCAAGTAAATAGATTCGGGAACATCGCAAACAATAGGGTATCAATCAATTCAGTACTATCGATTTTCTCTTATAACATTGTTTTCTTTTTGTTTGAAGTACCTATTCTTGATATGACTTTAACTTTTAGTTTATTTATTTTCCAAAGCGATAGTTAATAGGAGAGGATAGTTACTGTCCTCTTCTATTAACTGTTATATATTTAATAACTGTTATTATGATTATCAGGTGATACCGATTTGGCGATGTTTCTGAAGTGCTCCGTATAAAATGAGCAGTCCTTGCTTTGACTTAGAAATTCGGAAATAGAATGCAATTTTCCGACTTAGTAATCGAAATCGAGACATCTTGATCGGCACTCCTGGTCATTTATTCTACCTATATTTAGTAAATATCATCGTATATGGCTGATGATCTTGTATAAAAACGGAGGGTGAAGATGCGACGCGCAATTCAGAACTGGTCCCTACATTATAAATTGATTACATGGTACGGTTTTAAAGAACACAGGTGCTTGTTGCTACTTTCCTTGCAATAATCTCGTTAACACCCTCTTATGGCTTGTTTTCGGGAAAAAAGGTGTATTTATTATAATACTAGCTGTGCCCGCGACTTTGTTCGCGTGGAACAGTGATTCACAGCTCTTTCCCCGTAGCTGATATCGTGATAATATATAGCCTATATGTTGACCCGACTTGTTAGTTAGTTAGTAATATTCACGCAAATTTTGAAGTAAGCCCATGCAGTACTTTTGAGTTTAGCCCGGACATACATACAGACTAACACAAAAAATCTATAAACTATATTTTTGGCTTCCATATCGACTGTAAATCACGCCACAAGGATTCTTTAAAAAAATCAATGTACAGTTTTCACTTTCCGAAGATTTTATTATATTAAGTATGTATAGATATGTAAAAAGTTCCGAAATTCTAGGACAGTATTATAGGTGAAACTGAAAAGAAGAAATACTTTACTGGGTCTGTTTGTTTGCTAAAGGGTTATTGCGCATATATTCGTAGCATTTCTTGCTTCATTTTTGGTGTTAAAATTGTTCTACTGCAGTCCCATCTCTGGTTCCCGCCTTTGTTTCGATATAAATTATTAGGCAACCAAATTATTGTGTTCACTAAAATATGAGAACATTTTACTTTGGTTAGTAGATTATTTTCTGTTTTTCTCTTTAAGTTGACTTTATATAATGGTATTAATGGTGTTACTTATTGCATAACCTAAATATACCACGCATTTTGAGATTAAAATAGCGAGTGTGGGTGAAGATAAATGTTGTTCATCCGTGCAATGCTTTATTATGCATTTTACCTCTTGAAATATTTGTATAAACCTAAATTTGTTACTACAAAAGTAGTCTCTAAACATCGGAAATAAGATCTATAATGTAGTTAGTGGAGAGTGGTCATCGGTGACCACTTGGGGATTTAGCAGTTAAGATACGAGGACTGATTATAATTTGCATGCGGAAAATTTTATTTGACTACAATAATAGGTAAGTATAGACTCGCAGATAACCGAAGACATTTGAAAGGAGTCAGTTTGATTCCGATTTATTATTAGTTTTATGTCTCAGGGTCTAATAGATTTCGGATTAAGTCTCACAATGCTTCTTAATTGTAGGTACGAGCGTAACATAAAAGGAGGGAAGAATAAGGCTTGGGGTCGTTGTTGGTTTCACTTTTATGGGACTGGCAAACGAGCCTCCATTGTGTGGCAGCTATCGATTTAACAATGCAATATCGTAGACGAACAGCCAAAGTTGATTGCGCTTTTGAGCTCACCCAATATTTTTCCCAAGTACGTACTCGTAAGTAACATGTTAACATCGGGTAGACTGCTCTTGTTAATCTGTAGCGACATAAATCTTGTGTAATGTAGGGCACCTATTTTGAATAAATTCTAGTAACGATCCCATTGACATTGTCGGCACGGCTGCCGATGTTGCCTCGTCTGAAACATGCAAATGAAGACATGACGCCGACACCGGGATGTTTATGCTCAGCGCTCGGGTTTCGGCGCTCGGCTGACGGGAGGCAGGAGCGCGGCCCAGATGTTAACACTAGTGTCGTGTTATCGCCCTCGCCACCGTCTTAAACACGTTTTACGTAACGTCGAGCACTCGATAGCTATCTACATAAATTTGCGGTTATTTGTAGTCTCATAACGGTGTAATTTGCGGGAACAACGTCCCAAGTGCTTCCATTCGCTTGATGTTGTATTCCGGCAATATAATCAAGGGTTTAACGGAGGAGAACACTGTTGATGGCTCTGTCTATAAAACGATTTTTGATAAGTGTAGCGGCGTTAATAAGATTCTTTCTCGGAATATAAATTGGTCCAAACGGAGACAAAGTAGCGCACGATGCCCCACATTTTGTTGCAAACGAGTTTGTAGCATTCTGGCCGATCATCAAACTTAATTGACATGTCGGCGCCAACATCTCGTATTGCTAATTGACTTGTTTCTGATTGATACCAGAAAATCAATAAGGGAAATACCTAATACTATAATCAAAGGATTACGTGTGTAGTACGTAATTATAGTAGACCGGGTGGTAGTCATTTGCCTTTGTCTAAAGTGTAATTAAACCGAGCGGAGCGTAATGCCCACGCGCACCATTAGCTCGGCAGATTCCCTGCTCCCCGTGCTGGTCCCCTTTTTCCCCTCCATCCATTTTGCCGTGAAATAAGTGACAGCGGCGAGCAATTTATCTCATTGATCCCTTTGCATACGTCTCAGTCAATGCGCGCGCCGGCGACGCCAGCAGCAGGGCCCACCTCGAATGGATTTACGGGATTTCATACTAGCAGAACAAGGGGATGTCGAACCGTTTATGCTGAATTACTTATACATTTTTGTTGGTCCCTTTGATCTATCACGTGACATTTGTTTCGGAACTAAAATATTGTAAGGACGTGAACCAATCTTGTTATGTGAAATCCTTTCGCTTGCGCAGCGGTCCTTGTAATATCGGTCAAAAGCGGTGACAATTAAGAATTTGTATGACCTCACACGAATTTACTGAATAAAATTATTAATTTCAAACAAAATCCTAATTATTTTCGCATGTGGGTACGACTACGTAATACGTAATACTGCACGCATACTTCCCTCGCGTCAACAATTTCACAAAGGAGCGTGATGTATTTTATCGCTTCGTTCGTAAGTTACGGGCCCTAATGAATTTGTTCGCTTACATTGATGTAATGTGCCGTAAAGTAAATGAAGTTTGCATGTGGAGCTTTGCTTGTTTTAGTTGAACGCTATTAAAGCGACTCGACCGGCGTCCATGGGACGACTTGATGCAACACTGCAGTACCTTAGTCAACAGTGTCATGAAGCGACTATAAAGTACAATTTTTTTTGGCAAAACGTGTAGCAAAGTGCTAAATGAAGATCGTTTATTTTATCTACCTATTCCATTTCATAGTGTAGTTTTATGATCATTTAATTGTCACATCGAAACTATGTTACACATTTAAGATAAGACACGCCATAACTATCTGTGTCACTTCAATTTATGCAATTTTTATCGCTTTAAAAGCACAGGGTGACATTTTTAATCTACATTCTTTGACTAGGTAATTTTATGGGGAGTATTTTTAGCTTCTCATAATAATTTACATGTTAATGAAATATTTAGCTGTTCCATACTCGTTTGTAAATGTTCGTGGCACTATCTTGTTAACAAGAATATAGTAGTCGTGGAGTAGTGTACATACAGAATAGCTAGTAGCTGGTGGCTGTATATAATTTTGCTTCGTTCAACGTCCCTACTCCAGACTTAGTACCTAATCTCATGCATACAATTACGGTTTATTTTAACAAGAATACTGTTTTAAAAGATAGTTCTGGATACTAGGTCTTAGTAGTGTTTCTCCCGCTATTTAATCCTAAATCCTGTTTCTGTATTTTGGACCCTATATATCGTTGCATAGTATACGGCATCATTTCCACAACAGCCTGTGACAGTTTACTATATTCCTGGAGTACCTACGGACCTCTTAAGGACAAGCCCGCCACAACCTCCCAAAACCGCTGCAACTCCTGTAAGTCAGGATCTACAGTAGATACAACCACGAAAACACCGGAACATTGAAGTCCGGAACACCTACGGACCTCTTCTATAAAAGAGGGTTTGTTTTGTCATACGACTGCCTCGTTGGCCGAGTGGTCGCAAGTGCAACTGCCGGGTCTCGGGTTCAATTCCCGGGTCGGGCAAAGTATTATAGGGTTTTTAAAAAAAATGTCAGTTGTAGCACGGAGTCTGGAATTGTGCCCGGGATATGGCAATAGGGTCACCCTCTATTACATGGGACTCATAACATAAATAGTGAAAAGTGGGTGTTACATTGTACAGTGGCATAATGTGCACTTCCGCCTACCCCTTCGGGGATGAAAATGCGTGATATTATGTTATGTTATGTTTTGTCATAATCCATACTCATCACGCTTGGCAGGCAATTAAATTAAGTCTTTATTTCATAGCCACTAAGTTATACGATCTTATTGGTTGGTAAATCATCTTTACATGACAAAATGTCTTATTATCCATTCAATGAATAATGATTATGTCGCCCAGACAACTAATAAAGTTGCGAAGTGCATAAACGTTGACTGAAGTGTGTTGATGCCTAATTTATTTGCAGTTCGTTTTAAAATGGCCACCACGCGTCGTCGGCAAGAAATGCAGCTTAGCCCGTCTTCAATTAACATAATTGAAAACTTGACGCGTCCGCTAAGTACCGTGTAGAAAATAAAACATGATTTTCACTATTAATGTCTAATGTTTAAGCTAATACTCAGTAATTGAAACAATAATGATCTTGTATGACGTGTTTTGAGTAAGTGTTAAATAAACTTAAGCTAATTGAGCGAGGAATGAAAGTGGTTAGATAAACATTCGGTGGTCATAGGTTTTGCGAAGAAATAAACGATATGATACTCGGACAGCGATTTCGTATTGGCTATCAATGTGCAAAGCGAATAGTGGCGGACACATAACGACCGCAGCGCACAACACGGTAGAAATTGGAAACAAATGCGGATGATCAGCTGTCAAATGTGTTGATTGCAGTACAAAATCAAAGCAAAGAAATGGGCCATAACTGTTGTTGCGTTGTTAACTGTAAAAATAACTAACAAATATTAAATAATAAAAAATAATATTAATATTAAAATAACTTATATTATGTGTAATAGTTTCAAACCAGGTTTTTATTATTATATTCATTTTACAGTAAAACTATTGAATAAATTGCACTTAAGTAATGTTAACAATACTATTTTAATCATTGGTTTTATTTATATTTGCAAAGAAAATTATAATGTTTACATTGTTGTTATTCGACTGCTTCCGCAAATGTTGTAAACGCTACGCGTCGCCACTGTCGCGTACATAGCCAATATACGAAAGCTATTACAAATATAGACACTCCTAAGAGGCTATATAATAGCCATCACATAGCCAGACAGTTGGATACATCAATTAATGAACAAGATATTGCTATGTTTCCATTAGCTATGATTCGATTAAGATGCAATTGTTATGCAAATACGTGTGCTGTGATACTTCATTGTCTGTTTGTTCGTCGAGTGGGCCTCAGTGGGCTGCTAATTAATGGAATCTATATTCGGCCGAGACGGCAGAGGCGCGCAGATTCGCTTCAAGCTTCACTCACAATAGACCGCTCCGTTCGATCCTCGGTTCGCCCGAGGGTCTATTATGCCCCCCAATCGCTTTCCAGTAGCGACCGCCTTTGATTTTGGAGCGCATCCTAAGTCGATGAGAAATAGTTGTCCGTTCTCCTTGTAATGTTTGCCTCGATGTGAGGTTGACTTACGTCTACTACAACTTGTTAAATCAAAATTAAGAAAATTTTATGACTATTAATGTTTCAATATCAGAAGATTATATAGGTACTTCGTTATTATTCTAAGTGCCATAGCTGACAGGCTATGTCTACAGATGAATCTTCACGATGGACGATGAGGCAATTGCATCAGAAACGCAGTAATATATCGTAACACAATGGTAGTGTCTCTGTGTAAACAGCCTCTCAGATTTATGATAACACCAAATCATTTTGGTGTATATTCAAATGGCGCGTAGTCGACGCCAACCCTACACCAGTTTTGGGGCACTTTCCATCCATTACCGCCCACATTAGCCGGGTAGTCAATATCAGTGCGGTATGCAATCTCGCCGGAGTAGATGCCGTCCGTCGGGATCGCTCGCATATCTGCCATCCAAGCCACTCCGTGTAGGCATGCCCAGCTCTTGTTCCTACGCTCTTGTCTATAAATCTATGTTCGTAAATTCTTCACGGCGGGGATTTGAGGTTCAGTAACTCGGAGGACTATGTTATTGAAGTTTGTTGTTCTAGTTTGAAATCTGTTGTAAACGTAATAAGAGCTTTTATGTATTTATAGCTATGAAATTAATTATGCAAACACAAAGTACGGAAAATGAAAATATTTTTTATTCCTCCTCTGTTGTGTACCTTGGTACATTTTCTCCATTGTAATTAAATTTTACAGCATTCTTTCCGTGCCTTGAGTTTTCGTTTCACCTAGTGTTGCGTACACAAGAACGTTACAGCGAAATTAAATTCATTTATGAGTGCCAGTAAGCCGTATATGGAAACCTCAAAAGCCGTATTACGTTGTCACACACGTTGTGTACGTACGTATGTATATGTGCGTACGTCCGTACGTGCGTTACGGGATTACTGTAATTGCATTCGATGCGGTTATCATCGCACGATGTTACGCTTCGATTTTATTAATTTAATTAAAACATTTTTTAATTTCATTATAACCAATCCAACGCATTAAAATTGCCGGTAAGCCTTAATTGGTGTCGTGATTTTATTGAACTTTAAACTTTATGTGGAAACACATTTTTGGTGTTCAATACTTACGTAACCATTTTATGTTGGTTGATGTGAAGGGTTTATATGGGAACATTGATACATGACGTTTAAACAGACAATAAAGTCGATACAAAATGTGCTCTTCCACTCCCATTTTATAACAAAGACATAAATTTTATGTGTATTACAATGAATATATTGGAGATCAGTGTCGCAAATCACATAAACAGTCTATTCTGATTTACACAAAAAGCGGGTAAAGTTTTCGTAATGTCCGAAGCTATGAATAAGAGTGGTCGAAATTATGGTATTGTATTTCTTCTGAACGGGTCGGTAATAGGCATAAATATTGATATCAGGAATCTATTGCTGGCGGGCACATTGTCTGAACACCTGCCGGTCGCGTATCGCCGCGGTGAGCAATATCCGCGGGCAACCCCGCATAAATATCCATGATGTTTCAATTTATATTCATGATATTAGTAAGTCAGACGGAATGTACGTCACATTTGATTCCCTTTGTTGCTAGAATAAATATGGAATGATGAAAGTATTCGTGCACCTTTGTGTTGGACTGTACTGTGTAGGTAGGTATAGTACCGGTGTTCTAGGTGTTCCGATCCCCGTGTCATGTTTATGAACATCATATTTCAGTGGTCTCTTTTTGTTCTTTTAAAGTTGGGGTTGCAAACGCCACTGGCTTCAACCATTATTTTTGTGGAACATTTGTATTTTCCAGTATGACTCATGCTGTGTGAGTCAAAGTTTCTGTTAGCAATCATGGTTCTACAGGATACATGAAGGAGAGTTGGATTATCCTAATTTGAATTTTGAATTTCTCTATAGAGCACAGAGTTTGGATGCTTACCCTATTTCATTAGTCTATTAATGTAACCTCTCCATATATTTATGAAACCATTTGGTTGGAACATCATTTTTTTATGGCATAAGCCGGTATGGCACGAGCAGACGGATCACCTGATGGTAAGCAATCGGCGTCGCCCATGGGCACCTAGAACACCAGAGGCGTTACAAGTGCGTTACCGGCCTTTTGGCGATTAGGAGTTTGATGATCGTTGAGGATTCAGGAATTGGGGAGATAAGGGAAGGGGAGGGCAATTGGGCCTCCGGTAACCTCACTCACACGATGAAACACAACGCAAGCGTTGCTTCACGTTGGTTTTCTGTGAGGCCGTGGTATCACTCCGGTCGAGCCGGCCCATTCGTGCCAAAGCATGTCTCTCCTACACTTAATTCGAACATCATATTCGAACGTTCCAACCAAATAGCCATGTTCCATCGATATTCAATCAAAATTTCAAAGAGCTCGCACTAATCCCTTGCCCAACTAAAGCGCCTGGAAGTGGCGGGGTGACCTATTACTTAGTACTCGAGACAACATTATTCATACGTCAAAAGTTAATTAAAACCAGCTTCAGTTGAAACGGAGCGTCGTGTGAAACTAAATGTTATTAGTAAGTTCTACACATTTCTAATGCCTCGGGAACAGCGGGCCGTCATGTCGGGCATGAATTAATGCCGCTATCGAGAGCGCACCGTTCACTTCTGACTTCTAGTACACCTTATCTTTATATCCGAGTTCAATTTGTCTCACCCCAAAGCGTATTTGGAATCCCCTATACCATATATTTGTCTGTAAAATAAGGTTGTTGGACCATGTGGGTAAGCGTAGGTTTAGGAACCAAATCATAACCCGTAGTAAAGCGTCGTGAGCATTGTGATACATAGAAGGTTTCAAACGGGAGAAAATATGCAGAAATTGCAAGAAAATAACGAGTAGGTACTTAAATCATCAGTAGGTAAGTGCCATTAGAGTAATTGTGGCATGCAATAAATTATAATGTGTGTCATTAATTGAACTATTAGCGTTGGCTCAGCAAAAAAACAAATGACATATCAGTGACGTCACGCTCAAAATAAAAAGGCCAGATATATATCGCTTTCTCTTTTTAAATCCAAATTATTGCCGCCCTTAGAACGTATGCCTAATAAAACAAATGACATATCAATGACGTCAGACCCAAAATGAAAAGGGTAGAAATATGTCGTGTTCTCTTTTTAAGTCCAAGTTTTTGCCGCCTTTATAACATGCGAAATAAAAACAAATGACATATCAATGACGTCAGACCCAAAATGAGAAGAGCAGAAATATGTCGTGTCCTTTTTCTAAATCCAAGTTATTGCCGCCTTTAATGTAAAACAAATTATATCGTGTCTCATGAAAGTTAACCCCTCGAGCGTCCTTATGAGCACCCGGTGGATCATAAGAAAAAATGCTCCATGCTGCTTTCTCTTTTATAAAATCTATTATTAATGTTTTTTTATGACTGTATTTTTTATTTCTATTGTAATGATCCTTGTTTTCGTGTGCCAATGGCCAAATAAATGCATTTTCTTTCTTTATTTCTCCAAATGTCACGTGTGCACCTATTGGATCATAAGGAACGCGGACGCCCGACGGGTTAAAGCGATTTTACATAGTCTTTTACGTGTACGTTGCAGCCGACTCCCTTTTTTATTAGTTATTCAATATACTTTTATGTGACAGTCTGACATAAAAAAAAAATGATCTATGATCTATATAGTTATTTATTTCGAATAGTGAAGTCTATTTTATTCAATAGACATTCACGCTTAACAATCATACATACATAAATATAGTTTATATGTTACAATTTACACCTTGGTATGTCAATCCCCATTGTACATAGTCTAGGGTCCATTGATATGTGTATTGAAGCGTCATTATTCCTTTATTCGCTCTGATATACTGATGTTTTATGCAATTTTTGTTCCCGATCCGAATAAATATTTTAAGCCCGTCCAGTTCATGCATATTATGCGAGCGGCTCTAGTATAATCCCGGAGTAAAAATATTTTTATCTCTGACATTTTCCTAGTGTACGGCTGGAGTATCGGTGTAGATTGACGGTGCATTCGATTAAAATACAATAGTTTGAGTTTTATTTTTAAGTGACATCATCTCTCAGTAGTATCTGTAATTCATATCTTCTTATCACAACGTTGTATTAGACGAACAATAAATTCTAAGGATGCTTTTAAAAATGTAAAAAGTAAACCTTTATATACTGTAAACTCTTACATTTTACATAAATCTTACATTTTATCCCCGAAAGAGTAGACAGAGGTGTACATTATGCTACTGTACAATGTAACACCCACTTTTCACTATTTATGTTATGAGTCCCATATAATAGGGGGTGAGCCTATTGCCATATACCGGGCACAATTCCAGGCTCCGTGCTACTACTGAGATTTTTTTTAAAAACAACCCATTCGCCCGACCTGGGAAACGAACCCGAGACCTTTTTGCCCGGCAGTCACACTCGGCATTTTATATACCTACCTACCTATTTTACATATTCATCATCATTCATTTTACATCACTTTAAGTTATAAGTAAGTTCTACGTAAGAAGGCATAGAAAAATCATTGTCAAAACAGAATCAGCAAATATCGCACTTCTAAACAATAGTATTTCTACCTTTGGTCTCAAAATAAATGTAGACAGAAGTGTCTAACCAGTCGTCCTGCTTAAAGTAGGAGACAGTGTCCGTCTGCCTCCACCGTCTGATTAGATGATCGGGAACAGAACTTCGAACCGAACTAATAATAGAAATGGACGTAGGTAGGATTGAACTTAACTTATTTCACAGCGAGGAAAATATATTCACAACTTTTGTCCATGGGCGGCGCTGATCGCTTACCATCAGATGATCCGTCTGCTCGTTTGCCTCCTATTCCATAAAAAAACTAAAATTATGTTTTTTTTAGATATTAGGTATGGGTTTTTGGTAGGTATTACTCAATGAAGTTAACAAGAAATATAATGTTCAACAATAATAAATCACAACAATGACTCAAACTTTTGTTGGAAATCATAAAAATTCTAAACGAGTGTAGGTTGGCTAGCCACAGTTGGTCCATTCGTAAATATATGGAAACTCTATACATTTCAACAGACTGCCAAACTACATAACATAAGATCACGCCTTTTATCCCCGAAGGGGTAGGCAGAGGTGCACATTATACCACTGTACAATCAGTAACACCCACTTTTCACTATTTATGTTATGAGTCCCATGTAATAGGGGGTGCCCAATTACATACCTACATAACATAAATAGCCTATTGCCATATACCGAACACAATTCCAGACTCCATGCTACTACTGAGATTATTTAAAAACCCAATAATACTTTGCCCGACCCGGGAATCGAACCCGAGACCCCTTGCCCTGCAGTCGCACTTACGACCACTCGACCAACGAGGCAGTCTATCTACCACTATGCCAGCTATGCCGGCAATAAAGCCATGTGAATACAGCAACAGATAAAATATACATATCGTGGAGTACTCGTATCTTCCGGAAGTGGTCGTGATGGGCAGATAAATTGAATCATTGATGGGATGTCCTCGTGCGGACCGGAAGTTCCGCCGGCACCCGTCAATGTAAG
The DNA here is from genome assembly GCA_902850265.1 of Spodoptera littoralis. Classification (NCBI taxonomy): domain Eukaryota; kingdom Metazoa; phylum Arthropoda; class Insecta; order Lepidoptera; family Noctuidae; genus Spodoptera; species Spodoptera littoralis. The sequence goes on from LR824533.2 coordinate 10,038,171, forward strand.
TTCCGCTCGTGGTTAAGTTTCAGATTGACGCGCCCAATTTAGTCTAAATTTGTAACTAATCCATCCAGCCCCTGATCAGTTGACGTTAATTACATTCCAAGCAGGATAAACTGGGAGTGCCTGTCTAACTATCGAAGACGAGCTGACATTGTGGGTTATGTTCAATAATTACTTCAAGGAGTTTTGGCATGTGGGGGAAATATAGTGGGTAGACTGTACTTGTGCACGTCGCACACGTGAATTCATTTTGCCATACTAGTTCTGGTTTGTCAGGCTAGGAGAGTGGTAAATACCGAAAATTACAGCCTCTGACGTAATCGGTAACAATGATACAAATACCGTAATCATTGCAACTGGCCGGCGGGCGCCCATCGGCAATGTATGCCGCAGTAACCAGTTCCGCATTCGACGTCGCAGTACACGCTCATAGTATATTCGGAATTGTCATCAAACTGTGTCAGCAGCTCATAAACGCACAACTTAGTGAAGCGGAACTTGAGTGTTTAGTGTAGGTAATAAACCGTGGATCGAAGAGCTTTATAACAAAAAGGCGAGGTCTAACGGACATTACTGAACAGTACATTTGGTCCGCATCGTCGCTCTCGCTCAAACGAACCCCGAGAGCCGTCCTTCAGCGCTCAACACCTTTGTGCTCTAAGGAACTTCTGGTCTGTTGAACCGTGATTCGTAAAAGACTAATGATGTCCCATTTTCAGGTGTCTTTCTATTCGCACAAAATAGGGATCGTTTTACCATTCCATTGATATTTTTTCAATAACTGTGTCGGAATTTAATTTAAGCTCCTTTTGAAAGTAGATTAAGGTTCAAAATATTGAAACAAGAAATCATTTAATAGCGTCAAAATGACTGATGTAAACGATACTGATGGGGCATTTTATTACGGTAGGAGATGCGCCTTAACTGACATTAATTTATTAATGACGCAAATGACCGATGCGACAAAACTTTGTAATTTATTCATCGTATTTTCATTATAAACGAAGTAACTTTTCATTTGGTGAGTCAGTGCTGTAGATTGTAAGAACTTAATACAAACAGGGGTGTCACCCAAAGATGCAACAACTTTAAGGGAAAATGTGGTTGTCTCAGCTTTTGTCAGGCGGTGGGGTGGTCGCAATGAGATAGGAGTTGGGACAATCAGCGACATAAGTCGTTTATCGTTACTTTTCCTCCATAAATCTCTTCTAAGACTTTGAATTCCATTCCTTTTGCTTGACTGTAGGAACTTGAAATATGTGCCCGGTAAAATAATGTAATATTTTTTTTTAATTTACCGAACTTGCTACACAATTGTGTTAGTCACTAGCTCGTTTGACGGACTAGATTGTTTTTATTTTGGTATTTTAGTGGGAGTAATTTGGTTGGATAAGTGAAAATGTCAATTAGAATAGACAATGTTAAAGTTAGAGTCTGAAATTTTAGTGAAGCTATATAATGTTAAAATTTGTTCCAAAATATGGGTGTTGGCGTGTGATGTTGTCTTATAAGAGAAAGATAATTAATGTTATTTTAAAATTATGTCAATTATTTATACCTACATATTTGTTTGACATTGGCGCAATACACGTTGCTTTTATTGTTATAATAAGTACATAAATCAATTACCGGGTTGCCCTTTGCCCATGCGGTTGTGTGCATACGACACGGTGTTATAGTCTGAAATCTGATGGAAGTAATAAAGATGATAACTTCACTAAAATAACTTTGCACCGTATATTTTGACCGGTAGAATTGGTTTTGATAGTCGTGACCCTAATTACTGGGCACCCGCATTTACATGTACAAATGTGCGTTAGGCTCTTGTTACCGCCACGACCGGCCGAACATTATGGCATGCTGCAAATTATGACATACACAGACTTACTCTATTACGCAATATCTACTCATTACTTTGGGATTTTTTATTTACTCCATCATGCTTCTGTTTACTTTCATCAGTCTATAATTATATAATAAAGTAAATGTTTACAAACCAACCAATGAATAATTAAATATATCTTTATACTCTCTTAGACCTCCCGACCACAATATCGTTAAACACTAATTGACAACGTCTTTTATGATAATTGTAGTAGAAAATAGCTATTAAGTGAACATCCGCCTCGGGCTATATGTTGTCCACTCCATAAAGAATATTTTTAACGAGAAAGTAATCTTAATAAGCTCAGTGCTGTGTATCGATTTGCATTTTCAATTTAATGCCTACGTCTGCAGCTTCTGTGAGTGATCAATATTTTGTTCTATTGCCTGTAGTTAGAAGGAATATAGTCGAACGCTGTTTCCCGGCCCAGTTATGGCGTTTTTCTTACTTTCATCCGTATATTAATTGAGTTAGTCAGCCGTAATAGGGGTGTATCGGTGTTTACTAACCGGGGCGGGCTTAATGAGCGGCTTGTTGCAGTTTGACAGAGTGATTTAATATCGCGCCGTGATCGTTTCAGTAAATCGGGATTAGTTTGGGGTGAGTCCGAAGCGTGAATTATTGCGGGGAATATGCCGCGTTGTCGGTACCGAAATTATATTCTGCGTCAATATCATGTGTGTACAATCAGCTACGTCGATAGCTTTTGCTGTTTCATTTGCGATGCGCAACAATAGACCCTGCTTCTAAAGCCTTAGAAGTGATTTTCAAACGTAGAGCTCTGATAAATTATACAATTGGAGTGGTTGACCGTATTCCTACAAATATTTATCGCAGTTCATAAAGTTCCTTAATTGTATTCCTAAGTAAGAGTTGAGGAAATCAGCCATTTGTCATCTGTTTGTTTAGAATATTTTGGTAAGATAATGACTTAATAATGATAGCAGATTATGAATGAATTAGCATTAAATTTTAGCAATGGTCGTTGGTGATGTTAAAAGATCAGACATGAGATAACTACAAGATGAAATATCAGGTGGTAACAGCCGGTAAGTGGTTCACAAGCACATCAATTACTCGGGTACGAGTGTACGGGTGGCAGATAGGCAGAACAAAAGCATGCCAACAACTGGAACGAGTCCCGCGGTTCCGTACGAGGGCCGCATGCAGTTATTAACACAAACAAAGCTGCATGTGTGGGAAGATGTGCATTGTGCGTACTTTTTATTCTTTCGACAATGCCCTCGGCTTGTTATTATTGCATTACCATGATATTTTCGTTGATATGCCTATGTAAATATAAGTCTCGTGAACCGATGATTGTGAAACGGTAAAATTGGATAGTTATCTAAAGATACTTTGTAAAGGCCAGTATTTTAGCAAAGTAGACAGCAATAAAGATTATAACCATAGTTATAAAAATTTATACGTATAAAATATTAACATAAATTATCGGGTTTCGCCAGGGTACAACGTTTCACCATTAGTGTTGTAGTTTGTTGCGGCGCAGATAACATTCCCGTTTTGCTGTTTCTGTACCGACGTAGGTATACAGCAATTACACCTCAAAGATTTGTTAGCATCGACTACTCATGTGGTACACGCTATGAACTGGGAAACTCCTGAGACGGTGTTAATGTGTAAATGCTGTTAGCAGGATTGCCATAATTTAATTATATTCCGTAATTCAATTTACTATATTATTGTGTTACAAATAAAGCGCTTTTCAGTGTCATATTAATAAGAACTACGTCTTTATTGTAAGATAATACCTATTTTATTTTAGTGTTATTATTATGCCAAAGTTACTATTCTTTAAACTAAATTAATTTTGAATTACGAAGAAAGATAGAAGAAGATGTTTAATTATAAAAAAAACATACAATTATTCAAATAAACAAGCCCGTGAGAAGAAAGATACAATTAATAATGTTTTTGTGTTAGGTGACAATGACAATGCTAGCGCCTATATCTTGTACCATTCTAAGGCGAGCGGTTCGCGGCGCCACATCCCGTCCGCCCACGCGCGCACGCATCGCGATCGCGGGCTTTCACAACCACGCTTGCGTACCACGGTCTCCGGCCCCCGGCGAGTTATGCACAACACTATCTAGCTCACTCCAGACGGATTTATTTCCCTTCGACTGCCTTCCAGAGCATGCTAGTCATTTGGCACGTCGAAAATGCTGCTCCGATCGCCAGTTGGACTCTCAGTTCTGGTTTGTAAGAGGATTTCTTGAGTATGAAATTTTGCATAGGTGTTGGCTAAGTTAGATTTGGTTTCATTTTACTAGAAGAAAAATTTAAATGAAAACAATTGACATTCAATGATGACGGTAAATTGTGTAAATACGTTACATTGTAAAACCAAAGCTTTCAATCAAGGTAGATGAGCTTTTAAACTCACTTCAAACCATTGTAATAAACTGATGAATCAATCAAGTGTCAATTAAGTATTTACGATCGCAGTGAGTGAGTACAGAAGCTTCCCTTATTTTGTAGCGGGAGGCTGCGTATGACAGGCTTCAGTCAGCGCCGGCAAGCAGCGCGCGCGCACGCGTCTCGCACGCACCGGTCGACACGATTCACTTGTTTGTTTACCAACAACCCGATCGATCGACCGTGAGAAACTCCCGCCATACTCATTATGCTTATGTTTCTATTTAATGACTTTTATTTTTTCGCTTTCCACATAAAATACTGATTCGATCAAGATTTTAAATATTCAATTTGATGACTTTCTGTTAGTGAGATGTCAACGCCTCGACCCTTTAATAAGTCGTCGCCGCCACTTTATACGCCTCTGTGGACATAAATAACGTGCATAATGTGACAGATACATTTGTTGCGGCTGCATTCAGGAGTGTTAACCAACTATTCTGCGACATGAAGCCCTCGATGGTTATTGTTTATGTTATCGCGCTTGCGATCGTCGTCGGTGGCGAGATCAGGATCCGCGGCAAAGTAAGAAAAAGGTACACGGCCCACAGGCGGCACCGGGCCGTGCTGCCGCCGTGTAACTTCAATGAGACTATTATCAATGATGAGTGGTCCTTGATGGAAGCGATAGGGAAATCGAAGTACATTTTTACTGGTAAGGTTTTGAATGTGAAGAAGTTTCGTTCAGAAGATAGGTTGACAAAGAAAAAGTCGAACTTGTATACAGTGTATTTGCGAAGATTATTGAAGGGGGATATGAGTGAATTGAGGATGTTTGTGAAGTTAGAAGGGTCAGAAGAGACTTTGAGTGGTTCTACGTTGATGGTGGAGCGGCCTCGTGCGCGGGAGTCATGTGCGCCGGCGCCGAGGCCACGGCTCTCTGCCATTTTCCTGAGTGATGGCGCGTACGCTGATAAGGGCAGAGGACCCACACCTAGACTACGAATCCTGACAGACCCAGTGCCGTTAACTTTATACCATTTGGACAGAGTAAATGCTGCTGTTAAAGGTAAGTTAGTTTTATATCACCACATGTTTAACAATCTTCGTTTCAAAATCTGTAAAATTCTCACGATGCAAATACCTAGAAAAAACAAGCAATAAAAATTCATGCCGTAGTGTAGCCACAATCCAATACAAATAAAACAAATCCAAGCAAAGTAATGCATGCAATCGGTTTAACTTCACACAAGTTACAATAACGTGTGGGTGCTGCATCCATAGCGTACATAACATCGGGAACGTATTAAAAGTCGATTTTGATCGACATCTTGACAACTGTTCGTTAACTTAATGGAGTGAAGGCGATCAGAACGTTTGCTCGGCCGCCTGAGCCCAACATAAACACACGTGCACACCGCCGACCATGATCAATCAATGTATACCGCACCCGATTATTGTTCACACAAACGTATTCTAATTAACTGAGCAAACACTCCAAATGCCAATGGTAATTGTGAAATAACATCAATTTGATAACAGTGTAATTCGGCCCTAAAATACCTACCTTTATGTAAACGCAGAATCATTACTTAATTTATTCAACTGCCTCTAACGTTTTCAAGTAGGTAGGTACATTTGTGAATTTGCAATATTACTTAACGTTGATGAAACGCTGCAAATTCCTCTTTTATTTATTACTCCAATATCTTTTATATCTTTTATAAAAGCGGGTTGCCCAGTAGGAAAGAATGTAAATAATATTACGCTGAGATGCTCTTTAATTGAATTCGCAGTGGGTCACGAATAGACTTTATTCCGAGTCAAATACTCCGCAATAAATTTTATTGCGAAAGCCATTTTAACCTAAAAATTCCAAGAAGATCCAATTTAAGCCTCGCATAATCCGACGATGAGATGAGTATCGCGGGGTTTGGTCCTCGCCGCCGCCCGCCGACCACTCGACCGCACTAGCCGCACGCTTTCCATACAGAGCGAGGTGGAATCGCACGTCCTATCTAACACTACATCGTAGGGATGCGACTGCTGACACGTGACTCTCTGTTGTTATGTATCACTTCTGCGTCGCCTTAGTTAGCGACTGCGACGTCGCCTGCGACCGCCTGATCTGTATCAGCCCAGAGGCCGCACGATCCGTGGGAATCCTTACAGATAAACTAGGAGACTCAGAGACGAATCCGATTTAATCTGCTTCATTAGACATTTAAGGGCTCCAATGCTAAAGAAGCTTGCGTGAGTGTAACTTGATGGTAACAATGGAGATTCTTAAAGATATTTAACATATTATGATCAGTGAGGCAATATATTAAGGAATGCCAATGCATCGATAGATACGGCGATGCTTCACCGCGCGGTTTCATATCTAAAGCTATCATCGCAGGAGGCGTTATTGGCTGTAGAGAAAGTAATGACTGAGTGTATTCGTCACGATAGTAATATACCACACACGAAGCGAGCATCTGATTGCACACTGCGCGCCTGTAATGACTATAAAATTAAAATATCTTATGCTTGTAATCTGTTCGGAATACTCAATTATCATCTTGTTACAGAGACGGCTACTTACTTAATGCTCTATTAGGAGTACGATAGCGATCTGACGCGCCGTCAATTGTGTTTAACGAAATAAAATGCAACTGATTCAACCTTCAAACATGTTTATATTCTTGTGTCTACTGGGTACATGACTTCGAATTGAGTGGCCATTTCCAATGATCAGGAACCGATGACGACGTGATTTGGAAACGAGTTACTAAGATATTTTGTGTAGAGCTATAAAGTAAACAAGTAAACAGACCAGTCTGTGAAAAATGTTACAAAATATAAAGTGCGACGTTGAAGATTCGTCAAGAAAGCGAGCGGCCCGTACTCGCCCGCCCACGCTCGTACCACTTTCCAAATTCCTCGTGTAAGCGCTTGCAATCACCTATGTACGTGCGACGACGACTAACAACATTTTTAAATCTCGTTTACAGTTCCACTACGTATATTCCTGTCCTGCAATAATTATAAAGTCTGACTGCTTTGACATATTATTTTTTAAATACCTACTTGGTTCACGTAAGTACTGCATTGGAGTTGTTGTAATTTAACTGTGTTACACTATATTCTACCAACATGAAGTGTTATTATTTAAAAACCTCATAAATAAATGAGTGATTTAGATACAAAAATAAATAAATAGAAAATACTTCCCTCCAATTATATGTAGAAGCACATTTTGTTGTTCAAATTTTTAGTATCCAGTGCGAAACACAGAGAAAGTTTCTCTACTAGTTCAACCCGAATTTGTACATGAATATTCAGGGGCACAGTCGGGCAGGCGTGCACCGCCGTGCATTCGGCAATAACTGTTAACTTGTGCCACGTATTGCTCTATCCTATCTGTTATCTATCTGAAACCACGAGTTCTCTATCGCTACAAACGAATATTCAAATTCTTTTCGTGTCAGATTGCGCAACTAACAGTAGCCACCAATAAAATGGAAAGCTTTTGCTAATGCGGCTCTACACAGGAACACAGATACTTGTACCTACATCTAAATAGAAGCCTACTTTCCATTTTAAACCATCTCGTCAATTAGCACGGCCTGTACTAATTACCTCCCGAGCCGAGTCATAGTTTAACGTAACGTAAGTCCATGTTTGTTTACGTTGATGAAGGTTGTATCGAATTGCGAGGTCTCCCAGTCCGCGCGCGAGGCTGCGCTAGCGCACGCGTCTCGGTGGCGCCACGCCGACAACTTGCGCAACTTTGTGTTTCATGTGAGTTTACGATCTACATCAAAAGTTTTAACTTATAAGCCGCTGAAATGGCTCCGATATAGATATGGCAGTAAACAATATAACAATCAAAATGAAGCTAAAGGTTTTAGTGTTATTGCTTTACTGCTTTACGATAAGTTATGCCCATTTCCGTATAAGGGGTGAAGTGAGGAAACGGGATACGGTTTACCGCAAGAAAGACATAAACGGCTCCAAATGTGTTTTAAACGAGACGATAACTAATGACTACGAAATTCTGTCGTCAGCCGTGTCTGAGTCTAAATACATTTTCACCGCCAGGGTCCTGAGCGTGAGGAAGATAAAGCGCGGCACCAAGCCCAATGTAAAAGTGTTTATGTTTTACAAGCTGTACATTCGTTTGGTCATAAAGGGGAACATCGAGGAACTGAGGAGTCACGTCGTTTCAGGAGATGAGCGCTCTCTGAACGGCGCGATAGTATTTGTTGACTGGCTTCGTACGAACAAGTGTGCTTACAAACTGTACAGACATTCGTCGGGTATATTTTTGAGCGATGGCTTTTCCGAGGAGTCATCCAATGGGAACAAGCCTCGGCTGCGGCTGTTGAACGAGCCTCTTCCACTGTCACTCTACGATTTGGACAGAGTGAATGCCGCGTTGAAAGGTAAATATTGACAGTGCTGTAAGGTGTCGGCGTCTGTGACCACTGCTTATGCACAACTTATAAACTCATGTGCTTTTATTGTTGCCTTGTGTGCATTTACACTTTATACTACTTCTCTATGGTTTTATATCTATGACACTTTCATGTAAGTACACATTTATGGCTAGCTACATTCTGAGAATATTTGATGGCTCATTAAAACGTATTCGTCGTTTTATTCTGGTGAAAATTAAACTAGCCTGAAGTTATTTTTATGAAAAGCTGGTAAAAGCTTTTACATTTATGCATAACATCGTGGCAACTGTCTCGCTCATGATTAACGCTGACGGTAGATAGCAAAAATAATATTTCGTGTATTTAACGAACAGGACGAAACAAAAGGCTGGCACATACTTCTGAAAATGTTTGACAGCGCAGTTTTTATCGGACTTTAACAATCGGGCACATATCACACGTTTGTTTGTTGACGTGTGCGCGCATAAACTACTCAGATCTTTTGGATTACACGTTTTCCTATCTGACGAATTTTATTTTTTTATTGATTTATTTGTTGTACCTCACGGTACTATTACGTCATGCTGCATATTTGTCTGCTCTATTGGATATGATAATTTGTGGCACAGTTTCACTTAAGTCTGAGTCAAGAACTGGGCAAGGTCGAGTGTGTCAGTGGCATTATACGCCTACTCACTTGTTTTATCATAACAAAATCGAAATTGGCTCACTTAGACAAAATATTGCCATAATCTATCATTAACCCTTTTTGTTAAAGTTATAATGGCGTTGAAATTAATTTCAGATAGGTTAGGTGTGTGATCTAGTTTAAAAACAATTCGTAACTAATTGGTAGGTCCCTAATAATTAGTAAAACAAGTTACTGTCAAGACTTCTTAAAGAATCGTTTCTTATTACTAATGTGTATTACCAAAAATTATGTTAAAATTAACGATCTAAAAAAAGTAAAAGCACGCGTGCTATTAGAGGTGCGGTTTGAGAAAAGTAAAAATTTTAAATGGGACGTTTGCAGTGTCATTATGGGCTCATGCGCGGCCGTGGGCGGGGGTCGGAACGCACCATACCATGCAATTTACTCACTCGAGGACGAAGCCATAATGTCTTATGGTCTATTAGGTACCATTACATGTCTACCTACATCTCAACGCCAACGGCTCCTAAATGGACGTAGTAAACATTACTGATGTATTTACAAACCGAATTTAGGTGTTTGTGCATGTACTTGACTGTTTGCCATGAACGCCGTCAAAGGGATCGCGGTTTTGGCAGTTTCCTTAAAAATTAAGCTTCTAATTTGACTTGTCGTCCAAGTTGAACGTTCGTTTGTTGTTTATTTTAAACTACCGAGGAATGTTTTTTATACATTTTGGGTCTAAAACTAAGTCTAGAAGTAAACAACTCATAATTTACGTAGTTATTTAATGTCTAAAGCTATGATTTGTACAAAACTAAATGTTTCACAATTATCTGTTTTTTTAGTTAAGTATTTTTTTTAAGCCAATGTTGCAGCCCTGGGAAACGTTTAAGTACGAACGATTTGCACGTCACTTTATTAGGTGACAGATAACAATTATTACAAGTTTATGTGATACATTTTATTCAATGGCGATGGTACAACACCTATTTGAATAGATGCTGTACCATCGCCCACATGACAATGACATGATTTATTATTCCGTTCAACTTCTTCGATAACAAACTCTCGTAGGTTCTTCTCATAATAAGTTGGTAAGTTAAAAAGACGACTACAGTTTGCTAGCAGGTTTCTTAAGGTAATCACGTAATATTCTTCTTAATATTTTGCCGCTAGGAGTCTTTGGTATATCTTCTACGAAATAGACGCCACCCCGCAATTGCTTCCACGATGACACCTGGATAATAAAAAGGTTATCTTTAGTTTTGTGTTCTGATGCTGATAATGAAAAAAGAAAAGTAGGATTCTTTACATTATTATACTTTGATTGTGACGACTTTTTCAAGCTTAACACTATATTTAATACTTGATTGCGTACAGAATTTTGACGGGTCTACAAAATCTGATTTTATCATACTATTCGATTTTATTACTGGATATTAAATTGCTTCTTGATTTGAGTGATCTTAAGTAAGCAAGAGTTTTCGAGTAGAATTCGATTTTTGATTGTTAGATGTTAAAATTCTAAAATAAATAATCGAAGTTGTCGAATTTATAAAATAGTCTTTATAAAATGCCTTCTAAAATACTGTTTAATAGACACCTCTGTATACATAGAGAATATACCAGATTGAATGTTGAACAAATACTGTTTCGTAAACGAACAAAAAAATGTATTCCTTTAGCAGTAGTTCCATGGATTTTATTACGTTTATTTTTTGTTAACCGATTTTGATCCGCTTAGGAGCGCTTTGAGTGTTGTTGAGTCACAAATTAAACACTTTCTAGAAATCACAGAAGGTACATTATGAGTGTGGATCTCGTTAAATATGACTTGAATATAAGAACTGTTAGAAATGGTACTAAGGTTCTTTTTTAATTGTGAGTAGCTTTTCCAGTACCTGGAAAATTGTGTAACTACGTTTTTTGGAACAATGATTTATTATTGATAAAAATATGAAAAGTAAATAACATACGTTTGAAAACTCGAGTTCCTACTATCCTCAGTACTTATATCTTAATCTGAGTGATTATTAAAAAGTTTATCTTCTGTTAAACTCTACTTGCTTGCTTCTGGGAAAATCTATTTTCTGTTTTTGAAGACATGTTTCAAAGTCAAAGTCAAAATCATTTATTTCAATTAGGCCAGAATGGCACTTTTGAACGTCAACAAAAACAAAAATTTAAGTGAAGCTATTTGCTCATTCCAAGGCGTAGATTCCTATGGAGAAGAACGAGCAAGAAACTCCATAGGTTACTCTTTTTCAATCAGGTTCACAATACAATTTACTAGTTACATAGTTTTGCTGTTTGGATTGTGCGAGAACAATGTAACACTAAAATCCAGTCAAAGTGATCAAAAAAGAAAATAACCTTAAGGACAGTAATACAGTCTGGAGCTGACCAGTCCCAGTTGACGGCGCCCGTTCACGAACATGACACGTTTAAAGTTAGTACTTATGTTTAAACCTTCCCTTCCCCAATCTCCCCAATTCCTGAATCCCCAACGATCCTCAAACTCCTAAACCCCAAGAGGCCGGTAACGCACTTGTAACGTCTCTGGTGTTCCAGGTGTCCATGGGCGACGCCGATTGCTTACCATCAGGTGATCCGCCTGTTCGTTTACCGGTTTATGCCATAAAAAAACTTTCTACTGTCGATAATATTATCCTTTCCTAGAATAGAATAGAATAGAATAGAATAAAACGATCTTTATGTACACCATTAATAATATAGTACATACAGAAAAAGGAAATGACAAACATAAATAAAAAATAATAATGAGCACAATGGCGGTCTTATCACTTATAGTGATTTCGACCAGACAATCTTTGGGTGGATATAATGCAAAAGAAATATTTAGACGTATTCATGTATCTATGTTGGTTGTTGTTAGTTTCGTAATTACACATTTATCTATATAATATGCTTTTTAGAGCTATGCTAATAAAATAAAATAAAAAGGGTTATTGCGATAGGCGCAACGTATCTATTGTTTATTAAGTAATAAGAGGTAAAATAATTGTGTAATAATTTGATAATCTTGTCAATAAATTAATCATGAATAAATTCGATGCAATAATATCTAAACCAGACGAATAAAATTATAGATTGATAAGTTAACGCTGATAGACTTAGGTATATTAATATGATTGCAATTTATTGCAAATATCGTTTATAAGTATTAAGTATTAAGAGATAGTCAATAATACTCATGATAGAGATGTTTACCACGTTTTTTTTAAAGTACTATCTTTTAACCGCGACTTCATTCATAATGTATGTCCCTTGAAAAGTACTATTAACTATATTAGTTAAGTATGCATTTCATGAAGTAGAAAGTATAAAGCGAAATGAAAAAACAAACAAACTGACTTATCAATTTATAATATTAGGCTACTTCTGTTAAAACCTGATAATGATATTATTTGTTGGTATGCACTGATCAAAGTAATCAGCTACGTGCAACCAATAGCAGGCAACGTCATTAATAACATTACTCATAACAAACGACAAAAACAACATACCTACGTCTTATGTAATAAATATAATATGTACTTTATCTAATCTCATGCCAGTTTGGAGTTTCCATTGATGAACTGCATTGTCATTATATGTACTTATTTTATTCAGTTTTATGTATCTACACATACCTAGGTGCAAAGAAATGTAGCCACTATAATTTTTTTTTCATTTTATCGAACCCTATGTAACTTAAATGAATATTCCTTTTTTAACAAAATGCTCTCATTTTCATCATCAACAGCCTATATGCCCGCTGCTGAGCAAAGCCTCTTCTCACACGGATAAGGTTTGAGCATTAATCACCACGCTTGCTAAATAAGTGTTGGTGATTCTCATTTTACTGACTTAAAAAAAAAGGAGGAGGTACTATGTCCGGCTGATTGTTGTTTTTTTAATACCCGATTACTCCACCATTTGTGAATCGATTTTAATTTTGTTTAGAACTTATGGCGCCGACTTCTAGCCTATCAGAGGGTGGGTAACCTATCAGTACCAATTATAGTTATTTAAAATCGGTTTTTAAACGCAGATTTTAAAAAAGTAAGTAAATTGCAATTTATACGACACATGTTACCAATTAATAAAATACTTGTATCAGTAAATATTTATTTTAAAAATAAAAAAGTAAACCTGCTTGCTCTTAGGTAACGCTACGTAGAAAAGTCTTTATTATTAGAATCATAAAGACAAAACATTCATAAAAACAAAAACATGCTTATGAAAAAGTAACTGTTAATTAACCTCTTGTCTGTCGATATATGAGACACAATAGAAAACACATTGTATCTCGTGTAGATCATCACAGGTTAAGATATATATAACATCACGCCTTTTATCCCCGAAGGGGTAGGCAGAGGTACACATTATGCCACTGTACAATGTAACACCCACTTTTCACTATTTATGTTATGAGTCCCATGTAATAGGGGGTGAGCCTATTGCCATATACCGGGCACAATTCCAGACTCCGTGCTACTACTGAGAATTTTTTAAAACCCAGTAATATTTTGCCCGACCCGGGAATCGAACCCCTTGCCCGGCAGTCGCACTTGCGACCACTCGACCAATGAGGCAGTTAATATATATATATATATATGTATATTAGTATTATTTATGTTATATGTGCCTACATTTTTATACCTACATACGTATCTATTTGATTACGTAATCAAGGTACATGATAGACCCTATCGAACATATATTTGGTTATTTGGTAAACAACAAGATATAACAATTATCAAAAGACTTCTTATCATTGCTGAATATTTTATAGCCAGTGATCAGGCTTAGATATCATCTATAGTATATTGTTTTATTTTTTATAGAACCGTTGCCCTACTCTAGTATTTTCTCATGTATCGTGGGTGCGTTTACAAACACACAATTTGAAATATACACGACACCCCGACCTGGAACAACAATTTGTGGTTCGCAGCCAATTGCCCAGCCATCGCACTAACCGTGCAGTAAAAATATAATTTATGCAAAATTCTGATAGAGATGATTTAATATTGAGTATTGGCATACACAATAACAATTAAATGCATTACATAAGAGCTAGCTTCTAAGATTCTACTATATATGAACAATTTAAAACTTACCTTATCAGCCACAAAATCGACCAGTTCCTTGTCAGTAACTGTTGATCCTGGCATTTTCACTACGAAAGCTGTAGGAAGTTCACCAACCATAGGATCTGGTTTCCCTATAACTCCAACATCTTTAACACCTGGATGCTGAAGTAAAATTGCTTCTAATTCTGAAGGAGCTACCTAGAAGAATTTATCCATTAATGAATGTTGATAATTGTTTGTTATCATTTTCGTAGCTTCTATCACAATACTTACTTGTCCAGCTTTGTACTTAATCAATTCTTTAATTCTGTCTACGAAGAAAAAGTAGCCCTCTTCATCATAGTAACAAATATCTCCAGTTTTGAAAAATCCTTCTTCGTCTAATTCGTCCTTTAAGTTCTTTCCAATATAGCCTCCAAATAACGTCGCACCCTTTACGCGAACTTCACCTTCTTGTCTAGGCCCTAATGCCTTACCAGTTTCAATATCTGCTATCTAAAATATCATTACATTAGTACCAAAGGGTACCTGCCTTTACCTTTTATTACACATGCTAATTTCAAGCACTAAAGCATGCATGAAAAGACTGATGACTGTTGATGAAGTGAAAGTGGTATGTAAAAATCTTAGCAATTAGGGCTCCATAATATCTCTAACCCCCAACCCCCATGAGAGATAGGCGTGAGGTTATGTATGTATGTATAGAAGCATGCTTCAATTAGCACTTGTCACTCATGATGTGTATCGGAATATTGCTCAGAAATAACATGCTCATTTTGGGCATTTTTGCGAATCGACAGGCGTTCGATCTTGAACATGTTTGAGCATACTCAACAGAACGCAGTTTTGGCATGTACTTTATTTAGATCACGTGTAACAGTACCATTATAGTTGAAATGTTTGAATTGAGTTAGTAACGTTTTACCTTTACGATGTTTCCAATTGCAATTTTGCCGACACTTCCTGGTTTTGTTTCAACGTCTGTCTCTTCAGTTAAGGTTCCTGTTACTTCTGTCATTCCATAGCCTTGTAAAACGTGTTTTAAACCCTTGAATCTGTCGAGTTTATGTCAAATTAAAATATATTTTTCTGTTTAATCGTTCTCTTCAGTAATTCTTAAAATTTTACGCCATCGTACCTTTGTTTAATCTCATTAATTACACCTAGATCTAAAGGAGCTCCTCCACTGTATACAATTTCAACTGTGGTCACATCGTAATTCTGTACTAGTGGTGATTTTGTAAGCGTAACTACTAATGGAGGGACTGCTAATAATACTCCAATCTGAAAATAAATAATATTTAATATCAAGAACGTTAATGGATTTGTAACTCCTAAGGCTGTTTTACATCAATTACCCTGTCACTTAACTAAAAGTCACAGCGCGTCGCAGCACCTAAGCTGACTTACTTGTACTGTTACGAGTATGATTGTAGTAAAAATTAAAAATGATGTTAAACGCCACCTATTGTAGCTTAGGAGTTCTTTCGAATTTAGAAGTTGATGGAAACGGGCACTAATGTCTTTATACGTACTCTGTACTTTTGAATACATGAGAGGTATTGCTCCACGTTGAATCTAGTCAGATATACAATGGTTCGATTGTGGACCAGCTCATCCATTGTGCTCATGATTCCAAAGGTGTTAGACCACGGAGCGTTGGACAGGAAGATTAGGTCTTTCGTGATGTGGCTGCAAAGGGAACTTGGTTTAAATAGGTAATATAATTTTTTTACTGTTGTTATAGTTAATGCTGTTGCTAGGTTTAGAACCCGCGTCCTCATGCATAAGAAGTACCATGACATTTTTCGAGTTAGGTATATGTAATATTTACGATTATTTAGATCCCACTGACAAACCGTGAAGGGAAACATCATGAGGAAACATGGGCTTGTTATTTCTAATTATAAGTTTGATATCGCCAACCAGCATTGAGCTAGCCTCAGCCTAAACCTCCTCCGTGTAAGAGGAGGCTTAGCTCAGCAGTGCGCATTTATAGGCTGTTGGTGTATGCATGTTAATGAAAATGTGTAATATCTATATTATAGATTAAGCAGTTTTTTGCTCCTTAAACGTTCTGTATTATAGAGATTACACAGAACCATTTCAAATTAAAAAATGGTTTACTTACCTCGGTTGGTTAACAGTAGTGATTAAGTTCAAATGCGTCAGTTTTGCTCCTTTAGGCAGTCCCGTTGTACCAGATGAATACAAAATCAAAGCCGGCTGTGCCAGTCCTATTAAATTAACAGTTATTGTCAAATGTGGTTTATAGCTAAATTGTTTACAATAAATACAATTATAATGGAGTTGCTAAAATTAAATTCTACTGGTATTGTAACAGAAATAGAGTAGATTATATATTAGATTTAGTCTTGTTTTATTATGATAATTAAATATAAAAATTCAACATTTTTTATATCTTGACTTTTAAAGGTTGGTATAAATATTTTTTGATGTATTGTGACCATATTTGAAAATGATTATCATAGTTATTAATAGGTAATTCTTACCATTAACAGGATCGCTAACTGGTTTGAAACTATCGATATTAACATACGTCTTAATTAAGTTATTAAACTTCGAAATGTTAGGATCATTGACGGAATCGCCGAATATATAGAATTTTTCTACGATCTTTGTCCCAACTATAGTATTATAGAATTTATTGTGAGTATCAGGTGAAAGGAATACATATTTCGGCTTTGAGATTGATATTGTGTGCTCCAATTCATCTGCAAGCAGAAAGACACACACCATTCAAAATATAAGTTTGTAATTAATTAAAGCTTTAATTAAAGCTGTAGACACAGAGATATGCAAAGGAAAGTTTTCTATGGCACAGAAACTAAATCGAATCATTACAAAACAAAACATAACAACAAATTTTAAGACACTTACTTTTGCTGTAGGCGGAGTTGAGAAAAGTGACGGTAGCACCACTACACCACGTAGCGATTGCAGTAATCAAGAATTCCGTTCTGTTCTCACTGCACACGGCAACCACTTCATCACGTTTCACACCTAAGCGTATTAACGACGACGCCGCATTCACTACCAACTGTACCACCTCACCGAACGTTATTTGTTGCCCCGTCTTCCCATCGATCTTTGACATCGAAAACATTATTAATTAACAACACATCTTCATTAATTAAATTACTATCATCATCAACACTTGTACACCTTACCAAAGCCACTTTATCTTTTGCTCTCAACATGCGGTCAATAGCAAGTTTTCCATAATTCATGTGTGATGGTATCCAACATGGTTGATCTTTGTAAATAATTCCGCGTGTACTTTCCGTCGAAGTCATCTTGTACGTGTATAGTGTCCACTTGAAAGACGTGTATCAACTGACGTTTTCGGTCAAGATATCATGTTTATGTAACTAATGAGCATTTTGTTTGCGTTGATAAAATGCGCGTTACCTTGACAGATAACGTAGAAGATAGTAATAAAACACGTTTAGAAATAAAATAAGAAATATTTAATGTGTCAGGATTTTTATGTTAATTCTTTCATCATAATAGAAGAAGCCTTGAAACAGAACATAGGCCCTGTACCATGTATTGTCAATATGTCTGTGTAAAGTTACGCAGATAATGATGTTCTTAACTTGGAGAAAATTCACGATTATACAACTGTATGTGTGGACATCACTCCTTCTCCGTGCACAATATCAAGACATATTGTAAACATAGTAGCTATAGTACCGATGTGATGTAAGTGATAACATAGATATATATGTTCTAGTACCGCACTGGGTCAGGTTAAGCGAATTAAGGTGACGAAGCTAGCCAAGCTCGCTAAAACGAGGTCTCTACATAAACTAGTTTGTAGCCTCAGCTTGTCATATCTAGATTTTTTAGCTCTTTTGACGTTGAAAATTATTTTGTTGTTTTACTTAAGTTAATTTATTAACGCTGTCTTTGGTTGATTATAACTACGAAAGCCAAATTCTAGATGGATTATATATATTTTATTTTGATCGTAATAATTCTAGTTTCTTAATGGAGTGTTTTGTTTTGTTTGTTTTATAGGTAGGTCATATACATATATACGACATAGGTATTATCAGACTAATAATTGACAAATTGTAGCAGGCACACCACACAACAATAAAATCGAAATTATTTATTTTAGAGGATTACTAAATTACAGGTTATTGAATGAAGGTATTAAAGTATTATGATCGTGGCAGATATAAGTGGGATAAACGTCGAGTTTCCAAAAGTATATTATATTGTTAATAGATATCGCAATGATAAAATCGTATTTTCTGCAACTTTGAGAAAAATGAAACATTTCACGGCGTGTGCTATTCTGCTATCTGACAATTGACATATATCTCTTAAACTCATTTCGGTGTTTTGTACATAAATAGATTTATAATAATCAACAGGCTAACTGTTCTTAGCAATGGACTAGATAGACGATTATGTAATTATACGGGGGGACCATTATCGGGATACATTATCGTATACTCCTCCCCTGATAGCGGTTCACACAAAACATAGACAAATAATTATGGAATTGTTAATAGTGCGTGTAGTTTTCAATTACAAAATTAACATGCACATTGAATCTCGTTGTCACGAGATCTCCCAGTAATCTCCGATCAACGTACACACACTGTTTCTGAATGTGCACACGTGCATATAATTGTAATCCTTATACTGAACCTACAAGGCACGCATGCGTAGCCATTTAGTAGCCCGTTCTACATGCTAAATAAAGCGATTTAAAATTAGTAAATAGTATTAAACGTAGGGAATATTAATTTTGTTTACTTTTTATATTGTATTTGTTTAATTATTAATTAAATTTATTATTGACGTTTAGGAATATCAATTATCCCTCCCCAAGCTCCACAATCCCCGAATCCTCAATAATCCTAACCAATAATTTCTAACCCACAAAACGCCGGTAAAGCACTTGTAACACCTCTGATGTTTCGGTGCCGATTGCTTACTATCAGGCGATCCGCCTGCTCGTTTTATTCTATAAAAAAGTAATGAATGAATAGAATTAATAAATTATTTTAACCTGAGGATCATTTATAAAATACAATTTACAAAGCCCTATCGTTTTGTGAAACATGTGCTCTTTACATTATCTGATCGATAAAAATATGGTCATATTGTTAAAAGAAAGAATTTTATCTTTATTCGTCACGTAAAACTGATCTAGTTGGTATCTTATCTAACAAAAACAACTTTTGTAATATTACGTAAACGTACATAATTGTTTACTTGTTTAAAATGTACGAACATCGCATGATTGTATTGCAGCAAGTTAACTATCGAAATTGATATACACATATAGGCTTTTATAAATAAGAGTAACAATAAATAATAAGATACATACATAAGTATGTACATAATATCAAATTTTTTAAGGGGGGAAAATAATAGAATGATTGTTCCCGCCTGGGTGAGGCGGGAGGGAGTGTCAGACTCTTACTGACTAAAAACCACCCAGTTCCTTCTCCTGCACTTCGAGCCGGAGCCCCGGTAACCCGTTAGGTTCTCCGCGACACATAATATCATTGTAGCAGTAGTAGTATCAGCCGTAGTTTTATATAACTTATTTTTTCAACGAAAATATGTCGTTCGGAATACCGAACGACACTCGTTTAACCAATCAATCTAAAAAAACGTCAATAATGAAAGTGGGTGTTACTAATATTCTTTTAGTGACTAAAATGTATCAAGTTTAGTAATGTTATACAGTAAATACGAGAACTGCATATCTAAAATGTTTGGTATATCTTCAGCCTGTTCCACTTACAATGAAATCTCGGATGTGCTTTCCGAACATTCAGCAGATGTCTACTTAAGCATTTCTCACGCATTCAAATGTCCGCATTATCCGTATAATATAATAATTCTGAGTGTATCTACGGTTCCAGTGGATGCACGCTACATTAACTTACTCGTGGACTCGGATTGTTGTGGGTAAACGTAATTTGTTAGTACGGCTGCGTGTGCTCAGGACCGGCTCGCCTACGCGCTGCGCCTGCGACTCTCGGTGACTCTTCTCACGCCGTGACTCATGCACCATGATTATTTTGTACCTTATAAATATCGATAGCGGTTTAGTTGAAATAAAGCCGGTTGCGATCATTTCGAAAACAGGAAAATACTTTATTGTAGCAAACTGTTTCAGATTTACTTTCACAATTGTATTCTGACAAGTCTAAACAAAATCAAAGCAAACATTTGTCTTGAATCGTTTTCAACTCTAAACAAACAGCCAACTCGCTTTTTATTTCATTTAAACGTACTTTATTTACCATTATTTTACCTGATTACATTACAATTTGATAACATTATGCTAATAAAACTCCAGAGCCAGGTAAATGACTACTTGTTTATACAATTTTTATGACATGTATTTAAGTACATGAACATGATAGTAGTGCGCTACCCGCTATGACCTACCAGTACTAGTTTATGGCTTTAATGCTAGTGATCTCTTGACTATTTGAGGTCAGTCCCGCTAGGATGGCTCCACGTTTACTCAATAAAATGACCCCCTGTAGTGATGGGACAATTCATGGTAATGTCCGGACCGGTCGACTCCTCGAACATAATGTCCTGATTCATTAAGCTATCGGAAGATTACACTGCGGTGGTCGCTACTCTCAAAGTAATGACCCCGATGTATTTAGACGCGACTCAGCTTCGACGATTGCGGATGAAAGTTTAATAATAAACTCTTTCATTACTATTTTCGATGTTTACTTTGTGTTTGTTTGTTCTGTGGGATCAATTTGTAGGAGACAATGTTAAAAGTCTAATCTGTACTCGGATTAGACGAAACACCCATCACGTGTTAGGAGGTTTTTTTCTAAATGATTCAGTAATATATTGAAAAGTTCTTAGTGTTTGATCGTCGCGACCTCTATCATGAAGACACCTACATACACAAATATGGAAGTGCTGATAATGTAATGCATCTGAGGTATTTCATGGAATACTTAACTTAATGGTTTATTCATATGTATGGACATAATTATTATAAGCAATTGTGACTATAGACATACTTGACGAAGACCAGCGTTAGACCCCGATCGCCGATGATCAATTCTAAAATCAGACCTTTCTAACAATATGAAACCAAATATAACTTTCTATTTATAAAGATCCTAAACCTAAAGGTAAATATTTTGTCGTGTAAAGTTTATTAATATATCGAACGAGATTATAAGGTTTCTCTACCGCGATAAATATGGGGTATATTGGTGGGTGTTTAATATATTCATAGTATTGATACTTAGTCGATTACGTCATAATAATCTCTCGCCTTCCGCAGATATTAATTCAATTAATCCTATTAATGTAACTATATCATAAATGTGAAAGTTTGTGAGGAAGCACGCACACTTTTCACTGAATTACATACGAATGGCTGAATGAATCTCGAAGAAATTTGGCTCAAAGCCGTAAAATTGTTACTAATAATAGTATTTAAGATTATCTTCTTCCTAATTTTTTTAATGACTTCTCCTGCCTTGGTTGAAGCGAGAGAGTGCCCGACTCTTACTGACTTAAAACCACCCCGTTCCCACTCTTTCTTTTAGCCGAAGCCTCGGTAACCCGTTCCAGTAGGTCTGATGCCAGATAAGAAGCCGTAGAGGACTTAACGGGAAGGTATAACTCAGTAAGAGTCTGACACTCCTTCTACATACATCCAAGGCGGGAGAAGTCACGGTATGATCCCCTCGCAATATAAGGTAGCCTGCAGCTCCAAACTTTCATCAAATAAAATATTGTTATGATGGGTGAACGTGTATCCCTCAATCAGCCTACAACAGCTGAACAGATCTGGCTATAATTTGGCACATGCAAAGATATCCTCAATATTACGTTTCCATGGTATAATACTTGAATGGAACCGGCTATAAATATGGTATATACGGAAGGGTGTTCAGCTGTTCAATGTTCATGGCATCGATATTCGGTTACGTCATAATTACCTCCCGCGTTCCGCAGATATTAGGCAGATATTAGTTCAGTTAATGCCTCAATATAATGGCTCTGAGTGTATTGATGGTCTAAATCAAATCCAACCCATTGTTTGCAGTTAATATAACAATGGGATTAACCTATCATGATTTTAACTAAGTATCGCTTGGGAACTCTCATAGTGAACCGAGCGACCGTTAATAAACACCGTGTAGAGGTATAATCGCGTCCATCTTTGTTAATGGTCATGAGTTTGGAAGACAATATGGGGATTACTTACTAATTTTCTTTCGTCCTTTTTTATGCCAGTAATATTCCAAAGGTCTAAAGTCTCACTCTTCGCTGGTAACAAGTTCTACGCATATTTTTGATCTGGATTCGGAACATTTATTGTCAGTTTCGAAATTAAAAAAAAGTTAAAAGTTTTTTTTATTAGATAAATCGGTAAATGAGCAGACGGATCACCTGATGGTAAATAGTCGGCGTCGCCCATGGACACCTGAAACACCAGAGGCGTTACAAGTGTGTTACAGGGCTCTTTGGGATTGGGGATTTGAGGATTGTGGGGGATTCGGGGATTGGGGAGACTGGTGAGGGGGGATAATTGGGGCTCCGGGAACCTTACTCACACGACGAAACACGACGCCAGCCTGTTTCACGTCGGTTTTCTGTGAATCCGTTGTATCTTTGTATGTTTGTGCTCTCCCATGCTTAAAAGTACTCAATTCGACTTCAATCTGGTTTTTATAACATTAATAAAATAATGATCACTCAGCCAAGAAGTTAGTATATTCCAGTCTGGTCCAGTACTGTACTTTAAATATTCATAATTTCCTATTACACGGTTTTACATAATGTCGTATTTAATAACTACTAATAAGTGGTTTAAGATTTTCATTTTACTTTGAAGTTAATAGTTCTTTAAGTAGACTAGATGTTTGCTGGCGGCGATGGTGGCGGGTTTAATTACACCTGCTATGTTGATCATAGTTAAGAATTTTCACATAACATAACATAACATAACATCACGTACGAAGGGGTAGGCAGAGGTGCAGATTACGGCACTTAACATGGGTATGTACCGGGCACAGTTCCAGACTCCGTGCTACTACTGACATGTATTTAAAAACCCAATAATACTTTGCCCGACCCGGCAATCGAACCTGAGCCGTCTTGCCCGAAAGTCGCACTTGTGACCACTCGACCAACGAGGCAGTCAGTGTTAAGAATTTTCAAAAGTGAATAATTAGGTACATTTCATCCTATTTATACATTTATCTATCAGTAGTAAGATACTCCTAGAATACACTTATCACCACACCTTCTTCTCTGATACTTAAATGAGTTCAGGCAGCATAGATTTCTGATAAATTGGAACCTGACTGCCAAGCGAGGAAATGGATCATGCGAAACCTCTCTTATTGTAGAGGAGGCCCTTAGTCTAGTAATAGACTGTCACTGATTTACTTAAGTACCTTTGTCTTTGT
This sequence comes from Spodoptera littoralis, assembly GCA_902850265.1. NCBI lineage: Eukaryota > Metazoa > Arthropoda > Insecta > Lepidoptera > Noctuidae > Spodoptera > Spodoptera littoralis. The sequence goes on from LR824533.2 coordinate 10,062,071, forward strand.
GTATTTTATGCCCTATTTTTCACCGACTATTTATCAGATACCTACTTAGTAAATACGGTTCAACCAGAAAACTAGTACCTAAGTGCGCAATAAAGTTATCAGATCTCTGTATCCGTACGTTTAGATCAGTGGCGCGTAGGTTTAGCGTCGAGGCGAGACGAGACCTAGGGAATGACGTAAACGACCAACTTTACTGTTCACCTGCTCATAGTTCTTAGCAAATGACTAATGACGCTCTACTCGAACGCCTCGCTCGTCTCGTTCGCCTCGTCAAAGTTTTGAGCCAAAATTTATAGAACATTATTATTATGAAGGGTTTTATAGCGTGCGCTGTGCGTGGCGTGAACCAACAAAATATCAATTTTGTGTGACAGTAAGCAGGTGGGAAAAGTTTTCGGCTTCAGTGTAGGTATGTGAATGTAAATACATGATTTAATTTGTGACGTTTTGTTGTTTGTTTGTATTGTTTCCTTGTTTCTTGTGAAATACGAACCCAATTTTTATTCTCGAAAGAGAGAAGATGTTCGGGTTGTTCTTATTAGAGACATTCTAGAATTCCGCTGGTGGTATAGTAAAAGGCTTACGTACGACAGCTAGTCGATAGGTACATCAATTTTCCGTTGGAGGTAAAAAGATATTTGTACCACGTCACATTTCTATGTCGAACTCGAATGGCTTATTGGATACAGTTACTTACACTGAAAAATTCACAGTAATTGCAGCTTGCTGTCCAGATCGGGCGCGTCACACCCATATATAGAAACAAGTAAAACAAGATTACTACTCACTTAACATCGTTTAAAGAATATATTAACATCTTCTACCGATGGGACATAATTTATTAATGTGCATCTAAGTGGCCGCCACTTATGGTGGTCACACACGCCACGCACGGCTCACAACTGTAAGGCCAAACATTGTAACGACTTTGTTTCACAGTCGGCCGGCACGAAGCTCACCGCCGTTACTACGTGTCAATAATGGTAATAGAAATTAGTGCCTTAGTTAGCATCGGAAAACACGTGGGCGTCGCTCACACCAACACGCGATAGCCAAGCCATCATCGACTAACAATCAGAAAGAATTCCTGCCCAAGATTTATTACCACCGCTTACCTCCGTGGCTTAGTGCGTAATTATCAAAACAATTATTAGGTTTTCCTGCCTTAATGAGGGTTAGGCAAATATTTGGCGCCGGCTCGTTCTGACCCTTAATAAAACATCCTTTAATACTAGTGATAAAAGGTGTAAAGATTAATTCAGGACGCCATTACTCACCCATGGCGTTTCAACGCCTCGAAGCTAACAGAAAATGTGGATTGAATTGATATTGACTCGTGATATTTATGTAGACGCTGGGTGCATCAATTTCAGAACATATCGTTAAGATAGCGATAAGTATATCAATAACAAGTGTTGTTATCGGGCATCTCTGTGGTTTACAAGTATTACAAGACGTGCACGTTTGCACAGCGCCCGCCGCTGTGGGCGGGTGCGAGCGTGAGAAACAAATAACTGGTGTCGCGTCCACGGCCCCCTTCAACCTCATGAAGAATCGGACCCCGTCTAATGGCGGCCACGCTGCTGTTATAATTGCTTTTAGGCAATCACAATTTATTACTTGTCGCGTGTCGTTATGGACTTTTACAACGCTTGTATTTAAGCGTTGAAATATTGAACAACTTGTAAGGATACTTTTATCAGTGAGTCAGGGCTTAAATAAATTGGTTTCCCTCGTTTAATAATTAACTTTATGTCTCAGTGTCTTGTTTACGATATCTACTGCAGCCATTTCCATTTGCAGAATCACAGTTTGTAACAACGTTGTTTTTGGGGAAACGTCTAAAGTGTTTGTAGTAATTTTTCTTTTGAAATTTGTTATGAGAGAAACTAACGATTACCGGTAAATGTTGAACGTTCGTTGCAATATTTTACGCAACGAATGCAGCGCTGAGTACCGCTATCACTCTTAATTTAGTACTGCGAACCATTAATCAAAAATGCGCAAGGTGGGAAATTGAAATCGCGATTTTGCAACGAGTGAAAGGTATCAAGTCATCAATTCTCGTTAAAAGTTATGTTACAAGAATACAATGGATTCATGTGCAGTGTGAAATGCGACGTATATTCATATTGAACGGTTTGGACAGTACGCTATAAAGATGCGGTAACCGCGGACATTCCATTTGTATGGAATACGCCATTTGTTGACCAACTTCCGATTGTCATAACCGCTTACACATAGAATGTGTTTCACGAGTCTACGTATTGCGAAAACAATTGCTTTAGACCGATGTTTATGTCTGAACATTCACCATTACTAAGAAAGTGTAGGTGTTTAAATTCTTAAACATTTTGAAAAGTTCTGAACAGTACTTACTTTTGATTATAACAAGCCAGACGTACAAGGAGTTATGACCTCAAATTATGAAAGGTTATGACTGACGATGCAAAACTGTCAGTTAAGAATGTTGAAGGTTGTGTTAATGAGAATCAGAGGCAAAACAGAGCCAGGTGAATATGATTTAATTCAAGAAATATAATATTATTTTATGATTTCAAAGGAATTGAATATAAAGTTTGGCATCAAACAAATGTCTTTCATGTGAGATTGCAACTTTAATAGAGCGTGAAACATTGTTATCTACAAGTTGAAGGACTGCATTAAGGATCTATAAAGCTAGCGTGACTAAATTGCTTTCCCCCTCAAGATAACTGGACAAGATTAATGAGCGTAACGTGCAAAACGTTTAAACCCATTTCCAACTGAAATCCGACTAGTCAGTTCCATATATTAGCGCCAGCGAAAACGTTCCTGGCACAAATTTCCATCACTAACATTAACCAAATTAGTTAGCTTTAAACCGTCCCGTGAACTAGCCAGATCTCGGTCGTTATGCCAACGAATTGAATAAATTACATCTGTGCTTGAACTCACCCATCAATAATTGAGGTTCTTGAGAATATGAATCGACTTCAAAAAAGAAATCTTAGGCAAAAATCATTAAACAGATTTGCTAGTCTCGATTCTAAAGAAAATTAATACTAAAAGGAAATCCTAGAGTTTTACACTGCAGTGGAAAATTGTATGGTAAGAAGTTCATCGCGTTGGTTATGGACTATAAAATACAAGACAAAATCAGATCATTTGGTTTTAAAAATAAGTGTAGTTACGATGTTAGATGGGTTTACTATTGCAACTGTTTTGTGTCTTGGTGCACATGTTATGGGAGCAAGGGACTCCATGACGACAATAAACCCATATCGTAGGTGGTCGCACGTTGTGACGGTCATATACAAACATATTTTTATTGAACTGTATAAGGTTTTATTGCACCATCCAACAAATCTTTACGGTGCTAAACATCAAGCCTTTTCTCGAAAGCATAATATTGTGCAATCAATAGTGAAACGTTTCAGATTTACTTTGTGGCAATTGTCATTCGACACCGATCGTAAAACATAGCTGGATTTGTTCACTTTTGTTTTGTAATTTTTGAATTTTGACTGATTTATTAGAATATCCTGTTTAATGCTGGATTACGTCATATGTGTTTTGTTTAGCTAGTGGTAAAACGAATTATACGATTTATTTATTTAGATATTCTCTGTTGACATATTGTAACTCAGAATTTATTTCTATCTCCCTAATAAATGAAACTTTTGACTTTACAGTAGACATAAAATTACGTTCCTTTTTATAAATCGTTGGCAACATTTCGTCGCTTTGTCTTGTTGTTCTATCTGTTGCACTCCTAGAATGAATGCAAACTTCTCCAGAATATAAGGGTACTTATTTAAGACTGACTTGCTTTATGGTCCGTTCTTTTGCTCAGCAAACATATCAACTATACTCTTGTAGGATTTTTGCACTATTTCTTTGGAATGTAAATTTTAATATTTGAATACAGTACAATAAATACTGGTCATCTTTAGCTCTTTACAATTGGTTAGTTAGAATCCTTTGGTCGCTCCTCATGGTGTAATAAATAATTTAGATAAATGTAAGAGTCACAATATTGTATGCACGCGCCCACTAACATGAATTGAAGTTATATTAAGGTCACAGACAGGCAGACACTTTCTAAAGTAAAATAATTGAGTCAATTTATCGAGCGTCTCCGCGTCTACAAGGATCGGTGACACTTTAGCATTGATTACTACTAAGTTCAGAGCGATTATGTGTTCTATGTACGGCTTGTGTATCGACCAGTCCTACCAGGACAGCTTGCTTGATGATGCCACATAGATTCGTGGTAGGTGATTAATACGGAACGTAATTTGAATTTTACCGCGCATACTTACCTAAGTATGTACCTACCTACCCACACAGATGAGTACCCTCACTTGTAATCGGATATTCGTTCTTAAATAACTCAAACTGAAATTACAAACGTATTTACCTTAATAAGTAAACCGCCATAAAAGTAAAGGTAGTCAATTGGGGGTCTGTTTTGTTTTTCCTCATATTATCCACGACTGCTGTGGCCGGGTTCAACGTCTAGCCTTCCTTTAAATACAAGACGAAGGTTAAGTGGTTCGCTGTCTGTTTCACTTAAACCGTTGCCCGCAGCCCTCAAGTAAACGGTGGCCGCCACTTGTATTCACAACATTATATTATTATGACGGCAAACCCGCGGTTAAACCAAGACAAAACAAAAATGAAACGCTGACTTCACAGATTCATATTGTACTTTACGACGACGGACTCTTTGTATGTTGAAGTTTGCCAAGTACTTACACTGAATGGGCCTTAAGTGAGTATGGAATTTAATTTCGGATTTCGTTTAGCTTGTGCTTAAGAGTACGAAAATTGTATTTCAATATTCTTGAACTAGATATTTGGAGAGAATAAATAGTTTTGTCGGTGCACAAGTTTGTGGTTGAGGTGAGGGCCCTCGACGTTCTCGTCTGGCGGTCAACTCAATACACACTCGTCCGCAATCGTTTGCTGGCGTCGAGATTGCTTAGGTTGTTGCTTCTGATTGAATTCATCCGAGGACGGCCGCCCGCCGCGCAGCGCCCGCCTGACCCGGAAAATTAACCCGCCGAGATAAATGCCGATATGTGTCAAGTGGCCGCCACTAGGTATTCCACGACCACCACTTACACCTTCTTAATGGTTATGTATTTTTCGCGGTAAGAATCTAAATAGAAGGGAATTAAAATGTGATGCGAAAATCCGCTCTTTGTTCCGAGATCTTGACATACGTTCTGTTTTGTATACAAATGCATAATATATGCTGAAATAACATTCACGACTCTTTGTCATGCATGTCTTGTACAAACACCTTTGTTAATGTTCATGGCAGTGAATCTCGCTCTATTACACCGTAATGGAGGAGTTGATTCTGAAGACAAAAATAATTGAGTTTAAGCAACTGCTCGGCAATCTGTTCACGCCTGTACCTGGAGGGCAGACAGGGGTAATAAAATTAAGTCAAATGTGCGGAATTGACGGTTCATCATAAAAAGGTCGAGAAGAAGGTATAAAAAGAGGGAAACTTTGTACAGTAAAGCTTTTTTAAGTGCGATATACTGTGTGGTGAATCAGAGCAGGGCTGGCAGTGCAATATGCGTGGTTTTGTAAGTGACATAAATAAAGTAATTAACACCATGAGGATTTACGTTACCCAATTTAAAACGACTGCAGCGATTATTGTTTCTGATGTCGTACATAATTGTTCGTAATTGATAGCTCGTAGTCTTTATTACTGTTTCATTATTAAGTGTAAAGTTAATACGACTGTACGCATGCAATCGGATCCTGCGAATTGTAATGAAAAACGGGCTCGCATCGGAAACTGTTCAATTATTCTATAGGACGCGTCGTTAAATATTCATTTATTTATTTAATTCATTTAACAATATCAAGATTGCTTTTTAATTTAGTCATGTTCATAAGTGAATATGCATATTTGCATAAAAATATGTAATTATAATGAAAATTTCCGAACAAAGGAAACTCTAAATGTTTGGCGTACCTACTGCACAATGTAAAACTCATACGTATGCATTCTGAATTAGTCGTCCAAACAAAAGCAGTCGACTGCAGTACGCTAGTTGCGTCCTAACCTAATTAAAAATGTTAATTAAGGTGTATACATTAAGTAAGTTCGTAATTAAGTCTACCTAAGTCCTAATACATGTCAATGGTGATAGCTATTTCTCTAAGTACGTTCCTTAGTGTAGATAGACGGGTTGCTTGTCACCTACACGACACCAAGCTCTATCATTTTGTCAAAGGATCTTGTTCATAAATGCAAAGCCGCTTATCACCGTTTATATCGCCTTTGCGGGACGTCAATATAAAATACTTCCTCGATACGCTTCAATATACGCTAAGTATGATTGCTGCGAAGTTTCGGAATCACGCCCCTACTCGATAAACTTAATTTTGCTCCTGCGGGTGAATGTGTCCGTGATTTCGGTGCTGGTATTCCGTGGCCATTGTGGGTAAGTAATGAGTGCAATATTTCGGACCGAAATTGTAGCATTTGTAGTCCACTGTTTTGTAATTTGCGTGGAAGTCAATCAATCCGAATTTATTATTTAATTGTTGATACTACAAATTAAATGTATTAATAGATGGAGCAAACTCTATGAGAGATTATTTATGTGGATTAAGATGTTAAGTATGTTTGAAGTCTATTTTTAACCGACTTCATCTAAGACTTATTTTCATTTGAATGGAGATTTTTGTTAAATATTTGCTGTGAAGAGAGTTTAGAGCTAATATTTTTTAAAGTTTATTATCTTAGCGGAAAAGGCAAATATTTGCACGTCTGATCCAACTAAAGTTGAAGTAAATAAAATATACATGTACAGGACGTCATCGACATTTAAATGGCGCCTAATATTTTTTGGCGGTCGTCGTCACACCGTCTAGGGGTGTCTCGAGGGAGCTGTCACTACGTGAAACGGCATGCATTGCACGTGTGGGTACAATGCGTGCCAACTCCAAATAAATTCCTACTAAACCCACTCATGTTTCTTTTGCAAGTAAATAAACTTTAATGCTGCATCGATGTAGGTAATAATTTAAAGAAAACTTTTCGAATAAAAAGCTAGAAGTGAATATACGATCTTGTCACAACGTCTCGGGGTACAATGTTATCTTTATTTTATGTTGTGACCGCGTATCACACCGTAGCAGCTGGCGTATTAGACTAATGTTTAAACGGTTTACAAAGTTGATAGGGCATGTGGTCCGATAATGCGCTTAACTCGGCAGGGGGAGATGTTGCGCATAAATCATTGCTAAGTGAGATTGGGTCCGGTGTGTGAACTCGTAAATCACCCGTGTAAATGAGGCCCGGCTTGAAGCCGACGTTGATGGTGGCCTATCTTTAAAGCGCATTATATAAATTAATCGACTCCCAAGGTCGATTAATTCTGTAAGGGCTATGATTAAGCTCCGCGGTACGGAACGGTAAATATTATTACGTTTCTGATTCTATTACGTATTTTCTTGGCGTGTATTTATTTTGTCATTTTTCATGACTTTTACCGGAAGGATTATGTAGAGATTAGAAAACTTGACTTACTTGTTTTTACTTGTGTTTAGGATCCTGTCATTTCATCCCTTGTGTAAGTATACTGCAGTACTGAAATGCATATGTTGGAGGACAATACAGTTAGAACAAAATGTAAAAGCTTCAATGGCATATAAACGATTAGGTACTTTTAAACGACTTCTAAAAAAATATTTAACCTATTAAAAAAACATCTCAGTTTGACTTGTTGGTATGTATGTTTGTGTATATATATGTATCTCGTAATTGGCTGAATAGATTTTGATGCGGTTTTCAGAAAAGTGTTTGTTACACTTAGAAGAAGGTTTTAGTATATTTAACTGACTTCAAAAACCGAAGGGGATGAAGTCGGTTTTTTAAACGTAGTTAATAAAATAATTATTATCACATACCTAATAGTTCAGCGAAAGCCTAAAAATACAAATCACTAGTGAATGGTGAGCATAATTTATTCATGTCAATTAATTTATTATTAATGTTTAGTTTGTAACATGTTGAATTTGAATTCAAATCAAATTTTGTGCGGTTTTACGCCGTGGTTGTCACTAATTGATGAAGCATATTTGTGTAATAATAACAATTATTTTGTAAATTGGGTATTTGTTTTCCCTTATTAAATCGACTGTGACTAAATGACTGTCAGTTAAGTAAAAACAAGGGGCTTATGGTCAAAGTTCAATGCTCTATAGACTATACGATATATACTTATAAGGTTTATTATAGTATCAAAAATGTATCAATTTTCCATTAATTTTTGTTATTCCGGAATACCTAAATGTGATATGTCCCGAGCGTATGGTGCCTCGCGCTCAAACAGCCATCAGACCACCACGGATGGTAACCAATAAGGCTGATGCCGATACCGGTTACCGGGACTCTAGCTCAAAGAGCAGGAGTAGGAACGGGGTGGTTTTTAGTCAGTAAGAGTCTGACACTTCCTGCCGCCTCACTCAAGTGGGTGAAGCCATTCGATAATTTTCTCACCTTAAAAAATGTGATATATATGTGTAATTATGTAGGTACGTATTTATAAATGCACCCACCAAACAGGAGAAACCTTAATCTCAAGAAAAATTTTTTTAGTCTATTCAGTTGCATACACCAATTATTTTCCTCCTCAATCTTCCCGATACCCGAAATCTCAACAATTCACAAATTTCTAATCCCCAGAAGGACGGTAGCGCACTTGTAACGCCTCTAGTGTTTAGGGTGTCTATGGGCAGTGCCGATTGAAAGAAAGAAAGATAAGCAATTTATTTTGCCACGACACACAACAAGAATTAAGGTAGGTACACAAAAAAGCCCATGGTACGTCGCAGCGCAAAAGGCTGGGGCTCAGATTGCTTACCATCAGGTGATTCGTCTCGTTTACCGGCTTATCCCATAAAAAATACTTCAATGAAGTCTCAAACATACCAGATATACAACTTTACCTAGTCCATCACACGTGTAATATCATTCCCCACAACACAAAGCTAGTATAACTCCAGTTCATGGGCAAAAGTGTAATGAATGAACATACAGTCACAGTCGTTTCGAGTGATTTATATAACAACATAGCCTCATTAGGTAAACGTTATTTAGTATACGGAGGTACAGGCTAAATGTACTTCAGACCGTATTTATTTCGTATGTAGTATTTATTTCGTAGGAGTATAAATATATCTTCTTCCTTTTAGTCTTTTCTTAATTAGTTCATGTTGAGTCTTGATTAGGTTTATTTGGATAATATATAACGTAACATAGAATCACGCCTTTTATCCCCGAAGTGGTAGGCAGAGGTGCACATTATGCCACTGTACAATGTAACACCCACTTTTCACTATTTATGTTATGAGTCCCTTGTAATAGGGGGTGAGCTTATTGCCATATACCGGGCACAATTCCAGACTCCGTGCTACTACTGATTTTTTTTAAGAAACTTATATAATTTTGCCCGACCCGGGAATCGAACCCGAGACACTTTGCCCGGCAGTCGCACTTGCGACCATTCGGCCAACGAGGCAGTATTTGGGTAATGTTTCTTATTAACTAAAAATCGCGGGTTACTCACGTGAATATACCAAAAAAAAGCTGTACTAGTTTCGAGCCAGAGTTCACAGAGAGCCTCTTCCTCATGAGCAGCGTGCGTGGTGGCGGCGATGTCGCGCAGCCTACTCACATGATTGAGTACTCAGTATACGTAAGCAAACTGCGATGTTTATTTAATTTAGTATGTTCCACGATAGTTATTATAAAAAATAATGTTTCTTATGTAACGTGACTACAATACTATGTATGTAAGTCAAAGTCCTAAAATTTGAATTGAACTACAAGCTATATACTTTTAACTCAATCAAACAACTATAATATTAAAAACTTACAAAATATCGTCATATGTATAATATTTTATGTAGTGTTTCTCAAACTTGTAAACTAATTACAATGTCAACCAAAAAGCGTTTCATAACATATCTAAATGAGAAAAGTTAAGACAATATGAAAAGCCCACGCGAAACATAACTTACAATGACACACAATGGGATCTACTTAAAATCTGTTACTACGATCAAAGCTAGTTTGCCCACTGTTGGTAGACATGGTCCAATAATGGTATACAAATGTGCTCGGCTCCCAGCGACTGGAGGTGTAAATGTTCTTGTAATCATCTATTTACATACCTCCGCCGTAATATCGAGCCCACAGCTTCCCATCATCGATATGCAACGCGATCACCGGTACCTATACAGTTCTTTTTATCCCTTTTTCTCGTAATTCCAATCTTATTTGATGTTCCCTCATACTTTTCATCGATAACTAGGCCAGTTTTATTAAAAACTGGTCTTCATATCGGGTTTTCACTTTGTTGGCTTGTGAAAATCGTATTTCCATTTATTTATTTTCTATAAGTGCTGTAAACAGAATATGATGCAGGAATTCAACCAAGATATTATGTTTTGTTGCCTGATTGAATCTGTAGTTGATTCTAAAGAGGTTTTGGGCTTGATCTCCTCCGAGTCTCGACGCAAAGTCAAAGTCAAAGTATTCATTTCAATTAATGCTTAATTAGGCACTTCAAAATTGAATTGTCCGTCAGTCTGACTATCAGTGAAGTTGGGTGCTCGTTCTAATGTGTGGTTTCGAATGGAGAAAAACGAGCAAGAAACTACAACGGTACCATATCCTCTCGCGCGCCTCTCGTACACACGGGTAACCGCGTGTTCTCGTACACACGGGTATTCGCGCGTTCTCGTACACACGTAAATGTGTTTTTCAAAAGATAATCAGTTATACCACGAGCCTTTTACAGGAAAATGAAAATAATTATATGATACATAAACAATTTACAGTTTAACCTGTTTCGACAGTAAGAAGAAAATGCTGCCAACGTCGGCGACTTTCTTCATAATCCTAGCAAAAACTGATTTTTTTTAAATTAATTGATTTCTATGATTTTCCGTTAGTCTAACCATTTATCCATACAACTTGAAGTATTAAATTGAATTAACAAACATTTTATGAGTACTTATCCAGGAATTGATGGTTCTTGATGGATATTTGTGCCGATGTATTAAGTTTTTTATATTTTCGTCTATTGTGAGAATAGGATAAGGACTAGACACCTGTCATAAAATATTTTCTTGGAAGAAATATCCTTGTGTATTATATTATAGTATATTATACAGTTACGAAGTATCAGACCTTAATAATATCCTAAGAGCACTTAAATATTATGTGGGCGAGTATTATTAATAATGATATTAATTTGTCGTTTACAATTCTAGATAAAGCTGCGATTATGCGACATGAATTTGCGACATATAACTTTTTATTGTCGTTGCTGCAACTGATCGCGATAGTTATAATTCTATGTGTTTAGTAAATTACAGGCCTGATATATTTATATTACGTTGTTTTATACTTTCTACGCAATCAGTTGCTGCGATATAATATTGTGAAAATCTATAAATAACACCCATACTCTTAACGTAATATTTGACCCAAACAAAATTTTGCTTGGAATAATATTATTGTAACTGTTATTGCTGGCGTTAAATTTATGTTCGCGTGTGGTCAATGGGTTGAATGGGAAATAAATATTTTGATAGCTAAGGTATATAGGGTCTGTGGTATCTACAAGTTGTGCAAAGAGAACGTGCCTTGACGCGGACTACGTTTCAGTATCACGCGAACTACCTCGTCATAACACTTTCTGTTGCGTTTAAATATTCAATTTAGTAACAGGTTTAGAGGAAGCGTTGCACGAAACCGTTGTAGATCGGTGAATGAACATTTTCTTGCTTTTATTAAGTTCTTCGGTTTAAATATCAAAACAATTGTAGGTAAAGTTCTACGTTTCGACTTAGCGATAGGTTTTGTTAAGCTCACAAAAGGCTTAAAAATCCAATGAAAATAAATTTTCTTTACTGTCAAAAGTTGTTGAATTTTTAACTTTGAAACGTATCACAAGCTTTTTGATTTGATGTTTAAGGCGTAATCGGCGTTAACACACCAAATACTTTGATCAAGTCAAACTATTAAGACTAGTACAAAAATAGATTAGCGAGTTACAAACGACGGTTATAGCCATACTGAAAACTTATTTAGTCGAAATATAAGTCAAAGTCAAAGCATTTATTTCAATTAAACTTCAATTAGGCACTTTTGAAATGTCATTATTTGAATAGTCCATCTGTCTGTCTGTTTGTCCATAATTTTGAATCTTAATTGCGATTACGATTAACATTACGCTATGAAACGCAGGTGAAACCGCGGGCTTGATCTAGTAATTAATACGCGGCGTGAGATTACATAGTTTGCAGTAATGATACCGTATCAGTATATAAGCTATCATCATTAGTCTAATGATCGGATTATAAGGATATTAGAGTTTGTGGTGGGTACATTTTGCGGATTCCGAACGTTGCTTCGATAACAAGATAATACATACATTTATATATAGATGCAATGTACTCTGGCAAGTTAATTAAGCTAAATGATTTCAATGAATCCGAGAGAATTTGCTAGTTTAGTCTCTAATCTTAAAGCAAGGATTGTATTATAGCAAATATATGTTTAAGATAAAGGCATGTATTATATTGTAATCCCAGTTAATATGTGCATTATGTAGAATGTCTCTTTGTATGAACGAAACAACATTATGACATTAAACGTCAGTTGAATGAGGGAATAGGGAAATTATATGGAAAAGACATTTTTTATGGGGGAAATCATGCAATGACTTCTCCTGCCTTGGGCAAGGCGAAAGGGGTGTCAGTCTCTTACGGACTAAAAACCACCCCGTTCCTACTCCTGTTCTTCGAGCCACAGCCCCTTAAGTTCTCCGGGGTTCCATATCAGCCCATCCCATCAGCCCTACTGTGGAAATGACATTGGCATTCAACATATTATGTCTATCCTATACATTGACTTCACGATGATGTTTTTTTAAAAATCCAGTAATATTTTTTCCTCTGTGAGATCCCGAAGATGAATTACAACAGTTTAGTAGTGTGTGAGTACTGAGTATTAAAAAAATAATTGCTAAACGATACACGGGAATGTGAGAAATAGGAATTCACACAAACGCAGTCGTAGTTAAGGGCCACCAATATATCAGTATTATTAATGCGCCATACGTATAGACATCTTGTTTAAATAATCCGCTTAATAGGTGTTTCTACACCATCACTTTATTGCTGTAGAAATTATAAATCGTGAGATTAATGGTCTGGTACCATTTTTATTATTCGTTCAACACGTCGCCGTGTCTGTCTGTTGAGCGTGTTTAATTATTTATTGGTCTAAGACGTGTTTATACCATATTTTATGATCGATTAAATGCGAAATGATATATTTACGATCGTGTACCTAGTTTTGCGTTGTGGCGCCACCTATATATTAGTCGGGGTGCTCTGTTCGATTATGTTATGACTGTGCAGGGTTGTGTTCGCTGTTTTATAGCTCGTGCCGAGTCCAGTTGGCCGATAAATAACTTACTAAGCACCTAGATCATGTGGCTACAGCCTTATTTATACGAGTATATTACTGACGATTGCGTGTTATGTAATGTCTGCAAAGTGTCTATTTTGTTACATAGTTGTAGTAAATGTAACTATTCAACTACCAATAAAGATTAACTCGGTATGTATTTCTAAACATGGGAATATTTCAAAATAACAGTCATGAATTTTACAAAAATGTTACTCAAGTTCATTTAATGTGAATACATCAATGTTTGCTGAACACTATACTTAAAAACAAGAGAGTACAAATCGATGAAACGACATTTTATAGAATTTGCTTTGGAACCTTTGACATTAAAATTAAAACTTTCGACGATTGGTTATAACATAACATAACATAACATAACATCACGCCTTTTTATCCCCGAAGGGGTAGGCAGAGGTGCACATTATACCACTGTACAATGTAACACCCACTTTTCACTATTTATGTTATGAGTCCCATGTAATAGGGGGTGAGCCTATTGCCATATACCGGGCACAATTCCAGACTCCGTGCTACTACTGAGAATATTTAAAAAACCCAGTAATACTTTGCCCGACCCGGGAATCGAACCCGAGACCCCTTGTCCGGCAGTCGCACTTACGACCACTCGGCCAACGAGGCAGTCAACGATTGGTTATATTACGTTCAAATTAACGTCTTCAGATAAACCTATGTCACGTGCCTAATAAAAATCATCAACAGCCTATCATAAATGCCCACTGCTGAGCAAAGCCACTTCTCGCATGAAGAAGATTAGAGCTTGCTTGCTCAATGCAGGTTGGCGATTTTAAACTTATAATTAGAAATTATAAGCCCAGGTTTCCTCACGATGTTTTCCTTCACCGTTGGTCAGTGCTGTCAAAATATTCTTAGAAAGTACATATAACTTGGAAAAAGTCACATTGGTATTTGCCGTTGGTAGGTTTCCAACCCGCACCCTCATGCATGAGAAGTGGGCGTCTTAAACCTCCGGGTCACCACGCCACATAAAAATAATAATTATCTATTTTCGTCTTACAAATCTTTCTGACACATCAAACACAATCTCCTAACATTATTAGCGTATAATACGAAGAGACAGTCCTGTCAGGATATAATAACATATAACAAATAACTATAACATAGTATTACAACGTGTCAGTAATCAGGAGAACTGATTACATTCATAATTAATATAGTTTCGGCTATCCTGTGGCGTATGTTCGTCCGGATCGTCCGATTCTGATTGACGGACAATTTGACGTCTTTTCATTAAGTTAATGGAGCCGACGAGACTTCTCATTAATTAAGACAGATGTGCTCACAAAGGTATGTTATAGGCTTATAACTGACTTTTTGGATGGGATATTGGGATCCGAGAGAGATGGGCTATTGGCTATTTTATTTGCGATGGCCGGTATATCACGTCTTTTGTTTTGCGGAGGTGTATCAAACGTAAATACTAGGTTCTTTTGGTTCAGTTATAAGTTCTATGTTAAATAGTGGTAAGCGTAGATATAATCTTAGTTTAACAATACTATATTTTGATAGCAAATTATATTGGCTGCCGAGCAACGTGTTCGATTCATGCACGGACTATGATACACAAATTGTGGTTTTGGGGCTGGGTTACATAGGAGAAAAAAAGTCTTGGTTAAAAAGAAATGCTTAATTCTGCAAACCATCTTTACGTTAGATTATCCAACGTCAAAATAGATACAAAAATAATAGTGACATAATATAACATCACGCCTTTTATCCCCGATGGGATAGGCAGAGGTGCATATTACAGCACTGAATGCGACTTTACAACGTAACACCCACTTTTCACTATTTATGTTATGAGTCTCATGTAATAGGGGGTGAGCTTATTGGCATTTCTTTATAAGGGACAAACCCTACTACTGAGATTTTTTATAAAAACCCAGTAACTTTGCCCAACCCGGAAATCGAACCTGAACCCCCTTGACTAGTAATCTCACTTGCGACCACTCGGGCAACGAGGCAGTTAATACTGAGTACAAAGTATTCCACATCGTGTATTTATTTTAACAATTTTGGTATTAATAAGACCATTATTTTATTCATCTACATTTGGCTGATGCGCTACCATATTATATTTAAACTGATTCTTCGACCTTAATATTTCAATATTAATTTTGATTTAACATTTCAGTTTTCAAAATCATAATAATATCAAATAATGTTGAACAGAATATTAAAACGTATTGTAATAAATGTACAATATTTTATTATAAGATATATTTTTTAATGTGGGTTCACGAATTTAAAAGATGTCTCGTATAACAGACCGCAATGAAATAAAGTATGCAAGCAAACCTATTTATAAAACATTCTCAAAATCGATCTAGTAGTTTCGTAACCTATTCACAGCTTAAAACATGTATCATTAACAAATTGATTATTATATTTATTCCTTTATTTATTTATATTGCAATTTTATTCTATAAGATTGCCTCATTGGTCGAGTAGTTGCAAGTGCGACTGCCAGGCATGGGGTCTCCGGTTCGGTTCTAGGGTCGGGAAAAGTATTACTGTTTTTTTTTTATAAATCTCAGTGGTAGCACGGAGTCTGGAAATGTAGGTATATGGCAATAGACTCTCATCTATTACATGGGACTCATAAAATAGATAGTGAAAAGTGGGTGTTACATTGTACAGTGGTATAATGTGCACCTCTGCCTACCCCTTAGGGGATAAAAGGCGTGATGTTATGTTATGTTCACAGCTTAAAAACATTTAGGTATCATTAACAAATTGATTATTATATTTATTCCTTTACTTATTTAAGTTAAACTTTTAAACAAAAATGCATTCGAAAGTTTAATGTGAAACTTCTAAAGACTATAAAAATATACATTCGAATTCCTTTTCACTCTTAATGTTTGGGATCAAAATAGAAAATTCCTTTTATAAAAAACCATTAAACTGTTGTCGTTGATCGTTAGTTATGGCTATAAAATTCTAAATAAATCCACGTACATAACTATAAAGTTCTGAAAATGGCTCGAAAACTGAACTGATCGAAAATATCTGGTTTTTAGTTTCGTTTTAGCTGTCGAGTCTAAACGTTTTAAAAGGAAAATGTGATCAGGATATTTATGATTTATTTGTTTCGTTTTTTATTTTGAAATGGATAATAGAAAACATATAAGATAAGGATTTATTTTATCCAAAAATAAATGTTATTATAAGAGTCTGCGCCGTTGAACTCTTGGTGTCGATGTACAGGTCAAGTGAAAAGACTTCCGAAACTTTTATTTCGGAAACGAATACTGAGTTTGTTTCGGCATTTCTTCTCAGAGTAGTCAGTTAGGAAATGTCGGCCTCATCGTTCGCTTGATAAAATTGACATTTAAAAGTGCTGCCTTGTAGCCTATTTGCAGAAATAAATTCACTTGTTTCACTTGAATCTTATTATGATTTTTGCCTATAACCAAAATCACCTGCTTTAAACCCATCTTTTCAGTTTTATTTACAATAAGTTACCTAACTGTTCTCACTGGACGGCTGGATGATCCCTGTAACACAGGTTTTCCTAGCATGGGGGTCATTGATCATGTATTTTGTACTCACGTCAACTATGTATGTTAAGTAACATCTGTAACTGTAATGTACAATGTGTAACTTTAGCTGCAATAAAAATTATCTATTTATCTATCTATCTATGTGCTATTCAATAAATCCTTATAACATTTTCCTACAACTAACAATAACGTCTAATAACAAGAAATTATTTTGACAAACGTGCTGAAGGAACAATTGAAATTAATTTCCGTGGCTTTCTCTTAGTGCTGTGAAAATACTCATCTCCAACGGCTGCAACACTCAAACTTCAGTCTCGAATACTCCAATTACCTCAGTTTTGCCTCAACGACGCCTTACCTTGAAGATAGTTTGTAAAGTAACATTAAACGATTGTTTTTTTAATTATTCATGCTAATTACTTTGTTGAATTCATTTGGAGATTACTTTATAGATTACTAGCTTTTACCCGCGGCTTCGCTCGCGTCACAAAAGAATAAAAAGTAGCCTATGTGGCATATACCAATACACACAGCGCCATCTATACCAATACTTTTGTTTTTACTCGGAAATATAAATTTTTTCCGGGTTAAAAAGTACCCTATTATTTAATCCGGACTTCTAACTTTACGTCTGCAAAAATTCAAAGCAATCGGTTGAGTAGTTACGGCGTGAAGGTGGAACAAACAAACAAACTCACTTTCAGATTTATAATAGGGTAGACGACTAATTTTTATTTTAATGTCCGTCTGATAGATTTTTTAAAAACATTAGACACGTATTTTTTATTTTCTCACAGAAACGAATAGTTTCGAAGATATATTGATTTGAAATGTCGCGTGACGTCACTTCTCAGTACATTTTATACTAAGAAATGACGTTTTAGCCCCCACTCCTAAACTTTGATTCGTTTTATCTAAGTATTGTTTTATTATACGACAAAATAAAAAAATACTTGTCTAATATTTTTTCATTACCTAACTTACGGACTAATTATATTTTTAATTTTCATACCCTGTCATCATCCCCATTAGTAAGGATAATATGGTTGAAGTCAAAGCATGGGATGGGTGAAGTGTTGGTTCAGATATTTTAGATTTAAATGTCTGCGTTATAATAAGTTTAAATTACATAATACCATAACATAATATGTGATTGTCTTGTTGGGAACTTTACGGCTTATTTCACATACAACTGAATAGGACTCGTAACTTAATTGGGTGCTATATTGAATGTGTCTCCGAACCCATTATGAGATTAAAAGGCGTGATTTTATTGTATAGTTTACGTTATATAGGTACAGGTAGTTTAAAAAATAACGTTTCCTATTTGCTCCTGTACCTGCGCTTACAAACATACAAGTTCACATACACATGACGCTACACAATAATTGTAGATCACACAAAGAGTTGGTCCGTATGGGAATCGAACCCGCTACAAGTTGCGCGCCAACCGTGGAGTCACATAGTACCTATCTACCCTATATATGTAATTCAAAGTAAGAGAATCGATAAAACAAAAAAGTCCGTATTTAAACCACCTGGCGTGTTCCCATACGCTATTACGGGACTCCAATTAAAAATACACAAATTTATATG
This sequence comes from Spodoptera littoralis, assembly GCA_902850265.1. NCBI lineage: Eukaryota > Metazoa > Arthropoda > Insecta > Lepidoptera > Noctuidae > Spodoptera > Spodoptera littoralis. The sequence continues at coordinate 10,080,719 of LR824533.2, forward strand.
GAAACAATGATGACGTTATTACTGTTTGTAATTACGACAGCTAGTGACTGGAAAATTACATTGATTTGGATTTGATGTGCCTTATGAAGGCGGATTCGGGTGAATTACTAGTATTAGTCGTAATTGTATGCTAGGAAGCATTAGTGGGTATAACTTAACAGTCTTGTAGCTAATCCCATGTTTTTCGACTTTGTAATTTTCGTAATTGTGTGTTCTGTTATTTACGTACATAATTATTAAAAAGGTTGTAAATATAGAAAAAGTTGTGTGGGTATAATATAGTCTTCAAAGGTTTTTTTTCTTCTCCTCTATTAATATCTTCTGATTTATTTCGTTGCCGGATTCAAGACAGTTATTCATGTCCCTGAGACGCGCCGGAGTTCAGTATTCCGATGTTTTCATGGTTGTATCTACTGTAGACCCTGGCTTACAGGAGATGCAGCTACTTTGGAAGGTTGTGGCGGACTTAAAGCTTAAAAGTACTTAAAGGTTAATGTAAATAGTGGTAGTAATAGTAGCAATACTATACTCAGTTCGTAAAAAATAGCACTTTACACAGGTTAAATCACAATTACATATCACGACAAACGAAATTCAATTTCAAGTAACCAGTATTGAGGTTTTATTTGTCAAATAGACATTGGATTGTACAAATACATAAGTACATACAATCCGTGCCGGATGCCGGTCGGAAGTCAGACCCGGCCGCCGCGTGTCAGCGCGCATCACTTCCTACCGCGTATCCAAAAAAACCGCTATTATTTTTGATATCCAAATTTTTTAGACCACTCGTCCGTGCCTACGTGTTGAGTTTCATGTTAGAAAAAACTATTTGTAAAGTAACGTTTTGGAAATTGTGCTTTAGTTTATTCCATTTTTGTAGTGTTGTGTGAATGGAGTGAATGTTGGGATACGAAAACTAACGACTGCATTTCAATAGTTAACTTTTTGTTGGTGAAATGTGTTAACCTTGTGAAAATCATCCCGTAAATTTGTTCATACAAAAGTAGTCTCTAAACATTGGAAATAAGGTCTATAAAGTAGTTAATAGAGAGCGGTCACCGGTGACCGCTTGGGGATATATTTTTTTTGCTTATAAATTCGAGTTAAGAATTCCTGCTATTTCATAGGTCAACAGGATCGGTCACTGTAGTCATTTGTTTTTATTTGAATTTGGAATATAACTTCAAAGAAGAACTTTTTAATTTAACTGGAAAGAGAACACGCGGTGGTGCTATCCTTGTTATTTTCGGCATGACGTCACTGATGTGTCATTTGTTTTCCTTTTGTATTGAAAGAACGAGAATCTTTTCATATGAATAGAAGGAGAAGAAGATATAATGCTTTTCGTCATTTTAAACACGACGTCACTGACGTGTCATTTGTTTTTACTGTTGGTTATTTGTATTACGAACTATAGGCAAAAATCGTCTTCATTTAATTCCTATTATTTGAGTGCAAATTAAATGTAACTTTTTGAACTTTTTATAATTGTTTCGTTTCTATTGCTGAACAGAAGAAATAACCAAATATAACTAATTTCGAATATATAAATAAATAGTGTTATTAATTACGGACACTATTTTGCTTTACATTTTGTCATAGTACCTAATGTGTCAATACATAAATAATAATTTTCGGACTGAAACAGGTCAAAAAGTCAAATCTACATCGATCAATTTTGATACTACAAATTACCAGTCCTATAGTCCATCTGTTTAGGTAATTAACTAAAGGTAAACAAAGAAAACCACGTGACACAGAGATACTTAACCTACTATTACTTCAAATATTTCTCGTGTTTTAATTTTAACTAAATTCACTTAAAAATCGTTCATTTGTCATACACACACATACAAGTACAAATGCCTAAATCATACAAGAGCCTAGCCTATGGGTCTATATCATTATCATGTTTAAATAGAAACTATTCTGAATCTGATGTACGGATTTCTTTCTTGTACGGATATCTGTCTTTGGGCCAAGTTTCTTCAATATATTTGAACACATTAATTACAAACGATGATTAACCTAAACTTAAATAATTTAATAACAAAAACAAAACAAAGAAACAAGTTAAATTCAACAAATAGGAAGCGAGCGCAAACGACGAGAGAGCTGTCAATGGCGCCTGATTAACCGACTAAACGTAATACACGCTACTTTCATTGTCGCGCTACATCTTCGTTGTACTCTTTAATTTGACAACATTATTTTGCTTCGTTCTTAAAGAAACGTTTTGGATACCTGGGATTTTAGGCTCTTTATGGTGTCTATTGTAATGAAATATTATATTATTAATAAATATTATTAAATTAATCCTCAAGCAGATATTTAATATTTATTAAGAAATAAGTGAAAAGAAACAGAAACATAACATTTAATAGAGAAAACTGTCGTAAAAAGGGAAACAATTTTATTTTCTTATGAAGTATTTTGAATCATGGAAATGTCAACTATAAAGAACTCTTTTTATGGTTTGTTTACAAATAGTTAACTACCTAAACAGACGGAGTATAAGTACAGATTTCGTAAAATATACTCAAGAAACTATGCCTAGATGCTATGACTCACAATTAGCGACTAGCCGGCTGATTCATATCTAACAACATTTAAGTTGTAAGTACGTTTGTTACAACACGATATACGACACTAGATATTAGTAATGTTCTTGTATTGTCCTAACAATTAATTGTAGGGATTGTTAATCTCTGAGATCTGTACAGAGAGGTTAATTGCCAGTTATCATGAAGTGACCTAACAGAACTTTGTTGTAGTTAAAATGTGAGATTTTGTTATTCTCTCATTGCTTTGTTTGAACAAAAACGATTATTGTGTAACTCAGACTAATGTTTGGAGATTATCCTTACTAATATTATAAATCGGAAAGTGAGTTTGTTTGTTTGTTCCACTTTAACGCCGTAACTATTAAACCGATTGCTTTGAATTTTTGTAGATGTGAAGTTAGAAGTCTGGATTAAATAATAGGGTACTTTTTATCCTGAAAAAATTTGATATCCTCGAGGGAAAACGAAATTATTGGTATAGATGGCGTTGTGTGTATTGGTATATGTCACATAGGCTACTTTTTATCCTTTTGTGACACGAGCGAAGCCGCGGGTAAAAGCTAGTATGAAATAAAGTAATTGTCTGGTACGGTAAATACTATACTTACTTAAATTACTCTCGATGTTTTACCTACTTAATTGCCATTATTTATTTTATTTATTTAATATGCTTCATGCACAAACTGTACAAGTAGGTGGGCTTATTGCGGTAGCCATTAGCTTTTTTTTTTATGGGGAAAATCATCCAATAACTTCTCCCGCCTTAGGTTAGGCGAGAAAGAGTGTCAGACTCTAACTGATTAAAAACCACCTCGTTCCTACTCCTGCTCTTCGAGCCGGAGCCGGCAACCCGTTAGGCCTTCCGCGGCTTCGTATTGACCATCAGCGTTACTGGGCCCATCTGTAGTGGTCTGATGGCTCTTTGAGGCGCGCGGAATGCGATGCGCCACATGCACGGCTATGGTTCAGGTTTGGCGGCAAGACGTGTTTTGGTATGTACATATGTAGTTAAATGTGATTACTTATCATGACTGCCTCGCTGGCCGAGTGGTCGTAAGTGCGTCTGACGGGCAAGGGGTCTCGGATTCAATTCCCGGGTCGGACAAAGTATTACTGGGTTTTTTAAATATTCTCAGTAGTGCTACTACGGAGTGTGGAATTGTGCCCGGTATATGGCAATAGGCTCACCTCCTATTACATGGGACTCATAACATAAATTATGAAAAGTGGGTGTTACATTGTACAGTGGTATAACGTGCACCTCTGCTTGATAAAAGGCGTGATGTTAAACTTATACCTACATCAAACTAGCTAAAAAGAAACATTCACATTTGCTAGCTTCTTAAACGAGAAACTTCAAACAATACTAGAGCTATACGAAACAAAATCACATTCACGGTAAACCGTTGCTGACTCGCACGATTTTCAGCTTTAGTGTAGCTGAGCTTACAGTCAATATATTAGAAAAGTTTCGGATTCAATTACAGAATACACGATCATCTAATAAAACATTTTAGATATAGTGAACACCAAACTAAATACTTGGAAAGTTCGCAAGGCTTGTTAAAGTTGTTCTCATGTATTAAATCCACAGTGAGCCAGCTAAAGCACGCTGTTCTACTGCTGAATTTCGATTAGAAATTAATATGTACCAGTGAGATAGTTGTTAAGCCACTTTATAGTCGTAAGAATCTAGTTCAATATGACTTCTTAGACTTACTTTAATGTGTATTATGTTTTAAATCGTATTTGAATGAAATAATTCGAGTCTGATTTTCGGACCCAATTTTAGAATTCCAACCGCAGTGTTAGAAACGCGTTGGTTACTTAGTTATTTAAAACATAATTATTTTTCGTACATTTTGACCGTTCATCTCTTCTCGATCGCTTGCTTCATTTCTGAAGGTCGTGCCCCTGAAACGCCTTCATTGCTCTCTGTGTTATTTCCCTCCATCTTGTCCTGTTTTCGGCTTCTCTCAGGGCTTTCGTAACAGAGAGTCCAGTGTAGTTGGCAACTTGGTCACACCATCGGTTAGGTGATCGGCCACGTGGTCTTTTTCCTTCCACCTTACCAACTACAACCAATTTGTCGAGGTTATCTGACTGGTGGCAATGTGACCGAAATATTCAAGAATTCGCTGATAACATACGGTCGACAGTCTAGTCTTTATATTGAGCTGTTCTATCCATGGTATCCGGAGCATTCTTCGCCAAACACCACATTTTGACCGTTCATATTCAAGGTAAAATATAACGATGTTCACCATTTTGCACGTTTCTACAAAAATTCTAAACAGAAAAACAATTGACGTGTCAGTGACGTCAGACCCAAAATGACGAAGACAGAAAGATATCGGTTTCTATTTATCTTTGGTCATATGGTTATTTATAATCAAAATTATTATGAAATTCATAACCTTAGCTAATTTAATTTGCTTCATTTTTATATTAATTTCATTCATATCTTAGCTAATTTAATTTGCTAACTAACACTAAGTGTTAAGATTATTATGTTACTATCAATATTGGATTTATGTGATCAGACAATAAATTATTTAATTTGTTTTGATGTCTTTAACTTGCAAAATTTTTCAAATAAATTATTTTTTTAAATATCTATAGTCGCTCGAACAAAATCTCTTCGGGTACAACTAGTCTAATTTTTTTTGGTGTATTTTCAAAGCTTACTTCACAACACGAAATACCCGAAAATGTGTTTACATAGGTAAGTAGTAAGCGACCTATATACGAAAGGACACCGAAATAGGAGGTCTAAAAATGTTTACCAACGTTAATTAATAATTACCCAACTGTGTTTGGTTAGGTTACCTACCTATTTGCTAATTTACAACAACATTACCTAAGTATACAAGCGTAACGTAAGAAAATCAGCTATTATAGCTGAACAAACAAACATGGGAAAATAAAACGTTATTGTACTACGTTCCTATATTTTTAGGCAAACATGGTATGTATAAAATGTTATTAAAAAAAATAGGCGGACCTCTGTGGTGAAGCTATATTCTGGGATTTAAAAATAGAAATAAGAAAAGCATCGAATATTCCAAAGTAAGTGGGTACCAATGTGACTTTTTCCGAATTATATAGTATGTAGGTACTTTCTAAGATTATTTAGACACCACTGAAAACGGTGAAGGAAAACACTGTGAGGAAACCTGGAATTATAATTTCTATAATTATAAGTTTGAAATCGCCAACCCGCAATGAGCAGGCGTGGTGATTAATGCTCAAACCTTCTCCGTGTGAGAAGAGGCTTTGGTCAGCCGTGGGCACTTTTAGGTTGTTGATGTTGATGTTGATTCCAAAGTAAAATAGACACAGTGATTGGAAAAAGATGACAGGGTTTTAAGATGTTTAAGTATTTCTAGAACGGACTTAAGTTACGTTATAGACATTATTTTGAGTTATGTTATCTTAACTTAAGCTTTTATGTGCACCTCTGCCTACTCCTTCGGGGATAAAAGGCGTGACAACGAGACATTCTTTAATATTATTTGGCAAATTAATATATATTTGTGCTCCCTCATACGTTATACATCTTTTACCGTAATTTGTTTTGTACCTTTGTAGTTTAATCTTGTTTGTATTTCTCAAGGAATGATAAAATGGTCTCAAAGTAAACTTGATGTATGTTATCTTAACTATAAAAAGCTAGGCATAAAACAAGTGCAGCATCCCTGCTTACGCTTTTAAGAAAGACCAGGCACAATAATCTTCCGTATCATTAATCAGGCTCACATCTCTATAAGGCGTATGATAAATTGAAAACAATGCCTATATCGTCTCCTGCCAACAAACCGAGCATCACATGAATATTCTAGCGCCCTGCTACCACTAGACACACAAAGTAATCTCTCTCAATTAGTCGACATTGTAAGGCACTAAACGAAACCAAATATTTAGGGCTTAACAAGCCAAGAGATTGACAAGATTGTTTTAATAAATATGTGATACAATCTACATATAATCAGACTGCCTCGTTGACCGAGTGGTCGCAAGTGCGACTGTCGGACAAAGGGTCTCGGGTTCGATCCCCGGGTCGGGCAAAGTAGCACGGAGTCTGGAATTTTGCCTGGTAGATGACAATAGGCTCACCCCCCTATTACATGGGACTTATCCTTACTATTATAAATGGGAAAGTGAGTTTGTTTGTTTGTTCCGCTTTCACGCCATAACTTCTAAACCGATTGCTTTGAATTTTTGCAGACGTAAAATTAGACGTCCGGATTAAATAATAGGGTACTTTTTATCCCGGAAAATTTTGGTATTCCCGAGGGAAAACAAAAGAATTGGTATAGATGGCGCTGTGTGTATTGGTATATGTCACATAGGCTACTTTTTATTCTTTTGTGACGCGACCGAAGCCGCGGGTAAAAGCTAGTAACTTATATAGAGAAAAGTGTGTACAATCTACAGTGGCATTAAGTGCCGTAATGTGCACTTCTGTCTACCCCTTCGGGGATAAAAGGCGTGATGTTATGTTACGTGGTACAATCTGATTATACTTAGGCCCTAGTAAAAGTAAATTGTTTATAAGTTTTGTTCTGGGAACAGCGTTTTTATTAGGGGTACCTACATCTTTGATCCAATTTAATAGTATCGAAAGCGCTGGTTATTTCTGCTCATTATTTTTTAGGATACTCAGCCCATCACCTGATAGCAAGTAATCTATGGACGTCCAAAACATCAGACCGTTGTTATTTGCGTGAAACAAGTTTAGATGTTTATCTTTCAAATACCTTTGTATTTTTTACAAATCGTTAGTACCGTATAGTAACAACCACAAAAACCGAACTTATTTACTCAACAACATTGATTTTAAGAAAATCTTCTACAAAGTTATGTTTACTCAAAATCAGCAATACCTACTTATTTAACACTATCGTGTCAAGAATGAACTTAAAGTGAGTATTTCGCTGTTTGAGTTTGCACGCCCGTGTGATGTTGACCCCGGGACGCTTAAAACTACATAAAAACTGAACTGTTCATTAATATTGTAATAACAATTTACATTTACGACATTTAATAATACCGTAACTACACATTAAACCGTTATAATGAGATCCAGTTAGTTTAAAAAAGATTTATGCAAATAACTAGTTGTAAATATCGTTATTTTATATAAATAACCGTTTTCTCAGTACCTACGTACGTACAACGTTAGACCGAAGTTATTATAGTTTACAAGTTAGCTCGCTAATTAGAACTGTTGATCAGGTCTCTTACCTAGAAACGTATTTGCGTTTAATTGCAATTTTATGGCTTCGAGCAAATTAGTTCTAGCACTGTGAACTACCAGTGCAATTAAATTTAAACTATCGGTCACTTGCGTAACGTATGTGTTTTGAATGTAATTATTATTTATAATTTATTAACATTTCCCTCCTTAGGCGAGCGTGAAGGACGTATTTTATTCGCCTGGTAGAGAAAGTTTTGTTTGTAAGTTAGTATAACTATTGCGGCTTGATGTTAAACATGATATTGGAGTCACCAATCATTATAAAGATCCTCAAGATTTCTGCTATTACTATCATGATAATTCTTTTAACAAAATAAAGTCAACCTAAAATACATACAATAGCATCACGCCTTTTATCTACCAACCTAAAATATATCTTCAGTAAAAAATGCAAAAGATATTAAAAAGTATGTTAGCACAAATATAGAGTAAGTTATAAATCAGGGTCTAAAATCGGCACCAGGACCCGTCGATAGAATATAAAATAAATGAAATTAATTCTGAACTTCTCCAAGATTCTCAGCAAGACTACGTCAACGAGTAAACTCTTGAACTGAAAACCTTTCGAACAAAGTTTTTATTACAAAAATATACTAAACGATTTTATATCGCTCGATACTCAGATTTATCGAATAACATTTTAGTTACGGCAAAGCTTTTTATAGTCGAGCAGTATATTTATTCGCAACACTTAGCAGAACAAATAAGAGATGCAAACATAGTATGCAAATATAGAGTTGATTGTTTAAGCATATTGTTTTGTTTGACTTAAAACGATCGTCAATGGGCTGGAAAGTGCTTTTGTTTCTACAAGTTCTGCGAATTGCTTTGCAACCAGTTGGTAGTCGGCACTATGGGGGATTTTATAACCGCTCGCACATAGTGTTAGTAAAACTCTCACATTCCTATAAATAATAAAGCCAAAATTCCTTGAAATGATCAAATATTTTCGCTATTTACAAAACATTATCTCAAAAGACTGAATACTAATTGGAGCAATCATTTATAATTTCTATCCAATTTCAAGAACAATTACGCAAATCAATTCAACTCAAGTCACAGAAAAATCAGTCTTTATTATTATTTAAAAAACTGCTTTCGTCCAGTTTTACTATAAAAATATTTTCTTTGAGTTGAATTTGTAACCTACGGTTTTGATAGGAGTTAACTTACGTCACAAAAGATAAATCAAGTTTATGTGACATTCCCTGCCATAGCAGGATTTATGTGACTCCCAGCGTTCTTTCTAATGTATTCCGTTAGTGAAATAAAATATGTGTGTTCAAAAACATTATTTCCATTTCTATCAAAAGATAGATATTAGTTTGAGTTAGCGTCCATGGGCGTACAATATAACAATTATAAGCTTAACGACTCAATAGAAAGGATCATCTATTCAATTGTTTCGCCACAACGCCAACGCAACGTGACTTGATTTAAATAAAAATTCTCCTCGAATTTGAACACAAAGACCAATAATTAGGTCCGATAATAAGAACGAAGCGTTTATCCCACAAGCTGGCTATGTAAATGAATATGATAATGTGAAATTTAACATAAATGGAGCAGAAATTGTGGAGTCATGGTGGTAGTGATCTGTGGAACGGCGTGGCTGCGTGCCGGTGCCGTGCGGCGTGCGGGCGGTACGCTGAGCTTTACGCCCGCGCTCGTGTAACCAGTGTACTGACAACCGTGGTGCAGTGAATATTCATACCACGTTTCTGACATGTTTTAGGCATTTACAAGTACGGTGCTTACACCTGTAGGGGTATTCCAGCTAAAAATCTATGTTAAAAATTTTTACTACTATTCTCGTAAAATTTTGATTATAAAAAATCCCGAAAAGTTGTTCACGCTATAGTTAATTCGAAACCAAAACTGACATTACAGTGAAAGTATGTTAATCATGATTTACGAATAACACGAGTAGATAACAATGTGAACTAGACAGCATGTTATCTAGTAATTAAAATAAAAGTTTGGCTTCTCAAATGTAGGCGTACGAAGCCCTTGGAGATCCTACGCATTGTGTTAAAATGTTCTATAAATAACACATCGTACCCAAAACAAAAGACATGACATAATTGGCGAAGGATAATCCTTGATATTAATATTATCTCATATTTTAAATATACTACATCCAATAACTTTAACTGTCTTCATATTTCAACGAGTCGTGGGCGTTAAGTTTGGCTTGTGATATAAACCTTTATATTATATCGCATTATTACTTCCAACTACTCGTTAATATTTCTTTAATATCTCTTTAAGTGTGGGAGAGCCATGCTTTGGCACGAATGGGCCAGGTCGATCGGACCCCCCCCCTACAGCAATCCCTGAATCCCCAACAATCCTCTAATTCCTAATCCCAAAAGGCCGGTAACGCACTTGTAACGCCTCTGATGTTCCAGATGTCCATGGGCGACGCCGATTGCTTACCATCAGGTGACCGACCATTAAAAAAATTCTTGCATTTATCAATAACTAAAACTCTATTGTTCTCGTTCATTTTTATATTTATAGTTTTTTTTTCTATCATTTAAGTAATTAATGTTGGTTAACCTATAATTGGCGACTGTATAAGCCTAAATACTTAATGTTACTTTCATATCACTTAATGCTATGTATACAGAAGCTGTTGGTTTACATAAATAAATAAATAAACAAGAAAATAGTATTACGTCAAAAAATTTGTCCCCAATTCCAACACGAACAACACGGGTCATAACAACTTTTTATTGTAATTAGATGCATAGATAAGGTTGAGTAATTCAATCAATCATACTTTAAATGGCGCCTTCTATGAAATCTATAATTAATGTTCAATAAATTATTGATTTGAATTGTTTGCCCATGCGTTGATACATTCATTTGTAAGATATAAAAATTATAATTACAACTATTTTATTGCCTTCAAATTGAAATTTTCTCTAATAAGTGACAGCTTTAATATTTGATAAGAATCAAGAAAGATATCGAATTAATTAGCTGAATAATTTTGATGGCTTATTGTAAATTAGGTTGTGTTTCAAGTCATTAAGGCTTATTGTCAGTTTTAATTAAACGGAGCTTATAATTTGATCGTAAACATGAATCGATTACAATTTATTGTAATGTGAACTTATTAAAGATATGGAATTTTTATTATGATAAAAAAACAGTTAGAGGTATAAAGATAACATTTTTATACAATCATAACTTAAGATCGAGATGCCATGACCTACAGATATTAAAAAAAATGTCAACTGTCAAACTCAGACAGCTTGATTATTTTTAAACTAACTTCCTTCTCTGATAACTTCTTCGACTTTTGATACAAATTAAATAACATAACATCTCGCCTTTTATCTCTGAAGGTATAGGCAGACATTAGGTACGGCACTTAATGCCACTGTAAAATGTAACACCCACTTTTCACTATTTATGTTACGAGTCCCATTTAATAGGGGGTGAGCCTATTGCCATGTGCCGGCCACATTAGCCTCCGTGCTGCTTTTGTAAATAACCCAGTAATTTTTTGCCCGACCGGGAATCGAACCCGAGACCCCTTGCGCGGCAGTCGCGACCACTTGACCAACGAGGCAGGCGGTGATACAAATTCTTAAAAAAAACATAATAATCATTTAGATAATCTAAGTTTTCTACAGTATAACAATAGTTTTGTCAATTTCGCATTTCTAGTCGCTTCTCCAGTGTTAGATGCACATAATTCTCCCTTTTTGCTAATCAAGATAAAGATTTTTTTTAAGGGGGGAAAATCATCGAATTACTGCTCCCGCCTGGGTGAGGCGGTAGAGAGTGTCAGACTCTTACTGACTAAAAACCACCCCGTTCCTTCTCCTGTACGTCGAGCCGGAGCCCCGGTTACCCGTTAGGTTCTCCGCGACAAGATAAAGATTATTAGATATATTCAGAAAATCCTAACAATTGCAAAAACAACAACTAAAAGAGTTTAGTAGTTTTGTTTCTGATATCGTATTGTGTTTATTGTTCTATAATAATGAAGAATAACCCTATTTTTCATATCTGCATGGTAGGTCGGTGAACTAGCCCATACTCCCGGTTCGGTTCGAATTACATCGTGGCGCTTGCAAAGAAAACCAATAGCCCGGTTTCACGCGACTGGTTTTATTGAAAAGCTCCATACTCGCATTTTTCCATGCTTTTCTGTTTTTATTTTTGCGGTAACTACTGTATTTCTAGCAGGTTATTGCCCACATAGAGAGGCGATACGCTATTTACTTACTTAAAATCATGGGTTGCGTTACAGTTTATATCGGTGTTAAAGTAGGATTTTTGTTCAAACGTTCCTGAAATTGGTAACAAATATTTTAAACTGAAAGTATATATATGCTTTCGACAGTCTCATTTTAAAATATGGCAATTTATAGTCTCAAAACCTACATAAGATCTTCAAAACCGTTGTTTCAACTACAAACAAAATCGACACAAGATAGAATCACGACAATGTCACTCAGAAAGATGATCAATATAGCATTCCCGTTATGGAAGGATACTAAAATACTTCACATTTTACTGGGAACACCGTTAGCATTAGTATGGGTGTACACTATACACTGCAAAACACACCTAGACACCTACGGGACTTGTTTATGTCGCACCCACATCGCAGAGAACACGACCCACTGCACTGCACCGACATGTCAACATGCTTTATAGACCCCATAAAAGAATAAAAAGCCTTAGTGTTAACAATTATAGAACCTTTCAAATAACGACCGCAATAATTTCAACCGAATAATAAATGTCTATTGACATAAATAGGTATTTATTTAATGCTCCAACACTCGCCATTCTTTTTTATAGTTGGAAAATAAAAACAAATGTGTTGTTTCTAAATATGAAGCGATTTTCAATTTTATTGTTATTGTTTGCGAAATTTAAGTTTTGTATTGAACTTATATTGGGTTAATATTCAGGGTTCCTTTCTTTGTTCAAATGTTGTCTTGGTACAAAAAATCTGTTTTGTTCGAGTATATGCAATAGTCAGCAACAGATGCTAAAATTGTTTTCATGATACAAATATTATGTAAGTTATATGATAGACATTATGTTAAACAAAATTGTGTAAACTCTTTCTTGATTCAATAAAATTTATTATTATTATTTCCATATATTTATTTTAAATTCTCTATAAAATACATTTTTAAATACTACTTACAAAAACATAAAAATAATATTTAAAAATATAAAAAATAGGAGCCGACCAGTAGCGGGAGCATGGTCCAAGCTACCGGTGGTTAGGGCTCCAGAGACAGAAACCTCCTCACGATACGTGCCGTTTCAAGGAGAACTGCCTTCTGTATCAGGCCCTTGACCCAACTGCCTAACGCTAGCCTCCTAAGGTGGTTGTCGAGGCTATTAGGGATTAACCCATTGGCCGACACGACTATCGGCACAATGATAGCCGAATCTACATTCCACATGTCGACAACCTCGTGAGCCAAATCAAGATATTTGATTTGTTTATCTTTTTCAGCTTTCACGAGGTTCTCATCATGAGGAATAGTGATATCGATTATCATCGTGCGGCGCACTTGTCGGTCTATCACCACTATATCAGGTTTGTTGGCTATAATAGTCCTGTCAGTGATGATAGACCGGTCCCAGTACAACGTGATATGGTCATTTTCCAGAACTGGGTCGGGCACATACTTGTAGTACGGTACCTCAGACTCAACAAGTCGATAGTGCAAAGCAAGTTGCTGATGGATAATCTTGGCTACTTGATTATGCCTATGCAAATATTCACTGTTAGCCAAACGACCACAACCAGAAATAATATGTCTAATGGATTCACCAGGACTATGACATGCCCGACATATGTCAACCGTCCCATCCTTAATTATATATTTCCGGTAGTTATTCGTAAGGATAACTTCGTCCATAATTGCACAGACAAATCCTTCAGTTTCTCCAAAGAGATTACTGAATCGTAGCCAAGATACGGACGCTAGAAAATCTACACTGGGCCCATGAAGGGCCCGGAAGAAGCGTCCGTGGAGCTCCTTGCTATGCCATACCTCCTTGCGATCATTGACGCTCAGTACCACAGGTTTGCGCCAGTTCTCTTTTGCCAAGGATAGCGGAGTGAATCCATTGTCCACCGCTGCTACTTCTCGATGCATACCCTCGTTGACTTTCAGGAAATATTCCCTGAGGCTGCACACCTCACGGTTGTGAAGGGTCTTAGCATTTAATAAGCCTCGACCACCACACTTCCGCGGGATGTACAACCTCATGACCGACGAACGAGGGTGATGCATGCGATTTGCAGTCAGCAGGGTCCGGACTCGTCTATCCAGGGTGTCAAGTTCAGTCTGTGTCCACTTGAGTATACCAAAAGAATACATTAGGACTGGCATGACCCAACCGTTAAAGGCTCGCACCTTGTTTCCGCCTGATAAGGAACTTTTTAGTACCTTATTCAGGCGGCCAAAGAAGCGCTCCTGTAACGATTGCTTCATGTCCGGTCCATTAATGCCTAATCCTTCTGACATACCCAGGTACTTGTATGTATCGTTTGCGGAGAGTGATCTCAGTTTTGTGAAATCTGAGAGTTCTAGTCCCTCAGATTCCACAATCCCTCCTCGCTTTACATGCATGACCGCACACTTGTCTACTCCAAACTCCATTCTGATGGAACTACTAAATTTTTCAGTTATATTCAGTAGTTCCATCAGTTGTTTCTTGTTTGGAGCAAACAACTTGAGGTCATCCATGTAAAGTAAGTGGGATATAACTAGACCCCTTCTCCGCAAAGGATAGCCTAGCCCTGAATCCTCCAGTAGAGTACTTAGAGGATTCAAGGCCAAGCAGAACCATAGTGGGCTCAGGCTGTCACCCTGGAATATTCCTCGTACTATCCTTACAGGTTCTTCATTCCCTTGGATTTGTCTACATCCCGGATAGCAAAGCACGGTGCTCCACTGCCTCATACATGACTCCAAGAAGGCGCGTAAACTTGCATGTATTTTATACAACTCCAGCACCTTCAGGAGCCATGTATGTGGCACAGAATCATATGCTTTTTTATAGTCTATCCAGCATGTAGACAAATCTTTTCGGGACCGACGAACCTGTTGGCTAACAACCATATCAATGAGGAGTAGCTCCTTAGTTCCACGAGACCCCTCCCTACATCCATTTTGAGATACAGACATGATGGAATTTTTTTAATATGTTTTGTTATTTTTGTCCTCAAAATGGATGTAAGAAGTTTATAGACCGTTGGTAACATGTGATTGGTCTATAATTTTTGGGCTCAGTGGAACTACCTGATTTATGGAGCAGTGGGTAACTCCTGTTGTTAGAAATTGTGGTAACGACCCAGTTTCCAAAGCTGCCTGGAAGTGTAATGCTAAGCGAACGTGTGAACTCTTGAACCATTTAATCCAGAAATTGTGCAGTCCGTCCGGCCCCGGTGATTTCCAATTCGGGACCGAACAGGCTGCACTGGCTACATCAGAGGAGGTGATTACTACCTCCTCCATCTCTGGTATAGTCTCACACCTTCGCTTAACATCAAACATCCAGTCACCTTCTGTGTGGCTAACAGGCACCGACCAGATGTTGCGCCAAAATGTGTTAGTGGCATCATCATCCGGTCGCCGCCCGTCAGCCACATCTTGGTTGGATCGTTCCCAATCTCTGTATACCCACCTCTGATCTCTTTGGAACATGCGATTCTGAGTATAGCGCTCCACTCTTTTTTTGTACCTTCTGATACGGTTTGCCCATGCATAAACTTTCTGCTTCAGGAAGTCGATGCGTCTGTAACACGTGATAGTATTCATGAGGACTGATTTCAGTCCCCACAAATGCACGTCTTACAAAGCGCATCACTCTAGGGCGAGTATTGCCCTCCCTGAAGCACGATAGTTTGCCAATGAGTACCCTGGCCTCACTGATACGACGCTCTATCCTGCACTGCCAGGCAGGTACTGCTGGTTTTGGTCGGACTGCTGCGTCAAGATTTGGGAATCTGACGTTAGCCACTCGACAAGCAGCAACTGCCCCACAGTACAAGATTGAGTGTGTATCATAGAGGTTTTCGCTACCCTCAAAATAATTTTTAAGTAGCGAATCCAAGGCGCTCACCAGCGCCCTATTTTTTCTACACATGGGCAAACGTGGTTTATTATTATTTCCTTTATTTATTTCTTTACTTGATTTTTACATTTTTAAATATTTGATTAATATGTATATATATATATATATATAAAAAACATTTAAAAATATAAAAAGCAGTAGCCCACCAGTAACGGGAGAAATCCAAGCTACCGGTGGTCAGGGTTCCAGAGAAAGGAATTTCCGGACAATACGCGCCGTGTCCAGAAGTACTGCTTTCTGCATCAGGCCCTTGATCCAACCATCTAACGCTAGCCTACTCAGATGTTTGTCGAGGCTTTTAGCAATGAGGCCATTGGCAGATACGACTATCGGCACAATGACTGCTGAATCCACATCCCACATGTCGACAATCTCATGAGCTAAATCAAGATATTTAGTTGCTTTATCTTTTTCAGCTTTCACAAGATTCTCGTCATGTGGATTGTTATATCAACTATCATTGTGCGACGGCTTGGTCGATCTATCACCACAATGTCAGGTTTATTTGCAACAATTGTCCTGTCTGTGATGATAGTTCGATCCCAATACAGTGTGACATCTCCATTTTCAAGAACTGGGTCAGGCAGATACTTATAATACGGCACTTCAGATTCTACAAGTTTATATTTCATAGCAAGTTGTTGGTGAATAATCCTGGCTACAAGATTATGTCTATGCAAGTATTCTCCATTAGCTAGGTGAGAACAACCCGAAATTATATGCCGGATGGATTCCCCGGGACGATGACATGCCCGACAAATGTCAACAGTTCCATCCTTTATAATATATCTTCGATAGTTGTTCGTCAACATAACTTCGTCCATAATTGCACAGACAAAACCTTCCGTTTCTCCAAATAAGTTACTGAAACGTAGCCAGGATACGGACGCTAAGAAATCTGTATTTGGCCCATGTAAGGCCCGGTAGTAGCGTCCGTGCAACTCCTTACTTTGCCATATATTCCTGCGATCATTAGTGCTTAGTATTATAGGTTCTCTCCAGTTCTCGTTAGCCAAGGAGAGCGGGGTAAGCCCTTTGTCCACAGCGACAACATCTCTATGCATCCCCACGTCCATTTTCAAAAAATACTTCCGGAGACTGCACACTTCACTATTGTGGAGGGTTTTTGCATTTAAAAAGCCTCGCCCCCCACATTTACGCGGAATGTACAGTCTCATTATCGATGATCGTGGGTGATGCATCCGATGTTCAGTCAGCAATGAACGGACTTTTCTATCCAGGGTGTCCAGTTCCGTTTGAGTCCACTTGAGTATGCCAAAAGAGTACATGAGTACTGGCATGACCCAACCGTTGTAGGCGCGCACCTTGTTGCCGCCTGATAAAAGACTATTAAGAACTTTTTCAGGCGGTCAAAGAAACGCTCCCGTAACGATTGCTTCATGACAGTCACATCGATGCCTAACGCTTCTGACATACCCAAGTACTTATAGGTTTCGGTTGAGGAGAGGAGTCTGAAGCTTGTAGATCAGAGTTCTGTGTACCATCTGATTCCACAATTTCCCCCTCTTTACATGCATAACTGCACATTTGTCCACACCAAATTCCATCCTAATGGCATTACTGAACGTTTCAGTGACATTCAGTAACCTCATTAGATGCAAGTTGTTTGGAGCAAATAGCTTTAAGTCATCCATGTAAAGTAGGTGGGATATAATTTGTCCCCCTCTTCTCAACCTATATCCTAACCCTGAGCCCTCCAAAAGAGTGCTTAGAGGATTCAGGGCTAAGCAAAACCACAATGGACTCAAACTATCACCCTGAAATATACCCCGCTCAATCCTAATGGGTTCATCGTTCCCACAGATCTGTCCACATCCTGGATAGCGAAAACCGTTCTCCATTGTCTCATACATGACATCAGGAAAGTACGGAGAACTGTATCAACTTTGTACAGCTCCAGCACCCTCATGAGCCATGTATGTGGCACGGAGTCATAGGCCTTCTTATAATCTATCCAGCATGTGGACAAATTCTTGTGAGATCTACGGACCTGTTGGCTAATGGACATGTCAATGAGGAGCAGCTCCTTAGTACCACGGGATCCATTCCTACATCCATTTTGAGAGGCAGACATGATATTATTGTCTTCAATATGTTTATTAAGCTTTGCTCTCAAAATGGATGTAAAAAGTTTGTAAATTGTGGTAGGCACGTAATCGGCCGATAGTTTTTGGGTTCCGTGGTACTTCCAGATTTATGGAGCAGGTGGGTTAAGCCTGTCGTAAAGAATTGGGGCAAAGATCCAGACTCCAAAGCTGACTGGAATTGAGATGCCAAGCAATTATGCGAACTGATAAACCATCTTATCCAAAAATTATGCAGCCCATCCGGGCCCGGAGCTTTCCAATTGGCCAACGGATTAGCTGCTTTGGATACATCTTCTGGTGTTATACAAATTGGTTCCATTTCTGGTATCAGTTCGCATTTTCCCTCGACCTCCTCAATCCAATCCCCTTCGATGTGACTAACAGGTGCCGACCAAATGCTGCGCCAGAACGAATTCATAGCATCAACATTTGGTAGGCACGCATCAGTCCTAGTCTGTTCTTTTTGCTCCCAAGTTCTATACACCCACCTTTGATCCCTTTGGAATGTGCGATTCTGGGTGTATCGTTTCACTCTCTTCTTATACCGTCTAATACGGTTTGCCCATGCATAAATCTTCTGTTTCAGGAAGTCAACACGCTCCGTAATATGTGAGGCGTAATCCTGAGGTCTAAAATTAGTCCCCGAGAACGCCCGCCTCACGAAGCGCATAACTCTTGGGCGCGTGTTGCCCTCCCTGAAACAGATCAATTTGGCAATTAATGTTCTAGCTTCATCGATACGTCGTTCAATCCTGCACTGCCAAGCTGGTATAGCTGGTTTCTGCCGCGTGACATTATTGTCTTTGTCGATTAATTTGACGTGTGCCACACGACATGCTGCTATTGCTCCACAGTACAGAATTGAATGAGTATCGACAAGATCTTCGCTGCTATCAAAATATTTTGATAGCTCCGAATCTAAAGCACACATAAGCGCCCTATTCTTTTTATGCATGGGTAAACGAGGTAAATGTGGTCTAAGAGAGGGTGATACGAACCGGTATTCCTGAATTGCATCCTCCAAAGCTCTCCTCAATTCTTCACTGCATTTGTGAGTACTTACTTCCGTAGTCCTGTCATCATTCGGCGTATCAACAGAATCAACATCCACTTGTCCTTGCTGTACGGTTTGTGATAGCGGTATGATGACACGGCTCCTAAGTACTTCACTTCGCAGTCGATCAAGCACGATATCATCCAACATACGATTACGCTGAATGACCCGTACCTGATCCGACAGTCGTTGCGCCGATACGTTGATGGTTGGTTCGAGCACCTGAAACATAGCAAGCATTCTGACACGGTACGCTGTCAGGTTACTTCCTCCCTCTGTTGCCCCAAAATATGCGCGCATGACATTTTCATTAATGGATCGTGTCCATTTCATGCGCGACACATTACCACCGGGCGCTGGGACCGCTCCCGAAGCCAATGGGCTTCGTGGTCCTAAGCAACTCGATGGCCGACGTCCTCCCCGGCGGCGGCGTGAAGGTGGTGGCGTCGTTGGCGGGGAGAAGTACTCGTCACTCGAACTCGACGCGCCAACATCCGTCAGTGGCACCTCTGCATTTGGGACTGGTACCGACGGTGGTGGAGCGGAGCTAGGTGACGAGGTCGGGGATGGTAGGCGTGTCTGTGCCCGTAAAGCAGCTGCAGCTCTTCTGGTCAACATTGGTGATTACAATTTTTCATTTTGTACACTGACATTTCTTTGGCACTGGCGTTTAAAGTCACTAGATATGTGATAAATATTTTATTGATTTGTGCACTTGTATGTAGGTCATCTTTTTAAATATTATAAAAGAGTTCGTTATCTGTTATTTTCTGAGTAAAATCTTCCAAAATATAGATAAATTAATATTGAAATTTTATTTTTTATACAGAGTAAAATTTTTGGCATTATATTGACGTTCAGTGTTGCAAGCTATTATTATTATTATTATTATTATTATTATTATATCTAACACTGAGTTTGAGTAGTAGTTGGTATATTTGGCCACTATGCAATGCAACCAGCAATTCATTAACACTTTTATAACTAAAATGTACCTCACCTTCCCATTAACCGCAAAAATTTTGATACGGAAAATTTAGACATAGGTAAATTAAAAAGTAATTGATTAATATTGAAACATTAGTACACGAGCAGTCAATTATATTTTCGATTTTGTGTAAAATGAACCCTCAATTAGACTGGAAGCCAATTACACTAACCTTAACACCCACATCGATGTAGGGCCTTACATCAGCGTCGATTAATTAACTCTCAGCAAGAAAATCATTAGTTAAGTGATAAGTGACGTGTAGTGTATCAATCAGTTCTTAGTATACGGTCTACGACTAAGGGGCTTGGGACATTAGTAGAGCTAGCGACCCGCCCCGACCGCGGACAATGCGACACTGACAGTAAGATCTATCTGTTTGGATTACAGCCCGTGGCCATGTACTGACCGTGTTTTGTTTTTTTTTTCGTCCAGCCTTCTAAAGGCCACGGCTTTTGTCCCACAAATCCACACTCGAATAATGACGATATTCATTCGACAAAATGGCCAGCGTACCGGCTTTGAATTCGGATTAAAAAGGTATAATGACAGTTGTATACATCAGAAGTTAATTAGAACAGCTTTATTATAATGCACGATCGTTTTGTATCGCTTAATTAAAAAGGTTCGTGTTTATGGGAAATATTGTATCGTAAAATGTGGAACAAAACGGTGTGGTCATGTTGTATGGGCTCAATATTTTACTAATAATTGCCACTTATACAAACATTCTTCATTTTATATTTTTAATGTTTAAAATCATCACAAATTCAATAGCTCTCTGTAAATGCATATTCTTAAAAATCAACTCTTGTGTTTTATCTGTTTGTCACTAAATACAGATTTCTATAAGCATAGTGATTAAATTTAGTATTTTTAGAGGGCTTAGATTTTGAATAGAACTCGGTAGATGGTATTGTAATCGGATTCAATAAAGTTCGGACAAAGAGAACAAGGTTTTCTTATACATTTCCTATACATCCAACAAACCAAATCTCTGGATTAGTTTCTGGCTTTTATTGTCTGATCATGTACAAAAAAAGAATCATGTTAAAAAGATAGCTAACTGCTAACGATCATGAATGTATTTGTAACATTTAGAGTACCTATATAATATATATTTACTAAAACTTCTCACAAACAAGCACGCGAAACTCTTGAATCGGGCATGAAAATGACAAAGTACATATCAATCACAACTTCAACTCCCTGACTATTAATTATAGGCCAGGAGTATGATTAATTTTATGTAACGACATCCTTGATTGACGTCATGAAAACATCAGTAGGGGTTACAATACCGTTTCCTATTAATTATTGAAGTATTGAACAATAACTAGTGGCTTTCCAAAGCATGTATGGTTGTTGATGATTGAAATTAGATATAGGAAATGTATGAATTTGATAGCATTTGAAGTTGGATTTCATAGGAAATGTGTGAAGCTATTTTGTAAGCGTTGAATAATTAGAACTCATGCTGGGCAGTGAACTAGCTTTACGCTCGTTGTTTTGTAGATCTTTAGCCGGGTAAAGGAAAACATCGTGGGGAAACCTGGGCTTATAATTTCTTATTATAAGTTTGAAGTTGCCAACCTGCATTGAGCAAGCGTGGTTAAACCTTTTTTCTTCTTCTCTCTTGGGTGAGAAGAGGTCAGCAGTGGCTAGGCTGTTGATGATGATGAGTCGGGTTTTACAAAACTCGCCTTCATCACACAGTCTACTTACTTAATACAAGACTATAATGGTTAATGATGAAATATTTGACTATTTATTTACCCCTTCGGGACTGAAACACATGACGATATTAGGCTAAGGACTCATGGTGCGATTTTCAACGCGCCAGCCTCTGTTACGCGCTCGCAGCCTTTGTGGAATACAAATATGTATGTAAAAATGTGGAGAGCCATGCTTCGGCACGAATGGGTCGGTACGACCGGAGTGATACCACGGCCTCACAGAAAACTGACGTGAAACAATGCTTGCGTTGTGTTTCGTCGTGTGAGTGAGGTTACTGGAGGCCCAATTACCCCCCTCCCTAGTCTCCCGAATCCCCGACTCCACAATCCTCAAATTCCCAATTCCCAAAAGGCCGGTAACGTACTTGTAACGCCTTGGTGTTTCGGGTGTCCATGGGCGGCGCCGATCGCTTGCCATCAGGTGATCCGTCTGCCCGTGTACCGGCTTATGCTATAAAAAAAAATAATGCAATTTTCACGGCGCGTTTTACGCCCGCGGCAGTTGCGGTTGTTTGCGTTTACCGCTGCACCGGTGGGCGATCGCAATGGGACGGCCGGTGTGGAACTCAACTGTTTGTTTAACCACCCGCCCGTTTTGCGATAATCAACCGCCAAGTTGCAGGCGATAATCGCAATCGCGGCGGCTGCGGGTTCGCAGAATACTGCAGTCTCGTGAGTTTTGATAATTCCAACGAGCGAGGGAGACTATCGCGCCGTGAGTCCTGAGCCTTACAGCTCACACCACTTTTAGCAAAATATCATTATTTAGAGATCTAATTCAATCATTTTAAGCTGAAAATCGGTGTGCAAGATCAATATTGTATTGTTTATTGGCTGAGCCGCGCATTGTTCTATACCACGGTGGCCGTAAGTACAGTAATGGAATTAAATTGTATATCGGCTTAAAGGAAGCGTGCGAGTTGTTTGTTAACGTCTTTCACTACGATATATTGCTTTTCACGTAATATATTTTCTACTTGTAATGTTTGTTCGTGGTATAAAATGTTTCACTGGCATGAATACTCTGTATTGTAACAGTACCTATTTGAGAAATTGTAACATCATGTTGAAAGTAAAACAGCGAAATTAGTTCAAATGCATGACTGACGCAACGATATGGTTCACTTTTGATCCTTTACTTTCCATAATATTTGGTTTACCTATCAGATTAGTTTCCGTTCTAAGTAAATACTTACCTGTATTGTACACTAAATCACAGAAAACTAATTACAAACATTTTAGACAATACAATTCAAACAAGAAAAAAAAAGCTAAATATTACTTGTACCGGGGTTACCGGGGCTCCGGCTCGACGTGCAGGAGAAGGAACGGGGTGGTTTTTAGTCAGTAAGAGTCTGACACTCCCTCCCGCCTCACCCAGGCGGGAGCAGACATTCGATGATTTTTCCCCCTTAAAATAAATCTATTTGAAGTAGGTAAATATAAATCATAAATTGCTGTTGCAAAATAAATCGCCTACACAACACTACACAGATAGTTACCTTCCCACATAAGTCGATATACAGTTGCGATCACTTCGCCCTGTTATCCTGCGATATAGGATCATGTCCTTTATAAGGGGGTGCCGTTACGGGAGAGATGGTAAATCTGATCCATATATTGTTTATAAATCTACCATATTGGTTATATTTATTTTGTGGTACAAGAAAGCAGTTTTAAATCTGCTTAGACCTTTTTAGATGTATAGTTTACTTTGATGCTAAACATATACATAGATGTTTTAACTATAGTTTGATGTAACTAACAGATATTTTGATATGTAAGTAGTAGGTAATATTTAATCTGAAATTGTATTTGAGACTGACTCATTGGCTAAGTGGTCGCAAGTTTGACTCCGGGCAAGGGGTCTCGGGTTCGATACCCGGTCGGGCAAAGTATTACTGGGTTTTAAAAAAAATTCTCAGTAGTAGCACGGAGTCTGGAATTGTGCCCGGTATATGGCGGCAATAGGCTCACCCCCTATTACATGGGACTCATAACATAAATAGTGAAAAGTGGGTGTTACATTGTACAGTGGTATAATGTGCACCTCTGCCTACTCCTTCGGGGATAAAAGGCGTGATGTTATGTTATGTTTTTATTTGGGATCTTGAAGAAAGCTTTGTCCCGCACTAGGAGGTGCATTGACGGTGTCGAATTTCACTTATAGGTACATGACTCTACGACCCGGAGCAATAAATCACACATAGTGGTCCCACGCAGAAATTAAACTCACGACATGATGTGGTTCATTCGCCTAACCAATGCGTAAATCAATCATAAATGAAAATTGAGACCTAAATGACGCTAGCGATAACCTCCATGACATAGATATCATAATTGTGAAATCAATTTACTGTAAAATGTTACGTTGTTTAAAAAAGGAATACTTTTCCGAACCGTTTAAACCCGTCACTAGTAAAATAACATCGTTAAACTCCGATCGCCAGATCACCAGCCAATCAGATTATGTCGATACTAGCCCGCAGTCTGTCCTACCTCCCGGCTTTCACGAGACGTGACGCCATAACTTATTTAAGCATAAGCCAACGACCCTTTCCGTGTTACCTAGAAATCCGACAAGATGTTTGAAAAAAATATATCTAGAATATGAAACACCACGTGTAGAAGGTATGACCTGCGTACATTTTTTATGAACTGATACAACATGAAATGGGAACTAAAATACATTTTTTTTTCGCTACCGAGCTTGTTTGCCGGCCTCTAAGGACCCATAAAGTATGTAAGTGTGGAGTTTTCATACATTTTCATGCATAAATGGAAGTTTGCAATGCAGAACTACGGCTATACTGTGTGTGTGTGCATAATTGAGCTACATTGTAGTTTGGAATTTTGGTTTCTGCTCTAAGAAACTGTTGGCTTTTTATCTTAATGTCTATAAATATCTCTTGTAGAAATGAAGATTTTAATCTCTCAACTTTTACAAAGTATCTTTTACAGATTATTAACAAACGTATATAAATAATTCTAAGAAAATTAGAAACGGACAAATCTGTCGCACCGACTTTTGTGATTCGGTAAAATTATTTCAACTCACGTCCGTCTACCACGAAAGCGCACTCCAACAAAAGATCATCATAAAACAAAAACTTGAAATGTCATCGTTGATAGAAATTAAAGTCATTCAAACAAAATCCAAACTTTCCCTAATAAATATCTTTCTTCAGCTAACAATGAAGGAGATATTGTGAAAACGTCGGCTCCATAAAGACGGACAAGTACCATTAGTGTCAATTAAATTACCTTGTAACTGTAAAGGATTAAGTGGCCAGTTATTAGTTCTCTGTATTGTAGTACTTAAGCTTCGGATGGAAACCAATTAGCAGCTCTGTGATAGGCGTACAGCAAAACATCTAAACGTTTTAATAAGCGATTTCACAGTCTGTAACTACCTCAGTCCGCAAAGTGTCTAAGTAATTAAAATAAAAGTAAACATATCGCAACAAATTAGGGAAATGAGCCACTCCTTGACTGCCTC
The DNA here is from genome assembly GCA_902850265.1 of Spodoptera littoralis. Classification (NCBI taxonomy): domain Eukaryota; kingdom Metazoa; phylum Arthropoda; class Insecta; order Lepidoptera; family Noctuidae; genus Spodoptera; species Spodoptera littoralis. The sequence continues at coordinate 10,106,064 of LR824533.2, forward strand.
CGATACTAAATAACAGTTAAAAAGGGAGTTAAATCATTTAGATTTATAGCTCGTTGAGGAAGCGATGGTTCACACGAACGTATGTATACTAAAAGACTTTATAGTTTGGTAATGCTATCAAAAGACGCGATGAAGCATTAAGGACGTAGAAAGTTTTGTATTGTTGTGGAATTATGTACAGTTTTATATGAGAGCTACAGTTACTCACCGTCTGTACGCTTTTATAATAAATTGTTCCGTGTCTTCGTTTGTGGTGCTTCATTCGAAAGGGTTTCATATTTTATAAGGACTATTCTTTGTGATAGTTGTCAAGTTAAAAGAAGTAGAAAATGTTTACAGTAGTTAATGATTGTTATTAGATACTCTTTTCTATTATTGTTATTATTTTACTAACTGGTTGCGGTACTGGGAAGTAAAAACAGTTTTCTACTTCGCTAATTTTACACGATACGCATTAACTTTAATGTTAACACGCTTTGTATTGAGCATTTCAATTTGAATACAGGTTGCTTAAGTTTTGCCCATAAACATATTGTTATTGACCGTTTTCAATTTTCTAGCCATATTCGCGACGACACAAAGGCTGTCGCAATACAAAGTGCTAATTTGTAAGCTCTGTATCGCCTAAATCCACTAATGCTATGCTTATACAATGGATTCGACGAAATCGTAAGTTTTATGACAATGTTCTTCTTTATATGGTCAATGGCGCCTACGTTTGTGATGAAAACTATTCCAAGAATAGATTTTAGCAAAAAATTTACAAAGTTACCATACTACGCATATCTGCGGCTTTCAACTTACCTATGAGTATGAGGGTGGATTTTGCGAAAAGTTTATTTTTGAATGGAATGGGTAACCAAATGGATTACACCTAAACAATTTGTCACTACGCTAACCACACTGGCATTTAAGGAATGGCAAACAATACAAATACAATGTAACACAGCAAATAAAGTATTTTGAAAATTGAAATTCACTGTTTTGGTAGGCTTCACTGTTTCTAGCGACGCATCATTGCCTTTTAGAGAAAAACTAATCATGAAGTTGCCATCCACGGTATTCGTTTAAAATACCTTTCAATATAGCCAGGAATTCTTAACGTGCATCCATGGCGCGAGGCCCATTAACTCAGTAATAGGTGTTATAATGGGGTAGAGCAAACACATAGTTACCAGCTAAACTGCAAAAAGCTGCAATAAGCGCCTCCGATGGTAACAACGATATTAATACACATCAAGTTAAACATACAAGTTCCCTTTACTTCGAATATTTGTGCGAGAGATGTGTGTAAATATTTTTCTGAGCGGCGCTTACTGATGTTGCGACGAGATGGCAATAACGCCGACAGACGTAATGAGGAAGCCTGGTTGTAAACCTGTACCACGTCCTCCGGTACTGCAACAAACTCTGTTAATACGCCATCGTGAATATCATAAGGTTCAAAATCGTTTACAGATTGTTGGGTGCAGGTGTATAATGTAAGTTTGCGATTATGTAGCCGGCGCCGCGGGGCTCGGTATAACGAGCGCCCTGCGTTGACGGGGCGCCGGCGATCGCGACAAACCGCCTTAGTGAACCTCTTTTAAAAATTAGCTCTTGAATTTTAACTTTAAGGGTTCGCTATCTCTTATGGAGTTGTATCCTTAGAAGAACCTTTTAACAAAACAACGTTAATAAAAATACGAGAATCCAACGCGACGAGCGACGCCCGAGGAAAACTCTCTTGCAAATAAGAAAGACTGTATGCTTTCCGACTGTAGTCTCCCTCCTGACTAGTTTAGCTCGGACTATTTATATTGCTACACAAACGACATGCTCCACGGATATATTTTATAGTGCCAGCTACATAAGTTCTAGAATATACTTTTTATGTGTTTTGAACTGTCGTACTTAATTACAAGTCAGCAATTAGTATACGTTTGAAATGTGTATTCTTGTTAGTTTCCTTTGCTTATAGCGTTGTTAGGCACGCTTGCGCAAAGTGTCTAATTTATGTTGATACGAGTATTTATGCCCTTAAACTTATCTATAGTTGAGTATAGAATGTGTGTGTTCATGACTCTGATAACAAGTTATAATTAAACTGACGATATGTTCGCAAGTATCAATTAATTAGACCATAACTGAGCGCTGTAATAACGGCACACAACGAGTGAGAGATGAGTTAGGATGGAAGAGGCTGCATGCAACTTAGATTAGAAAGTAACTTGCTTGTACTGAGACAGTTATACTAGACGTATATTAATGAAAACTGTGGCTTTAATGCCGGTGATCCGTTTTACAAAGTACAAAGAAAAACAGTTGGATTTATAAGCGTATGGCGGAGAGGCGACGCGGCTCTACGATGAGAAAAGTTAGTTGCATCACAAGTTCCATTTTTTAATAGTAATTTTATTTAGTTGCTTTAGAATATGTAACACCCACGTTATGCCAGTGAATAACAATATTTCACGGCCGGGAGGCAGTGTCGGTCTCAGTTGCAGCAGCTGTCTCCTCATACAATAAACTCTTATAGCCTCTTCTTACTTTTCCCACACTCACGCAAATCTATAACGTTTTCGATTGAACCATAACGGGTTTTGAACGTTTTGACAATGGTTTCATATTTCATGTTTTACATATTGTCGTGTCTCCGGCAGAATGCCTTTGTACGTAAACGCGTTAATGTGTAAAGGGATTCCGTGGTGGGTTGTTTTATTTGTGGACTGTAAAATTTTTAAGCAGGGTTACACAACAAAAATAATGATACTGCAAAAAGTAATGCGACGTTTATCCGCGCTCTGCAAACAATTCATACCTCAGCTGTCAGATTAATCTAAGGCTCGGGCGTGCATCGTTGATTGTGCGAATAATAATCCGACGGAGCAAAGTCTCGTATAGTTCACGAGAGCGTCAAAGCCGAGCGCAAAGGAACAAAGCCTCCAATTACCCGAGCGGGCACGCCGTGGGCTTTTAGTGAATAATGAGCCGCTTATCCCGGTGGATGACGGCTTCAGTAGAATTGTTCTTGAGAGGGACTGCACGCGGACCACCGGGCCACTCGCAGCGTCGCCGACGTGTCACGTCGCCGCGTCGCCGTCGCTCCACGCACTCCACGCGCTCCCCGCAGCCGCTGCGGTCACTGCGTCAACACAATTTCGCACCCACCTCTTGCTTTCCCCCTTACTTTGACATTTTACACAAAACGGACGCGGTCACCGCACAAGCCCCTTTTCAATGCCGCGTTAGTGTTTAGAAGAAACGAATAAAATACTGCCTACCTGTAAAATGTTACGGCCTATAAACTTTGAAAAAAGATTGAATCTAGTTTACTACCAAAAAGGGCTATCTGACGTCTTATTGGTGTTTATTTGCAGTTTGTGTATCATAAACATCGGCAAGATATGGTTCACAGGGGGCACATACGACTACAGTGACAGTTAATTTCGAATATATAGTTATGCAATCGTAACTAACGTTAAGTAACACTTTTAACAATTCGGAATAATATACACACCAACCGTATGTATACGTGGATGTGTGAAGTTACTGGAAGGCGAGTTTCAGCCCTACTGTACAATTCAGAGACAGTACATAAAACACGATCATAATAAGAATAATAGCAAACACTTATTCGTTGCTGAGCGAAACATTTATTTGGAGAAAATACCAACGTTGAATAGGTGCTCGGGAAATTGTACTGGCTTCGGAACAACAAGTATATTTTTAAGTGGCCGTGATTTCGCTCGTAACATTGAGTGAGACGGCTTTTATTTTCAAATAAGTACCACTTGCCCTTTTACCTCTCCGCAAATATTTTCTGTCCATTTAATTTCGTAGTTTTGAAATGGAGTACTTGTAGTCATTTAACTAAGTTGACATATTTTTGGATAAGTGTTGGTACTTTACGCGTCCAATTTGCATGTGACAAGATTTAGAGGCAGACTTTTCGGAAATACTTTCGCCGTTTCTATTTACAAGCGTCTGGGCGTCTGGTATGGCGAAATTGCATCAGATTTACTGAACCATTGGGTGTAAAATGGGGATGTCTGTATGCCCGCCGCGCCGCGCCGTCTACTTCACACATGTATGCCAAGAATCTACTAGTTTGACAGAGTTTGGATTAGTCTCCTTGCTAATGGAGTTATGCACTTCGAGATAAGCCATAATTTAGGAATGTATTAAATAGTACTCAAAGTATTGTAATTATAAAAGTGTAAAGGGAATTTAGACACAAGTCTTTAAGCTCAAAATTAAAATAAATACCTGTTGAGTTATTTACCTATTCAAAAAACTATACCTATTATATATATATATATAATAACTATACCTCAATGCGTGATAGTTAGAATTAGAACTAATACAACTATCATTCATCAAAATCCTATCTTTACGCGCATTTAAAGGAGGCTAAATGAAAAAAGGATTCGAGTGCTTTCTTATGTAGAGGAATTTGTTTATTGACCTATAATTATTTTTTATGTTTGGCACCTAGCTTGGGTGTCACATTAATTCTCTTGGAACACATTAAACTTTGTTTAATGTCGCCTGTGAACGATTTGATCGCGACTCGAGACACGGCAGCCATGTTTTATTGTGAGTAGCTGCTCCATGACACAAAATTGCGAATTAAAAGAAAATTCACTTTTTATGGCGTCGTAATATTGTCGCTGGCAATTTCAACGTTTAGTGCCCCCATTTTAAATGGTTCGACTTTTGATATTTGATAACGTTCTAAGGTTTCATTATGGTTGTGATACAGAATATGCAAGTCGAAAAGAAATGTTTGCTTTGTTTACATTTGATTAAAGACTCAGTATTTTTTGTACGCAATGAGGTCCTCATGAGTCTATATTTATTTTTCGTTTTGATTCTAGATTGCGTATTCTGAAAATTTCTACCAAAAAAGTAGTATAAAGCAGCCACGAAACTCATTCTACGCGTCTCCTGCGAGAAAATTAACTAGTTTGTTTATATTAACACGAAATATAACGCTTCTAATACACGAGTATTTTCTAGAAAATATCGCATATCTAATCAGAATTCAGTAACAACGAACTATGTGAATTCTATTTCAGTGAAGAATTTAATCAAAATGCTTTTCGTCTGAACAACCATATACCGATAAACTGCTATAATGATGCAAGCAATGTATGGATTAGAGTTTCCATTGCGTTTATCGAGTACCCAGTATATAGTATAGTAGTAACCCCTATTATGTACATAGGACTCGTAGTATCGGCGATTGTATGGTTAGTTGTGCATACATTAGGTATATCTCTCTGCTTACCTCTTCAGGGATTAAAGGGTATGACGTAACGTTGATTGTATTATTGGTATACTGTTTATTATTATGCAACTGTTACTGATATATTACGGTGATATCTATTGATCTGTGGAGTCTTGGTGTTTGGTAGGAAAGCAGTAGGATCTGAGAGAAGTCGACCTACAGCAATTTGACTTCAAGTCTTAAAAGCAACCTTGAGTGGTGTGATAGGGTTAAGGAACGCTCAGACCAGCTAGTTATATAGTCTAGTTATTGCTATACAGGAGGCGGGTGCGCGGAGCAGGCGAGCGGCGCAGCGCGGCCCAGTCAGGCGTGCACAATTTGTAGACCATTTCTCTTGCATGCCGCGCGACACTTCTGCAGATTAGGGCAAAAGGAAATATAGATACCTACAGCTGCTTCATATTATTTACGCACATAAATCGCCAGTTAGTATTTGTATTAGGTTTATAGATCACCTTTTTACGACCGTAAATAGTGTAGCTTAGAACTATGATAAAACAGGCTCATACGGGCGCGGTAAATAAGTCGCTGTAAATCGATTGTTGAGTTTTATTGACAGAAGTGTTTTATATTTTTTAGTATGGTACACAGATTTGCTGAATCAGAGATATAAAGCAGTATTCATAAATAAATATCTATTACATATTGCTAAAGTTGGAATGAATGCAATGTAAGAATAAGCTTGTGAAGAATATTACAGACTAATAAAATGAAATCCATGTTCGACATTTTAGTGAGTCGTACAGCAGCAGACAAAAATCAATAAAACACAGCGAACAATACAGAATGCAGTAGCGTTTACGTACAAAGTGATAAGTAGTAAATCACTTAAGTTACTTGCCAGCTTAAAACTCTAAAGCATTGTTGTAAATTTTTCTGGCTACACGAGTGACCATTTTGTCGGTGTGTCCAGTTGTGCATAAAATAACAATTGATGCGAGCAGGCATTGTGTCGGCGTAACGGGCGGCGGGCGGCGCCGGGCGGCGCGCTACACTCGCACGACGCAATTTGTCGTTCGTTTCTCTTGTGTGTCGCCCTAACAAAGCTACGAATCGAGCTGACGCGAAACTATCGATAACTCTGTGCGGAATTAGTGCTTTTGTTCTTATTGTCCCTTCTACCTCGCCAGCTTTTTCGCTACACGTTTCGTTGAAGAATAACCATAACTAGCGCACTCGTGAAAATTGTCTAGTTGGCTTAACTCGATAAACGTAGAGCGGTTGGAATTTTTCAAATTCTTTTGTTTTAATAAAATAGCGTTCAATTTTTTGCAGTAAAAGTATTCGAAGAATGCGCTTTCTTGTTTTATAGTTCACGACATTTTATATGAGGGCTGGTATTTTATTTTAGTGTCGTTTCAATGTAGACTAAATATAGCAGATGACTGTGGCAAGAGACACTTACGTTTAATCTTACCGTTGGGTGTGGGCATCTCATTTTTGCGGCAATAGAAGAGCATTTGTGGGCATAACTGCCCTAGTCTTGGGGAAATTTAATGATATTAGGTCTTCTTAGTCATGTGTGAATGTTATGGTTTGCCACAAAGCTTGGCAGTTACAGCAAAGTTACTTACTCTTAGCTAATTCCTTCAATGGCTTACTTAAGAAGTTAGGAAGCAATCAAAACTATTTCTTAATATACTAATGGACGGTAAGTACTATTATCTAAGTAAACGTATTAAAGGCCGTAACACTTTTCTATAATTTCTCTTTATACCCTCGTTGGTTTGTTTGAACATTGAGTCTTTAAGTTATAAGTACGTACGCACACAAATAGAGGCGCTTCTCTTAAAAGCTAGTGGTCAAATTCTAATGAGCCTTTCACCATTACCTTCGAAATTAAAACAAATAACTTTGGTACTTTATAAAGATCGTCTTATCTTAAATGTGTTCAGTGACCGAGCAGAATTCTTGATTATTGGTATTGACTATTGAAGATTGAGGTATTTGTATCTAAAGATCAAAAGCTTTAACTAAATATTAAGAAGACTTGGTATTGGTATAAAGATATTATTATTATGCCAATCCCTACTACTTTGTTGGATTAAGAATATACCATATCCAGGTATTTTTAGTTATTATAAGAAGAGACGAGTGGAAGGACGAGGAAGGCCTTTGCCCTGCAGTGGAACGACCATGGTTAGATAATAATAATAATGATAAAAGTACGTATAACATTTACAACCACGATAAAGGTTAAAGAACTTATCAAACCCAAATTGATTTCTACATTAAGTACTAATCAATATCAAGGGGGACAACTTCCCAACTACTAGTACATTTACAATAGTTTACTTACTACAACATATTATTTATAAAAACTACCCTATGTCCTTTCTCAAGTTCCAAACTATGTCTGTACCAAATTTCACACAAATCGGTTCAGTAGTTTAGGCGTGAAGCAAAGACAGACAGACAGACAGACAGAAAGACGGACAGACAGACAGAGTTACTTTCGCATTTATAATATTAGTTTGGATCAACATACTATGACAGAAGTTAACTGTGTACTAGGTACATCAAACATTCCATCATCAACACAAATCCCCCGATAGACCGACAATTATGACGGAATCATTCACTGAAACGGTACAGTAAGTAGACAAATCACTTAGTTTAGCTAACCAGTTCAGTTGTTCAATAGAGTTGAACGTGCGACCCCTTCGAGACACTTGAGGTTACTATAAACTTGACACTTTATAACTTAGTTACTCAATGTTCCACTGAAACTCAAGTTTCCCTTTATTCTTATTGAAACGTAGTTTTCTATATCGTTTCAATGTAAAGTATTCATCAACGATATTAAATCTAATAATGTACCTTGACTTTCATCTTTGATGATATAGGTAGCGATGTGCATCTTTCATCAGACTGCAAAGTAAAGAGTATCGGGTTTTACGATTCCAGCTACTTCTCAATCAATAGAGAGAGAAAATCAAGAAAAAGATAATTAAATTATAACGACATGTCATAAGACCTCTAATGTAAGCCATAAGAAAATTGTTCACTTTGCTTACTATTTAGAATAACAGTTTAACCTAACAAAAACGGTTTTAAACAGAGACGATGTGTTGAGAAGTCACAGCCATGATCAACGTACCAAAGTCAATACAAGTCTAGGTTTAACTTTAGCCCATTATTCTAGTATTGTGAAGTTCTACAGACTAACAAGGCTTGAAGTCCGATCGTGTTCGCACCTAAATACTGAAAGTACATAGAAATAAACTTGTAATATTGTAAACGAAAACCGGTTGCGGTAACGTTAGCATTGGACTGCAAACTTCAGCGTGGTCAGTTATTGTTTATGCACCATTTGTATCTTAAACATTCAATATGCAATTTCTTCGAATGTTCTCAAACGACATTTGTGCACTGTTTGATGTTTCCTCTTCCCGGACCTCGTAAACAGAATGTGTGATTTCATATGATTTACTATTGTTTCGAATGTATTTTGTACAAGAGTTCAGATAAAAATATATTTTTTTTTAATGTAAAGAGCATCTTTATAAATATTTTCCCGTAATTCTCCATGTCACAAGACCACTCGTCACTTGCATTTTATGATTGCCCGTGATTTTGAGAATGTCTTTGGTTAGCTTATCGTTAGACCTGCTCTCGCTACGTTTTCCTAACCGTGGTGGTCATTCTAGCACTTTCTCGGCCAATTGACCATCAGTCTTTCAAGCATCACTATAATCTCCAATTACCTAATTTGAGTAGCTGTAAATATAAATATCTAGATGGCTAAGTGAAGACCCGGTAAACTCAAGTCTTTAAGTATTTAGACTTCACCTTTAATCTTTTCCCTCAGATATTTTCCTTTTGCGTCAGTTCCGTAGTTTCCAGTTGCATTTTATTGCAGGAATGAATTTGCAAGGACGTAGTTGTTTGTCACAATTATTCAGCTGTAAGCGAGACACTTCATTAAATTTTCACTGAATCCCGTGAAAGGAAAATTTTATTGCAATGTTTACAAAATATTCATGTTCGTGCAAGTACGAGTTATCGTGTTTTAAAGATTGATATATTATTTGCGTGCTTTTAAATAGGTAAAATTCTGGAAGAGTAAAAATTGTGAGTGTTCTTTGTTATGCTGGAAAAATCGAGGTGCACTGAATGATCATCCTATTTGTTAAGCAATAAATCAAAAAATAACTCAAACAAATGGCATTTCATTTACAAAATCAATACGACTAATTGAGGAGTTTGATTACATTAGCGGAAAACCGTTTCGCAGTTGAACTTGTTTCTTGTTTACTGAGAATTTCGTTGAAGAAAACTGAAGTTTGTTTACGTTCCGTCCGATCGCGCGTGTACTCTCGCAAGTGGAGCGGTGCGACCACAAAATGCAATTATCGACCGCTGTCTGCCTCAGCTATGCTTGAATTGCATTCCGATGTTCTAGTCAAGTATGAGCCCGTGCCCACGGCTAGCCAAACGACGGACAGGTGACATATTATGACCGGGGAAGAAAAATGGAAGGCTCGTTTCAAAAGTTTGAAGGACATTTCTGTTGGTTTTTTGTGTCAAATGCGATATTTGATGTGGATGATTAGTAGTCATAGTTGTTTGAACAGATGGCAATTGTGATTTGCCTATAAATTATAACGTACCTACGTGATGTTTGAAAATGAAAGAGAGGAAGTATTGTAAGGAGGACGAAAGGCTAACGAGTTTTTGTGCTAGGTACCTTTTGATACGTGTCTTTTTTAAATGATATAATTTGTTTTTAAACACAGGTTGTATACAGTTGTTTGAACGATTGACAAACAGTGCAATATACAGTCCAACTATGTTTGCATTAAAGCATACAAATGCTTTAGTCAGGTATCGCGTCGATGTCAACTTAGAACTCCATTTATTAGTAATCCTTGTAGAACGCTAAGATATAATATCGGATACTTTTTAAGATGCTTACTTCTACGATCAGTATGTCATACTTACATTCATTTTCTTTAGTTCTCGTAACTATTAATACATTAACACTTGTTCTCCATTCTAGAATAAACTTCAAACATCTGATTTCCATACAAGCATTGTGTTTACGTGCATATTTGCTCGTTATACCGACTCTCGCTTATTGCACGCGACTTCGCTGCAACTTTCGCAATATCATATAAAGATGGCTATTCGATTATATTGGCAGATTAGGATCTTGTTATGCGTATTTTAGAATCGATATTGGTTTTATGTAAATCGTGTAAAATGTAGGTACTTATATGTACCTATGTTATTGCTGCTTCGATGGTGATGTGGTTAGAAGTATGATTGGTGAATAAAGGGTGGCGGGTTCAAGTTTACTAAGCAAATAGAATAGAATAGAAAGTTATTTATTGCCCTAGTTCGTATGTTACAATAATGTTCACAGGTAGATGGTGTATTCGACCTGTGGTTGTATCAGCTACTTAGAGTCTACTTATGTTTGTCTGAGAAAGATCTATATAAGTATCGTGAAAATTTAATAAAAGAAAACTAAAAAGAACTATTTATACAGAGCATCAAAAAATTCGTCCGCATCGACGTCAAGAGGGACGTCAATAATTTTAGTGCCATGTAGTGTGTGCAATGAGTTCCTATATAAATGATTGTACCTCTATATACTAAGCAAAGTATAATTGGATGTTTTTAATTAAGTTTCGATTTTCAGTTGCAATTTTAAAGTGAGTTGACTGTAAACCAGATTAATTCATTGACATGAAAAGGTCTAAATAGACTTACCGTCTGATAAAGCGGCTCGTTTGCCTCTTATCCTACAAAGTAAGAATTCATAGTTACCTATTCAAAAAATATATCTCATCATCATCAACAACCTATAAATGCCCACTGCTGAGCAAAGCCTTTTATCACACTCGGAGAAGGTTTGACCATTAATCACCACGCTTGCTCATTGCGGGTTGACGATTCCAAACTTATGATTAGAAATTATAAGTCAAGGTTTCCTCACGATGTTTTCCTTCATCTGTGAGCTGCCTGATGTCGCCGCGACCGCGCACGCTGCTCATGAGGAAGAACCCCTCTGTGGTTCGAAACTAGTAGAGCTTTTCTCAGTATATTCACGTGAGTAACTCACGATTTTAGTTAATTTAGTATGTCTCACGATAGTTATTATAAAAAGATTTTCCTTCTTCGTTTATCAGTGGTGTCTAAATAATCTTAGAAAGTAGGTACATATAACTCGGAAAAAGTCACATTGGTACTTATCGTTGGTAGGTTTTGAACCCGCACTCTCATGCACGAGAAGCGAGCGTCTTAATATCCAAGCCACCACAACATTAAAAATATATGTATATATATATTATACAATTTAATAACAGTTATTACACAAGTCTATTACTATAATATACTACAAAAGCCACAAGTTTGATTAACATGAAGTTAGCATGCATTGAACATACATAGGTAACGCTGCTAAATTCATACGAAAGCTCGGTGGAACGCGAGAACCTATTATAACTACCACATACTCTTGTTATAGGTAAGTTTAACCACACATAACATTACGCCTTTTAATTCCTAAAGAAGAAGGCAAAGATAGGTATCATTTAAGTACTTTTTATCGAATAAAAAAAAGGAGGAGGTACTATGTTCGGATGATTGCTTTTTTATTTGTTCACCGATTACTTCCCCTTTTGTAAACCGATTTCCAAAAAGGTTATAAGTAAACGGTTAGAAACCGAGGGGGTAATTGTAAATTGTAGGGTAATGCACTTATTATGTTTTACAAAACAAATTTTAAACACTATAATTGGATAAGGATCTGGAGTCGACCTGATGATGGAGCCAAAAGACAGACTCAACTCCTCAACGGTTAATAGTAACTACCTTGTGTTACTAATTATGTTATGAGCCCTATGTCGGAATACTGAAACGCTACTCAATTTTAAGTCGTGCTTAAATATAGTTCTATCTCTACAAATTCTTTGTAAAATGACAGAGATGGCACGATATTTGAGCACGACTTAAAATTGAGTAATGTTTCAGTATTTCGGCACTAGTCTAGCGTGAGCAAATTCTCAAAAGATCAAGCACAATTCCAAGCTTGGTGATGGTATTGCTATTTTTGGTTAAATTAAATAAATTCAATATTGTTTGACCGTCCGGAAATAGAAATCGACACACATTACTCGGCAGTCCCAACTCTCTTTGATTGGACCATGTCGTTAGATAGCCTTTTGCCATTATTCGTTTCAGAGTGGTATGATGGTATGCTAATTTCAACATAGTTATTAAATTACGAGTGGAAATAAAATTCAAAAAAAGAGAACAATAAAGCAAATATTTAAAGTCAATTGTTTGAATTGAAATATTCAGCCGTTTATGAAGCGAGCCAATCAACGCTGTTAACACAAAACTACCTATGTTAAGGCTTCGTGCATTTTTATTTATAAAACATTCAAAATTCAGCATGATTCTATACGTCACAATATCGTGCCTAATGTTCTCTGAAATTGTAAGAGATTTTGTAGATACAACTAGGTGCTTGCGCGTGCTTTCATCTGCTCTGTATATTTTCTTGTATAGAAACACTATTTTTATATATTTTCAGTACATTTGCATACGTGAGCACCGTGCCAAACTATAAGATTCTTTTTATGTTTTGTTTTTTATATTTTATTTTAGTAACTTTTATAATTTGTATAATGCGTCAAGCGTGTCTTTGCATTGTTCACACATATGCATACAGTATCGGAATATGTATCAGAGACATTGTAGAACATACTTTTTTTAACAAGAGTAAAGAATGGAGTTTCTTTCTCGTTTGACTCCGTTCGAATCTACATTTTCGAACGAGCACCTAGCATCACTGACGGACTGACTGACTATTATTTATTATTTTAGTATGTGTTGACGTTTTAAAAGTACCGAATTATGGTTTAATTAAAATAAATGCTTTGACTTTGCCTTTCTGCTCGGCTTATATTGATTGTAATATAATGGTGTTAGCCTGTAACGTTCCTCGATAAATAAGCTATCCAACACAATAATTTTTAAATTCGGACCAGTAGTTCTTGAGATTAGCGCGTTCAAACAGACAAACAAACTCTTCAGCTACATTTAATAGTATTAGAAAAAGTATTTTTTTTAAGGGGGAAAATTCATCGAATGATTTCTTCCGCCTGAATAGGGGAACAAGGTATAAGTTTTATATTTTATACTTTATTTAGGATAGATAGATAGGATTACCCAACTACCAAAACAGAATTAAGTATTACATCATTGTTCTAAGTCTTAAAAAGTTTCCAAATTAGGTACTACCTTCACATAATTATAATGTTTTGACTGAACTGGTAATGAAACTCGACGTCCCTTTATAAAACAGCCACACTTACATCAATTTGACCAATGATCCAGTTAGAATTTAAAGTTGTGAGCTTTAAATTTCTAATAATTGATCCATAATAAAGTTATTCCATTATTAATTTGTAAAACAGTCAAATCAGATATTGAAATCGTTGGCCAATTAGCAAATGGTTGTAGCTGCCAGTTATGCGAATATTACTCTAAATGGCAACACAGCCTTCTGTAATCGAGTTAGTTATTTTTATTTTACTACCAATAGCATTTGGATACAATTTTGTATACATTTTTTATGATTTCAGGAGTAATATTCTCTGCTAGATATATTAAGATATTGATCGTTATGCTTCAAATTTTGAAAGTAAGTATGTACATGTTATTTCTATAAAAAAAGTGTCGGTAACTAAGCAGCCTAATAATATTTTATCTGAAGTAGACGCTGAGGTCAACCGCAGCAGTCATTTTTGGTATAAAAAATTCATTGTATTGACGAACATTAAACATGCTCACACAAAAATCATAATTTCTATGAACGACATATTAACTTTCAAACTCAAATCAATAACAATTTACTGACAAACTCACATAACTTGTATGAGAGAAAAACTGTCGTTTTCTTCCTACCTTCGAGTTAGGGTTTTGTTACGTCAACATATTTACGAGCAAGTAACTAAATATTCAATTTGCGGGCCGTATCTCAGTGTTAGTCAGGGACATGCGATGGGCACAAAAGTGCGTAAATTCCAGTCGTACTTTGTGATGCATGTTACCCGTCACGAAGAGGTGCTGGTTCTATGTCGGGGCCAGTCCGCCCACGCAGTCCCACGTGCAGCTCCGACAGGATAGCAACTTGATTACTGCTGATCTACAAGGCCATTTTAAACGTTGAAGGGAATTGGATAAAAATAGATAGTCGCTATCCAGAGAGTAAAGTAAGAAGTTTCTTAAATCCTAGTCTCTTAACGTAACAAAATTATATTGCCTCGTCAGTGAGGTACCTACCGGTTATCGAGGGAAACTCATATATGCCTAACCACCTATTTCTCTACATTTTTCCAGTTATATACGCACTGTTAGAAAACTAGTCACTCCACATTCCATTTTAACCTAATTGCCTTCATACGATAATTCCAACGTGGGTTTATTTACAAAAAGATCGTTTAGTTTATGTATTTACCCATATAACCTTTCAACTGTTCAATTAGCACTCTGTTCGAAACACAATGTTTGTAATCTGGTCCTCGATCACACGGAACAGGTATCCAGGGACAGCTCAATTGCCGTACGAGACCAGTAACCACGTATTGCTACCTAATATCCATGAATAACTCGTATAAGTTTTCACTTATTAGCAAATCGAAACAGCATTCGCACAAACGTACGGAATTGTATAACAACTGTGCACTCACGCATAATCCACCTCCCGTTGCGCACGTTCGACGTCTAACTCAGAAGACCAATATAAACATCTCTCTATTTATTTAACCACCTCATAAATCGAAAAGAAATTAACTTTTTTGCTTCAATCACAATCTACTTCGACGCGTACCCAATATTGGATGCATAAATATTTCACACGAATGTTATCCCCGCAAATATTTTATCAATATTATTGTTGTTCTCGATACAGCATTTAATGAAACTGGTTTATATTAAAAAACTTTTACAAGCAATCTACACTTAAACAGTATTTCTCAAATAACTTCATCGTGCTGCGATATTATATTGCTGTGTCTGTCCCACGAAATAAAAATAGAGAACAAATAATATCATTTGAAATATCGCGAACGTATTGGTAGTAATATGTTTACAAAAGCTGTAGTAGCTAGCTTAAGGATTAAAATACAACAGGTTGCAAGTTGCAGCGGATCCGATAAAGCCTCCAGTCGAGGTTGGCACGGCATGCGGCGCGCGCGCATATACCACTACTCCTGCACACCTCACGACAACCGTGCTTCTTCATATCGCGATGTGTTTACAATTTCACCGAATGTAAAACTTTATACTATCAATAAAATAATAATGAATACCAAACTATGCTTATTTTAATAGTGCTGAAAAAATTCAAGTGACACAAAATGTTAAAACAAATCCTAATTATAGTGTTTGTGTTAATTTTAATAACGAAAGCGGACTTCATTGTTAAAGGCCAAGTTAAAAAGAGGAACACAGTTATAAAAATAAACGACAATTCCCCACCGAGGTGCTTTAATAACAATTCTGTATTTAGAAACAATGATACTTTAAAACGGATTGTATTCGAGTCAAGTATATTTTTACTGGGAAAATTTCGAGTGAGCAAAAACGTAAGCGTGGAAAATTGAAAAGGAGCATATTTAAAGTGTTTGTGCGGAGAATATTAAAAGGTGACGTAGGGGCGTTGAGTGAGATATTGAATTTTGAAACTAGGACGTTCAATTCGTCAAATCGTGCGTATTTATTAGCTGAGAGTCATTCGGCAAAGAGGGGTTGTGTTGGCAACTCTCAGGGCTGGGCGGCACTCCTCTTCAGCGGTGAGGAGTTCACCTCTCCCTTGAAACTGTTGATCGACCCCGTACCCTCCAATCTCGACATTGTACGACGAGTGAAAGCAATTATAAAAGGTAATTACAATCATAAACTTTCATAATTTAGCTACAACTTGACAAGCTCAAGTAATGTTTAGTTAATAAATTAAAACTATTCGCAAGAAGAACATTTGGAGGACACAATAATATTAACTAATAAGATAAAATTGTTTAATTAAACAAAGTATTGTACTACAAAATTTTGAAGATATACAGTTAATTCATTGTTTGATATGATAAAGCAAGCTTAGTTTGCGTATGATAAATTGTACAACTTAGGTATCTACTGAGTTTTTCGCTACTGGAAAATGGATACAAGCGTTATGTAACGCATGCAAAATATTTCTTCAAGACTTACTTAATAATACGCCGATTAGATCATTCAGCATGTTAAGTTTATGACAAATTTAGCGAATACATTTTAATACAAAATACATTTTAATACAAAATATTCCGCGAGAGAAGTCACGCGTAAAACTAAATCTAACGTTAAGGAAAATAAAACGTCTTAAGCTGAGCATGTACAAACTAGAACACAAGTCTACAAATCTTTATGTAAATGAAACATTTATTACGGTGCCCCTCCTACAGTCTGTAGGTATACAGTATATAAACTTAACAATTGAGATATGTATGTACATACAAACACATTTATGTATTAACATGTAACTAGATTATACCCGAGGTGGTTGAGAAATATATGAATTTCCATCATCTTGATATTATTATTGATTGGATCGATTCTTCTTGGTAGTAACACTAAGTCTAGAGTTATGCCTGATATTCCTAAAAAAAACCAGAGGACCTTTTTCGAAGTCCCTTTCGTCCAAATTATCTGGTTTTATTTTTATATGTCATAGACCGGCAAACGGGCAATCGGCGTCACCTATGGACAACCGTAACATCAAAGAACTGGCATGTGCGTTAACGACCTTTTTAGGTATTGGGGATCTGAGGTTTGGGGATTAAAGATTGGGGATTATATTCCCCAAAATACTACTCAAACAAGTGAAAAGACTAAGTAGAAAGAATATTTTCGCCTGTCGGTACCTCAGATGCATAAATGTTCTGTTATATTCAACTATACCAAAGTTCGTTCTACCTTAAAGTAATACACGGGGCTTGTGTATGTACGTAAAACTTCATTCCCCCATGCGCAAAGAAGTCAAAATACTCTTAAGGAGCGAGCGTCGTGCAGGTAAACAATGGCACTTACATTTTATATTATTCTTTGGCGAACACTAAAATACAGAGTATGAAAGTCTTTGCTCTCATTATCGTGTAGAATTAACAAGAATACTCAGAGATACTCCATAGTGAACTAATTTTAGAGTACATGTTTTTGTAATTGTTTCAAAATTAGATAGGATAATGTTTATTGAAGACAAAATTGATAGAGTTTTAATAAGGGTCAATTGATGTACTCGTACATTTTTCACATCTTTAACACTGGTTACAACTATTCAATATTTGATAATATCGAAAAAACAAATAACTTCTTTAAACTTTAACTTTGATATTGACTTTGATCGTAATTGTAGGTTGTTTTTGTACTTATTATAAAAAAAATATAATAGATATATACAACAAATCAGCGATAGAACTGGCAAAGGATAAAATGTTTAGGTTACGTAAAATACTAGCCACGTATCCAGAAACAGCGGACAAATCATTGTTCTACGAAAAAAAAAAACAATAATAGTAGAAGGCACATATTCAGAAACGCCATTTAAATCATTGTTCTACGAAAAAAAAACAATGTAGCAGGACGTGTTGAACGGGGCACATCCTAACCATCAGACTGTGGTCGATTCAAATATTTATGGTGATTTGATGGTGTCGTACCGGCGGCCTTTTATCTCACAGATGATTATCGGGTGTGAATTGGACGGCCAAAGGTGGACCGAGGTGAACTCTCAGATTTAAAAAGCGAATAGACATGGTAAAATGAAACGCATTGGGATTAAATAAGAGAAAATCGTAAAACTTTTGCGAAACTGTACAACGCTGATTGTAGAATGTGGAAATATTAAGAGTTTTTTTACGTAAAAAGGTCTTTCATTGTATGGTTTGCACATTATGCATTTATGTACCACTAATTGCTTTGTTTTACATAATGAGTGAACTATAAAATTTGTTTACGATTTAGTGCACCGTAATGTTAACAGGTTGTTTCAATATTAACGGTAGTGGTTATTACAAAATAGTATTAGTATCGGCCATGGCAATTAAACTCTTTATTTATAATCGCTGGCTTTGCAGACCATGTTGTCACAGATGGCAATAAAACCGTAAGTTTCGTGTCTACATTTTACACCACTTTACTGACTCTGTATACATTTTTGTTTACATTGAACATTTTCAATTGATAATTCATTTATCATATGGATTTGGTCACAAGGTTTATGATATGTCCAAGATAGTGGTAATTTGATTATCTATGTTGTAGCTAAATTGTAAACACAAAGTTCCACTCCTTGGTCCGAAATGTATTCGTAGAATCAGTGGGCGTGGGTGACGTCCACCGTGGGAATACATATCCCCAAATTGTACGTCTCTACCTTTACAACTGACAGGAAATGGGTTCCGTATTATTCAACACAATTAGTGTTATCCTTTGTTTTTTACTTAACGATCCAGCATTTAAGTAAATTGTAGTTGTCTGCCTGTCCGCCCGTCCATTTTGTTACTTGACACACAGGCGAGAAAATTCTACGTTATCAATTCGATAAGGTGCTACGAAACGTTTATGTAACTCATTTTTCTTTTGTGTTATAAAATAACCTGTTAACCGAACAGTGTCCTGTTTATGTCTTTAGGGTTACAAACGCATTAAATTAAGCTTTGAGTAAAAGTAAGACAGATAACACCGAGATCTCCAATCAATTCAGAGAGATAAGTACTTAAAAAGATATATTGTAATGAGGACAAGGTCAGCGGCAGATAAAACAAAATTCGTGGTCGGGACAAGGGTCGGACAGTCCTGCGGGTGTGTCGCGCTCGGGGACGATCAAGTTTATCGGGACCACCGGCGACGAGCACCACCACTGGACAACTCCCGACAAATTTATTGACACTCTTTCAATTAAACCTATTGTTGCTGGGAACAGAGACAGCGGTCATAACAGAATAAAACACGATAACTCGCCGCGTGTATTCGTAATGTGTTCCCATATCGACCGCCGCCCGTTCCGACCGCCGTAAAAGGAGATTTATTAAAACTATTTGGAAACTGATTCGATCGAAACCGAACGATTTGACATTTAGATAAAGAGTAAAATTTATTTTTCCCTCGAATACGCCGCTCTGGCGGAGTGACAATGGAATAAAAAGGTTATAAAATGCGACGGTTGCGGCCGCTCTCGCCCACGTCCCTCGGGTGTTGTCGGATGTTCATACGCGGCGCTGCATATCTGGCCCGGGACGAGCCGCAGCTGCCACGCCGCCAGATAACATGCGACGAGTGCGTTATTACGAGCTGCCGCCAGCCGCACACCACTGTTGCCGGCTCTCGCAAGCACGTGTAAATTTCCAGTGTGAGAACACGCGAGATAAGTCGCAGTCTCGCAGCGCGTGGGCGCAGAAAATTGACGGTGCAGCGCCGCGACCTGTAACGACTGCAGGCGCTGACCGCGAACTCTTCTGAGATTTTTGTGTAAATCGATGTAACTGTACTAATAGGGTCAAAACACGTTATTTATTGAACGTTTATCATTCCACGATTAACGGTTGTATTTTGTTACATTGTGATTTCTTATTGGTCTTTGTCTAGTTGGAATCGATGCTGGAGGAATATAATGGCAGTCATCAAGATCTATTACATTGAGAATAAATAAATTTTATTTATAGCCATTCTTTATTGGTAAAATACGTTTTATATTTATCGTTCAATAAAATCCATATATTTTGGGGACTCTATTATTATATTAATGAGCTCTAAATATATAAACAATAAATTATTATAATTTTATGCGATTTCCGTTATATTTTTGAGAAGTAGCGAGATCGTTCTCGGATCTATAAATTCATAATAGGAAATAAACGTAGGCTATATTAACGTCATAAAGTTACACCCACACTACTTAAAGATGCTTCTTGTCGTTATAATGCAAGCTTAGATAACCAACGAATCATAATAAAATAACACGTCTTTGTTCGGAATGTATTATCATTTCTCAAGACGTTTCGAAATGTTATTGTTTTTGTACGCGTTGAGGTAGATCAGTGCGACGAAGATAATCTCCTTAGGGACGTGACACAAGAATGAGATATTTTTTGCTGACGCATTGTTTTGGGAGTGGAATGACACACGACACGCAAGTCGTTCCGAGAACCGAACCTTGACATTGACTATGAACTGAGTGAGGCCGTGGCAGTGGCATACGACACCCAACACTTCAATCCTTTCTTATTTTATTAACCACCAAAATAAAAATATAGGTATAGAAGGATCTCAAACCTAACATTGTAGCGCACAATAAACAAATACTTTTATTCCAGTAGAAGAGTTCAACGTTGCTGTAAAATTTACATTATGTAGGAAGAATACTCAGGGGTCTGCTATTTGCTTGCTTTTAGCTGAATAGAATATTGTGAATGTTAACATCACGACATGAATTTCAATTTAACGATGGTCTGCGTTCCGGCGATCCTCGACCGGGGTACGTTGCAAATGTTACAATCTTAGTTGGGAATAAAATCTACGATATCGGTCATAGCGGCATCGATTGCCCACTAACCGGTGAATTTCAAAAGCTTCACACTGGGTCCGGTAACTTTAGCCGTTTCCTTAATTTACATATCTCCATTGTATTCACTCGAGTTTCCATAAAATTTAACAGCACCCGACTTGACGTGTCCTGTGAGCACCCAAGATGCTACTTTACGACGATTCTCGAGACCAACTTAAGGTTATAGCTATAATTCAGTTTTATGAAACCCCTTTCAGGTAACAAAGTGTGTATTTGGAAAGTTCTCACATAACTTACATTAGGACAGTGTATTAGTATAATGGGACACTCTAGCGTGCTCTCCACAATCTGATAACATCTGTTGGACCCGTTTCGGTAATCTGTTTTGTGGCTAGTGATTCTTTTGTCTATTGTCCCTTTGTAACTAAACTTATTGGGTACAATAGCAAATATTAATTTAATTTCCAAACAGTGGCAAAGGGTTGTAAAGCCGGTCGGTTCCATATAAATGAGAGCGACTAGATTAAGGTAAAACAAACATTTATTGTTATTTTATCTAAGAGAGATTCCAAACGTAATTAGCGTTAACTTAGGATAACAAAACAGTGACCGGGTTGGTAGAGAGCTATATCAAAACAGTTGTTGGAACAGTCGGGAGTCCTCAGGTAATATCACCTTCATTAACTTGTACTAATATTTTGTTTTCAAAAGGTAGGTACCGGTTTATCTGCCGGTGAGATTCCTTTATTTGTCTCTCTTACGAGATGTTATAAAGCAATGAGAAATTTTCAACAAAGGTTTATTGCTTCAATAACCTACTTTACGACTTTCATTGCGGGGGAGCACGTGTCAAAAGTATACCAGAAACACGACAAGGAGGACGATAAAATTAAAACTTCAATGAATGCCGATTCCTTTGAGAGGCTTTCAATTTTATTTCTTAGAAGTTATTTGACATGTTTGCCTTCATCTCTTCAGAAGAATAATACGATACTAACTATCTATTGGAATATTATAATCGGCTTATTTTCTGTATGACTTCTCACTTTCAATGCCTACTTAGGAGTCTAAGAAAAAAGTAAGAGGTCATTGGCTTATTATGTTTAAATTAAACAGCTTTCAACGAGAGAAAATGAAAATGCGATGAAAAGTGGGCTTTGTATTGAGGATGCTTTGATTGATATTGAATGAAGTAAGATCGTGGCTTTTTTTTTTTTTTTTTTTTTTTAAGGGGGGAAAATCATCGAATGACTGCCCCCGCCTGGGTGAGGCGGAGGGAGTGTCAGACTCTTACTGACTAAAAACCACCCCGTTCCTTCTCCTGCACGTCGAGCCGGAGCCCCGGTTACCCGTTAGGTTCTCCGCGACTCCGAATCGGCATCGGCCCTATTGGGCCCCATCTGTGGTGGTCTGATGGCTCTTTGAGGCGCGCGCGGAACGCGACGCGCCGTACGCTCGGGTCTGTTTCTGGTCGGACGGGGAGCCACCCATGCTCGCCGTCCGCAGGCCCGCGCTTACGGTGGCCGGAGATCGTCCCGCGATCCCCGACGCCCGGTGTGTCCTTCGCGATGGCTGGGTTGCGAGGAGGCAGCGCTTCGCTGCCTCACGCGTCCCGCCTCCTCCTTAGCTAGCATGACTGCTTCGCAAAAGGAGGAGACGGCATCCCAATCCCCCTCGCTCCGCATCATGGCCTGCACTAGGCCCGGACGCGAGAGGTCGCCATCGCCGATCACTTCCCTGAGGACACGGCGGTGCTCAGCCCACGAGGGCATTCTCCCACTGTGTTCCACCGTGTCCTCAGGGCGGTCCTCGCAGTGATGACACCCGGGCGTTTCCTCCCGCCCCATCAGACACAGGTACCTCCCGAAACTGCCATGTCCGGTGAGGACCTGCGTCAGGCGGTAGGTGAGGACGCCGTAGCGTCTCTCAAGCCACTCCTCAAAGAGGGGACTTACCGCTGCAATGGCAGCGAGCCCAGCCCTCGGTTGCGACAGTCGTTGCTGCCATTCCGCCATGAGATCGCGCCGGAGCTCATCCCGCCACGCACTTATCTGGCGCGGCAGCGGAGTTTCGCCCCGGCGACGTGCCTCCGCGCGCATGCTGTGCACGCGCGCGAGCACCTTCGCCTCCAGATCCCACGGCGGTAATCCGGCAAGGAGGTTCGCCGACTCCCCAGAGATCGTGCGGTATCCGCGGATCATTCGGATCGCCATGACCCTCTGTGCCATGAGCAGCGTCCGAGCGGGACGCCGCAACAGGTTAGGCGCCCAAACAGGGGCGCCGTAGAGGGCCATGGACCGCACGACCCCGGCGTATAACCTCCGGCAGGAGGCGTTTGGCCCCCCGAGGTTGGGGAGGATGCGTTTAAACGCAGCCCCCGTCCTCTCCAACTTTGGAGCCAAACGTCGGAAGTGTCTATGAAGTTCCACCGACTGTCGAGGACGAGTCCTAGGTACTTCATCGTCGTCTCGACGCCGATGGTAACTCCTCCCGCCGTTATTTGGGACCCACCCGGAGGTGGCGCGTTCCCGCGGCCATGAAAACACATGGCCTCGGACTTGTGGAGCGCCACCTCGAGTCCCAACTGCCGGATTCTCTCAACGACTGTCGCAACCGCTGTCGCCATTAAGTCGGCCGCCGCCTGGTGTGACCTCCCGTGCGCCAGCACCAGCGTATCGTCGGCGTAGCATATAGTGCTAACGCCGTTCGGGAGGTCGGTGCGCAGCACCCAGTCATAGCCGATGTTCCACAGGAGCGGCCCCAGAACCGAACCCTGTGGAACACCGCGTGACATCTCTCGCCGGTTCCACTCGCCCCGGTGACCGGGGTAGCTGACGGACCTGTCCGTCAGGTAAGCCTCGATTACACGACGGAGGTAGGTAGGCACCCGATGATATCGGAGTGCCTCCAAGATGCAGCTCCAGGGCAGGGAGTTGAAGGCGTTGGCGATGTCCAGAGACACCGCCACTACGACCTTACCCCTGGACACTGCAGTCCCCGTCGTGAGGTCTCTAACGCGCATGATGGCGTCCACCGTGGAGCGCCCTCTGCGGAAGCCGAACTGGCCGTCCGACAAGTCCGGCCCAATGTCCGTCAGGTGCGCGACGAGGCGGTTCGAAATGATTCTTTCGAAGACTTTCCCCACCTCGTCGAGCAACTATGGGCCGGTACGCGGACGGAGAGTCCGCAGGGCGCCCCGTCTTCCGCACGAGGACCAGTTTTCCCCTTTCCAGAGAAGCGGGAACTGGCCTCTCTCCAGACATGCGCTGTAGAGACCAATCAATCGAGGCCCGAGAGCCTCTGAGGCCAGGACCCATGCCTTGCCATGCAGGCCGTCGGGTCCCGGGGCGGTGTTCTTGGCGCCCATCCGGCGCACCGCCGCTCTCAATTCTGCCTCGGTCACCTCTGGGACGATGTCGTCGTCGTCGTCGCTGTAGCCCGCGTCGGGCACCGCAGGGGGCGGAGTCATATACGGAGGGGTGAACCCCCTCCACAGTCGAGGGAACAGGGTGCCAATCACCTCCTCCAAGACTTCTGCCGGAGACTCTGGTGAGCGGGGGAGCCCAGCGCGGAGCTTGTCGCGTACCATCCGGTACGGGCGTCCCCACGGATCTCTGTCCAGAGTCCCCAGCATCTCTCGGCGGGCCTCCTCCTTGGCCCGCAATATCTCCACCTTGAGGAGGGCCTTGCCGCCCTGTATCCCTCGTACAACTCCGCCTCTCTCGCCTCCGCATTAGGAGGACGGATGCGGCGCCTGCGGTGCCTAGTGTACTGGCGTCGCGCAGCAGTGCACGCCTTGCGTAGAGCTGCTAGCTCTTGCGACCACCAGTACACCTGGCGCTTTTGTTGCCTCGACCGGATCCGGGGCATCGCCACGTCACAGATCCTGGACATGGCGTCCTGGAGCCACTTGGCCTCATCGTCTATGTCGGCAGGCCTGACCGGTGGTATCACCCAGGCCTGCACGATGGCGGCTTCCAGGAGCAGCTCCCGGTCCAGCTGTTTCAGCGCCCAACGCGGGCCACATGGGGCCTGTCTGACCGGCGGGTCTGCGGACTCGGCGGAGACGTCGAACCGGATATACCGGTGGTCGGAGTACGTCTCCACCTCCTCCATGACGCGCCAGCCAACAATACGCGGTGACAGAGCAGGGCTGGCGAACGATATGTCCACCAACAAGCTGTTGTTGAGAGTTGGCCGACATTCATTACGGTGTAAGGAGTACTCCGCTTTCCAACAAGACGATAGAAAGAAGGGATGTAGAAGTCATAAACCGATGTTACGACGCGGGTGTTGCCGTCATAAAAGAGACCGACTTTGCCGCCAGCAGTCGCTTAAGAAAGCTCAATTTGAATTGAAACGGCCCGGATGCTTTAGTGGCCGAGTGAATTTTATTCAAAACTCTCGTCTAGAAGTAGGATCAGTGCGCTATCAAAACATCTGCTGCGACACATATTTTACTTATGTACAGGTTGTTACCGAACCGTCATATTTTGTAGTAGATACGGTAAATAGATGCACGGTATGGGTTATTGCTGTTATTTTTATGTACTGGTTTCATTAAGTATCTCATGTTAATCAAAGATACGATTTCAGAGCTACAATAATACCTGTTGAAATTACTATATAATCTGCTATCATTAAATTACTATCATCTATTCATTCATTCATGTATTTATTACTAAACATAGAACTGGGTACCGAGTTTGCCGGAGTCTTGTTAGCACGTCCATCGTTTAATTTCAACTGCAAGATTGATTTAATAAATTCATCATGAAATTATTCTGTTTCAGCTAAAGCATTGCAGTGATCCATCAACCTTATCAGGGGCGGTTCTTTAAACATTGTTTTTTATGCGATTTTAAACTTGTAAATTATTCCTTGTCTATTACCACTAATAGGGTAGTTGCCTAAATTTTATTTTAATGTCTGGTGTCTGGTAGATAGATTAATTTAAAACATTAGACACGTATTTTTTCTTTTCTCACAAAATTAAATACTTTCGACGATATATTATTAATCTGAAATATCGTGTGACGTCGCTATGTCCTACATTTTTTAGCACTTAGTGACGTAACGATCTCCCACTCCTAAATTTACCTCTATTTTATCTAAGAATTGTAAATTTATACGAGAAAATTAAAAAAAATACGTGTCTAATAGTTTTTAATTATCTAACTGACGGACTAATTAGATTTTTAATTTTCATTCCCTGGCAACTACTACCCTATTACAATTGTTACGAATACATTCTTACGATGCTTTAAAAGAATAAGAATAATAAGAAAGATATAAAATATCTTTCAAGTAGGTAGTCCTTTTTGGAAGTCGGTTAAGAAGTTATTTAATGAACGTTTTCGTAACCGTCGTGTAGTTGGGATTTTTGTGGGACACAATTTTATCGTTTCTACTACCTATGTTGTATGTGTTTACAAATGTAAATGTCCACATACACACATCAGATCAACAATTCGTGGATCAAACAAATAATTGGTCCGTTTGAGTATCGAAACTGCGACTTATCGTGCAGTACCTAGTCGCCCAATCACCACTAACTGTATCATTGCGCTAATCGTGTACCTAGTTAAACTAAGTAAAAAAATATTATAACTTAAATAGAATAAGTTTCTTACAGTCTGTACCACCCAGGGAACATACTCACATTATCTCAAGGCAGCGCTAATCAGACTTGGATTAAGTTGTAATTGCAGCAAAGCACTAACTTTAATTTAATGATAGTATTTACATAAAAGCTGAAGATAGGGAATGCGTATGTGTAGTTAAATTTAAATGTTCTTAGTTTTGATTTCGTTCTTAAGTTGGAGTTTAAGAGTTTTGGTTCGTCATAAAGTAATTAGTGTTTATTAATTCTTTTATAAAATACGTTTAAAAAAACCGACTTCAATCTCTTCTTTTTTGAAGTTAATTAATATACTAAAACTAACTGGTCGCCGCTAGCAACAAAATGTGTGCAGCTCTATAGAGAGTTACTTACTTGGTATCGGCATGGTTGGGCATCAATCTGTAGGGTATACCAGCGTTAGAGGTCTATTTTAATACTGTGCCGACTCTGGTACTTTTTTTTGATGACTGGGGGAAACCTTCAAAAGGCGCCTAGCTTTTTGAGGAGAAAGACTAGTCGACACCCCGGTGGACACCCTCAACACCTGTAAGGGGCACGGCAGTACTCTAGAAGAAACCTGCTCCGAAGCCCCCACGGTGCAAGGCCTATTACGGCACATCCCCAGAGGTCGCTCTAGGGTGACTCACTTGAGCCTCGCACATCGCACGGCGGCACGTGATCACTGTGCTACCGTCTTCCCTGAGACTACTGTATTCACCTAAAGTCCCCGCTCTATGCACCCGTGGCCCCAAAGTTCACGGCGACTCGGGTACCTGGTTTTTAGTGGTGGTTAGTTTAGTAGCTTACGGACACCACGGTGGCGCGACTGGTTGGTGAAATATAGGCCTAAATCTATCTCAAATGAAGGTAATGTAATGAATTCTACGCGAAATTTAAATTGATTTCTTTCACTTCGATATATTTTTGACATAAAAGAGATCAAACGATAATGTGGTATTAGAAACGAGTGTCATGTTCGACGTGATTGTTATTTTTGTAAAAAAAATACAAAGCCATTGTGTTACTATGATAAATAGATGTTATCAACTCACTGACATGTACATTAAAATTCCTTTAATATCACTCAAAAGAACTATTATAATTCCACTTAGGGTCCTTTTAATTCGCATTATTAATCTCTCATAACCATATTACAACTCCTACACGAAACAAAAATGTACCTTAAAACGTAGTACATAAGATCTGGTATTATTTTTTTCGCTTTTTAGGGTTGACTCGTGCGCAGGTAAGATTGAACCGACATTCCTTAGTTTTGTTCAGATGACGGTGCGCCTACGCACTTCCGGATGTAGTACAAATCTTAACAGTTGAGTCCATTAAGTTTAAATCTTATTGATCGTTAATATTTTTCAGAGAAGACGAAGACAGATATGGGTACTTAGTGGGTTCGAAATGTTTGAGAAAGCAATTAAATGTTAGTAATGAACAATTGAACCCTACGTAGAGTGTGTCGAGTAGTAAATAAAAATAAATAAAAATTTACAATGATTTAAGTAGGTAAATTATTATATTTTCGGCTTACTCACGTAATTATTTGGCGAAGAACTCGACTAGTTTCAAGCTATGCTAGAGGCTCATATTCATAAACAGCATTTCGCGACAGTCGCCGCGTCGCAGGTCGCGAAATGCTACTCATGAAACTAGTCGAGTTCCTCGTCAAATAATTACGTGAGTAAGCCGAAATTATAATAATTTATTTAGTATGTCTGACAAAAGCTATAATACAGATTTAGGTAGGTACTCAAATACCATTTCTTAAGAATAAGATCGAACCTGAATTGAAGCAAGGGGTTGCTGGCCACTCGACCAACAAAGAAATGCAAAATCTAGAAGTTTTTAAATGGGATTTAATTTAAGGTGCTATTGCAACCTACTTTTGTAGGTTAGTTAAAGAAAACTTCCAATATTAATAGCAATTGTTCACGACCGTTTACTTTGTCATTACTACCAGTAACTGCTTTCATAAAACTCATTCTTTGATTGTCTGTGCCTACAACAACATTTGACTAAGCTCGGTTTATTACATGTCGAGTACACGTTTACAATTCCATTTTGTTTAATTTTAATGAGTAGTCCGTTTAAGAATTAACAACTAATGGTTATCGATTAACGAGTTTCTTGCATCATTGTCTACCTAATAGCCAGTTAAGAGATATTTACCGGGCGCCGTAGGTAGGTAATTAATGTTTTTTTAACTGTCAACACGAGACAACTGTAATGGCGTGTATTATTCATCAACTACGATGATATATGACTTACGGCAGTGGTTTTTATTTTACTTTTAAAAGGCGACCTCGCCTCGTGTCCTGATCAGTTTATTTTTGATAAGGCTTCATTATAAATAGCATGGAATGACGCTACAAAATGAACGTAAAAAAATAAAAGGAATTTACGCTTACCGTAACGCAGACGTGTAATTAAATTTCTTCGCGGACGCTTCTAGTTTAATGACATGTTTTCCATGATATTTCTTAGTAAATTTCATCTGGAACATAATGATACTTTCCCAAGAGTCTGTTTACTATTATCTTTATTAAAACAAGAGATATAACGTTTGTATTACACAACATAGTAATATTACAATGCGAGCGCCATAAATAGTTTAGATTATGAGTACCGCCCTTATTTATTGTTACGATTTGCGGTCGCTGCCAAATGTTAACAATTGAAATTAAGATCAAATTACATTTTGTTACCACAAATGGAGTTTACTTCTGCGGTAAAACGATGCTGCAATAACAATAACCAATGGAATGTTTCAACACCTAACTACGAATAACAATAAATTCCAAATACGGAGCTCATAAGAAATAAAAAATCAAGTGTTTTCTCATGTTCGGGATAAAATTGGAAACTTTACGGCTCTGTAAGTTTTTCCCTTTTATTGTTTCATTTGAATATATTAAATACGTGCTCAAATCATAACACGATTCCTTAAGAGTCGGAACGCAAATGTATTACTTGTTTGGTGGCTGATTGTTCAGAAGGTTTGGCGTTTTCGAATAAATATTATTTTTATCGGCGGCCCTTCCGTTAAAGACACAATAATATAAATAAAGCACCCGGGTCCGTTCCGGTCGTGGGTGTAATATCTTGCGGTTCGGAGTTACATAATGATGGTTGCGGTCTGTGAGTCCTCGCCCTTACATCGCGACACCCACTTTGATTTACTCACAACAATGATGCGTAGGCACTGATATATTGTTATACGCTCAGATGAGGTAACACAGCTGTTTACTAATTGTTTTTATTCCTTATTGTTACAGGTATGGTAGTGTCTCGCCTGACAAGGTCGGGTGCTACGTTATTTTTGAAATAAACCGGTTGAAGCCGCAGGTAACGTGTTAGTATATTTTAAGACCAAAACTCGCTAATTGCTGAACATAAAAGCCTTTTAATTTCACTTCTCAGGGCGACATTTCGGAGCCCAGTCAACATGTCAGATAAGAAACTTACAACTTACTTTGTATTTTAAAATTATTAAGCCCCTTACTGTTGAAATGATTTAAGACTTTTATGAGGGTTATTAAGAAGATAGCGATTTAATGCGTCTTAAGAGATTCTTATTCATGAATTTATATACACTTGAGCCTAACATTACGCCTTTTATCTCCGAAGGGGTTGGCAGAGGTGCACTGCATGCCACTGTACAAAGTATAACCCACTTTTCACTATTTTAAATTATGAGGCCCATGTAATAGGGGGTGAGTCTACTGCCGTACACCGGGCACAATTCAAAACTCCGTGATACTACTGAGAAATTAAAAAAGAAACAGTAATACTTTGCCCAACCTAGGAATCGAACTCGATACCCCTTAATATGAAAGTGTATTACTGAACTAATATAAAATGTAGTGTAAGCACTGGTAAGCACTTTAGTAAAAAACATGCCAAATTAGAACCGGAATTTAAAACCCGAAAGTTTCGTTCGAATTATAGCGAAATTTTCACACTTTTCTGCAGTAATTAATCCGCCTGAAAGTCAATTAGTCTGTTCCTGTCTGTTTGTTCTGACCGCCATTCATTAGGCATTGGAAACCATGCCTAAGCTTCATTAATTCCGGTAAATATTCGCACGAATTTGCATTTTCTTGTTCAACTACAAATTAACAACTACAAATGAATGTCGCTACAGCCCAAGTAAACATTTTGTTTTGTCATTTACTTCAATT
The DNA here is from genome assembly GCA_902850265.1 of Spodoptera littoralis. NCBI lineage: Eukaryota > Metazoa > Arthropoda > Insecta > Lepidoptera > Noctuidae > Spodoptera > Spodoptera littoralis. The sequence goes on from LR824533.2 coordinate 10,136,708, forward strand.
TATGAGGATAACAAAAACAAGAGGGATAAAAAGAAGATTCTTTTAATATCAACCTTCTTTGGCACTCTCAGTACTAAGATATTTATTTATGAATCATTTTTCCAGGTTTCTAAGAATTTTAGTCGTAATTTGACACGTAAAGCTTTCCTTAAAATGGCGACATAAATTATGTTATTAAGTTATCCTGTTACAGCCACTGGTTTGAGCTATTTTTCCGTTTTGAATGTACATTTAAGATGGCTACTTACAATTCTATGAAGTAGAATAGTAATTATTGTAGTCCTTTGTGTGCGCAGTGAAGTAAACGTAGCTTTGGAGTTGAGAAGTTAGTACGCTAGCTGGTTTAGTCCGAGCCGAGTCTTCGCTCTACAAATATCATAAGTTAGTGGTCTGCCCGGGGCTTTCGCCAACTTGTGTTTACACACGCAGACACAGCTGTTGATGGCGCCGTCTGCTTGACCCTACTTCCCGTTAGCTTAGATATGACAGGTTTTAGATAAATTAAAATGTCTATAGAAGCGTTACAGCTGATACTGGTTTGCATATTTAATGCTAGCAAGCACAATGCTAGTACACTTGTAGTATTTACGCTGTCCACTTCAACGGAATTATTATGTCGAGTACGTGTTAGTTACGCATAGCGGCGCCAGTACATTAATGTGAATAGTAAATTCACATTTGTTTGGTAACGTTTTCAAGCAAATTGCATTTTTATGGACTGAATATTTAGAAATAGAATCGCATATTTATTGTACACCATATAAAAAACAAAGGACAAAAATTTGAAATTAGTAATATAAAGGCGGTTTTATCACTGTAAAGCGATTTCTTATAGACAACCTTGTGATGGATAGACAGTAAAGAAGAACAAAGTTTAGGTTGATCTGTTGGTATTTTAGAAATCTACATAGTAACTGCTTATAGCTTAATAAGTATATTACCTAGATATTAACTAGGTAGGTATATAATAAGAAAATAATTATATACTTAGTAAATTACAATACATGAGTTTAACCTTGACCAATAACTTCTCACCGAGGTTTAAAGTCACCCTCACAGTCTGTGTATTTATGTGTTTGTTTGTGCTCCTCTTATTTACTGAGGAGACGTCCTGGAACTATTTCACCTTGACACGTATGCTGGTACACATATTTGGACTATATTAGTATATTTTCAGTTATTTCGAAAATTATATTTTTACGTATCTACTGCCGCGCGGTTTCATCCTCGCATGATGTTTTATAGCCTATGGACTTCCTTGATAAATGCACTATCTAATACAAAAATAACTTTTTCAATCGAATCAGTAGTTTCGAAGATTTGAGCGTTCCAACAAACAAACACTTCAGCTTTATATACTAGTAATACGATTAGGACATAATGCTTTGTAGGGGTTGGTGCATAACTAATATAATAAATGTATGTATATAGCTCCCTATTTTCATCAGCTATGTATTAGAGGGTGAGCCTATTCCGAATTACCAGGCATAATTCCTGATTCAAGGCAAGGTTATCGGAAGCCTAATCACCCCCATAGCTACAATTAGGGCCTGATCTTTCCAATCTCTGAATCCCCAATAATCCTCAAAATTTCCAAGGGGCTGGTAACGCACTTGTAACGTTTTGGGTATCCATGGGCGGCGCTACCCGATCTGGTGATCCAGGTGAGTCGGGCAGACCCCGGCTTATTCCATAAAAAAAAACAACATCCAATCCGTACTAACAAATAAACTCCAAAACATTTCATTACATTGTGTAATGGTGCTTAATAATCTTAATATGAAATAGACGTAAGCTACTCTATAAGTGTATATGTAAATACTCATGAATAGATATTGACTTAAAGTCGATAATCACATGTATTTAGGTGGCGTGGCTGTGTGACTCGTCGCTTGTTGTCAATCTAACGCAACACGTGTGAACAGACCATCCGTCTATGGATGTAACAGGGTATCTCTAAATTCAATTATTACTTGCAGTAAGTATGTGAGCAAGTTCTAATGTGTACTAAGTAAATGGTATATAACACCAGTATAAACTGACTGTTGAACGTGTGGGAAGATCATATAAAGTGAGGTCATAATAAATTGGTTTTGTATAGTTCGATGTGAAGTTGTGTGCACATTCCTAGCATAGGTGATGTTTACATGACACCGAACTCGCATACTAAATTTTGAACGATAAGAATTTTCCATCCAGTCGTCGACTTCAATGTGTTATCTTTTAAAACACTTATTAAAATTGATCGATAGTGTTGTTGCGCATAAATTAATTTACGCTGTTGAGTTGTGTTTATATTTGTGAAATGTTTAAATTCTTATTCTAAGTACGATTGTGACGTAAGCATAATATGTCGAAACTACGTTGATATGAGCGCTGTAGCACCATGAAACAAATTAATACTTCTTCTTTTTAAATTCTTCGTTGATATTATTAGGACTACAAGATTACACCTAAAATCCCTACCTTCCATTTGATAACAACACAAGTGGGTAACAAATAGGTTGCTCGATGACTCCACGTAATATTATGGGGTAACTAGGAGATTTGCGCAGCGAGGTAATGTCACGTATTAATTTTATGGCGCATAATACCATAGGATGTTCTCGTTGTCGTTGTCAAGTCCTATGGTGTAGACATGGCTACATATCGACCTATACATAACCAATTTACCATAGTCCCGCTTTGTATGGTCCTTCTGCTTATTAATCGGTCAGTTTATACTGGTAGTGCATAGTTTGAATTGAAGCGACGTTTACATGCAATAGGCCGGGACGTGCCTTGATCGCGAGTGGCGATACCACCTCACCTCGTCACTACGTGCACCACAACATTTCACGTTTTCACTTAAAAATAATAAAATAAACACTTTCTTCTCTTCGTAGCAAACTTAGTTCGAAGTTGGAAATCTCTGCTTTATTTTTATCGCCTTTTAAGTCTTTCAAAGAGATTCAAAAAGTCAAAAGTAGAAAATAGTTTTAAGCTTTCTTAAATTAGTGTTTATTTCGTTATTTGTTTAAGAATTATTTTTAACTTCATTCTGTAAATTGGATTAAGTACTTAGGTGTATTTATTGTTTTAGTTTAAACATCTAGTTAAATGATTTTTTGACATTAAGTACTCCTTGGAGTTAAGACTATAACAGTAATTTTTGTAGTTTGTTCTTGTAATATTTAAATAGAACAAAGATTTACAACATGTTTCAAAACAACGTCAGCCGTAAAAGTATACCATAATTTTATTAGAACGAATAAAAATTATCACACTACATAATTTATGGAGCTATCAATCTGACGTATGTATTGTAAAGGCTTGTTCACGACGCTTCGTACAATTTACGCACTACGAAGAATGCTCAGTATGTTTCAGCAATTTAACTGAGTTAACGCAATTTTACTTGATAATTTATTACAAACAGCATTAATAACTCAAGTAAACTGCCGATTCGATCGGCAGTATCAGTCGGTATCGTTAAACTTACTGCGCATGAAGGCTCAGAGTTCGTTAACTTTACATTCGCCGGTGACATAAAACATTGCATTCTCTTCGCGTCGTGTTCGTACTTAACCGATTGTCTTGTACGTACAAGACAAGAAATAATTAAGAATCTGTCATTAGCTACAAGACTTGCGAAATAATTCGTGCAGTTTATTGGTGGGAACCTGTAGACCCTGGCGCCGGGATCAGTTGTTTTCAAGTCAATACTGAATAGAAGAAGCTTAACGTCCACTCACAAGATAGTATATAGTGCAGGGTAAAATTAAATAAGTTATTTATTTGTTTATTTCAGTTTGCCATTGACTTTGGAAATTGTCTTAGAATGAATGGTAAATCTTAGCATGCTATTTACTTAGACACCACTAAGTATCTTTGGTTACAACTGTAAAACTAATTACAGGAAACTGCGCATTGTCCCTCAAGGCTAGCGCTCGAATACGACGCACTAAGTTGTGATTTATTAATTCTAGTTGCTGTTGCGAACCTAATGTTATGATCGCTATTTGGCTAAGTTGTACCATTTTAAAATTATAACAAAGTATTCATACAATGTTAAAGTAATTGTGTTGTGTTTCAAGTCTAAGAAATTCTTCGCATAAGAATATAGCTTTTAGAATATCTAATTGGCTTGAGGCATTCGACAAACGATCGCTTAGGAATGATATCACCTGTTCGTGGGTGTTCGCAATGTGGCTGCCTCATTTCGAGCTTTAAGTTAAGCGTGTTAAGAATTGCAGTTTGCTGGTAAATAATTATTAATTTTATAGTTTTAAGGCGTCGCACGTCGTTGCAATGCACAGTTAATCAGCGGCCGTCCACGGTCCGGCCGCGGCCGGCTCGCCCACGCGGCCCGCGAGTGGCGCCAGCCGCCAGACGAGGGCCCCACATCACTGCACCACTCACATTTAGCCAGTTATTAAGTATTATTCATATTGTGAACTTAAAAGGTATGCAATCAATAAGACATAACAGCGCACGCGATCATGTATTGGCCCTTTCTTTTAACAAAGTATCTTAATTTATTTAATCGATATTCAATACAAACATCAGTGTCGTTACTCATCTACAATCAAGTGAAAGCACACTAAAACGTTATCGATTAGTCGCTGACACAACACACAAGTGTATCTCTCTAATTACTTATAAAGCCTATAAAGGAGTTGGCAAGAACATTCCATTAGAGATAGTGACACAGCTGGATGTGCCGTGTGCGGCATCGATACGATAACAAAACAAATTATTAATGATCGTCAGATATCAATCAGATCGTAATTGTTGTAAGAATGTAACTTATTGATTTTTGTACTACGGTAAACTGTTGACCCATTTATAAATAGATCGATTGTAAACTTGGATTAATGTTTTGGAGCGAGACAGTTTTTGGTAGTTACAGCCGTACTTTATGTGGGTGATGTATGATTCAATTTTGGTACAAAATAGAGCCAACAAAACAAAAATAACAACTTTGACCAAATAGTCATTTTATGTGGAGTTTTATCAACAAATTAACAATTTCTTGCAATCTATGCTAATGAGTTTCCAATATTGGAAGTTTTAATGAAAACGGTTTACGTTCGCACTCATAAACAGTTGATGTAAAATAATTAATTGGTATTTGATTCAACTAGATCTTGCTGGAATGTGGGTTTGGCCCTACATATTTTATGTCACATCACGGATATTGAAATAACTTTATCATGAATAATGAGCGAACGTAATTGGTAATATTGCTTTATTATCTGGCAGCTGAATAAGTTCTTTGTGTTATAATTTCCAAGAAAATTCATACAGATTGTATTTTCCCATAATTATTGTATTGAGTACGAATATGTTTTGTTCACTTGACGGTTTTGATGGATTCATTTTCGTCGAAGTTAATACGTAGGTAGGATTACATATGTTGACATAACCCTATTATTAATAATACATGCCATGTCATTACTTTTTACTGCCTCGTAGGCCAAGTGGTCGCAAGTGCGAATGCTGAACTCTTGGGTTCAATTCTCGGAGCAGGCAAAATATTACTCGGTTTAAAATAGTCTCAGTAGTAGCATGGAGTTTGGAATTGTGCCCGGTATAAAGGAACAGGCTCACCCCCTAATACATGGGATTCATAATATGAATGATGGTGTTACATTTTACAGTGGCATTATGTGCTGTAATGTGCAGCCCTGTCTACCTCTTTGGGGATAATAGGTGTGATGTTATGATAATTTCATTACTGTTTTTCGTATTATTTGTAGGCGCAGTAAAATGTTCCATTAATTAAAAAAATATAATTATGTATTGTGTAATTATGCAAGTTACCTCTTTTATGTGTCCAGAGATGCACATTATAATAACATATCCATTTGCCACCACTAAGCCTTTATATTAACCAAAACTGATCTTAACAATACACGACTTTATTTGCTTCTTTGAATAACATAAAAACGTAAAAATGAGATAAAAAATCTACACAAAAAATACAGAAATGGACGGTCGAATTTTATCTAACATGAAATTAAATTTCTTTCGATTCGAAACAGAAATCTTAATCAAAGGAGACAGAGACGTATACACAAAAGACATACTGTTTGTATTCATGCAATCTGGATGAGAGCCGTTATAAATTGCAAAAAGGCGAACCCCGCTTTTGAGAAAGCGATTTCTCGAAATGCTTTACAATACAATACGTTCCCGAAGCATTGTGTTGAGATCTGCGCGTCTCCTCGCTTACATAGGATTTATATATTGTATCCTACTAGCCCCTTTAATATCCCACGTTTATAAGTGTTTTCGAAAACACGTATTACTGACACGTGTTTACTGTTTCTACCTATTTTCATTTTATTTGAGGTATGCAGCTCTAAAGTTGTATGCAATATCGTCTTTACCATAAGGGTATTCAGGGCCTCAGCATCAGGGAGCTCGAAGGCCCGACAATTGCTACAACGAACACACATCCGCTACTAGTTACACGACAACCGGCATGCGCGTTCCGATTTCAGCACGGAGCAAATCTTTGTGTGCTCCATAAATTATTGTTTCGGGTCTGGATACGAAAAAAACAAAAAATACTCCCAAAATGTTTCAAAATATTGTGTGCCCAAAAGCCCCAGCGTAGTCAAAGACGGTCCTGGCTGTGTGCACCAAAGGTGTGCTTTATTTTACTGAGGGGGAAAATCATCGAATGATTTCTCCCGCCCGGGTGAGGCGAGAGTGAGTGTCAGACTCTTACTGACTAAAAACCACCCCGTTCCTACTCCTGCACTTCGAGCCGGGTTTTGGTCGGGCGGCTAGTCGCCCGTGCTCGCTGTCCGCGGGTCCGTGCTTACGGTGGCCGAAGATCGTCTCGCGATCCCTGACGCCCGGAGTGTCTCTTGCGACAGCTGGGGAGTGAGGAGGTTCGTTCCCTTACGCGCCCCGCCTCCTACTTAGCTAGCATGACTGCTTTGCAGAAGTAGGAGACGGCATCCCAGTCCTCTTCGCTCCGTACCATGGTCTGAATCAGAGCCAGACGCGAGAGGTCGCCGTCGGGGATCACATTTCTGAGGACACGCCGGTGCTCAGTCCACGCAGGACACACCGCCACTGTATGTTCCACCGTGTCCTCCGGGTGGCCCTCGCACCAAATTTGTGCTTAGACCTCTATAAAGCGGTGTGGTAAAGAAAGAGAAGAATACTTTGCTTCTTCTTCTTTAGATCCAATTAGAGGACTACAAATACATTTGACAAAAATCGGGCAGTAGCGCTCTCTGATAAAGCTGAACAATTTAAAGTGCGATAACCACGTTTGCGAAGCGTGGAAATTATAGCAAAACCTTATGTAGGAGGTCCATAGTCTGTCAGTAGATTGCTACAGACTTAAGATAAAAGGTATGCAAAGAAAACAGAAAATACATTAACTAAGTGTGACGATGTGAATAAAGCATAGAAGCCCTGTAAACTTAACTTGTTTCTAGAATTTAATTAATTAATTTAATTTACGAGTAACTAATTAGTTCTAGTTTTATTTACAGAAGATAAAGCTAGAAAGTTTATTTGAAAAGTTTAACAAATGTTGGATAGTCATATATGGATATTACTCGAATGAAAATGTTGTGAACTTAGACTCTTTATAAAATGAAATCTTATAAGTAATTTTAGTTATTAAAAGCTGTAAAGATTTTGTAATATTTAATATAGATACTGTATTCGTTTTTACTCCAAATAGTCATATAACTATTAAAAGCAGTCGGAAAAATATTTACTCTAATTGTTTTCAGGTAATTTTTTTAATTCATTTGAGGTACTTGAATATCCAAACCAATTTATAAGCAGGAAAAGTATTTTAATCTGCCCCTCACCCATTTGATTGACACAACCCCGATAACAAAACAAAACAGTTGAGCCAAAACATGACCAACTTAATTTATATAGCAAAATTTGATTAACATCAAAATGTAGGCGTCCTTATCTTGACTGGCAACTCGGTTGATTGCAGACCCGACGAGTAATGACTTAATACAATGCTCTTACGTAAATTGTACATCATTATACGGCAACATGTCCAACCCCGTCATTAGGGCGTCATCAACTTGAATGTTAATCCACAAAAGTTCGTTCATTGTTTGAACATTTTCATAATCGGCTATTGGCAACCCTACGATATGCTTATTAAGTTACATTAAAATTATACTTTTACGTTACTCGATTTCTTGTTCGCGATACTGTTTTTATTAAAACACAATTGAAGGCTTTTTGTTTTGTATAATGTTGAGGTTTTGTTCTCCTTTGTGTTTAAGGTTTATAAATAAAATTGACAATGAACCGACGCTAAAATTCTCTGTTATGAAATCTCACACACCGTAATTTTCCATTAAAATTCCTAGAAACCTTTAATTAAATTAAAGATAACACAAGTATTTGTTACTTCGTCGTTATTAGTCAAAGTCCTTCAACTTTTGTAATTTAGTAAGTGATGCCATAAACGTTCCAGTTAACTAACATATACGTGCTAAATAATACCATAAGTGCGGTCTCGTAAAATACTTGTGTATAAAAACATTACTCCCGGGCAGGACGGGAGTTTCGCATTTCCACCTAACAGTTTTATGCAAAACGTAACCATAAGTTAAAGGGAAGATGAAAATAATTATAGCCGAAGTAAATACAACCCTAGTTTTGTGGCCCCCTTATGGCTAATATAATATGTATATGCAAATTTTGTAATTTAATTTTATTCATAGCTATAATCCAATGTTATTATACTTTACTTATCCACTTTGTAAATTAAACCCTTATGAATTATTTATCAGGTACAATTGAAAAGATAGCACACAAGTCTGACGATCTTCTCAGAGTCGCCATTACGCCAACGCTTCTATACGACTGTTAACTTTATCAAATCCGTAATTAATATGAACCTAAGTTGTGTTTGAACATCTCTAACTTAATTAAGACAGTCAGTTTACCTTATCCAAGTATTGCAGCGTCAAAATGTTCTAAGTTTCGGCAAGTTATCTCTAAAGTTCCGCAATCTACCTCGTAGGTCGGACCAATCTCTCTGCAAATGGCTCTCTAAGTAGCCTAAAGCAGTGTCGGCTCCCTTCAACTCTCAAACGTTGTTATGAAAATCCCTCCTGCATAATGAGGACTAACGGGTTACACTTGACGAACGCCGCAACCTCGCAAACTTGACCACTGGGGCTACCCCCGTTGGGGGTGGTGGTTCAACCGAAAACAATTTTGTTTATTTATCAATGCTCCTGTTATCCATTTTAATACGACGACGACCGGAATGAAACATTACAGACAAATGTTATACAAACAGAAACTTTAAATGCAATCTTTGCGGGAGTGAAAGATTAATGGTAGATACGTTTAAATGGTCGGGGGTGACAGTGCCAAAAATCGTTGTCGCACCGTATGTAACGGTAACAAAAACGTTTCTGAAGAGAATCTCCTTCATTAACAGTGGAAATTAGTGAGCGTTAGTTTGAGGCGCACTCGCAAGAGGGTAGCCACATGCAAGTCATTATGCGGACGATCATTGAATTAATTACGTAGATGTTACGAGAGCGGAAGCGGTATGGAGTTGCGTCGCGTCGCGTCGTTCGCCGCACCGCGTACTCCCGCCCTTACAAAACTCGCGCTACGCCACTGATAAATTAACTTTAACGTATTGTTTTCGTTAAAACACATTTCTTCGTATTTAAACTTTTATCAAGCAAGTCATATTCATAGACAAACTATGTAAATTTTGTAGCAGTCTCCTCAAAAACACAGATAAAAGTTTTATAGGTCGTTATAGAGTCACAAACTATGGATATAAATGTTGTTGTAACAAAATATATTTTCAATTTCATTTGGTCATAAATGTCATTTGGGACTATAAAGTATATTATAGGAACTTGAAAATATAGCTGCAATTCTCTTAATAGGTGACAGAAACCATGCTGTGCAAAAATATACGCGAACACTTACATACAATACTTAGGTATTTCTTATAAGACTGATATTTTTATTACATTTAAACCGATGGTAATAAAAAACGCAAACATGTAAGTACAATAGCGAGCAAAAATCTGTACTCCATAAAGTCCATGTACATACAATATGAACATACAAAATGCAGCAACAATCCTCATTGTGAGGTATATATTAGGTCGTTGTTGTATTTTATAAAATGTATAATAACTATTAGGTATATAACATTGAGAAACCAAAATTATTTTACTCAGTTTAGTAAATAATATAAAGAATACTATAAAAAACAAATATTTTCTTACATTTCTGCAAGCGAGTGTACGCACATGTTTTATTGCAGGTTTTACTTATCAGATCAATGCGACTCTGCTATTGTCGCTCGTTCGTGCAGAAAAAATAGAACATAAATACAGGGATCGCTTTAAAACGAAATTGCGAATTGATTGTCGTGATTCGCAGTGGAGTTTGCATGTAACCCTAGATAAGGGTTGCAACATTCCCCGATGAAACACGGGCTGGCCGTGGGCGGCGCGCTGGACGGTTACGTAACAGGTCACTCACTCGCGGGACATGACGCTTCGTGTTCTTAAACCTGATACGAATGTCAAAGTAGACATCAACTTAATAAAATATGTATTCACATGTTGATAAACCAATTTAGTTACCGCTGAGGAGCTTAGTATCGGTTGCTTACATAATGAGTCCGTAGACTTGGCGGGCGGCGTGCAGTAGGCGGGCTGGCGGACTGAAGCGACTTGGCGAATCGAATTAGGTCGGGTGCGCGATGGTATCTTGCCCACTGCAACGCCCGCTCGTCCGCCCTCCGATAACAGAATGTCTGAATAGCAGATAAAGCGCGTTCATTTACTTATTGCTCTCTAGTTGATGACGTCTCGGTTAATAGTCTAGGGAAATGTTTTTCCGTGACCGTGTCTTATCTAGGCGAGCCGGTCGTTCTTCTTATTTAAATAAACCACCTTAATGACGTGTTTTTACGACGCCTCGTTGTTTTAGAGCTAAATAATCTTGTGTACGTCGTAAAACGTAGGTATTCCTTGGCCGGGTTTTCAAGGAATGATTTCAATAGTTGTTATTTTTCAATTCACACAATAAAATATAAAACACGTCTGTGAGTGGATGATTGCTGTTACGATAATGTCGAGTTCGGTGCGCGGCAGCTGGAAGAAATGATGTTTTATTGGAGTGCTTCCGAAGCTCTTCCGCTGATATAAAACATTGTTCCATTCGTGCAATAGTGGACAAGTGTTATATCACATCGGATTATGTGGCTTTACAACTCCATATTGTGTTGCAATTCTTTGTGATTGTACTTGTATTTGGACGGGCTTTGTGTTCACAAGAGATGCCACTTTCGTAATGCTTTCAGTATTCGCCATTCGTTCGTTTGTGTTTACCCTCTATGTCGAAATGAAGTTTTCAATGTCGGTCTACTGTACAGTTATTTCGTTTGTAATCAATGTAATTGAAATGCTGGTTAATTTGGATGTTAGTAATTTCGCTAAATCAAATAAATATTGTTGTGCAATTTTAGGCAGCTTTATCTATTTATTCATTTGGAAAACGTCGATTTATGTATACATTTAGACAATCAACGAATGTATGAAGTAGTGCATTTTTATTCTATAAAATATTATAATATCGTTTTTTCTGGAATATGAATCTAAGTCAATTCCTGCCAGTTTATATACACATTTTAAAGCTTCACTGATTTATTTCTTGGTATTGGGTCACGTCGAAGGTGCACGTTCCTTGAAATAACTAAGAAAATACCAACTTGTATGGAACGCGGTGAGGTGCTAGCGAACAGCTCGATACTTAGCCGTGAGGTCTTAAATGTAAACTAGGATTTGTTTGTTCCAAATACAGGAATTTAATTAGCACGATATATCTGTAGCACCTTTCTAAGTTTGCTCATTTGGAGCTCTTGACTTGCTTACTGGTATAATGTACTTGAAATATTTTAATGTACCTAATATTCGAAAATTCTGTTTCTTGTGCTTAACTAGGCTAGTTGATTATTTGTATGATGATATAATAAAGAAATTCATAAAAATCACCTTATCCATTTCCATCAAAATTGATTGATTGATTCCTTTTTCTGTTTGCTGTTACTTTATTCTCCGTAGCTTATTTTTTGCAGATTTTCTATTTAAACCCTAAGGTTGACTTATAGAGAATGCCATATGGCATTAAGTTCGCCTTACGTGCCATAATCAAATTGTGTACATAAAAAGCTAAATAAATAAATAAATTACAATCCAAAAAATCTTTTGGTTATCAAAATCGACTCAACAAATAAGTTATAATGAGGTTACAAACTTATTTTCGCATCATATTAGTAGATATTGTTAAATATCGAACACTTCCGAGCCAATCGTGTAATAAGATTTTAGCAACTAGGTCAAACTGCTGGCTTTCGGTTGGAGAACTAACACCTATACATTGAGTTCACTCGGGCCAGTAAACCATCGTGCAAAAATAAAACTGTTCCCCACCTTATAAAAGCAAATTCTCAACCTCTTTACAAAAAATATAAAGATAAAACTAGCCCAATTTATTGTGCCTAATTTTCGCAAGCGTGGACTTAATGTTACGAAGACAAGTGCCCATGAAACCTAAAAGCAAAGGTAGGTAAATGACAAAACGGCCATAAAACTTCCCCCATCTAGTCGAGCGAAGTTTTCATAACTAGGGGGTAGGGGGGGCTGTGCTGTTCCGTGTCTCCATGAATTAGTTGTGACCTCATTAACCCACATGAGCCCGCTCCCACTTAGATCACTATGGCATTAACAATTAAATGAGCACCGACGATGCGCCCGCTGTGAGACACTACCGGGCCGGGCGTGCAGGCGAAGGGTTGAGCAGGGTAATTGCATCAGTCAGTAGGGTAGAAAGTTAGTTTGTTAAATTTCTCAGGTCATCGTGTTATGACATTAAAGTTATACTGCGACTGAGATTGGACCACTACCTTTATGAGTTTGTGTTATATGAAAAGACATAAGGTTCTCTAGTATTATGGAAGATGTTAAGACTAAATATATTTTGTCTATTTACATAATTAAATAATACATATGGTTTAATTAAGTCTATTTTTTCAAACGCCAGATAAATTTTATCGGAGAAATAATTTTGAATATTTGACAATTTTGCTACACTAAAAACTTTATTCTACAGTCAAGAATTTGATTGAAAAATCGGACCTTAATAGAAAAATTATCGAATGTCTTCTTTTAGAAAACCTAGTCACATTGACATTGGTAACGAAAACAAGTTTCAAATTTTTGCAAATCGATTGTAAAACAGTAGAACTTGTACGGGTCTCTATAAAACACGGATTCGGCAATAAGGCTTTAACCAAGTAAAGCAATGGTTGTAGCAATAAAATAGCGAAGGGAATGCCTTCGTTTGGGCGGTGCCAGTGGCGTGTGACCGTAGGCGTAGAACCGGCCACCTCTACCTAATGTGTCGCCAGTCTTTCAGCTCAGACAGTAAAGTGCACATGTTACGAGTACTTACGACCCGACCGCCACAACCCACTTCAAACATCCTTCACCAAATTCCAACATTGGAATTCCATCGACCTTATTGGAAGTTAGTTTCACTGACGACCAATATCATACTAAATTCCTGTACCACTTGGCAATAAAACCCGCGCCCGTCATAACATGTCAACGATTTTCATAAATTCACAATGTGAACAAGGTTCTTGGGAACTTTAGTATCATACCGCGCATTCTGAACCTGTTGCTAATTAAGCCGTTATAAATACCGACCTTTGCATTCAGATGGCGCTCACTTAATAAATTCGAGCGATCGAGTATGATGCACAAATAAAGAACATGGATTGTAATGCCTTTGAGGTATATAATTTCAATGGTATCGAATGCTACACTTAAAATGAATAATGATTATAATATATACGGTGTGGTTGTAAAATTGTGCGTGGGCTGAGATATTTACCTTCAGTTATTATGTCCGTGCGACGAATTGCTTCTTTTCTAATTCCATAGCGTCTCAATAATAACGACTATCATTGGAGTGACTTGTAAATATCATGAACTTTGGTGTTATTATTATTGCTTGTGTATATTATAGCGGTCGGAAGTCGTTCCGGCACGCAACTAGATAATTTAGTTCAAGGATCTACTGGTAGATAAACGAATTACAACTTACTATCCATTAGCAGTAGAATTGGAATAGATTATCAGAGAAAAACATTAGGAATTGTATCCAAATACAGAACGAAATTTCGGAAACGTTCAAAATAATAGTGCTGAGCAAATATCTTTCGCGATTCCGGAGTGTTTTGTGGTTCAAACCTGATCTAATTACCACAGGGCTGTGTCCCGTAGTAATATCATCCAGTGTACAGTGAACTACCTAGCGTTACGATGTTGGTTGTTGAATACGTATGTGTTTTGAAAGTACTTTTTACCCAAAAGAGGCTGAGTTATATCCCGCAGTTGCCTGTAAAAGTTTACATTTAGTTTAGTTATTTGGCAATATTCTTCAAGCACAGTTACATAGTCCGCAGTAATAAATTCAAAACAGAAACAATATCGTAAAACAATTTCAGAAACATATAGCAAGAAAAATTGTCGGCCACCTCGAACCGTCAATAAATAAAAACAGTTTTTAATAAAAGTGCTGCGTCCAACTAGCGCGTGGCGGGGCGACGCGATCCGGCACCATATTGCATCCGAACAGTATAAATTCGCTAATATGCCTGAACTCGTACGATAAAGCCTAAAATCGCAGAAGTTATTTTACTGCTGGAATAATTCTTCGGATTTTTGACAGCGCAATCGAAGTTTGCCGCTAGGCCCTGCCGCCGGCTTTAATTAAGAGCTGGTACAAACTCCAATTGCTACGTATCGGAGCTCCACTGCGCCACGGACGAATTGTCGGATACTTTATGCTATTACACGCAAACTTCATTGATACTTTAATTGTTCCAGACTAATTTAAATCTCTTGTTTATATACCTACGTTTTGTTAACAAATAAGAGGATGATAATATTACAAATGTATAACGACACTCGGATAAAATTATCATAAAAATAAGATTAGGTTGCCACCTACTGTCCGACTGTCACTTTTATATCGCTGATAGATTTGTTTCAAGCATTGAAAGTCTTCTGTTATCTTTAAAAAATAAATAATTAATTTGCCAGAATTTCCTTCACAGTTCATCAATTCAAATATAATGGATATATTTTAACCTACTCTGATTAATCCCAATATATTTGAATTTACCTGTATCTAGCTTTACTTAAATCTAGAATTGGCCAACAGTTAACCTAGAATAGTAGATATCGTTCTCAATTGTTTGCTATTGAACGTGAAAAGGCAAACACCTTGAGATGCCACCAGTCCACACCTCTAGTGTAGCGGCCGATTGGTCTCGGCAACGTACGTGTATTTGGACAATATTTAGAACTATAAATAAATACATTTTACATTTGTATTTGTATAGATAAAGTATATTTTGAAAAATAACCATGATATGAGAAGCGATTATTAGGCGTTTGGAAATATAAAAAAAAACGTAAAGGTAAATGTAACAATTTCATCACATCTAAATTTACTCTTTTTTTCGTGTACACGTATATTTGCAAATCACGACATCACGAAAAGCGTAGCCCTATAACGTATTAGCAACGAAGCAAGAAATTGCTTATTAACATCTTGCCATTCCTGCCAAGTAAGTAGCGTTTACAATAATTCTACGAATTCGGCAATCGTGCACAATCAGCTTGAAGGAAGGAATTTTTTTCATCGGTCGTTCAAAGCGTGTCCCGGCCGAATCTAACGAGCTCATTGGAAATTCAAATTGAGCTGGACCGCCGCACGCCGTAATCAATAATATTACATGTACGTGCTTCCTGAAGTCACCGCTCTAAGACCGATCCACGAACATAGGAACATCACTGTAACAACCTCATTTTAACACTATATGATATCAGAGAATTTGCCTCTATAACTATAAAATTGATAAACAATATTTTATTGCAACGTTTGCTATGAGCATCAATTAAAATAAACTTTTATTGAAAAATATACTCTCTATTGCCAGGATAATGAAACATAATATTGTTATATTATTATTGCAGTAAAACTTCAAAGCAATAAACCCTTGAGGGTCTTGTTTATTCATAGAACTACTTACGAGTACGCGTAAAAGCTGACTTCGGTTATCTGCGAAGTGTAAATGAAGTGACAATCCTCGCAGTCTAAGTCCGCATTAAACGATGCACTTACTTACTTGATCGCATTTAAATGAAAACGACTTGATAAAAGCACCGTGTTCTACTAAAATAAAAATAAAAAATAGATCCGATTACAATTTTGATAGAATGCGTCGTATATTATGCAAATAGGCGGTAAATGTTAATGAGTTTCCATAGCAAGGCCACGTAATGAGACCACATTACTGCAGATATCCATACAAATGACCGAAGTACAGCAGTCATGTTAATTCCAAAGTCGGATCCCGAAAGCAATTACAAAGTATTATTCATTCGAAGCATAGCGTAACCGACGATACCATTCGTGTAGTGGATGCGAAGAAAATTGCACTAACTAATGATCATATCGTTTCTTGAATACAAATTCAGGTCTTTCAGCACACGGAGGGCAGCGGCTGGCCTATTACAGCCGTGTTACACTTGGTAAATTGAAACGGCGTTATGATTTATAGTGAGACTTCACGAGCCGGTATTACGACCAGCTTCCGACACGAACGTGACGTGAACTTCAACAATTCAACACAAATTAACATTCTTCTTTATTGGTTTCGCTCATGATATCACATTCTGAGCCAAAAATGTAATCAATATGGTTTTCACATTAGGTTAACCGGCTTTTAGGAAGAAACGAATTATTCAAATAAAGCGTCCCCTAAATACGAGGAGGCGATTCTTACCGGAAAACAGTACTTGTAAAATATTCACACGAGCGTTTTGCTCCGCGTGCGGCACAAATTCAAAACACATTAATCTCGCATAACAACATTTTAATGGGACGGTGTAAATTTCTTCAGTCCCAAATTAAATATCAAGCCAGGAATATGATGTTCGCATGGAAATGTGCTCGTTTAGCAAAAAGGTTGGCGGAATATGGAGAGGCTTCTAACTGGGAGCTCTTAGTTTAAAAGTCATATTTAGCTAATTACGCTGCGGGCTGCGGTCGTCCGGATGGCGGTTTCGCGTACTGTGGCCGAGGATTCTACTCCAAACTGTATCTGAATATATTAGCGACGCAGTGCATATTAAAAAGATAATGCAAGGCCGTCCCGAGACACATCTTGTATTATAATTTGCTAATCAACTCACTGATAAACGGTATCTGCAAATATGAGTTTTAATTCTTTTTTGTAGAGCAGTCATCTGTATGCACAGTTTAATAGAATATTGATATGCAGTTGTGAGAAACGAGTGGTTTTATACGAATAGATAAAATTCTGATAGTACCTACATTTGCTTTTGCTAAATGAAGTTAACAAAGAGATTTAGAATAAACTAGCTTCTGCCCGCGACTTCGTACGCGTAATCCCATTTTTTCCCGTCCCCGTTCGTGATTTCCGGTAAAAATTAAAAAAAAGTATTGGTCAAAAAGTATCCTATGTCGGTCTCCTGGCTCTAAGCTACCTCCCTACCAATTTTCAGCCAAATCTATTCTGCCGTTCTTGAGTTATAAGTGGTGTAACTAACACGACTTTCTTTTATATCTATATATATAAACACGACTTTTTTATATCTATATAATATATAAAAGAAAGTCGTGTCGTGAGCCAGGAGACCGACATAGGATACTTTTTGACAAAAATTTTTTTTTTTACTTTTTACCGAAAATCACGAACGGGGACGGGAAAAATGGGATTACGCGTACGAAGTCGCGGGCAGAAGCTAGAAATTATATAGATGATAGTCACCATATTCTTAAAACTAAAATTATGCTGTTCCTTGAAAACTACCTATTTACTGGTGAATGTTGTTAGTACCTAACTAATAAGTTTTTATATTACTAACAACACATACTACTAGCAGCTAAGTTTTAACATAGACAAATACACGAAATAGTAACAGTTTTCCGCTTCGAATCGTTATTAAACTCCAACAAAAGTACTTTAATCTGTCAAATACCAAGCGGTCACCGGTGACCGCGACCTATTGTTCTTTAATTGTGTCTATAAAACCGGTACTCGACGAGTTAATATCCGTTGGATTTGTAAACAGCTCTGTATTTCTGTCGGGAGGTCTCTATTGACCTCAATTCGATAATTTTTGCAGCTGTAACAAAGCTTGGGGACGGACTTACCCAACTATGATACTCTGGTGTGCAGTTTGTTCAAAAAGTTCCTGCAAATTTATAACGAGTTGGTATAATATCGGGATTAGCTTCCCACCTTTAGTTTTCTTAAGCCTACTCCGACCGCTGTGGGTGTCGTAGGTACGCAGAAATAAAGCGATTCACACAGATAAGGCAGCGGCTTTCCATATATTTGTCGCTATCAGGACAATGAGATTGTGCTGGCCGACACAAGGCATGTGTAACAATTTTGGAATGCCTAAAAAGATCCCTTATCTTTCCTCTAAATAGAACTCAAGAATTCGCCTCTGGAAATCTTTTTCTACTTAAACTTTAAGTGCGGCCACTTAGTACCTTTTTGGAAAAGCGTTTTCCACATCAACCAAATCAAAATGTAAATAAGTACGTTTTATTTCAATAAATTGCTGTATTATAGCAACCCAATCCATTGAATTACAGGCAACATCTTGAGCACGTCTGATGGTAAAGAGATTGTTATCTAAATATTGACAGAAGGCCCTAAACGAGATCGAATCCCTTGTTACAAACAGAGTTAATAAATTGATTCAAGATAAACAAGCCCCTTGTCGTATTTAAAGGATTAATACTATTTGAATATTATTGTACTGATAGCCGTTATACGATTACTGAAAACTTAGTTCGAATAACTATTTATAAGGAGCTTAATACCCTCAAGATTTTTAGGGTTCACCCGTAGGAACCACTTTGCTCTGCAGAATGAAATATTACAGTTTATTTCACCCCCGGGACACGTACCTTTCAATAGAGAGTGTAATATGTATATCGATTGAATAGCTTCACAGATTAAGGGTATAGTAAATATTGCGGAGGTTGTTATTTACATTGAACAGTTTTGTAGTGGTCCACTAGACCCGTTTTCGTCCTTTCAGATTTAATTTTAATTTTAGTGAGGAACGAATTGGGGCTGACTTCGTTTTATAAATATATTTAATGTGTCTTGGTTTATACGTATTTTTCAATAGCCAAGCCAATACTAAACGATCCACTGAAGCGTGAAGAAAATTCATCTAAACAAACGAGTCTCCTATTAACCGTCTCGTTAACAGCTAATTTATTAATGAATACTATAAAAACAAACGGAAGGTATTTACGTCTGTAATAGTATGCAAATACAAACTAGTATTAGAGAGGTATATTAGCATATACGACCATTAGAAGTCCGTCGACACACAACGAGCAGGCTCCCGTATAGGTCAAGTATTTGTAATGATTGCGGTGTACTCAGAGCCGTCGCCGTCAAATTGGTTCGCTACACATATTGGTCGTGTCACGAACATTAATACAACATGTGAATTAGTAAGGTATCGATGCGGCGAGGTGACCCGGTTACTTAGCGCCGGTACCTTATTGCGGTGCTCTTACAAGTGTCTAGGGAAACTGTGAGCTGTTATTACAAGGGAATTTATGAGGTGAATTGCCCCTGCTAAGTTCCAAGTTTGCCGTAAACAACAATATAGAAGTTATCCAATGTTTGGTCGACGCCGGCCTAATGTGACGGCCGGAATAGAAAGAAATCCTCGCTGAAGAATTTCTGTAAAGCTGTGTTATGAGACTTTATTAGATGTTGTGTACAACTTGGCTCGTTCTCTTATAATGTTACTGTTAAATGTCGTTCCCCGACTTTTAGTATTTTATTCGTCTAATGGAAGACTAAAAGCATTACTTAAACAAACAGATTCTCTGTTAGCACTTTTGTATGTATGTAATGTACCCTCATAATAAGGACATATGAAGCATGTCCTTTACGTTCTAATAAAGGTGAATCCTATTACGGATACTTATGAAAACCTTTTAATGTTACACATCACGCAATAATATAATTAAAAAGTTATTACCGTTGTTGTGAAGGCGTTTAGGGACATGTTATTCGTTACTTGATAATATATATTCTAATGCATTTTATTTTAATCGTATATTGAATAAGAAGTAAAATTACAAGCGAGTTAAATATCTCGACATTAATAACCTAGTTACTCTACACTTCTGTTTACAGTCACATTCTTACGCCACCGGCTACGGTTGATGACCCGGTTATGTGGCTTCAAGCAGTGCTCGTTCACGTGGAACTACCACCCTCCTCATTTCTTAACCAAGAAAAGTGCTAGCTATAGAGACTTGCGCTAGAGGAATTATTAATACGAATTTTCAGATTAGGGGCTAAGCTCGCTGGCAATGGCCTGCTCCGAGCAATTTCACATGTGCCGTTCATTAAGTGAATATGATCGATAGTTGAGCGGAACCGGAGGTTGGCCGTAGCGCACCGCTAGATCATTACTGATATGCGAATGGCGCCTGCGGTTCGAAAACGCCCTTCTGGTCGTTATTAATTGCCCCACGAACAAAAGCAAATGACTCGGTAGAGGTGATCCTGCTAGGGTGGGTCGACGTTATCCATTCAGCCGGTGTAGACGTCCGCGAAGAGAAATGTTCATTCACGATAGGAGAATTTATGACTTTGATTTACGCGAGACTTTTCACGTGGCGCCCTCGACGCCGTAGTTCGTCCATAAATAGAGAAGGGTCCCCGGCTGACGTTTGGGAGGCACGTTATTATTGCATGTTACGGCTCGCGTCACTGTCAACCATTCAACTTCCACCCAGCGCTGAATTGATACTGGGAGCGATCTTATTTGCATACTGACTGGATTATTTCTCACCTTTTAATCGATTATGCCGTACAATCGAGTGCACTTCAAAGTAATTAAGCGGATCAAACTGAGGTTTCGCTCATAATGGAAAAAGATAAAATCTCGTTACTGGAATAGACTGTCAGGCGCTTATTTCGTTTTAATGGACGCAAATTCTCATATTTAGTCAAGATTGCTGTTTTAAAATAGTTAATGGCCTCAGAATAAACAAAGTGTTGCTCATTTTACCAAACCAAAAAGCATTAATTTCGGTGTTTTTAAATTTTTCGAAGTAAATGTGCGAACATTTGTATCTTCTCGGTTATTAAGTTTACAAATGTTTATCATAAAAACACTTGAAAATATGAGCTTTAAAAAATACGTAGTGTCGTTGTTGTCGTCACATTGTTCGGCCGGCATTGCAGCGGCAGTTAGGTAGTTTTATCTCACACAATTTCAATTTTTCATCTGCAGCTGTCAGCTCGGCGGCAGCAGATAAGTAACGTTCGCGTTCGCGTCGCGTCCCCGCATAAAAGTTTGTTCCCCGCCAGTTTGTTCGCTCCACTTCCTTTTATAAACTTTTTGTATGAGCCGCCACCGACGCGATATCAATAATTCTTACAATTTGTGCTCGTATTCAATCGATGGAAGCCGACTGCCGACTCAAACCTTATTCACTACGACATACCGATAAACATCTTTACTTAGAATTGGCGTTTGTAAGAAAATGTAATCTACACTATTAATCAGCTGCGACGTGAATTGTGCGCCTTGACGTTGACATTCGTGATTTCAGTTTGATATTGCTTCAAAAAATAATAATGTCAAAGGTGCGTCATACTAATTAATGAGGCCTACCTTTAATACCCTTTACGTGGAGTTCAGTAGAGTGAAGGTTAATAAATATCTGTATACGATACCTAGTGACATACGACTGACATATCGAGACATTTATCATGAAAAGTCTTTTCTATTACAGCAGCAAAATAAGGTCACCTACCTATATTGGGGGACATGGTTTTCACGAAGTTTTGTTCGAACATATTGAATTAAGTGAGAGGTTCGAAATGTAGATATCTGAAGGTATACAAGTACTTATCTAGTCGCAAGTGACTTTGTACTCTGGACATTTGTATAACAAAGTCAATCAACATCTCGGTCCATTCAAGAAGTTGGACTATTGATAACTACAGTTGAAGCCTGTCGGATCTCCTCGTTTGTTTAGTGTTATTTACGGACAGTTAATTAAAGCTGTGCCTTCTTAGTTTGACTTGGTGGAACTTTTACACCGATAACAACATTAATGAAAACTCGTCTAGATTTGGGCGAAGAGTGGCGGTGACAGAGGCGGGCGAGACGGAGGGCGGGCGGGGTCCACCGGGTGGATGTGCCAGTCCGCGCCGCGCCGCACTGCCGACCTTACGTCGCCGCCGTCGCGACGCGCGACGCTCTCGACAACACTCGCGATCGCGAACCCCAATATTTTCAGACTGTTTATGCCGCGAACTATACGCGTGAGATGATGGGGACTTGCACCCTCCTGGGAAGAGAGAGGCCTACGAATGTGTTCAGTGTACCGTTTGGATGTGTTTTCGTTATAAGTAAAATGTGCTGAAGGCGAGTTCCGTTTATATGGGTGCACTGGTTCGTCGCCCTACGCGCTGTCACCCACTTTTGATGATTAGAATGAACTAGTTTGTGACGCACAGTACACATGATGCCGGTACTATGATGCTATTTTCGTTAAACGAAGACTTATTAAGAGGTCCTTCACTCTGCTTGACTTTGATTCATGTGAGAAACTAGCGTAATTAAGTTGTAATTAGTTAATGGAGGCTATTAATACACTTAAACTACTTACTGACTAAAATTACTTTTTATAAAATCGATGTAAAGTATCAGCAGTGCTCAAAAAATATTCATAGGTGAGAAAAGTAGCTCTGTAATTAGTTTTAATTGTAGTTCGTTGACCTTTCACACGAGTAATATTTTTGTGCTTCTACGATACGTTAAATACTTAAAAATATCGGAATGAGGTAGACAGAGTCTTGCACGCGATTCCGCTTCCCCGACTCAACTAGGTACTTGGAAAAACCTCGGAATAATTAAAGTTTGTTAAATGTATAGAATTACTTGCTCGCTACTTTCTTGTAGGACGAGTAAAGTTGAATAGATGTGGGAATGAACTTTATTTTTCTTCATCTTACTAACCCGCATTTATAGGTGAACCTAGTTTAAAAGTCTAGCTCTAGAAGTGTTAAAAATTTAAGATAACTTTCTATTATGCTCTAACGAGCGAATACTGAAAGGATTATTTAATTGCTATTAAATATAGTTCTGTTACTTGAAATTCTTCGTAAAAAGACAGAAATGACACGATATTTAAGTACAATTTACAATTGAATAGCCTTTCAGCATTTGGAAATTAGGTTCATAAATAATCATGAGAAGATACACAGATTACTAATTATTAATTAATGAGACTCGTAGGCTATGTGATTTTTGTTCGCCAAGTACAAAAGTAAAGAACGAAAAGTGAAAAATACTCTTTAAGCTGTCAGCTGATTGTCAAAGTACATTCAAAACAAAATTGTGTATTATTTTTCTCTCATAATTATTTCTAAGATACAAGTAAATAACACAAAAGTACATTAAAACATTATGACCACATGAAAAATATTCTAAAATAAGGTCAAAGATACTAAGAAATATATTTAGTTTATATGTTTATTAGTATATTTCTAAAGAAAATAATCGTTTACATTTTTTAATATGGTATCATGCATTTAATATTAAATGTATTTTATAATGTTTTTCGCAAATATTTAAAGCGAAGAATATAAGAATCATCCAGAAAGGGATATTTGGGCACAAATCACATTTTTGTGACCAAATTATAAAACATTAAACAATTACTCATATATTTTCATAAATAAAAAATCTTTTCGTCAAACATTTTTAATTTCAGCAAACGAAAAGACAATTTAGATATCATTCAACATGTAGATTTTTTACAAAATATTTTACACTAGTAACTTCGTCCGCGTAGAATATTATTCCTATTTTATCCCATGAGAGCATTTATTTGGGCTAAAAATCCTGTCTCCTATGTTGGCTCATATCCTTTCTGAAAATCTGTTCATTAGTTTCATCGTGATTGACGGACATACATCCAAACAAAAAAACTTTCAGTTTTATAATATTAGTGTGTGTATATAATGACAATGAGTCATTGTCTGGTAAGGGCAACTGCCGGGCAAGGGGTCTCGGGTTCGATTCCCGGGCCAGGCAAAGTATTACTGGGTTTGTAAAAACCTCAGTAGTAGCACGGATTCTGGAAATGTGCCCGGTATATGGCAATAGGTTCACCCCCTATTACATGGGACTTATAACATAAATAGTGAAAAGTGGGTGTTACATTGTACAATGGCATAATGTACACCTCTGCCTACCCCTTCGGGCATAAAAGGCGTGATGTTATTATGTTATGTTAGTGTGTGTATTAAAAAATAATTGTACATAAAATACAAGTTTTGTGTATCAAAGATTTATTCCATTTAAACATTTTATCTTGAAAGATGTCAGTTGAACGGACAAAATGCACTCAAGAGGTTTTTATCGTAGCCGGCAATAAAATATCTCTAGCTACTCCCCTAGTTGATTGGCACTAAATGTTTCACAGTACTAATATCGTTAACCTTTCTTGTCTATCGAATTCAGTTCGATAAAATAAGCTATCAGGAACGTAGACTTGCTAGATAATTGAAATACTATTAATATGTGGATTAACTTAATAATTAGTTATTTCTAAAATGATTGACTAAATATATCTTTCGTTAAGATTTGAATAAGCTGCGCCGTTTTATCACAGACAAGTCTATAAAACTTATTTCTAGCATTTGAACACCGCAGTAAACAAAGCTACGATGTTTTAATCCACGATTCCAAAAAAAGTCGTCCGTAGACCTACGGCGTAGCAAAGCGCTACGGCGTAGCAACCTCAAATACTAAAAGTGTTATGTATAATTTCATTTTGAATCTGTAACATTAAAAGTAGTTATTATAAAACATTTACATCATGTAGTTTTAGCCTTTATTTTATAAGAACAGAAAATAAAGGTTTTGCCTTGAGTGATTGTTAAAATATGGAATTAAATTTTATGAGTAGTTTATTTCGGTATATAGAGACTTTTAAACAAAGGTTCGGTAAATGAATATGTTTTGTGACAAGTAACATTAATTTAACAAATATTTTTTGTAAAAAATTATTGAAGTAGATAGCTTCTATAGGTTAACGTGATCTACCAGTATTTTTGAAACTGAAAAAGGATAACTCTAACAATGAATAAAACAATATGGAAGTAGTTTCTATTCAAAGACACACAGAACACCCAATACAATATAACGAAGGCAATATTTTGGTTGCTCCTGTATATATACAGTTGTAAACGTGTTATCCAGTTTCTAATAAACATTAAGCCCCCGAAAGCGAGAACACACAACCTCTCATCTGTCTTGGTTGAAGCACTTAAGCTCGATCTATTAACGCTCTTGTAATTTTCAATACCATAAATCGTGGAACATCGTATTATATGTCTGGCGTTGATAGCCAAATCTAATTGTTATTGCTTACCTTGTTTCGTATGACGTCACCCGGTAACCGAAAACCTCGAAACATTTTAGCGCGATTCGATTATCGACACTAATGTTATAAATGTAAGATTGTCTGACTGTCTGTTTGTTTGTCCATCTTTTATGGCAGAACGGAGCGATACATTGACGTGAATTTTTAGTGAAGATAGTTAAAAGGTAGCAGAGTGATATAGGCTATTTTTGGTCTCGTTATAATCCCCTAAAATAAGGTATGGAAGTTTTTATGGAACATTTTTACAATATTTAAGCTAGAAAAAAGTATAAAATTGGTATGTAGGTTATTAGTCAGTAATAAAAAACCATATGTAATACTTATTTCAAATTTATGCAACCTTTTAATAATTTCGAGCAAATCCACGGACAAAAGCTCGTACCTTCATACACGGAGGTAACATTTATTAATACGCAGAAACAATTAGTCTAGGGAGTGGGTAGGTAAACCCTATTCACTGTGATGCGATGGCCCGGTATTGGTCGGTTAAGCATAGGTCGGGTCGGTCGTTACTTGGGTGGGTGAACCTTTACCGTAGTACACATGATTTCTCTCCACCATGATTAATGTTAACCCGTACCTTTTAAAATACTTGAACAAGTTACGTAGTAAACCTGGAGCTCTCTCAGGAGCTTTATGTTCCCAGTTACAGTAATTTCTTCGCTTCTTTGCGTATTCCATATGAAATAAAACAAAAGAGGGCCGGGACAGCTGATCCATGCTTTTCACATTTTAATTCGAGCAAGTACCTATGTACCTACAAAATGTTTGTTGAACTAAACAAAATGGCCTCATGAGAAATAACTCGGTGGGTGTTTAAGCTAAAATTAGAAACGTTTATTTTTGCTCTTTTTATAGCCATAGGTAGCTGTAATATTAAAATGAGGCCTTCTAATAATACGGTTCTTTAATGTTACACATACTAAAATAATTTACTTCTATTTGATTAAATATTTGAACTTCTTGGAATTTTCCTCGAGAGTAAGCTAGGATAGGTATTGTACTTTACAGTTGGTTTTGTTAGATAGTATGATTACATTTTCATGCAGACACAGTAGGTGCCTGTCTGTCTGTGTACACACAACTACAAATCAAGCTATAAAAACCAGTTTATCATGGTGTCGCTTCGTATGATCTTTCTGCACATTCAAGCGTCAGTTTGTACTGGTTATACGTAGCTTGATACGTAGACGTCGCGTCACCGTCCAAACACGTGCACTGAAGTAGTTGACCGGTCCGCTCACCCTAATATGCGACGCGTCACTGAAAATGAACGCTGCCATTGCAATGTTGACGAAACCTGACGTTTACCAAACTTCAAACAAACACGAACAAATAAAGTTGATGCGTTTGCACTCCATCATTTATGTAAACGGATTATTGATCAATTTTAAATACCCCTTTAATCCGTATCCGTTTGATTGGAGTCGATAAGCTTTATTTACATTTAAACAATGTTTTATTTGCGTTGGCAGAATTTGTGGAAGTGGCGATGATGAGAATATTTTTAAAAATATTCAGATTTTAATCTCTCGTATGCCGGCCGTATATAAGACAATACAAAACATATTGTCTCGCGTACTCACATTGTGTTTTCTACGCTCCGGCATGCCACGGGTTAAACTACCAACTTGCTACAAATAGTAAAAATATGTTTTAGATTGATTCCTAATTCAAAACTTTGATACTGAATTAATCAAATAACATGAATAAGAAAGTGAGAAAAAAACACATAGCGTACTTGTTAAAGTAAGTAAGTGTGGAATAATTCCCACGGGAACACGGCGAAGACCGGGTAGAAGCTAGTCGGAAAATAAAATACCAATAATTTGCTTTTTGTTAATAAATAAAAAGATATTACAGAATATGGTCTCTTCATAGAAATTAAAATAAATTGTAAAGACCTCCATAGTTCCTCTTAATAGTTGTTGGCAATGGCAAATTGTCCCAAAATTCAATATTCGCGCCTTTTATTACTCTTGTTCTTAATTAACGTAAGTAAACAAAGTTCACTTAAAACGTTTTAATTAGATTCTGAGCAACTTTATAAAACTTGTACTTCATAATTAATTTTCATCTACTTCTTATTAGAAGGCTATTGTTTAGTATATCTTAGGTACAAATTACAACATATTCTTAGTATTTAAACAGGTATTCGTAACATAAAAGTAAATTGGTCTTTCTGTCTTTGTTATTAAGACTCCTTTGTGAGTGATGCTATAAAAAGTTTCGTAATGTATTTTTACAATTATGGTTGGAGCATCCAATTACCCAACACCATTCATATCAGCCCCAAGACATCCACTGCTCAACATAGGCCTCTCCCAATGACTTCACGATAGGCCGGTAGAAAGCGACCTATATTCAGCGGATCCCTGCGACCTTAATCAGGTTGTCTGTTCACCTTGTGGACACATCCGTCACCATAATATTCTTTTATTTCAAAATCTTAGAGTGTAATCGTTCCTACGTTTTTACACAGTCATAACATGACATAAAAGCAACGCTTTCGCTTCCCGTCAGAGGTAAAGTTGCACATAATAAACGGCCAATAAATGGCAATACCAAACTCCATTCAATAACACTAATGTCACAGAAATAAAACCGTATTCCATTCGAACAGAGTATATATAAAAACACTACGAAAATAATGTCTAATTGATTGACAAAACCAAACCAGATTGTCCGTTGAACGAAATTAAAAAAGTTTTCCCAAATCAAATGACAGACTCTCGAAAAGTTCACGCGAAACTCGCACTTAAAATAGCTGAAGCAGTAGGCTTTTTTGCTTATATCTGCACACCTACTTTTTATATGCTATCGATGACAACCGAAAGGTATTTTTATGAATGGCGTAGAAGTTACGACATCGGTTCTCGGTTACTTTTTTTCCTAAATTTCATTGGAGTATTTTCGTCTTGTTTCATTTTTACCTGGCCTTTGGTTGTTTCATTCTATATAAAGATATTTACGTCGTATATCCAAAATTAGTATAAAGTTTGTATTGTGTACAATTTTAGTAGCGATTTCGTAATCAATGTATTTATTTTTCACGAAATATTATTCTTATAAGTAATTATTAATTCAAACCAATTCATTAAGCCAAACAACCTAAAAAGTACTTTAATTTGAGTCAAATGTTCCAGGCGGCATGTACAGTTTGTATTGTATATAGTGTGTGACCCATTTTTACTTGGTCACATTCCAGCTCTTACACTCCTATGTTCTGGTTAGTCCCAAGAGTATTAAATATTTATACTCACAGTTGATGATTTTTGTGACCGAACCAGCTGTTCAATAATGAATGAAAGGATAGTAGCCACGGCATTTAAAATTAGTAGCTCCCTAATTTGTACTGGTTCGCAAGCCACGACTCGTAACTTGCCGTCCCTCAACTTTTATGTAATGACTTTTGTTTGCTCTTAATTTAATTAATTCCAACCAATTACCATATCCATCACAAGGATTCACAGAAAAATATACATTCGACTCCCTTGAAAGGTCAACGAACTTACAGTGGTTAGAAGTTCTCTAGTCCTGTAACAAAGAGTGCCGATAAATTAAATCAGGACCCCTGTAGCGATACCTGCTTGTTACGTTCGTATAGGTAGTTTAGTAATCAAGTTATATAACTCACACGTGTCAAAATCAGAGAAATAAATACGGTTAATTTAAGTTAGGGGAGTTTGTTTACTCACGTCGCTACTTCTTTGTCTGCCGTCCCGTGTAGCTGGTAGCGGCGTGAGGTGCGCGCCCGCGTTTGTCCTAACACAAAAGATAAATACCACCGTCGAACAAGACGAGTAATTGAGATAAACAGACGTGTATACAACTACATAACTTTCTGCCTTCCGATGTAACGCATAATAAAATCAACCAAGTTGCTCCACTAACTTACTCTACTCGCTGTTCGTTTTGATTAACGGGCATTATCGTGGGGCACCAAATCCGATTAACCTTTTATAATATCATTAGCTGTTTCCACAGATTATATCAGTCCGTAACTTGAATAGCATCAGCGTATCTGCCGTATCCTAATGGATGTCTAATTCATTTACAGCGTCTTTAATGATGTTTTCTCCAGTGAAACATAAGCTCAAATGAGGCGATTAAGCGTTGAAGATGAACAGGCCGGGCTACGATTATACCGTGCCTGCATCCACCACCTATTACGCGAGTAATAACCGGCCACCGCAATACGAGCGCGGCTACGGACAGCTCACAGCCGGTCCTCTTTACAGTCCCTCCTCCCACCCCCTCTCCAATTACGCAGATGTATACGAGGGTAACAACGACACCACTCTTAGGGCAGAAGAGAGGCACTGGTACATAGAAAACCATAAAAATTTACAACCAAGCTATGAAGTCAGTGTCGATGCCATACCTCAAGATGCCAAAGTTAAGAAAGAGGAGGAGAAGAAAAGTGAAGCTCCAATCCGACGCTCTGAAGCGGGACAGCCGCGACAGAGACGGAAAGAGGATCGGTGTTCCTGCGAGTGCTGGCCTAGTACTGACAATAATATCGTGCAAGATAGTACAGGGAACGAGACGACGCGGTCGTTGTCGGGCGTCGACATGGTCGCCTCGTACGGAGTCTATGGGAACCCCAGGGATGACGACAGCTCTGGGTTCGCCCGACTGTCAGAGAAGAGTGCTGTGTATGGACAAGGGAGCGATGCTCCAGTACAGGGTGTGATAGTGAATCAGCAGGGGAACAGTGCGGTGGTACGAGCATCTTCGCCCGTGCAGCCTGCCTGCAGTCGCTGCTGCGGGTGGTCCACCACTGCAGGCAGTGCTCCCGCAGCCAACTCTGAAGATTATTGCTGGATACACTACTGCCGCCCTGCGCTTATAGTCTTACTACTATTATTTTTTCTAGTCTTGTTGGGCGTTTCTACTGGTTTCTTACTGACGAATAACTGTAAGTATCTACATAACATTTTAATAATCCTATTAAGTCCACATTGACCTTGTTGTAAGTGGTGGTAATGACCGCCGCATTGCGGTTCCTTTTTTATTTCACTTAGTTTATTTTCTTTCATTAAAATGTTCTATTGCGAGTTATATTTTAACGCTTCCACAATAAAAAAATACTATTCGAATTAAATATTCACAAAATGTGCAGCATACTGATTAAACAATTTTATATAAGCAACCTCTGACTGACAAGTTTGCAGCCATACTACGATCTCAATTCAGTTTGGTCGGAAATAAATAACACAAAACGCACTGTTTTATAGTTTCCGATCTACGTTAAAATTAATTGTTCACTCAATTCTATCGATTAAAAAAACATTTTCAAACGGACGTGTCTAGAAATAGTTTCGAACGCGAATTGAAAACTGCCGTCACTTCCCGCGCTCTCGATTAATTCGATCATTGCCGTCCACAGATAAAGCTCGTCGGCACTACATGTACTTGATTCACGGCTGACGATATGTTAGATTTTATATCCATCAGTCAATGGCTACATTGGGTGCAAAACTAAATTATTTTATCTTTTTTGTTGAGACTAACAAGTCCAAGCGCTCCCGCGGCTAAAATTCCAGTTCAATCCGGAACTACAGCGCTTACCAATCAAATCCACCAAGCAATTGTTTTTGCTTACTGCGAAACGACTAGTGTACGTTTTATGGCTGCTATTGTTAATTGATGATTTTTGTGTAAAAAATAGTTAGTTCATATAAGCCTGTTTACTGTTTAATTATAAATTTATGCCAACAATGATGAAGTTTAATTTTGCATTCACAACTGTTCTGATAATAAACCGTTCGCTCTAAAATAACGAAATATAAAGCAAACAGTTTTAATTTCGAAGATATTAAAAAGTTTTAAGTATCCGAGTTTTCAGATGTTGAACAAATTATGATTTCGAGACGTAAAGTAAGAAGTTGCACCTGCACTACAATCGCTCGCCGACAGAACCAACTTTTACTGAGTGTCAACAAATATTTTAAAATAACATTATTTTAAAGTAATAACATCTTAAGTAACTTACATTCGAGTATTAAATTATTCTAAAAAGAGTAACTAAAGAGTAATTTGTATTCATACCTATTTCTTTTTCTTTATAATTTTTTATTAATAGCAGTAGCAATCATTTAGTTATATCAACACGAAATTTCAGTTATGTTGAATGCGGAGAAAAATATCACTATTTTATATATTTATTTTTGAAGCATATTTCAATATAATACGTTATTGTACAGTGCAAACTCAAGCTTGAATCCAAGTCATTTGATTTTCATCCTAAATGAGTTCCAACAATAATACAAAGTAAAAAATAAAGGGATGGTGTCCCTAAATTTTAACCTCGATTTAGCTAAATCGAAAGACATATACAGTTATATTGCCGGCTGTATGAATACCGGGTTCCATTCCGTTCCGCTCGTTTTTCTCTCTGGCAGAACATTAATTTTAGTGGCACTCTGGGCGCACACTCACAGTCGGATTTTCAAATTGCGGTGAAACCATTGGAATTAAGGAAGTAGCTTAAATATTCATGGAGTGACAGGATAACGTTAAAACAAGTCACAACTCTGTCTGAAAGTATTGGCGTTTGTGTTAATATTATTGATTGACGAAGTGCAAATATATGTATAGGAAAGTATAAACGACTTCAAAAAGTACAGTTGAACACCTTAACTCTACTTGGAATTTTTCTTACAAAAGCTTTTTGACATCAAAGAGCAGTTTGGTCTCGTCAGCCCTTTAAGGTGCTTTGAAATCCCTAACACAATCATGGTGGGGAGGTCGAATGACGTCACGACACCCAGCCACTTCACCTGCCGTTTCCGTTTTAATTGCAAAACATTTCCGTAATGACAGGGATATTTTAAAATTACTGTTACAAGTTAGTTTGTACGAATGTTTAAAGGAAAAGTAATATTTTTCGTAAATCTTTGTCATTTGTCGTTCCTCGTTTCCAGCGTTTCAAGTTCTCCAGTTATACCTGTAACATATTGCTTTCATAGCTTTTCATGAAGCAAATTTTATTCTTGTATAAAGTTGGATGTAGAATGTGTGGCGCAAAAAGTTTCTCTCCAACTTTGAGAGTCGTCGATTAACTTTTAATTAATGAAAGGCAGAGTTTGGTTCGGAAACAGTTTTCTAGATATTGATAAAATCGACGCCAACACTTTGTCTGATAGATAAAATGGAAAAAGTTTTAATTTTGGGAGTTTAAGTTCGGTTAGTGAATAGAAAACTCGTTTCATAACGAGTGCCTACTTGTGAATGATTATAACATTTATAGTTGTATTCTTAAATTACCGATAAAAAATAAAACTGGTTAAGTACAACATACATAAAGATAAATAAACATCCTTGCTCTTTAAGCAGTAATTAGAATGAACACAGCAATTATCTTTGATCAACAATACACGATACCAATAACTTAACATTATTAACTAATACAACTCACTTAGCAAGTACAGCATCATCATAAATAGACCAATCAACGCGATTGTTATTTGGCCAAGTTACATACAAGATCCAATAATGTTTCACATATCCGTCTAGTGATATTGGCTTACTATTCTCAGTTATTGACTTTAGAATGGTTCCCGATAAACGGAAATAGGACCATGCCAGTGCCACATAATTGAGACCTAATACTCTGAGTTTATTGGAAACAGTCACTTTAAGTACCGTTTACCTGTATGTAGGTACTACATAAGTAATGTGTATGAAATTATAGTTGTTATCGTTCGATAGGGTAGATAGAATAATTGTTGTATTTATTCTTCCATTGTTTGTCGAATAATTTCATTGTAACCGATAGATGAATGTGGAATATCTTGACTTAAGGTGCGACATTTAAATCAGATTTTTTATGGTTCAAGCTGATAAACATACCGACGGATCACCTGATGGTAAGCATTTGGCGTCGCCCATGGACACTCGGAACACCAGAGGCGTTACAAGTGCATTACCGGCCTTTTGGGGATGATTAGGTATTTGAGGATTGTTGGGAATCCAGGGACTGGGGAGATGGGGCCCTAATAAGATGATCAGGTTTTAATTCTTTTTCATATCTTTGACTGCATTGAATACGATTATTCTGAATCTGACATGTAAGTGAAATGATGTGTTTGTAAACACAACCACGATACAATGAAAAGTTGTAGAACGTTTTACATTTTATAAGTAAAAAATACTTCAATCTCACGCAGACACAGACCATGTGCAGTGTAAGGACGTAATGAAATTGAAGGCAATTTGCAAATTACAAAAAAGTCCATGTAATACCATTATCGTCAATGAGTTACCAAGTCGTAAGTCAGTCCTCATCAGTCGGTAGTAGATACTTAAACAAAAAGATAAGCCTAACACACTTTATGCTTCCTTTCGTTAAAAATCACTATGCAAATGAGGTAGATTACATGAATATCATTAGGTACTATTATTTAAAACAGGGAGGTTCTTTACAAGCCACCGTTTACATGGGTGGGTTAATACTGAAAGATAAAATATACTGGTTGGGTTCATCGCGGTTATGCTAAAGTTGTTTTTATTATTTTTTACTTTAACGGATCATTTATTCAGATTTTGTAAGAATTTAGTTCATCATATTGCATCGGCCACAAGATGATCACTGCGGAACATATCCTTAACTCGTCGAGTACCGTATTTATAGACACAATTAAAGAACAATAGGTTGCGGTCACCGGTGACCGCTTGGTGTTTGACAGTTTAATGGCTTTGAGGTCGGTCATTCGGAAGTTACCTGGATTTGAGTTTAGTTGATTATCGGGATTATATTGTGTTTACATTACATTTTTTATATTTGATGGACCGACGTTTGACCCCTATCTCGTCTGGCGGTAAGCGATGATGCGGTCTACAATAGAGCAGGTGGTTCAATAAGCAACCTAATGTACTTACGCGTATAATGTACTGATTTTTTTTTATTAAAAAGAATCCTTGTGTGTCTGTACTCTCAGTGAATAGTCAGAAACTAGAAAACAAATTATTATGTTTTCGGCTTACTTACGTAATAATTTGACGAGGAACTCGACTAGTTTCAAGCCACGCTAGAGGCTCATATTCATGAGCAGCATTTCGCGATCCGCGACGTTATTACGTGAGTAAGCCGAGAACATAATAATTTATTTAGTATGTCTCACGAAAGTTACAATAGAAAACAAATATTGATGATATATTTTTATGAAAACGCTGGAAAGCCTCAAAATCTGTAAACGTAGCTTGTATGATGTGTTTAATCATTAGAAAGTTTGAAATGATTACTTGACGAGCTGTATCATTAGAACATTTTTCATAGGCAATAGTTATCTAGTGTTTGGTTTACGAGCATCTGATAGAAAAGAATAATATTCTTTTCCACTGAAGTATTTGAAATCAAAACATTGACTGTCATCCGATAGGTACTGATTACAAACAACGCCATTTTAGTTGTGAAAAAGTCCAAAAGAGAGAATAAACATTATTGACATGTTTTCTCTACAAATATTTTTTATTATCATCGTAGTAGGCCGCATTATTGCTTACCACCAGGCGAGATAGTGGTCCTGGTCAAACGTAGGCCAATCAAATATAAACATATTTAAAAAAGGAGTCTGTGCATTTGATCATAAGTCATAAATTACCTTAAGGAAGTCAGCATCACAGAAGGTAAGGCAGGAACAATCCTAAAAAAACAATGTAAGTAAATAATGGACGTGGCTCATAAAAGTCGGGAAGATACAAGCCACCTCGTTGCAGGATGATAACCTCATTTGTAATTAAATTAAAATATTTGGCGCCTGCCTCGTAATCTCTTATTAAAACTTTGTGTCTTGGATCTTGATTCACGAAAATGCTGACTGTAGTATGTTTGAAATAAATCCTTATGAATTTTCATAAGAATTTTAATTAGGTTTTTAGGATATTTTACGGATTCCTTTAAGTCTCGGTTTTTGTAAAATCAGATTTAGATTTTGATCTAGTCTGACTTAGGTGAGCCGTGACTTGATCGTTTAAAGATCCTACCTACGTAATGTTTATTGTTATTAAAACTGTATAAGTTAAGGAATAAAATATAGCACCATTTTGTGCCCTTGAATTAAATCACGAAAACTATCAAACCTAACAATTATTTCTACAACCGTGACGTAACAACCAAGTCTCTAGAGTATAAAGTAACCATTTTATGAAATAAAAATGATTTTGATAGAACTGTAATAACGGCCTAGGGACCTACAAGTTGCTACGTGTTTTCAATTAACGTTAAACATTTTTTTTAGAAACGTTTATTTTATTATAGTTAAAATGTAAAAAATATATTTCGATTTTTATGTACCCAATTACCCATGTCTGTTGTCTCCAACCAATATCAATATCATATCCAAGCAATATCTAATTGCACCTTCCAAAACCTGATCATATCTATAACTACTTCGTTCATACTACTACGTGTCTAGTGGTCCTATTGTTATCAATACATAGATCGCGAACAATAATAATGTTCGAAGCTAAATAAATTATAGTTGGAACATAGAACTGGCGACAGCTTACCTAAGTAGTGCCAGTAGTTCCACAACTGCTATTAGATATTCATAGGAGAAGGCCAAGTTTATGGGTTAAAGCGCTCCTGCAAGATTATTCTGTATTGCTAATTGCTAAGCAATGTGCATAATGTGGCAAGTTTGTACCTTTGTAAGGATGGAAGTCCTTTCTCTAAGAACCCTGTTTTCTAGTAGGCTTAGGTGAGATCAGATGGCCCAAATTCAGTTTATTTATGAACGACATCAGTAAACAAGTGTGAATATGTAAGTAGTTACATTTGTATTAAATGTTAAAAAAGGTTTTACACCAGGTCACAAGAAAAATAAAAGGTTCTTGCGCTATCAGCAGCTAATAAATATAAATTCTATTTGAAATACGTAAATGTTTAAAACAAATTCCATGTTTTCCTCAATTTCTTATAATACTATTGGTTTGCTTATATTGAAATCTTCAAATAATATTACTTAGGTTAAAGGTACTTTAATAAACTCTTTTGCAGATAGTATTGCTTCTTGCTACTGGATACTCTAAGTAAAGAATTAATATTCACGTGTCGACATACATGTGTTTATCTAGATAGGTAGGCACATCTCGAACACTAAATGTTTTGCGTGTTGCAACAACTGCGCAGTTAGTTGGAGCTCGATGCAATAGATTGTCGAAAACTCGAAACGGATCGTTCTTTTTTAACGGCAGAATTAATTTCCACCGGCGCCGGTGCGGCAGGGGACTGGTCCACGAGTCACGTTCAACTTTAGCTTTTGAAGCCGAGCGCGAATGGCTAATCGATCGATTAATTTTCACGCCGTTTGAACACGAATTTCTCGTGCAATGCAAGGGTCGGAATCTCTAATACCTTAAAATACATCCTCTTATAATACAAAGGT
Organism: Spodoptera littoralis; assembly: GCA_902850265.1. Classification (NCBI taxonomy): domain Eukaryota; kingdom Metazoa; phylum Arthropoda; class Insecta; order Lepidoptera; family Noctuidae; genus Spodoptera; species Spodoptera littoralis. The sequence continues at coordinate 10,173,694 of LR824533.2, forward strand.
ACCAACGTTATTAAATAACTCGGGATTTTATGGGTTAATCGGAACGGGACAACTATTTAATCGTTTCGTGGAGCTTTGTATTTCATTTTACAACTACCATTCCCGAGAGCCATTACATCCAAACCAGCAGATAAAACCGTAACAGTTTATTGCCATTTGAGAACAGATTATTTCATCAAATAGCCTATCATAAATCTGTGTTTTATTGAATTTCAACGAACATGAAATTAAATAGATATCAGCGCTATAAACACCAATGATTCCCGGTGAGCATTTCAATCGACCGATACGAGATTAAGTCCGATGCGAACGCAACAGGAAACTGGAGCGAAATCGATTCATACAACGAATCGAGCAGAGGCGGCTGTTATGGCGCCGCAACAAATTGAAATTGATACCATCGGTGGGCAGTAGCGAGCGGCCGGATATTACGGGTGTCAAGCGCAATCACGCACTACCCTACGAGCACTGGTCACCGGCTAGGTGGACGCCCGCGCCGTATCTAACACTTTGTTAGATCTGCGCCGCCCTCCCGTGTTGTTCGTGCGTAATTGCGCCATTCACTCGTATTTGGCAGTCGATGGTGTGTGGCATACGTGTTCATGAATCCACTTAGACGGATATTTCCAACGCTATTTTCGAAAGCAGTTAATAGGCCGCTGTTAATTGGGTCAATGCAAAACTTTAAGGATGAACGAACTTTACGTTTCATATTCTATTTATAGTGTTTTGTTCTGTTGTACTTCCAGCTAGTAGACGAGTAATGATGAATATTTTTTTCTGCAAATTTTCAAGTAATGATGAACATTTTTTTCTTACTTTTGCAAAGCAAGTAAGGGTCTGACGTTTTTGTCTGAGGAAAAAAGCCCTACTTACAAAATAAAGATTAAAAAAAACATGTAAAATAATGGGGGTAATTGGGCCTCCGGTAACCTCACTCACACAACAAAACACAACGCAAGTATTGTTTCACGTCGGTTTTCTGTGAGGCCGTGGTATCACTCCGGTCAAAAGCAAGAAGCATGGCTCTCCCACACTTAATTATTCGCATTACTTATGGCCACATCGCAGTAATATTTCCTTTGTATTATTACGTACATGAATGAGTCATTACGCGCGCGACTTCACGAAAGGCTTCTCGCGAGACATAATTCAATACCTTTTGTGCATTATTTTTTGTTAGTCGTTGTACTTATTACAGTAAAAACCTTCGTGATACTGAACCGTTAGTCATATTCATTATCGTTGTATAAATTATACCGTCATACACAATTATTGTGTTGTTCAGGATACAGCCGTAGCATGGTGCGTGTTCTATAAACCGTCTATGACATTCCACAATCTGATGCCCTAATGATATTGCATTGATTTTATTTTTCCAATTTCCATTTTGTTGATTAATGAATAGGAAACTGCTGTTTTCCAAGCGAATTTGTCTTCGATTGAAAGGTTTCGTGATTTGTAATTAGGTTTAGAATCTCATTCCGTGTTTAAAAGCCGTTTAATTAATGAATTATGATCAGTTGCTAGTTTACGGAGTTCAATAATTGGAAATTACACCCAATATGACATTCATGTATATTTATAACATCGCATTTTCTCCATTGTAATTCCCACGTAATAAGGATAAAAAATACATAGTTAGATATACAATGACACCAAATCCAACCTTTTCCTGTTAAAGTATTTTAGAAGTTACTTACATGTAGCATTTTTCTATAATAATCAGGAAAATTCTTTTCTTACTTCTCAGTATAAATAAGACTCGGATTACTCTCTCAGATTTTTTATTAAGTCAAAGTTAAAGCATTTATTTCAATTAATTCTTTTGAACGTCAAAAATTTAATTGTCCGTCTGTCTGTCAGTGAGTTGAGCTGAGCTGCGAGTGAGTTCCAAAGTGTAGTTTCGAATGGAGAAGAACAAGCAAGAAAGTCTATCGTTACTCTTTATAATAATTTTTTTACAATATCATTGATTTATTATCTTTTAATCGATTATCTGATCCTTTTAAGATTTTTATAAAAATTGTAATGTTGTCAATTATGATAATTAGGTATTATTTATTAGGCACCAGTCAAGGAAGTTAAGTTCAAGTTGAACTTAAAATCAATCTAAATGCCATGATATATGAAATATACCGAAAAAAGTCCATCGGTGACCAGAAAACGGCTGAAAAATAATACTTCGAAAATAACAGGAATTAACCCGGCGAGCATGAGGCGAAAAAAAGTTACTTCAAGAATGTGGCAGGGTGTGACATACCCTTATCTTAATGTACCGTAATATAGTTATTTTTATTATTATTTTTATTTTGTTGATTTTATTTTGTAAAATAATGAATTATTTAATGGAGTTAAATGAAAGAAGTTCTTTTTAAATAATAATGTTTTATTTATTCATATTTATTTTATACGATGTAATTTTAGGAACAAAGTAATAAGGTTTTACAAAAATTAAGAATTCAACAAAATTATTATTCTTTGGAATGGAAATCAACTTAAAACTGAAAGATAATGAGATCCACCTCGTAAAAAACTAATAAAGTATTTTTTTTATTGAAATAGGATTAATTAGCACTGTTGAGATCAGCACAATTTTCGCAAATATATTTTGCATGTTCCAAACATAAATATGGGCTTGCCACACGCATTGCAGGAATGTTTAGTTTTTTGTCCTTCTAATATGGGTAATCCGGGCATCTGACATATCGTCTGGGTGCAATTGTAGGTCTAGGTGAGGGTTCACCGAGCTGCAAGCTTGTTGAATCATCACCTTCTTACTCCGTATCAGAATTCACTTCATGTTCACTACAATGATCAGAGTCTTGTTCTGAACTGGATTCTCCAGAAGAATCAGTTGCTGCCTCTTCCAACATAGCACGAATCTGTTCCTCTTGACTTTCAATATCCATTTTAGTCAAAAACTAAAAAAATAAAATAAAGGAAATGTTCAATAAATGAACGAATAACAAATTCATATAGTAAAATAATAAAGAAATAACAAAAATCTAAAAACAACAAACAAAAAGCAACAAAATCTGAAATTAATTGAAAAAAAAAACTAATAAAACAGTTAAAATTCATTCATAAATCATTACGTAAAATAAATATGTCAAAAATGAGGCAGGGTAAAACATACCCGAGACAAGTTTGTGCACGTATAACTTCGCCGATGCCTCGCGCCACACTGCAATCACGCCACTACCCGGTCCCGCACGCCCCTACCTTCAGCTACTAACCGATCTAGTGTCGCCAGACGAGGATTTTAAAATGTACAGCACTTTTAAATTTTAACAGGGTATGAGATACCCTGGATCATGCTCGCCGGGTTAAGTTAATAATACCAATCTACCTCGAATTATTCCAGATAAGAGTAGAAAGATCTAGTAATTTTATGTTCCACTATAAACGCTATCTACAGGTTATAGAAGTATTCCAATATTATTTCTCAAAATTCCATTTTATCTCGGTTGTTCAATGAAAATCAGTACCGTAGATAACGGCGCGATAGGTAAGGTAAAGTAGTTCGTAATGTTGGGTCTTGTTGAAAGGTTTACGTGCGAATCTTTAGCGCACGATATTCGAAACTATCTAACCGTATTTTATTACAAATCTGTCCTCAAAATCTTAAGCATTAAGGTTTTATTATTTTGTTTAAGTTTTACGTATTGTTTTATTGAAGCAGAATAAATAAGGCTGCTACTTCTTTAAATATCACTTCAAAGCACTGTCTATTGAGCTAATTGTTACATATCCGTAGTTTCAAGATCTGCCAAGTTAGAAGTGCAAGTTACAATGGAAGTTTTACTTCGAGAGATCATTAAACGACAATGAAGAACGAGACAGTAAAAGAGGCGTCGCCTTGTAAAGACCGACTTCAACAATTGAGACTAAAAGTTTTCTAACAATTTAATTTAGTTCGGGATTAAAGCAGCGTTTTGTTAAGCGGCGACTTTTAAGGCTCGGTTCCACGTCACAAACACTGGTCTCCTAACATTGTATGCAGCGATCGAATTCGTTTAACACGTGACTGGACACACCGGCGGTAGTTTAATAGCCTCGTATATGTAAAGGACAGGCGCGGTCTACGTCCAACCAATTTGCAATAAAACAATATGGCGCGCCAGCACACCCCGGCTTGTGGCCGAGCATTCTGCCAGCCCCTTGTTGTATTTTATATTTATCCCACTACGGACCCATTAGTCGCCTACTTTTACGTCACATTACCGATGTTACATTATCTCTTCGAGCGAAATTAATCCGAGAAGACTGTAACGTCTCTTTGAATCCATTTCTTCTTTGCCCACCTTTTTGATACTTTTTGCGACGTACTCGTTACAAGTCCGAAGTAAGAAAGCAAGATAAACTAATTAACATGCAACGGAGGGAAATCGGATTAAAATAACTTTTAATGAACCTCTATCCTTTAATATTCATGAAAACGTAGGTACCTACTTAATAAATGACGTCTCAGTAGCGTATTAATTAATACTTTCTCGCCTTTTGTATATTTAAATAACTTAAAATAATCTCCAATAGGTATCGTAAAAAGCAGAATCTTATTGCTCGTTAAGATTTTAGTGCTTATAATATTAAATGTAAGCTAGAGATTTGCGATATCAACGACCTGTTTACTCTTGAACATTATCATGTTTCTTATTATGTTTAAATTTCTATTTTCTCATGCCTTGTGCTTGCTTGAGAGAGAATTTTGTAAAACGGTTTTAAGTTAGAGCATTTTTTTAACAGCCTAATGTATTTAAAGGGCGTAGGTAAGTGTAATTGATTGAAATCATTGAATGAACATAAACAAAATATGTTTATTAAATGGAAGTTTCTTTCTTTATTATCACCTATCTCTTAATTAAATAAATAGGCATGAACATCATGACCAAAGACTTAAAGTAGGAAGGAAAACAGGAAAAAATAAAGCACTTGTGAAACAGTCTTAGCTATTTTAATACCTTTGCCCGACACAATTGCTTGTTATTGTGAACCTTGTTGTGTTTTATCGTAGGATATCGGGGACAGTTTCAAGGATAGGCTGAGGACTCTTATCTAAGACTTGAACACCGAAAATTCTGTTACGACGTCGTCATGTTTGCCGAGCAATCCCTTTGAAATCCAATTTCCCGAGTATATTTGTACTGTCACGGCACTCGTAGCTTTTTGATACATTAAGTGCTCTTTTATTTTTAATTTGTGAACTTCCTAAATTGAGTACGTAAGCAGTTTTATGGGTGATTTATAAAAAACCGTTTCTAAATATTACTGAACTGTTGAACAAAGCCGTGTAAAATCAATAAAAGCAAAGTAAACCCCTATAACTGCCGCTTTCCGTTTTGAATTGGATTTCAAAGTAGCAGTACATTTTTGTGGACACCAAAGCGAATGTGACGGTTGAAGTACATAAAAATAAAAGCGATGGGTTTTTCGTCCTCTGTGAAGCGATCCAATGTTCAGGGTCTGTGTAAATAAGGATTTCTTTTATTGCGTGTACTTCAAGATTACTGCTCTTTGGGTTTAGTACAAATAATTAAAACAATTGTTCTTACTTTATTCAAATCATGTACCTAATTTTGTATTGAGCTTGACAAGTATTGGTTACGAATTTTATTCGTAAGAAAATACCTACTATTTTGTTATTATTCATCTCAATCCACAAAACATAATATTTCAAGATCTGATATCTTATTTGCTAGAAAATTGTAACTCTATTTATTTATACAACATATTATATTTCTTTGTAAATGTAATAACATTTGTCACAATATGTCAGACTGCTTAATTTTATTGAGTAGGATTTCTAACCGTGATTTATTTTCGTCTGATCTTTAGCATGATATATTATTCTAATTTCTAATATAACGTAATATAATATTGGAAAAATAGTAGGTGGCAAATATTTATAACTCTCTGTGTTTGATAAGTCGAGCAAACTTAAGATTATACCATTTTTAGATTAGGTACGTACAGGTGCTAAAACCAATTGAATAAGAATAACATTATCAGGTGTAGTATTCACATTTGCCTTACCTCACAAGGAAAATTCGACATAATACTATGACAATCCACGTTTTTAATGTCAGTTATAAAGAAATTATTTATGTAACTTTGACAAAATATTTAAATTCTAGCTTCGCAATGCAGACTACCGTAGATGTGCTTTGCATATGAATATAAGCAAAGTTTGGTTTTAACATTTTCACCGGGTAGAAACTCGATACACTTCTTGATGTCTGTGAGTAATAAAATTCTTTATATAGCGCTGTTTGTACGGAAAATTCTTGAATTTACACTCTGAAATAAGAGACTCAGGAAAAAGCTGTAGAAATAAGATACCAACATGATTATGTAGTTACTATTTACATTATGATACTTATGTAAATATTCGATCAGGAAACACAGATTTTTTTTATTGGTGGTAATTTATCGAATGACTTTTCCCGCCTGTATGAGGCGGAAGGGAGTGTCAGACTCTTTCTGACTAAAAACCACCATGTTCCTTCTCTGAGCCGGAGCCCCGGTAACCCGTTAGGTTCTCCGCGACTCCGAATCGGCATCAGCCCTATTGGGCTCCATCGGTGGTGAACAAAACACAGATTTAAAAGCATCTCTGGCATTTGAATTCTAAATCCAAACGTACATATTTTTGAGGTTTATTTTTAATTTTTTTAATAGTTGCAAATATACAGCGTGTGAATTTTTGTGTGCTTACACCGGTAATGTTTTGACATACCTATTATACGAGTCTGTAAATAAATACTTTTTAGTATCTTAGGTTATATATTATAATTCCACAGATAATTAAACATACATAGTGTTCAGTGCTATATTAACCTTGTTGCGGTTTGGTAATGGCTCGGTTTTACAAATTACGTTATTTGGTTTTGTAAACAAAATGGTTGCATAGTTCGGCAGTTATGAGCGGTTAAACGCTTCTAATGGATGTTCACTGCAATGGGATTTTGTCATGAACACGCCGTATTTACGGATAAAATACAGTTCATTCGCGTTAAATATAAATTAGTGACCTGATTTCGGTTTCACACGTGGACAATTATTATAAAAGACAATTTTTCATTGTGTTTTCAATATTTTAGCGTATATTCTATTGTTTTGCAGATACAATTTATTGGTAGTCGAATAATAATTACATGCGTAACTTTTATTACGCACTATACAATTTATTCAAAGATAGTCTTTTTTGTTTCATGACCATACTTTAATTCCTTTTTAATTTTTACTATGGTTTTCCTTTTATTTGTTATAAGTACTGCCTCGTTGGCCGAGTAGTCGCAAGTGCGACGGCCGGGAAAGGGGTCTCGGGTTCGATTCCGGGGTCGGGCAAAGTACTACTGGGTTAATAAAAAAAACTCAGTGGTGTGGACTCTGGAATTGTGCCCGGTATAGGTATGGCAAAAGGCTCACTCCCTATTACATGATACTCATAACATAAATAGTGAAAAGTGGATGTTAAATGGTACATTGGCATTAAGTGCCGTAATGTGCACCTCTACCTATCCCTTCGGGGATAAAAGGCGTGATGTTATGTTATGTGGTTATAAGTACCTAATATTATCGATTTATTACCAACTACACAATACTAAATGCCATTTTAATTTGTTACAGATTTACATTATCAGCCGCGGCCTCCAGCTCCTGAAGGTTAGTAAGAAGTTTATTTAATTAAAAAGTTTTTATATTATCTGTGGAGCAGCTAGACTGCACGTAGCCATTTGACCTTCACCGCGCTACTTCTTAGGCAATACGTATATTTAGTTGTGAATCTCAATTTCGTAACATAAGTAAATAAACATAGGTTGCGTGATTAGCTTCGAAAATAAATAAATGAAACGTAATATTTATATTATTATATTGTCTGTTTATCAATGTTTAAGTAAACAGTAAGCACTTATTGAATATACCTACCTCCATGCGGTTTCACCTATTGATCGTGGAATGATGTTTTATATTAACTAGCTTCTGCCCGCGACTTCGTACGCGTAATCCTTTTTTCCCCCGTTTCCGTTCGTGATTTTCGGTAAAAAGTAAAGAAAAGTATCCTATGTCCGTCTCCTGGTTCTAGGCTACCTCCCTGCCGATTTCCATCGAAATCGATTGAGGCGTTCTTGAGTTATAAATAGTGTAACTAACACGACTTTCTTTTATATATATATATAAGACTAGCGTCTGCCCGCGACTTCGTATGCGTAATCCCATTTTTTCCCGTCCCCGTTCGTGATTTTCGGTAAAAAGTAAAAAAAAATGGTTAAAAAGTATCCTATGTCGGTCACCTGGCTCTAAGCTACCTCCCTACCAATTTTCAGTCAAATCTATTCTGCCGTTCTTGAGTTATAAGTGGTGTAACTAACACGACTTTCTTTTATATATATATATAGATATACTAAAACCTTCTAAGTGTAACGATGCCGAATGCATGCATTCGTCAAAAAAAGATAGGCGTTTTTAACGTTGTTGCTTCATAGGCAGATCATTGTTTCTGAGCAAGCATTTGTCATGTGAAGGATGCATGCAGTCGTAAAATGATGCACAGTTATCCTTACTCAAGAGCAGCGTGCACAGCCACAACACCACGTTATTTTCAATTAACCTCTGTTATGTCGGAACTTAGATCTACGCGAGACACAGTACATTTTCTATTGTGTCTCATATATCATATATCGACAAACAAAAGGTTAAGCATGTCTCACGTTAGTAATTATACAAAAACACATAAGTTTGTTGTACAAATCATTTCAAATACAATTTGTAGAACTTCACAAACACACATCAGAGATGTGCACGGTTGACTTAGCATAACCCAGCCCCGTACTCACATCATACGTACATGTGTTACGTGTGTTAGGGGATTACTCCATCATTGTTCGTATTCCCACTATTACATATAGTTATGTACAATAGTTTATTTAAAGGTATTTATTTATCAAACTACTGAACTCTGCACAGCTACACAGCTAAACTGTGGAATGATCTGCCGTCGACGGTATTTCCGAACCGATACGACCTTTAAACCTTCAAGAAAAGAGCGTATTCCTTTTTAAAAGGCCGGCAACGCATCTGTGACTCCTCTTGTGTTGCGGGTGTCCATGGGCGGCGTTGATCGCTTACCATCAGGTGATTCGTCTGCTCCTTTGCCTACCACGATTTAAAATAGACAGTGTTTAATATAAGTAAAAGAGTTTCACATTTAAATCCTAAGTCGGTAGTAGGAACACCTACTTACATATATGTTATTTGCTTACTGTAAAATACATAAAGATAAATAATTACCAGATTTAATTTAAAACCTAATTCTATTTATTTACAAGATCACAATCAGATTCTATATATGTTAGCTAAGTTACTGCTTAGGTGCTGTGGCGTTGTTGTTGAGAAATACCTAAATATAGAATCCGAGTATTTATAACTTAAGATTTAGGTACGATGACTACAATGCAAGCACAAGCAATCAAGCGATTCTGTTAATAAAATAAAGCATAACTTTACTTTTCACGCCACAGACTCAAGGTAAAGAAAACACCTGAATACAAAAAATACCTCCAAATGTTTATATCACATTGTTCAAAATATTTACATACCGGTAGGTAGTATCGTATGTACCTAACATCACTATGCAAATAGAATATATTTATGTAACTGTCGAAAATAAATAAAAACGTATTGGAAAAGCATAGAGAACGAACGAACTTTTACATTTAAATAAAGAATAGAGTTTCGACGCCATACTTGTTTAACGTTCCATTTATTATATTCATTCGTAATTTAATTTTAGAACTAAACTTTAGTGTGCTGTGAATTTGGCATCAGATGGACAAATTGTAATATAAAACAATTGCTGCAATGCATAATATGATATTAATTTCATATTTTAATTAAACTTAGAATTTATAGTGTGTTAAAATGTGGATGTGATTTATATTATTATGAATGAATTAGTTAATGGACTGTCCGTAAAATAACATAGGTAGGTATAATATTCAAAATGAAATTGATTAAATTGTCTAATTTTACTAACCGTACCTATAAATACTTTTGCTTTGATTTCTGTGTAGTTATGGTGTATTATAAGTATATACTTTTTTTAAACTTAAAAGGTAATAATATTTTTTTATTTACTTTTTTTTCAATATTTTTAGTCAATAGTAAAGATTTTGTATACTTTCTTTTTGTCTTGTTTTAAATTAGTCATTAGGTACTTAGATTTAGTTTTAGGCCTAAACTATCACAATGGAGAAGACTGTAATGATAGTTTTAGGTAAATAAACAAATAAATAACTATTGGAAAATGGGTAGGTAGCTGAAAAATTTTAGGAAAACGCTCCTAAAATCTTGACATTTCTTTACTATCTAACAAATACATTTTAAGTGCTCGGGGTAATTTAAAAATTAAATTTAATATTATAAGAATTTTTATGACCTATACTACGATGATAAACATGTTTATCTATGTATATTAGGTTACATTACCAATATATTGTGGCTTTACAAATTCGTAGTAAACAAGAACGTATGGCTCACACGCACGCTATATATCTTAATTAGTTATCTGTATTGCGTGCGAAACACAAGGTATGTGAACCCATTCATAAAATTATTACATAATTTATATCGTTACCGATCCACTTAATCGGCCGCTTAAAAAGCTTTTCAATTTGATTAAATTTATAGTTTTTACAAGCCCATAACTTCGTGAAAGCCCAGTCAATAAAATTAATGAATTGAAAACCAGGATTACATTTGAAAATTAATATTACGCGCTTAACTTTACCGTGACTTGTTACGAGTGATTTTCAATGTGTATTATGTAGGTCGCGGACATTCGCTTTACCATGTTTATTTATACTTAGAAAAACGTAAGTTCTACTTTTAGTTTTATTTCTCTATTGTGCAAAGAGCGAAATGTGTTTACTTCTTTGAAATCGATTTTGCGAGTAGATCAGGAATCCCTTCTTATTTCTATTAAGACACACTATGTTTAAATAGAGAAAGCGTCTATGTAAATAATTACGTATTAGAGAGAGTATGGTTTGTACATCACTCATGTGATATTATTTAACATTTAATTCAAGCAAAGGAATGTTTCCAAAATATTCCAAATTTGGACATACATATTACATACCCATTATTATACTTGACCGTTTTATAGAACTTTACAGATTGAAAGTCAACAACATACCAATACCATAATAATATAAAACAATATAAAATTCTGTCAAGGTTTAATGCTAAAAACATTTGAAAATATTATCTACTAGCTGTTACCCGCGACTTTGTTCGCGTGAAATTATTCATATTTCTTGTTAATTTATACTTTTTGACGCAACAACGTGTTGATTGGCGAGGTGTATTTGAGAGCTAGTATGAAACGGATCGTTTATTGTGTACTGAAGATGGCGACTGCGGTTTATCTGTCAGTGTCATTTAAATGATTTAATAAAACGAAATAATCTCCGTAATCCGAATTTTGCGTATATTATGTTGTCGACTCGAAATCAATATTTTTTATATTTTGTTTTTCAGGTAATGTTTCGATCGAGTCTACCGTACCCCTTGACGAAATTATTAATATAGATGTCTCCGTTTTCTTCAACTCTTTATGAACTTGTTAAATATAGAGATGTCAACTAAGTATTAAACGCGTCGGTTCTTCTTCAAAGCTTATCTTTAGTTCACGATCCACATGTGTAGGTACAGTGCGAGTGACATGCCAACTACGTCGGTGTCTCGAGCCAACAAAATTGCTTTGTCTCCGAGACTTTAGCGGAGCGCGTCCCGAATTATGTGGGCGAGAGAGGGCTTCTGAAAGCATTATATGTCGTGTTATTATTTTAGTTTGAATTCCTTACTGCTTGTGTAGATAAATATGTGCTACTAACCTTTCTTGTTCTACTGTACCTATAAGTAGTTAACTAATGATATACTTGAGTAAATAAAGGTACGTTCTACGGAAGCTAATAAATAATTACAATTACAAGCAGAGAACACAAGCAGTGTACGAGTTCAAACATTTGTTTTATTCTTGTTTCATGTTGGATTCCGGAAATCTACCTACTTCTTTACATCCACAAAAATCCGACGTCGTGTTTTATTATAAATTCAACTCGTATGAGTAGAATTTTATTTATACATGGATAATATGGATAATTTAAACAGCTCCCGCCTGAAAAAGCGCCGCGGTGAATTTCCTAATTTTCTTCCATTCACGGAGCATCCGCCATCATTTTTATCTCCCCTCCCTGTCTCCATTTATCTCGGGCTTCTCCAACAGCGATTCGCGTTCTAACATTTTGTTTGTTTCTTACAAAATTGTTATTTCCGACTGCTTTCTTTTCTTAAGCGGATTCGTCTGTAACCTTTATATGAAAGCCAAGGAAATGAGTTCGCCGCTGAATTCTGATACTTGACCTCTTTTCAAGAGACAAATGCAATAATAAAAACAATTTGTCATCTTCAAAGTCACAGGTTATTTATTTATATCGCACAATGGGGTGTCGTGAGGTTGAGGATCATTCCTTATCCGTTCTGATATTTAATTATAAGAATCCTATTATAATCTTGCATTAAAGCATACTTTGAATGAATGTCACGACTAAATGAGATTTTAGTCGATGGTATAAATTATGAACTCGATTTGTGCTATAACATAAACACGTCAGTGTTAAACATTTCAGTGTAGGTGCTCGTGCACTTGAACCAAGTTTATTATATTCGTAGTCGTCGCGTGTTAGTCGCCGTATAATTAATTGTGAGTTAGGTTTAGCTTCACACAAAGTTCATTTGTTAGTTAGAATGAGAACAACTACAGTGAGTTGTATATTCACTAACGGACTAGTGAAAAGACTAAACTAACAAACTGTAGCGACGAAGGCGTTTATTGAAATCAATGAGTTCTTATTCAGCTGCTACCTCGACTAAAGATTTTCAAGCATTCGCACCCTCTCATGGGCGCAGGTGTGCTTGTCTGCTCTATTTTCTACCGTTATTAAAAATCTCGATAGAATTTCTTTTGTGAAAACTCTTGGAAAAAAATCAACTTAAACTTGTTGGCTGAATGATTTGTATGAAAAATTTGCTTCGGTCAATTTTCGTAAATCCTATTAAAGATTGTCGAATGTCAAGAGATGGAAACCTTTTCGATTCGGGTCCTTTTATGGCTTTCACAATTACTCAGGCATAAGTGATTAGATTGATTGTTGTTGAACTTGGGACACTGTGAGAACGTTATCCGCAGGTTGGAGTGCGCGGATGAGTGTGGTAGACTCATATTATTTATTGGTTTAAGAAATATTTAGAACATGTTCTTCGAATGTTGATGGTATGAAGTAAAATGAGCAATAAGTAAGCCGCCTTCTTTAATCATTTCTATGCCATCGACTTATTCTTTTTCTTTGCTAATTTTATTCAATACGTAGAGTATTGAATAAAATTAGCAAATCTCTATTGACTCACAATTGTGGTGAAATAAAAGTTATGATCGCCAAGTAAATTGTAAATTAACTTTTAGTTGTCGCCGTATAACTTGGCGTCCAACATTGTCTGCTTAGAATTTTAACAAGACGATAGAAATCGGTAATCTTTGAAGCTTACTCTAATACAATGCTGTGGCGAAACGAAAGCTCGCATCTTATTTTAGTCCACCTTAATAATTTAGTCACGCCTCTGACTCCCCAGGTAGAAAATTGGAAATTGTGTCATCCATAGCGGAGTTCGCTAAAGAATTATATCTTGTTCAAAGAATTCGCCGGTGCCGGTGCCTTGTGGTGGGGATATCCGTTTTATTAGCGCCATTCACGGCTGAGCTGTACCTTAATCAATTCTATCACTTTCTGAAAATCAGACGTCCCGTTCGGTCCAATGTTTTATTTTGCCTTTGTTTTCAATATCTGTTGTAATTGAGAACGTAATAAAATGAGCAGTAACCTCTACTGGACCTCTACTAGACCGTAGAATTATAATATTGGTAGGTAATTAGGCAATCAATAAAAATCAGATAAAAAAATTTACACACTACGCGTTTTAACAATAATAACTTTCACATCCACTCCACAGCGCTCATGCATAATGAACATTCAAGTATTCCAGTAAATTCTGTGAGGATGAGAACTTAAAATGTAAATAATTCGCATAATTACATTAATTCCATTAAAATATTAACATTTTTCGTTTCATTGCATATTCAATTTGAATGTATGTCATCCTCATGACCTTGGATACTGAATGAATACTGAACAACTTTTCATTTTCCAGAGGCATGTGAAAAAACATTTTGTCGCTGGGGCGCCGAGTGTGTGTCCCTCGGGGACGGGCGTGCCCACTGTGCTTGCCCCACGACGTGTCCGACATCGCCGGCTCCCGTGTGTTCCACCGCCGGCAGAACGTACCGCAACCATTGCTACTTACGTAAGGAAGCCTGCGAGCGACGACTGAACCTCCGCGTCAAGCATGAGGGCGAATGTGGTAAGTGTCGCACAACAAACAACTAACTTTTTTTATTTAATGATGATTAAATGTTGCTCGTTTAAATGTGAAAATTCTACACAGACTAGGGTCACGATAATATGTTGAGATAACATTATTAATTTGCTCATTATTTTAATGAAACTTGGTGCAACATTTACGTTACTCATGTAATTACAATGTTTAATGGACAGTAGCATGCGATCTCTAACCATGTTTAGTGTTGAGAAACAAAGTATAATAAATGATATTATTAATATAGCCCAAACAAAACCTATTTATCATGAAAATACGTGACATTGCACGGCTATTCAGCTCAGCTATTAATTATTTTCATAGCACACGTTTTGACGCGAAAAATATCTGTTTTATTAATTTATTACATTGTAGCGTAGCTATACACGAAGAATATTCTGTAAAAATATTTGGTAGGTACGTAATATAATATTAATTTTGATTTCTATCTATTGTAAATAAAAGTGCAAAACTGAGACAGCAACATATTGAATATAAATACACTTATTTATCAATAGACAGCAGATATCTAAAATAACAAATCAAAAGACCATTCAAACTGTGGTAGATGATAAATACACAGCAATAGAAAATAAAATAAACTGTGAAAGTACTCAAAGATGGCGCCATAAGTAGCGCCACCCGTCACTTGGAGCATTAACAGTGTCAACCGTTCACTACGAGGACAGACATTCGATAAGATAAAGGGTCTTTCTGTCCTTAATCTCGTCACTTTGCCAATGGATCCTTTCGACATCGCAATCGTCATACTATTTGTCGCTCAAATGCTGAGTCTTAACTATTTTGTACCTAATTTTATTTTTATCTTTGGTATGTGCGGTTATTTTTAGTTAATTCCAGTTTAGAAGTGCATTACATTTTATTACAAGTTTTTATCAAGTCAACCTAAATGTATGTAGATAGTATTTTTCATGAATCCTCTTGTACCATATTTGACGCAATATGACGTTTTTATTCAGACCTCATCTTAATTAATTTGTATTTGAAATGAACTGCCTCATTGGCCGAGTGGTCGCAAGTGCAACTGTCGGGCAAGGGGTCTCGGGTTCGATTCCCGAGTCGGGCAAAGTATTACTGGGTTTGTAAAAACCTCAGTAGTAGTACGGAGTCTGGAAATGTGCCCGGTATATGGCAATAGGCTCACCCGCTATTACATGGGACTCATAACATAAATAGTGAAAAGTGGGTGTTACATTGTACAGTGGCGTTAAGTGCAGTAATGTGCACCTCTGCTTACCCCTTCGGGAATAAAAGGCGTGATATTATGTTATGTTGAAATTACAATAAAGATTTCCATGCTTTCAAAACCGGTGCGAATTCTTTCGTAGCTTTTGTACTATTTTTATATTAGACCCTTTCTTGCTTGTCCAATGTAGATGCTGGAGACCCATGTACAGGAGTAACCTGTCCAGCAGGTGCCCGATGTGTGGCCGCCTATGGCCAAGCTGAATGTAGATGTCCACGGAGTTGTCAACGACGCAAGCCAGTGTGTGGGACTGATGGAAGGGAATACTCCTCAGTTTGCCATCTTGACAAACATGCCTGCGATAACCAATTCAACATTACCATCAAATACCATGGAAAATGCGGTATGTGTGAAAGTCTTTGTTTGTTCTGTTACATAAATTAAATTACTTTCATAAAATAAAGAAATTTGTTAATAAATAATCATATTTTGAGGTTAACTAAAAAACCGCGGGTTACTCACATTAACACCCGCGGTCGTGGCGATGTAATGAGGAAGAACCCCTCTGTAGTTCGAAACTAGTAGAACTTTTCTCAGTATATTCACGTGAGTAACCCGCGATTTTTAGTTAATTTAGTATGTCTCACGATAGTTATTATAAAAATATTTTGATGTATACAGATATACAAACTTAATGTCTTTTAAAACAATTTTATTAGATGCTGATACTCAGTCAGTCGTATCTATCCAAAGTAGTCGCAGTGTTGCCGTATGCCGTTGACAATTTTCTCGCACTTTTGTCAGATTCATTCATAGAATGTTCTGTTCAAGTTGCAAGTTTGTTTGTTGCAAACATTGTCCATGTTGCAGCATAAGCAAGTTTATACATTTGACTTGTATGTTGGCACAGCTTTCCATTATGTTAATTGCATATAAGTACATACCGCTTATATAATTATTTATTCTCACATAAACTGAGTAGCTATGGTTATTGCCAGGCTATTATATGAGATAAAATGGGTTATTCAGCTCAGCTACCTCGGAAAATATACGTATTATTCATACCAGGAAATAATATTCATAAATAAAGAACAATAATAAAATTTCGTGAGAATAACAATCCATTTGATTATAAAATTTCCATTTTACTGCGCTCAGCAAGCCACAGTAATTTTAATGAGGGATTATTAATTAAAACATAATGACTTGGTATTGTTACTGTCGATCTTTGAGAGCATAAAAGAACTCGTTAAGAAGAGGTCTTTTCCTAATAATAGACGCGGAGCACACAAAAAGGGTCAACATTTCATTTTGCCCGTGTCAGATGACGTGACTGGCCCAGAATAAAATCGGGCTTTGTAAGGAAACGTGCGTAGAAAGGTGACACGCCTTCTGTCACTCTTCTTTTATTGAAAGAGATCCATCTACAGTTCGGTATCAGTCATTTTGTTACAACATGCAACAGAAATATATGGTCTTGGTCATGTGTCGAGGGAGTCCATACACATACAAAACGACGGTATTTTTATCTATGGTGTATTTTTAAAAGCACGGAAACGTATACGTACTTAGATGTGTATACAGGCATGTCAAGATAGTAAAGGTCTCAAGAACGAGTGCCAACGTTTTGATATACACGGAGGGCAAATAATTAAATCGAGGCACTAAGGACACAATTGAAAACAAATATTTTTTTTTATAATACGCAATCGAGTCTCATGCTGCATATTATTATAAACTAGCTTCTGCCCGCGACTTCGTACGCGCAATCCCGTTCTTTCCCGTTCCCGTTCGTGATGTTTGGAGAAATGTAAAAAAAAATCGATGAAAAAGTATCCTATGTCCGTCTCCTGGTTCTAATCTACCTCCCCACCAATTGTCATCTAAATCGATGTAGCCGTTCTTGAGTTATAAGTAGTGTAACTAACACAACTTTCTTTTATATATATAGATTAATGCACCAGTACCAGGATAGATAAAATCAGTTCAAATCAATATTTCATGAATAGTGTTCTTTATTTAGGAAACAATAAAAATGATGATGCTTCAATTTTTCACTACTTAACGAAGAACTCCCCCAAAGGTCACTGACCATCCAGGGGGCTTACTCTTGAATCCAATTCCGATCGATCGACATTGGTATTGTAAAATTTCGTACTCTTGAGTTGCAACACTAGCGCCCATTGCATCCGTATTGCGCGGATATTGAACTAAATGGTATTGAGTATGGTTTTATATTCCGTACTCTGAATGCTATTGTAACAGCTACGAAAGGGGTTGTACAGTTTTGACATTGAATCATTATTGGGATTTGATTGGATTTAAATTGCATTGACATTGAGATTGGTTTCAAGAGTAAGCACGCAGTTCTCTCAATAAAGTAGGCAATACTATTTTCCACGTCTAACGTTATTTATTTTTTCTGAAGCTTTTTTATGAGCAATAAATATATTGCCGATTCACCTAAAAGTTATACAAACTTTGATGGGTATGGCGAAATATTTTTTCGTAACTCGTAAATTGGGTTGTCTGTTTTCTTTTTCATAAAAGTAATTTAATCTATTCTACTGTACGTATAAAATGTAGTACATTTCGCTAACCCTTTTCACTAAACTTGTCCCAAAATATTCGATCTGAACTAAATTTGTACAAGACTGAATGCCCGCACATTCCGACATCCTTTGTAAGATTCTTTATTTACATTACTCTAGCTTGCTTCGGAGCTTTTATTAGATTGTTTCAACATAGTCTTGTACTCTTTTATACGACAGAATTGCTGTACATAAGATGAGAACTTTTCCTCTGACAAAAATAAGTCTTCTTTATAGAGTTCCTTAGTTTACAACGTGGCCTTTGATTGCATGAATAGCGTTAGAACGTTTGTTTATAATGTTTACACTTTGTTCTTTCGTTTCTTAAAAACCATTTTTTACAGATCCCTGTTCGGAACATGAATGTGCTGACGGTGGTGTTTGTCAGTTAAATGAAGCACGAGCGCCAGTCTGCAGATGTGGTCCACCATGTGATCTGTTGGTGCGGCCCGGCTCCGCCGTGTGTGGCTCTGACTACAAAGACTACCCGAGCGAGTGCGCCTTGCGTAGAGAGTCATGTCGAACTCGTCAGCAACTCACCATAGCATACAGAGGAGAGTGCGCTTCAGGTATGTAGATTACACTTATTAACTCCTAGATAATTGTTACTCCATCTCTGAGTTTTAAAAGCATTTAAAATAAATACTCATTCACTCAAAACCTAGTCTTCTAATCTAAAATTAAATCTTTATTCGGAAATGTAAAGAGCCAGCTTATTTGTATCCCGTGTTGAGGAGACATTTTGTCCTTAGAAAAGTAATTGGGTACGAGCATCGAGGCGCCAAGTCGACCCGAAACAAATTGTGGCAGGAATGGAATAATTTCGTTACCTAGTATTAAAGTTTTAATATTACAAGTTCTGCTTTCTCTCGCTTTCTATCCATCAGAGTTAACTAACTTTTGTGTTAAATTGTTCGTAATAAATTTATGCCAGGGTCTTTGAGATTTAATAGATTTGAAAGCTGTCACGGACGTGTTTAAATTGATTGTTAGAAATATTTTGTTAAATTTGTAACAGCTCAACACCCATGTGACTCGGTCAAGTGCGGGTCTCGCGAGCATTGTACACTGGATGCTCGCGGCGTGGCCGTGTGTGGATGTGGCGCGGAATGTGAGGCGGTGGTGCGGCCCGTGTGTGGCTCGGACGGCCGGACCTACGACTCCCGCTGTCACTTGGACCGCGCCTCGTGTCTAGATAATCGAGATGTACGAGTTGCTTACACAGGACCCTGCGGTAAGTTGAATGTTTTGAAACGTAAAATCCTACTGGCGAATGTGTGACGTGGTTTAGTCAAGTTTGTGGTTTGGTTTCAACTTTGTTTGAACTTCAGCTTACGTTATTCGGTCAACCTTAATGTCGCACGTTAAAATTGTAAACATGACAAGTTACCCACTTTTTTTAATTGACCTATTTGATTTCAATGCAATACTTAAAAACTTTTAAAAACTGGTTTATTTTCACTTAACGTCAAGAACATTATAATAAAATTATACTTAAACATTCTGAAATTGTGACAGGTGTAGAAAATCCGTGCGCTCGCGCTTCATGTCCGTGGGGCGGGGCATGCGTAGCGCGAGGTGGTGCAGCTCAGTGTGCATGCCCGGTGTGTGACGCTACGCTGACCCCTGTGTGTGCTTCCGACCGCAATACTTATGGATCTGAGTGTAAAATGCGCATGCACGCCTGTCAGGAAGGCGTACCTGATGGAGAACTGAAGGTGCTATACAATGGAACATGCCGTGAGTATATCAACACCTTATGACCTATAATTACTACCCAAGATTACATAATATGTATTTGGTATTTTAACTTGTTAATAAAGTCACTCCAATGTTAAGAATATTCTACTCATGTTTCATGTAACATGTACTAATTAAATATAATATTGCAATTAGTTTCAAAACAATATCATGTTAACAATGTTACATATCCATTAGGTAAAGTAGAAGTAGTCGTGTATTGTACCTGGTGTGTACCTAACCAAGAAGTTTCTAGGCACAGAATGGAACAGCTCTTTGAACTAATTTATTGGAAGAACTTCGCTAATTAAATATAGACAACCTAAATAAAAGTTTGCAAGTGTTGTTCAGAACAAAGCTTATCTTTTCAAAGTATAATATTTACGATTTAACAATTTGTATGCTCGTTGGTGATTTATTTCTTTAATATTTACGTTCCAAAGACGAATAAAATGCTTCTATAGGTAATTTAAATTAAAATCCCATCACCGCATTGCCGAATCCGGAGATGAAATTCGGAATTTTTTGAAGAAAAATTGCTATCAATTTCCCGTGATGAAAATCTTTTTTCTTTATGAAATTGTCAATAAAAGGCGAACGACATTCTTTTGCAATAAGAAATATCTTGCGGTGTTCAAGATTTTGCCTGAATTATTTATGGTAAAATAATAAAATATAGGGAAATAAAGTGATAGAATTTTAATGCCAGATAAGTCGGCGCACGAATTCAAAATGTTCTCGTAAGAAAACGGGTAAAATAGAAAGTGTTGAGAAATTTACTGCTGGAGAGGGTGTACTTATAATTTAATATTGAAAATACATTGTTATCGGCGCTCTGGAACACTCATATTATCGCTGTTATTCTGTTAGCATGTAACGATTTATATACGTTGATATTAAATATGATTTTTAATGAAAGAACTCGAGTGTTGGCTGCAATGAAGGTACTCAGCATTTAATAAACCAGGCTACTTTTACATGAACACTCATTTATTTCCGCTGAAACTCATTCAGTTCAATTTGTTCGCGGGACTCAACACAGTAATAAATTGTACGTTACTCTATCATTGCGCACTGAAATGTCAATTAGAGATTAAAATGGCTCAATGGAAATTGAACGCGACGCGGATTGATGAACAGAGAATACGGATTAATTTTATTATTTAAAGGCGTCCGAGCCTGGCTATTAATTATTGAAACAATATTTGATAGAGTCGTTCACCGGCGCTTAGTCACACTTTAATGGATTTTCTTTCAAAGGGTTTTAAGCTACCACTTGTCGATAAATCACAAAGGCCACTTTATAAAAGATTACAACTAATCAATCATTCTGATGGAAAATTGCGTTAAATAAAATTTATGAACGCTCTTTGATTTACGTGTTGTTTATTTTCTTTGCTAAATAATAGAAAATAATATCTCGTGTAAAATAATTAGATAAGTAATCGTCTATTGATATTCAAGATTGCTCGTTTATGTTTGTTAATTTTGCTATGGAGCATAAAACATAAGCGTCTAATTTTTATTTGTCATTTTCTGGTGGCCACCTCAAAAGCTGCTCCACAGTAGTATAACATAATAAATATCGTAACAATAGACAACACCGCTACTTTGTACATCGCACCACACAAAGGAAAATAGCCTTTATTGTGTGTGTTAAATAATGTCTTATTAGACGTGTATTGTTTAGAGACGTGTTCGGACATCGTGTGCAAGGGCGGCGGCGACTGCGTGGTGGACGCAGACAGCGGCCGGCCCATATGTCGGTGCAACCACAACTGCACCGAGGCACAGGTATTGTACTGCTAAATTTACTGCACCTGTATTTATTACTCCTTCGACTGGCTAGCCTAACTTTATAAGACATAACATAAATACCTCCCCAACAACTATGCCTTGCAGAATTATTGTACTAATTTGTAGTGCTAGTAAGTATCCAAACCGTTCAGTTTCTCTTTGTATTAAATTTTAGTTGTGGCATCTTCTTGTTACTATTTATATCGGGGTCCAGGTCAGGTTTTCTTTCTTGATAGAATAACATCTCATAACGTCATCTTATTACAAACTTCATTCTTGTTGTAAACATAATCTTTTATTATTTTAGTGTTTATATTGTTAACTACATATATTCTCATGAACATTTTTCAGAACACGAAATTTAAATTATTTGTCTCCTAACAACTACAAATATTCAAAATTTAGTTTAGAATATCTTTATTTCTCATAAAGAATCATATACATAATTCACTTACTGAGAAACAATATTTCATACAAAAGTAAACAATTTAGAGCGCACAGTAGTACGTACATAATAATATAAACAAAAACAATACAAAAGAACAAATACAAATGTTCACTATTTAAAAATGTGAGTAAAGTGATAAATATACACAAATAACAGAATCAAGCAACACGGGCAGACCAGTAAACTATAACAAAAATATGAAGTAAATGTGGGTAAACCAATAAGTTAATCAATGACTTGATACATGAACTATTTTTACTAGATGTGGCATTGATGGCATAGTTTATACGTCTTAATGTACTTGTTTTATTTTACTATTGTACTTGGTATTTAATTTAAACTATTTAGAATTTGCCTTTTACGTTATTAGGAGTAAACACTAGTCAATATTTTAATTATACTTACAAGTATTCATAATTTGTAGTTATTAATTATATTAATTTTAAGTAATTTTTTGAACCGCACATAACTTTTTTCTTGCCTTATCATTGATGGTAGTCTATTGTATAATTTAATACCTTCGAACTCCAGACTTCTTTTTCCATAGTTAGTTCTAGGGGGACGGGTTACTAAGTAACTCGCACGTCTAAGATTTATTTTACGTGTTTGCTGTTTTGTTAAAAAGATTAAGTTTGAATGGATTTCCTTATTTAATATTTTACGTATTAAAATACATGTGTAGTATACATATGTTTGTTTTATATTCATTAACCTTGTGTTCTGGTATAATTTTTCAGTAGGTGTCCGATATTTATAATTAAATAGGGTTTTGATTAATCTGTTCTGAATTCGTTGAATTTGATCTACGTTAGTTTTGCATGCAGTGCCCCAAATTTCAATGAGATAATCTATATGAGGTTTAATTAAAGAATTGTAAATTAGATATTTAACTCTTTGCGGGAGACATTTTGATATATTGCGCAGTGCCCCTGAAAGTGAGCCTCGTTTAAGTTTAATTTTTTCAATGTGTGCTTTCCAGGTCAGGTTACTATCTAAGATTAGCCCAAGATATTTTTCTTTATATTTTCGTTCGAGTATTTGGCCGTCTATTTTAAGTTCAAGGTTTATCTGTTTTTTTCTATTTTTTGCAGCAAAAATTAAATAATTTGTTTTTGTAGTATTGATAGTTAACAGATTTGACTGAAACCACTCATTCAGTAGATTAAGATCGTTCTGAGCGTCAGTCATTAGATCTTCAACTGAGTCTCCAAAATAAAACAGACTCGTATCATCAGCATATAGGGAAATGTCTCCTTTTAGGCCCAATTCACTGATGCTGTTAATATAGACAAGGAACATGAGAGGGCCCAATATGGATCCCTGAGGGACGCCGAAATCGAGAATACGGGCGCTGCTTTCACAATCACCCATTTTCACTACTTGTTTACGGTTATCCATGTATGATTTAAAATGTCAAGTGCTTTGCCTCTAATACCACTGAGGTTTAGTTTGTGTAATAGTATGTCGTGACTAATAGTATCAAAGGCTTTCTTAAGATCTACAAATATACCCAAGACCACTTGTTTTTTATCAATACAGTTTTTTATTTTAGATACGAGATCAATTGTTGCTCCTAGAGTATTTGACTTGGCTCGAAATCCGTACTGTTTACAATAAAAGAAGTCTTTTGAATTTAGGAACATTTCTAGGCGGTTATAAAGAATCTTTTCAAAAATCTTAGAGATCACCGGGAGAACTGATATGGGGCGGTAGTTGCTAGGGTCAAATTTACTTCCAGACTTATGAATTGGGACAACTTTTGCAATTTTTAAACTATCTGGAAACGTACCTTTTGTTATACAGTTATTGATGCAGTCTGTTAGTTCTGTTGCAATAATAGGGGTAACGTGTTTAATCGTTTTTGAAAAATAAGTTCAAGCAATATATAACATATCAGCGTTTATTCAAATAAAAAACTACAATTAAAACTAACTATTACTTGAATAAAATTAAAACGAAATATTACTAAATTAAATATATACACAACTTAAGATTAAAATTAATTATAAGAAAAACAAAAACAACTATTTACACAAAGCATCGAAAAATTCGTCCGCATTCAAGCAATTAATTTTGGCGTGTGTAATTGCAATTTGCTTGCTGACATAAGTTTTATGTAGGATTAAACTCTCTAGTATGTTTGAAACCGCAAGTTCCTTTCTATCTACGTATTGGCTAACTGCATAGACATAATCAAAAGCAAATACCATTAAGGTTTAGCAATGACTAGTTACCAGGCGGTTAACTGTACCTGCAACTCATTTAAGTGCCAAGTTAACACCTAAGTTTACTAACAATAGCTAGTTAAGACGAATACTTTCTATTGTTATATATTTTAAGTAGAGGTATATACGTTTTAAGGTAACATGAATATAAGACTACCTCATTGGCCGAGTGGTCGATAGTGCGACTGCCGGGCAAGGGGTATCGGGTTCGATTCCCGGGTCGGGCAAAGTATTACTGGGTTTGTAAAAAACCTCAGTAGTAGCATTGAGTTTGAAAATGTGCCTGGTATATGGCAATAGGCTCACGCCCTATTAGATGGGACTCATAACATGAATAGTGAAAAGTGAGTGTTACATTGTATAGTGGCATTAAGTGCTGTAATGTGCACCTCTGCCTACCCCTCCGGGAATAAAAGGAGTGATGTTATCTTATGTTTATACGTAAATAAAAAATATTTGAATGCAATATCCGTATTTCGTATATTAAAAATCAATAAATAAATATTTGACAATTGAATAATTTTATAATTACAGTAAAACAGTTTGTATTGAGTCGCAAATGGTTCAAATTACATACTATGTATGTTTTTGATGACAGTTTCGGTTCTTAATTATAATTCAAGTGTGACGGAAAAGTGGGAGTCACCAACATAATGTATCAATGTTTTTTGCACGCTGTTACTCGTATAAATTAGTAGGGTCCGTAATTATAATGAGAAATGTATTCCATTGTTTACAGTAAGTTTTAAAACTATAATCCATCACATCTCTATCAAAATGAAACATGAATCTCACGAGTTAATCTAATATCGATAAGTACTTTAATTCAACGACGTAGATACTCGATTTAATAACCTCTTGAGGGTACAGTTTCAAACCAATCAAGTTAAGCCGATTTTAAACAATACTCGGAAATAAGCCACCAAATAACACATAATTGGTGAAAGAGAAGCTGTGATTATACTGGTTTGGTTTGGGAGCCGGATCATAATAAGCTTAACAATAATATCTCTCAGATATCTCCATTATTTCTTAATTAAAATGCTCACCTTGTTCCTTGAATTTGTTAATTAATAAATGCTTTGATGTCTATCAAAAAATTGCGAAATCATAAGAAAATGCTCGAGTCTAAAGTTTAGCAAGAAGATAAATGAAAGTCAGCTGCCTGGTCCAAGATAAATAATAGATTTGTGAGCCGTAAGATCATTCTAGCTTATTTTCTTATTTCTACGTAAAGATGCTCAGATGGGTGGTCGTGGTTTCTGTCCTAAATTGCCTTATGAGTTACGTTTTCGCGACTTTAGTACGTTATGGATGGCGTCTCTTACATTACGAAAATTAATGTCGTAGCGAATATTACGGCCTGGTTTTTCTCTGTCAGAGTTTTCTGGGATATTATAAGGAAACGTAGCAGAAGGAAGGAAGGTACATCTGATAGAAATATCTGGCGTAATCCACTGTGATTAATACAGTTCTAACTTTTTCTAACTTTTGGATTTGAAATGTATTGTTTTTATAGTAAATATTTTAATTGATTCTATATTTATTTCTAATGGTAATTTGGTCATGACTTATCTTATATTTGTTTAATATTCGTTGGCGACAGGAATCAGACGTGGTATGCGGGAGTGACGGGCAGACGTACCCGTCGCAGTGTGAACTGGACTCGACAGCGTGTCGGGAACAAACTGATCTGCGGCTCGCCTACAAAGGCGATTGTGGTAAGTCAGCCTCATTCATAATTTACTGTTGTTTTAAAGCTTGATATTTGTTCTTTTTATGAAAATTGTAAGTTAAAAGGCTTAAATAAAAGTGAAATAAAGTATAGCATAACTCGATCTATTATATTCATTATTCAATTGATTGCGAAGGCCCACTCGTGTATTAGTTTAATTTTAGATTTTTAGTTATATTGGAATTTTGAACAATTTATAAAGCCTCTCAAGCTTTCAATATGAAATCACGTGGAATTAAAGCTTAAACAACCACTACTTTATCGTTATTAGTTTCGTGAAAGTTCGTACTCGAAAATTGGTAAATTGATATTGATAGCAACCTTTACAATTTATCGGAGTAAGGAATCTTTAATTTGTGTGGAAATAGCACAGAACAAACGATCTTTTGGGGCACTGAACTCGTGAAAAGATTTACGAGTGTTTACTGTTTAACTCAGTTTCAAAAGGTTTGTACACAAAATACTGTAGCTAACAAAGTTAGCTATTTGCGAAACTTTATACGCGATTCTTTCAAAAAGGTCACAAAAGGCTTTTCTAACAATACAGGTTGAGCACTAATCTGCAGGTTTTAGATTAGAATTTTCCAAAAAACGTGGTATGAGTAAGGCCAATATACGGAACTTAACCTTTCAGACCTACGGAACATTCGATGAGAATTTTTAATTAATCACTTGTTAGTGTATGGGGATGAGTTAAAAAAAAGGTTTCGATCTTCGTGTTATGTTTCGTCGTGTGAGTGTGATTACCGGAGGCCCTCCCCTTCCCCAATCTCCCCAATTCCTGAATCTCCTACGATCCTCAAACTCCTAATCCCCAAAAGGCCGGTAACGCACTTGTAACGCCTCTGGTGTTCCAGGTGTCCATGGGCGACGCCGATTGCTTACCATCAGGTGATCCGTCTGCTCGTTTACCGGCTTATATCATAAAAAATCTCATTATTTCGGTTTTGATGATTTACTTTTACACACAATTTTATATTCTCTTCGAGGTCCGGACTCGGACGTCAGTAGTTGACACGGAGCGATCTGCCGTCTGCCCTTCATAACTCGCCAGAGGTGATACGCTATCCTTTGTCAACCGGGTCAACCGCTGTCAGACTTTTAGACTTCACACTACCCGTAACAAATGTCATAAATCTTCGTATGACAGCCGACCACTGACAGTTTTACGTGCTCACAGAAACAATGGCTTAAGGCCAATTTCTCAATCATTAGTTAATACTTAACTGTAGAATTGACAGTAGACTGCTTTTTTGCGGAAAAATTGACAAATATTCAAAGTTATTATTCTGATACAATTTAACTGAGCATTTAAAAAACGGCCATTAAAGAAGAAAGCAGTTTGAAACTACAAAATAAACTAGCCGCTGGCTCTGTAACCAACCGTTGAATATTTATTTAAAAATAAAAAAAATATTTGCAGAAAATGTTACGCACATGTCAGACAGACTAAGCAATAAATTATTGAAAGCTTTGTACTTTCTCAGATATTGTCGGCGTTTTATTGGAATAAAGAGTTTTTTATGAAGCTGTGATAGGCTTAGGTATTGCGCAGAGGGATTAGAGATCGATAGCGGATTAAAGTCTCCCCATAACGGGCGTACCCGAAACAGAGTGAGATTAGGTAAATCGCCTTTGTGATGTGCATCCTCGGGTTACTTTATTAATCGCGGGAGGTCGGCGTTGGAATTTAAACTGTAATCCCATACATTTGTATAGGGGATCAAGGAATCAAAATAAAATCTCTTTTACTTACTAAAATCTTTTGAATTATGTAGCTTGTATAATGTTTTTAAAGCGTGGAATATTTTATCTTCAACACGAAATAAATATCGATATATGAAGCAGATATTGAGAATGAAAAGACTGAGATTCTATTGTTGAATTTAATTTCCGGAGGCAACTTTAATATGGGATTCAGCAATCTAAATGGTACCAAATCTCGGCAATAAAGATTGATACCATTTCAGAGTTTTCTAGATTTATATGTGCCATGTGTACATTTAATTTTATATTGTTGTGTGATTTCGTGATGTTAAACCGTACTTTATAGAATTTATGTTTAAATATGATTACCGGGTATTTTAGGTAGATGAGATATGTAAATAAGTTTTCTAAAGTTTATTTTTAAACAAAATTGCATTTTGCTGTTACACAATATTCTTAGACAAGATAATAAATATTTATACCTGTGCAGAGGTCACGTACTACGCGTTAATTTTATATTCAAGTGCCAACGTTATACAACAATGATTGTTCTTTTTATAGCAGAACTATTAAAATATGAAAGGGTACGTACACAGTAAAAATTGTGGTGTAATCTTTTATATTTCAAGTAACTAGCAACCCATTAATTGCGGGTTCTTGTAAAGATAACGAAAGTTCAGTCCTTTTCATTTTGAGCGGCAGATATTGTTGTGTCTACACTGTTCCTACTTTAAAATTTTATTACAAAACATCTCCTTCCATTTTCCGTCCGGTATTAATCGACCGCTTTCACAAGACTTTCATTTTGCGGAGAAGTGGTAAACAATCGTTATTAAATTTGCACGGGTGTCTTCCCTCATCCCTCAGCGAGAGACAGAGGAAGCCTAATTTTCCTTAGCGGTAGAATGAGAGAGGTATTACAGGAAGCACACAATTGTCCAACGTAATGACATTATCTGTTCAGCCATTCGTTTCTCGGAAAACTTCAGCCAGGGTGCTTACAAAGTCGTAACCTTGCCAGCGCAGACGAAATAAAACTCGCGCTTGTATTATTATTTACAGCTCACGCGACGCGCTCGTATTGACTTCCTCAAAGCCCTGTTTATGTATTTAATTAAAGTAGAATAATGTAATACTGATGCGTTTACTTATAAGACATTTCTTCTACAGCTTTGTGTGAAGGTGTTCAATGCGCTTTTGGAGCTCATTGTGCTGCTGGCGAGTGCGTGTGTCCTACGGACTGTACCGGGGCTGCTCGAGAACCAGTCTGTGGCAGCACAATGCAAACTTTTCCGAATGAGTGTGAACTGCAAAAGGCCGCATGTAGGCTACCTCCACCGGCTACACTACACGTCATATTTTATGGAGACTGCAAAGACAGACTGGCCGTCGTACCTCCTATAGCAATGAGTACGTATGGAGATACCAGTTTTTATTTAACATCTCTTCTACTTATAATTATTAACCCTACTAACTTGAAATTAACTAAAATGTATCATTTTTCCCAAGTTTATTTCATGTAATTCTATAAATCGTTAAGTCAAAGTAAAAATTGTTGACCCAGCTGTAATTATTTACCTACTATCGGACCAACATCAACCCAGTTGTGAGCAGTAATTTCAATATAGCGACCCATCGTCAATCAATTTATCGCTCGACTTTCCGCTTTATCGCTCGACTAACACGCAAATATTTGGGCTGGGGTTTAGCTACGACCGCGATGACCACCACCGAGGCGGAGGATGGTTCCACAGATGTGTGGGGCGCCACTGACTTGGACGGCACGGCCAATCCCTCCGCTTGTCGAGATATTCGCTGTGATTTCGGCGCCAGTTGCGAAATTGGCTCTGATGGTTATCCACGCTGCTCCTGCCTTTTCGAGTGTCCGCACGAAACAGAATACTTCCCCGTGTGTGCCTCAGACTTTCGACTTTATCCTAGTCTCTGCGCTATGCGAAAAGAGGGTTGCCAAAAACAACTTGAGTTGAGACTTCGACCGTTGGATCTTTGTAAAGGTTTGTTTTCTTGCTTTCTAACACACACTAACAACTAATTACTGTATAATATGAGTAGAGCACTATTCACATATCATATTGGGCAATGAATTATTGTTAACCACAGGTATGGAAGTAAGACCCTGCGGTAATAATAAAGCAATGGTTGACCCTACCACTGGCCTCGAAATAGACTGTGGTAACGGGCCGCACAGACAGGATTGCCCCGTTGGCAGCTACTGTCATATCACGCTGACAGCGGCACGGTGCTGCCCCAAAAGTAAGTATTTCGTATTCACATACAAAATAAATAGTGCAAATTTACCAGTTTCATGTAGTACGCACTTGTTCTAATATTTTTTTAAATATTCATATATTTTAATGTATTGTTCGCTTTTACTTTTAGTTGTTATTTGTTTCAAATACGGTTCAGACTCATTAAGTCTCAGCAATTCAGCCCTGATAGAATATATTGGTTTATAGCCTAAACTTTTAACAAACATTTAACATCCAACAAGGGTAATAACAATTTTGTACTGAACAACTGTACTCTATAAATGAACATCTATTGTAATTAAGTCTGCGCCAGGCAAATATTCCATTTAGTAGTAGATTTTAATTGTTTGTTGAGTTACGATTAATCTATTTCAATTAATTTCGAAACTGATTTGTAGTCTCCATACTACTTCACTTTAGTTATAACTTTGCTCTATAATATTTCTATGAATACAATCCTCGGGTTTTATGCACATAATATGATAGCTAACTGGCGATTTGTCAGAGTGAAGATACTAACGGTACACGGCACCAACAGTAAATTGGATACAATCACGCTAGCCGTTACCGCTTTGGGTCTTTTGTCTCCATCTTATAAAATATGGTATTTTATTCAGTCGTGTGAGTCTGATGACACATGGAATGGCTTGGGCAATAATTTCTGTTATACATTATTGCACAGACGATTCGAGACAATTTGAGGAAAAGAAGATATCTCACTGTTCGGAGACGTCGTATGGATGTTGTTCGGACGGTTCGACCACAGCCAGTGGTCCTAATGAGGAAGGGTGTCCAATCACGAGCTCGACTTGCGGTTGTAACCGGCTCGGCTCGGTGTCGGATCGATGCGATGAGGACGGACAGTGTGTTTGTCGGCCCGGTGTGGGCGGCCTCAAGTGCGACCGATGCGAGCCTGGCTACTGGGGACTTCCGAGGATCGGATCCGGCCACACTGGATGTATTCGTACGTATACTTTATTACTTATCGATATCATTATTTTAATTTTGTAAGTACATTTTAAATTATTAACACAAGGAAAGTCGCACCCCATTACATGAGATGTTTTATTTTAGCTTGTGGGTGTTCAGCTTTCGGTTCAGTGAGAGAGGATTGCGAACAAATGACTGGTCGATGTGTTTGCCGAACTGGGGTTCAAGGACAGAAGTGTACTGTGTGTGCCGACCACAGACGCAGATTAGGACCCAACGGGTGTTCCGACCGTAAGTCGTATTTTCTTTTAAAAAACACAAACCCACTCTTCACTGAGATTTAGGGTCCTCATTACAAAGGTACTTACAACAATGCCATGCCTGACCCATGTCAAGATGTTTTCGTATTAACCGTTTTTCTTTTTTGTAGGTAGGTACTTATTTAAGCACGACTGCGTGCATACACCTCGCTTCCTTTCTATTTCCTTAAATCTAAAATACCAAGGTGTACATTAGCAAAAACGTTGTATTTTAACGTTGTTACCATTAAAAAGTATAATTACAGATTTAATTATCCTTCATTGATTAGGGTAACCTTGTTACGCTCCCTGTAGGCTCTGAAAGGAAAATTTTGATTAGGCCGGAAAAGTACTTTTTGTATGCGTAACAAATTTCCAGAACATAGGTAAAAAGGCTTTATCTGGTTACGAATTGAACTTGATGCCCTTAATTACAGTGATTAGGGTCTTGTAACTTACCTATTCTATTCATGTGGATACACGCAAAAACATTTTAATTAGGGTTTATTTTATTCGTTTCCTAAACAAAATGTTATTCTGTAGCTGAAACGGGTGGCGTTGTATCATCCTGCGCTGAACTGTCATGTTACTTCGGCGCGGTGTGTACGGAGCGCACTGGAGGCGCGCTGTGCGAGTGTGCAGCGGCTCCATGTTCCGATAGCGACACCAACATGCTGGTGAGTACTACTGTTATTCCTGTCTAGCGTTCTAATAATACCTTACTCATCATGAATATTAATAACCACTGATTTATTATAATTTTGAAGTTCTCCGAGTTACGAACTTGTAGCCAATAAATATTCACATCAGAGAACACGACCTTGTAACTTCGCCAGTGAAACGTAGCTAAGTTTAACCAAAACCAACAGGTATGCGGTAGCGATGGCAAAACTTACGAGTCAGAGTGTCACCTCAAATTGCAAGCGTGTCGCACGCAAGAGGATATAGTGGTGCAAGCGTTTGGTCCTTGCAAGTTGGGCGAGGTGGCTGGTACGGCAGGCCCACCACGGCCATCGTCACCGATACAATTCACACAGCAGGATGACGGCGCAGCTTCCAAATCTACCAGACACCTTCTCAATCCTGACAAATACTATAACAAATATGACTGGACCAGAAAAGAGACGCCAAGTGACTTCGATAGCATCCTATCTGGACAAAAATTCAAAGGTAAGTCTTAATTTTGTTTTTTTTTTTTTGTTAATCATATTAAAACAAATCATTATTTTCATCAGACTACACCATCCTACAGCAGAATTAAATTGACAAAAGTCGTTAACTATCATTAAGGAGTTTATTATAGACCTTCCCGTTTATTTTTAGAACTAACTAACCATTTGTTTATCCATTTCATTGAAATCTGAAACGATCTAATTTCATCACCATTCTTATAACGCTTTAATCTGTCAGAATAATGGTGTTAGCACTTGAGCAGTTTTTAAGATGATAACTGTTAAAATCAATTAACGTAGTTTTTTTTAATGTTACTACTATAAGTATAAACTAGGGTCACTACCAAAGTCTATCTAGATTCGGATTAGCATATTCATTTTTACTCTTAGCCACAACGGCAACAGTGGGATCTGGTGCGGTTGGCGCCCTACTGGGCGACTTGTGCGCTGACGATGGCGACTGCGCCGCCCTCCCGGGTGCGGAGTGCGCGCGCGACGCATGTGTGTGTCGCGCGGGACACGTGCCAACCTTACATAGAAAAGCATGTGTTGGTACGTACTTAGTGTAAAATGTAGTTTGTTTTAGTATTTATTGATTCGTTTTTTTGGTGTATTAGTTGTGTAGATGATATGTAACGAAATTTAAAGATATTAAGTTAGAGTAACGTTAATGAAATGTACCATTGGAAACTCAAGTCGTAGCGAAAGTCATGCGATTCAAATATTATGGACATATAATTCAAAACATATAGTGACAAAGTACTGCGAGCTTAATTAACTTATTCATTTTATTCACTACACTATACATACATATTCAAGACATGAACTTACACTAATATAATTTTCATAACGTATACAACGCGGCCATTGCTCATCCTTTAAGTTAATACGGCACATTTCTATGTTTAATATCAAAGTAAGTAGCTCTTTCTCACGTAATTATAAACTTGACAAGTTGGAGTGGGTTGTCTGTCCGTTCGCGAACATTCTCGCATGAAACCTTATCTCACCAAGTCATGTGACTTGGAACGCAAACTCCGTTCCTGATTAGCACTTTCTTAGGACGATAAGTGCCACATGACTGGCCTCATTTACTCCAACTGTAATCCGCTAAAATAATATCTAGATGTGTCAAACTCATGACGACTAATTACAAGATAATCTGCTTAGCATTAGTCCATTTCACTGATTTCTCTGTCTGTGCTAAGAATAGAAATATGTTAGGAAGGTTTGAATGGCTTTTCGTCTTAGCAAAATTAATAATTGTACAACATATATTATTATCATTAGGTGCAATTATCAGTTTATTCAGTAGGTAGTTATTATTCTATGTTTAGTTATAGTCTTGTAATGTATTTATTTCAATGCTTCTTAAACATTTCACAGAACAAATTCCACAAGAGACCACAGAAGAATATAGCGCTTGTTTATCAGAGCCATGTTACAATCTCGGTACATGTATTGATTTGCCTGGATCCACTTACACGTGCTTGTGTGCCGGCCCTTACACAGGATTGAACTGTGAGTCCCTCGCAAAGGACGGACTTCTGGCCACCTACATAGAGACTCCTTCCTTCGACGGCACTTCTTATATAAGACTAAAACCCTTGAAAGCTTACCACAAGTTGAATATCGATATTGAATTTAAAGCCTTTTCCGAGAACGGCGTCATATTGTACAATCAGCAAAAACCTGACGGCACGGGTGATTTTGTTTCGCTCGCCTTAGTCAACGGATATTTAGAGTTTAGGTAAGCAATATTTCCCTGCATCACTCTAGATGTAATAAAATGCAAAGATTATTGGATTCGATAAAACGGCGAACTGCTTTTGGATATCGTTTACAATTTAATCTCATTCTCGATACAGGTATAATCTTGGAAACGGAGTGTTAATACTTACTTCACTAGAGAAGATAACATTAAACGAGTATCACAAGGTGTCTGCGAAGCGATACCATCGAGACGGGATTTTATCAGTCGACGATATGGAAGACGTGGTCGGCCAATCTAGTGGCCATTTAAAAGCGCTGGATTTGAATGAAGACGCTTATATCGGGAGCGTGCCGACTAACTTTTCTAGGTATCTTGAGTGTTTCATTACTTCGATATTCATGTAACTTTTTCAATAATAGGATATTATATTCTTTCTTAATAAGCAATAAGTAATTAATGAATGTCTCCATACAGAGTCTTCGATAATATTGGCACTCGGCACAGCTTTATCGGCTGCGTAAAATACTTGAGGATAATACGTCATCAAGTGACAAAGAAATTGGGCCGTCCGGATTCATTAGTCGTTGCTATAGAAAACGTACAGGAGTGCCAATCCAACCCATGTATGAGTATGCCGTGCAAGAATGGTGCCACGTGTAAATCTATAGACGGGTCGGCGACCGAATATACTTGTAGCTGCCCTATCGGATTTCAAGGAGCCAATTGTGACGAGAGATTAGATCCGTGCGAGTCGAATCCCTGCGGATATGATGAGGGGCTATTGTGTGACATCGGGACGGACGGCGGACACGTTTGCCGTTGTTTGTTTGGAGGTGAAATTGGCTCCAATGGAAACACTTGCAATAATGGTAAGCCTTATTTATCACTTGCTTACCAAACAACCGGCCTTGCACTTAAGATACCTATATCTAACGAAATTTATATTGCAACTATTCCATGCTCAATTTGTTCACAGACGTAAATGTGGTACAAGAAACCTGGTCCCCTCAGTTCAACGGGACGAGCTACATTGAATTGCCGCCACTTGAAGGGCTGGGCAAAGCGTTCCGCATTGAAATTTGGTTTTTAACGAACCGATTTTCCGGAATGCTCCTTTATACTGGCCAGTCTAATAAAGCCAAGGGGGATTTTATAGCGATTAACCTGGTTAATGGTTACCTTCAGTTTAGATACAATTTGGGGAGCGGTATTGCTAATATAACGTAAGTACCGTGTTTTAATTTAGGGATAAATTTATTTTACACGGAAAGCTAAACGTCCTGAATATTTTTAATGGTTGTTGATGATCTGTAGCGTTATTTTTTTATTTTATGAAGGTCGCCAGTCCCGATAACAAAGGGTCGTTGGCATCGAGCGCGGGTGTCCCGTTCAGGTCGGCATGGTAGTCTACAGTTAGACCACCATCCTACACAGAAAGGACACTCTTTTCCTCCATTGACACATTTGGAACTGACTCTACCCTTATTCATTGGATCGCTACCGTGAGTATTACTGTCAAAATTATTAACTGTATCTTTGTGTTTGGAACAAAAGTGTTGAGATTATGGTTTGTATGACCACTCGCCTAATACAAAAACCATGTCTCATTTTGTACCCAATCATGACATTCAGAATCACAATCACTTCACTCAGCGAGGCATTTCGCCAAAAATACAATAAAATTGCTGAAATAGTTCCAAAGTTGTGCTGTTTCATCCTGACTATTATTTCAATCGAAATCTCTTTCCTCAGCTCTTACATTCGTCCGCACAAGATGTCAGGCGTGACCAGCAGTTTCATAGGCTCGGTGCAACAGGTCTTTGTGAATGGCAAACCTTTGTCTTTGTATGGGGCTGACACGGCTAAGTGTACGATAGTGCAGGATGAAGATCGCCTCCCTTGTGCCACTACTGGGGTCACTCGGTACACCGGGCCGCCTTGTGGAGAGGGTAAGTTTTCTGAATATGATATGTAGCTGCTGTTGTTTTTAATAAATATATCGATGCTAATTGAATGGATACATGTGGTAATCGGAAAATTTAAATTGAAATGTATTGCTAGATTGTTTGTGCAATAATCTTGACAAGTGTCTCAACATTATTATGAAAACAAATTATAAGTAAGGGTTACATGGAAGTTAGGCGATTTGGCGATTCAGTTCTATGGTACATTTTTATACAAAGCTATAGGTGACGTCATCATTTTACCTTCGCCATCAATTAAAGAAAAGGCTTAATGCTATACTGGCATGTTACAAATAGAGGTTATTCAGATGTTTCATAATTAACAAAAGGAACAAATTATACCCTTTCGCTTAGCTTATGTACTTTTCTTTGTACTTCGATTTTGTATTACCGAAGTATTGTTTTAATTAAGAGCATTCTTCATTTGCTTGTTAGCATTACAGTTTTTTCCATGTAATTAATTACAGACTGATATTTAATGTATCTTTACTTGCGTTTATTAAAGAATTCTTGTTCGTTTCACTTTATTACTCTGCTTGCACAAGAAAGCACGAACAGAGGGTAACTTTTCAGAGCGTCGTTTTTACGCAGACTAAAAGTGGAATTCATTTATAGTTTTCCCCATAAAAGCTACTAACTAACCATATTTAATAAAAGTATAAATAATATAAAATGTGCTTTAGTGTACAATTTTATTTATATTAACCATGAAACTTATTCGTCGTTTAGATCTAACGCCATGCAAGAACAATGGCTCCTGTATACCCCTCCTTAATGAATACAAGTGTACTTGTCGAGACGGGTACCAAGGCAGGAACTGTGAGATTCAGATCAATGTTGAAATGCTTAATGAGAGGACACCAGTCAACTTTGATGGAAACAACTACTTCTCCTATCGAAGCAGAGGCAGTCGCAGGTAAGCATAAATATAGTGAAAAATCATCTACGAGAAATTCCCTTATATGCAAAATTTGTGTTACTTAACAAAACTTACCTCAGACACAATAATGCAGAGTCATAAATTGTACAGTTTATGAATATGGTTGTCTTGACTTTCTTGTCTAACTTACTTACATTCGTTATTTTATAAGGGTTTTATTGCTAAATCTACTAATAATGTCTTCGGTTTTATTTTAATTTGTGAAAGACACGATATCTAAAACTGTCATCGGCAAACAATATCCCGATGTTTATGCTAATTCATGTTAATTGTAACTGATACTAATTTTCTATCTTTTTAGCTTACATACTAACACAGACGTCGGTGAGGGACACTATGGTGTAAGATAACATTTGAAGGAATCAGCAATAATATATTAGTCGTATAACGTCACAGCAGTTAGTTTAGGTAAAACATTATATACTTATATTTAATATTTCCTCGTAGCTGTAGTAAAAGTGGGGACATTTAGAAGTCGCGTGGTTTCAGAAACATGAATAGTTAATGGCGACACGTGGAAATTTCTCCACTTAAAGTATAATTTGAATAGTTGGCTGAATTTAATGACACTTAATACCACCATTTGTTTATATGTTATAAGCGTCGCTTTTATTCTTTCCTTTTGTGTAGTTTTATTGCGTTATTTATTCATTTGTAAATGTTCTATAACATTTTTGATTGCCTTTAATGTTGGTACGTTTTTGGTTCAATTAAACATTGCATGGTAAACAAATATGTCAAAGAAAGATAAAAGAGCGTCAACAATTTATTTATCTTTCTGTGAACTTTTGTCAAATTAGTTGAACTTTTATGAAAGACTTTTGAGCAAAGTTTGCGCAGTTTCGTATTCGTATTTGTCCAGAGTTGATAGTAAAGTGCCGTAATAATGTGCTTCAACAAGCTTCCTTGGCCTCCGCTCCGAATGTATAAATTCACAGGAAGTCAAATAAGTTACACCGAAGTTTACGTATTTACATAAACACGTTAACGTAACAACGTACATTGTAAATACTGCTTCACGATAGTGTCTTTGTGTGCTCACTCAGCTATTTTATTTGTTCTTCTACTTATTTGCATCTTGAAATTACCAGAACTTTTCTTATTTGTCAGTTGTTTATGTACATTTTAAACTAATATTGTAACTTAACGTAACTATACAATGTCCCAAATGTGTCTGTGAAATTAATG
The DNA here is from genome assembly GCA_902850265.1 of Spodoptera littoralis. NCBI lineage: Eukaryota > Metazoa > Arthropoda > Insecta > Lepidoptera > Noctuidae > Spodoptera > Spodoptera littoralis. Next base: position 10,212,117 of record LR824533.2, read on the forward strand.
ATCAATTATTTATAAGTTTTACGACGAATATTTAATTAGTTTAGTCAAAGCGATACTTTTTTTTGTAACTACTTATAGATCTCATTAACACTAACTTTTACTTGGAAATAAACAAATCATTCCTTGTTATCTCGCCCACGTCACTAAAATTCTTGAAAGTTCTTTAACAAATATTTATTCTACGGCAACTACAAAGCGAACGTGCTTTTAAGGATATTTGGGCTAGAGGAATGTTTATACTTAACATGCTCCTAAAAATACATAGAGGACGAGTAATTAGGAGCGGGACTCTGTTCCCACGATTAGTTATGAAACGGGAAAACTGAACCAAAATCCATTTAGCAACTTCCGAGCTAGTTTTAGACTAATCTCGAAAATTACCGACTAGCTGCGGAGCATACAGATTGGCAAATAGATGCGGGAACTTGCGCTATCATGAAGCGATAGACTTTATTAGGTAATAGGTTTAACTAGTTTCATAGCCGCAGTGTCAAATAAGTACCAAAGTATATTTGGACCTACTATATTGAATTGCCTAAATTGGAGACCCGAAACGGGTGCCCTAATAAATAAGGTCTTTCATCGCAATCTAATTTTCCAACTGATAGGTCTATTGAACTTGCCGAGGTAGCAAAAGCGAGATTTTAATTCCGTAGGCCATATAAAAGGAGCTCTTACAGGTACTCTGATATATTGTCTACTTGTGCTCTCCTTGCCGATCGGTATAAATAGAACCTAAAGAGCAAAACGAGTAAATATAAAAGTAAATAACGTAATCGACGTTTTTGGTAATGGATGGGTAGAAATTGTTAATAATATGAGATACAGAGGTGGAGTATCTTTTTATATTCATCGAATAGGAATTCTATATTTAATCACTCTAACAAAATATGGGGGCACCATCTCATTTGTCTAATATTTTTGTAATCACACAAAAGCATGCACTAATTTCATTACTCGCTCAGCAATTAGATTAGAGCTAACAATAAAGACAACAAACTCGTTACACAATATTAAATAATATCAACTATTTTAGGAACAGCGGCTCCCGCGGTATTAGATATGAAATAAAGTTCCGAACATACAACGACTCTGGCCTCCTAATGTGGAGAAGAAAAATCGGTATACGGCCTCGAGACTTCATCGGTCTAGGTTTGAGTGACGGGAAACTGCAGCTTATATACACGGACACTGATATAAAGGAGATGAACTTGGCGACACACGAGGACTGGTTCCAAAATATAGAGTCCAAAGCCAGGGTTGACGACGGCCGGTGGCACACCGCCACGGTTCGCAGAAGGAAGAGGCTGGCCATGCTTCAAGTCGACGACAAACCAGCTGTTAGAGGGTACTCACAGTCACTGCTAGTGCCCTCGAAAGCTAACCCCAAACTGTGGATTGGTATGTAAACCATTGCTTTACATTTAATTTATCCCATCTGTATTTATACTCAAATTAATTTATCACTATAGTCATTTAACGATAAAAACCCCATCTTTTGATTTATTTCCAATACGTTAACAGATAAAACAAATATTATTGGACGTTTGTATGCAGAAGGAATTAAAACGATGAATTGTTTTATACGTTTTATCTCGTGATTGGTTTTCCATATAAAATTGTTAAGTTGAATTACGTTTTGTGTACATAGGGGGTTCTCCGTCGCTGCCCCTGGGTTTGCCCGCTGCCCTGTACACGGGGCTCCGCGGCTGTGTCGCCAGTGTGAAGGCAAACGGACGGCATATTGATCTCAGCGCACCCATACGACCCACGACCGCGGTACGACATTGCGACTGACGATACGACTAAGTCGTGCGACCCACGCACGATGGTCAACGTAAAATGCCAAGTGGATTGTGAGATTTAAAAAAGTATTATTTTGTAACTGTTGTGTTGAATAGTGTTTTAAAGTACCTGTCTAATAATGTACCTACCGATACATATCCGTTTCAACATTGTGTTCGTATTATTTCAAGTTAACAGCTATTTGAAGAGTCCATGAAAATATCTCTAAAGAGATAAAGTGTCATATCACCTCGTTTCAAAAGTATTTATATGTTTTACCAAAAGAGTGCGTTGCCATAATACGTTATGTTCTAGTTGTAGATTGAATAGTTACTATATCAATTATTCTCTTTTTTAAATCGGTGCTCGGATTACACATCAGAGGTATAATGAAAAAATGAAATAATTAAATATGCGAAAGTACTGAATTATTAAAAAAGACTCTTGATATTTTGTTGTTAAAATTAGCAGAAATATATAATCTAGTTGATAGATTAGTCAGTAAAACTTAAGCATAGTTTCTATTATATATGAGAGCAAAATATCATGTGAGAAATTATAAAAAGTTTGTAAAACTTTATTCGTGTAGAGAATTATGATGATCGGGCTCTAATGGCGACATTCCAGCTCCCTGTCTCGATGACAAATAATGTAATGTATCAACAATAAGCAATCGTAAATTAATATTTTGACTAACGTTTTCTGACTCTTTTATTTGATAATGAGATTATCATTTCGATTCCACTTTGCCATTCCTTTATAAATGTGAAGTATATTTAACAATTATTTATAAATAACAGTGCCATAGTAATTGTACAGTAGCTGATTTAGGGATTTTATATACTCAGTGTTTTGAAGCATAATAATAAATAGGTTGTGTTCGTATTTTCCTTTCGTATTAAATAGTATTTATTTCTAGCATATTTGTGTTGACATTGCAGTGAACATTTTTTACTGATATCGCATTATTTCCAGGGTATGAGTATTACTTATAAATTACATATTTAGTTTAAGATTTTATAGAACAAACATTATGAATCTCATTCAGATCAAAATGAAATAATGCAGTCTTTAATTAATAGACATTTGAATTTTCCGTGCCATACTTTATAAGTGCATCTATTAATTTACTCTCAAGTTACATAATTATAATGGTGTATGTGATTCATTGTGTTAATTTTTAAGTTATGTAGTATCACTTCCAATATCACCTGAGATTATTTTAGTATTTTAATCTTAGTACTGACGTTTGTAATATATGTACATAAATATAGACTAGAATTTTTTTACAAGCCGCTTAACTGTTTTATGGAGATGTGTAATAAATGTTACGAAATGTCCGTTATCCTAGATTATGAATTCCAAGTAAGTCTGCGACTCTGTAAGTTCATCGGAACTACGCTCTAAGCAAATCCCTCGAGGGTTAATGTTCCCAGCAGTAGGTATGAATGTCACGACTTCACGAGCCTCACACAAACTTTGGACACACTTGACCCGCAATTGTGACTTAATCTCCATAGAGTAACATTGTACTTCTGTTCGAATATTCTAGAACATGCTGACGTATGTAATCGATCTTCCTAACTTTAAGAAACATTCATTACTCTTGCTGCAATCAATTAAATAAGGCCGGCTGTAGGCTAGTTATGTTATGAACTAATAAATAACGAATTTCAATTTTATTTCTAAGCCTGTACATTTTAAAGTAACTACATACGTAATGTTATGTATAGAAAATTGGTATCATAGTCTAGAATCGATTACCTAAGGTAACTTTTAGTTTTTCTTTTCATGTTGTGCTAACGCAAAACTACGCTCTTTGACTAAAAGCTAAGTTCGTTTTTCTACATTTCGTCTAGCGAACTACTTGTAAAGTATTATAATTAATACTAATTAAATTAAAACAATGACAATATTAAAATATATATATCAAAATGGCATTTAGAGCTACGTTTTTCGTGTTAGACATGCTTTGTGGTCGAACGAGACACAATTCACTTTTTAGATGATATTTAGAACAACCCTAGTGTTGTTGATTCGGATTAATTTGATATAGTAATGAACGAATATATTCCTCTATTGTACTTAGTATAACGTACTTAATTACAAGAATAAAATATATTAGAAGAGTATTCATATCCGAATGAACAACAGTTAGGGTTTTCAGCAATAACCTAAGTTTAGGTACAATATTGTCACTGGTTCGTACATATCTTCCAGTCCAGTTTGTTACGCAATGTGTGTTTGATGTAACTATCTTAGTTTAATAAATACAAAACCATAAAATAAAATGAGACTGCAATCCGTAATAATGTGTTTATTTCGAACCCTTCTCGACGTAAGTGGTCCTAGAAAAATATGAGCAAACATCCTCGAGTGTTGACATTGCCGAGAAAAAATGTTCTATCGAATGAAAAGAAAATTATGGGGCATCATCGGAAATATTTAACGATATCAGGAAAATGAATTTATAGGTTATCGATAATGCTGAATCGATTTACGATGTGAGTCATTCAGCTAGAATTAACAAAGGGGAACGTTCAAGACGAATACCAAAATAGCTATCGGTATTCAAGCATTTTCACAGTACTGATGAAGCGCAAGCTAAGCTCGTAAAACCCTGAGGACGTGTCTTATCAAATTCTTGATCGGAATTTATGGATAATAAATTAGTTAACTGTTTAGCCAACCGTGCCCTTGTAGCGATGGGGCTTTAGGTGCCGCGAATATTACTAATGGCCTTCAAACACGAAAGCTTTTAATTTAATGATATAGACAATTGTGGGACTGGCCACTAGCCGCTAGTTTATACAATGTACAGACAACTGCTGATAGCTATTAGGCGATTGGATTGATGAGTGGATCTTGTTTACTTATGTTTCGACAAGCTTGCCTGATTGTTTTATTGACCGATGGCGTAATACTAGCTTTGGAAATGGAGCAAGATAACTATCATAAGCTACTATAAAAATAAATGTTATAGAAAAACTCAAAGTATTCAATTCGAAAATGCTGGTACTGAGCATGAAATCTTGGGTTACTTTAGATTAGAGGGTGGGTAGCAAAGCAGCAGAAGAATCAACTCGTGGTAAGCAAGCAGTGCCGCCCATGGACACTTACAACACCAAAGGTAACATATGTAACTTACAAGCCTTTTAGAGATTTAAGGATTAGAGACCGATTCCTCCGATTGCAACAAAGGAGACCTCTCGGGGACTGAATGAAACATATTTCAGTGGTTTTGTTATTGATAGCAATACATTAACATAACATTTCAAGTATACTGTAATAAATAAGTGTTTTTATGATTCTAATAGTATCTATCCTATTAATTTCTCAGATCCAGATTATGAATATCTTGAAATAAATAAAACCTTATAAAAAAGGAAATCATATTATTTTGTTTACCAATTCATGTCAAAGAGATTACAGATTGAAGTACATTAATCGACAAATGAAATATGAATGTTTATACCTACCATTATTTGTTTAACTAGAGCAAATATTAATATTATTTAGATGAATACATTTTTATTATATGTCCACTAGGATTTGTGTAAGCACATAGTAAATAATGTCAACACCTTTATTTGCTTTGATTATTTGTTAAATTTACTATTTTGTGAGCTATAACCAAGTTTAGGATCACATAAATTCGGCAAGTACCGGAGGTATCAACATTTCTTTATTTATTTGACAATAGTGCGTAATATACGACGGCATAAAAAGGCGAAGCAAACAGATTGATATATCATCCTCTACACAGACCCGCCTCTAATCTCAACTAGCCTGAATTATGGTGTAGAAAATATCCTCTCATTCTTTGCATAAGCCATAAATCACGTGAGCCACCGGAATCCCTGGAGGCATTATGAACGAGGAAAATAAGCAATAGGTAGATATTAACCAAAAAGTGAAACGCCGCTTAGGATGGATTTCAGAGATATGTGAGAAAGAAAACAGACTCGCTCAGACGCAATTTAAGTAAACGCCGCGAACATTCACACGTTTTACCTAATCTACCATTAGATTTTAGGATAATACACAAATAAAACGATTCCAAACTAACAAAACAAAAATAAAATTTCACAAAACAAAACTTCAAAAACAAGTAACTCCTTCGAGACGTAATACGAAAGTAGTAAAACTAAATTGAGTTTTCTACCAATCTATACATTACATGAGAGTATTTCAGCTCATTACATTTTCATTTAGTTTCTTTCAACTTTTGTCCCTCGATACAATCAGAAAATCGGGTACACATTTATTTATTCCCAGAAGTTTCAAGTTTATTAAGGTTAAAAGTATGGGCATACGAAAAAAAGCAATAAAAGGTAACGAAATGGAATCATAAAAACATCGCGTGTTCGGCGCAAGCGTTTTATCACTTTATTAAATGTTTGGGTCGTTGGTGCAGGTACAATGCTTTCCTAGGTGTAAAAGAAGTTTGTTCCAGCATGTTACAAGCCCGCTGTTGCATGATGAGGAGTAATAATCGCAACTTTATTGCACTTGCATCGGCTAATTTAAAACATCTACACTAGACGTTAATTGTATGAACAATTCTATTCACATTTTGCTTTCCTAGTACTTGTAGATTTACCTGTTAATTTACAGAGGTTTGTGTAGAAAACACAGTTTAAAAATAACCATAGCTAGAAAAGATTAAAAGAATTGTTATTTTGCAGGGTAAATTAAACAAGATTATTTTTAGCACGCAACTTGCTTGTCGTGATCATGAACAACGTGATATTTCTAACATAATTTGTCTTGGCATAAATTTTTATTAATGTACCACTACAAAAGAAAAGTTTTTAAAAAGCTCCTTTTGAAATAGCAAAAGTGAAAGCTTCAACGCAGACTTTTATGTTGCCTAGGGGATTAGATCCTAGAGAGTAAATTGTTCTACGCAGTGGCGAATTTTCAGTTGAACATTTTCGCAGTGAAAGCTTGGCACTCGATGCATGCACGTTACGCCAGTGATTCATATCCGGCATGATTTGTTGCACCCCTATCGGCGTTGTCATGGTTTGGTAAATACTGTGTCAACTGCGATGCAATTGATAAATAAATCAAAACATTACCGACTAGATTAATTAGCGTGGACAGCAGGAATCGTTAAAATATGTAAATTCGTATTTATTTTGCGCCCACATGTATTACGTAAATCTTTATTTATTTTAGTTTATGCTTACGTACAGTCCCTAACAAAATAGATACAAAAATTTTATATTGAAATACTGGATGTATTTGAAGCGGAGAAATAATAATTCCATAGTAGAGCGATGAAATAAAACTGTGAAGTGCTTTTGTATGGTTCACAATGATGCACGTATTTTTCTTTCAATCGTGTATAAATAAGGCTAAGGTGAACATGAAAGTATACAGATTCCCACCGTCTCTTGGGATTTGTATCTCGTCTTCCCGCAGCGAGAGACGTGTCCTGAATACGTATCCGATTCTTGGTGATACGCGCCACCCGGCAAACGTTTGAGAACTCGGTGAAAGAAATCCAAACGTAGCTGTGGACATATCTGTACGACAGTCTCTGTGTCTCACGCGAATGATACACACTACGTGGTGCATATCCAATGAACAATTCTGTGTATAACTTCACAATTCACAATGCTTTTATTTATCTGATGACGTTGTGTTGATTTTTTTTCTCTATTAGAATGAATTTTCTGTTGTACCAGCAACTAGACCGTAAATACGATGTCTTTAAACAATTAGGTAATTTATTTTAAGTAACACCTGGTTAAATTACAATACTTTTACATATTTAAATATATAAAATATAGTTAATACAATTTATTAGCAATACATTGGGAGTGTAAAGCGATTCCGCAGCGTGTTGGCTCGCAACCTAGAATTTTATCTAACGTCCTTATCATGTACCTCTACATTTTTGACTTTCTTATAAAACCTACAGTCTAGATTATTTTGGTATTTATGATTATCAGCAGGGACACTCATGGTCTCTGTGGGTACCGATTGAGCAAAAAAAAACGAAAAGTATGTAATTTTCAAGACAAATTAAACTAAATTATAAAGTATTAAGTTCCTCCATTACGTCAGTAACACGAATGCTCCTACTGTTTTAATAATTTGAAAGAGAATTAAAGATAATGATTTCACTTTACATAAATGTGATGACGCAGGATAAAACGTGGGAGCTTTGAAAGCGAAAGAGAAAATAAATTGGGGTTGATATATTGTCCCCATGGAGTATGCCCATGTGATATGAAGCGCCATGATATATTACAAACGTAAGGTTGTTACGATATAAGCAATAGAATAATAATTTGTGCAAATGGCGCCATGTGTAGATACACACTGAAGATTAATGGAAACGAATTTCCTCTCCGCGCTCCGTCAGATTAAGAAAGAGCTTTGTATTCTTTTTTCAGCGACGACAACGACGTTTTAAGGAGGCTACTATATATAAAAGCCTGTGCGTTGCAAAGTTGCGACATCATTTAAAATGTTCTACTCTTTCATATGGAGACTAATACGCGACTACATATTATATTTGACGTCGCATTTAGCTAAAACCAAAAAGATAATTTTGGTAACTTATCTATAAAAGAAAAGGACTTATCTATTAGATTATAGCCACAATATATCTAACACACACGTCTAAGACGGTCTTTATTACAACAATATTGGTAGTCGTGACAGGGATCCGTGGAAATCGGACTCCGTGACTACGATAAATCGTTTAATTCCACCCCGGTGACTCGGTCGATTGCGAGAGGCCAAAACGCCATCACAATTTACTGCGATCCAGTCCCAATGTGCTAGAAATAACCTGCTGCTTCGCCAGCAATTGTGTACTATTTCAATGGAATTAATAGTCAATCGATCGAATAAGTAGATACCGATAGGAAACTACGGAATTACGGCACTTCCATTGCAAGTCGGGACAGAGCGGCTGGCGAGGCTCGTTTTGCTTCATTTGTACGTTTGTGAGCTGAGCGCGAACCCTCGATCAATCAATATGCAGGTAATTAATATAGGTACGTTATACTCACAAACAGCGTGTGTAAACAAATGCTAATGCGGACGTTACGATAGCTGTGTTAGGAAACATAAATAGAATTTCCATTTCGTACCTAAGGCCCGGGAGCAAAGATTATCACGCTTGAGTTATTATATGCAAAACCTCAGCAAAACTCGAGCGTTTCAAGAATGTTTAAAGCTTTGTACCGGGACAAACGCTTGAATACCACCGGCTAATGAAATTAAGGTGAGAAAGGAATCGTGAATTACTGCGAAATATTTGGGAAGTACTTTGTGTGATGCCGATGTGTGTATGTACAAGGTATGGTTTTTATGTGGGAAACCTAATATGTATTCATGGGCTTGGCTAAAGTCAATTTGCGATATATCGCAATGGTAACGGCTTGTAACCACTAATATATCATAGTGTATTGCTTGAAGCTCGGCCGTAATGGCACGTTTACCCTGATGAGGAAAACGTGGCCGGTATGGCTTGGTATTAAGTGTAATATTTTGTTATGGCGACTGGACGTGCAGTAACTTTCATTTAGTACATGGTTAGTACATACAAAGTAACTGAACTATCCTTAGATAAGGACTGTGATTATAATATCACAGAAGACGATACGACTTATTGGTCAATTGCCATTTCTAACGTAGTATTTTACGTATTTGCTACTATGCTAAAACTACATAGAATACAAATAACACACAAGTAAAGAGGTTTAAAGTTAGTACATCGGTATACGTTTGACTTTTTTAAAACAAAATGTTTTACCACGTTCGAAAAATGCTAGGATCTTTATTTACTAACATTTGTGTGTTCGCACTACACAGCTGTGTGACGACAATGTTTCAAATATTTCGATAGCGATATTCTGCTTTCAACTAAAAACTAAACGCGTCACGAAATTTAATTTATAGAGCGAACGACGACAAAAAATATTAAAGTTCAAAAACGTGTTCAGTTTTAGAACTTTTATTAAATATTCAGATTGATTTCGCTTTTGATACTGTTATTGAGATTAAGTTATTTTCGATAATTATGAAATAAAATATTCAATAGATGGGATCTTTAAATATTGGTAGGTACTTTTTCGATCTAATGGTAAGCTAAAGCTGGGTTAAAGAACATGTAGAGATTTTTTTTTATGCGATAAGTCGGTAAAACGAGCACAGAGATCACCTGATGGTTAGCAATTGGCGTCGCCAATGGACACCCGAAACACTAGAGGAGTTACAAGTGCGTTACCAGGCTTTTGGGTATTAGGAATTTGAGGATTGTTCGGAATTTAGGGATTGGGGAGGGGCGGGGGCATAATTGGGCCACCGGTAACCTCACTCATACGACGAAATACAACGCAAGCGTTGTTTCACGTCGGTATTCACAGAATGTATCTATCTATCTATTTATATATCTCACAGGCCGTGATATCACTCCGGTCGAGCCGACCCATTCCTGCCGAAGCATGGCTCTCCCACGCTTAAAGGTTCAGTTTCATGTTACTGTATCAGTTTCTTGTTACTTAATTTCGGAGAAAACAATTTACATTGTTTGTAATTTAAAAATTTTTAGTACACATTGAAATGTAGTGTTTCTTCAGGTAAAATGTAAGCCTGCTTTAAAACAATAAACTCCCCCACTCTTACATGTAATTAACAAAAAGTACTTAGCTAGCAAAGGTGGGCGTTCTTAATTTCCCCGACGGCGAAAACATGATAGAACATTTACATAAAAAAATAGTTTTAAGAACAAACATTTTGTTTTAGTCCTAGTTGATTCTATATTAGTATGTTGAAGTACTAAATTGTAATTATAGTGCCTCATTTCTTTACAAAAACCTTACGATTGCCTTATTAATACATGTCATGTTTGTAATAAAGGGCTTTGACTTTGACTCCTATTATTAATAGTTTTAGGGCCGAATTTTCCAACTCCAGATAAATGTCAATTTTATTCTGCAGTTATGAATTAAATGATGATTGAAAAATCGGGCCTTATTAATAATTAGGTATAACCCAGTGACTACCGCCTCTACCTCTAGTAAGGCCGATTATATAAAGTACTAACTGAATACTTAATTAATGTACCAATGCAATAATCTTTGTATTTCTGTGAGTTTCAGGCGTCAGGTACTTACTTGTCCATACACCTACTTGACGTATATTTGTAAAACAATAACTCCAATCATACAGTAAATTATCATACAGTTCATTATACAGTACAAAAACTAATCCATATCTTTTAGTTAAGCGTTCAAAGTAACACCGAGAGTAACCAAAGTCAGAGAAAATAAAGATTCGTCTTAAATTACAAGAAAATAAGTGTATTTGAGGATTATATATAGCTTCAAACAACATTATTAAAGCGATAAAGTTGCCAGATAAGAGAAAAACCTTAAATATAGCAGAAAAAAGAAAATCCGGAGCAAAAAACATCGTTTCGGTTCAAAGAAAAAGAAATAAACCATATGATGTTTCATTTTGGGAGAAAAGAAAAAAAAAGTCCACAAATATTCGTTGTTGAACATTTTAGTATCTAAATCTCTTGATATTATGAAAAGTGGTATCGTCGGGATGTATGTACCAAGAGGCTGGGTATAAAGATAGTCTTCAAAGGTACTAACATACATACAAATATATTTCCCGCGCTGTCACACCGACTTACTTTCCATAAATATGACGTATACAAACCCGTATATTCTCCGCAGCTATTCTTTATATTTTTTCTAGTGATATATCACATCACAGTTTTTTTTTGAAGATTTACTGAAGATAATGAGCTTGGAGTTATTGTTTTACAAATATACGTCAAGTAGGTATATAGACAGGTACGTACTTATTTTTGTAATCTATGAAAATCGTAGAAAAACAGAGAACGCAACCCCATGCTTCACTGGCGTATGAACAAACGTTTTTAAATCCCACCATAAATCTGGTCGGAAGATGAAAACATCTTTCAGAGGTGAAAATACCCCCATTGTATTTCTTTCCTTCGATTATCTTTCAACAGAAATTCAGGCATTCTTTGTAAGACTTATTCTCTCCGCTGCAATACTTCAATATTCTTCGAAACACATTCTTCTGCATAACAGGATTATAGTAAAAAGTCTCCGTGTAAGCGAGCTCCAAGTTAACCGACACCGTATAACTTTCCTTACGGACACAAGCTCTAAGTTTGTAGCCCATTTACAAGTAGTTTGAATATCAATCCGCGTATTAGACTCAAAACCGAAATCTTAAGTTCCAGCCCACTTGGCCAAGTAGGGACTTATATCAGGTAGCACGGTTGAAACAAAGTCAAGTAGTTTCGCAGCCAAAACTGGCGTCTTAGTCTAGTTCGGTATGTCGCAGAAGTTCGCCTAAGTCGTATTTAACTTCCCTGAACAGCTTGTGTTGCAACCGCATACCAACAAATTTTGACACCGTAGACTTAGGTATAATCGCTAACAGTCAAACTAAGCATGCGGTTACTTTAATTTACTTTCAACTTATCTGTACCAACAATTCGTACTTTGAACTACTTGAATCAAACGGTTTGCTTATCACATTTCAGGATCTGGTTTGTAATTAAAGTTTTACTAGATGGAAAACCGGCAGACATGTTTGTAGTGCGCCGCTTACAAACGTTTATCCGACAGACTTGTATTAAAAAGATTTACGACTTTACTTTGAATTATTCAACATCCATAGTTTTACTTACTTACATAAATATTGTAATAAGGGAAACTAATTTATTCACTTAGCGATGTTTTCTTGAAAAATTACTTTGAATGAAAAATTTTGTGTTATGTCTTCTTCGACAGGTCATGAAGACAAAAGATTATTTTAATGTAGAACTTTTAACATGTAAATTAAACTTTCAAGTGTAATTCGTTCTTATAACGTTCTCTCAAAAATTTGCCTTCCGTATTCTTCTTTAGATAAACAACGACAAGCAATAATATTCTTTATACAAGTTAACTTGAAAATTCAATTTGAATAATAGACGTAGAGATATAAACAATAGCTGTACGTATAGCATATTATACCGCAATAACGGACATCCTAACACCGAAACATCTCCGTAACACCTCCGTCAAATCAGATTAGACTATCAGTAGGTCGATATTAATTACATCTCGTTAACGCGTAACGACTACACTACACGCCTATCAAATAACTACAGATTTTCTCAAGTCATTACCGAGCGAAAATTAAGTCGAACTTACGACGTTCAGCCACGATAGACGCTTTTAATACTACTGAACATGCAACTATTCAATCACTACCGTGAACCGTGTTTCCATTGTAAATAGCTTGGCTATTTAACAAAATACCAACATTAATCTTTGTTTTGATAAAGTGTTCTCGAAATTTCTAATAGCAGACGTTTCAAAGGGAAATTTATATTGTATTGTGACAGTCCATTGAAAATGGAACCAGCTTTTTCACGTGATTTGAAATGTAAGTACTTGTATGTTTTACGTTTTTGTTGAGGAAATCCTTTTAGCTGTCAAAATACAGTTGATAAAGGTCATTAATGGATAGAGATAAAACAATTTTCAGACAAAAGATTTTTTCGTCTATAAAATATTCATACCGCTTTCGTTAAAAGTTTGGACTTATTTTACGATATTTTTCTTTGTGTTCCATTTTATATTTTCCCTTACCTGGAAAAGGCTTTAAAAGTCCGCATTTTTTATCACATCGGATTTTCGAGCGGTGATGACTTAAGTAGGTTAGGGAAAAGGACTAAGATACTGTTTTCAAAAATAATAATTACCCTCATAATGATGTGTGACAAAAAACATAATGACTAATGTCATAAAATAAATAAGTAAGACTAAAATTGTTGAAAGAAAACATAAAAATGTTATGAATATATCACACTTATTAAAGTAAAGAACATGTGTGCATAATAAATGTTGAAGCTTAGCAACACTGAAAGGAAGTGTTGCCAGAATGTAAAAGAATTTTACATTTAAATCCAAGAGAGCAAGGTTGGTCTCACAAAGTCAGAAACAGTAGGTCGCGGCGTCACGGCTGGCTGGCTCCTCCTCTACGACAAAATGCACTCACGCCTCAGCCAGCCCGCGTGCACTCACGAATGCATTTACATATTGATCTCCAAATCACAGTAGCCGGCTGAATCGCAAATAAAATGCATATTTGCGAATAGAATGCTAGTTCTCAAATCTTACGTAAATTTCCTCTCTCCAACTTCTTGCTTCAACTGTAATTTACAAGCGCTTTTATTTTTCAATCACTGGCCAAGCAAAATGACCACTTCGCGTTTTAACTATCGTAACGGTCTCCTAGATGCACCTTAAAATCCAATCAGGACTACTTCCCTTTCGTACCGAAACCAACTTTAAAACGACGGACTTCAGCTTATTTTCCAACAACTCGCAAACTCTTTGAAGTTTACAATTGGATAATTTAGACGTCTTATTCAACTGTGACTCAAAATCATTATTTAAATCTGTATTGTTTCCGTTCCCAGGAAATCGAATTAATTGTAAATTGGTACAAACTTTTAATCCACTTTTGAATACAGGGGAAAAGTTTCCGATGAACATTTTCGGTTCATTTAAAGTAATTATATTGCCTATTGGTAAAATCAGTCACAACAATGTTTTCAGAACCGCTTGGGACATGAAAGCCATTGCACCAACATGACCATAATTGCCACCACTGATAGTAATTGGCTTACTTCAACAAAGGCAGCATTAAAAGCCGGCGCATTTATTGACATAGAGAATGACGCACGCCGATCCATTAGTGGCTGCTAGTGCTGGCCCATCCCCTGCACTACAGCGTACCGCATGATATAGATGTTGCAATTTCTTAACAAGTTACATAATCTCGATATCTCGAGATCTGGCTCTTCTTCTTTGTAATAATGATGAAGCTTGTCTATGATAATATTGATGAGACAAGGTTGTTAATATCTAGCGTTAAGTAAATCAAGCTCGGAACATTTCAAAATAATTTGAGCGTACTTTAAACATTTTTAGGTTTCAATTTCAATTTAACGATTTGATTTACTCTTATTCAAGGTGTCTTCATAATCGATTGATACAAAGAAAGCAGTATGGGTATACCAATAAAGTACGATAATGTATTATCTAAAGTACAAGAGACATAGTCAACCTTTGTAGAGAGAAAATACTTACAATAGGATCGTAAACTTTAATCAACGATGACAATTATTTCACCTGACGATCAAAGTCGACAAAATGTAAATACGAAAGACCAAATGAAGTCTGTCATCAACTATTTCAAGTTTACCGAGTGTGACAGTAAAATGGTAACGCTTAGCGATACGTTTCGCCCTCCATGTTAGTATTACAGGCAACGCGAGTGCGTGGAACATAATTATTGTTAGCTACCGCAAAATTTCATGTTCGGTTGGATAACACAACGCAATGACGCTCCGCAGGAACTCTGCTATTGTGAATTGTGACTGAACTTTGATTATAATAAAGTTCTGCAATTACGAAAATTGTCTTTTGCTTTATTTTGTTTTGGGATGTTTACAAGTTTGGAGATATTATGGAGAAGATTATATTATTAAGATTACGATGCAATAGGTACTAAAGTGATGTAATATTTAAATTCACTTATTTTTATGAATGTCTCGGCTAAAGTTTCAAAGTTTTAAAATATGCTCAGTCTGCATAATAAACTGCATAGTATCCTGAAGTCTGTTTCACTGATAAATTTGAAATCAGAAGCTAATACATACCTACATTGTCTGAACCATAAACCAATACCAAACTATACAGCATAGTTATATATTACTTACGACCTCTGTATATAATCTAGATTAACTAGATATAGGTAACTAAGTAAATGATTCGATAGAAACCATTGAACACCTCTTGATAGGTAATTAGTGGTAATTACCTAATCTCTAATGACTAGTTCACACTAATTCAAGTGTGTCATATGATTAAGAAGTGAAATGCCCGTGTAATATTACCATTTAATAGCTATGGGAATAAGCGGGTAAGCAGTTATGAACTACTAAATTTAAACCTCGAATAAAATAAAATAATCATACCCTATACGCAGACAGATAAATACAATTCGAGTGTAAATTTGTAATATTAAAATAACCGCTTTTTCATATATTCGTATAAATATACATACGATACGCATACAGACACCAAAAATTTGTTTTTTAATTTTTGTTTGTCTGTCTGTCTGTATGTTTGTACTGGCTAATCTTATGAATAGTTTGACCGATTTTGACGGAACTTTTATTGGTAGTTAGCTGATGTACTAATAAGTAACTGGCTACTTTTATTTTGGAAAGTTATAACAAAATAAATGTTATGTCCTAAAATTCTTATTCAACAGCTAGTGATAAATATATATAAAATCGAGCAAAGTTGGAGTGGGTGGTAAAAAATAGAAAGCTTAAATAAATAAAATTAAATCAAATCCAATCACAAAGGCGTATACTATCGTTCAAGTTTCAATGTATAAGTAGGCAAAATATAAGGATTAACAAAAATATATTTGCAATTAATATAAAAGAAAGATATTTAATTAATCCAGCTAGACAGAGTAACTGAAACCTGATAGGTCTGTCTATTTGATAAAGATAAATATCTGCTTCGGTATTAAAATGTAAGGCTTGGATCAACAATTTATTAAATTGGAAAAAAGAATACTGAGGTTAGAATTTAAATTCTAATTAGGTACAATTTTGTTTAACAAAACACCACAATTTTCAAAACGTGTCTATTAGGTCGTACTAGGTCGTCGTATTATCTGTAAGTAGATATGTACAAAATACCCAATGCATTAAATCTTTTTTTGAACGGGGGAAATCATCCAATGACTTCTCCCGCCCGAGTGAGGCGAGAGGCAGTGTCAGAGTCTTACTGACTAAAAACCACCCCGTTCCTTCTCCTGCACTTCGAGCCAGAGCCCTGGTAACCCGTTAGGTTCGCTGCGACTCCGAAATGTATCTTGTATCTGTATTTCAGATACTTGTATCTTAAATAATTCACATCTTTGCCTGTAACAAACTACGTCATAAAATCTAAGAATCCGTATTATACATACTTTTGTGAAACATTGTAATTGAATGTCGATGAGATTACCATATAATATTAGTGGATTTGTTCTGTTGATGGAATTGAAGGGATGGAATCTTGGACTGTCTAATCGTCGTAAATATTTGTATATTGACTTTGACCTCATTATATATATAGGAATAATGTCCTGTGTTTCTCCTGTTGATGAAAACATACAATTAAAAGCATGTTTTAAGTTTTATAATTAAAAAAAATTTAATCAAAAAGAATTTCGTATAAGTACATGCGGTAAGCTGCGAAAATCGTTCATATATAAAACAAGAATTAATATGTATTAACTAAAGGCGACCCATATTTGGATTTAAAAAAAGAACGCTTTGATTCCGTCATTTGTTTTTATTTTTGTATTGTACCTACTAAAGGCGGCAATAACTTGGACTTAGAAAGAGAACTTGATATATTTCTGGCCTTGTCATTTTGTGTCTGACGTCATTGATATGTCATTTGTTTTTATTTTGCATTGTTCTAAAGGCGGCAATAGCTTGGATTTAGAAGGAGGACTTGATATATTTCTGGCCTTGTCATTTTGTGTCTGACGTCACTGATGTGTCATTTCGTCCCATTGGAAGAATAAAGTGTTATAATCACATATGTCAAAATTGATATTATGGTAAATTCGTCATCCTTATAATGTAAACTATCGATTGATATTATTTTTATATATTTTCTTCGATTAATTCAAAAGATACAATGCTCGAATAAAGTTTTATCCGCGCCGACTACGTAAAATAACTACGCATGATCACATACAACAATATTCTCCGCCTTGCTCCCGCGCAATTACCTGCGCGTGCCGTGTCGCTTCATCCTAAGTAACGTTGTTCGACGAAGTAGCAGCGAGTGGTGTTTGTTACAATGAATACCCAAAATTTTATAAAATGTCGTTGTATATAATGGTTTGATACAATTTACACGACGTTTCATTAATTTCCCACAAAGACAGTATTTACAATCACATAAAACATTATTTTACGAAATACCAAAGCTTACTTATTAGAACTTAAATCTGAACTAAATACTTTTATAATAACTTACATAACATTACGGTATCTAATAGCACTTGTCTAATTTTTCCCCTATTTTTCCAGTTTCTTATAAACTTAGTACATTTTACTACGTAAAATTATGTATTTTTTTCGTCCGCAAGTACGCATAAAACATTATTCTACAAAAAAAATATTAAAGTTAGTGTCGTATATGCAAATGACACTTTTTTTTACCAACCGTTTTATTATAAAACAATATTCGAAATCTTAAAATTGCTATAAAATGGTTAAATTTAATTTAAACTATTAACAGCTTATTTAATAATCTATTAACAACTAAATGTACAGTTTAGACTAGGTAGGTACAGCAAAAAAGTATCTAATAAAAGTTTACATTAAAAATACCAATGGACCTAAACACAAGAGTGCACGCGTCCCTTTTTTGACATCTTTGCTTGCGTGCTCCGCTGTATTAGCAAAATCGAAATAGTATATTTTTCCAAACTCCCAGTTTAGAGCAAAAAAAATACCACAGTAAACCACTCGAGCGCTCATCAAATTACACATATCTAAGTTATGTACGTATATTTATTAAACTGTTTTTTTTTAACTATTATGTTATGCATATACTCCTTGTTACTTTAACAGAATTAAAAGAAAAACAATTATGTCCAATATAATTTTTTTAATGATGATTTCTCAAACGATGAGGAAGCAGCAGGGAGCAGGGGCTTAATTGGTGAGCTTTGTGGTACCAGTGGAACAGACGACCTTTGAGTTGGAATTTACATTAAGTAGGAAATATAAAATAAAGTACACCACCAAGACGAAAAACAGATGTTTGAATCGGGACACACCAAAGAATTGCAATTTTACTTAAATATTATAACAAGCAAGCGACGCAATACGCGACAAAACTATAGTTAAAACTGCATGAGATAAGTACTGCAACAGCACTATCGTAGAAGACCATTACAGAGACCGCCACAAAAATTAAAGGAAGGTAATCGTAGAAGACATGATCACTAGCGTTTGTGACCATGTGAACTCATTTGCATCTATCTAATCACATTATTTAAGAAAAAAGACGACGAAATGATATCTAGACGGTAGTATATTGTCCGAATGTACAAATTTCAACAGAGTTGCACTCAAATGGGTTCAGTATTTTAAGCGATAGATTGTCCCGGAATTTTAACGCTGAGTTCCTACCCCGTAGGATTTCCAAAATATAACAATCATAAGTCCTTTCCTGTGCCAGTGAACCGTAAACTAAATTTCAATCAAATACGTTCAGTGGTTTAAAAGAGAGTCCTGAGATATAGCACATATTCTACTTCTGGGACTTCCGTGTTATTACTTTGGTACTAATAATGTGGCCTGATTTGTATCGGTATTAGACGCTACTAATATACTATTACCTAAAGGAGACGGGCAAACTTTCATAGTAAATTCGATCTCGACGGACTAAAAATTACTTTTGAAAAATAAAATACTACAGGTTTTCAAGGAGTAATACTACTATTTAACTGCATTAGGATCAGGGATTCTCTAATTCAATGAACTGAATACGTTATTTTCATGGACTAGTTTCTACCCAAGGCTTCGCTAGCGCCCTTTTAAAGGATTGGGGATAGGTCTCCAAAAGAAAAAAAAGCATTTGTTTTTACAGTTTTCTATTGGCAGCTTAAGCAATATTTATGTTCTTTGTCACAAATCGGGTGACATTATCGAAATTTCTACACGGTTCCCTTCTTTTTCTCATCAGGGGTGTAGTATGTAAGATTCCAACGCTAAAAGAATTTTTAAAATCGGTTCTGTAGTAGCTATTCAATTCATACAAACAAAAATTAAATCTTTCCTCTTTAATAGTTAGTATAGTATATTGTTTGTTCTTTAGTTTAGTGTTTTCAGAATATTTGATATACATAATTGTTTTCTATGTTTGAGACTAATTTTTAATATTTTTTGATTATATTCAGATGGTGCCATAATTATCTATTGTGTTATTTGCAATGCATCCAAAAATAATGACTTTAGATTTAATTGAGTTACTCGTGTGATAATATTTCATCTAAGTAAGAGTAAAATCGTAATTTATGAAATAATGTGTTAGAATATTGATTATTACTAATCATGTTTTTATTATTAAGCTAACTTTATATTATAATTATATAGGACTGATTTATTCATAAGAATAACCACGGAAAGAAATAAGTCAATAGTTAGTTTTAAGTGATCTATAATATTTTTTTTTTTATGAATCGCCTTGTATTTATTTTGTAAGAATTGTAAGAGCATTATTCTGTTTTTCTGTCACCTATTTTAATAATTTTATAATAAATATCTTGATTAGCGTATTCCTCAAATTGTACGTAATCAGTTTGTATTTATTTTTAATTTACTCGTATATTGATTACTACATTGACTAATAAATAGAATTAGAAAACACCAACGTTTTTAAATATATAAAAATACCCAGTAATAATGATGAATTTAAAACCTATTCTACTTTCTTAGTATAACAATTTTATATAAAACACGGATACAATCGCCAAAATTGGTAAAATAATGTTTGATATGCAGATGTATCGTGAATAGTTTCGTCGAATATTGTTTTATGTATCCTTAAGACACCTCATTCAATATTTTTTTTGGCAAAAGAACGTTGTATGTGCACATGCGACCCATTATACTTGGAAAGGCATAGTTTATAAAATAAATAATTATATTATCATAAACGGTGCTAACTTCTGTGCATACTGTACAAATATTAAGTAGCTAGTATTATTTATAACAGATTTATAAGCAAATATGTGCGCGCGAAATTTATAATCGCTCTACTGAAAAGACGACAATTTGCAAATAGAACATTATTCTACTAATGGGACGATTTGTTTTATTTTGCACTAGCTGATCCGTCTTCTGAGTTTGAGCTCATTACATAGGTAATTTGTGGATTTCTCCTGGTGACGAGGACATATAATTAATAGCGTGTTTTTAGATTTTTTAACTATGAATTTGTTATTAACTATTTATAGTATTCGTGGATTACAAGACTATTATTTATACGAATATAGTTAATTTAACATAACATCACGCCTTTTATCCCCGAAGGGGTAGGCAGAGGTGCACATTACGGCACTTTATGCCACTGAACAATGTAACATCCACTTTTCACTATTTATGAGTTATTAGTAGGAGGTGAGTCTATAATTATATACCGGGTACATTTCCAGACTCTGTGCTACTACTGAGATTTTTTTTAAAACCATTAATATTTTGCCCGACCCGGGAATCGAACCCAAGACCCCGGCAGTCGCACTTGCGAACACTTGGTCAACGAGTCCGTACATTAAATTATATCTAAATAAATCTAGTACGTAAATATTGTTTTATCTTCATCCATGAATAATGAAAATACAAAATATCAACCATGAAAGTGAACCCAAGACATACTTACAAGTTGCTATACATACATGACGTTGAGAAAATCTGTCTTATTAAAGTCGACGTAATCTTTGAACTGACCGCTGATATTATAAGACCTTTTAAGGTCCCTCATTACTGTATTCCTAATAGGGAAGCAGTAATCGAACGTATAGGTAGATACCACCAGAAGTCGGTCACAAAAAGTGAAACGGTTCTGTGAAAATAAAGTGACGGGTGTTCGGAAGGCGACGAAAGTTAATTTCACGGGTAGTGAATGCTTCTTCAGAACTCATCCCGCTCGAACAATTCGCGACTCAGTCGCCATTAATCACTGACGCCAGACAAATATCATTAGTTCTCCACTCCTTGCTATGCTTCACAACGCAGCCATTTTCAAATCATTATTGATCACCTTTTATAAACTTCGCATCACATAACACACGGAAAATCACAACGAAAACCCACGCCATTCACGAAATATGTTTGCCATGAACAATCAAAGTGTTAATGGAATCTTAAATGTAGTCCTCATTTTCCTAACTTTCTTTCAAGTAATTTTCTTCTTTACTTAACAATCTTTTGAGGAAAAAGTTTTATAACGAGTGTATAAAGAATATAATCCACTTTTAAAGAATAAAAACTTTAGTGTTAAATAGAAATAAGTATATAATACCTAGGTTAGTCACCATCATCGTGCTAATGTAAAAAGTTTAAAGTTTCTTTTGAAAATTTCGCAAAGAGCCAGTGGATGACATGCAGAAGTTTCTTAACTTGGCCTATAAATCATACGAACGTACCGTAATGTTGATATATTAGGTAGATATAGAAAATCTTAATCCACTTTTCCTGTAAAAACGCGGAGAGGGCATAACTTTGTAATCTCGAAAGAGTTTGAGATATATGACTTGGGAAAACTCTACAACGTGGTCTTGTTACAGAATAAATGCATTTTTCAACGAATAAATCATTGTGTCCACGCTTTATGTTAGTTACCATCCACGAAAAACTTTAAGAATGTGCTAACTGATTAAAAAATAATTTAAGAAACTTCATCAAAATGACACATGTGACTCACCGCGTTTATCTGTATGTAACAGATAAAAAATACTCCTCAATGAAAACAAAAATAAACAAAGGAGGTTAAAATCTTCTTTAATATTGTTTTAATTTCAAGCTTATTCCCTTCTGTGTCATATAAAACGACAAAACCCAAAACAAAATTCACGAATTAGAATTCACGCAACCCTTAGGCAGACCTGCAGACCTTAAAAGGACCGAGAAGTCTCATAAATACAGGGGTTCACAACATATATTATGACGTAGCAGTTTCTGTACAAGATTAAGTGTTATGTCAGCTGTATTGCAAGCTTTTGAGCTGAGGAAAGGAACAGTAAAATTGTCTTTGAGGGTTAGATCTCGAGTGCTGAGTGAACGCTACGTGTCTTCGGTATCCCCACGGGATCGAACCAGGGCCGCTTAGCCTGTTACATTCTCCAACTTCAGTTTAACGACTTGCCATGTTTCATTTATTCTCGGCCGTATCGCCCGTCGTATGTTATTGGCGTTAAATAACCTTTTCAAGCTACATTTCGTGAGTTGTATAAATGTGGTAAAGACGTGTTTGAAGTTTGGAGTGTTGAAGATGTGATTTTTGAGTTTTCAGACGGTTTATTAATATTAAAGACAATTTATGAATCTATGTACGTGTGGAAGAAGCACGAATGGACCGGCTTGACCGTAGTGATAGCACGGTCTCACAGAAAACCGACGTGAAACAACACTTGCATTGTGTTTCCTCGTGTAAGTGAGGTTTCCAGAGGCCATATTGTCCTCCTCGTCCGCAATCTGTTGGTACGGTGGCTGGGTAACAGGTCGCCGCTCAACGTGTCGCGAGTTCGACTCCCGCTCGGAGCAACTCTTTGTGTAATCCACAGATTGTTGTTTCGGGTTTGGGTGGCATGTGCATGTGAACTTGTATATTGTGTAAACAACCCACGACACAGGAAAAAATCCTAGTGTGGGGCAAAGTTTTTAAAAAAAATCTCCCCAATCCCTGAAAGTCCAATAATCCTCAAATGAAACTGTTGATTTTTTTTCTTTTCCATAGAATATACGTTGAAATGAGCAGTGTCTTTGTTCTCAGTGATTGAAATGAAATAAATTATAATTACCATTCATTATTTTCTGGACGCAGTGAATGAGTGTATCTCGCAAAATAATTGTTTCAATCAATATTGAACTATAGAAATGCTTTAATACTGCAAATTATATACACGTAATGTAAATTACGCGTCATTTTGCCACACTACGTCAAAATAATACAAACTATGTAAATATTGAAATATTTGCTGTTTGAGTTACTAATTAGAGAGTTTACGCCAATCATTTGGAAATTATAATTTCCGACGTGACGTGTGAAATGTTTATAGGAGTACAATCAATGACATAACTTCACTTATTTTATGTAAATTCAGTAGCATGAATAATATAATAAAATAACCATACCTTACAGTGTTAGTAAGTACCAAAACCTCATCTTAAAACTTTGATAAGATCAACATTTGATTAGTGCCCACTGCCACTGCTGAGCAAAGCCTCTTCTCACACGGAGAAAATTTGAGCATTAATCACCACGCTTGCTCAATGCGGGTTGGCGATTTCGAACTTATAATTAGAAATTATAAGTCCAGGTTTCCTCATGATGTTTTCTTTCACCGTTTGTCAATCTTAGAAAGTACATGTAACTCGGAAAAAGTCACATTGGTACTTGTCGTTGATAGGTTTCGAAATCGCATCCTCATGCATGAGAAGCGTGAAAGAAACTCCGGGCCACCACGACACACAAAACCTTGATTAGTATAGAAGAACGCCGTATAGAAGAACCTAGTCTGCTTTTATTAATTTTGAAAATAATGTAAATTTTAAATAAGGAAAACATAGTGTATTACTGTATTGTGTCATGTATTTACTTAAATAAACCTATGGTGACTATTTCAGATCGGAATTTAAAAAAAAATACTAATGTAATTAATCGTTTTGATCGAATTAATATGAATCCATCTACTTCATTTAGATGAATTTAAAGGATAATTTCTATATTAATTGTGTTCTGATATCAAAAACTCGACTAAGCGACGTTTAATAAGAGTTAAGCTGAAGCAATTAGAAGTAAATTAATCGTATTTTATGAAAAGGTTCACTCAAAAAAGAAACATTGGAAATAGAAATGGCAGACCGAAGTTTTCTTATTACACGTACAACGTTATTAAAATACTTGCAGACTATTTGTTTTAATTCATTACAAAATGAATGTAATTATTTCTGTTTTAAAATTAAATAAACGCAAATGTTGCACTCATTTTATTAATGGCATTTCATTATTTTAGCTTTCAAATTGTATATTATAAAGAAACAAATATTAAATTTTATAATTTGTATGAATTTTATATTTTTGAATATATTAATATGATAATCATTGCAGTTGGCAGTTATTAAAAGTATGAGTACAAAAATGTAAAAATAATTATGGAATAAATGCTGTTGTTTCGTTTGATGTATAACTTGGTTGAATATTAGACGTTAAAATAATAGGTATTCATTTAATTTTAATGTAATAATTGTAATTAAACACAATGGATTTTTTACAAGTACCACTCATAGTATACCTATCATACTATACTCACAGTTAAACAAATATGGCTGTAACATCTTGACCGGACAAAATCAATGCGATCAAGCAAGTCAGCCGGTTTAAATACATGGGCAACTGACCCTAACATTTGCCTTGCAAAGATTTTCTTACAGGACAGCGTATAAATGTACTTTGAAACCGGTTCAGAATCTCTACAAACATACGAATAGCCTTTTAGGTGTGTAAAAGCGTGTAATCAGTACCTAAAACCATTTATCCCGAAAAAGAAAGGCACTCAGCTGGATTTTTTCTGGAAATCTTTACCGAAAACTAGACGAATCGAAACCAGACGACTAATCTTACGTAAATCTTAGTAGTCAAGATAAATCAGAAGCCGTTTCGTAAAATGCTGAGTTACGAGGATTTCACCCTTATTATTACTTATATACTGTAACCCTGCCTCCTTAGTCAAGTGGTCGCTAGTGCGGCTGCCAGGCAAGGGGTTTCGGATTCGATTCTCAGGTCGGGCAAAGTAAAACTGGGTTTTTAAATAAAAACCTATTAGCAGCACGGAGTCTGGAATTGTGTCCGGTATATGGCGATAGGCTCATCCCCTATTACAAGGGGCTTATAACATAAATAGTGAAAATTGGGTGATACATTGTACAGTGGCATTAAATGCCGTAATGTGCACCTCTGTCTACTCCTTCAAGGATGATAGGTGTGATGTTATGATGATACTGTAAAAGTGTGTTTTGTGTATTGAGTAATATTTTTCTCTGTCTGTTTTTCTGTTAGATTTTTCCTACTTGTGTTCGGAGTTTATTATTTTTCTTAGTCACATCATCTCTTACCACCAGGCGAGATGATAGCTAAACGTCAACCTATTAAGTATAAAAAAGCCCAAACTAAGTATGATGATGAACGTATGATGTTGTTACTAGAAATATTTTTCTTTTGGCCTCTGCACATGCCCAAAGTCCGACTCGTTTATGACCCTGCACCGATGTCAATTTGACATTTGGTGTGTGCCGCCGAGTCATACATCATTCAGTGTATCTATGGTATCTACCATTCGTAGACGAAATGAAAGTAAGTTGGACGCGGACGGGACCACCAATTTCAAAATGACATTGGCGTAGGATCATGACCGAATGCAAGAGTAGGCATGTGGGGCGGGCTTTATCAAGATAATACATACAATACACGGAGTTTACAATACAAGATTTCTATCAAGACCTAGATAGACATGAAGATTTGGAATTGAAATTAATTACAGCCGTCAGACGAAAATTTACAAAACCTCATTACTAAAAATATATATTATTAAAGCTCGCCAACCTTTTAAGATTTAAAATAAAACAGGTTCTATGTAAAGATTTCTAATAATACAACATTTGGAACTTGGTTACCTTATTCCCTTCGACTCAGAAAGTCAACATACGACCTTCATTCTGAATTAATGATGTTTCTTACCTCGAGTTTACTTTTGTACTTTAGCGGTTTAATTACGCAGCACTTTTTAAGTCTAATCATGGTTTATTGGTTTTCATAATCATACCTTGTTCGTGACTAGGGCAAGGAGTTGTGACTCCCATGCGTGGGTCGGTTAAAGAATTCTTTTTTGTATGGGATAAGCCGATAATCAAGCCGATGGATCACCTGATGGTAAGCAATCGGCACAACCCATTGACACTCGAAAAACTACAGGAGATAGAATTGCGTGGCCGTCCTATTATGAGTTAGGAATTTGATGATTGGGGATTATTGTATTTTTATAGGACTTCGTTGATTTTATGGAGTAAAACAAATTGTGGAGCGCCTGGTGTATGATAATAAGCTCATCCCTTATGATATGGGAATGTAATTCATGAACAATAAAAACGATGAAGTTTATGAGAGATTAACCCGAGAGAGTTAACCGAGAGAGGTATTAAATTAAGATGAATGTTCAGGGAATTAAAATGCGTGGTATTATGTTAAGCTACCTTGTTCGTGCTCTTCGAACTTCACTTACGTAAAGAGAGAACTGTGCTCAGATATTTACAAAATGAGAGCAGTTCTCAAGTTCTGGCGACAGGTGGTGCTAGCGCAGTGGCTATTTTTAAGCAACACTCTCATATGTGTAAGGAGAAGGCGAATCAAGCTACTGTCATGCGAGTATACGATAACAACAAATGCCAACGGGCTTAGTACAGTATCGTGTCAGTGAGCTAATATAATTTGGTAAGTTTAGTTCAATTGCCTGAGCTTGTACCTGTACATCATCTTCTTTCTTACTTCTTGATATAGGTAGTATTTATAAAGTCACAATCATCATTTTTTAACGACGAAATCAAGTTAAAGATTAGTTTAAGTAATTCTATTAAAAAACTAAAACCAAATAAAGAGTAAGTACGTCTCTACAACCTACGTCTTCTTAAAAATATAGGCAGACCTTTGATGTATAAAAGCCAATAAAATGTTCATAAACCACCGATGAAAAGAAGACTTCAAAAACATTATGTTGATAATACAATCCAGCTACCTACACATTGGCGATGATAATAATTAATGACTTTATAGTAAGAGACTTGTTTGAACTTGTTGTACAACTTTCTCGACGTAAGTAAATGGACGTTATGACAAATTAGTTTAACTTGGTTACACGTATAAATAACAGGACAAGGTGATGGATAACGCTCGGGGTTGTTGTCTCGACTCACTAGTACTGAATACTGTTCAGTTGCCTTAAACAGTTGTTACATAGTTTCTTGACGGAATCTTTAGTTATGGAGGTACATTTGGCAATTTTAGTTCTTCGGTTTAGTTCATGGTATGGAATTGTAAATTAGATTTTAGTAGTATAATATTAGAGATCAATATTGCTTCAGTATTGGAGTGTGTTCCGAAAAACCACCTTTACTTAAGGATAACATTCATACCTATTCTAAGTTTAGAATACAATAGCAATACCATTAGCCAAATCTTGGCAATAGCATAAAATCCAATGTATTTTGGGGGAACCGGTGCTGATACTGAGCTGGAAATGCAACAACAGTTACGTCGCTGAGACACAAATACGTATAATCTTTAAAGTAAGTCGCGCGGCGTAAGAGGCAATTCAATTTTAGCCGAGTGGCGGGAAGTGCTGCTCCGTCACACATTCAAGACTGTCCTTGCAGCTAGTATATGAATTATTCAGCTTTATGATTCTGCCGAGAAAAGTAATTAAGTTTTCCTTCGTAGAGCTTCGCTTGCGGCCAGCTCTCTGTTAATTAATCATCGTGCCCGTCGCTTTTCTCCACTTTCAGAAATAGGTTAATAATGGTTGTCTTTTTCGCATCCTTTCTGCCGTTTTCATTATTGAATAAGCAAATAAATTGCTAAGACTTTTAATTAAATGCAAAGTTCAGTTTTTGCTAGTGGCCGTGTCGTCGCGGGAAACTTATTTACATTAATGCGGGAATTTATTTGTTTGTACAGTGAGACATGCATATTTAATACGTGCATCTACTTTTTATACTCCATACATCATAATGAGTGTGCTGTAAACTCACAAATGGTTTTAATACGTATTTTATTAGAGTTGCAATATGTCTATACTAAAACTTAACTTACATGAATGTTAGAACGCGAGTAAAAAACTCTTTAGATATTTTAAAAAATTATCACGATAGACCTAAGTACCCTCCTACAGCGTCAGCTTTATTCAGTCACTACTACACAACATGGTAATCTCCATTGAGTGTTCATTACTAATGATCTAAGTCACTTTTAGTTCACTTCACACAAACCTCACTGTTTGTGAAATAAGAATGCACAAGGAACGTACATAATAATGCCATCAAAATACAAAACAATCTCGGAAATACCTCCGTAAATTATTCCCTAACCAGAATGTACATTAAATTCCGAAACGAAACATTAATGTGTGTGTATTTATGTCTATCATAATTACAGTATGCTCCTGTGCGTCTGTGTGCGATGTGCACAAATTAGCTGGTGTCCGCACAACATGCGGGCACGACCCAAGCATCACTGTAAATGTTTGACCCATTTCCACCACCTTTACTTAAAAATATACATTAATTACAAAACAGGAAAATTTTAAAGAAAAACGCGCAAGGGAAACTCTCTAAAGCCTCCTTAAAACTAAAAGGGGAAAACGTCTGTTATTACCCAAGTAAACATTATGTAAGTGGCATAAACCTGCCTCGGATAATTTTATTTTAGTCTACAATGAACATAAAAATATATTCTTATGTCCCCAACGTTATATGAACACTTCAAATAACAATAACAATGAGAAAAAATGTCTAGGAGACATTAGGACGAAAATAAAAAGTTTCAATATTTGTTTTAATTTCGTAAAAAGGTCTCCTGGGGGGAGCGTAAATATCAATTAAGTATTCCGATGTTTTCTCGAAAAGAAACAATAGCCCGGGAACAATTAGTTGTTGTTCATTAGCGGGAGACAAATCCTTTCACTAGTATTTCTCGTTCTAATTGCAGCATTAGGGGGCAGAATGAGCTATTGTAGAGCGTTGTCTGTCGGATCTGTTTTATTTTTAACGGTCCGTGAGTTCAACAGGGTTTTAGAGTTCGCAACGTTAAAGACCATTGTTCGGACCAACAAACGTTCCATTGATGAAAAAGTATTTCCGATCTCGCATTATCCCTACATAGTGTAACAATACGGCCTGCGAAACGGAACGTGCATTCAGTAAGAACTTGAATTAGTATCTATTCACTCGTTTTCTTACTTTACGTATTTTCTCCAAGTTCTTATTTTCAGAGGATCGAATGAATAAAAGCTATTATTTAAAATCCTCGTCCAATTTGTATTTCGAATTAAATACTCAGAGATTTGAATAACCTATAGACTCAAAAAGGAAGACTTTCAATCACGTCCAATATACAAAAAGAAAATGTGCACCTATCGTAGTGTAAATTTTTCTACAAAGCTGTTAGCAAACGTTCCAGCACCTCCAGGTACATTTTGTAGATCACAAAGCTAAAAATAATGTAGGATCCCTAATTTATAGAGCTCTTACTGCAGGCGTAGACTAAAATAATGTTCGGTAGCGAGTAGGACGGATGTCTAAGCGGGCTCGTTTAGAAGCATCGGTTTAACTTAGCGCAAGCGGATCACACGCTCCATCGCGTAACGCGCCCGAGGATCCGCGCAGAATGAAGCCCCTACTAATTTAGGATAAGTGCTCACGTCCCGGGCTCAACGATTCGCCTGCGAATGGAAAATACCTTTGAACTACCGAGCTTCGACGCACCCCACGACAAATTACGCTCGCGGTAAATACGCACTATCTAGTTCGCAAAGCTGCGACTATCGGCTTTGATTGCTGGTTACAATGGAATGGAACAGTTCTAATACGATCTCTTCTCTTTTATCTCTTACCTATGCTATCCGAGTTAAAGTATCGCTGTGATGTTTTTTTCAGTCTATCGCTAGACATTTACTTACAAGAAGTCGTCTTCAATTTGTAAATGAGGTTTTTTTCTTATTTTACGCAATAGTTCGATGATTCTTACAAACAAACAATACTTACCTACTTAAACTGCGATAAATAACAAACTACATTTTATGAAGATGAAGAAACATTTCAACGATACATTCTTTTTGTAAAGTAGGGCAGGGAAAACAGATTGATCCCGTGATCAATAAGTACATCTTGAATTCCTACTTGAGTGCACGCGGGACGGGACGTGAGTGCATTTTGTCGTCGAAGAAACCAGTGAAGCGTACCCGCTGCATAAACACATGCCTAGAAGCGAACAGCTAAGCTTCTCTCGCCCGCCTCCCGCCGCCGCCAGCTCGCGACGCAACGCCCGATTTTTCTACTGGCTTTGAATATTGATGTTGTATAAGCACTAGTGAAACCAGCAACCGTGTCCTCGCCACAGTTTTTAGTGATGCTCGAATTGTTCCCAGATTGGGAGCACTTTCAGCCGAGTGTTTTACGACATTCGAACAGGCGCAATGAGTGAACTAAATCACAAAGTTTGGCCGGCGGGGACCTGTTGTTTTGTGACGGGGACAAATTACTTAGTATACGAGTTGTCTCTTAATACTTTGGGAAAATGTATTTTGGCACAGATTGATATGATCGCATGCCATGTTAACTATACTAAAAGCTTTTCATTTACTGAAGCCTTAGTTTCCACGTAAGATATTTGATATTCAATCACAAAGGTATTAAGGGATACATTTCTGACTAACGCACGCATGTAGTGCTGTCATGGTTACACCATTAAACAGGTATAATATCACAACACAGACATTTGCAAAAGGTACGTCTAAGTTTACCTGTATTTTGCATTTTAAAACATACTTATTTACAATGTTCACCTTGCCTCAATTTTCTAAACAAAAAGAAATAGGCAGGCAGGAGTAAATTTTATTCCGTGGCTATAAGCCATCTGACGTTGTGCTAGTAATAACAAGGAGTACTTGTGCAACTAAGAAGTGCTTACTTTATTAAAAGCAAGTTTTTCATTTTACCACTCAAGAAAAACCAAGTGAAGGCGGGGAAAAAATAAAGTTGTTTTTAATTTTTCCGTAAAACAGGGCACTATGGCTGACGGTAAATAATAGACAAAACAGATGTTGCTGATATAAACATTTTATGTTCGTGTGTCGTAAGCTCTGCTGAGCAGACAATAAAGCCTTTAATTTCAGAGTGGACAAGGAGGAATTGTGTAATTACAAAATTAATAAATATACAGTATAAAAGCTTCGTCATATTTTAAACGTTATTGAAATAATTTATATTTTCTAGGAACGTAGACTGCATCATCGCTTGCTACCAGACAAGATAGCGGTCAAACGTTGGCCCATCAAATATAAAAAAAATGTGTTATGGGAATTTAAATATGTACATGGTATTAATTAAGTGGGAGCAATATAATTACAGCTATCGCAATTCTTAATCATATTATTTTTATTGAATTTTCCACCAGATTATAACGGAACTAATTTGTAATTAGAAACAAATTAATCTTCGAACAATAAATTCTTCTACAGGCTTTCAAACAGATATTCCGATATTACGTGTACTTATTCCATTCATTCACAAAAACCAGTCATCAAGCCATCATGATTATCTGCGTTATAATTTTCAGCGACCGTTCATAAAAAATACCTTTTCTTAACTCAAAAAGATCCGGCGGAATTCATTCTGGCAGGAGTAATACACATTTCTTACGTTTTAATAAAATAATTCACAAAAGTTATAACGTAAGAAAAATATTACTTTTTTCCAGAATAGGAATTCTTGCTTGCGGTTTTCGTGAAAAAGGTCTCTTGCCGTAAGCGATTTGAGAAAAGCGCGAAGCTCTCAAAGGCTCTTTTACTCCAATACGATGGCCAAATATTCAGGATAAGTGCCAGTTTGATAATTCAGAGTGGCGCTGAAAACTTTTAACCTTTCACTTTATCTGAGTAATGTTAACCCGCAGTCTACCGAGCGCTCTTAAGGTGTTACGCTC
The DNA here is from genome assembly GCA_902850265.1 of Spodoptera littoralis. Taxonomy (NCBI): domain Eukaryota; kingdom Metazoa; phylum Arthropoda; class Insecta; order Lepidoptera; family Noctuidae; genus Spodoptera; species Spodoptera littoralis. Next base: position 10,244,534 of record LR824533.2, read on the forward strand.
CAGGAGGGAATTTTAAGAGAACAGTAAGTAAACTAGGTGCTTACTTGTTCTTGTAATGTGATGGGATTTTTGTACTATGGATTTTTATTAAAGAGTTTCAAAGAATATTATAATGGAACAACCAAACGCCGTAACCAAATGATAATCGTAGTCGTGGAGTCGTCGGTTTCCTACTGTTGTTAATACGCTCACGTAAGCTGCATTCCCCGAAAATGAAATTAACTTCTGTTTCGGCAAACGGAATTGTGTAAAAATAACAAACAAATCTTATAAACAGTCTCAAACCTTGTTAAATAAAATGCTTGTAAAAACGCGGGAACGTACCACGCATTTACGAAGTGGGTAGCGGAGTAATTAGTTATTTTTCTGTTTTCTTTGTTGAATGGGGCTGTGTTGTGGCCATTACGTTGGTTCGTGGCGTTCCGTCGTCAATTTCTGCGAGGCGTTGTAATTAACGCCTCAAAGTATCCGGGAGTGGAGTGAAGCGCGCCGAGATCATTGCAAATACACTTTTAAAATGGCGACCTGATATCTACATGCTTGGATGTGTGAGTAAGTATGTAGTAGAACAAAAGTACTCGTTCCATGTTAGCTTATTAAGATGCAGAGTACAAGTAGTAATTATTGTTCTGAAAGTTGTTCATGAGTGTGTGTCTTCGAGTCAAGTTGACATTTCCAGGTTCATTCAAGCCCGAAGAACTTGGAAATGCTAGCTTTGTAAAGAGTATGTGCGAATACCAACTTTGATGTACTTACATCTAAAATAATACTTTTTATTAAAAATAGGAGAATTTAATTATTTAAATATTATTATAACTGATATTTTATTTGCTCACTTTTAATTTTATATCACACATACTCAACGAAACCCAATTTAAGTACAAAAATATTTTACCCAACCTGAGGTCCAAATTTTAAACATATTGTTACCTCTTCGAATTATAGGTACAATCAGCCACTCAAACTGGTTATATTGTATTTCAAAAATAAAATACTTTGAAATCTGTTTAGGTTAGTTTTCTGCAATAGAAATATAATAGGCGATATAGTGAGCCACAGGACGGTATTAATAATAATAATAAAGAATTGGTAAGTACAGTAGGATTGTTTACACAATTACGACTTTATGTCAAGTACCAATTAAGTTTTGTGTTGCTAACTCGCCTTTGCTTAGGAACCATCCAGTAGCTACGAAACACCTTTTGAATATTTTCTTTAATAGGCGGTGTTTTGTTTCTGAATAATTAATAAAGTGTTGAAAGTTCTTGAAGTGGAAATTGGTCCTTAGTTCCTCAGTAAATTATAGGACTTGTTTCTAAAGCAAAGTGTAGTGGAAGTCAACGTATTATTATTTAACTTGTACCTGCCCTCACGTGTACGGGTATGTTCAGACATATTGCTAGTTTCATGCGCGCGTTTGTCACGAAATACTTGAATGCGAAATGAACTTCTGGCTTTTGGCACAAATACACACAAAGGTTTGAGGGCAGTAGATTTTGCTTTCGAAAAACCGCAACATCCGTAACACAGAGCTGGACCGCTTAAAACCTCAAATGTAAGTTTCATCGCATTGCATCGCTCTTCTAATGGTCCCGAATATGACTGTCCAGGACTGACTTTGTGACTAAGAGACTTGGTTTAATCAAATTTTAGGGGCGTAAAAATTAAGTTCTACACTGACAAATGCTATACTTTTTGTTTATTATATCTCGAACCGACTATTTCTTTTTGAAACAGGAACCAAATATTTTTTACGAAAAAGTGCTATCGCACTTTACAAATCCTGTAATATCTTACAAGTAATGCTATACTTATTTAAGAGACTGCCTCGCTGGCCGAGTTGTCGCAAGTGCGACTGCCGTGTAAGGTGTCTCGGGTTCGATTCCCGGGTCGGGAGTAAAGTATTACTGGGTTTTATAAAAAAATCTCAGTACCTACTAGCACGTAGTTTGGAATCGTGCCCGGTATATGGCAATAAGCTCACTCCCTATTACATGGGACTCATAACTTAAATAGTGAAAAATGGATGTTACACATATGCCTACCCCTTCGGGAATAAAAAGGCGTGATGTTATGTTATGTTATGCTATACTTATTTATAAATCAAAGAATGAACTGTAACTTAACATGAATAACATCAGCCAATTAATCAACGTAGGTGAAACTTAACTACGAGCTACTTTAAATTAGTTCGCAAACAATACCCCAATATTTTAGAATGAGTTGCTACACTAAGTTCTAGTCTGTGGTTCGGGGCTGATTTTAATTTTGCTAGACAATAGAATATTCTGTGGTAATTTGACGATTCAAAGGCTAGTTTATCCTTTTACAAATTAGCTAGTGGCTAGATTTGTGCCTCTATTCCAGTTAGCTGAATCGTGTTCCTAGAAAATATGGTTATAAGGGCCCTAATTTAACTCTCGACTTGAGTTTGAATCCACTTTACTCTGTTACTTATTATTTTGTAAACATTATTTGAGTAATGATAGTTTAGTCCTTGAGGGATAGGGATAGGGTTGATGACTATGTGACTTGATTTTGATTTTCGTTTTGTAGATTATTTAAAAACATTAGACATGTGTTGGTATTTTTAATTTTTTACAGGACTTTCGACGGTGTATTGATTTAAATTATTGCGTGACGTCACTTTGTGTACGTTTATTACTCAAAAATGATGTAGTTAGTTCCCACTCCTAAACTTTCATTCGTTTAATCTAAATGGGTATTGTTTTCTTATACGACGAAATAAAAAATACGAGTTTTAAATTTTTTCATTACCTAACTTACCGACTTATTACATTTTTAATTGTCCTACCCGATCATCATCCCTATAGTATTAAATCTTTAAGTAGCTTTGTGATTCGTGTAAGATAACAATTGTTTGTCTATCATCTGTCGAGGTTCCTTAGTCGCGCGAGGTATTATTCAATTTGATACCATACAGCAGTAGGCTTACTCTCAAATGCATGGATCTTTAAACACTAGTGACAAAATTTCCACCTTTTACGTACAAAAGCCCAAAAATACTCGAATAACATAACATCACGCCTTTTATTCCCGAAAGGGTAGGCAGAGGTGCAAATTACAGCACTTGATGCCACTGTACATTGTAACACCCACATTTCACTATTTATGTTACACATACCGGTTGACATATACCGGGCACAATTCCAGACTCCGTGCTATGTCTGAGATTGTTTTTTAAAAAACCCTGTTGTATTTTACCCGACCCGGGAATCGAACCTGAGACCCCTTGCCCGGCAGTTGCACTTGCGATTACTCGACCAACGAGGCAGTCGAATAGATACGGTACGTTTAAAAAACATTATTTTGCGATTGGGGATCGACACTTGGATTTTCATTTATACCTACTCTATACATGGTATATCTAGATTAAACAATCTAAGGGACTGATTCAATTTACTTTACAAACAAGCGGCCATGGGTTGCCTCAATAATTCGGCCTTTATTTATCAGAAACGGAATGATGTCGGTTTAATGGTTGCCAGTGCAACTACCGAGGTAGAATGTGTAAAATAAATGTTACGGGTTGCTGAATTTAAAACGGACAAATAATGACTTTTTAATGTCCGGTTGGATTTGATTAGATGAGGAGAATGATTGACTGGATGAATTGAACTTGGATATTTTTAGAGGGTTTACAACACGATCATATTTTACTTCTTTCAACTTTTAAGTCACTTAAAAACTTTCCTATGGTAAAATCGTTTGGAATATAATTATTAACCACCTTGAGTAAACATTACTCTGTGTGAAAAAGGTCTTTGCACAGCAGTAGACACTTATAAGCTGATGATCATATTATTATCTGCGTATTAAGAAATGGTGCTTGTATCCGTTGCTTCACTGAACTAATCAGCTCAGTGAAAGAACCTACCTATTTAGGAAGTTCAGACGTTCTTAGACAGACACCATTAACATTACGTAACATAACCATACTTCCACATTTGTGCTCTCATCCAAAATACAGAGACATAGTATAATGTAATGCAGAAGTGAAGTAGGTACATAGATATTTGAGCAAATAACAATGCTCCCCAGACGAGAAACATCAGTAGGTACTCCCAACGAACTTGTTCCTACCTTTTGCATACAAATTACAACTTTTAATTAATTATACGAGTTCATGCCGCTAATTTAATTATAAATAAGTTCATGAATTCATTTCGACGTAAGAATTGACAATTATTTTGTTTAGGCCGCAGACAAATTAACTTGAAACCTTACTTGTGTGACGTCTGAATAAAGTACACTGAAAGTAATTGAGTATGTTTGGAACGTACATTTCAAGAAGTAATTATTATGTGAATGTTATTGTTAGAGCGTAGGTAAGTTGAGAAATGAGTTAATTTTGTTGGATACTGGGGTAATTTCGTAGGCATTCATTTTAAGAATAATATCTTCAAGAAACTGGTTAGTATATTAACCAACATACTACATTCTAATAAAAACATTAGGTTGAATAAATATTTTTTCGGAGTTTTTTAATGTTTAATTATTCTGTTATTGTTATTGATAAAGTATCATCGTCGTCATCATTATATCAGCCTTAAGACGTTCATTGCTGAACATAGGCTTCTCCCAATGACAAATACAACTTCATTTTTAGGTTTGACATAAAGCCGGACAGGAGATCTAAATAAATCTTACTCAATCTCCTCAATCCCTGAATCCCCAACAAACCTCAAATTCTTAATCTTCAAAAGGCCTGTAACACACTTGTAACACCTCTGTTGTTTCGGGTATCCAAAGGCAACGCCGATTTTTATCATTAGGTGATGCGTCTGCTTGTTTCTATTAAAAAGGTTATCCTATAAAAAAGTAATCATTGGTTCTCTTTAAACCTCTTTAAAAGTAAATCTCCCTTAATAATTTCATCATTTAAAATTTTAAACCAACTCTCACTCAACCGAATGTTTCTCCAACAATAGAAAAACTATCCCGATAGATGTTAAACCACTGCATGATTACGCACAACAGTGCGGCGCCATGATTAGCGTGGTTCGCTCGTAATCAGGGCTCCGAGCGTCGCTTCATACACACTAACGGACAATGAGACTGAATAGTCGGCCATGATGGTTCCTACTTACAATATTAAACTCCTAAACCTTATTTAAGAAGATTAGGAATTGAATTTCCGTCTCTAAGAGAGGTCCTTTATTCAGAAGTAGATATCCTGTAGATGAAATCAAGATACACCCATACATAACATCAAGCTTTTTATCCCTGAAGGGATAGGCAGATTAGTATAGGCAGGATAGGCAGTATTCATATTGACTTTTCGAGGACGCTCGACTAGATTCAAGCATCATAGGGGCTTATAATCACGAAGCATACATAACAGGGGTTCATATAATCACGCTATGCGCGGTGCACGATAAATGTATGCACTTGACTCATCTAATAATTCTTATATAAATGGTTTGATATTACATTATATTTGATTTTGATATCCAATAAAACTGTGATCTTATTCAATGTAAATCTCTATCTATAATGTATAGGTATTGAATGTAAATTATATTCAGTATTGCTATTAATGCTACTTATTGCATCGTGCGAATGGTGTTATGATAAATCCCCTTTACTTCTATAGGAGTCCCTTTCACTTTGAGTATTGCAATATATCCCTTGACATCTCTCCTGTAAGATGATTATAGAATTGAATGCTCATTAATAAGGTTACGTAATATATTGATCTATCACAATTTATATGCTTAGTACATAACATCACGTCTTTTACCCCTGAAGGGGTAGGCAGACGTGCAAATTACGGCACTTAATGCCATTGTATTGCCAATAGAAATTCTCAGTAGTAACACGGAGTCTCGAATTGTGCCTGGTATATGGCAATAGGCTCACCCCCTATTACATGGGACGCATAACATAAATAGTGAAAAAAGGGTGTTACATTGTACAGTGGCATTAAGTGTCGTAATGTGCACCTCTGCGTATCCCTTCGGGGATAAAACGCGTGATGTTATGTTGTGTTATTTTTTTCTTAGATGCACTTACCACACAATTATGTTCCCTATTCTCGGAGAAAAACATGTATGTTATCATGTTGTGTTGCAAAATAATGTATTAACGCAATCGCGTTTAGTGTAAGCGTTAATCTAATTCTATACATCGAGAACAGCTTGTAATTTTCTGCTTCATCGAGTAACAACGTTCAATATGCTGTAAGCCTTAGTTGTAGGTTTATTTAAAGATATGCAATGAACCAAAACACATTACATGTAAATAGGCTGCACAGTTTTATGCACACATTTAGTGTCGGCAAATTTAAAACTTTATGGTTGTTATTTTATAACACAAGAATATATGTTACGTTATGAGTTTTCATAATATTTTTTTTAAGAACTTTTGGACACCGTTCACGCCAGATTCGTTATAACTTAAAATTATTTAACAAATGCTGAAAAATAAATAAAATGAAGACTAATAGGTACACATGAAAATATTGTCTATGGAAACGTTCAGAGATATTATACTTTATTATGTAATTAATGTTAGAGATGTTACACTTTGATAAAATTCTTTTGTGTTTGCCACAATCTACTATTTTATTCTATGTCGTGGATGTATTTACAGATATACAATACAACAATTTCACATAGACAGAGTACATGTGCATGACATCATAGTTTTCTTAAGAAAATATGAAGCCAGACTTGACATGAATAATATCAAAGGCTACATTGAATCTTATCAAAACAATATAGTTGCATAATATAAGAAACACGCATCATACATTTATTTTGACCCCAGAATCACTATTCTTATTGCCATAAATATGTCATATCTTTTCAACGCCATCAGCTAATACGACACGCAACAAGATTTCCCACATTCATCTGAACGCACCCTACAAAGAAATCGGAGGGATTTTTCGTAACAAAGAGGGCATCTGCGGTATTTATCTGCTTTGTAAAGATTCCTCGGGCACCGTAACTTGGAATGTGTCGTAATCTCACTCACGCCTTTTCCCTCTATCGCTCATTTGCAAATACGTGAAGTGTGAATGAAAGAAGCCCATGGGAGATTTTATCTAACCTCGTTGTACAGTGTTGACTCAAATTATCCAAGAGCACACAATACAAGCCCGCCTATACAACTGTATTTTCACGAATTCCTTTGAATTGCTATTGGAGTGATTGTGACGTCTTTTAATCAGATAGAAATGGACCGGTACCATTTACTAATGGACTTAGCTAACTAAGGAATTCTTGGGATTTTTTCAATTGATACGACGAAATCCTTCGAAAATATTTTCCTTTTCGTCTGATACTTTTTAGATTTGTTGATTTACAAAACCCTGAGTCGGATTGAATGGTCTAGAGAATTAAAATAAATGAAAAGGGATCATTTGTTTACGTACAAGTCGAACCCTCAGTGATCTTTGTGTAATTAGCCTTTGTAGGCTATCTGGAAAAATGGTAATTGCGAAAGAAAGTTGGAATTCACTTCTCATAATGTGGGAACTTCAAGAAGGAAATTAATTAGGTTTACTGTTAATAATTATTTCTCAGAAGGGTAAGAACGGGATAGTGAATAATTCCGAGAGCAGCGCCCCCTGGAGGCCAGTGTTGTTAATTAATCGCCCAACTAGCCGGGTCTCCGTCTACTCTCGTTACACAGCGGTATTGCTTGTTATGAAAAATTTCTGAAACGAGTTATGAAGTAGTTTGTGTCTTGTGTTTTTGTCTGAGTCCTTAATTGTTGAGCTTATTGTTTGTTGGATCCTTTGTGGCTCGTTTTACACTAGTTATTTTGATGCATTAATAATGATGCATACCTTTAAAAAGTAAGTACCTACTATAATGTATAACTATCGTTTGGCGATACCTGAGATGTCGAAAATAATTACTTCAAATTGTACTTTTACGCGGAAATTGTAGTTAAATTACGTATTGTAGAAATTGAAAGTAACAAATATTGATTGAAGAATCTTTTTAGATAGAAGAATTTAAATATACATTATTTTAAAATTGTAAATGTATTTTACATTAAAATATATTTTGAGAAAAATCTCAATTCAGCTGCAGTGTAGTCTACCTATTTTTACTTTTTTATTCCTTTATTGCAGTATTGAAAGAAGCGCTTTCTTTTTGCAATCAGAAAAAGCTAAGCTCAACCTTTTTGTCGATGCGGGTAGCGTTCTGTGTGGATCTAATTTAGGGGCTACTATAAAATATATCTGCTTCTATTTTTAAAAAGAAATTATTTTTATTCGTCTTGGAATACTGGATGCAATTACGTGCCTATAGTGACTTTTTTAAAATAATGCTATATTTTGTTTTAGAGAAGATTTATCTTTATTTTGTCTCACGTAGGCGTCTTACTGTTTGTCAAAACTTCAAGCAATTCTTTTTTAAGACTCAAGCCATAAATTATTTTCCAACGTATTTTTGTCTTTCCTGTTCTCATCTTTCGTAAATATCTGGCGACTTATTAAACTTTTCCTACTAAAACGAGTACAAAAGATAAACAAACAGGAGATTTCCTCTTTATTTATATCTTTAGGCATCGGCTGTGGCATTAATAAACGGGAAAAGGTAGATAAACCTCGACCATCCGACTAAATTGAGCACTTTTTCACCTTTACAAAATTTGTAACGTCTTTCAGTGTAATCGCGGATTATTTGGTAATAATGTTCGGCCAACGCTAGGCTTGTATCCGAGGGCTAGTAATGAAGGTTGCTACGTCAGTGAATTTTCTACGCCGTATTACCCACTAATAGTACCCTAGTTTATCCCATCCTTTACTGCCGGCAAAGGTGTGAGAGAGACACACTATTGAAAAGTAAATACTGTGTCTAATACCCACGGTTGTAGAGCGTAGAGTATTATAAAGCCGGTCACGTGCGTAGCCGATCTAATTTACCGTTCCCAAAAAGTGCTAGTAGCATTTCAACGGCCGAAATTAGTTCGTACATTTTGCGACTTCAGTTTTTTATTCGGGTCTGTGGCCTCATAGTTGAATGATCGTTTCCAATATTAAGTTTTATGAACAGAAATTGTATTTTTATGTTTTCAGACAAATGGCTTTTTTATATATCTACTTTAACACAATTTCTTCTTGGAGATAAAGAATATTTTATTTGAAGAGAACAATATTGTTTAAGAAATAATAATTTACTAGAATATCAACGGACATCTTAGTTGGGAATCAAAGAGAAGGCAAGTTGTATTTCCTGAAATAAATGATTTCTGTGAACAGCTCTGCAATTTCACTGAAATATTGACGCTATAAAGTTTGCAATTTTAAAAGAGTAATGGTAGAATCCAGGTGCCTGCAATCACTATTGGGAAATAAAATGAAGCGAGATAAGCAAATAGGATTTCTGAGTGCAATTGAGAAGAAAAATATATTTACTTGGCTTTTTAATGTTGCTCGCTTTATTTGAGATGGAGGTTTAAGTACTTACTTAGTAATGAAATTAATTTTATGTGCTACTCGTTATTGCATTTATTTTCATTGCATCGCTAGAAAATTTAACGGAATCATAAAACTGCTATTCTACTTTCTTGAATATAGACGGAAAATTGCTTAACATTAAGCTTACAATTTGTTTAATCAAAGAATATTTACGTTTGAAAGTTTGAAAATCATTTTCCAAACAAAATAAATAGACGAATCCAGAATAGTTCTCTAAACTCTAAATTCGTAGCATCACAATCAGATTATGGACATTCCACGTCTCACAAAGCAAGGATACGGCAACATTTGGGCTGTGCCAATGAGTTATGCGGAGCACATATAACGCAAACGATCGGCCCCGCTCCGGCGCATACGAGATGTGCAAATTGATGGAATACAAATGTTCCACCGAATATTCAGGTGTATCGCTCAAGGAGTTGATGCTAACGGCTCGGATAATAGGCGGTGACGTTGTGAATTTTTAAGGTTACGAGTTCAAAAGTGAGTTTTGGGGGAGACGTGTTGAACTTGATTGAAAGGTTTTTTATTTATATATATGTATATTATGTATTGTGATATTGTGTCTTACGGTGCAAATGACTGCCTCGTTGGCCGAGTGGTCACAAATACGACTGCCGGGCAAGGTGTCTCGAGTTCGATTCCTAGGCCAAGCAAATATCAGCCGTACTGGGATTGTAAAAAGAAATCTCAGTCGTAGTACGGAGTCTAGAATTGTACCCGGTATATGGCAATTAGGTACATGGGACAACATAAATAGTGAAAAGTGGATGTTCTATTGTACAGTGGCATTATGTGCCGTAATTTGCATCCCTTCGAGGATTAAAGGCGTGACATTTGCACTATTATCATAACATAACAATGTTACTAGTCGTTGTGGTTAGACTTTGTAGTTTTAGAAATTATAACAGAACAATTAAAACAACACCACTATTTGTTTATCATACAATTGTTTTTGAAGGAACTGCCTTGTAAATGAACCCTCTCATTATTACCTCAATTGAAAAAAATCTTAGTAATTTTATAAGTATGCCTCGCGATATTTAATTCCTCAACGTATTATAGTCTTTAATACGGACTAACAAACGGACTTTAACTACAAACACTGACAGCATTCAACATTCCATTACTCACTACTACATAATCCCACATTTAGAGTACAACCTAAATACATAACTCATACACTACACATTACTAAAACCTTTCACCTGACCGCCAATCCCCTGTCACGAACACGATACAAACTTTTTGGCTTAATTCCTATATTAATCAATCTACTTAATAACTTGTGGTTGGGCTGCTATTGATATTATGAGAACACAGATGGTACTTGAGTACGTAGTATGGAGATGTATAAAGAAAATGTTTCGTAAAGGAGGTTCAGATAAATGAATTTAAGTTCCAATTTCATGTGATTAATTATATTACATTAATGATTATTGTGTAAAGTATCACTTTGTGCATGTTTTACCTCTGCTTGATTTATTTTAACACAAGCCTTGTTGTTGCGGTTTTTGAACAAAACTTGACTACCTAACTATACTGTATCTTATACTATTATAGAGGTGTAAAGCGGAAGAATTTGTTTTTTTGTTTGAACGCGCTAATCTCCGTAACTACAAGTCTGATTTAAATAATTATTTTTTTGTTGGACAGCGCATTTATCGAGGATGGCTATAGGCTTTAGGTAAAACATTACACTACGACCAATAGGAGCTGAGTAGAGCGTGTGAAACCGCGCGGAAGTAGCTAATATCTAATATAGGTCGGTTTTGTGTATACATTTATTTACATAGGTACCTGAGAGAGAAAAGGCGAAATATTTCCTCTTTTTTGTATAATTATTTTCACTCTAACGCGCAGTAGAAAATAGAAAAATGCAAAAATGGACAAGACAAAATTAGATATTCATACAATATTTTCTCTGAAGTAGGAGTCTGGACGTCCTCCCCCGTATCACACTGGCAGCGACACAGCGGCTGCCATTCACATCTTATGCCGACTAAACTTTATTCTTATCATCCGACGCCAACGCACCAGAAACTCATATATGTTAATACACCGCGAAAACATATAGGCCGCTAACAATATTTGATTAACTTAATTAGGCACTTTCCCTAATCAAAAATAAATTATTTCAACTGTTCAATACAACAAAATATTAAAAAACAACTTTCGTTCGATCAACTTAATTTTAGCATATTTCCACCAAATGTTTAAGAAATAAGTATGCTATTTGACGCTAAAAAGACGTGACGTCACAGTACACAATCTCGTACAAAATTCATAGAAAACTGTCGTTTTTGACAGTTCGAAAAAAGTATTGAATTTGACTAGTTGTCGAATACCGTATTATACCTATTTGTAATCCTTTTCACAAAGGCATATAGTTAATTCTCCTTAGAAATAGAAGTAGAAAATATCATGTCTTATCCATAACTTCCCGTGGTTGATTAAAAACCGATACACGCACCAAGTTCAGCCATTGTTTATGGATGACGAGCAACTTCTTCTCCAACTTTATCTCATGATGCTGAAACTAACTTTCTGTATAAGGGATTTAGAGACGACCGGGCTATGATAACCGGTGGCCGACGTCACATCCGCACCGTAATCCAACTGGCTCCCGGATCTACGCTGGCTTAACCTTGCTGATCAAATGATCCGCCCTCATACGGACCGGGGACCTCTCATTTACGTGCTCGAGATATTTGATTCGGGTTACTTGTTTAACAATTAAAATTAAAATGTTCCCGTAATTTCCACAAAACATTTGTATGTACTTACCTACATTTATTTTCCACAGAAAATAATAACAACAACAGTTCCATTCAAATACCTTTTCACTGACCACTTTTTTAACAAACTAGGCGCACAATGGAATAGTACAAATGTGATAACAAAAGCAAAACAACGTTTTTGGGCTATACGTTACACATTTATTATGTACATACACATGAAACAATAAACGGCCATAATTCAAACGAGCGAGGTAACAAAACAAATTAGAATTAACAAAGCTAATTCCGTCCGGTGGCCTGCGCGCGACTTTTATGATTTATCCGTTGAATTCACCCGGATGAGTGGGCTCGGGGGTACCTTCCATGTGAGTGTAGGCGCCGCTTAACGGTGTTGGTATACTATTAAGCTAAAAATTCAATTTTTTTACAGCTAGAACTAGGCTAATTTAATTTAGTTATTTTTTTTTAAACTAAGAGCAAAATTTTCATTCAATATTTTATGAATTTTTCTAATAGGTTTTTAACTATAAGATATGTGGAATAATATTTTAAGTTGAGATACAGCGTACGTCACCCCGGTCTGCCTACCACTTACTGTCTAACCTACCTATGTCACGGATATGGATATTGGCACGTTGGGCGTAAAATAAGTCTCAGGTGTGGTTGATAGCCTTTATCCGCCAAAACTGATAAAATATGCCTTTCGCTCAAGCCCACCCGTTATCGTTAGTTTCTGTTGCGAAATTATGAAACTTTCTGCTTTCGCACATTACTGCCGTAGGATTTTGGCCCTTATTAAACTTTTAACGTGGGGATTTTAATAATTATTGCTTGCCCCAAACCACGCAAATGTTCTCAAAAATAGGAGAGATTAAAACGTGGGTTTTAGAATATAAGTCAAGCACTTCCTGGTTGTTATTATTCGTGACCACGTATATCATGGCTGATATACGACACTATAAAATTTTAGATACATCACAAAACTAAACATAAACATCTTTATGTTTGTACAAATTTTCAGTAAAGTTTATTGTTGTTATAAACAACCCACAGGTACAATGGACTTATTCAAACATGAATTAGGTACTTAAAAATATATCTATATAGAGAAACCACCTAGACTGGGTGTACTCTTGGAGCGCCCAGATAAGATTCTCCGTCCAATTTTCTAGTGCGCGTATTTCAAAATTCTCTTTAAAAATAACACCTAATACAAAATCCGTTTAAAGTGCATCTTAGTAAAAATACGTATTATTCTATAGAGTCGCCGCCGCGCAGCGCCGGTGTAGTCTGCTGGAAGCGAGCCCATTTCTATGCGACGCCGTGCTATGCTCCGTTATCAGCCACTATCTACTTCAGCTCAGCGTATAGAATGCTACATGCGATAACACACTTCGATTTGGATTTCGTTTCCATGAAATCAAGTTCTTATTTTGTTTAGCTTTTGTAGCTGCTCGGTGCAATACGGTCTTATAGGAGAGTCCTTTGATGCGTATCGTCTAAATAAAGGAATTTTGAATGTACATCTTATTTTCTTATTTCCCATTTTATTAGGTATCTGTGTACTCCGAAATCGTAGAGGAACAAATAAAATGTCCTTGTCCATACATAAAAGAACTGAACATCTAACAACCATAAAGTTACAGATGGGACACGGGTACGTATGCATGCACACTTTTTCTGAACAAGGAAAAACAGGGCCTAGGAATATTTTGACGAAACACGCACAACTTGATACATACGCAATATGACGGTCGGAGCTTTTTATTTATAGACCCAATTTCATCAAACAGAAAAGTTTTTGCGCAAACCTCCGCGCCGCAGCTCCGCCTGACCATACACATTGATACACTCATCTAAATTCAGTTGGTTCGTGACTAGAAACCCAATCGACGGACTTGGCTCCTAGTTAATTTGTACTGAAACTGCCACTTGAAGACGCTCACGAATTCTCCTTAATTGGCTTAGAAGTTACGGCAAACAAACAATATTGTCACACCAACGATAAATATTGGAAACCGAAGTGGGAACAAAACGTCTCGCCCGACCGATACTTAGGAAAATGGGGCACAGATGTTACCTACGATATTTAAAAAGTTGAAGTAAAATACTATGGTAATATGCTGATCGCGAGTGCACGAATAAAACGGCTTGGCTATGTGATATTTGTTTGAGATTTTATTATTCTTCATATTACAGGAATTGAGGAATGCCCTAGGTTTATTCGTCGTAAGTCATAGGTGCGATTTCTGAAGTTGTGAAAGGTCATGTGGGGTTTCCAAATTTCTGTAACTTATTTATTTATTTATTTATTTATTCAAATAGGTATACCAACAGCTTCTGTAACTTTAACATTAAGTTAGATTTGTTGTGAAAATCAATTGTCAGATAGCCTACAACTGATGAGTGTTCAGATTTGTATTTTAACATACCTACAGTAGGCTTGTATTTTATAACTATTTTAGTTATCTGCATTAAAGTTCTAACTCAGTTATTAATTAATAGTACAAAACTCTTTCACTATCCAACTGTACTGGCCACAAGTTTCAAACACAGAGTTTCGAAATCGAAGTAAAGTAAGTGCTTTAGAATTGTTCCTAGAATTTTGGAATAGGACTAAATAAAAGCATCACTGAAATGTAGCCAAGTAGATAGGTACACTACAACCGACTCATTCAGGAAAAAACAGATGCGATTCAATATTTTATGAAAACTATTTAAATCATAAAAGTGTCAGTGAATGTAAATAAAATGTTACGAATATTTTGCTATAAGTAGGTTATTTTTAAAGATTTAGTACAGTCAGTTGAATTTGTTGAGCATTACAGGGATCGTTGTTGGAGAGATTCAGTTAAAGCTGCGCTCGGTTCATTTTGATCCGGTTTAAGCGGGTAGGATCCAGTTTCCTAGCTAGGGAAATAATAAGACTAGACAACATTGAGCGCGACACTTAACTCACATTAACTATGGATTTTATAGGTAGCTCCATTTTAAACCTTAATCAAATCAGCTTTAAGTCTAGATTGGAGTTATTTGTGTTGATTTGGTTAAAATATTAAGGGTGTATTTATTTTTGTAACTTGGATAATCTTGGAACAATCGATCAGGAGCTGAATTGCAGCAGTGCTTGCAATAACTTCTGTTAGAATAAGGACTAGCTTAGAAAACCTTGATAACGATTTTCAATTGTTCAATACGCTTGCTTTCTTTTACATTGGCTACTTCCACGCGGTTTCACATGCTCTGTTCCACTCCTATTAGTCGTAGCGTGATGTTTTATAGTCTATAGCCATACTCGATAAATGCACTATCCAACACAAAAAGAATTATTCAAACCAGGCTTGTAGTTACGGAGATTAGCGCGTTCAAACAAACAAACAAAAAAACAAACTCTTCCGCTTTATATAATAGTATAATATAAGATATAAGATATGCAGAAGTATAATAGTTAAAGTAAGGTATATTTTTTACCATCGAATTTTTAAGTATTTATTACAATTTATAGAAACAGGTAACAAAGTTCTATAGTAACAATGACAAACGAGGTACATTTGCTATAACTATGCACAATAATTAGACCTTTGGTAAGCGGTATGTTAAACTGAAACACGATTTGGCTACGGGCCACTTTTGATAACCTAAGTACGAAACCACTGGGTCACTAATTTGAAATCTGGTCAATGTAACTTAAATTTTAACTGTATCTCGGTTTCAAATCAATTAAATTGTCAGAAAAGTTTATTGATAGTCACAATCGACTAATTGGTTCAATAGCTACAAGTGCAACTATAGTCCATCTGTTTAGGTAATTAACTAAAGGTAAACAAAGAAAACCACGTGACACAGAGATACTTAACCTACTATTACTTCAAATATTTCTCGTGTTTTAATTTTAACTAAATTCACTTTAAAATCGTTCATTTGTCATACACACACATACAAGTACAAATGCCTAAATCGTACAAGAGCCTAGCCTATGGGTCTATATCATTATCATGTTTAAATAGAAACTATTCTGAATCTGATGTACGGATTTCTTTCTTGTACGGATATCTGTCTTTGGGCCAAGTTTCTTCAGTATATTTGAACACATTAATTACAAACGATGAATAACCTAAACTTAAATAACTTAATAACAAAAACAAAACAAAGAAACAAGTTAAATTCAACAAAATAGGAACGCGAGCGCAAACGACGAGAGAGCTGTCAATGGCGCCTGATTAACCGACTAAACGTAATACACGCTACTTTCATTGTCGCGCTACATCTTCGTTGTACTCTTTAATTTGACAACATTATTTTGCTTCGTTCTTAAAGAAACGTTTTGGATACCTGGGATTTTAGGCTCTTTATGGTGTCTATTGTAATGAAATATTATATTATTTAATAAATATTATTAAATTAATATCCTCAAGCAGATATATTTCATATTTATTAAGATATAAGTGAAAAGGAACAGAAACATAACATTTAATAGAGAAAACTGTCGTAAAAAGGGAAACAATTTTATTTTCTTACGAAGTATTTTGAATCATGGAAATGTCAACTATAAAGAACTCTTTTTATGGTTTGTTTACAAATAGTTAACTACCTAAACAGACGGAGTATAGATAATTAGTAAAGATATGAAAATTGTTGTATCTGATCAAAACTAGAGGTTTTTATAATGTACCACTGAATTTATTAACTCAATATCCTCGTAGAATTCTCACATATCGTAAACACACACCATAAACCACATAGATACACGAATTACAAAACACCCCAAAAATAAACTTGGTACTTGAAAAAACACCAAACCAAAAAGGTTTATTGAGGCATTTTCGATCCCTTTCGATTATAAATTTGAGGGCAGTGCTGACATTCGGCACACTCATAGAAACTGGGGACGCGTGATCAGAATTTTGATTGTGGGATTAAGGCGTCCCGGTGCGACCAACTTAGCTTTAGAGATCTTCCCTGATGGCTGCTAATTAAGTCTGAGCTAATGGAGAGACATGCTACTATGTAATTTGGAGCCGCTCCGGATTCCATTATGGCGACACAGTTTATATTAGCTGCGGTGAAAAGTTCGATAGTTGCCAGTTCAGTTCAAATGGAGAAGTCTTTTTTAGTGAGAGAATAAGGTCAGATCGTCTTGTTATTTTCACCTTTATTTTTCAGAGCTATATTTGAAACGTATTTATTATTACTAGTAATAAATGCTTGAGTAAAACCAGAACAATTCCCCTTATATACTAATTGATTGAAACCTAAACTGCTCGATTAAAGTGTAAAAAACCTAGATTCATTCATTCAATTTCATTATCAGTTGATATATTTGACAGTTTCTTTACAACAAAAAAACTGGCAGTAAATTGTTATGTCTTCGAATGTTACCCAATCACTTTTAGACAAAACAATAGAAGAAATGAAACAGAGAAAGCTTGTGTCGCAAAAAGATCTAAGTTTTATCCCGACTAGATGGGATAGGATTGGATATAGCTCCCCTAAGACATGGTGAAATATTACTTCTTAGTCAGCCGCCGTTCAACGGATGAACATTTTTTTAACATATAATACACGTTAGTTTTGGTTTTCAGGTCAAGAGTGTACTACAAGGAAAATGAAATATTGAACACTGCTAAAAAAACTATCTCAAATAAACTGAAATTATTTTTCATCATTAACGTGCTCCCTAATGAGCCGCGATTGTGATATTTCTACAACCACAAATGCAGAAAATGCTTTTTTACTACTTTTACCAAAGCACTTGCAGTCTTTAAAACGTTTCGTTTCAATGTTTAGTTTACCAAGTGGTTATTGTTATTCCACGTAAATAAAATCAGCAGAAAGATAAGAAACCAAAAGCGAAGGAAAGTAAAAGATTTTGTCCTTAACTTGCTGTAAGTCCATTATCTTAACAACAAAGCCGGTAGGTAGCGGGGCAGTAAATATGTTTTAACGTTAAGTAAACGTCATTTCTGTAACTCACAGTTGCTCTTAGAAGTCGACCTAAGAAGGTTGTATTTTCCCATCTTAATTAAGGGTTAGAACTAGGATCCCCCAAGCGTAGCTACGCGTCTGCTAGAAATTACTTGCGTCGATTGGAGCTCATTAACTCGTATTATTTTTTAATCAAACGCTAGGTTCCAATAATTGAAAGCAAGCAAATGGCTGTACGTCCCGTGCTGGCGTATCTTCGCTCAGTGCTACATAAATGGGGATGGAATGTTATTCCACTTGTCTGACGTCACGCGTAACTCTTCCGTGACGCATGTGCGCTTTTTATTGGACATCGTATAAACATAAGTACGCGCGGCCATTAATGGATGAGGGGGATGTTAAAAGCGATATTTTCCCATCGTGATGTATGGGGATCTTGCTTGTAGCTCTAATGAGAAATTCCGATGTCACAGCTTCTCTGCGAGACCGGTATTTTTGAATGTGTTTTTGATACGAATTGTTCGCTCGTCAAGTGGCGGCGTGAGGTCAAAAGTATGACGTGGTCATGACGTAGCAGTTTTTCACGTGACGTAAGAATTCTATATTAAAAGGTTATATTAAAAGTTTTTCCTTAAGCCTTCTTTGTGAGAATATAAGTCGGCCACGGTGTGAAACACGTACAGCAATAACACATCGGACTTTAGGTTTGCAACGTTGCACACATAAACTTGTATTAGATTTCAAAGCGACTTGCTGCTTGTGTAAAAGTAACGTACCTATTTTATTTAGTTACCTGTGCTTAGTTCTACGAATTTACAGTTACACAAAATAAATGTTATAATGAAACAGGTCTTAAACAAACTTTATTTTGAAAACAAAAACTCACATCATACGAGGATATATTATATTTGGTATCCGTAGATAGGAGAGATAACAAATTACTAGCACAATACGTGATGCTTTGATAGTTCATCCGCTTCGCTGTCCCTGTGCAAATCATAGAACAATAATTTGCAAATGAGTTATATAATATTCAATTTCCTATATCATAATACACAATATTCCAGCCCTCTATGTCGCTTACCATACGACACATATTTATAGTATTCACGTGCCTATAAAAACCTTTACAAGCAACCGTTTATACAATATTTATTCGTCCTGCATTCACTAGTTATGCATAGAATCTCATATTTTGTTACCCCGTCAAAGCGTATAAGTGGATAGCCGTGATGTAATATGAAAGAAGGTATCTTCAAAGTATTACCATGAAAATGTTATCGTTTCATACAAAATTGAGCCCTTTCGCGGGAAATAACTTGGGCACTACAATGAGAACTTGATGCGCGAAGCTTTCTCTCCCACAGGGAATAAAGTGACACTCTGACGAAATTTCTCACAATAGTGAATGGGACGCTTCAGGAAGAGGTTTTAGAAAATATTGTTTTATACAACGTGGAGATAAGGACAATGTTTTAAGAAAAATGCATGTGAACATATTATTCAAAATTTTTACTTTTTAAAAATTTCAATTTTATTCTTTTCAATGATAAAGTAGGTACTATTAGTTGGTATCAAAATACATAAACAGTTTTCAAACCCATAAAAATTCAATGCGACACAGGAACTAGTGGTGATTAAAATAAAAAATAAAACTATAATCGTAATAAAAGTCATATTTGAAACATGAAATATGACCGCACTATTAATTAAAAAAAGAAATTTATATTTATTAATTTGAACAGAAAAAAAAAACGTTAATAATTCGAAAAAAGAACACATAAATTAAAAGTCAGCAATAGAGGGCAGAATAAGAATAAAAATAAAATAATTATTTCCAAAAAAAAATGTCGTAAAAATTACAAATGCGTTGGGGTATAATTATTACACAATATGGGTCGGAACCTCAGAACACAAACCAGTGTGGCTGGCTGGAACGCAAAAATTATACAGTTTAACCGTTTCGCAACACGCAAGGGGGCGTAAGACGGCACGTGCTCGCGTGACCCTAATCACAAGGAACTCGGTAATTTTTAATTTTAGAAATGGTTACATTTATTTGCTAATCGGTGACACAGTTCGCTTTGTTTATGTGTAAGGAACTAATTGAGCTGCAGATTCAGTTTATTATACATTTTTTTTTAATTAATATATCTTTTGACTGCTTCATTGAACGAGTCGCAAGTGCGACTGCAGGGCAAGGGGAATCGGGTTCGATTCCCGATGGGATTTAAAAAAAAATCTCAGTAGTAGCACGGAGTCTGGAATTGTGCCCGGTATATGGCAATAGGCTCACCCCCTATTACATGGGACTCATAACGTAAATAGTGAAAAGTGGGTGTTACATTGTACAGTGGCATAATGTGCACCTCTGTCTACCCCTTCGAGGATAAAAGGCGTGATATTATGTATGTATTATGTAATATATCTTTTAATTTTGCATGATAACTTTTTAAAAGATATAAAGCTGTCTCATAGTTATGTTGTATCGTTTCAAGAATGGCAGCTGATCAAAGAGATCGGCTTTAATTTGTATGTCATTTAAAATATTTCGCACTATTTTACACTTATTTCGTTTATTACATTCAAAAGTTGGAAAGGTAAAAATTCATAATAACTTTATATCCTTCTTATTCTAGGGAAACGTCGAGTCATCAAACATTCAAGATTTTGCTTTGCAAGACTCACCCTATATTTCCAAGTTCATTTTAAAATAAGAACATGCATAAAAATAGGGTTGTAAATAATCCGGGCGCGTTTACTGGCCAGTGGCCACATAAATGCCTACGGCATTAAGTCCGCCAATTTCACTGTATGTCCAATAAAGTTTAATAAATAAATAAATAAATATAATATCGTAGCGTTCCGTTTTCCTCATACAACAAATGGTCACAAGCTGTACTGTCTAGCAACGGGATTTTAAATGTCAAAGTCAAAGTCAAAATCTTTTATTTCAATTAGACCAAGAATGCACTTTTGTACGTCAACAATAAAGATCTAATCATGGCACAAAGTGTTATTAAGACTTCAGGGTTTTCTAAGATTCTCAAAGGTAAGTACGGTGGATCTGTATTTGCTGTCAGTATAATGGTAGTTTGATGATCAAATACATAACTGGTGAAAAGTGCATAATTATTATTTACATTAGGTATATTATATTACCTTTAAAACTAGAAGGACCGGGCTTCATGCTATACCTTCAAAGACCGCAGCGGTCAATTTGACGGTACTAGAGATTAACCATTAAAAGGTATGTTTATGTATACATACATATATAAATTCAGCTAGGTATAAACTCTTTGTACAAAACCGCCTTGTTCGCTACATGATGTTTTGATGGAGTGGTTGTTTAGGTCCAAATAGAAAATTTAATTACTGCCTGTTAATTTTGAACGTAAAATTGAACAAAAACAACGTAGAGGCGGACCTATTTTCCATCAGAAACACGCAATGTATAAAAAAGGTAAACACGATAGGTTTCTTTAATTTTTTATCGGTTTTCGAACTAAGAGAATAACGGCCAAATTAAATTTGAAAATAGAAGAATAGAAATGTTTTAGATAGGGAAATTAAAACTGCATCAAAATCAGTTCTGCCAATCATGAGACACAAACATACATGCAGATCAAAATAAAAACCATTTTTTTTGAAATCGGTTAATAAAATCTAAACATAAAGTATTTTATCCTGAATGTGAAAGTCATATTATGCACACATTTTTAAATGTAGATAGGATCAATGTTTCGTCAAGTACGGTGCTACAGGAGACGAAATTCGTCATATCGTTAGTCGTTAATAGACCTCAAAAATTCGAAAATTCAATAATATTTTTCTCGACCTTCAAATGCTATGCTAGCTAACATTTTTTATCAGTCAAAACAAAATAGGCACATTATAAATGTTTCATTATATTGTTACGATAAATGTCATTTCATAATCAGAAAATTCGGAATCCAATCACATTCGAAAACAAAACAGTAAGGATTAAAAAAAAAAAAAAAAAAAATGTTTTTCTTTTTTCGATGGTTCCGGCACGTGGCATTTAGCGGAATCAATCACGTGACTACCACAGGACTGGTTGGTTAAACGGGCGGAACAATTCGATTTACGAAATTGTACAGACTAGCCTGCACATCAACCTGACAAAAAATAATTCATTTATTTTCAACCTTATCATTTAGTGGTAAAGTTGAAAATTGATTAAGTTATTTTGACAGTCTTGGGTATTTGGATGTGCTGTTGTCTACATTGTAAGTTTTTGAGAGGTCCCGAAGTTTGTATCGCGTGAGGAATCATCTATTATTGTAGTGTTTGTATGAGGGTGCTAAAAACTTGAACTAAATAAAAATAGCTTATCACCTATAAGAAAATTAGCTGGTAATTGTCCTGGCTATTTTAAATGTCAGTCTCTACTAACCTATAGGCAAAATGTCAAGAAAGTCTTCGTTTAAAACTTTAGAGGAACAAACACACTATGAAATAGCCAGCTTACAGTATCCAAAAATATGCTTTATAATAGAAATAAATCCTAAGGGTTTTTTGGTCAATAAACTCATTAGGTTTTCATGAGATTCTGAAAAAGTCTAATATAAAGGTGTCTTAGGAGATTTAGGATGAATATCGAATACATAATAACGATAAATTTATGTTTTCTAAATATGTTTAACACACTACCTACCCACCTGGGGTTTAGTCTACGTGGAATGTAGATTTCATTCCAATAAGCCCAATCCCCTAAAAATATTTAAATAAAGAGTAGCCATTGATACAGTATGAAAAATAAACATTTCAATGATGAAAGAAAATGTTCAAATCATCCAAGTACTTTGGGACTCTTTTCTATGTAAATATATAGTCAAATCTTTCCTCTTTATAATATTACTATAGACTATAGAAGTACAAATAAACATTTGGAAAAAAGGAATAGGAAAAAATAGATACAAGGAAAATTGTGCCAAATAACAAGATGGAGATAACTAAATTGTCTGTAATGGGCGTAATGAAATCTTCCAAATAATGAACGAGGTAAATAATATCGTTTCATTAACAAAATGGTATTCCATAAACACTTTTGTCAAACAAAATTATTTACGTTAACTTTATTTTTCATTATTCAATAATTTGTTTATTGGTATTCGATTATTCCATTTAAATAATCGATTATAAATTAATTCTAGAGTTCTAACTCTGTCATGCTGTTTGGAACTGTGTATGGTATAAGGCTATTTGTTCATTTCCTAACACGGAACTCACAACGTACTTACCTAAGTGATGTTTAGTGGGTGTTCTACTGAATACATGCACCGCTGAGTAGTATTGAGTGTATTTGATGTTCGTCCTATTCAAATAAATAAATATGTGTATCTACCTATGTTTTTGCGGATTAAAAGATGTGACGTTATATTAAATTCTCACTAGATGGTGTTAGTGTGAACCCATAGTTTTTCGTCCAATAGGGAATTAGGTAACGTCACACCATTGAACGTTCAATATTTGACAGATGCTGTGATTGGACAAAAAATCTATTTGTACAATTGTGACATCTGGTGAGTGATAAAAAGGTAACTACTCCCATATTGTAGTCGCGGAGAACCGGACGGGTAACCGGGGCTCCGGCTCGACATGCAGGAGAAGGAACGGGGTGGTTTTTACTCAGTAAGAGTCTGACACTCCCTCCCGCCTCACCCAGGTGGGAGCAGTCATTCGATGATGTTCCCCCCTTAAAAAAAAACTCCCATATTGTGTAGTGTTGCGCTCTTAAATGATAAATTAAACTACAATAACTTGCCATAAACATGCAAGTTTAAAATACGAGGTAAAGAACCTTATGATAAATAAGAAGATAATATAAGTAAAAATATCATAAAAGTATTGGAGAATTGTTCATAGGTAGTAAAGTTGTAGTAACTTCAATAGTGGAGTAAATCCCACCTGTTTGTTTACTCAACCCTGGCCTTCCGACGCAACACCACAAACTTGTTTTACGTAAAACGCAGATTTTTCACTTAAAATAAAAACGACAAAGAGCACGTTTATACATTTCTTTTGCAGGCGCAAAGGTACGAGAATTACCCTCTCTTTGTAATGCTAATTTAAAAACCAAGGAATTCATTTTTTATTCATAAGTTTTTCTGCTCTAAAGCCAGCAGTCGGAGCATCCTACTCGTTTGTGATGAGTTTTCAACTTAAAAAAATGAAATTCGTATAAAATGCTTTGTAGATGTGCTTGTTTTAAAAGCGGGTTAACATGAGCCGCCTGGTATTTATTATACTGAACGATGTAACTCCGTCAACGTCGACGTTTCAGATTTATGCATATAAAGCGCACGAATATTTTTTCGATCGAAGGTAAGCAGAGTAAGTCAACATGAAAAATGGCAACAATTTGAGCAAACACTCAGCCTTTCATCGGCAGGCCAGTTTACTACGAGATTTTTCTGTTCAGTCAGACAATAAAATCTTTTATTTTGGCTTCAAAATGTCGATACATTCTTGATAAAAATAAATATGTCGTTTTTCTAAGTTAAAACACTGAGAGCAAAGTCATTCTATATAAAATGTAATGTAATTAAAATAAGTCATGACATTAATTGCGGAGTGAAGGAAAACTATTCAAAGTGCTTTTAATTACTTCTAAAGTTAAAATTAAAAGAACGCAACAAATAACAGAATGTTTGCGAATGTAATATACTAGAATGTAAAAAGATAATGCCTTTGCGGGCACGGGAACGCGTTATAAAAAATTAAACATTTTATAATTTCAGCCACCGTTGCGAATTAAATACTATTCAGTTTTAAAAATGTTTGTTGGTACTTACTTTTTTTCGTGTCAGCGCTCTTTGGTACACATACTTAATAAACACAGTAATTCAGCCTTTTTATTTTAAATCACATGTCTATGAAATATTCAGCAGATAAACCCCAGAATCAGTTTCTAAAATGAAAAATGAAAGCATTTGCTACGGCTGTAGCGCCACGACGAATATGTACACGATAGGAAAACTTATTCGGTAGGTAAATTATGTATGAATGCCTAAATAAATAAAAGGAACCGACAAATATTGTAACAATGTCAAACATACTGCCGCCTGCCGGTTACAACTGAGTTAAGCAACTATCTAATACTTTAAGTCAGAGGGTCGTTTCGACGAGTAAGGAGAATTACAAATAGATACTGATCTCATTCATGGCCGGGTTTCATTGCGAAGAGCCAATATTCGATACTTTTTCCCGAGTGGCACACTTTTACATTTGGACTGCGTTCCTCATTGACAATTCAACCCTTGCGCGGTCGAACAAACTGGATTAGCTCGGGACATGTTCGCTCACAAGGGAAATAAATTGATTTTTTTTATTTTGTTCTGTTTCCAACTCGCGTCCGCAATAACGGACCACAATGAAAAATAATAACACACGGGAGATTGAACGGCGCAAATGTTTAATGCGAAGCAATTAAATTATAATGTGGAGGTGGCCACGTTCTAAAATGTACTGCCACGTTATTTATGTGGCTGAGGTGTTGTTAGTAGTAATTTGTTTCTAATGCTCTGGTGGATTCGTGTAAAATTTGCAGATTTATCCTTTGAAATGTTCCAATAAAATTCAGTTTAGATTATTGTGTTCTCCATAACGGTTTGCCGAGATAAACTACGACTGAATGCTCTTGAATGTCTTCAAAACAATTTTTGCGACTTTTTCCAAATCTAACGCGAAAAGGACAGTCCAAACTTTCGTTATTGGCTGACCACACACTGTTGTATTTTTTACTGGTGCCATGAAAAATACATCAAAACTTTTTCATGTCGTTAGCGAATCTCGGCTTAGTGAGAAAATATAGTGTGACGATGTTTCCAGCAGATGTGGCGAGATCGATCTTGCTTATAAAATACGTAGTCGTGAATAAAAGAGTTTATTATTTAAGTGAGGAAAATAAAATCGTCTGTAGGATTTTTACCTGAGGAAATTAGAGGATGAGAAAAGCGGAAAAGCGGACTTTGTCCCTTTTTGGGATTTACTGATGTAGAAAAGATAAACAGAACTGGCAACACGAGCCGTGTCGCTCCACTGTACCAACAACTATGTATATAACTTAAGTAAATAATAAAATGAATAAGCAAAAACATAGGTACATGTTATATATGTTCGCAACCAATTCCCGAACTTTATGCTTATTAAATATTTAATTCAATAAATTAATGTCAGAAAATAATAAAGAACGGAAAGAAATCTGAAATTGAACTACATTTTAAGCCATCATA
Organism: Spodoptera littoralis; assembly: GCA_902850265.1. Taxonomy (NCBI): domain Eukaryota; kingdom Metazoa; phylum Arthropoda; class Insecta; order Lepidoptera; family Noctuidae; genus Spodoptera; species Spodoptera littoralis. The sequence continues at coordinate 10,270,921 of LR824533.2, forward strand.
GTAAATGTTGGTGTTCTAATTTTTGATATAATAGGTGCAACGTATCCCGGGTACATTCAATTTGTCAGTTTATTAATGAGTATTTATCTACTAGTCGTTTAGTAGTATAGTTTATCTTGAAACGTGCAATTTCCCCAAAAAAATTAACTACTACGTGCAGCTGACAAACACGAGCGATTAATTTATATTCTAAAGTTCAAGTAAGCATTATTTTGTAACCAGTAACATTTTCATTACTTATTCATTCGCAGTGCTTTTTTAATTCTTGCTGTATAAACAAATGCGATATTTTGGTGAATGTTCAAAACCAATTTATAGGGAACTGTGTTGTCCTGCCACGGTAATAAATTCGCATTACGTTTTGTTAGTATCGGTCAGTACAAACACAGATTAGGACGTATATCGAATACGCAATTACCGAACTATACATTTATCTCTCCAAACAATCTACGATGTCACAATTTTGACAAGTTACACAAACCGTATTCCTGTAATGGAGGCACTTCACTATTTTATCGGAAAACATAAACAGGAACGTTTAAACACATAAAGTGGCCGGCAAACGGCAATATAGACATACCTACGCCATTCGTCGCTATATCAAAATAAACAAGACCCTTTCTGTAGGTACAATTCAATTTTCTGTACGACTTTCATCGTAGTTCGCAGACTCATGAGTGCATATTTGCTCAAGGGATAGAAAATCCTTGTCTGAGGAAATTGCCTCCGATCGGATTGGATGACGGTGCCGAGTCGCCGCGCCCGATTGTCATTTGTTTAGAGCTCAGCCCACAATCCCAACCGGTTTCCATTATAGACACTTTATCGATAAGCAGTAAAAATATACTCGTCCTCGCGTTCACTTGTATCCGATGAGATGTTTTATTTTGTACACATTACGCTAGTGTACCTCCATATTTCCTGGTTACGTATTTATAATGCAGTACATATGGCGGTGTTCGGGTTCAGTTTCGGGGTGACACGTACTCTGCTCTGCTAAGGTTAAAGTGCAAGCGCAACACTAACTTTTATACCTTATGGAGTAGCCGTCCTTTGCCGCACTAAACTTCGAGAGCTGCGTTCATAATTTATACATGAAATATTCAGAGCACTAATACAGAAATATAGCTCAAATTTGCTTTGGTTTGTCGTCCTTCAGCGTACTGAGTTATAACACAAATTGGTACCTTGAAAAATGTTAAAATATCTATGAAAGAGAATGATTATAAGAGACTGCTTTCAATTATACAATCGAAGGGATTTTTGGTGGCTTACTGTCTCAATCTGATTGTGATTTAATATACTACACGCTTCTACCTCATAATTCTTCTTTGACTAGGTATTTTTAAAATACACTGAACCCTATAACTAGACACATTCCGTGTTAGCAGTAAACTAAAACGGCGATAAACATGCAATTTGTGAGGGGCACATTCAAATCCGTTCCACGAAACTCAATTTCCTGTCGCACTGATGTTATTATGATGCTTTTTTATGGAATGAATGACGACTAATAAGCCACAGGTAGGGTTGGCCATAATTTTCCGCGTACCAAACAAATTAACCCTGCGCCAGTAAGCATTATTACAGTTAATAAACGATTTAATGGCTGACCTATTTATAACATATTAGATTGGCGCGTGACAGTTTTGTTCGGGCTCGCTATTTGGAATTTGCGTATTAAGCCCACCAAATGCTAATTTGAATTTGGGCCGCAGTATAACAGCACTTAATTTGATTATTAGAGGGATATCTAATCTATATACTTGTCTGCTTAATTGCTTTGTTAGTCTGGCAAGTATGCGTGACGGCTGACAATTAGATTCTGGGATTTATACCTAGGTAAAGCAAAAAATATTAGGCTCATTGGCCAAGTGGTCGCAAGTGCGACTGCCGGGCAGGGGGTCTCTGGTTCTATTTCCGGGTCGAGCAAGGTATCTCAGTAGCACCACGGTGTCCGGAAATGTGGTAATAGGCTCCACCCCTATTACATGGGACTCATAACGTAAATAGTGAATACCCCTATGTAATACCCCGTGTATTACATTGTACAGTGGCATTAAGTGCCGTAAGTGCCTTCGGGGATAAAAGGCGTGATGTTGCTTATAAGAACAATCTAGTCAGAACATAATATAATCTTTTAAATAGTTGTACCTACTTCTCTTTATGCTTTTTATAAAATAGAGATCTTGTTATATAATATGTACTTGTACTTGGTTTAGGGCGAGGTAAGCTATAAAACTTGCAAAGTAAGTGACTTGCAAAATAAGGGCTCTCTAAGGACGCTAAGGGGACAGCGTAAGGTGGTACGTTAAAATACACAATTAAAATGGTATTCACCGACTGTGGATAGTTATTAGTTATTACAAAAATATATTTGGGGCAAGTATTAGTGTTACACATTTAGTAATTACAATTCAATTACCCCCCTCTTCCAATGCCCGAATCTTCCACAATCCTCAAATTCTCAATTCCCAAAAAGCTGGCTACGCACTTGTAACGCCTCCGGTGTTCCAGGTGTCCATGGGCGGCGCCGATTGCTTGCCATCAGGTGATCCGTCTGCTCAATTACCAGCTTATCCCATAAGAATGGTTTAAATAAGAATAATAAAAGCGTTTGCCATAAATTATTATGTTTTCGGCTTAATCACGTAATTATTTTAAGAGGAACTCGACTAGTTTCAAGCCATGTTAAATTTAGCATTTTTGCTAAATTTAAACATGCGTTTGTCATGTTTAAATTTAGCAAAATTGCAAGCATACTTTTTGTACACAACGCAAAATAAATCAAGTAATCAGTTAATACACGTAAATTAGTGAAAGGTTTATTTACATTTCGATATGTAAATATAAAAACATATTAGTGATGACAAACCAGATTAAATGTATAGAATAATAGTGAACAATTCTTATAAAATACAACTTACGTGATTCGACCAACAGAAAACTTAGAAATAGGAATAGCCTCACCAATGTCGCTTCAAACCGAGCATTACACAACAGAATGGACAATATTTACCCAACTAAAAGCGAGATCACACTGTGTGCTGAACATCCCCATAGATTTTATTAAAATCCAAGAAAACCGTATGAAAATATGTACGAAGAACTTTGAATATGATATAGACGTGATCTGAATGCTGAACACATTATGATCGCATTACAAACGTATTTTGTTTGATCTCAGAAAATAAAGAAAATATCTTCAGAAAACACTTTGGTTACAAAACAATGTTTAAATGTGTGAGGTTTTATTTGATAGAAGATTTTGTTATCGGTTATAGCAGTATAAACTTGAGTTTTAATAATAAAACGTACAAGTCAACATATTTGGACACTTATGTGATCGTACTTTATTTCAGAGGCACTTTTTAAAGAAGGAAGAATTGCCTCGTTGGCCGAGTGGTCGCAAGAGCGACTGCCATGACGGAAAAGTAGGTGTTATATTACCTACATTAAGTGACGTATATATGCACCTCTGCCTACCCTTTGGGGATAAAAGGCGTGATCTCAAGTTATATGTTTTAAGGGGTGATTTTAGAAGAGAAAATAGATATTTTTGATAGCCAAAGTATTCTCATCTTATACCTACTATTATATAAAGCGGAAGACTGTTTTTTTATTTGTTTGTTTGAACGCGCTAATCTCCGTAACTACAAGTACGGTTTCAATAATTCTTTTTGTGTTGGATAGCGCATTTATCGAGGATGGCTATAGGCTATAAAACATCACGCTACAACCAATAGGAGCTGAGCAGAGCATGTGAAGAAGCTAGTAATAGAAGTAGCTAGTATCATATATGATACAACTGTATGTACTTGTTGTTGTTGTATGTACTTGACTATAGAAGTGAGTGGTTTGGTGATTATGGAGCTTATTTATCAGCACAAAAGTAACAAACAATCACAATTTTTCAATTCTATAGTTTTAAAAGTAACCTAACTACTTCAAAACCCCACTTTTAAGTTCTACACATTTTAATACAGTACACAAGACCACTATACCTAAATCATAAAAGATTTGAAGACATCTAAATGTGCTGAACTTAGTCTGAACTTAACATTATATAAGTTTTAATGTACGGCACTATTCTCGAAGGGATCGTATACTTAGCGATTAGAGTTCGTCTTCTCTTTGCTGAGGGCTCAAGAGACGCATATACTTGAGGGATTAGGGAAAATATTTGAACCAAGGTTACTATTTAAGGTTATTAGTATGTTCCTATTTAAAGTACCTATTGTAATATGTAAAGGAAGCATTAAGTTTATAATTGCTTTTGGGTTATATTACGCGCAAAGCGACACAAATACATTTATTTTGTGCAACCCGTTTTATAGAGACGAAAGTCTAAGGTTTTTATCATAGTATAAAGAACACACAGTAGGTTATCTAAGGCCGCCCGCCGAGTTATTAGCCTACTCTTGCGTTGATCCCCAGGGTTGTCACTTTTACTTTTAGTTAATATTTTCGAACAAGCAGCACTTGATCTAAATTTATGAAATGAAAAGCATATTATAATTGAATATTTTATCAATTTATAAATTTAGTAAAAATAAAAAGCTTATAAAAAGATTATTAACTTTTAAAATAAACTTTAGCTCTATACATAGTATTCAGAAAGTAAATTTGGGAATACATTATATGGAAAAATGCGCACGGCCACGCTCTTAACAAATCAGATAAACTGTGAAATAACAATACAATGCCACATTTTCTTATAATATTTAAGTATAGTAGGTAATTACATTTCTGGTTGAGTAGGAACTATGAAGAATGATAAGAGTAAGAATAAGTAAGTAGGTATCTCATCATCAAGTACCTACAAATTATATTATGCTAGAAAAAGTGACTAGCTTACCTTTCCTGTTCAATAGGTAATCTGAACAAAGACAGTTCTGGAATCGATTAATTATTAAGATACCCAAACACACAACAATACGTTCTTCTACGGTTATCAGACATTTTTTATTTCATTTAACAGTGCCGAAAAGTTATGCGCGCGTACCTCGTGCAGTGTTAGCCCTGCCTGGCGCACTGAGAAACGGGTCGAGATTTTGTTAAAGTGTGCGTGCGTCGACGCATAGATACTATGGCGCACACATATAAGCCGCGCGCGGAGCATTTGTATGAAGATAACCTACTTTGTTCTTTATACTATGTTTTTATTATTTATTCGTTTATTTATTATTTATGTACACACATACATGCTTCAGTTGCAAAAGGCCTAACGGGTTGCCAAGGCTCCGGCTGGAGGAACGGGGTGGATTTTAGTCAGTAAGAGCCTAATATTTCCTCTCACCTAACCTAGGGCGAGAGAAGTCATTGGATGATCCCCCCCCCCCCTAAAAAAGGTGTTGCTTCACAATGTTCGAATTCACAAATAATATACCTCTATTATTTTAATACTGGCACTGCCTCGCTGGCCGAGTGGTCGCAAGTGCGACTGCCAGGCAAGGGGTCTCGGGTTCGATTCCCGTACAGTGGCATAATGTGCACCACCACCTCGGCGTGATATTATGTAATCTGGCACCAAAAACGTCTATGTCACGTCACGTTAAACTTGATTGTTCATATTGTATGACGCGGGCAAAATAGCATCATATGTCCGGGCCACACAATGTAACAACTTATGTAAACAAGCTAGTGCGATATGTCTTGCGCTGACATTAGTAGCATCATCATAAGCACCACTGATTTTTCTTCTAAACAATAATTGGGTAGTTTCCAGGGTATCAAAATTAAAAATCTAGTCAGTCAGTTAGATAATAAGACTTAAAATATTAGACACGTTTTTTTATTTTCTCGTATTAAGTTGCATTACTTAGATAAACTGTCGCTAAGTTTAGGAATGGGAAGTCGTTACGTCATAACGTGCTACAAAATGTGTCACGCTGTGACGTTACACGATATTTAAAATTAATACATCGTCGAAAGTATTTACTTTTGTGAGAAAAGAAAACATATGTGTCTAAAGTTTTAAGTTAATGTACCAGACGGACATTAAAATAAAATTTTGGAAACTACCCTATTGATCCTACTTAGAAATTACAATGTTAACCTTGTTTCAATGATAGCAAAATAAACAACAAACGAAAAAGCAATTTGTCTATGAATGTGTAAGCAATTAAATAAACTAATTATATTAGTTCCGCTGATGAATTCGTTGGGAGCACGCCATCCATCAGCCTCAGAAGCAGGCGGCGCGAAGACGTATCGTGTTACTTATTCCTCTTATAGACACCATGTCGAATACATACCATCCCTGTTGAACTTTGAATGGGGAATTTATGGAGTACCTACTTTATATTATGTATGTTGAAAATACTATATTCGTACTTCGTAGAATATATATTCGAAAACTATAAAGATATACATAACCTTTATGCCTTTTGATCTCCGAAGGAGTATGCATGGAACTGCACATAACCACATAGTAACATTCACTATTACTCAGTTTTTAATAAACCGAAAGTCCTAATAACATTTTTGGCAGTTGCACTTTTCACCAGCCCTAATAATAATAATCTGCGTAACTCGTGAATCGAACCCGTGACCCACCATCCTACTAATATTATAAACACAAATGTATGTGTAATCATTTTTTTGTCACTAGGGCGTGAGACCTCACTCAAAAAATATTATGTAACGTTTGAACCTTGGTGAAGAATGTAGGCTATTGTTTACCTATTGACCTCGCGGTGTTGCCAATTCATAAAAAAATGATATGCCAATGATGTCAAACCCAAAATGACTAGGAAAGTCACATATTGATTGTTCTCCTTCTAAATGCAACTATGTTTCTGCTACTACGTTGCCAGCACTAAAACAATTGACATGCTAATAACGTCAGATACGAAAAAACAAGTTTTTTTTAAGGGGGGAAAATCATCGAATGACTGCTCCCGCCTGGGTGAGGTGAGAGGGAGTGTCAGACTCTTACTGACTAAAAACCATCCCGTTCCTTCTCCTGTACGTCGTGCCGGAACCCCGGTGTTCTAGATCTATTTATTCCTAACGAGAAAAGCAATTGACATACTAATGACGTCAGACCCAAAATGAGCTAGAAATATATCGTGTTCTTTTTAGTTGTAATGTAATTAATTACAGGATGTGCTGAACCTGATTTTGAAAATGCTTGTACCAAAAGAAATATACAATAATAATGATTGCGATATGTTATAAAATATGATAGCGGACTGCCTCATTGGCCGAGTGGTCGAAAGTTATTATACTGCCAGGCAAGGGCTCTCGGGTTCGATTCCCGGGTCGGGCAAAGTATTACTGGGTTTGTAAAAACCTCAGTAGTAGCACGGAGTCTGGAAATACGCCTGGTATATGGCAATAGGCTCACATAAATAGTGAAAAGTGGGTTTGGCATTGTACAGTGGCTTTAAGGGCTGTAATGTGCACCTCTACCTACCCCTTCGGGGATAAAAAGCGTGATGTTATGTTATGTACCTATGTTATAATGGCAGTACGAAGAAAATTTATATTAAATACCGTCGAAGCTGCGGTTATAATTAAATTTTATTTCATTATAGATAAATAGCTGCCATAATTTCACATAGAACAACATTACGTTGACAGACAGTACTATTAAATTGAAGTAACCATAACCAAATGTTCTAAACAATTAGTTCATCGACAGAATCTGTTTTGCAAAACACATTTATTAATTAACGTAATTCCGATTCAATAAAGCGCATAATGCCGTGAAGCTTTACCACGAATATTTTATCTGTTTAGTAGAATTTAACCAGTGAGTTTCGTAGACTAGTGACGTGCAATGACAGTTTCAAACGTCGCTCATTATTCATACATTTCCGCTGAACAGTGCATGTATTATAATTTTATCGATAACTATATGCACATATCAAAATCCCGGCTGCACTACGATTTCGTTCCCGTTTCGGTATCTGAACCGCTATAAAACAGTTTGGTGTCGCGACATTTAAATGTCACTTTCGGTTCAGAACTTTGATTTATAGAGAATAAAATGTAAAAGATACCGAATCGTTTACTGTGCTACGTGGTAGTTTAACTGTATATTTCTGGGATTATTTCGAGAAACTAGAGCGATATATGCGGTTCTGCCTCCCTTTAAAGCAATAACAAGTGTGAAGATACGGTGAAAATGTAACGTATTCCTTTTGTTATACTTACTATATCATCATGTATATAAGAATAAAACCAACGTCTACATCTACTTTTCTTCGGCGTTTTCATGCAAATATTATTTTACTGTTTACCATACGATCTAGGTATAACCTGCGAAACACGAAATAATACTGACAACATTACCTTAGGCAACAGAAACTAAAAAAGAAACCATATTTTCCGACGCAGCTAAAATAAATAACACCTATCTACATTTAATTTAACAAAATGGAAAACATAGTAGCAAACGAGTAAGCGGCTCGATTAGACATTCAAGAGAGCCCAGTATAAACTGGACTTGGTTTTAATAAACCGAGCAGTGGTAGCGGTGTCAGTTATGAATGTTATGTTATTATGCATGCTGTAATAAGACGCAGCAACAATGCTCACGGCGTACCTACACTCCTACAGCGTCTGCTGTAAAGCATAATGTGAACGTAGTTTCAGAAGCAGAAAGCCCATTTACCTTTTGTAGTGGCTTTGTGCTCGCAGACTGGCGGGTTAAGCGTCGCGCCGCGCCGGGGACAATGGTTCGGACCTTTTTTAAAATGCCTCTCTCATTTCTTGCTGCCAGCAATTCCCGAAACGGAATGGTTTCGAGTTGATCAAATTGGTTCCGTACGGTTAAAGAAATGTTTAAAGACAAAATGAATTCGGTTTGCTGATGACTGCTTTTTTTTATTTATAAAGGATTTATTTAAAGCTCGTTGGTTAAATCCAATGCACAATGTTAATCGGATTTGAACCCGAGCCGAGGAGATAGCATTGTTATTATGTGTTTGATATTTTCATTTTCAAAATTTTAATTTAGTTGTTGGTTTCTTCAAATTAAAACAGGTCAATTAACATAACTGTTGAAAAACGGTTCAACTACATTTACAAAAAGCGCTAAGGGCTTTGTTTCTTTGCGTTCGAGTGTATAAAGCAGCTCTGCATACCTTTTGTAGACTAAGAATTGTGATGTTACAATTTAAAAAGTTCACGCAAAATACTTTGCTCATGTTCTGTTAACAATATATTGTGAACAAAACTTTATGATAGATGTATTCATAACGTGTATCGCACGAAAATGCGATTTTATTACATATTTCAGTGCAAATATTATGTCTTATTTTCTTATTATATTTTCAGAGATAATATTGAGATAGGTCCGTTTATGTACTTACACGTAATATAAAACTCATTTACACTGTCTGCAAGTATCATTAAATATGTAAGCAAAGCAATCATACTTTATGTAAACTTAATCTTGCGTCGGTATTATGCATTTTTACTAGTCCAGGAATGAATATTTCACGCCCGTGGCATAAGTAACCCTAAATTGGGTTCACAAAATATTTCAGTGAATAGGTCACCCTTTAAGTATATAGGTACTAAACATTTAAGCATTTAAAAGGTCGATTTCTATAAGTCTTAAGTGGGACAAAAGTTAGAGCTTTCGTGTACCGTCTATAATAAGAAATCAAATTATATATAAATATATTTTTAAACGCTTCGATAGCTGCAATCTTTAGTCTCATTCGTATGAAACGTTAAAATCTAGACTGCAAACAAAACTATGTGAAATTAGTAACGCATAAAAACATAAAGAAGCCTTTCCCCGTAAGAACAGCTCAGACTACTGATTCTAGCATACTAAATACACTACCTGTACAAAATGTAACACCATGTAAGTGCTGCTAACGTTGATAAAACTTTAATAATGCAAAACTTTGCGTCTGGCCCCGTTCCGTTGGCGCACTAAATTGTTGCAGTTGCGGTCTCAACGCTAAACTAAATCCAATATTGGAATTTGACCCTTATCGTCTATTAAGTTTCGTTGTTAGTCTTGTAAATTACGGACAAACATTGGATCGGATTTTATGAGTGCTACTCTACTTAGCTTGAAAAGTCATCAAATTAATTAAGTGTTATTTTATTGGGTAAAGATTTTATAAGAGGTCACTTTGCTTTGTAACAGTAGTAATTATGTGAAAGTGTTTTTTAATTCTGTTTGAGGATTTGTAACTTGTAATATTATTTATCAACTTAATGAGCAAGTTTAAATTGAAATATATCCATTAAATTGTATAATTAATTACGTGTCTTAAAAATTTAGGTACTCAAAAAACGGCCATTGAACGTAGTGTAAAGTACGAATAAAATGATTATACCTCCAGTATAAGGTGATGTCACATGACATCAGAATGAAACATTCGTCCTCACTTTGAAGCAAATCATATTATGACCTTTTTAGAATTGGAACCATTTTGAAAAATGTTGCAACCGATCACATGATCATCAACGAACTAATTCAAAATTCATTACGCAGCACATTATGTCAGTACCTATATTGCACAGAAACAGTACAAAATAATTAAAAACCAATAAAGAGCATATCAACAAAATGCAAGGGCCATTTTCGAATCGTTTTCGCAAGTCAACAAAACAAATACAAGACTGGTACTTTTAAGGATCGTAGCAATAAATTATGCCTGTTCCAGTCCGCTTTTTAAATTGTATAAAATAACAATGACATTCCTTTAGTTGAAAACCGTTACTTCCCGCTTCTTCTTAGAGAACAATATTTTCCAATTTAAGTGACAAAGTGCACTTAGGTCGGCTTGTCTGAAACCAAAACTTTGCCATTTGAACTACAGACCATACTGCAACCAAGGGAGGAAAAGTTTTTTCAAAACTATACTCTTTCTTACAATAGTTGAGCTGTCGACTCGGTGATTATGGTCGACGGTTTTATATGGGATAATCGTTTTACTTTTACAACAAGTTATACGAATCACTACTGTTTAAGTGAAGTTTGTCGTGATTACGGTCTGCAGATGGCGCTGATGTATATCTATGGTAACTGACCATAGCCTTAAAAGTACTTTGTGAACGTTTGGATTATTTTTTGTTGATTATTCTATTGTTGAAATTGTACATCAACTCTTCTATTTCAATACCATGTCAAAGTCCTCGCAATTCTACGCAGTCTCGAATAGAAATAATCTTCTTTTATGTCAACGTGATCAATGTTGATGGCTATGTGGTCAAAAACTAACGTCGAGGCTCACAAACGCAATTCAATTTTTCAGTTACCATTTATCGTCACTGACATAGATTTTACATAATATAACATAACATAACATCACGCCTTTTATCCCCGAAGGGGTAGGCAGAGGTGCACATAGAAGTAACACCCACTTTTCACTATTTATGTTATGAGTCCCATGTAATAGGGGGTGAGCCTATTGCCATATACCGGGCACATTTCCAGACTCCGTGCTACTACTGAGATTTTTAAAAAACCCCAGTAATACTTTGCCCGACCCGGGAATCGAACCCGAGACCCCTTGCCCGGCAGTCGCACTTGCGACCACTCGGCCAATGAGGCACATAGATTTTAGATCTATGAAAAGCAGAGATCGTAATTTTTTAGTAGCGTAGAGATTTTCGATATTTATTGTGGATACTTAGATATTTGATCGCCTCGAGCTCATCTCATCTTACCAATTTTATAATATTGTAAGGGATCAATTTCACTGCATAACGGTGTGCACGATTATTAATATTTTTAATGCTACTTCCATAGTTACAATCCATTTAAACAGAACTAAATATTTTTCAAAATTAAATATATAGAAACATTTATTCAGCACCAGGTTCGACGCAGCACAAATAAAATATAAAAAGTCAATAAAAGATAGTAATAAAGAAGATAATATTAAATATTACATACACTCTTAAGTAAACCGAGAAAAAGATTACTTCAAACGTCAATTTCCAACAAAAAATATATGCAAACATAAAGTTTTAAACTATAAACAATCAGTTTTATAAAAAAGGTGTATTGGTTTTACATACGTCATATTTCAGGAGAAAAACCGTTTGTTTCAATGAAACATTGAAAAGCTTTCAACGGATTTTGAAGCTTGTACAACGCTGTATGTGAAAAACGAACAGTGATTCTATTTCCTAAGCTATCGGTCCAATATCCGAATAAAAGTTTAAAAGAATTATTTTTATATTCATGGGTAGGAAAACGTATGGAAACAAAATGTATAGCTTCTATTCTAGGAATTAATCAAACCGTTGTAGAAAGGACTGAAAAGTTTCTCAAAAATTGTGCAATCGATGACGTTGGTTTGGTGTGGTTTTTTTAAGGGGGGATTATCATCAAACGACTTCTCTTCTCCTCTATCTCCCGCCTGGGTAAGGCGAGAGCGAGTGTCAGGCTCGTACTGACAAAAAACACCCCGTTCCTACACTTCAAGTCGTAGTCCCGGTAACTTTGGACCTTCTACGCGGCTCCATATCGGCTTCAGTCCTATTGGACCCGATCTGTGGTGGTCTGATGGCTCTTTGAGGCGCGCGGGGAACGCGATGCACGCTACGCTCAGGTTTGATTCTGGTCGGGTGGCGAGCTACCCGTGCTTGCCGATCGCAAGCCCACGCTTACAGTGGTCGGAGATAGTCCCGCGATCACCGACGCCCGAAGTGTCCGTTGCGACGGCTTGGTTGTGAGGAGGATGCTGACCTCTGTCTCACGCACCCCTCCTCCCACCTTAGTTAGCATGACTGTTTCGCTAAAGGACGGGACGGCATCACAGTCCTCCTCTGCTTTGATGGGGTAGCATACATATGTCACTATTTATCATCATTTCTACACTTCCTGTAATTTTGTAAGAACTGAGTAAGATATTACACATTGGACAGAAACTGGACATCAACACAGTCTGATGAAAATTTTAAACAGCGTTTGGTAAACAACATGGTAAACAGTCTTATACATAATGCACTATATATACTATATACTATACATATACATAATGGTCATAGCACTGTCACTGCACTCCTTAAAGTGACTGGCGATGTTAGGGCAGCAATGGACGACACCAAGGTGACAGTACTGGTGCTGGTCGATTTCTCTAACGCCTTTAACATGGTCAGTCACAAAATCCTCTTAGCTGTCCTGGCCTATCTGTCGGTCTCTGATGGAGTACTGGAATGGTTCTCTTCATACCTTCGTGGGCGTCAGCAGATGGTGCAAGTTGGTGATACGTCATCGAGTTGGGTCACACTGCACAATGGCGTTCCACAAGGCGGCATACTTTCTCCTCTTCTGTGTTCTATTTTTATCAATCTTATAACTTCTGATCTTCAGTGTGCGTATCATCTATATGCTGACGACTTACAGGTGTACTGTCACGGAGTAGTGGCTGAACTGGACCAGTGCATCGCCAAAATCAACCGTGATTTGGCTGCTATTGAGAGTTGGTCCAAGAGGTTTGGAATCGCTGTTAATCCTGACAAATGCCAAGCGATTATTATTGGTAGTAGTAAAAGTATGGCCAAAATAAACTTTACTATACTACCGCCTGTACTGTACAACGGAACGCCTGTCCAATATGGTGAGAGCGTTAAGGACCTGGGTATACACATTGACAGTACCCTCAGTTGGCGAAGTCAAGTTGCCAGTGTGAGTCAAAAGGTTACCGGATCGCTGCGGTCTCTGTACCGTCTCAGAAATATACTACCTCCTTGCACTAAGGCGATGCTTGTGCAGACCTTAATTTTTCCCATCATCGATTATGGTGATGTGTGTTACTATGACCTGAATGCAGATCTCCTCAACAAACTTGACCGTCTTCTAAATAGCTGCATTCGATTCTTTTCTAACTTACGTAAGTACGATCATGTGTCTGCACAGCGATCATGGTTGAAATGGTTGTCTATTAGTCAGCGGAGAGAGCTAAGGGCACTCACAACTTTATTTTCTCTGCTTTTCTCTCCCACTTCCCCTAACTATCTAACTTCACATTTCCAGTATGTATCTGACAACCATACTAAAAATCTACGCACTTCGCATAATCGGCTTTTGCACTGTCCTGCCCATCACAGTAACTTTACTCATTCTTCATTCTTCATACAAGTCATTTCTCTCTGGAACACGCTTCCAACGAATGTCAGAACCGCAACCAGTCGTTTGAGTTTCAAGCGGAGGGCGCGTGAGTACATTAGCGGAAAGCTGGCAGTTTCATAACATCTTTTATCATCTTGTTTTAATATAGGATAAATTCATATACGGCTCATAGATAGATTATATTATGTATGATGTTATTTATATCTATCTATATATATGTATGATTATATATATTATTATATACATATTTTATGTGTGCTTTGATGCTCCTTATTAATTTTGATAATTACCACTAACATTTTTGCAGCTTACCACCTACCACATACATTTCTGCACTACCCAAAGGATGACTGGCAGAGAATGCTGTTAGCATTAAGTCCTCCTTATGCATTTGTATTGTATAAAACTTAAATAAAAAAATAAATAAAATAATAGAGATGTCCCAATAGTTCAGTCTCCAGTAGTGGACTATAGGCTGCTGTAAATATTTCTAATATTATAGTAAAAAAAAAGTGTTTTGGAGTTCTGAAATCAAAGCACGTTCTACTGATATTTATTTTTTAAATTGCGTTTTGAAATTTAGACGTAGACGTCAAAAAGTAATCTTTGTGTCATTCTCAAAAGCCAAGTAGCTATTACAAGATTGCTTTGAAGAAAAAGTCAAATAAATATGACATTAAAAAAATATTCTTATAAATACAAATCCACTAAAACAAAATAAAAGGCGTGCACCATAAATAAATACAGTCCCAGGATACTAAATCAAGTCCCCCATACCGACGCATGCTTAAATATTTACTAGCAAAGGAAAAACAAAAGTTTGGGAAGCCAAAACGTTACGTGTTGTTCTTTGTTAAGAACAAGCCACTCGGCTGATTAATTACACAGTTATTAATTTAATAAAGCCATGATTAGATCCTTATAACTTCCTTTTTAATGGTGACTTCTTTTTAGCACGCTAACACACTGGCACTTTACTGGCCGTATATTTTGCATTTTTATTAATTTTCGTCAAGACTTCACTGCATAGATTAATAGGTTAGTTAGGTTACTAGTAACCAAGCTTATAAATACTAAAAAAAGTTAAAGTTAGTGGTCGCAAGTGCGACTGCCGGGCAAGGGGTCTCGGGTTCAATTCCCGGGTCGGGCAAAGTATTACTGGGTTTTAAAAAAAATCTCAGTAGTAGCACGGAGTCTGGAATTGTGCCCGGTATATGGCAATAGACTCACCCCCTATTACATGGGACTATTAACATAAATAGTGAAAAGTGGGTGTTACATTGTACAGTGGCATAATGTGCACCCCTGCCTACCCCTTCGGGGATAAAAGGCGTAATGTTATGTTATGTTGAAGTTAAAGTTATTATTGATGGATTTACTTTTATTATAAGAGCTTTTCAACTCGATACCTTTACTCGTCTAAAAGAAAATCGATTGTGACAGGCGGACAGACGAATGTGGGATCGAGTTCCGGTCGTCTCTCTGTTTACTCTTAAACCGGTAAACCTATACGTAATATACGTCAATTTTTGATCAAAACACAACATACTCGTTTTAAAATTGATGACAAAATGCTAATACGAAACTTGTACGCGCGCATACGCTAAATGAAATTATTAATTCCGTTTGCGAAGGAGATAATTTTGTAGAATGCTTGCGTTGTTTGAGTTTAATTAATTCGAGGCTTGTCAACGATGGTTGTAATTTCTACTGCGCGCCTGTCTGAGGCATGTATCTCGTTACTGTAATCACCTAACGTTCATTTAGTGTTGATATCTCGTAGAACGTCAGACGTTCCCATACATACAAATTAATTAGGTACTATTGTTATTCACAATTGGTAAACTGTTACTGCTTCTTGATCTCCAACTTGTGTGTCTTAATACAAATACTTGAGACATAAATAAAATATTATGTCCAGCTTCGAATAGGAAACAAATACGAAATAAGTTCGATACTTTTCGAATCGCGAAAACCGATAGGTAGACTCCCCAACGCACGCTGAGCCAAACGGAATCCGTACCATATTTCATGTTCTCTACGTTATGCGCTTTGTGAAAGAAAATACATTTTTCACTATCTTTAGTGCTTTCACAGTATATATTCTTTATTTGTTTCATTCCGTTTCCTATAGCTTTTTTATAGTATGTAACTGTTTCAATTGGAGGTGGTAGCATTTGTACTTTAATTGAATTGTCATTACAACAAGTAATTCGTAAATGGCGATTAACTGATAAAGACATTGATTAGCAAATTACCAATCGGAATTACGCATAAGAAATAGGGTCAAGGGCCATAGCAACGCGTGTTCCTGAAAAAAACTCAATGTACGGAATTGGAAAGCGTTCAAACGAGTTCCGCAGAATGATTTCTCGTTTGCCGACACTTGGTAACGATTCATTTGAGAAACTCATTTGCGCGAAGCCTCCGGAGAACGATCCTCATTTGCGTTTGTAGTGGAACTGGAACGTGCTGGTTACTTACATTGTTACATATCAAGTGCTTAAGGAAACACACCATTATTTCTAATGAGGTCCACTCCTTCATGACTGCAATCGTAATGAAAAAAAAAATCCCTTCTCGTACGTTCATATAAAATAACAAAGTATAAAATATTACATCTGCCGTGTACTGTGCTATCTCTTGAAACCATCTTTACACACAGCTGCGTAACAACAAAAGGCTGTTGAAATCTGCACTCTGCTTGCATCACGAGTCGTGAAGAATGCTCGACTTTTAGAGTATGTAGGGGAGCAACGGAACAGTGACATCTTCCCCACTTAGTGTTCTCGACTGGCGAAGACGACTCCTCGTCATTTAAAACAAAGGGTGAAATTGCCCGGGGTGGCATGCATTCTACAGTCGTTCTCTCTTGTACGTTGACCGCAGTCGAGGGCACTGTGGGCACACGTTACATAATATGTCGCTAAAGGAACTTTTTGCTGTTTCACTAAAAGGGTTTTACCCATCTAATTTTAAAGTCACAAACAAATTTTATGCCCTTGTACAAACAAAATACTCAAACAAGTTTACGCTATTGATCGTATGTGTTAACTTGGAAACTAGATGCTTTATTTAAGCGCTTAAAATTACCGTAAGTTTCGTAAATGTACAAAGGCGCTATCGCCTTCCCAAGTTCCAATCGTGTCGCGAACCTCGAATTTTTAAACAAAAGTTAATTAACGCGGATGAAAAGCAACAAAATAGGTGTGTTGTAATATTTCAACGTTGATTAAAAGTGGAGTGACGTCAACCCATGGGTCGCTATGAATATTCAGACGTTTATCCCGACGTTGACGTTTCATTTAAAGAGCGCCCGATGACTTTGTAATTTTTTAAGTAATATTAACGTCAACAAAAAGGCCTGAAGTGACCCAGCATTAAAGTCAGCTTATGACTGAGAACGTGATAGATTGCCGACCGCCCGCCGCTCTCGTTTATTTTTTATTAAATGCCTCGGCATCTGGCTTCAATTGCGGTAACAGCTTTTTATCGTATCTCACCGCTGGATATTTACACAAATACTCATACGTTACTCAAACAACTAAACATTTCAATCCGTTGTACTCTGTCCGTTATGAAACAGCTACACATTTTTGTATACGTACCGCAAAAATGATCTAGATTTTTCGGATGAAACATTGTTTACAAACGTCGAATATTATTTTTTGAATTTACCTTGAAATATTAGACAAAGTGTCCAAGTATGTCAAGTGTGTATGACTATTACAATTCATTTATGTCAATTGGACAAACGTAAAAGAATTTATTTGTATACAAAAGTAACCATTTACGTTGTTGGTACAGCAGTACCTAGTCAATTAGACAATTATGAAGTCCTTACAGGATGTTTACATGAAGAATAATATTTTTAATAATGTCAACATTATATTTTTTTATTTACTCTTTAACGCACACATAAACGAAGTACTGACGTAAAGCGGACTTATTGTCATATGGTATTTTCTCACAGAGTCAAATTTTGGGTTAAGTAGAGAATCAGTGAAGATAGGCTTGTGTTATATGTAGTAAAATAAAACAAAATTAACAACTAATCGTAATTATAGATACTCTATGCAATATTACAAACATATACAGCACAATATCAAATAAATATAAAATATGTATATAGATAAGTACATAAATAATATATTTATGATTTATAAAAAAAACTATGTTCCTCGTATTAATTTCAGTTGTAGGTACTTTAGTTTTTATTTAACTTTTTTTTGAAGGGGAGAAAATCATCGAATGACTTCTCCCACCTGGATGAAGCAGAAGGGAGTGTCAGACTCTTACTGATCAAAAAACTACCCCGTTCCTACTCCTGCCCTTCGAGCCAGAGCTCCGGCAACCCGTTAAGTCCTCCGCGAATCCGTAAGTTATTTATTATTTCGTTTTATAATTCTAATAGAATACAATAGAGGAGGACATAAACACATAGACTAGTCAAAACATCTAGCACGGAGTCTGGAACTGTGCCCGGTATATGGCAATAGGCTCACCCCCTATTACATGGGACTCATAACATAAATAGTGAAAAGTGGGTGTTACGTTGTACAGTGGTGGTATAATGTGCACCCCTGCCTACCCCTTTGAGGATAAAAGGCGTGATGTTACGTTACGTTACGTAGTCAAAACGTTGGTTATCATGGTTAAAAATACAGCTAATACAAGCAAATGTGGAGCAAAACAAGCTCGATTCAAATGTAGAACGTGCTTGAAGCCAGACTATCGTAAAGGACACGCCTAAAACACAAAACTCAATGAAGTAGAAGAGAATGATGCGCACAGATTTTTCCCGACTCCGCCTTTTACATAGTTTGCTGAGCCAATTTTATACTTTACATTGAGAAATGTATTTTTACATTACCTTCCTGTCATAGTACACCGTTTCTTAGGTATTTTTACATCACTGTAAAAGATTTTTATGTAATAGTTTTTTTTTAATTACAAGTTTCTTTTTTTGAATATGATCAAATGACGTCAGCATACTCTATTGCCATGCGTTCTTTAAATATAGTTCATTTTAGGGAAAAAATATTTAATAGCCTTGCATAACCCAAAAGGAATAAGGTCATTTCTAAAGAAATCAATAAGCAACATGATACTGCCCGCGACATCATGCGCGTAGAATATGAATTTTAGGACACAACTATTTTTGATTTCATTTTCCAAAATAAAAGTACCTAGCCTATGTTACTCCTTAGTACATCAGCTACCTGCCAATACAAATCTCGCAAAATGGGTCCAGCTATTCCAGCGACCAGCTAGTACAAACAGACAGACAGATAGACAAAAATTGTAATAAATGTTATTTTGGTATTAGTATAATATGTATATGTCGTAGAATGTAGGATGGAACGTCAAGTCTGAGCCGACTTGGGTGTATTCGGTTATCGGGTTGGCAACAATGAACCACACTAACTCCTCTTGTGTTGCGAGTCCATAATCAACGCTGATTGCTTACCATCAGGTGGTATGTGCTCGTTTACCGACCAGCAGTGCTAGCCAAATGCCATTTAGCGCTTGTCTACATGTAGAATAGAAAACCAAATTATATGGAATTGACGTAAATTTTGACACTTGTCAGTGTCATCCCCATACATTTTGATATCTACTCTCACTGTAGACAAGCGTTAAAGTGGCGTTTGGCTAGAGGCCCTGTTTATAAGAAAATGAAGTTTAAGAGTGACAGCTGTAAAGAAGAAAATATTACAACTAATGTCACTGTCAACGGTCGGTAGAGGAGGGTGGACGGGAAGGTGTGTTGTCAACTACGTGCTGACTTCATCGCGTTCCAATATTTAATCAGTTCCAAATTGCAATGGAAGACAGCCTGCCCTTAAATGAACGCCCACGCACCGCTTCTACATATATTATTCATATGCATGTAGTAAAAAGCGGTTACTTTAATATTACACACAGCCACTCCAATTTTATTTACCTGTATAGATATCACCACACCAAATGACAATATTGAATTAAAATTACCAATACAATAATAGCAACCTAAGTATAATTTCTGTGGACCATCTGTATTTAATTTGCATGATTAAATATTATTTCGAATTGGATAGTTTACATTATATTGTTTACGTAGGGACTGGCCATGCATGCATAATAGGCATGGAACATGAGGATTGGTAATTATAAAGTGTTGGTATTCTCTTGCTGTGGGGTGTGGACCCACCTTTGCGGTCAACCTTTGGAACACCTGCCCGAATACAAAGTTACTGAATATTTATTCGTGGATACCGAATTTCCGGGTGTTTACTAATAGGATATTGGCTAGGTAAAGGGAATATAAGAAACCTGTCGTCTGTTTTATTGTAAGTAAAATATTGTATAGTGGTCATTGTGTTTAAACCCTTAAACTGTCAAACACCAAGCGGTCACCGGTGACCGCAACCTATTGTTCTTTAATTGTGTCTATAAATACGGTACTCGACGAGTTAATCAGGTAGACTTTCTTTATTACTTTTTCTTCTTCTTTTATATCCCAGTGCCAAACTATTGCAAAATTGAAAAACATTGTAATTATTGTCTAATCACTGACAAGTTAAACTTGGTTTGTTCACATCAATTCGTAATAAATACATTACAACATACCCCAATATAAAACTAACCTCTTCAATTTACTTTAAATAATAGAAATGCTTAAAAACTCGGTTAAAACGTAACTTGAAACAGTCCTTCGATAGTGGAATAGTCGACTCGACATATTCTTTTGATCGGACACTATAGTACCCACTTTTAAGAGGAACAAAGTAGATACTATTTTATATTGGCTCACAAAGAGCTCAAAGAACATATTCTCGCATACCGAACCTGATACTAAGAAGGTAAAGTATTGTATGCAAGATTGTTAAATAATATATGTAATATAATATTATTATCGTACTACATGCATAGCATCATTGCTAAATGTTTGTTACGCATACAAATACCTTATCATAATTAGTGCTATGGTTGAAACCAATGAGAGATACTATTCAGTCTACATGAATCTTGAACACGGCATAAGTTTCCATCTTTTTTATCACAATATTTAATTCAAAATTGGAATCGTCACCAATCTTCAAAACCAACAACATTTCCTTCGTTACAATACCTCATTAAAACGAAACGAAATCCATTCGAAAAAATTTAAATAAAAAAAATCAAGTTGTACAATAATAAAAATTAGGGCTCCCAAATGCGTCCATTGTTCAAACGGTGCCGCAAATTCTTCCACTTAAGTTGGGCTCGTGACTAATGTTGGGGGCGGTACAACTGTTACTTTTCGTTTTAGCCCGGGCGACCGTAAACCGACGTTGATAAGTGTTCAATGCGACACGTCTCTATTTGGACCGAATGCGAGATAAGAGCTGAAATAACTCAGGAAACTAACCTTAATATGCCCCTCGTATATGAATCCAGAATACATAATGTAATGTCTTCTGTCTGACCGTCAATTTACCGAGACTGTATCTCCACCACATAAGTGTCAAATTATATTCATCAAATCGGTATCTCGTCTCATTTTAGTGGTCGCAAACTTTAATACTGATAACGTACCGATTTTAGGATCGCGTATTTTATTTTATTGAAGACTTCATTCGCGTAAAAATTACAACAAAATTTACAACTTAAGTCATTTTTTAAGGTCTGATATTTAAGGTATTGATCCATATATATTTACTATGATGCCCATACGTATTTCATAAAACCTTAGCATTATAATATATCGTATAATCAGTAACAACATGTGGATTTGTAATTGTATGTTAACAGATGTACTTGGCATACAGAACTAATTAATAACACCACTACAAAACCTAGTGAAGTACTACACATTTATAACGTCATTCACATTTAATATTTCAATTACAACAGTCAATTAATACGGTTTTTCACATCACACTTCTTGTATTCTCTATCATCAGTTTCTACCGGACTAATCGATCGATGGTCGATTGATCCTATTGTATGGTATGATAATCGACAGATTCTACCAGACCAATCGCCCCTCGACGACAATCGACTGATTGGTTAGACGGCCAGTATCACAACAAGCGATTAGAACTATCACTGCCATCGATGGACGATCGAACGATGAGCGTGGTAACATTAAGAAATAGACAGATATTGTAGCAGAAAAATGACCACATAACCAACAAGACACTTACACTAAACTCTGAATATATTCCAAAAAATCATTAATTCTTAGTATGAAAATGCCACATAAGCACGCTCTATAGTTTGCAGCTAGTGGCTAGAATGGAATGCACGATGTTGCATTAAGTCTACGAGCCAACTCGTGATTATGTTTGCAATGGTTTTCGTGAGAGACTCTTCCATTGTTTAGATACACAACACCATTATGAATATTAATTTTGCCTGAAATGTTGAACATTTATCTTTAAATCGTTTATGCAGTAAAGCATATAAGTATGCTCTTCCGTACATAAAGAATAGTCACAAAAAATATACAAAGTACTGCAATATATAAAGAACAATAGAACCAACGAACTGGAAATGTAACCTACATTCATTAAATAAAGTTTCCAGTCTAAGTCCATTACCCGCTTTAAACGCTACACCGATAAAGAGCCCCAATAAAACAATTCGGTAGTGTGAAAATCCCCTCCATAAATGAAGTTGGTACACAAATCAAGCACACGCTGGCCGAGCAAGAGAATTCCGTCACCACTAAAGCGTATGCCTTCCGTCTAATCGAGTAAATGTTTCCAAACCAATGGCTTGGACACGTCGCGTAGAGCTGCTACGCCGTAGCAACGGAGACGTAGCGCTACGTTCAGACTTGAACAAACATTTACGTAGCACTCCAGCTAAGTTTAGCAATCCAATGGATATATTTTATGGGTTACGTTACATACATATGCTGATTTTCTGTTTGTATTATGATAAAAGTATGAGCTTCTGGTTCTTCTCGTTCTCCTTAGCCGAATGGTCACAAGTGCGACTCCCGGGCAAGGTGTCTCGGGTTCGATTCCCGGGTTGCGCAAAGTACAACTGGGTTTCTTGTAAAAAAATGTCAGTGGTAGCACAGAGTGTGAAATTGTGCCCGGTATATGGCAAAAGATTCACCCCGTATTACATGTGACTTATAACATAAATACTGAAAAGTGGGTGTTACATTGTCAATGGCATTAGATGCCTTAATGTACTTCTCTGTCTACCTCAAAGCGTGATGTTATGATACAAAGCCAAAATTAATAATAGGTGATTAAGGTTACCATATGGAACTAATCCGGAATTAGTATTTTGTACTTGTAAATTGAGATTAACAAATAACTGTGCTCGGTTGTTTGTTAAACACTGGGCAACACTAGTTATAGCTTTTCATTAGCTATTATTGGATGGGAACATTATCATCATAATTTTTAGCTATTGAAAGAAAGAAAGAAAAAAACATTTATTTAACATTTTATTGATGATTCTACCTTAATTTTAATATAGATTTATTTCAAAGTTCTTTATCAAATATACAATAATGGTTATATTGCTGGAATAAATTGTGTCGCCCCATGTTAAAAATACAAACGGCTTTTTGAAAACTAAATATATTTTTGTGAAGGTATAATACTTGATTTACTATTATTAATACGAGATAAAAATAAGTAGATAAGATACATGAAGCTTACATAACATAGTAGATGCCATGTACCTACACTACATGTCTAGTACATGGTTACAGCAACGACGATACGGTTAAATGGAGTGTAGTACCTATCGCTGACTGGCCAGTAAAGTCAGTGCTGACTCAGCCTGCACGGATTTACCCGTGAGGCATTGCGACATACATATAAATAGTATATGTGCATCTGTATGTGTGTCCACAACGTACATGCAATGTATTTCAATGGTTTCACCGGAATTCTATTAGTCACGTTTGAAGAAAATACTATTTATTTACAATTCTATGTTGTAAGTTTTACTTACGTCTTAGTTTTGTTTTGCACGCTATATTTTTTTAAGCACAACTAGGTAGCTGTTTCTCAGAATCGGTTAATATCAGTACCAGTTATAACAAAATATTTTTAAAACTAATCATTATCTTTTTTTGTACTGTGAGAGCGAATATGGTGAAACGGGAAAATTTAAATTTAATTTTAAAATGGACTGAAGCTGAAATCCTTGGGTAACACCTATTACACACATTTCGGGGAAGACTGTAAAGGTTTCCCTAGAGGTTTCCTTTACCACCATGTTTTCTGGGTCATACGACGAGCGAGTCTCTCTGAGTGCTCATAACCTCTGGAGAGTCTCTCGTCTAAAACAATGCGAAGCATATATTTATGTCGTATTTAAGAGATTAATGAGTATTAATTAATGAGTACGTAACGAGTTTAATGATTAATGAGATTGCCAAGTTTTGGTCTAGCGGTTACGAGTGTGAGGAAGGGTTTTGAATTAGATTTGAGCGTTGAAGAAAGTTGTTCAATTTAAAGATATAGAAGTTATAAAAACGCGCGATTTAAGATATTATGCGAAAAATTTGCCTGTGAAATTCGCTATAGCAGTAAAACTATGTACTACCATACAAATTGCAAAGTATTCTACTACGAATAACTGAGAAGGTCTATTTTTTATTTTAGAAAATTGCCGCACGAATGATTTTATTCGAAAAGATAAAATCTATCTGAACTATCCAAACAATATGTGAAGTAGTTACATTTATGTTATCCCCGACATCGAAAAAATGTTTTTGGAAAACACGAAGCATGGATACAGATCGGTACCACCTAGCGATACGAGAGCTACGTATGGTAGTCCGTTCAATCTGGCGAGGCTACCTCTATTTTTCAATTCGTTTCAAATTATTAAAATCTGCCAGTAAACCCGCTGTCGCACGGTGGATACGCTAACCGTTCTATAAACTTTTTTGATATTACTCAGCAGCCGTTGCACGTAAATCTGCCCTTACAGTGGTCCCGGTAACTTTTTCAATTTAACAGGTAAGGATAAATCGTTCATTCTTTTTATTTGAACATAGAACAGATATAAACTCCCCAAAAGTTTAGAAGGTGGAGGCCGATATTGTTTGCTTCCTGTTAACTTTGAGAAATCTTTTACTGAGAAAGATTTGGATCGTGCGCGTTGGTGGATCTTTCTATAGACTATTGAAGGTCCCTAACCGAAGATTTTATTTTCTATGTTGTAACAAAATAGCAAGTGATGTTGGAGTAAAAATTTCTGTTCTGTATTACTTTATTTGTTCTTAATTTTAACATGAATAACGCATTTTATAAATGTCGTAAGGATTTACAATCAATTATAGCTATTGAAATATTACTGAAACATTTTTTAATTTCATGATTTTAATGCTCTTGTGATTTTAAACACTTTATTTGTTTTGGTAAGCAACATAAACATTTTCGCTCGTTTATTTAACAATGTGTTCAAAAACCGCTGCTATAATGTAAATAAATACCAGGCACATACAAACTATACATTTGCATTAATTGCAGAAAATAAACACACACTACAAACAAAATTATCCCCCAGAAAATTGCAACTACATTATATTCCACTAAAAGAAAAAACAACAGTAATTTTCCATTTAGAATCGAATTCACGATTGTTACCCTAATTATGACAATCTACGATCAAAACAGTTGAAAGTTCGTAAATGATAGAGTTCACGGCACATTTTGATGTTAAATCGATTAATGGGTGAGGTATATAAAAGTTTTTCAATCGAGAACTTCTATCGATTATATTAGCTCTCGGGCGACGTTACTGTCATCTAGATGAAGGAGAGTGGAACTGTTCAAATCGCATCCTTTATACTCGAATGCTCAGAGTCATTAAAACTTTTATCTGGCACAGATGCACTGGCTGTGTGAGTTTATTGTTGTCTACGGGGGATGCTTTCAGTGAGCAAAGCATTTGAAATTACGCTTGAGAGTGCATGCAAATCCTACGAGAATAGTTCGACGCCTTATTTTTTTAGCGGTGAATTCCTAAACTTGGTATAAAAACTTCTCGGAAATACAAAAGTACTACAAGTTTAAGTATTTACTGCATAATTAAATGTTTTTGACAATATTCTGTTTAGTTTGATAATACGCATTTTGCTAAAGTAAAATGTCTATTATAATTCTCAACCGAGAATTAACCGGGCGATCTATTTTTATAAAGTCGTTAGTCATTCATGAAGTAATAAAAGATAAAAGCTTTGGTAAGTCACGAGTCACAGACGTTTATTGACATTTATATTGTAGTAAAACTAAAGTGTATCTGTCTCAAGAGGGAAATATACGGTTATAAACTTGTATCTGTTAGTTATTATTAGAAAATACATAAGCAATTAGTTAAATAGTTAGAAATAATTATAATATCACGTAAAAAGTGAATAACATACAAAAATAATAAAAATGTTAGTTAACTTTTATAATGAGATTCTATAGTGTTTTAAAAATGTATAATTGCATCACCAAAAAGTCTGGCTGGAAGACAATGCCCATGGCATTAAGCCCACATTGTACATTATTACTATGTGCATGAAGTAATAAATACCTATCATCGATAGGTACCTCTTAAAGCCAGGCGAATGTTAGTAAAACTGACAATATGTCTCATCATAGCAATCTCTTATACTGAAAAGGCTACCACGCTGAAATCAGTAGATTACGAAAAACTTTAACGGAAGGTTAGATAAATTCAATGTTTACTCTGAACCAGTTAGAAAGGCGTGAAGAAGGAAAACAGTAACTTATTTGCTGATTGAAATGACAACAAAAGCATAAAACAACAATACGATCAACTGGAAATAATGGCGACGTCACAACATTGTAATATTTTAATCCCGAGTCAGTTAACAGTATTGTAATTGCTCAAACATCCGCAGATGAGATTTCAATTACTTCGTATATTTAAAAAGAGACTTGTCACTCTTCAATGCATAAAGGCAAATGATTCGAGGAGCCATTTTCCACTGGCAGGGCACCTATTGAGAGCCGATGACAATGCTGTCTGTCGGTGGACGGAACCCTATTGTTATACTCGGAAGCCATTATTGACGTTTTCAAAGCGCTATTAAAATATTTTTATTGAAAAACGTTTACCAAGTTTTTTGCCAAAAAGCAATAATTCATCAAAACACCGCACGCAAAATAATGTTAAATATTACCACAAAGGAATTCCTGACAGATTGCACGTTTGAATATGGCAAATAAATGGTTGGAGCGTTTGAAAGCGAAATCGTTTGAATCGTTGATTTATAGTGCTTGGTATTGAAATGTTCGTACTAAAGTCTTAATTATGACCTACTCTACTCCATTACTCTGTTCTACCTTTGCACAATAACCTGTTAAAAATAATTACGTAATGTAACCTCATTCTCTTTAAACCAACCAAAACAATAACACAAATATATTTTCGCTAAAAGGTCCAGTATATTTAACGAAAAACAAATTGTTTTTCCGCCCGCCCGGGAATTGTCATGACGCGCATTGTTGCTTAATTATCAAAAAGAGGAAATAAAAAGTTCCGAAGAAACAAAGGCTTAATTAGCAGAATTTTGCCGAAGGGCGAACAAGCTCATGGTAAAAGAAAAATACACTAATAGACACATTCAAGTTGCTACCAGGCGACGAAAAATTTCAGGGACTATTTTTGTGGGAAAGGTTAAAAATTACGCAGTGCTGTGTTACTTTTTAAGAGATTAAACCACAATTTTACGTACAAACCTGTATAGGAAATTGTACTATGATTTTCACTTAAGCCGCTTACGTGTACCCCTTACATCGTAAGTCGTGGCTACGTGGGCACTTACCCAGAATTAGTCACACCGGTCCACGGGTTACGGTCGGTGTGATCCTCTTATAAATATACATATATACACCCTTATGTGATCGACCTTCGAATTTTACTCAGAGTCACTTAAGGCTTTAATATATTACGTTCACGAAGGTTTTCCTACTTCACTTGTTGTGGTCAAATCGAGTAAGAAATTCGATTTAATATGTGATCATTTCCGATCCGACTGGTGATTAGTAAACAAACAAGTATTTTCTTATACAAGTTTTCCTGTATGCTCTATATATAATATGATTTAGGTAAATATAATACTATGTAGGAAAAATAATGTCGTAGTTAGTATGTAGATATAAACTATGACAGTTAACGTATTAAAAATTAAACACATGAGGTGTTTCAACAACCATAACAAAAACTTCAATAAAGGTCAAGGGCTTGATAAGAAGGCAGTTCTCCTTGACAACGGCGCGCATCGTGAGGAGTCTGTCTCTGGAGCCCTAACCACCAGTAGTTTGGACCATGCTCCCACTACTGGTCGACTCTATTTTTATATTTTTAATTGTTTTTTGTAAGTCGTATTTTAAGAGCATTTTTAATAAATATATAGGAATAATAATCTTAATACTAATTCCAAATATTCAATTATATGATAACTTAAAAAATATACGTCTTGATACCCACTCCAGTATTCTAATATTTTCATCGAAGCCTTCATCGATATTCAATGACGTCATGTGACTAGTCTCTGACAACTTGATGGTGTTCAGGCGTAAACAAGAGGAGGTCTACGTCACGTGATTAATGAATGCGCCTTGATGTGGTGTTGTGATGCAAATGACTTGAGTCAAACCCTGTGATGACTAGCCTACATATGGCTGACGGTAGGATTTAGTTACACCGTTCTCGCTGCTCAAAAAGAATATGTCTCATTTATTTTACTGTAGTAATCATGGATTTACATCATTTAATTTATTAATTAATTCATTCATTTATTTATTTATAGAGACATATATCCTACAACGCAACTGCTATAAATTATATCAATGATATAATGATACAAAATAGTTTTTATAACATAAAATATAACGCGTCTACGTAAACACTACGCAAGCAATCGCGTAGCATATTGCTACGAAACCGTAGCCGGCGTAGCAAGTTCACCTCTGAACAGATTCGATATCAAATTATGTTAACATATCTCAGCATATAAAAATGTTTTAAGTTTAACTATTACTGTGATTTAGTATGACTAATATATTAATTTAATTTTATCAACTTAAGTTTATTGGTCCATATTTAAAGTAATTACGAAAATGAATTTAATGAAAGTTTGTCTACGAAATTTTTAAGACCCAAAAAACATGAGAAGACACGTCGTCAAAACTTTGTCATTTATGCTATAAATTAGATCGTCAATATTTTATGTCACGACATGAACTTTATTATTATGAGCAAAAAGGGCCAAATTGACTTGAATATATTGTACTCTTTCCTTTCAATATCGTAAAATAGAATTTGTTATCGGTCGTGTGCTCTTGCATATTTTGGAAATAATCGGTACTGAAACACTGAATTTATAAATTGGATATTTCTTAAAAAATATTACATAGGTAATGTCTTCTACGAAAATCTAATTTTCAATTCCCTCTTTAACTTAAAAAGCTACCTGGCTAAATAAATTGTTCACTATTTATAATAGTTAAAACACCCGCAAGATGAAAAAGTAAAAAAAACTGTTACATTTCAAGAACATTTTCATTAATTTACGCTAATTCTGGAAACACGAGGCATAACCACAAATATTCTCGTTTGCATAACTAAATTTAACACCGATTGTGAAAACATCCTTCTCGGAAGACATCAGAATTATTTATCTTTCCTTTACAAACAGTTGTATCCGTCGTTATTTACTTAACTTACAATTTGGATTTACTACAATTTATTTAGCCTTTTATGTTACTTAGCTTTTACATTTTCATTGTACTCTAAAAATCTTGGCAATTTTGTTATAACGACAAATTAAAATAAAATTAGCGAGTTGCCTTAATTATATGGTACAATATAAAAGATATGTATTAAAATATACTACTTACAGTTTGGGTATGTCATCTAATTTTGGGACTGAATAATATACCCTTTGTAATCTACCTATTAAATTTACTCAGAATACAGACAACCAAAAAGCAATACTCTGGCATCAATTTCAATAAGTATCAAATCTTACAGCACGGTGTGACACACACCCTAACCTCACGATGATTGGACGTTTGGACGTAGTGCAAGCATCCGCCGTCGCAGTGGCGTGTACCTGATGAGGCGTTTCTGACGCAACAGCTTTGCTGGCTAAACCATTGTTTGTCCAACGCCCGCCCTGTGATCGAGACACGCTGTTTACCCTTCGAGGTTTCCTCTAATTAATTAGGGTATGCAACTATGTACACTGCACAGGGTAAAAGAGATTACGTTAACACCCTGTAAGTTAATATTCTTTTGTTGAGACGGTGAGATAGTCGACATGGTGTGCGTGATTATACAACTAGGGTATGTGTGCTAGAAATCTTAGAAGATATTTTATACCCTGTACCTTTATATTATTATCTTATATTATTATATTCTAGATGTAACACATAAACATGTTTATTACAATATACGAAATCATACTTGAGAAAATCCATAAATCGTCTAGGTCTACTAAATACGTCTTCAAAGATTAATATTTTTCCGACACAGTTTGAATAACTTATACGGTTGAGCAAAATATATTGCTCTTGGATAAAAATATAGAAAGAAGAAAGAAGAAAGAAAGAAAAACCATTTATTCCTGCGCAAAACACACATAACATAAAAATAAAATAAAACAAAATAAAAGCCAAAAATATAAAATGAAGTGAAAGTCTTGTCCATGGTCCACAGACTTATTCTTTACTGAAATTATAGAATACTTAATATCTAACATTATCTGTGGACCATAGACAAGGAACACCCTACTTAAGTACTTACATGCATGCATTTCATATGATGTATATTATTATATAAAAGTTTAATTATATAAAACAAAATCTTATGCGTAACCCTTGCCCCAATATTGTGCGTCATGTATGCGTGCGCAAAAACAGGATATGCTCAGCAATTTCTACGACTTAAACCTCGAGAGGTTAGCGTCGCAGCGCTGATTTTCAGCACATCCCTGGGTGACGTAATGGCGTCCCGCCAGCTTCACTATTCGCCAGCGATCATGAATGCAATGCAACGAATGACGTGAGTGCAGACCATGATTCACTTAACTTGTATATGTAGTGACGTGAATTGTTACTATAAAGCAGTAGTGTACCGTGTGTGAGTGTAATATGAAGTGTGTGTCCTGTATTTACAGCAAGTAGCCGGCATAACCTGTAAAATACAGATATACCTATATTGAACATAAATGATGGGGGAGGCTGCAGCTACGAACGAACCTGTTGGATACCTGTGCCTCACCATGTTGGAAGGCCGCGACCCTTGAGGTGAGTAGTGAATTGTGTGTGTTATGTATGTAAGTAGTGTGTGTAATTTATGTACATTTTTGTGTGTTTAACAGAAAATTCTTCAACTGTTTTAGGAAGTGTTTTTTGGTTTTCAGGTCTCGCATTGGTGGTGGCAGGTTGTTCCAACAGTGAGTCGCAGCATATTTGAAGCTCCCCCTGAAGGCCGCCGTTCTGTGCTGAGGGATGGATAGTGGATTTGTAGTTGAGCGTATGTGGTTTATTGAACTGTTCTGTCTCCACTGTAATTTTTCATACAGGTACCGTGGCTTTTGAGTAGTAATAACTCCAAACAATAGGCCTGCCATGTGCAAACGTCTCCGAGCTTCCATTTTTAAAATATTGTTTTGATTCGCAAAAGGGGTGACATGGCTTCTTCGTGGTATGTCCACACAGTATCTTATGCAAGCATTTTGAACACGCTGCACCAATCTTTTTGTTTTTGCTAGTAAGCATGGACCATAAGCTGTATCGCAGTAGTTCAGTCTTGATAGGACCAGACTGTCCACAAGTTGTTTGCGCAGAGCTACACTCAAGTATTTCCTGAAGCAGTATAGAGTTTTTAGTCTATAAAAACAGTTCCTTGTACTATTTAATATGTGCTTCTCAAAGTGTAGCTCTGGATCCATAGTGAGACCCAAATTGGTCGCTGCATTTACCATTTCTATATTTTCATTGTTAATTGTAACTACTGGCCCAGCAGACAGCATAACACTGATTGTCCTCTTGCTACCCAAGACCATATATTTAGATTTTACAGGATTCAGTACCAGGCAGTTGTCCTCAGACCAAGTAACACGTTTTGCAAATCAGCATTAATATTCTGTACAGCCATCGAGACGTCTGTAGGTCTACAAGACATGTATAGCTGAATATCATCCGCATACATATGGTACTTGCAATGTTTGATTGAGTCTACAATATCGGCACTGTACAGAATGTACAGAAGCGGTCCTAAAATTGAGCCTTGAGGCACGCCGCGCGCGACAGGGAGTGGAAGAGACGACACGACCGTTCCGTCCTCTTTACGGATTTCAACAAGTTGGGATCTATTGTTTAGGTAGCTTCCAAACCACTTTATTGTTTCCATCGCGAATCCATAGTAAGTCATCTTGGAAAGCAGTAAAGTGGTGTTTATCGAGTCAAAGGCCCGGGAAAAATCAAGGAGCACCAATATCGTCCCCTCACCCCGTCACGAGCCTCCAGTATGTTGCCTATAACATCAGCCAGCGCCGTTGCAGTCCCACGACATTTTCTAAAACCCGATTGCATCTCGGGCAATATGTTGTTATCCTCCAGATATTTGATTGTCTGATTATATACCACCCTCTCCAAAACTTTTGACAGACACGGCAGTATACTGATGGGGCGAAGGTCCTTGAAGGAGTTTGGATTGCTGTTTTTTGGTATTGGCCGCACAATAGCACACTTCCATGCCTCAGGGAATGTGTTGGTTTTTATTGATGTATTGACTATGGCCGTGATAATCTGAAGCGTGTGTGGTAGTGTCAATTTCAGCATATCCAAACCAAGTCCATCAGTGCCTGTTGCATTTGTTCCAAGATCCTGCAATGCTCTCAGAACATCCGTCTGGCTGACGCTCCTGAGCACGAACTGAGATTCATTAGCACTGAATCTGTTGAACTCAAAGAATGTCAGCCGAGACATCGAGACACTACACGATCCCGGAACAACAAGAAAGGTTCTATTAATGCTGTTCGGGTCATCAAAGTGACCCGGGCCCGCAGTTCCCATGATCAGGCAGGACTCGAGTTTTTAGGTTCCTCCATAAAACTTTGGGGTTCTTAAGATTCCTGTTGATATCCTTGGAGAAATATACTTCTTTCTCTCGGGCCAGTGCAAATGATGCTTGGTTTTTGAGGTCCACATAGTATCTCCTGGCAGACTCAACAGTTTCTTCACTACTTTGGTTTTTTTTTAAAGTGTGGAATTTCACTCGTGCCTCATTTCTCAACTTGAACAACAGTTTGATATTGTCAGTGATCCATGGAGTAGGGTAGCCTCTAAACATTTTAGTTTTTATGGGAGCATGGAGGTCATAGAGCTGATTGGTAGCATATGTGAATAGTGAAACCATACCATTTACATCACTCGAACCACTCATCCCCATCCAATCTATAGATTCCAAGTCTGCATTAAAGTTGTCAACTAATATATCCTTAAGCGGTCTATAAGCTACAATTCTTGGTTTAGTCTTCTCCTTCTTGATCATTGCCTCACAAGTAATAAAAGAGTGATTTCCGAGCTCACTGATATGACTCACAACAACATTGCGCACTTTTATATCTGTGCACACAACATCTATTAGGGTACCACTTTCTCCCACGAAATGCGTTGGCGTCTGTACCACTTGATTCATCTGGGTGTAATTTATGAAATCAGTCAAGGTGGCCGTCTTGTGGTCTTTATTTAATAAATTGACATTGAAGTCCCCCAACAATATAACATTGTCGTAGGGAGCCAATGCAGTGATGCTGTCAGTTATGCCATCCAAGAATCCACCCAGATTAAACCATGGCGGTCTATACGCTGTACCTACCAATATTTTTTTCCCGTTGACGCCTACACTTAGCCACATCTGCTCAACACCAAATTGTTCCGAGTGTTGCATCACTCTTGCCCTTATACCCGTTTTTATGTAAAACCCCACTCCTCCACCACGTCCTCCCCGCACAGACGTCGGCCGCGGTTTATGCTTCAGTCGGTAACCCGGGACACTAGGCGCACGCGCCTCTTCATTCAGTCTCAGCCATGTCTCATTGACATATATATATATAGCAATATTCACATAATAAGTTCGATTTCATTTCGAATCTTTGATATATTAAAACGATGTTCATAAAAGAACTGCCTACTACTCAATCACAGACTAGAGCCAGACAGTCTTGGATCAAATCGATCAATCGCATTATTTAAGACATGATGAACCAGTCAAGGGTTTTAATGTAATCAGACAATGACGCCTACGTGCAGAATATAGTTTACTGGTCACCCAATAAACAAAATAAAACGCTATGTGGGTAGTCACTCTGTCCAATTTACCCAAGCTATCTAGGTTAAGCGGGTTATGATATTATGCGTAGGCGAAGGATTAGATTCCTGTTGCCATGGCGACGTACGAAGGATACACTACACAGCCACTTCAAATTGCCTATCTATAAGGACTTCTAAGAATTTTCCGTAGAAATAGAACACAATTAGATTAATTCGGAAAAAACTTCCTTCTAACATAATTGCACTAACAAATAAACGGCAATAAATATTTTTATATAGTTCTAAAAGAAATCTAACAGCGGAATCAAACTGTCGGTAAATTATTTTAATATAAAAATAGGAATAATTAAATATTCTTTTAATTAGCTCCATCGGATTCATTAGCTCTCATTAGCCGGTTATTGAAATTGAGTCTCAAAGAAAATACTTGGCGTAAAAAAGTTCGTTATTTTTACAGGGAAAACTTGTACTTTTGTTATAAAGTTTATTAGATGAAGAAATTTATAATTTATCTCAATATTCTATTCTTATAGCGCCAATTAATTTGTACATAAGTACATATTATTATTTTTCTTAACGAGGCAAAAGTTTTTTGCTTTAACAACGAAACTAAATATATTAATATCATAGTAAAATCGCGGGTTACTCACCTGAATATACTGAGAAAAGCTCTACTAATTTCGAACCACAGAGGGGTTCTTCCTAATGAAGGACGCGGTCACGGCGACGTCGCGCAGCTCACTGGCTGGCGACCTGCGCGACGTCGCCGCGACCGCACATGCTGCTCGTGAGGAAGGACCCCTCTGTGGTTCGAAATTAGTAGAGCTTTTCTCAGTATATTCACGTGAGTAACCCGCAATTTTACTTAGTTTAGTATAGTAGTTTAATATCTCAGAATAGTTATTATAAAAACATATTAATATCAATTTTTATTTTATATTAGAATTAAGAAAATATATCGCATTTTTATCTTATATCATCATTTGTTACATACCTCACAACATCTTCAAAGACATAAGAATCGAAATCCAGTAACACAGAGATTAAGGATCCTGATATACAAAAACAGCTTAGATAAGACAGTTATAGAAGAAAAAACATTTTACAATATTGCTAAGCTCTTTGAATTTTGCCCATATTTTATGTTAGACAATCATACCGGATCAAAGGATGAGGTTAAAACCTATGACCCTTCGCTTATGGTACACCGTTATAGTTTCGATTATAATGTTCTGATCTTTTGTTATAACATATGATCGATTTCGATTGATCAACGTCCAAATACTCAGACGTCACTTAATATTAAGTCGCGCTTGTGTTTAGTTGTAGTTCTGTCACTATAACTTCTTTGTAAAATGACAGAGATGGCATTATATTTAAGTACAACTTAAAACTGAGTATCCTTTCAGTATACGAGTGCAAGGATTCTTTTTAAAAAAGGTTTATTTTAAACGTTTTTTAAAGATTAATTTATTGCATACTAACGATATAGGTACCCTTTGAAGTCACCTACAGATGGTTCACAATAACAAAAAATTAAAGTAAAAATTTCTTCTTAAACACAAAAATATTTTCCTTCATATTTCGATAGCTTTTCTGGAAAAAGACAAGTTAAAATGGGTTTTCATTATAAAACAACCATATGTAGATTATGTTCACACACAAAAATGCCTTTGTAACAAAGGTGACCTCAGTGAAAATAATTTAATCTTTAACCGAATTTATTGAAAAATTGCGTCGGCCATATTTGTTACGGCCGGTCGGTATACTGTAAGCAGAGGTTGTCAACGCTCGGGTAAAAATTTCCAAGGCCTTTTAGAAAAACATCAAATACTTTTATACGAAGCGAACAAAAAACGTAATTTTATAATTTAAAACCAATATTAAATTCGAAAGTGGATTTTAATGTTATTTCAACTCAAATTATGTTAAATTTTTACTAACGTAACTTCAATATTGAATAAAAACTAATTTGAAAATAAAATACTTGGCGACTTGTTTAATATTTTATCTTGTTACTTAAAATAAAGTTTTGAATTGGTTTAATGGTATTACTAAGTAAAATATTCGCTTCAAGAACAAAACAAGGTTTGTTTAACATTCTTGTGTTTTTGGTTGCCTACTGATGAAATATAGGTATGTATGTATACTCAAGTATGTAAAATGCGCGAGTTACACACGTGAACATACTGAGAAAAGCTCTACTAGTATCGAACCACAGAGGGGTTCTTCTTCATGAGCAGCGTGCGTCGCGGCTATATCGCGCAGCCTTCTGGCTAGCGTTGGCGCTTGCGTCAGTGTTGTTCCTTGCGCTACGAGACCACCGCGCCTTCCACCGGACTTTACGCGCGTTTGCTTCCAATTACGTCCTACAAAGTTGAAACGCACAGTACATTCACGATTTTTAATTAATTTAGTATATCTCACGATAGTTATTATATGTATACTCACATAAGCATATTGATATGTGTAACTGTATAATGACTTACGCCGAGTAGTCGCAAGTGCGTCTGCCAGGCAAGGGGTCTCGGGTTCGATTCCCGAGTCGGGCAAAGTATTACTGGGTTTTTAAAAAAAATCTCAGTAGTAGCACGGAGTCTGGAGCGTGCCCGGTATATGGCAATAGACTAAACCCCCAATGGAAGGGGCTCACAAAATAAATAGTGAAAAGTAGGTGTTACATTATACAGTGGCATTAAGTGCCGTTATGTGCACCTCTATCTAGCCCTTCGGGGATAAAAAGGCGTGATTATAAATTATAAGCCCAGGTTTCCTCACGATGTTTTCCTTTACCGTTTATCAGTGGAAAATGTCACATTGGTACTTGCCCTTGGTGGAAAATTATTATTTCATAGCATATGGACAGTGATAGATTTTTAGGGTATTGAATTTAAGAATTTAACATGTCTCAGAATTCTCAAAATCACTATAAAAATTCTCAAAAACAACAAAAGCACATACGAAAAACAACACAAACCACAAATTAATTATACAAAACATTAATTACTCAAGCACTTACACAAAATACGTTTACAAAAAACGAAAACAAACAAACAAACGAATCTCCTATCTAATTCATTCACGCTCGTATTTTTAATGAAAATTAAACGGAACTGCGTTTAAACAAAACAAGGTATTGCTTTAATAGTACTTGGCTATATTGTCTTTTGTTACTATTTGTCGAACATACCGGGTATAGTAGGTAAATTAACATAACATAGCATCACGCCTTTTATACCCGTAGAGGCAGGCATAGGCGCACATTACGGCACTGAAATGCGTCTTTACAATATAATACCCACTTTTCACTATTTATGTAATGAGTCCCATGTAATACGGGGTGAGCTTATTGCCATATAGCGGGCATAATTCAGGCTCCGTGCTAATAATGAGATGGTTTTTAAAAACTCAGTAAAACTTAAAGTAGGTAAATAAATTAGAAGTTAAATGGACATATCTAATTAGACCTAACTCGATATGTTTACTAGTAGTTATAGTAAGTTCAAGGTTCTATCAGCCACCTTTCAATTCCAGCATCAAACCAGCTCGATGGTACTTATCATAATATCAAAGTCAAAGTCAAAGTCAAAATCATTTATTTCAATTAGGCCAGAATGGCACTTTTGAACGTCAACAAAAAGAAAATTACAAGTGAAGCTATTTGCTCATTTAACCTGAACATACCTAATTCCAGTGTCAAGTTGTAAGTGAAAGGACCGTGTGAGACTTTATTTCACTTTTACGTAATTATACTCTGACAGTTTGAGCATTTGTGTGACCTACCTAAATGTTCTTTTGGTTGGTTTTGTTCGTCAGGTCATTCAGCAACATCCGTTACTTGAGCTGGTTGGAAACTGACACATGCGTGCTGCCGTCAGAACAAGTCTACTCAAACTGTTGTGGATCTTTCCTCAAAAGACCACTACAGAATAGACTTGCTCCGTTGCACGGTTCTAACATGATATAATCTGTCGGAACAGTTACGTGAGTAAGCCGAAAATATAATAATTAAATTTAAAGATGTTTAAGAAGAATCACACAATAAGTTGTTCCGTGCAATAGATTACACAAAAATGAGAACCAATTTTTGATTGAACACGTGCCAACTTATCACGCCATCAGCCTACTCCAGTCTGCTAAATTTCTTCAATAAGTTATTGACTTTGTCATAAAACTGTACAGTTGACGTACTAGCCTGAACTACTTAATGTATAAAGAAAAGAACAAATACTATGTTAAAGTAACTGTCGATTAAGGGTCCTAGGATTCGATTTCAGGTTTGGCCAAGTGTTAGTATTTTGAAACTTTCAGTAGCAGTACGGAGTCTTTGTTTTAACCGACTTCACAAAAGAAGGAGATTCTCAGTTTGACCTGTATGTATGTTTGTGCCCAATTACCTCGCGATTTACTGAACCAGTTTTAATGCGGTTCTCAGTAAAGTGTTTGTTACACTTAGGAGAAGGTTTTAGAATTATATTAATTACCTTACTTCCATAAAATACAGGGTTTCAGTTAGATTTTTTTAACTTAGTTTATAAAAGGAGGAGGAGAATCATTGATTGGATTGCCCTTCAGTATTACCATACATGGTACTCATAACATACATACATAAATGATGAAAAATGCCCTTGTTTACCTATTCCTTCGAGGTTTAAAAAGGCATGATATTATTATAAGTCAGTGTTTAAGTTAAAACAAAAAGACCACTTCACAATATTAAATACCATTACTATTTACAAGTCACGTACTCAACGCTGGTTGATTAAACCAAGTACCGAAATGGAATAGTCCATTAAAACCGTAGTAGCTGTTTAAGCCAGCTCACAAGATTACCAGGTTCTCTGTTGTATGCTAATCAAACACGCCGAGGTGGTTTAAAGGGGGAGGGGGCTCTACTGATTGATTCATTGGTTGTGGTCACTGAGACTCTATTGTCACGAAATATATACACAGCATTGTGTTGGACGTATTGGACGGTTTAGATGAGTATTGTATTGTGTTGAAATGTGTTGTAAATACATTCATGCGCTTATGGTCATTTTGTCTACGAGTCTATAATTAAGTAATATACAAATTACAAACGTACAGTGAAAATACATACTAGTTTTATTGAATTGTCCTATAGAAGCATTTGGTCAATTTTACTTACATATTGTTTATCAACAATTTATTATTTTCATCTATTATTTGTATACTTAAACTGTCAAACACCGCGAGGATACCGTTGACCATAAACTATTGTTCTTTAATTGTGTCTGTAATGACAGTACTCAAAGGGTTAAGATAAGTTAAATGATTGTTAAAACGCTAATAAACATTATAATACATCGTAGGTACATACATTAACAGCCTATAAGTGCCCACTGCTAAGCAAAGCCTCTTCTCACACAGAGAAGGTTTGAGCACTATTGGTACGGTGGTATTACCACGCTTGCTTATTGCGGGTTGGCACTTTCAAACTTATTTTTTTTTTATTTTGGTTAACCAACAATTATTTACACTATATATATTACTGATTAAATAACTAAAGAAACATTTAAAACAACAGTGCAACAATTAATTATAGGTTAACACCACATGCAAAAAAACGGTAAACAAAACATATAGAAAAATAACAAATGATTCCATGGGTACATGCATATCTATCACAAAAACTTATAACGATGTTTTCCTTCACTGTTTGTCAGTGGTGTTTAGAAATTATAAACCTAATACTTACATATTATATATAGTATAAACAATAAAAGAAACTAATTTTTTTTATAATATCCACCGAAAAAGAAAGGTGGACATATTACGTGACTTCTGATAACCCCACGTAGATGAAATACCAATTTTACTATACATTTGGGTTGGCTTAATAAACAATCGTTACGGTACGACCTCTAGACTAAAGAAACGATTAATTTTCAAACATTTCTTATTTCATTGCGAGTTATTACAATATTGCTCTTTTTACACAGCAGATTAAATAGAATTTAGTTTCTTTAATGTTTTATATCAGCCAGAGATCTTTATAGATATGCGTAGTTTATTTTTATGTAGGCGTTTAAGGTATCGTGGGTTAGATTTTAGTAAAAAATAAAATAACTTTATAAAATATACTTACTAAAAGTACTTAGTTCGGAGCGACGAACTTTGCATTTTAATATTTTTAGAATAATACTAGCTTCTGCCCGCGACTTCGTACGCGCAATCCCGTTCTTTCCCGTTCCCGTTCATGATTTTCGGTAAAAAGTAAAAAAAAAATTCTATACAAAAGTATCTTATGTCCGTCTCCTGGTTCTAATCTACCTCTCCACCAATTGTCATCCAAATCGATGTAGCCGTTCTTGATTTATAAGTAGTGTAACTAACACAACTTTCTTTTATATATATAGATAAAAGATAAATAGATTTATTTGCTATCTCTCTACACCAAAGATCATTTCACAGAAATGAGATACAATAATCCGATGCGAAAAATACTCCTTTGTGAGAGACTGGAGTCCATACAAGGACTACTACTACCTCGGACCAGTAAGAGATTATAGATATCTATCATAAATCCGCAGAAAGACTCCTTGATGTAGCAGATACGAGAAATAAAAGGAAAAACCAAACTCAATGAACACTACGTACAAAGTAGTGTTACGCGTTAACAACGAAAAGACTAAAAAGTACCGAACATAGAACACAATGCTACAAAAGAGAAAGAGATTGTCTACGTTTTAACTTTCAATGAGTTTATCACAACATTCTCAAAATTGCATGATGTGTGTGGTGCGTGTGTGAGACACAGGAATTCATTCTTTGCAAACCATTTTACAAATTTCCATTCAAAATTGTCAACCTTACTAATATTATAAATCGGAAAGTGAGGTAATTTGTTTGTTCCGCTTTCACGCCGTAACTACTAAACCGATTTCTTTGAATTTTTACAGACGTAAAGTTAGAAGTCCGGATTAAATAATAGGGTACTTTTATCCCGGAAAAATGTGATATTCCCGAGGGAAAACCAAAGTATTGGTATAGATGGCGCTGTGTGTATTGGTATATGTCACATAGGCTACATTTCTATCCTTTTGTGACGCGAGCGAAGCTGCGGGTAAAAGCTAGTATTAAATAAATTGCAAATATAAAACACTTTCCGTTCATATTACGAAACATCAAAATTTTGTCTTTTTATGACATGAAAAATGTCACGTATTATGATTCAGATACGAAACATACAATGTTCCTTCTTAGGCCCCATGATTAAGTGTACTTCGGTATAAAATGAACAATGATAATTTCGTTTTTATTTTGCCAAACTACTATCTATTATGACAGACTTAAAGCACACTAGAGAAATCTCATGTGTGATGCTCCTATGATGATGATAACAACACTTACTAGAAACCACCTTTAACTCACAGAAAACGATTACTTTGCCCAACAAAACCCCGGAACAATAGTACACGAGTACACTCACATACGTAAACACTATTCTTGTAATTGTACTCAGTAACTTTCACTTACATTTGTGTTTCAGGCCACGTAGCCACGTAGTACATATTTCTTCTTAACACTCACCCCTGTAGGCAAAAGCCATTGGAACCATTGCCGGTCGTTTTATGTGCAATCCAAATTGATATTTACACAAAAACAAGGTATTACTCGCTGTTTGGTGAATGTGAAGTAAATTAGAAGTTAATGTTAATTGACAGGCTTTTTTGGTTGAGTTGAGTGCGAGGTTATCTTTTTTTTAAGGGGGGGAAATCAATGCGCACCTCTAGCTATGCGATGTATCAATAGTAGGGAAGTGGCGACGGTGGCACGCATCCATAGCATATGTCCATAGCACGCATACATAGCACACGTCCTTCCATATAAAAAAAACATATCTTAGTTGAATCCGTTTCCACCAGTGCCAAGCTATGAGTACCAATGAATATAATTGGTGGATACCAAACGTATTTACACTTTACAGCAACGTAGCATAGGACATCTCTGATGGAAAAGTACCCTTATAGTAATTGCAAATTATAAGTTTAAAATCGACAATCTACTTTAAGTTGTAATACATGAAGTTCATAACTGTTTCAGGTGGTAAAAAGAGTGATGTTGTATTTTTACTTTGCACGTTAATGTGAAAGCTACTTAATATTGCCATGTTTTTATTAAAATCACGTGATTTGTAAGTAATGGAGAACCTAAAATGGTTGGATGGCGTGCTGATCTAGGTAACATCGCTAATTTTAGTTGGAAACTATTAACTTTTCGAGCTAGATTCGTGAGACTTGACTGAATGCTTGGTTTGGTTGCGTCATCTACTGGTTTGTATCTTGTATTCCTTTACCATTAAATACTGTTGTTTTGCATTAAAACTTGTGCTTTAAGCTAAATGCAATAAAGACTAGTTTAATAGCGAGTGACTAGAAAAGAAAACAACGTTTGTAAATAACGCTAATGTTCAACAAATTGTGTCAAAGCATAAGGTCGACATAAGTCGAGCAACCATTTTTCGTTCTTCTGCTAGCATTAGGAAAAAATTTAATATATACTTAATTATGGTCTTGATCATTACCAATGTATGAAAAAGCAATAGATAGATACTTTTTTTTACCGACGTTACCCATATATAGAACTATGGGGTCCTTGACCTCTAGATACGACATGCGTAGTAAAAGATATT
The DNA here is from genome assembly GCA_902850265.1 of Spodoptera littoralis. Classification (NCBI taxonomy): domain Eukaryota; kingdom Metazoa; phylum Arthropoda; class Insecta; order Lepidoptera; family Noctuidae; genus Spodoptera; species Spodoptera littoralis. The sequence continues at coordinate 10,313,942 of LR824533.2, forward strand.
AAATAACAATGATATTATGATCGTATCAATAAATATTAACTATAATAAAGAATATTGAAATTAAAAGGTCACATATGTACTATTTTTATATTCAGGAACAAAAATGATCTTTGGTTTACGACCTAGCATATAGGAGCTTAAAACTCAATGTTTATGCCGTCTACACAAGGTTCCTTCTACAATACAAATTAAAAAAAATCAACTTCTTAAAGTTTGTCATTTTGTGTATTGGGATGGCCTAAACATTTACATGTATAATAATAAGTTCGATTGTTTGTTGTCTAGTAATCACTGAGTAATGAAAGATAATTTTAATTTAGCAACTCTTGAAATTCCATCCAAATTGAACTTTGACACATACTTCATTCAGTAGTAAATAAAATGTTTGATAACATGGCCTGTAACTATATCTGATACATTCATGGAAATCTTTTCTATGTACATATTCTCTACTTCCTTCATGACATTAAAAGATAACACATTTAGTAAGTCAGTTTTATCACACATCAACACCCTACAAATGCCCACTGCTGAGCGAAGCTTATTCTCACACGGAAAAGGTTTGAGCATTAATCACCACGCTTGCTCAATGCGGGTTAGCGATTTCAAACTTATAATTAGAAATTATAAGCCCAGGTTTTCTCACGATGTTTTACTTCACCGTTTGTCAGTGGTGTCTGAATAATCTTAGAAAGTACATATCACTTGGAAGGTGGCTCGAAGGTTAAGACGCCCGCGATGCCCGTCGAAGAGAGTCAGTTTTATATCTTTCAGAAACTATATTCTTCATTATTGACATGTTACACAGTTTTTGAAGACTCCATTTTATATTTTAACCTAACAAGTTTATTTAAGCCTCTCCCAAGACAAAAATGCATCTCATTTCTGTACAAGAAGACGTTATTAGTTCCCTCGTAATGAGGTCGACCTAATTTTTATTTACTGGAAAATAACACAAAGTTTTGCTAATTGGTACTGTTGAAGTGGTGGATGTGGTTGAATAATAGATAATAGCTTGTTATATTTCGTACTTTTATTATAAATCTCACAGAAAGCACATGATGGGCGCCATGCAGACGACAAAAGGGAAGAACACAGATAATATATCGACGTCTATGAGAAACTTGCCAACTTAACACTAGATGGCGCTACTTATATTATTTAACTTAAGATTATAATATTTACCTTATTACAACACACCTCCTTAAATTTATAATCTTAACATTTTATCTTACATGAACAGTATTTTAAAGTTATTACAGTTTTAATATTTTACTTAAACAGTACTTTAAAGTAATAATCTGAACTCTTAACTAAATTAATCTTAATTCAAACCTGTTTTTCAAAAATTTTGATTTATCTAGACTCTTAGTCAACATATCTGCTAAGTTACATTTTGTATCAATTTTAATTATATCAATAAGTTTGTTTTCATAATTCTCGTTTATATAATGATATTGCACTTCAATGTGCTTTGAATTTTTAGTAAAGTTACCATACTTAGCTATTGCAATTGCACCTGAGTTATCTTCATACAATTTTATTGGATAACAAAAGTTTATATCAAATGACTCACTTAACATATTTCTTATAAAAAGTACTTCAGTTACTGCCTCTGACAATGCAATATACTCTGCAAAAGTTGAACATTTAGTTACTGTATTTTGTTTACGTGTTTTCCAAAATATTAAATTTCCAAAAAATCTTATAATAAAACCTGTTGTAGACTTCCTATCCACATTATCCCCTGCATAGTCTGAATCAACCATACAGTCTAAAATATCAGCATCTGCATTATCATAATATGTTAACTTTAGATTCTTAGTTTTATACAAATATTTTAACACCCTCATTGCATATTTGTAATGTGTTCGGTTATAACAACTTTGATATCTACTCAAATAATTAACGCTGTACGCTACATCTGGTCTTGTGCCTGTACTAATATACAATAATTCACCTATTATATTTCTGTACTTAATACTTTCATCGACCTCACTAGCTTGCTCTAATTTTAAATTTGTTTCCATAGGAGTATCATATAACTTAGTATTTACCAAATTATACTTTGCAGCCAAAGATTCAATATACTTTGTTTGACTTAATGTCATCACATTTTTATCATCATTATACTCAATATCTATGCCAATATAGCTTTTAATTTTCCCCAAGTCTTTCATTGCAAATCGTTTCATTAAACTTGTTTTCACCTCTTTTATTTTATTTTTATCTTTACAACATATTAAAAGATCATCAACAAATATTAATATGTATATTGGATCTTTGCTTGCTTTTTTAACATACAAACAGTAATCATAACTACTTCTAACAAAATTCAAAGTTTTTATAAATATATCAAAACAATCATACCACACTCTAGGACTTTCTTTGAGACCATAGAGAGCTTTTTGCAATTTGTAAACTTTATTATCTCCTGTTTTATAACCTTCTGGTTGATTTACATAAACTTCTGACTTTACATAACCATTTAAAAAGGCTGTTTCAACATCCATTTGCTCTACAAATAATTTATTTTTACAACTGTATGACAATAAAATTTTCAAAGTTTGCATTTTTCCAACAGGTGAGTAAGCATTTTCATTAAAATCTTTTTGCTGAAACCCTCTCACAACCAATCTAGCTTTATATTCATTATTACTTTTCTTTTTAAAAACCCATTTAACATCAATTACCTTTTTATCTTTTGGTTTTTCTACAATTTGCCAAGTATTATTTTTATTTAAACTATTTATTTCAGAATCCATGGCTATTTGCCATTGCTTACTATCATTGGAGTTCATCGCCTCCTCGAATGAATTTGGTACATTTGCATCAATATGGTTAACATAAATAAAGTGTGTAACTGGATTACCATATCTAGAAACTGGGATTCTCTTTCTTTTCTGTGATTCTACTAAAACGTCATTTTCTCTATTATTATTTACGTTACTACTAGAATAAGTCTCATCTGCATCTAAAAAGTTTTCATCGGTTTCATATTCATTTTTAACCTCTTCATTTGAAACATCTAAAGTATTAAAGTATCAAGGGAAGACTTTAAGGAATATCGAAGATATTATTTGCTTGTTTAAAGAAACGGACCCTGAACGGTTACCTATATTTGTGGCAAGAAATTTAGAAAAACTTCCACCCGTTACCTTCGATCATGTTGACGTTACACCTTTACTTAAAAGAATAGTTCTTTTAGAGAAAACCGTGCATGACATTCCACATAACTATGTGTCCAAGAGTGAATTGAAGGATTATATTATAGGACTAAACAAAGAAAATTCGTTTCTAGTTCAAGAAAGAAATGTTAATAATCGAAAAAGGGGAGGTAGATTGAATAATACAATCGACAGCGGACCTATGGCACTGACGTCATGCAACAATGTATCATTCAATGACGAAATAAACGAATTTAGTGAGTGTTCATCTATGTTGCATAAATCAGTGAACAAATCTGGTCGTTCGTGTCACTCATCACCCATTTTGGAGACACGCGTGACGAATAAAGTGCAGCTACCGGTGAAGTGCGGCAGCGTGGAGTGCGAGAGCGGGACCTCAAGTGAGTGTGTGTTGCGTCCTAGCACGAGCGCCGAGTCGACGGTGAATGGAACAGCTGTGGAGCGCACTGGCGGGTCGGTGAGTCATACTGTTATTGTTAACGATAAGGAGTTTAATAATTTAACTAAGAGCACGTTATCGCCACCAAAACAAGTTTCCTTTGCCGACCTACTTCAGAGAGAGGGTGAATGGAAGGTGCAAGCGAAGGATGAAGCCTGGCATTTGGTACAGAGAAATAGATTTAAAAACCGTTTGATTAGTCGGACAGGCAGTGCGGTTATTAATTCTAGCGAGAATAGCTCTAAGTTTAAAGCGGCGGAATCGAAAGTGCCACTGTTTATATCTAACGTGCATAGGGATGTAACTGAACAGGATATAATTAATTACATATACGATAAAACGCGAGAAACAGTTTCGTTAGTAAAAATCAAAATGAAGCAAGAAAGGAACTACAACGCATATAAACTGTATGTAACTAAATATAAAATAACTGACTTCCTGGACGACAAGTTTTGGCCATCAGGAATATCGTTCAGGCGTTTTCTGAACCTATCTCAGAATAAAAACAGGAGACAGGGCCTTGAAAATCGTAGTTCAGAAAGACAGATTAATACAAATATTTGTTAAAATTGAATTAATTAATTAATAATAATTATGGATTGCTACAGTGAAATAATAAGTTTTAACTGTAAATCTTTGAAGAGATCTTTAGAAGGAATCAGGACGTTATGCGTAACAGCTGACGTGCTAGCCCTTCAGGAAACCTGGCTGCTTCCGCATGACTTGCCGCTGCTTAATACAATCGACGACGGGTTCGGGTGCACCGGCACGTCTGCGGTCGACACTACGGAGGGTGTACTCAGCGGGAGGCCCTATGGCGGCGTCGCGCTGTTGTGGCGTAAAAGTGCGTTCGAATCTGTGTCCGTGATTGAGTGTAGTAACGTGCGGGTCTGTGCGATAAAGATAACCGTAGGCGGTAGGTCAGCGGTACTTTTTAGTGTATATATGCCTACTAACTCCTATGACAATCTACCCGAATTTACCGCGTGTTTTAGTGCGATTCGGTCGGTAGTTGAAGTGGAGGAGAACAATGGTGTTGAGGCCTTTTATATATTGGGCGACTTTAATGCTCATCCAAATGAGTTGTTTCATAATGAAATGTTAGCTTTATGTGAGGATTTTGAATGGCTTTGTATAGATTTAAACATGTGCTCTGAAACTACCTATACATTTTATAGTGAAGCTCACGGTTGTACTAGGTGGTTGGACCACTGCATTGTTACAAAATCAGCTCGGGAGTCAGTCGTTGGTGTGACTGTACGTCATGACGTGTATTGGTCTGACCACTTTCCTCTTGTGGTTAAATGTAATATGTATAAGCTTAAACCTAAAGTTAATGATCTGTATACGGAAAAACCCATAAATCGTGTCGTGTGGGGCGAGAGACAGATACAACAGATTAATAAATATCATGAAATTGTCATTCACAATTACGGTTGATAGATTTTCCACAGGAGTTGAGTGAATGTTGTGATGGTTTTTGCGCAAACAAAGATCATCATACAATCCTTACTAGAATGTATGAGCAAGTTATATGTACGCTGTCTCGCGCGGCCATTCAAACACATAGGGAAAAGTGTCCCAGAAGGGGAGGTTATGTTATAGGGTGGAACAAGCACGTGGCGGACTCACATCGGAGGGCGCGGCTTGGATTTCGATTGTGGAATCTGACTGGGCGACCAGCAAATGGTCGAATCTTTGATGAGATGTCGGAGGCAAGGAGACATTTTAAAGCGAAATTAAAAAGGTGTCAGGATAGACAAGAGCAATTTAAAATGGATCTCCTTGCAACTGATCACTCTTCCAAGGATTTTAAAAGTTTTTGGAAACATACCAACAAAATGAATGTCAGGCCTAGCTTTCCGATGAGTGTCGGTGGTTCTGCTGACCACAAGGACATAGCGGAAGTCTTTAGGGAGCATTTTGCGGTACGGTCACCCTTGGGTCCCACAGCTGGTGAGGTGGGAGATGGTGAGCCCATTGTGACGGGGCAGAATATAAAAATATCAGCTAAGAGTGTCACTAAAGTTATTAGCGGAATGAAGCGTGGAAGGTCTCCTGGTCACGATGGGCTCAGTATCGAGCATTTTAAATATGCAGGGGTTCATTTGCCGCGAGTATTGTCCATGTTTTTTAGCCTTTGTGTCGGACACTCGTACTTGCCAGAACCGCTAATGCGGACAATAGTTGTCCCTATAGTAAAAAACAAGACGGGTGATACGTCCGACATAAATAACTATCGACCCATCTCACTCGCGACCACTACAGCAAAGGTGCTTGACGGTTTGTTGAACAGTCGCCTCACTGCACAGATTGAGTTGCACGACGCCCAGTTTGGGTTTAAAGCTGGATTCTCAACAGAGAGCGCTATTCTGAGTCTGAAGAGGACGGTCATGTACTACACTGCCAGGAGGACGCCGGTATATGCGTGTTTCCTCGACTTGTCAAAAGCTTTTGATCTAGTATCTTATGATATACTGTGGGGCAAGTTGGGGAGCGCGGGTGTGTCGGCACAGTATACCTCCCTTCTCAAGTACTGGTACTCCAATCAAAAGAACCGGGTGAGGTGGGTAGGTACTCTGTCAGACGAGTACAGACTAGAATGCGGAGTTAGACAAGGGGGGTTAAGCTCGCCTTTGCTATTTAACTTGTACATTAACCAGCTTATCGAGCGACTGAGCAGTACACATGTTGGCTGCCATATTGATGGAACATGTGTCAATAATATAAGTTATGCGGACGATATGGTACTGCTCAGTCCATCGATAGGTGGGTTGAAAAAGCTGCTGTCAATCTGCGAGGCCTATGCGGAGGAACACGGCTTGATATATAACTCGAGGAAGAGTGAGCTCCTCGTATTTGAAGCACCCAAGCAACAACCACGCAGTGTTCCACCCGTAAGTCTCAACGGAGTGGCATTAAAAATTGTTAGCTGTTTTAAGTATCTTGGCCACGTTGTTACAAGTGACTTAAGGGACGATGGAGATATTGAGAGGGAGCGCAGGGCATTGTCTGTGAGAAGCAATATGCTAGTCCGCAGGTTCGCTCGTTGTACTAATACCGTCAAAGTAACCCTTTTCAAGGCGTTCTGTCAATCGTTTTACACGAGCGGCCTGTGGGTGTCATACACGCGGCGAGCTTACGGTGCCCTGCGTGTCCAATTCAATAATGCCTTCAGGATGCTGTTGGGACTGCCATGGCGCTGTAGCGCGTCGGGAATGTTCGCAGAGGCTCGCACAGATGATTTCCACGCCATCATGCGTAAGAAAGCGGCCTCCCTACTGCGGCACCTGCATGGTAGTGGCAACAGCATTTTGAAGATGATTGCTGCCAGACCGGACTGTCCCTTGCAGAGACACTGGGTGGCCACAGTCATTAATAATACAAATATAAGATAGTAATAACTAACAATACTAACTTAACTATTTAAGCACTCTTTGTTACTAACACACCATTACTAACAAACCTATGGACATATCATCTAAAGTCTGAAATAAACTTATTATTATTATATTATCACTTTCCAAATCTTTATTATTTTGATTGTCTACTTTTTCCAAACAAATTAACTGAGTATTTTCTTCAATTACCTGTACATGCCTTGCATTAATTATTCTGTTATTTAACAAAACTCTGTAACTATTTTCATTATAACCCACTAAAATTCCTAGTTGAGCTTTATCATCCCATTTACTTTTTCTTAACACTTCAGGAACTCTAACATAGACTCTACTTCCATAAATTTTTAAATGCTCTACATTTGGTTTGACCCCAAAAAATATCTCATAAGGAGTTTTATTTTCAACTGTATTTGCAATAGTACGATTCTTTAAATAAGCTGCTGTTTTTATTACTTCAGGCCAGTACCTCCTATGTATTTTAGCTTCTCTCATTAAACATCTACCTATATCCATAGCAGACCTATTATACCTCTCCGCTACTCCGTTTAACTCATGAACATAAGGTGGACATGGTAACAACTCTATGCCCTTATACCTTATAAAATTATAAATATCCTTATTTAAATACTCTCTACCATTGTCACACTGAATCTTCTTGACTCTTTTATTAAATTTATTTTCTACTAAATTTATAAACTCTATAAAACACTTTGCAGTTTCAGCTTTACTTTTAATACAAAATATCCTGGTACACTTACTATAATCATCAATAAAGGTTAAAAAATATTTTTCTCCACCATAACCAGTTGTGTTATGTGGCCCATTCAAATCAGTATGAATAAGTTCTAAAATCTCAGTAGTTTTTGTTCTATTATTTTCAAAAGGTACATTAGTCATTTTACTCTGAATACAATTTGAACATTTCATTTCTGTGCTTTCAATTTTATCTGGCAAACCATCAACTAATTTATTATTTATTATCTTATTTAAGTATTGAAAATTCACATGACCAAGTGCCCTATGCCATTTTTCTTTCTGCGTTAACTTTACAGAATTTGTGCATACTTCATTTTTTAAGACATAACCTTTTAAGCAATACAAATTATTAATTTTATCAGCAACAACTATCAACTCTCTAGACTCATTATATATTTTAGCACTTTCATTTTTAGCTACTATTGTACAACTATTAGTTACCTTTGAAAAACTTAATAAATTTTGTTTTATTCCTTCGACATAATAGACATTTTCTAAATCTACATACTTCACACTATAATAGTTTTTGAAATACATTTTTACAGTACCTACTTTGGTTGCTTTCAAGGTTTTTCCATCTGGTAATTTTACATCAACAAAATCTTTCAAATCTACACTGTCATAAAAATATGAATAATCATTTATAAGATGGTCAGTGCACCCACTATCTAAAAGCCAATTAACTACATTACTATTGTTATTAAATGTTACCTTTTCATTACATCCGGATACCTGGTTTACTTCTGGTTTACATACTTCAGCTGTCCATGACTGGGAGGGACCGTTGCTCGAAGATTCACCTTTAGGATGATTGCTAGATGAGTGGCCTTGACCTCTGCCTCGGCTGCGACCTCTGTAGGATCCTCTCTGATGTCCTCGCTGACCCCGACTAGACGACTGGAAACTTCCTTGAGAACTTTTTTGTCCTTGATTATTTCTCTGAGCGTGCCAACAATCCTTCTTGAGATGACCAGTCTTACCACAGACAAAACATTGAGCTCTTGTGGTGCTGGTTGTATATGTACTCACATTATTTTTCTTGTCATCGCACATAGTCATATTTTTCTCCTTTATTTTTGAATGTACATAGTCCACAGTCCTTTGTTCTTCAGGAATCACGTCCAGAAAATCTCCTATATAACTATAACTTGGTGGTAGGGCTCTGAGCAGGTATCTTAACTTTTCAGGTTCATCAATTTTACCTCCGGCTGTTTTGAATTCGTTTATGGATTTTTCAAAATCAACGAAGAAATCCTCTACTGTGTCGTAATTATTTAATTTGATCGCTTCCACTTTTCCTCGACATATAATTTGAAGAGATGTTGATTGAGTAAGATACATTTTGTCGAACTTTTGTAACATGTCAAAAGCTGTCTTGCACTCAGTGATATATTCTAATTGTTTGTCCGAAATAGTACTCATAATAATAGTCCTTGCCTTTAAATCCATCTTCTTCCATTCCGCTTCTGTATTTTTATATTTCACCGGCATTATGCCTATGGCGGCCTCGTTGCATTCTTTGTATTCCAACAAAGTAACCAACCTTAATTTCCAACTCGAATAGTTTGCCCCATCAAAAATAGGTATCATGATGTCTTCTATTTTAGCTTGTTGTGCCATATTTACGTATATTCTTGTAGATTCAGACGTTTTCAAAACTAACTTTTCCGTTGTGACCGGATAACCTCAATCGTAATTTGATTTCATAATTGCACTTCATATTTATTGGCTTTTTCGTGAAACCACTTAACCACGCTCTGCTACCATGTTGAAGTGGTGGATGTGGTTGAATAATAGATAATAGCTTGTTATATTTCGTACTTTTATTATAAATCTCACAGAAAGCACATGATGGGCGCCATGCAGACGACAAAAGGGAAGAACACAGATAATATATCGACGTCTATGAGAAACTTGCCAACTTAACACTAGATGGCGCTACTTATATTATTTAACTTAAGATTATAATATTTACCTTATTACAACAGGTACTACAAACTTTGGCAGTAGAATTTGTAGAAAAGTCTGTAATAGATAGTCTTTTATACTATTTTCCAATAATATATCAAATAAATTTATAATGATATGACTTCTTTCTAACTCTGCACTCTTAAAAATAAGGTTTTGATACTTAAATAAAAATAAACGTTTTAACAAGCATTGATAGTCAGAACTTTCATTAACTTTGTAATACAGAGTTTAATAACCTAAAGGCTCGTGTCCCCAATAAGTTTTAACGAACTATTGTCAAACATACACTAATTAATACAAGAAAACAAATATAACAAAATGAAATTGTTCCCTTCGAATTAGTCTATAGGCTTACTGTTTGTACAGGGCGAAGGCGTTGACTTCCCCGGTCCATTTTTATTTATTTTCTCTTTCAAAACTTTTTAATTAAAAAAGTCGGTCGCCATTTTTAAGATTCACAAACATTGTGAAAATTTACTTTCGGAATTTCCAAATTACGTTACACGCGTTGCAAATGAAATTGCGTTTCATTGAACGTTAAATGACATGACGTCACGAAAGGTGAAAAACAAATAAACCTGCATAAAAGTATCGATGAGCATTCACACATAAATGTATTCGATGACACAAAGCCGTTGAAGATGTATTTCGTGCATGAAAAATGCAAGGTTGTACCATTTTTCTGATTCTGTGACACTATACAAATAGCTCGGGGGCGAATGTCTCAAATCTCAGAAAGTCGGCGGATGTTCTTTCTATTTGCACGCTACTGTAAAGTCTCGCCAAGAAAAATATATTCCAATTTAACAGAGATAGTGCTCCGGGATGGCCTCGTTGTGCCAAAAGTTTCCATTAAAAAACGTTGGTCCCGGCGGGTTCAGTACAGTGACGTAACGAGATACTTGCGTACAGCCGTCCCAGGACATAACTACCTTTCTACATATGTACTTACATAAGTGAGCATCCTGTAATCTTTATTCTCTGGTATAAAGTTTGAGGTTTATTTCAACCAAAATACCTTGTATGACATCTTTTTCATAGCGACTTTTTCAAGAAGGTTGGGGAGCACTTTGAGTGTGTTAGCTCAATGTCAGTATTTTTCTTTCTGCATACTATATAGGCATGCTACACAGGCAGTTCTCCTACTATACACATCAGTGGTCACAAATCCATTCATCAACTGAACATTTTTCTTCCTCAAAATTCTAAGTAATAGGTATTAAAGGAAACTATAAACATAGTAACATTAATTGCAAAAGAAAATACAACACAGAAGTAAATGAGAAACTCTATATTGATTCACGCATGGTTGGCGCGATGGTTGGGCAACTGGTTGCCGCACAACGTGTCGCGGGTTCGATTCCCGCTTGGAACAACTCTTTGTGTGATCCACAGATTGTTGTTCCGGGTCTAGGTGTCAGGTATATGTGAACTTGTATGATTGTAAACGCACCCACGACACAAGAAAGTCCTAGAACGGCGCAACGTTTTTAAAAAAAAGAAAATAGGTATTTTACAAATTTAAACTTATAAAAAAAAATGTTTACCGTATTTTAATTACTTCACATTTCCTATACTTCTATTTAAAAAAAAACAAGTAACAAAATTAAAAACATAAGAAACATGACCCCAAATGAGTAATTGCGTCTAGTCTAAATATACTGGAATCGCAAATAGGTCTGTACTATTTCTATTATGGTATCTACCGTCGTATTGTTGTTCACCCCAAGCATCGGTATAGTTACAGTCCAATTAGCCGTCGGAGGGTAAAACAGACCCCTTTCCCGTCATTTTCATTTGTTTGAATCAGTAATGAAGGTAACGTTGAAATTTTTATTTGCACAAAAAGTGAAATTGAGCTTTTCCACGAACGGAGATGTGACCACTACTCGTTGTTTTTAGATGACGATGTTATGTTGTGCAAATTTAAACTAGATGTCGTTTGAAATAGGAATGGAAATTGTAAAGTTGATCGGTACCTACATAAATAACCAATTCGACTATACGACGAGTTGAATGATCTTTTTTTCAGTACTATACAGATACATGCATAATGCAAGATAAAACACTCACCTTACAATTTTACTACCTTGAAATTCTTTTACGTAACATTATTTCGTTTTTAGAGGGGCAACGTCAGAGATACCAAATCTCAGGACTAGTTATTCATGCTCGACCTTTGTCGTCCTCAAATAGATTTATAATATGAAAGAAATGTGAATCTCAGAGAGGTTCGCTTTGCTTACTACGTTTGGGGTCTTTTATGTGGGTACACAGATACGATTTGATATTACCATTTCGAAAATGGTTTTTTATTTGCGATTTTTTTTCGATGATCACATATTAGGTTTACAATTACGTATTTAAAATGATAACAATAAACTGTCTTGTTTTTGGATCTTCTTAAACAACCTTCAAAGCCCGAGTGAATAGGTTGCTTATGGGACGACGTGCTCCATCGTAGACCGCATCATCGCTCACCACCAGGCGAGATAGTGGTCAAACGTCGGCCCATTAAATATAAAAAAAGAGAAACAGGGGCGGTAATGTTCTGACGTAATAAATACTTGAATAGGTACTTGAACACTCGAATATTCCTTCAACTGGTGATCACTATATTGATTAACTGCCGATATCAATAATTGATGTTAATCCAAAATTTGTGTATATGGATAAATTTTTGACATTAGTTGTATAACCTTTGATTGCCTTGTTGACCGAGAGGTCATGAGTTCGATTCCTAAAGGTTTATTGGGTTTTTTCAAAATTCTCAGTAGTAGCTCGGAGTCTGGAACTGTGCTCGATATATGGCAATATGCTGGTGAGCCTAATGCCATATAGCTTACAATACATTACATGCACCCCCTATTACATGGGACTCATAACATAAGTAGTGAAAAGTGGGTGTTACATTGGCAGGTTGCATTAAGTGTCGCAATGTGCACGTTATTGAAATGACAGAAAATTTTCAAGTTAGCTTATTGAAAAGTAATCCTGTTCAGTTCACTAACAGTAAAACGATGTAGTAACATACATTTTATGTTACCTTCGTAATAATATTCTGCTACAAAACTAGTCGAATATTACTTAAAAATTTGATAGCGTCAACTAACCAAACTAACTTCGTTCACAGTATGTAGACCAAAATCTTAAACTTAAAATTACCTCAGTTTTAACTAACTTAAGAAAGTACTTTCCTAATAAAAATTTAACAAGCTTTATGAAAAGCCTTATGATTAATTACGAAGATTAATAAGATTTATATACCGAACATTTTAATGGTTTAAATTAAGACTGGCTAGCACTGAAATAGCGATAAACATTATCCAGAACAACATCAAATGGCTGTTTCTAAAATAAAACGTCCTTAATCTCATTTTGATAGCAATATTGAAATCTAAATTATCTTTAAAAAACTGGCACAGAGTATCATACTTTTAAATATCAGTAAGGCATAAGAATCTACTTCATTGCTATGTATCATCAATCATACTTTCAAATCATTTGGGGCGGGCGATAAGAACACTTTTTTGAATAAGAACGTTTTTGAATAGCAGAGATATAGGGCGAGTCGACTGTAGACACTGCGATTAAGATAAGATGGAGTAAAACGTTTTTATTATGTTTTTAAACAAAAGATATAACAGTTAAAGAGTATAATAATGGATAAAAAATGGAAGTAAGCGGCTTTAAGAAAATATATTTTAAAAAATTACAGGCTTTTCGCGATCGTATTCTTGGCTCATTTGTCTTTTATATGGTCGTTACTGTAATGTTTCCCTGGGGAGGCATACTTCTCAGATGATATTAATAACGATGGAAGCGAACGCCGCCATTTCCCTACACAATTTTTACTTTAGGATTGTAATCCTTCCGCGTTTGTGCGTCCCAGTCATTTGAAAAAGCTATTTATTTAGTTTTTACACTATAGTAAGTTCACAGAGAGGCATAATTTTAATAAGCTTTGATCTGTCTCTTTGGAATTGCTCTCATATTTAATATTTCATAAGATTAAGATGGAACTTATATGGAATGGACTGCCTCATTGGCCGAGTGGTCGCAAGTGCGACTGCCGGGCAAGGGGTCTCGGGTTCGATTCCCGGGTCGGGCAAAGTATTACTGGGTTTTTAAAAATCTCAGTAGTAGCACGGAGTCTGGAAAAATGTGCCCGGTATATGGCAATAGGCTCACCCCCTATTACATGGGACTCATAACATAAATAGTGAAAAGTGGGTGTTACATTGTACAGTGGCATTAAGTGCCGAAATGTGCACCTCTGCCTACCCCTTCGGGGATAAAAAGGCGTGATGTTATGTTATGTTATGTTATTAAGATGGAAATGAAATATTAAAGATAACCTTTATTAAAACGGTCAAGATCGCTAACTAGTAAAGCTATTGGAACTTCAAAACTACTTTCAAGAAAATTATCTTTTATACCTTATCTCTTCGACAAATAAATCTATTTCTAATAACCATCTTCTCAGACAGTCGGCATCTATAGAAATTAATCCAGAAAATCGTTCAGTCATCCAATAAATTATTGGAAGACATATAAGTCTAACCGCGGATCTATAATTCAGTTCGAATGTCTCTGTGAAGATTTATCAGCGTCGTTAGGAAGATGCAATTTACATCTCAGCTCGTTCGGTGGAGTATTTATTGAGTGAACTAAATAGTTGTCGTTCATTACTCAAAGTAACATATAAATCTTCAGTGTAACTTATTTAGGAACATGTGTAATTGTATATGTATAGCTGTTGATGAATACGCTTGCCTTAGTACAAAAGTTCTTCACAGTGTAATATCTGAAGAGACGGGCAGAGGGGTTCATGCACATTTTTTTTTTTAGTTATGTTATGACTGCCTCGTTGGCCGACTGGTCGCAAGTGCGACTGCCGGACAAGGGGTTTTGGATTCGATTTTTTTAAATCTCAGTAGTAGCACGGAATCTGGAATTGTGCCATGTATCTGGCAATAGGCCCACCCCCTATTACACGGGTCTTATAACACAAATAGTGAAAAGTAGGTGTTACAATGTACAGTGGCATTAAGTGCCGTAATGTGCATCTCTGCCTTGATAAAGATGTTATATTATATATTATAACTTCTATTGCCATAATATTATGTTATACGAGTACAATCAATGCCCTACCTTATTACTGAAAATGTCATTATATCGATTAATCTAGTTAAATCTAGTAAATCCTGCATTATTGTGGGCCACTGGAGGCAGTTTCTTGCGGCTGCACTCACAGGCCAAGACGACAAACTAGATAATGAATAATATCCTCATTCTCTCTCTCTCTCTCTCTCTCTCTTAGTGTTCCACATACATACATACATTGCCTTACATTTCTTACATCGGTTAAGCGTACGTCTATGTACACTCAATCGAAGAAGTAGAGAAAAAACTTCATAAATACATATAAGCTTCTAACATGGCTTGAAATTGGTCGAGTTCCTCGTCAAATGATTACTTAAGTAAGCCGAAACACATAATAATTGAATCTGAGCGCGGCAGTTAATCATTACTTTGATTATGCATGTAGTCAATAATGCTACTTTATTATCAGCCAACCAGACCATTATTATATGTAGTATGCCCACAGTCAGCAAGTTTTATAATAAATGCATGTCACGTCACCCGAACACGATTTTAAATGCAAAATTATACAGCGTCGGTACACAAGTGGGGTTCTATTGCAACTTGTTTGATTGGGAATAATTAGTCCGATTTGCGGTTGGTGACGACCGAATCAAGTTATTTAGGGATACATTAATCGTTCTGCTTTTGTTTCTACTGACTAATGATATTTGAATTTGATTTGAACGTTTGTTAATCGATTTTTGTTCAATGATCACGTTTTTTGTAATGAATGCGAAGATTTTTGTACATGTTAGTGCTATAAGGCTGCTGATCAAGATTTCAGTTTCTATTTCTCCGGATGGTGAGCAAGGGTACCTCGCCGCCCGACTGATGCCCGATACGTAGCCGCCAAAGACCTAACGGGTTGCCAGAGCTCCGGCTCGAAGTGCAGGAGTAGGAACGGGGTGTTTTTTAGTCAGTAAGAGTCTGACACTCCCTCTCGCCTAATCCAATGCGAGAGAAGCCATTGGATGATTTTCCCCCCTCAAAAAAAAAGCCCATGATGAAAATGTAATGGTTTATTGATGTGATATTTTATCAAAACTACACGTATTTGTTACCATGGGGAATACACTGCTTTCGCAAATAAGAAACCCAGATCGAATCAATCAAAAAATTCCATTCCGATCTCTGTTTTTTATTTCATCATTTTAATCTTTAACCTTTGAAAACTGATTTTCCAGAAGAATGAGGCATTAAATCTGGCTTTGGATTGATCGATGCCCACAGATTTGACCTTTTCCCTTCCATTTACATTAAAGCACGTCAACGGCCCAGGATTTATTTATGAATGCGCTGTTTTTTATTTGAAAGCCCTATCTGTTGACCTTTGAAAGTGGATCTATGACAAGTAAATCTGTTTGCCCACAATCCTTCTTCGAAGTAGCGATTTAAGATTATAGTCAATTAAGTGATACCAAAATAGACTGCCTCGTTGGCCGAGTGGTCGCAAGTGCGACTGCCGTGCCAGTGGTCTCAGGTTCAACTCCGAGTCGGACAAAGTATTACTAAATTTTAAAAAAACTCAGTAGTAGCACGGATTTTGCCCGGTATATATAGCAATAGGCTCACCCACTATTATGTGGGACTCATAACATAAATAATGAAAAGTGGATGTTACATTAAGTGCCGTAATGTGCAACTCTGCCATCCACTTCAGGGATAAAAGGCGTAATGTTATATTATGCAAAATGGAACACTAAGAAAGTTGTAATATTCCAATCTGATAATGTAATCTATTGTTTTATAACTATTGAGATTATTATCACTTTATGAAAAACAGTTAAAAACCAAAAAATCAGAAACGTCTACAGTCTGCTTAATCACCTAAAAATTGCTTAGATTAGTATCTAACGCTAGTGCGTTAGATTTATGGATAATAGGATAAAATAAAACACCAATCGTCAAAACGAAAATTCAATTAAAACGAAACGAATACTTTTTATGGTATATATGAATAGTAGGCAAACGAGCAGACGCATCACCTGATGGTAAGAGATCAACGCCGTCCATGGACACCCGCAACACCAGAGGAGGCACAGCAAGTCGGCCTTTTAAATAGGAATACGCTTTTTTCTTGAAGGTTTGAAGGTCGTATCATATCGTCATGAAAAAAAATATAAACAGCAAACATTTTAAACCAATCGCAAACAAATTTTAAATCATTCATTGAACTGCGGTTTTGAACGCAAGTAAATGCGGTACGTGACCGTTTTATGTTGTCTTGATTAACTGTACACACTTAACTACGCCTGGTTACGTCACAATCTATGTACATTAAGTACTCATAGTCTGAATAGGGATGAAGAATTTGTTTGTTCGTTTGATTGTTTGTTTAGAGATGCTAATCTCCGGAAATGGCAGTCCGATTTGAATCATTCTATTTATGTCTGATAAACCTATTCGTCACTGTAGTAATAGGTTGTTTTATATTTAGAAACAGGGAAAAGAGTGAAACCGCGGTAAAATGTTAGTTTATCATAAAACAACTTTACAACCGCTTCATGTTCCCTACATTTTTTATACAAAGTTTTCTGTACCGTTAATCTTTGTTACGAATACCCGAATACCTCTTGTTTGCCTGTAACATCTGTTCCGGTAATAATTTACAACGACTGTGACATTAATATTTTTCTGATTGCCAGTTGGAATTGGGTATTTTTTTGTTTAACATTTTTTATAACTCCTCTGTGACATTTGTTTGCATAATTTAAAATGATTGTTGGACGTCGAGATACAGATATTTGCTTTGTACGATTGATATCGGTACTTAGATTTTCAAAGTGAATGAATGTTCTCAAAATTGAAAAAGCATATTAAATGAGTATATTCTGTGCAGAATTTCCTGAATTTTAAATATGATGGGATAAAAGATGATCAAGTAACTATTAATTTAATTATATAGAACTGATGGGCTAGATAGTTAATTGGAATTGTTTCTATGGGTTAACATGAGATTGACAGACAGACAAAATCCAATATCAGTGCTCCACAATATCTATGAACAAGATAACAGGGGCATGTGTACAACCATTACATTCGAGACATGTACGATTACAACCCTACAATTTAATAGGCAGCAATTAATAAAAGGAACATAGAGGAAACGCAACAATGTGGCTTCTGAGGCGCGGCTGACTGCCTTTACATTGACGTTATATTATCAGATTACATAAATTTTGGACAAACAGCGGGGTTTCGGCGGCGCAGCTGCAAGAGTTGAACTAATTTCATCTCGACATGACAAGGGTATTAGTTGGGTCGAGTCGAGACCCTTTTTATAACTCAGGTTACGCGCAAAACCTGCCTTTGTAACGTACCCGAATAATTGTCGCTGAAATTAAATGTGAAACCGAAACAATGTACGAGTTAATATCCGGGCGATAATTACATTCTGGTGGTGCGTAGGTAGCTAACATCATGTTATACATATGTATGTATACCTATATAACATGATAGGTATGTACTTATTTACATACTTTATGTATAAATACATACAGTGTATAGTGTGTATTTGTATAAGAATGATGTGTGTTCGAATATACATCGCAACTGCAACTGTGAGGTTTGAGTCAGGTTCCAAGAAAGATAAAAAGCAGGTTTAAGAAATTCTGTTGAAACTATAATTATGTTGTCTACTTACTGACCGTAGTCCTGCATCAGAGTTCAGTAGAGAGAATACTTTGTATGTCATTAGTTTCCTTTTTTAAAATAATTTAATAATGTAAACATATTTAAAGAAATAAATAATGTAAATATCCGCAGCTAGCATATAATAAGAGAACAATTTCAAGCCTGGACTCATCTTTCCAACACGAATATCGTTCTCTAGGAAAGAATTTACTATGCATACCACATGTATGCTACATCTACGAGGCGAGGTGCATTTTCTGAAATCTATGCCAGTCTGTCGGTATTTCAATAACCAAACTATTTTGTTTTTACAATGTTCTCATAATATCCACTGAATGCATTGCCATTAAAACTTTTTCTTTTAATTAAATAGCTATAACAATTTTAATTAGTCTTAAATAAGAGCAAAACAATTTTGCACCAACAAACTAAACTAAGCAACGTTTTTCGAGTTAAAGTCTCCAAGATGAGGACAAACAAGATAAACAGTAAACTCTCGTCTCCAGAATATTAATAGAACTCTAACGTTCGCACACTTAAACAATTTACTAAACCCTTTTGTGATCACGGAATCCTTTAAAAATGTAATTGAATCCGACACAAAGCTAAGCCGTGACAAGTGTCACCGTCGAAGCGCACAGCTAGGGATTTAAATAGGCGCTCCTAAATTATGCAATAATTTGTCTCGAATTAAAGGCTTGTAAGTATCCTTGAGTAGTATTCGAGCCTCGGTAAGATTTAAGAGCTTCGTCGCTCGCACAACTGAAAGAGATAAGAATGGATCGCGCTAAGCTGCTGAATTACCGTCGTTTCTTTGTGCTACATCAAGCCAACTTCGTCTGACGCCACGGCGACTGAGGGAGCCGTGTGTGAGCTCGAATTTATTCAAATTCACGGCATACCTCGCTCCCTTCCAGCGAACTTAGTAAGACATCATTAACTCGACAATAATCGTAATTAAATGTTCTCCGTGACCCAGCTGCTACGCGAGTGGAAGACAATATTACCAACTTTATGACATTTTAAGGGCTGTAAGTGAGCCTAAATTACTCTGTTTCAACAGAAAGTGTACGGTGAAAGAAATAACGAATGGTAATGTAGACGGACGACGAGCAATAAACAACTATAAGGTTCGCGTTACTCGCCGAGATCGTGGAGCACGTAGTGGTGCGCCTAATATACATATAGATTTTTGTGACAAATACACGTCGCGCTCATAAGAAATTCACCCTTGTCGGTGGCGTAGGGCGGGCCCTCGTGAATTATAACATAGAACGCCAAGTTTTTGCGCTGAGATTAACTGCGTATTACAAGCCGAAAGTATGCCAATGAGCCGGTGTTCTGAAACTTCTTAATTACTTACGAAGGGTTTTTTGTAGCGACCGCCTTACCAGGGTAGACACGAATTGTTTTCACATTTCAAAGTAGAAGAACGACAGGAGAAGTTTGCATAGTTAACGTTCGCTGCAAAAACTTTAACATGAAAGTTTTGTCGAGATGTTTTCGCTGGAGTGATATTATTATCTCGTTGAAACTTCTTTAATCTTGTTTGATCTAATTCGTATCAGCGGAGGTGTCTTGCCGTGTAAATGCTACCCTACATACTAACTTTGCGATATGAGAGTCTATTAACTGAAGACGTGACGATCATTTCTTAATGTTGTTTCGTTTTGATAACACTTAGTAGTATTTGCGATGTAATTTACCTTTTATGTTTATAATAAAGTTAACATTGTCTTTCATACTAAATAATAGGTAAGTTTTTATGCATTTCATCTTACTTAATCACTGATTTCAAAAATAATAGAAGAAACAAACACACCAGATTCATAGTTCTACCTCATTTACGCTTTTAAGATTAAATAACTTAGTCATATACCAGTGATGACTCTATGGCTTTGAAGCTGTTTCATGAATAACTGCGCATTCAGAATAAAGTGGTTCAAAGCATTATCTACTACAATGGAGCAACTCTGACAAAATGCTATTCCCGTTCTACATACGAGTATCCTTTTATGGTACTGATTACTGTTCTAGCGAAATATGTACACTAAAAATGTTATAATTTTGACCCATTTTAAGATTTAGCAGTGAAAGAGTAGGTAGTTTAGTATGAAATAAGTACTTTGTTGATCCAGTGAAGGGTGCGGCGTTTTAGTTGCAATTCCCAGAATGTAGGCTTCAGTAGTACTCTGTTAATACTGACCCCGATGTATAACCACTTGTGGGAGATAGTTTAATAATAATTAATTATACTTTGGTACACTGCCTCGTTGTCCGAGTGGTCGCAAGTGTGACTGCCACGGCTGCTTACATGGGACTCATAACATAAATAGTAAAAAGTGGGTGTTACATTGTACAGTGGCATATTGTGCACTTCTGCCTACCCCTTCGGGCATAAAAGACGTGATGTCATGTTATGTTACTTTGGTACACCTGCTAATCTTGTCGAGCATAAATAGTGTGGGTCGTTGAAACCCAATAAATCGCTGAAACCGTCAATCGTAAACTTGCAAAAATCAATGAAAACAAATCGTTTTGTACATCAATCGGCCACTTCATTCTTGTCTTATAAATAAACTACCACGTCTACCACTATACAATACCCCCAACTTTGGGAACGTATATACGTAACATCCCATAACTTACATTATGGTGTGAAGCACTTTAGACTAACTTTGCGTAATCTGTTTCTGACTCCTGTACCCGGCATAACTTGGTTGCGGACATTGACCCCTAAATACGGTTTCACAAGTTCCACTGTTATAATAAAGTAACACACATTGTTGAAGATTAACTCAACCAGAATAACATTTCACGATGTAAATAGAGTACAGTTCGCACTTATTCAAAGTTTTAGTAGCAAGTTGTAAGCTCTTCGTGAACTTGCTTCAACGAATTCTTGGTTGGGATTGTCATGAAAATGTTGATAAGCAGTGACATGTGGAAACATTATAGCGAAATGTATTTTATATGCGAATGTAACAAAATTAAAATGGATTTTGCACCCGGGATTTTATGCTGGGCATACGTGCTTAGTCCGAGTTTTAGCGCGATATCGGTAAAGTTCAATGAACCGATTTCATTTAATTGTGCTGTTATTTTTTAATATTTTACAGAGATTTTATGTAATTACATATTCCTTGTCGTAGACTTTGTATAAGACGTATTTACTTTCATTTGAATTTCGCTTTCTTTTTGCTTTTGAAAACAAAGCCCACTGCACGTCTCTCGTACGTCGTATTAATGCAATAAGATAAAGAATCAGCATTACAAAATTCTTGTGAACCAGAACAAATTGATTAAAGGTGAACGAGTCCTGTTACAAATCGCACCGCTTATGTCAACCGCTTTTCACCTTAAACATTGCAACAGAGATAATGCCTTTAACCGAAACGGTTCATCAGTATTCAGCGGCGAAGCAATTGAAACTGCGGTGGTGCTCGGTCCTCCCACTCAATTTTCCTTGTTCCGACGGCTCGAGTTATTTGCATCACAAAAACACAATGTCGAGGGAACGCGAGACCATTAATCACGCGTAGCGGAACTTCAGCACAGTGGTGAATAGCTTCAACCACACGCGAATGATTCAGACGTTTTGCTGGCCCGATCGAAGGGCGACTCGCTGCCATCGACGTCGCGACACCGGCCTCCCCACTGATTACGTACTATGATGACGTCATGTTTGCCATTCATACCCGCCACAGCTCGTGTCGACCTCGTCACGGGACGTCTCAAGAACCAAAGTTTCATTTTAACGCGGCCCGCATCACGCTTACACGACGTAATGATAAATGAAACTGTTTTCCAACATTATTTTCAGCTCGTTCGCTTCGTTGTCCCGGCCGCCCCCGAAAACACAAATTAAACCAGAACAAGTTAAAACAACACAATTATCACCTTAACAAGCTGAAATTAATACAATCCCTTAAATGAAATTTATTGTGTAATTCGCAACAATGTGCCGGTAGGTACTGTTCAAATTGTCTGTGCCTATACTTTAAAAGTTTTTTAAGTGCCGGAACAAGCCGCCGTTTTAATTGCGCCAACCGGAAAGGGGAGAGATGAATGGAAGGAAACGGCAGCAGCCTTGCCAACCGCCCTACATTATTAAAACTTGCCTCTTACTCCACCGCGCTCCACTCTTGCAACTGCGAGCATAATGAATCGCGCATCTCGAATAGACTTCGAATATTTCGTTTATAAAAAAAACATTACACTAGAAATTGGAGAGCCGTTGAAATTATCTCCCGGACAAATTTTACAGCTCAAGCACTAGTTCACGTTTCTAGTTTGGACTAGCTAACTTTTTGGGCGGTTTATTATATTTGAAGAGCTCAAACGAACTCGTTAGTGTACCCGTTTTGGTATCGTTCCACTCACAGGTTCCACACACGAGTTTTGTTATGATAACTCTTCATAATACTCATTGATGACGCGATATTCATATAACAAGTGAAAACTACAATTCAAATAAAAATATGACATAACAGCACAGTAAGACATGCAAAAAAAAATTTACTATTTAAGTTTCAAATAAAAATTACACGCCTTTTAACCCCGAAATGGTTGGCAGAGGTATACCTGTGGCAGAAGTATACATACGGCACTTATTAATGCCACTGTACAATGTAACACTCACTTTTCACTGTAGTGTAATATTTGCCCGATTCGGGAATCGAACCCAATACCTCTTGCCCGGCAGTCGCACTTGCAACCATTCGGCACAACGACGCAGCTTCAAATAGTATAAACAAAATGTTGCAGTATATTTTAATGAATTATTCATATATATCTTAGCTCAGACGTTTGACGTGAAAATAGCAAAACGCAAAAATGTACATTTCCAACAACAAACGTTGTGGTAGTTGCGCATCACGAGCGATGTGGCGCGTTGAGGCGTGTTGACGCGCGATGCAGTGCGTTGCAGCGCAGCGCCACATCGTGCGTCTGTCGAGTGCATTTTGTCAGCATGTTGAATTCATACGTTCCTAGAAAAACTACAATGTCGCTGAAAACTAATTGCGTCCTTGATACAACGAGCCCGCTAGCTCCACGTAAACATTGTTTATAAAAGGTGCGAAATAGACGGGCGTCCCCGTATTACCGTGGCCGCCTTATTACATTGTACAAGTACCTTCACAAAGCCTCCGGCGTGCCTTATCTGTGGTACCACAAGAGCCTCATAAGCCCAGGTTGTTACCTCGGAACACATTGTAACACATTATGCGCCGACGCGCCGCCGACCTAACGCCCTCATCCGCACGTAATAAGAATATGTAGTCTTATGAATATTTTGCTCTTTCTTGACAATGTGCGATTAGAGATTACTGTTTTGTGGCTTCCGTGAAGCGACATGAACTGATATTACTGCCTTACCACAGATTTAGTTCTCATCGTTATGTGTTCCGGGTTTGTTATGCGAAGTGGTAGCTTGCTCGCATGATCGTATTCTGTAGGTACTGACATCTGTTTAGTTCCTTCATTTAAATATAAAATTAATTTGCTTTCCAGGAAGTAGGAAATGTTTGATAGAATACATTTACAGTTCACTGGATGCTATTGTGAAATCTATTTCAATTTTATCATTAACTACTCTCATCATGTAGTGTATTTCTGGCTACAAGTGTATTGTTTCCATGAATGTATTTAACACATGTATCTAAATGTAAACCAATTTATACTTGAAAATTGTGTCAGTCCTCAACATACCTATTTATTTATTTATTTATTTGATAAGCAATACCAACTTTATTTTTACATAGATCTAACACGGCCAAAATAACCCATCAACTACGCACACCACACAAAAGTACGAAACAATCCATACTTCAATCTTCAATCAATTACACAATTTTTGAAGCCACATCTAGTGCCTTTAAGTCGACAACAGCGCTCCGAATGCAAAACTAACTTCGTGTCGGTGCGATCCTCAGTAGGTTTGCGGACTACGCATGTTTGCTTATGGCGTGCTCCTTTAACGACCCGACGGGAGGTCACATTGTACACACTAGTGCGCTTAGAACAGCATACCTCAGCGATATGGTACCCTGGTACTTTGTAACTAAGATTGTATCAATATCTGAAATAAATAAGCAGTTTTATGAGTTAGTTTTATTTAGGCGGAGTTTCAGAGCCTTAATGGATGTCTGCCTTAATGGATGAAAGTCGTGGTGGCCCGGAGGTTTAAGACGCCCACTTCTCATGCATGAAGGTGCGGGTTCGAAACCTACCAACGGCAAGTACCAATGTGACTTTTTCCGAGTTATATGTACTTTCTAAGATTATTTAGACACCACTGACAAACGGTGAAGGAAAACATCGTGAGGAAACCTGGACTTATAATTTCTAATTATAAGTTTGAAATCGCTAACCCGCATTGAGCAAGCGTGGTGATTAATGCTCTAACCTTCTTCGTGTGAGAAGAGGCTTTGCTCAGCAGTGGGCATTTATAGGCTGTTGATGATGATGATGATGAATGGATTCTTAATATTGTGGTGTTTATTTTAGGAGCAGTGGTATGTGAGCTAAATCCAGGCTCGTTACTAAAAATGTTTAATAGCATAAGTTCAATATACCAACTGCATCTCTCCCAAACCACCAAACCATAACTGACTTTGACTGCACAGTTAGCGCGGTAGCTGCGCAACTGGCTGCCACGCAAAGTGTCGCGGGTTCGATTCTTGCACGGAACAACTCTTTGTTGTTCCGGGTCTGGGTGTCATGTTTATGTGAACATGTATGTTTGTTAACGTACCCACGACACAGGAGAAAATTTTACTATGGGGCAACGTTTTTATATAAAGAAAAAAATCAATGAGTAGTGACGTTATACAAAATTACAGTACAAAAGTATCTAATATGCCTATGCCATTATAAACGTTAAAATTTCCTTAGGTATAACTTTAATACCTAAACCATATCAACAGCAAACTAAGCGCAAGATTATCCTGATATCATTCACAAACCACCACACGCGGGGGGATTAGGAATGGCACAAAACAAACATTTACAGAGATTATTTAAATTAAAATAAAATACCCAAAACATTTCACAATGAGATTAAATAGCTTCCGCCGCCGTCCAAAGTAGAATTAAAATAGCACTGCACAGAACCTTATGACCGCTGTCCTGTCACAGATATACAGTTAAAAAACTCAGCGGTTGTAATCTGGGACTCCGCAAAGAGGGCTCTGAGAGACCCCCGTAATAATCGCTAGCGAAACGTCAATCACACGAGGGTTGAAGCAAGGATGAAACTGAAGGGTTGGATTATAAGGGTCCAATTCTGAGAGGCAACAGGATTACTATTATTCAGGGCCACGGATGATGGCTTTAATTTACTTTTATTTAATATTCAATTACAGGTTGATTCTGTAAGTGTATTAAGGCTTTTGCAAAGGATTATAATGGACTTTCATCCTTGAATAAATGTTGTTTTGATAACATTTCTACCTGTGGTTGGGAACGCTGTAATGCGCTTTAATACGCTAATGTTCCTACATTTTCAGAAATAGCAAACGGTACTGAGAATTTACTGGTAATTTTTGGGATTATTTGTTGCAATACTCAGTAATCTCTTTTTCTCTATTTTGAGTGAAAATTGTTTGATTACTTGATCGCGAATCTACAGTGTTAACGTGAGTATGTAGTTTAACCCCAACAGCTTCTCTCCAAGATCAATATATGTATGTATGTCACAAAATATATGACTTATGCCTACGTACGTTCACATGACACCATCATCCCTTGTCTAGTAGAAGGAAACGTAAATCTTTATCTAAAGTTGAAATTCTAGACACATTTATATGAAATCTGTCAGTTGTATGGAGATTCATGTTTAAGACATTATTCTGGATAACAAGCCTTACATCCAGTAGGAATATACGTATATAACAATATTGTTTATACAGTATCAAAATGGCTAAACCTGACAGAGATATTTTTATTTTGATCTTACTATTAACATTAAAAACCACTAGTGATGGTAAGGTTGCTTCTTATAGAATAAAATGCTACAAAATCTAAAGATATTTAAAAGAAAATTTATTAGTTTTCTTAAGGTAAATATTAATACATAACTTGGTATGCTCTATGTCTTACATGTCCACATTACATGACACATAATACGCGATCAGATTACATCAAATACAGAGATTTGAAGTTATTATCAGCGTAATTACGTTAGTGGATATAAACCTATTAATACCTAATTATTGTCCACACGAAACTAATACACATTAACGGGTTAATTCACAGATAATCCAGATTATATACAAACTATGGGAAACAGATAACAGAGCGGCCATATTGTTCGAAATTTGAATGCATTGAACATGGCACAACAACAAAAAAAAAGAAAAAGTATTTTGGTCATGATTTTTTGCGTCGAGATTTGTAACCAGATAAAAAAAATCCATTCAACTTCCTTAATTAATTAGCGTTGATTGTGTGGAATTGTTGCGATACGGCCTATAGTCGGCCACTGTGGTTTTGTACAGGTTTTCCTTGACAACGAGGAAAAAGGGGCTCACTTACACGCTAGGCTGTTTTTTGAGAAAAAAGCGACCCATTGGGGGTTAGAAAAATGAACTTGCCGGCTTTTGTCACACACTATTGAATGTTTTCCTTTTTTGTGGCAACATTTTTGTTAGTTATACACTTTTCTATAGTAAACTTGATTTTCAAGATTGAGTGTGTTTCCGTTCCTACACAATTTATTTGATAAAATTAAACGGGATTGACTGCTTCGTTGGCGGAGTGGTCGCAAGTGCGACTGCCAGGCAAGGGGTCTTGGGTTCGCGGGGACACTTAGTTATAACGATCTTGAATAGATCGTTAAATTGTAAGAGCATTTTTATTGTTTTCAATTCCTAAATAAATTTATAATTTTGTATTCATATTTATAACTAGCTGAGCCCGTGACTTCTTCCGCGTGGAATAGTGATTCACAGCTCCTCCCCCGTATTTAATATTATGATAATGTGTAGCCTATATGTTGACCCGACCTGTTAATAATATTTATGCAAAGTTTGAAATAGAGGTAAATCCAAGCAGCACTTTTTGAGTTCATCCCGGACGTACATACAGACAAACAGACAAAATTCTAAAAACCATATTCTTAGTTTCGCTATCGAATGTAGATAACGAACGAAGCATTCTTTTAAAAAAAATACGATGTACAATTGTCACTTTCCTACGATTTTATTATATTATATGTATAGATAGATAGAAGATCATTGTTAACAAATGCAACGATATGAAATTATCAAAATGTACTAAAATTACAATTCCCATTACAAAGTTGGCAGAGGCTCGCCAAATCATTTTGCCGCAATAAACTCATTTATAGGAGATAGCTGAAACACATGAATACTTGTACTACAATGGAAATAGCTACGTTAAAAGCATATAAAGAAGCGTGCATTCATTTAACATAACAAAAAATAACTTTACACACGAATTAATAATTATTTACCACTCAAAGGCAAACAATGAAACAATAGTATCCTATTAATTTTATCTTTCCACACATTATTAAGTGCAGTCAAACATCAATCAATTTAATTGAAACATTGTTTGTGGGAAAATTGAGTTAAAACCGCTACCTGAATGCGGAACGCTAAAAATAAAATGAATAATTTAGGCCGACGGTCGTTATGTGAATTGCAAATCGAGCGAAAGATTGTATTTACGTGAAATTATTCAAGCAAATCTTTCCTAACGAATTGTTTGCTTGCTTCAAACTTTCCCAATTCCAATATACCTATTCAATTTTAAGTCATTTTATTCAATAAATTTTGACGGCTATGGCAACGTTTTTAAACATTATTCGTAAAAGAATTTAATTTTCAAAAAGTACGACGAAAACATCTTCGAGTTCTTTATGATCCACCGATAACGTTCAATGGGCGAATTTTATAGCATTAATATTTTTAGCAATAAAGTACATCATATTATGGAGATTAAAACGGTATATGAAAAATGGAATCTCCCTTAATAACTTTTTATAAATGGGAGTGCCTAAGTTTTTTTTCTGCATGAGAGAGCATTTCTAAGCGTGTTTATCGAAACAATCAGCTGGGAGAATATATGTGCGGAGTGGCAGACGGGGGCTCGGGGCTAAGTTGTGAATATATAAGCAGGTCTAGAGAGATAGTAGGATGCTCAGTTAAAGACAAAGGAATACGACACAAAGCTATTCCAAGCGAGTCGTCTGAATCTCTGGGGGTTTGTGGCTTGCGCTCGCAACGCTATGTTTTCGCTGTAACTCGCCTGTTGCTGTGAACGTGCCACGTAAATATTAAGAAATTCAGCTGCAGTATTTTTACCGAACGCCGTCCATTCAGGAGCACGACACAACAAACTCATTGTTTACTTTTTGTACATCTCCCACATTATGTAATGGAATAATTATGAACAACACTCTCATAACGTATCCCACTCTTTTATCCTATTTTTGCTGCACGAAATATTCCGTAAATGTTGGCCATTTTAAATTCTTTCGTCTCATTTTTCACCGTATTACACCCGGAGCTTCAGATTGTTTTATTATAAACTTTTTTTAGAATGTGGGAGTTTTTGCATACCTGCCTCTGTTTTGTTCCGTATCATGAATTCATGAAACGAATTTTTTGCTTTTTAATTTTAAAAGCACTCCTAAAATTTTATGCTTAAAATAAGTACGAGTTTGTGTAATAATGCTCTCGTTTGTGTTTTTGTTTTAAACAGAAACGTGTACTTATGATAATAGGTAAAGTATACTGCAGGATTTTGTGGAATTTAAATGAATAATTAAATTAAAGGTCGTGTGAGATATGACAGTTTGAGAGATGCTATTTTGTGGTGGCGCACAGGCTTTATTAAGTCAACATACGTACACGAAGTGAGCGGCACATGATAGTGACGTGATGTTGTGATTTCATTCCAGCGTTATTGTTTTTCATTACATTCGTTATTGTGACTCGATATTTTGTTGACATTCCTCTTCATTGTGCTCCAATAGGGTCCAAAAGAATTATGTTGCCGTAAACACGAACAAATTTTAATAAACTCGCGATTCAATTTGTTATCTGTCCCTTTACACATTGTTTTACGAAAATCTAATCAAGCCGGTGAAAAACACAATAGGTTGAGTTTCGATATCTGTTAATTAAATCAATCCTTTCTTTAAATCAATTTTGGTAACAATAAAATGAAAACGTATTTTTTGTTACCATTTCAATACACCGCGTTGGTTGATGTTTATATTGAATTACCAAGTTAACAATGTACGAATTGTCCCGACTTATAAGTATTGAAATAAATAATATTTAAAGTGTTTTAGTTTTATATATTTAAAAAAAATAAGTTTTTGTATTCATACTTAGGTATGCCCATTAAATAGGTACATGAATTTAATATATCGAGTGATCGTATCACTAAAGCCCAAATTTCATGGAATATGATAATATAATGACATGAACGCAGACTCAATTATTGTAAATATTAACATTAGAAATGAAACATTAAAAATATTGTAGCCATAAAGTATTTGAGTATTCAAATGGGCCCATTAGTGTACAATAACGAAACAGACTAACTTTTAGTGCTACACTATAATTGTTTGGAAATTTCCAAGAAAAGTGGAGCATTAATCCATAGCACGGAATACCAAAATGAAGGTTATACACGAAAGTAAATAATTCCGTCGAATTTATAATATAACGACAGCTAAATATCCGTACAGGAAATTAAATAGGAATCAGAACAAATCCCATTATAAAGTATCATCAATCACTAAATTCAACAGGAGTATGGGCCTGACTGCCGTGTGGAACACAAATATATAGGCGCACTTATAGGTACATACGCAAGTTTCGTTATATCATTAATTTAGTTTGTGACACTTCCTGTTTATGGCTTTAAAATATCAGCCGTTCTGTGTACTTCACTACAATGTAATGTTATATGAAGGGACTGAATACTGGTAGATGAACTAACGTAGTAAATATCTATTTCTTTCTATAATATTATATATCTTTTATATTTGTATTTGTCGTATTTGTCGTATCAGTCGTATTTGTCGCATCTGTCGTATTTGTCGTATTTGTCGAATCTGTCGTATTTGTCGTATCTGTCGTGTCGGTCGGATTTGTCGTATTTGTCGTACCTGTCCTGTCGGTCGGAATTGTCGGTTTTGTCGCATCTGTCGTATTTTTCGGATCTGTCGTATTTGTTTGTCGCATATGTCGTATTTGTCGTGTCGGTCGGATTTGTCGTATTTGTCGTGTCGGTCGGATTTGTCGTATTTGTCGTGTCGGTCGGTTTTGTCGTATTTGTCGTGTCAGTCGGATTTGTCGTATTTGTCGCATCTGTCCTGTCGGTGGCATCTGTCGTGTTGGTCGCATTTGTCGTATTTGTCGTACCTGTCGTGTCGGTCGGAATTGTCGTAAATGTCGCATCTGTCGTGTCGGTCGTACTTGTCGTATTTGTCGCATCTGTCGTATATGTCGTGTCGGTCGCATCTGTCGTGTCGGTTGTATTCGTCGTATCCGTCGCATTTGTCGTATTTGTCGTATCGGTCGTATTTGTCGTGTCGGTCGTATTTGTCGTGTGTGTCGTACTTGTCGTATTTGTCGCAGCTGTCGTATATGTCGTGTCGGTCGCATCTGTCGTGTCGGTCGTACTTGTAGTATTTGTCGCATCTGTCGTATATGTCGTGTCGGTCGCATCTGTCGTGTCGGTTGTATTTGTCGTATCCGTCGCATTTGTCGTATCGGTCGAATCTGTCGTATTTGTCATATTTGTCGCATCTGTCGTATTTGTCTGTCGCATCTGTCGTATTTGTCGTATTTGTCGTACCTGTCATGTCGGTCGGAATTGTCGTTTTTGTCGCATCTGTCGTGTCGGTCGTATTTGTCGCATCTGTCGTATATGTCGTGATGGTCGCATCTGTCGTGTTGGTCGGATTTGTCGCATCTGTCTTATTTGTCGTATCTATCGCATTTGTCGTATTTGTCGTATGTGTCGTGTCGGCCGCATCTGTCGTATTTGTCGGATTTGTCATACTTGTCGCATCTGTCGTATTTGTCTGTCGCATCTGACGTATTTGTCGTATCTGTCGTGTCGGTCAGATTTGTCGTATTTGTCGTACCTGTCGTGTCGGTCGGAATTGTCGGTTTTGTCGCATCTGTCGTATTTTTCGGATCTGTCGTATTTGTTTGTCGCATATGTCGTATTTGTCGTGTCGGTCGGATTTGTCGTATTTGTCGTGTCGGTCGGATTTGTCGTATTTGTCGTGTCGGTCGGATTTGTCGTATTTGTCGCATCTGTCCTGTCGGTCGCATCTGTCGTGTTGGTCGGATTTGTCGTATTTTTCGTATCTGTCGCATTTGTTACATTTGTCGTATTCGTCGTATAATAAATATCCGTCGTGTTGTCGTATACTTCGTTTTTGTTTTATCCGTCGTGTTTGTCGTATCTGTCGCATCAGTTGTGACTGATGTGTCGTATCTGACGTGTTTGTCATATCTTCCATACCTGTTGTGTATGTCGTACCTGTCGTTTCTGTCCTATCTGTCGTGTCTTTTGTATCTGTCATGTTTATCGTGTCTGTGGTGTCTGTCGTGGTCTGACGTGTTTATTATGTCTGACGTGCCTGTCGTGTCTGTCGGTCTGTGCATCAATACCAGCAGTGAACGAACACGGGCTGATGATGATGATAAGTTTATCAATAGGAGCTGAGTTGAGCGGGTAAAACCGCGCGGAAGTAGTTAGTGGACTAATAATATTCATGCATGAAAAATAAACTTCATACAAAGTTTCCCAGTAACGTATGAAAAAATAGCTGGCACAAATCCACTGGAACCTCGTATGTTGCATTGGTACCCTGTACCAAAAAAAGAAGGCTACAACCCCAACTCTGCGGATTCTAATTACTGAATTCTCATTTCTCTTTTTTGACAACAACATCTAAAATAGAATCGTAAAATCCATACTGTGACAAAAATTGATATGTGTTTGAAGAAATAACTGCGAAGCATATTTTAAATTTGATCCGAAACTGACCTAAGAAAACTATTACTAATTTAGTTTACATGTTTTATAAAATATCACGAAATCAATTAAAGGACAGAAATAGATGGAATTATGATATGTATAAACCTTTTTAATAAAAAATCGGTGGCAAAAGTATAAAGTAACATAAGATAACATCACGCCTTTTATCCCGAAGGGGTAGGCTGAGGTGCACATTACGGCACTTAATGCCACTGTACAATGTAACACCCACTTCTTACTATTTATTTTATGAATCCCTTGTAATAGGGGGTGAGCCTATTGCCATATACCGGGCAAAATTCCAGACTCCGTGGTACCAGCCTACCACTGAGAATATTTTAAAAACCCAGTAGTACTTTGCCCGACCCGTGAATCGAACCCGAATCGCATTGCCCGGCAGTCGCACTTGCGACCACTCGGCGAACGAGGTAGTCCTATAGTATAAAGATTTTAAGTATAAATTACCTACCTATAAAAGTCCAAGGCAATACTCATTATACGTTTACATTTATCAGGGTGGGAAATATAAATTCGTGACTATGAACAGTGTTGTTCAATAGCGAAATGAAAATTAATTTGTATCATTTTGAAAATATTGGCAAGTTTTGCATAATCTTAAATTAACGACTATTGCCTTCTGAGAATCGCTGATCCACGGTAATACGTTTACCAATTAATTGATTTTCATTTTGCAAGATAGCAAAAGTTTATTTGCTATTTATTAATTGAAGTTTTAATTGATATTGGTGACTTTAAATATAGCTACATAAAGACTGCAATGCCGATCTAAGTATCGAAAATTAATTAATATTAATATGCTAGAGATTTTCAGTTCAGATATTGCTATATTCAAGTGTAATTTTAAGAATAAATGTTCTTGTTGAAAACTATTCGATGCTCAAATCGATAAAAGTAGTGTTTTTTTTTTGTATTAATGAATGATATATATTGTGTTTAACCAGATTGCCGTTAGTAGTGATAGTTGATCTTTTTGAAGCAGTTGTCTAAATAGTCTGTGGCCACAATGCACACAAAAAAACACATGCACGCTTTTCAACCACGAATACTCCGCTTACACAACAAATACCTATTCATTCCCCAATCACGCTGTTTTTAAACCAGTCCAGTGGCTCTTTAGATGATTGCCACTCGGCCGACCAACCTCGAATAGCTCGTTTTATTTGGTTTATGTAACAATTAAAGAGGCAAATAGCTGAAAGGGTTCAGCATACAACGTAATGTTAGCCATTTGGGAACCTAAATTCAGCTTCAGTCCTTCCTACGTTCGCAAAATAAATTATGTTTAATTTTCCAATGTTTCGACAGTTCGTGGTAAATTAATTTCTGTAACCTTACCTAGGGATATAATGTGGTTTTTCTAGTTCATACTAATTAATGTGCCCACTGCCCATGTTCTCGGTATTTTGTTTAATATTAATTTTGATTTCATTGCGCGTATTGTATGGTGACGACGAATTTTATGGAATCTCAGTAATTGTAATTACTGAAAATGGTACCTGTTTCGAATTAAATTGTACGATTTCGCATCACAATCTTAATAAGCTACAACTTTAGATCGATTCCAAAAATTACGGCTAATATTTTTACATACAACGGGTTGCTATTATTAATTTGCACAAGTAACTCATATACACATAATTGCATAATACTCACTTTATTTTATTCTTAGAAGGCGTAGAAGACTAGGGAGTAATGTTGTTCTTATTTTATAATAAAATATACACAATCCACAGTACACAAAAATAAGTACGAGTCGTCACAGATTTTAAACATAATCTGCCTTCCAGGAATAAGGGTTAATAACCTTTAACCCACAGATATACCTCCAGTATATTTAATACAAGAGTTGTTGATCAATTATAATCTGTATTCCAAATCGAAATACGACTGACAACTGCTGAATCCTGAAGCTGAATAAACATCCTTAATTTCGAGGAAAATTATATCTACGCAAACGAGCAAAGGGATCACCTGATGGTAAGCGATTATTAGCACCAGGGACCACAAAACCCGAATAGTCACAAACGTGTCGCCTTTCAAAAACTATTAAGCTTTTGTCCTTAATATAACACAAAATATAATCAGGAACCCTACATTTTAGATTTAATGAACTCACAGAAACCTGTAACCGAATTTAATTCACCACAACTGACTTGCATTCGAGAAATGAGTTCCAACACAGTATGTGTGCGTTCTAATCAATAATGCATAGTTCGCAGTGTAGCGACGATAGGAAATGTATTGAAATGTTCTCTTATGGGTTTGTGCAGACGAGGGACTTTTTCCAACAGGGTAGATGCCTAATTTTTATTTTAATGTCCGTGTGGTAGGTTATTTTAAATCATTAGACATGTTTTGTTTATTTTGTTACAGAAACTAATACTTTCGAAGATATATTGATTTGAAATGTCGCGAGACGTCACTTCTATGTACATTTTATACATAGAAATGACGTTTTAGCCACCACTCCTAAACTTTGATTCGTTTTATTTAAGTATTGTTTTATTATACGACAAAATAAAAAAATACGTGTCTAATATTTTTTCATTACCTTAACTTACGGACTAATTATGTTTTTAATTTTCATACCCTGTCATCATCCCAATTGACATGACTTAACTACATTACGGCATACTTTTAGTCTTCTGACGAATTATTCTGCTGCAACCGACATGTATTGACCAAATTACCAGAATTATCATAAATTTTTGTCTTTGGTTACAGTAATTGCAATAGTGTCATTTGACAGACACATAGCAGTTCTCTCTGAACTGCGATCCCTAATCCAACTTGGTATGTTAGCGTAAAAATTATAAAAAATCGTCTTACTGAGAGAAAGCGCTCATAGTATTCCAGTGTTACTGGCTGCTGATGATGCTGATTCAGTTGAAGTTACCAGTAGATCTTTCCTTTTTTACTCAACAAAATGTTCTTCGTCTACGCAGGTTCTAAGGCTGATTAATGTGCCTCCGCCGGTAGAGGTGTTGCTGTTTTATCATGTAAATCTACAGATAATATTACAATAGTACGGAATACATATATTAACAGGTGAATAAGGAAACTACGGTTACCATTTTATGCATATTTTTATGCTTCCAGAGTTGGGTTGTAATATTTATGATAATTTTACTGTAAATCTAACGTTATTATTTGACTTTAAGACAGACTTTTCCTAAACAAAAACAAGTGTGGGAGAGCTATGCTTCGGCACGAATGGGCCGGCTCGACCGGAGTCATACCACGGCCTCACAGAAAACCGACGTGAAGCAACGCTTGCGTTGTGTTTCGTCGTGTGAGTGAGGTTACCGGTGGCCCAATTACCCTCCCCTTCCCCAATCTCCCCAATTCCTGAATTCTCAACGATCCTCACACTCCTAATTCCCCAAAAGACCAGTAACGCACTTGTAACGCCTCTGGTGTTGCAGGTGTCCATGGGCGACGCCGATTGCTTATCATCAGATGATCCGTCTACTCGTTTACCGGCTCATGCCATAAAAAAAAATAAAAACATAAATGTGATAGAATGCAAATATTATACTCTTATAAATCTTAAGTCGAAAATAGTCTTTGAAAAGTGTCAACTTATTTTACAAGACAATGGATTCTCTCTATCAGCCACATAAGATGTGTTAAGCATAATTGCATGTTATTGAAAAGCCAATACTAAAGGAATTGATTTTCTTTACACACAAATGTGATGGTTAAACATTGACTCAATATATACGTAAGTCAAGGTCAAACATAAGTCTTAATCAAACATGCAAATATCAAATTAATAGAAATCAATAGTAGAAGACAATCAATAACCAAACACACTTGGGATAAGACCCGACCATTAATATCACCTGCTAACTACCATAGCGGTCCAAACTAACCATACTTCAACAAACTTAACAATCCACAAGAGGCTTAAAGTATCAATCAGGGATCTAAATGTTCACTAAAGTTTCTTCACCTCAATGATGTTAAAGCAAAACTACAAAGTAATAATGTAGAATTACAAGACTAGGACTAGGAAAGGAGATCTCTTAAGACTAGAGATAGCGGAAAGGTCTAATTTTATTTTCCAATATTGAGTTACACTTTTTACAAGCCAGCCAAATTAATTAAATGAAATTTAAATGTAATTCGTAATCAGTCAGTGTTTAGAATTACAAGTAAGAGGTCTGAATCCTGATTGAATACGGCATATCAATTTAATTACTTTATGCATCAAACGTCGTGGTGGCCTGAAGATTAAGAGGCCTGCTTCTCATGTATGAGAGTACGGGTTTGAAACCTACCAACGACAAGTACCAATGTGACTTTTTCCGAGTTATATGTACCTACTTTTAAAGATTATCTAGACATCACTGACAAACAGTGAAAGAAAACATTGTCTGGACACCTGAGCTTATAATTTCTAATTATAAGTTTTAAATCGCCAACCCGCATTGAGCAAGCGTGGGGATTAATGCTCAAACCTTCTCCGTGTGAGAAGATGCCTATAGTCAGCAGTGGCTACTTACAAGATGTTGATAATGATGATAATAATGATGATTTAAAATTGAAGTCAACCTTGTCTAAGTCTTTTACAACATAGTTCTTTAGACTATACTTCTATCGAATTAAAATTGTAACATGGTCACACACGTCATCTGCATTAGACAGTAGTAATCTTGAGTGGTCAGATGCGAATGTCGTGTTTGATAAATAAATATGAAAGATCACGTAAAATATTTTCAAGAAGGTAGGACTAACATATCAAGTATCCAGGACACGTAAGGGTTTCTGCTTAAAATTGAGGAGTCGTTAGCATTTTGAAGATGTGTTTTATGATAATATCAAATTCTGTGTTATATTAAAACATTTGCATATCTCATTTAGTTATTTCTGCGTTAACGTATTTTCCGATACCGTTAGATAGTAGTTACAGAACTATTCTCCACCATATTCATAAGAAAACCATATTTTTAGCAAATCTCTCATTACTAATTCCATTAATCTAAATAGGATTACCCTGATATGTCACTCATTACTTAGCCAATCAGTTCCCTTTATACCATAAATAGAACAAATTACACGATAAAATCTCGTCATGACAAGCTTTGATGTTTAGGACATGTCGAAATGCCGGCGGAAAGAATAAAATGAAATATAATGGTACTAAACGTACAAGAAGATTAGGGTAGGAACCATGTTCTATTATATATGGTGCAATTTTCAAGCTCCAGCTTACATGAAAAAAAAATAATAAAAGACGAGGGTTTTTGGCAATCATAGCGTTGTGTGATTACTGCTTGTTATAATAAAGAACCTCGGTTGTGAATGTATGTGTACGAAACAAACGAGGCTGTTGTATTTAGTACCGTTGTCGTATTTTGTGAATGGATTGTGATTTTTAATATGTTTTTTAATAACTTGGATTAAGGAAAGTTTAAGATTGTTTCCTCGTATTGTATTGTTTAAATGAAAGGATAGGTCTTAATGTCATTGTTCATGTGTTTAACAAAATCATTTACCAGAGATGCTGCTAATAAATTAACGATTTTATATTCAGTTTTCTCTCAAATAGTTATGAGCACTTTTTGTATGATTTAGCGACAGTGACTTGTGAAAGTCAGAAATACTTATAATTATTATTATCTTTTACTATTGTACAATACTTATTATGTAAAGCTGCCGACACTTACAATTTTCCTTCACCCAACCACACACTAACATAAGATTAAGACAATTATAGTGCCTAATAAACGTTTAACTTAACTGACTCCTGGCCATTTCTAGTTACGTCCGAAACTAGGGACGGCCGGCTTAATGTGCTCTCCAGAACAGAACTTGAGCATCTAAGCCCGTGCAGTGTCCGACCAGTGAATTTTGATTCGGCCCCTCCAGAGACGCACTTGGTAAACAAAAGGTAGGAAGCTATAGAAATAAAAGTGCAAGTCCATTGAGACTTTTTAAACGTTTGCTAGTTCATGCAGTGTACACTTTAAGTGAAGTACACTGCACGAAGGAACCAATATTTGTATGATAGGCACACTATTGTTCAAACATGTTGCTATATGTATTTTTACATACTTGTTTGTGATTAAAGTTATAGATAATGTTGGTCGACTGTGTAAAAGTAAATTAATTTATGTAACAATCTCTGAAAACTTTCTTTGTAACGCTGTTCTTAGTTTTCACTTGTTTCACTAGTATATAAACGTAAAAACGTACATCTCACTGACTTTCATCTTGTTCGTAGGAAATTTTGGCTTTTTTTTACATAACATTAATTTAACTCAGCTCTTAATTTAGGTAGCATAATATACATGTTGGCTATTTGTCATTTTTAGCATTATAATATTTTACGAAACAAAATGGCTTCTTCCTACACGTTTCTTAAAATACCTTTGTGTATTTAATTGAAGAATTTAAATAATTCTTGGTTTATTTTTGTTTACAATACAACATTAGATATGCCTACGTTAAGCCTTTTCTATTCTACTGCTTATACAGAACAAGTTAGTACCTAATAATTAAATACTGCACCGTGCTATATTGAATGTAATACACTAGATACGGGCACTTTATCTGACACGAAGATCGAATCTAAACAACATACACGGTAGGATAAATAAAGTATGTAGCGAGTACAATACATCTATATGAAGCCAGGTGTTAGACCGATTGCAAGAAAAATCACCATCTCCCCCGTCGCGTCGTAAGAGCTATTGTAAGTCTAGAATCGGACTTTATTGTAAAATCAACGGCGGCTGCATGTCGCATCGTTTAACAATTTTCAAATTTGGATGGTTAAATTGTACTGTAAATTTAGCTAACATAACATCCCCGAAGAGGTAGGCTGAGGTGCACATTACGGCACTTAATTTCACTGTACAATGTAACACAGAGTTTTCACTAATTATGTTATGAGTCCCATGTAATAGGAGATGAGTCTATAGCCTTATACCGGGCACAATTCCAGACTCCGTGTTACTACCGAGATGGTCTATAAAACAATTTTAATTCATAAAACTTACTGCAATTTTAAAACAATTCAAAACGTTAAAAGAAATCAATAAATAATTTAAGAGACATATTAACCATTAGGTATCTCACCATTATAGAACATTCACAGTCACGGTCAATTATAACTGACCTATCTCAATATTGAATTATAACACTCGAATACTGAGAGGCAACTTAATTTTAAGTTGTAAATATAGTGCCATCTCTTTCATTTTGCAAAGAGTTTATAGTGACAGAACTACACTTAAGTAACGTTTCAGTATTCGGGCATAAGTGCTATATTCTATCCTATCCGTACAAAAACACAACACGCCTTATACACAAGGACAAATCCCTCAACAGCTTCAAAAACACGTCACAATAATCTTGATAACATAATTACCCACTCTATTCCACATTAATTACTTAACTACACGCTCAACCCGTTTTTTATTTCAATTACAATATAACTCAATTTGTCTCATAGCATTTCCCTTAAGTGTAATTGCGTTCCGTAATACGTAATTTGGGAAATTCTCTTCGCTGGAAGCTGGTATAATTAGATACGTCGTTAATTAGACTGTACCTTCACAAGAGCACTCAGGGGCCGTTTTCGTTTACTTTCGTGCTAGAACTAGGCACCGACCCTTCTTTGCCGCTAGCTAAAATTAAATCACTTTACTTAAAAGGAGATAATAGATACTAGTGGTGTCGGTTCGTTCCGGTCGGTTCGGATGGGTCTACTGCGGTGTTCTGAACTCAAGTATGGGTTGGAAAAATCTGTACTGCCATTATTATCATTTCCAAAATAGGTTATCATGTTTATTTTTTGGATGCAATATTAACAACACTATGTCATAATAATGTAATTTTTTCTCTCTCGCAGGGCTGCAGGAAGAAAACCATTAATGAACATGCAGTACATACCTATGTACCTCTATTTTGTTAATTTTTTTTTCTGTGTATTGTCTGTGTTGTGTACATAAATAAATAAACAAACAAATCAAAGTATTTCTAAAGACTGTATCAACCACTACATAAATAAAAAAGTATAATATTCCAACTTAATCAGTTATAATAACAAGACAAAAACTCTTTCAATAAATGCTACAAATACAAAAGTTATAATTGCGAAGTTGATATCTTCTGACAACTGGTTCTCAATAGCAGACAAATACC
This sequence comes from Spodoptera littoralis, assembly GCA_902850265.1. NCBI lineage: Eukaryota > Metazoa > Arthropoda > Insecta > Lepidoptera > Noctuidae > Spodoptera > Spodoptera littoralis. The sequence continues at coordinate 10,354,693 of LR824533.2, forward strand.
CTTCAAGTGATATGATAGCCATCTATTATTTCAAGACTATTAACGCAGGTAGAGTAAGTAATCAATAACATAAAATAAAACCCAAAAATCTTTGTCAGCTGTCTATCTCGAGACGTAAGAAAAATTGCCGATATAATTTTCCCCGAACACATGGCGTCCCCGGGGAACATATAGAAGAAAGCTATTCTGTTAATGGAAGTACAATGGAAAAGAAAACTCAATCAAGCGTACGAGTCGCCGTGATTTCTGCGCCTAACTACGAGAGATATATTGTGGGCCGGGTCTCGTCATTAGCTGCGAGACGCCGCATTGCCCACACAGCGAGGAAATAACCTCTGCGTAACTTTTCATATGTAAGCCTGATTTAACGTCCAACATCACTCCCCTCCGCATTTTTTCCACTTGTTTATAGCGAAATTAGGAGGCCAGCTGCCCTGATCTTTGTTAAATGTGCGCGCCGTTTAATTAACACAGCCTAGGGCAATTTTATTTCTCTTCAGAGAAAAATTTAAATCAATATAGCCCACTTCTGTTCCTTTTGTCACTCTTCAGTGAAAATTCAATTAAATCCGTCTCGGCCTTTTTTGTTCTTTTTTTCTATTTGAATACAGGATAGTGAGCGAGCGGCACTGTTCATTGTGTCATTGTCGTTTTAAATATCTTGTCATTGAATAACCATAAGCGTTTATCACACAGAATCCCGTAACTGTTCCGCTCATATTATAATGTCGTCGTTACGGCATGCGCAAGGACGTGTTATATACATATTTATAGCAACGGTAATGTCTGTACGGTTGTCAGGCCCGGCACGTAACCGGCGCGTGCCCGGATGAATTGAAAGGGCTGCGGTGCCTACTCATGACCGCAACATTATAAACTAAACTGCAATCATTTATTCTAATTCAATGTAACAGTACCCAACTGTCCATCACAATAATGGGTAAATAACTAAAGCATAACAGACCACCAAACCAAATATTGAATATTACACAGTGATGTTAAATATTCATGAAGTATTTGACGTTATTGTCACATTAAAACGCTACAAGCCAATGAACAAAGACGTCCACCTAAAATGCAAAAGTTAATCTAAACGAAATGCTTGAGACAATTATTTGTTTTAAGTGTCATTTGAGTAGCTATCTTTATTACGACGCGACGGATACAAGTTGCGGGCTTGTTACTGCGATACTTATCTATGGAACACCGAAGGGGACTCATTCTAATATACTTGCGGAAAAATAAAAAGCAACTTTTGAGTTGTTACAAAACTCGTAATCCTAAAAACGTCTGTTCCTAATTTCTTTTCCGATTTTAAAAGAGCCATCTTTCATTTACGACGACATTTAGAACAAGAAAATTTCAGGCTTCGACACGAAGTTTTGGCAATTTCCGTACTTGGCGTCGCTTTTTTTGTGACCCATACTTTGTCGTTAATCTTGCGAACAAAAAGTCGCCAATGCTCGGCGAGTCGTTACTGGTAACTGTGTGAGGCGACAGATTTAAATTACCAAATTAAATTGACCTTAAACATTTCACTTTTTGACAAAAAGCATTAGATAACTTGCTTAGGAATCCAACATCATCAAAGTTCATACAAAAATGGGAACTCTGCTAAAATGTTCCTAACTCCATTACAGAATTAAATGCCTTCAAGTCGTCCATTTATCAGCGTGTCAAAGTAAAGAAGTGCGCGTTATGCAAAGCTTGACTAATAGTAAACGGTTGAGAGTACTAGTTTTTACATTAGATGAAATATTAAGGCAATTAGGTCTCGTCATTGAAGAATCTAGAACAAATTGTTTGAGATAACACAATAATTTATTGTGTACCGTTTACGTTATTTAATAAAGTGCACTATAATAAATTGCATCCACTTATTTCGTGTACATTCAATAATGTAAAAGAGGTATTCACTGGATTTTATATTAGGGTTGTAAGGGATCGTTCAGTCTCTCCATTCGAGGTTATATTCGACCCAAATTTGTCCAAATGCGGACACATTTTCGACGTCTCCCAGAACACTTTTCTTTTTATTGGAATGTATATTTCAGAAATTTCATCGACGCACCCGGGGGCGTTCCTGAATTTTATTGCAAATGAAAACATGTTGATAGGTTGCATCTCGTAACACTCGAACCCATCATGCCATCATAACTGGGGCGCGGTTTTACAATGCTCACTTTAAACAACGTTATTCGAATAAGATTTGTTTTCAGACTTACTTATATAGTTCGGCTCTTAAAATATTTATTATTTTTATCGTATCCGCTCCCTAACTATCGAGTGCCAATGAATTTTTTATCAGTTCGATCGAAAATAGTTGCCAGTTGTTGAGAAAAAACTTTTAACTGCCAACATAAAATTATTGAAAAAATTGTCCTGTAAACCATCATATTGGAAATTACTCGTATATTACATAGAATATTTTATGTTTCTGTGGTTTTTATAGACTCATATATTGAGCTTATTCTATACTAAGACCATTTTTACTGCTTTAACGATCATAAGTACGTGTTTTACGATAGGCCAGCGTAACCGAACGTTTTCATCATAAAAATGATAGTTGGAATTAGAGACATCTGTGTATGAACATAGCACCTTTGGGACAATGATAAAGTCATAAAATTTGTATCCAGTAGGAAGGCTGTATGTGACATTTTATGACTTACATAAAATATACCTAACAAAATAAAAATAAGTAACAGTTCCAAGAACCACATTATTTTAGATTATATATTACTATATATAAAATCATTTACAAACTAAACTATAGGCTATTTACCTATAATGACGTTATGTAAATAGCTACCTACCTGATAAAAATTACATACCAGTAGAGATTCGTAAGTTACTGTAAACCTACTGTACCTATTAACACGACTACAGTATCGATTCCTCCAGGGCTATGAAAGATTCCAGTCCTCAAATAAAATATGTGCCACCACGCACCGTAATAGAAATACAATCTACCCATAACCTATCACATAATAGTGGCCGTCATTCTAACTCCGTCCATCACACTCGAGTAGAATACATCAAAGTTTATCGGCATGCCCTTGTTTACATTCAGCTCGAGCGCGCTACATCAATATTTGCACTCATAACGTAAAAGAAGAGTGACTATTACACGGACAGCTGCTTTTTTTGGTCGCAACATCCCTTCGTTCCATTTAAACGAACGAATGGTGGAGCTCGTAAAGTTTCACGGCACGCCGCCTCCGGCTGTCAGCCGAGCAGCGGAGCCTCCGAGCATCACAAACCATTTACCACGATCAATCACGGCCTGAGCCGGCAACGTCTCCAGCGCCTATATCACTTTACGAAATTGACTGAAATTTTTGCTGAGCACCGTTATTGGCACAAGAGACCCGCACTTAAGGAAACTTTTCAGATGTTCCAAACTTCCAAAAGTAAGTATCAAACAAATTGATAGCTATAAATATTGCAAGATTACACAAGCGTAACATTGTCAAGCTGCCGAACTAAGACAGATATATTTGAAATTTCAAACAGCCCGTATAAAGCTCCGAACAAGTGGAGACACATGCCCACACAATCCATTCGTTACAAATGGTGCCCGGACCGAACGTTCAAAAATACTTGCACAACAAGTCAATAAAATCTGTCAAAAAGAAAAATAATCTTGAAAGTACAATGTAAGTTTAGCGTTGTATCTGAACATATTTTTGACTTGTACAAATATATTTGAAAACTTCTTAGTACTAACCTGGGCAAACATATTATTTATGATCGTTAAACGCTCGCATGAACTAGAGATTCCAGCACATACAATACCATATTCGCAGAGGGTATCGATCAAAATTAGTATCACTGTGAAACTCTTGTCAGTCATCAATACTCCTTAGGTGCGTACCATTTATCAACTCCACACTAAAGTCCCGTAACGATTGTTTTTATTAAATTTACTAGGCTTACTCAACTTTAAAGGGAGTTTTGGTTGCAAATCTTGATTGATAGCTATTACGAGAGCCCATCAATTTTAGCCGAAAGCCGCATTTGCACTTTAATAGGTACAAAGCAGATACGTATCCATTGTGTTATGAAATCAATAGGCTGACAGTAAATAGCGATGTTAAAATATTCACGTAATCATTATATCGCAGGCTTTTACTTGATTTAGTAGGGTGTAACGTCTTTGTCGGCTGTACTGAGACTGAGTTAGGGATTTCGAATCTCGCACGCGTTGATACAAAAGATTAATTGTTTATTATCTCTGTTATATTTACTTAATCCGCTTAATTAACGGGGATTATATATGTGATGTGGTGCGGTGAGAATCGGCTGATAAGCTGTAAATTAAACATAAGCCGCGGCTTAATACGTCACTCTTCTGTAATCAGTCTAGATTGCAAGGTACTAATTTAAATATTTAACATTAATTTAAACTGAAAAAGCATTCAAGTTGCTAACGAAGTTTTTATGAACATGTTTGTTTGTGGTTGTAGATATGTATCATTAATATTATATAAGATGTATTTGAGTTAAATATTCATTATTCCGTCGCTATGGCGCTTACGAGGTCGAAGAAAAGCCTTCAGTTAATTCGTAGTTAATTAGGAATTCTGTCGTAAGGCTGAGTAGGCTAATACTAGCCGACTAAACAATGCCATTTGACGACGTTTGTTCTACGTCGGTGGAGACAGGGAACCCTTCCCTCTCATTAAATATGAACTACATGCGGAGGTGTCTAAGTAACATCGGCAGATTACTAGCGATCTTAAAACGTGGGCGGAATAAGTAAAATCCCTCGTCGTATACCCTTTCCAGACCTCACACATGCACATAAACATAAGTCTGGCAAGTAAGAATCGCAGGCAGTCTAGTATTGAAAGACTGGATGCCTTTGTGATTGTCTGACTTAAATTCTTAAATTCAATTCTTATCTCACATTAGTTATTGGAATTTTCGGATTTGAAACTTTCGTTAAAAGAAAAGCGTCTGTAAATAAAGGTTTAGAAGGTACCAAAGTGGTTACAACATAGTATAAAACAAAGTCGCTATCCTCCGACTGTCTGTCCCTATGTATGCTTAGATCTTTACAACTACGAAACGTTTAAAAGATAGAGTGATTCTTAAAGAAGGTTTATATGTGCATATTGCACCCGTAAGAAGTCGGGACGAGTCGCTAGTCTATAATTATATAAAAATGAAACCCGTTTCCCGTTGTCGCGCCATAACTTGAGAACGGCTAGACCGATTTGGCTGAAATTTTTTTGTTGTGTTTGTTATTGTCAAGAGAAGATTCTTATGATAGAAAAAAATCCTGAAAATCCTACGGGAACGGGAGAAAACGGAATTGCGCGTACGAAGTCGCGGGCAGAAGCTAGTAGGTTAAAAATAGATGGGGCCCAATAGGGCCGATGCCGATTCGGAGTCGCGGAGAACCTAACGGGTAACCGGGGCTTCGGCTCGACGTGCAGGAGAAGGAACGGGGTGGTTTTTAGTCAATAAGAGTCTGACACTCCCTCCCGCCTCACCCAGGTGGGAGCAGCCATTCGATGATTTTCCCCCCTTAAAAAAAAAGTAGGTTAAAAATTCAGATATAGTTTATGTAGATACTTACTACAACATAAACATTAGACAAGCATAAAACGAATTTTTTATCCTTGGTACAGCATTCTACCAACATCTTTAGAAAAAAGAGCCTAAAAAAGTACGCATTACAATAGAAGATTTAACACTACATTTACGCCGTTGGATAAAGTCTATTCCCTAGGTACTTTGGTAACAAAAGTTTGGCTTTCCTTCACTTCACGTTAGATTTAACTAAAGTCTGCGTAGGCACTTCAACATGACAGACGCAAATGTCTTGTGAAACATCCGTAGGTAAGTCCTACACTCTTAAAGTCGAAGGTTCCTTGCGCGTCTTCTAGAACAAATTGTTATAGAAAGTTCTAGATATTAGTAACCTATTACGCTGGTCTTCGGTTTTGTTAGCATGTGATTCTAATTTGATTCTGGAGTGGTACACAGAGTTAATTAGGTATATGACATTTTAAATATTATTTGTGGAAGCAAGTAAGTACAAGTGAAATTCTTCCATTACTCTTCCATTAATATAGTCCATTAAAAAGTATGTTTATCGCCGGAATACTTAAAGGCAAAGGTAAGAATGTTAAGTTGTACTTATATATCGTGTTATATATGTCATTTTTCAAAGAATTTGTAGTGATAGAACTATACTTAAAATTTAGTGGCGTTTGAGTATTATGACATAAGTGCTGCTCTTCACATTTTCATTAAATATATTTGCCAACTTTAGATCTATATTTCATATTAGGTATATCAACGGCATTATCAAATAATATACCCGGTTAACAACCTTACTGCCTGAAACCTTTTTAGACCAACTCAAAATTATTTACAAAAAAAATAATTACCCCGTTTACAAGGTATTCTAATCAGAAATATTTTAATCAGATAATTTGCCCGGAGTAGGGTTTCTGTTGTCCTATTTTAAGAACACAAGGGCCAAAATTGAATAGCACGCACCTGCGGTGGCTCTAAAATCCAGACGTCTGTAGGCGGTGGACTTATCGGCTGACTAATTGTACTAACAAAATGCTAATTAAATTACATTACAGAACATTGTGCTTTTTATTAAAATTACGGACTTTTTACGGTAGAGATCCCTTAATTTGCTAGAATTTCGGCTATTAAAGTAGGTATACCTAATTAGAACATTGACGACTGGTTCTCATGCATGAGTGTGCGGATTCAAAACAAACCAACGGCAAGCACCAATGTGATTTTTTCCGAGTTATATGTATGTACTTTTTAGAATTATCAAGACACCACTGACAAACTGTGAAGGAAAATATCGTTAGGAAACCTGGGGTTATAATTTCTAATTATAAGTTTGAAATCGCCAACCCGAATTGAGCACGCGTGGTTATTAATACTCAAACCTCTATACGAGAAGAGGCTGTCGGTTAGCAGTGGCCACTTACAGGCTGTTGATGATGATGATGATGATGATGATGATGATGATGATGATGATGATGATGATGATGATGATGATGATGATGATGATGATGATGATGATGATGATGATGAAGTGAACAGACCTTGTGATGTAGTAATTCTGATCACGAAATTCTAAAAGATATACCTAGGTCGTAATGCATATGCCTACACAACATTTTCTTCAAGATTTCCACCTCAGTTGATGAAAATTGTAAAACCAAGAGAAACTACCTGTCTATTATGTCTCCTAGTGCAGCTATCGTCAAGCACTTTTTACTGGATTATCACGCATGGTGCGAATAGAAAATTCGTTTTCGTTAAGTACAATCCTAATTATTCTTAGTTCACCTTTTGACTAATTTAAGGCTTGTACTAATAATAAGCTTCTAAAGTCTAAAAAGTCACTCAACATGAACTAATTCACTTAATTAAACTCACTTTGCGTAAGATTAAATTATAACAAAACCATTCAATGATTTTGTTTAACTAAATGTAAACATTCATTTGCATTTTCATACTAGAACTAACTTTTGCTTTTATGCTAAGCAATTTTTAAAATTAGAAAAAGAGTACGAAATGTCGATATGTTTCTGCCATTATTATTTTCGGTCAGACGTCATTGGCGTGTCATTTGTTTTATTTTTATTTGGTAGTCAATAGAAACAGACAATTTTGAATTTAGAAAGAGAAGACGATAGTAAGGCCTATAAGTCCTTGTCGTTTTGGGTCTGACGTCACTGACGTGTCAATTGTTTTTCTGGTGGCAACGTAGTAAATGTTCAATTAGAAAGAGAACACGATATTTCTGCTCTTGTCATTTTGGGTCTGACGTCATTGACTTGTCATTTGTTTATTGGATTGGCAACGTCGCATAACTATCTCATAATTTAAGAGCTTCACAATATATTGCGCGCCACCGCGACAAACTGTTAACTAATAGTAGATCAATCATTCATAAGTTTTCAAATTACTTGTGTATAAAGAACTAAGTTTATCTACTAATACAATATTATTAGGATACCATATTAATACATTTTTCAGTTAATTTTTTATTAACATCATGCCTTCTATCCCCGAAGGGTTAGGCAGAGGTGCACATTATGCTACTGTACAATGTAACACCCACTTTTCACTATTAATTTATGTTATGAGTCCCATGTAATAGGGAATGAGCCTATTGCCATATACCGGGCACAATTCCAACCTCCGTGCTGCTACTGATATTAATTTTTATAACCCCGTAATACTTTGCCCGACCCGTGAATCGAACCCGAAACCCCTTGTCCGGCAGTCACACTTGCCACTACTCGGCCAACGAGGTAGTTAATTTTTTAATACGTAAAATAGCATTGAACACGCTTGGGTTCGATTCCCAAGTCAGGTAAAATATTACAGTTTACCTACTGTGACATATGGCTAGTCATACATATGTAATCTGAAGTATAATTACAAAGGAAAATTATGAATAATTGAATTTATGCTCACTTTTACTTGCGACCATTAAGCCCACAATAGACATGAAGCTAATAATATCCAAAATTCAGTACACAATTATACCAAACTCAATTGTTCATAAACTATGTAATTTAAGCTTGAAGCTAGATTATTAATCTACACCGCAAGTAAATAGTGACTTGAGTCGAAACTAATTGTACTGGAGTACTGACAGCTGTGGCTGTTTTTCTTTAATTTGCTAGTAGACTGAACTATTGAGTGCTACAAAGCGAAACGCCTTCAAACTCTCAATGTTATTCTACGTTGTTATAAGAGATGAGATGATAAAAACCAAATATATCTTGCATATAAACTATAAGTGGTAGGGTAGAGGTATAATGTATGTATACAGAAGTTATCTATAGGTACTTACGCTGTTTCGGTTGTGAAAACAAATGTATTTTTTATGGGACAAGCCCGCCACAACCTTCCAAAACCGCTGCGACTCCTGTAAGCCAGGATCTACAGTAGATACAACCATGAAAACACAGAAACACTGAAGTCTAAGGAACATGAATACCTGTCTTGGATTCTACAACGAAGTGAATCAGAAGATATTATAAGAGAAGAAAAAATAAAACAAAACGTCTTCTCAAAAAAACTATAAGTCAATTTAATGCTATTATTTGTACAAATTGGAGGCCCAATATTATCCCCAACAATCCTCAAATTTGTAATCCCCAAAAGGCGGTTCCTAACCATTAGGTGATCCGCCGCTTCGTTTACCGGCTAATCCTATAAAATAAAATTATTTTTAATAAAGGTTGCATCTCTCCAATCGCTAACTTGTAGCCAAATTTCCTCACAACTGATTCAGCAGTTCAAGCATTGAAACGTACAACACAATACAATTAATGTAAAGTCTCAGTTTCTCGTTAAAAGGATCCACTTTTTTTCTACACAAAAGTTTGTGTTTCAATAGAATATTATTACTGACCTTTTGCTTTCTATTTTCTGTTTCTACCCAATTAAGTACTATAATATAGTAAGGTAGTTTTTCCAGGAAAAGAAATTGTTCTGTTACTTTGACATTATCTACCAGAACTAGAAAATCAAATTCCATGTTTTGTTAGGGCTCAGAGCAAAAATAACTCGTGCGAAAATACAGCGAATTTTGCTATATAATTTTAGAATATGATGTAAAAATATCTGCGAAGGTGGTTATTCTCGCGTACATGGATAAGCTTTTGAAATAACATTTTCACTATACCTAGCGATTTTGTTGAAGAAAATTTGAACCTTGAAGTATACACGATGCTTATCACCGTCACCCCACCGAAGTGTTAGTAGAAAACATGTTCTGTAGAGTAATAAAAGCAAAATCCTTACTGCAACATGTCAAGAAATTTTCGCTTTAAATATATATAAAATTTCTGTAATAATGCATACACGCGGAAACGCGAGCAGAACCAAAGACTACACATAACTTCTGCACCCCGAAATCTGACATCATACATGTTGGCAGTGTGAAACTTTGCCAACTAATAGCAGTTAGTCGACGCGTATTATAAGCTGGCGTGAATGAGACCCTGGCCTTTCGGAAGGTAATTTTTGTGTAGATATAGGTAGGTTAGGTACAACACCGCATGTCGCGCGCACTTGTTTCACGTAAATTATGGGTGGCGCAGACGCGCCGCGACCAAACTTGCCGTTTTTGTTTCCAAGATTAACGATGAACAACGGCCCTCGAAAAAACGTGTCACTGAGAACGGATATTGCCCAAAACTTTCCCGCATAAATTTACTTTGTTCGGTTTTATAGCGTTTATGTAAATAATGATACAGCCCTTTTATGAGTTTCGTTTTCTTCCCTTGATGTTTATTAACTACTTGTGGGTTCAATCTGCAATAAATAAGATGGGATGCGTAGGTAACTGCCGCAATAAAAAGGCACTTTACATTAGCATGTTGTATAAAGTGAATTTAATCCAAGTCTTGTTTTGCTAAGTGGGTAAATAATTTAGAGTGCCCTAACTTTACATAAAGGGCATTTCAATTGTAGATAGTAAAGTATTTACCGAATGCGGTGAATCAAGTCATTAACATCTTAAAGTTCCTAGAATAGAAAAATACACATGTATAAAATAGATCTAACTAAAAAAATAAATACAAAATCTATACAGTCGCTCCCTATCCTTAGACAAAACAATTGTATTGTTCTACGCCTTTTACGAACAAAAAGTTAGACATAAGAGGAATCAGAACAATTCGAGGAAGAAAAACAATAATCCCTTATCCATTCTTGCCTATAAATGTTAAGTTAGACAAAGTTATACGGTATAAACTGCCTTCGGTCGTTGAGGCCTGCGTATACTGGGAAGCTTCTACTAACTGTTTAGAATTAGGACAAACCCCTTTTTATGGCAGGGACCTCAACGTAGTAAGTGGAGGTATTAAAATAAAATATTTACGCGCTCGCAAGTTTGCGCTCCATTTACTCCGGACCCGCCAAAAAGTGGATGTTTGTGACACAATGAACTTGTTCCTTCGATAAACTAATAATAAACGTGACACTTTATTAATTTTGGCTACAATTTACTTTAAAATAACGTTCAAATTAGTTTGACTGAATCTCATTTTAAGGATAATATAAAGTCGCCACTGAATACTGTGATTTAGTAGCACTTGAATATTTTAAACATTTAAATGTGGGAGAGCAATGCTTCGGCACGAATGTGCCGGGTCGACTGGAGTGATACCACGGCCTCACAGAAAACCGACGTGAAACAACGCTTGCGTTATGTTTCGTCGTATGAGCTAGGTTACCGAAGACTCAATTACGGGGGGTAGTTCAGTCTATCTAATCCCTGAATCCACCACAATTCTCAAATACCCAATTCCTAAAACGCCGGTAACGCACTTGTAATGTCTCTGATGTTTCAGGTGTATATGGGCGCCGGTTGCTTACCATCGGGTGATCCATCTGCTAGTTTACCGGCTTATCCCATAATATACATATATTATCAAACAAAATACTTACTTTTAAAGTTACGTATGTAGTTTAACCTAATCATCACACAACTTATAACAACCGAGTTTGATAAACACTCTATATTTGTCTGAAGAAACTTAGTCTTGATACAAGTTGGTGAACGGCCGACGTACTATTTCAAAGGGCGGTGAAGTTTCAATATTATTTCAAGTACTTTCAACCGCAAGCAAGGCCATAGGATTCTAAACTTCGAAAGCTTTGCTTTAACCAAATCATATTTCCTGGCTGAAGTAATTCTTCAGAAAGTATACCGTACAAAGTGTCCATTACAGATAATTTTGCAAGTTATGACTTATAATCACAACGGTTAAGCACCACTGTGCAACGTGATGCCGAGAGTCAGAGTATGTGGTACACTGGTTTTTCTGTTTATCCTCATAAAATCAAGAACATAATTGTGTGTGTGCGTCCGGCCCTAGTCCGGGCCATGATATGGAGCGAGGAGGACTGCAATGCCGTCTCCTTCTTTACGTACTCTGCAAAGCAGTCAAGCTATCTAAGGAGGAGGTCGGGCGCGGGAGGCAGCGAAGTGCTGTCTTCTCACAACCCAGCCGTCGCGAAGGATATTCCGGGCGTTGGTGATCGCGGAACGACCTCCGGCCACCGTAAGCACGAGCCTGCAGACGGCGAGCAGGGGTAGCTCGCCGCCTGCTCAGAGCCAGATCCGAGAGTACGCCGCCGGGTCGCGTTCTGCACGCGCCTCAAAGAGCTATGAGACCACCAAGTATAGGATCCAATACGACTGATGCCGATACGATGCCGCGGACTATGTAAAAGGTTACCGGGTTCCAGCTCGAAGTGCAGGAGTAGGAACGGGGTGGTTTTTAGTCAGTAAGAGTCTGACACTCCCTCCCGCCTCACCAAGGCGGGAGAAGACACACGATGATATTCTCCTTAAAAAAATTCTAAAAAAAATAAGTATGAATTCATATTTGTTGGAAATAAATTCCACCAATCTCTCTAAGTACTTGATCTGACGCAGTTAAATAAAGTGAAATAACTCGATTTCACTTTCTTTCTTTCTGTGCGAAAAATGAAAGAAAATGTCAAATATATAGACCGCTTATCTTTCCGGGCAAGTAAAGCTGGTAGTGATCCTGTGAACAGGACTACAATTTTTATTGTGTTTAGTTCTTGACATGGATCCCGTCGCTATTTTTGTTGGAAGTATATTTTTGTCGGTTGAGTGTGTTTATGGGTCTCCTCTGTAACTGTGACGTTAAGATTTTTACGAAGGTAATTCTGTATTGGCCTTGAAGAAGAACGAGTTATAAGTAGGTAGTTTGCTCTCTGGTATTTATCAGACTAGCCATCAGTTTCACGGATAAGTGTTTAGGCATGTCCAATGTCCATGTAAGGTAGGTACGTTACGCGCACGCTTATGATAAAAACGTATATTTATAATGCATTCACTCACACATTATTTTCTTCACATTATTCACATTATTTTCACTCAATCACACATTATTTTCTTCACATTATTTTCTATCACCAAAATTACCGCGTACTGCGTGTGCATCAATGGGAATAATAAACTCGCCACAATTTTTTGGTAGTGTGCGCATTTTGTATGTTCTCGGAATTCATTTTTAAATATTATTTCAATGTAACGTAGTATAAATATTATTGGATTTAATTCGTATAAACAAAAATGTATAACATTATGCAAGTATGTAGATTTTATTTCATAAAAATGTTAAAATTGTTTAAAAAATATTTACCTAATTACTTTAATTTCACTTTATTAATACTGTTCACAATAAGAACCGTGATTAAACCCCACACATTCTCTAAAACAAAGGAAAAAGACAATATTTTCCTATTCCTGTTTTTCCTAATAATTTCCTGACACACTAACAAGGGAAACGTCATCCCCGGGGAGATAACAAAGCGGCATACTGCCACTAATTGCGATACTTAATACACATCTGTAAGTAAAGGACTTAATTAGTAATCAATATCCTTATACCTCCGCTGGGTAATATGTGAGAAAATTATTAATTATAATACATATGTACATACGAACTCGTATTTTGCTTCCAGGTAGGTACCTTCTTCATACATAAGGTTGCATTGTGCAGGCAGACATTATAGCGTGTATGAACAAATTGTTGTTGGAGTTTTAAGCATAGAGCGACACCTTTCACATCTTTTTTTTTGCGGAGGGAAAATCATCCCACGAACCCCCAACCCGCTAGTCATTCCGCGGCTGCGTATCGGGCATCAGCCCTATTGGGCCCCATCTATGGTGGCCTAATGACTCTTTAAGGCTCGCGCGGAACTCAACCACCTTGTTCGGGTCAGGCGGCGAACTACCATTGCTCGCCGTCCGCAGACCCGTACTTAAGGTGGCCGGAGATGCGATCGCCGACGCCCAGAGTGTCTATCCCGGTGGCTGGGACGTGAGGAAGTTCGTTCCCTCACGCGCCCCGCCTCCTCCTTCGACCTTTTACGTCTTAGGTATAGGATTATCAGCAGATAGTTTTGTCTAACTACTTACGACACAAAGAGTTGTTTATGAGCGAATGAAACTCGCACACGTCACGCAGCAGCCGGTTGCTTAGCCACTGCGTCAAATTTACAGTCAAGAACTAAAGGCCTCGTTTACAGTGTTCGCAAGTATGACTAATGGACAAGTGGTTTCGGGCTCGATTCCCAGGTCGGGAAAATATTACTGGGTTTTAACAAAAATCTCAGTAGTTACACGTAGTCTTGAATTGTGCTAAGTATATAGTAATAGGCTCACTCCTTATTAAATGGGACTCATGTCATAAATAGTGAAAAGTGGGTGTTACATTGTACAGTGGCATTAAGTGCCATATTGTGCACCTCTGCTTCGGGGATAAAAGGCGTGAAGTTATGTGTAGTTATAGGTACAGGACTGAATTTGTATTTATTTCGTTTAGATTTTTTTAATTTACTTTTATAAACGAAACACCGATTTGATTTGTCAACCTGTAGTATTACGATTATCATTATAAAATACCTTTGCTACCCTTACACTGAAGAAGAGCATAGTGTTACGTTGTTTTGTTTTTAATTTAGTCCATTTAATTGTTACCGCTCTGGCGCTTGCCTCAGGCTTCAATACGAATTAGTCTTACAACGTAGTGTAATAAAGAAGCAAAATAGTTTATATCACAGGTTTATTATTCTTATTCAAATTAGTTCATTTCTGTGCAATTTAATTAATAGGTGTGTATCAATCTCTCGTAAGTAATCTTGTATGAATGTATTGCAGCGTAAGTAGAAAAACGAAAAAATTAGAATACAATTTTTTTTTTTTTTTTAAATAAACGTTGCCCCACACTACGATTTTCTCCTATGTCGTGGGAGCGTTTACAAACATACAAGTTCACATACACAATGACACCCAGACCCGAAACAACAATTTGTGGATCACACAAAGTGTTGTTCCGTGCGGGAATCGAACCCCATCCAATTGACTATATGTGCATGTACATAATACATCTATACATATAACAAAACCGTAGAACTGTAAATTCTGTACATTGAAAATACTTAATACTAAATTACTAGCTATACCAAGACAAAAAAGGTTTAAAAAAAATTTGTCTGTCTGTCTGTATCGCGTTCACACATCACTCAAAAACTTACCTACATACCTACTTGGTATGATTATACTTTAGTACCCTGTGCACAACACTGGGTACTGTTTATCCCGAAAAAATATGTACACGAAAAAAACAATTTTAATTGTGCGACTCACTCCCTAGACATAGTTACTGTATCAAATGCAATTATAAGTTTGTCGAATGTTAGATTGTCCGCAGTGGACTTTACGCTGTAACTGTAGGGCCGATGGCTGAAATTACCTTGAACCGATATTATAAATGTGAAAATATGTGAATTTGTGTGTATGTTAGTTACTCAGTCACATCAAAACGGCTGAAGGGACCGGGATGAAATTTGGAACAGACGTAAATTATTTTTTTTATGGCATAAGCCGGTAAACGAGCAGACGGATCACCTGATAGCAAGCAATCGGCGTCGTCCATGGACACCTGGAACACCAGAGGCGTTACAAGTGCGTTACCGGCCTTTTGGGGATTAGGAGTTTGAGGATTAATGGGAATTCAGAGATTGGGGAGATTGGGGAGGTGGGTGGGGGTAATTAGGCCTCCGGTAACCTCACTTACACGACGAAACACAACACAAGCTGCTTCACTTCGGTCTTCAGTGAGGCCGTGGTATCACTCCGGTCGAGCCGGCCGATTCGTGCCGAAGCATGGCTCTCCCACACTTAAATTATGGTTTGGAGGAACACATAGGCTTTTACCCTTAGGAACACGGGTGAAGCCGCTGGCAGAAGCTAGTAATTAATGAATTTGTGTAAACGTTTCTAGATGGCCAGTAAACGTTAAAAGAGTTAGAGATATATCATCAAGACTATTGAGACCTAAAACTACTTCCATCGGCGAACAATAATCATCTAAATCAACAAAAGCCATTACAGTGATACGAACATTTATTTCTACACAAACAACCCCGGAACAACTTCTATGAATAGGAAAAATACTTAATGGATCCTTCTCCGTTTGCTTAAAAAAATCCTAAAAACATTCGCGGCTTGTGAAAACAACTGTTATGGCTCAATGTTTTGAGGCGATTTGTCTCTGAATGGTACTTAAGGTCCGTCCGAATGTCTTTTATGAATTTTTAAAGACACCAGTAAAGATTATGGGGAATTTAAATCTTTGGAACATTAATGCTCTTGTTTTAGAACTTGTAATCATTTTAATGTCTAAACTTTTCTATAAAAAAAACCGGTTAATTATGTGTCATTCTCCCTAAATCTCTTTTGTCGGGTAAACGTATAAATGTGTAGGTGAATGCGAAAATAATTATTCACATTTATCAAATTCGTTTCCGACAGATTTTATTGCTACAAAATCGCTATCGAATGGGTTTTGAATAGAAATATCAATTGCTGTTTTGTTCTATACGTGTTTTTGTTTACTGGTGAGTTTATTTGATCATGCCGATATAAAGAATGGTCAATAACATGACATCACGTCTTTTATCCCCAAAAGAGTAGGCAGAGGTGCACGTTACGGCACTTAATGCCACTGTACAATGTAACACAGACTTTTCACTATTTATGTTATGAGTCCCATGTAATAGTGGGTGAGCGTATTGGCATATACTGGACAAAATTCCAGACTCCGTGATACGACTGCGATTTTTTTAAACCCAGTAATACTTGCCCGACCCGGGAATTGGTCTAGAGACCCCTTGCCAAGTCACACTTGCGAACACTCGGCCAACGAGACAGACAATCTTTAATATTGTTTTTGCACGTGTTTCCCGATGACTTGAAGTCACTAAAAATAGGTACAGCCATTTGATAGTAAAAATTAGTTCCTTTTGATACGTTTGGATTCGAAAGCGTTTACAATATGTAGCTTTATAATAACGATTCCTAAAAAAAGATAACTGTTTCACACCGTTAATGACTAACTTGAGACTTACTTTATCAGTCTATTACCAGGCATTTTTCAACTAAGTCAAAAACTCCTGCGTCATAATCAGATTCAACCGAATCTTTTCTCCACTGGGCTCCATATGACCATCTTGCTACACCATCTTAGAGAGTATTTAGTTAAGAAAAGAGCTAAAATCAACTCTGAACGACACTTTTAATTTTCTTCGTGGAAAGTTCGCTTGATATTACGTAGCGGTGTGTTGGGCAGTTTCCTAAAGCAATAACAACTCAGCCACGACGTCCGGCCACCATTAACTAAGGCATTATCTCGTTGCTGCTCTTTTCAAATATTTGGACGTTTTATTAGGCGCTGGAGCCAGCGTCCGTGTTTCGTTAAAGATAAAATGATAAAATCTTGTCATTTCAACCATGACACTTGATAAATAAGTACGTCATTTGTTAAGAAGCTTGTGTTCTTATGTTAGCCGTTTCATTTCATACTTAGTATAGATATTTTTGACACCTGAAGACTATACTATTTCCAGTATTACAAAAAAAATATGAGTACCTTCATTATTGACTCAATTAAAGAATAATAGGTTGAGGTCACCGGTGACCGCTCGGTGTTTGACAGTTTAAGGAACATTTTTTTTATAAGGGAGAAAATTATCGAATGACTACTCCCGCGTGGTGGATGGTGAGGCGGGAGGGAATGTTAGACTCTTACTGACTAAAACCACCCTGTTCCTTCTCCTGCACGTCGCGCCGGAGCCCCGGTTACCCGTTAGGTTCTCCGCGACTCCGAATTAAAGAACAATAGGTTGAGGTCACCGGTGTCCTCGCGGTGTTTGACAGTTTAATATTGTGTCGATTGAGGACCTTTCTTAAGTGCTGAATAGGTAATAACAGCAGGTAGATAATCAAATAATATCACAAACACATCATCCGCTTATAGTTAAACGTTTGATATCAAAACTTTTTGCGATTAGTTTGCACAAACTGCTCTTGAAATTTTCGTATCTTCGTATCTATACAAATACTGTTCTGCATGATAACATAACGAATCCTCTTCCATTGCGATAGAACTAACAACAATACAAAAAAAAACTTGATTTACAGTAAATGCACAAAAAGATGAAAGATATTACTTAATATATTTTATGTTTTGTTATGTTTAAATGCGCGCTAGTAGCAGCGCAACAGTCGCCGCGTCGCGGGTCGCGAAGTGCTGCTCATGAATATGAGCCTCTAGCATGGCTTGAAACTAGTCGAGTTCCTCGTCAAATTATTACGTAAGCCGAAAACATAATAATTGATGAAAGTTACAATATAAATTTTGTTATGTTTACTTCTATTTCAAATAACAAACAACGAAAGATAAAAGCTACGCACACGCATTCCTAAATCAAAATGATGGTAATAAATTATAACCAGGACAAAAAAGAACATAATCAACATGATCAAACCATAGCACGCATAAAAAGTAGGCTCTGCTTGTATTTTAAAAACCATTTAACACGTAAAGGAATCCAATTATGGCGAATAACGAACCCCGTCCGTAACACACATACCGCCTGTATGAGGAATTGGGTAAATATGACTTTGTTTAAAAAATGCTTCGTAAATACAAGAGGTAATAAATTAACGATTTAACTTATACCAATATGTTTGCGTGAAAAACGATGAATAAGCGATATTCAATCATGTGTAGACGAAATCTCGAAAATAGATAAATGCTTAAATTGAGAGGTGCATATCTTGCATGTAGCCTTCGCTTTAGATGCGAAACTGAACCTTTCAACTTACACATAAGTATTATAATGGTTCATTGAAATTGTCCTAAAACATAATAATTTGAATAAATAAATATAATTATACAACTTAAAATTACTAAAAATAAAAAAGGTAAAAAAAAAACGAAATTCCGTCACTTAGGCGTCAAAGAATTTGCCCGCATCACTGTCCATGGGGAACATAAGTATTAAATTAAATTATTGAATATAACACTACGTTCCACCACCACATCAAACGACCACATTTTATTATTCAAGCATTCCATACATTAAAGTACAATTCTTTTTATCGCAGAGCAAGTGAAGATTCATACACGTTCCACGTTCACCTGCTTAAAAACAAGAAAAATCTTCAAACAAAACACGAGCGGAAATTTTCTCAATTATACAAACTACAGACAACAATTAACCGGATTAGTAGGTACTATCTTGTTACAAACTTGGTACACACGTTCAGAACAAGGCTGCTGTTAAAACAAACTTATAATTATTTACCACTCCTGGCTAAGCAATTGTAAAACAAAAGCGGCCACCGAACACTAGCTATTGTTCTTGGCAACAGTTTTCACCTGTAATTAAAGTTTGCGGCTCGGATTATATTGGTTGTGATTGCAGGCAACTACTTAATTACGGAACAGGGCAATCCCGAGGGAGGCGATTGGATCACGAGCGCCTCCCAAGATTTACTGCTCTTGACCTCACTTGATCTACACCGACTAGTAATTATAACATCCATTACAATCACTCTAACTATTACCAAGTTTAATACAGCTTGTTTGATTGTTAGTCAAGTGTTCGCAAGTAAAACTGTCCAACAAGATTTCTTGGAGTTGTTTCCGGATTCACAGAAAGTATGGTTGAGGAACCTATTCTGGAAAATTTTTACTATAAATTTCTAAAAGAGTATTACACGGCTTTTTGAAAAATCACAGGAATAGCATGGAGTCTGGAATTGTGCCCGGTATATGACAATAGGCTCACCCACATTTTTTTTAATACGTTGCCCCTCACACTAGGAGTTTTTCCTGTGTCATACAAGTTCAGAACACATGACACCCAGACCCGGAACAATAATCTGTGGACCACACAAAGAGTTGTTCCGTGCGGGAATCGAACCTGCGACACGTTGTGCGGCAGCCAGTTGCCCAACACCGAGCCAACCGTGCCGTCCATAGTATTACATGGGACTCATAATAGAATAGAAAAGAAAAGTGGGTGTAACAGTACAGTGGCATTAAATACCGTAATGTGCCTACCGCTTCGTGGATAAAAAGGCGTGATTTTATGTTATGTTTTCTAAAAACCTAAAAAAACTATAAACTCGAACCAATTTCGACCATATTTTACTTCATTTAAAATGTCTTAGGATAGATCTTAAGGTCCAAAGAGACCCCCTAGGGTCTGGAATCCAGAAAGCTGGTTGCAAGTTAGAAGTGTATCTCTGCCAACCCTTTCAAGTATACTTAAACGATGTAATTTCAGTGTTTATAGCTATGTTCCTCAGTTTACGAGTCCCACGATTGATGGCCAAGAAAGTAATACACAGTAATGTTTGTCATGGCGTTTGTTCGGTAATTTCAGAGACTTCTAAACTAATTATACATTCGCTCGTCGTCCCCACGTCTCGAGCGCCTCCACTGGAAAATTGGAATTTTATACTGTCGTTTTTCTGACAGGATATATTAAAATGTGCACAAAACATTTAAAATTGAAATTTTTAATTTCGTTTAACTTGTTTTATTGATAATCTCTTTCTACATTTTAAAGTCATTATAAAATAAAACCCAATTAGACACTAGATGTTTTTATTATTATTTAAAATTCCATTACTAATCACCTATTTCTGAGGGGGGAAAATCGTCCAATGACTTCTCCCGCCCTAGTGAGTTGAGAGGGAGTTTCAGACTCTTACTGACTAAAAACCACCCCGTTCCTACTCGTACACTTCGAACCGATTACTAAGCACCTACGTACACAATTTGATTAAATGTGGCAGAGACATGCTTGGGAACGAATAGGCGAGGTCGACTGGCCTCACAGAAAACCGACGTGAAACAACGCTTGCGTTGTGTTTCGTCATGTGAGTGAGGTTACCGGAGGCCCAACTACCCCTACCATTCCCGAATACCTAGATTTCCGACATTCTTCAAATTCCTAATAACGGTAACTCACTTGTAACGCCTCTGGTGTTTCGGGTGTCCATGGGCGACGCCGATTGCTTACCATCAGATGATCCGTCTGATCGTTTACCGGCTTATCCCATAAAACAAAAATGAAATCAAATACAATGTAATGTACTATATGAAATATAATGATATAAATCTATTTAAGTTAATAAATTAAAGTACAATGCATTCATTTGTCATGGGAATAAAACACCAACAAGTTTACTTGTTCACTAATTGCAGCCATCACCTTTCTTATCTTGGCGTAATGCTTCCTGGATGCAGTACCCTGGTGGCGGTGGACCCGTCTGGAGTGAAGTCAGGCCACAACAAGGCTCAGCTGCATATCTACCACCCCTAGAAGACAACATAATAACACACATATAATATAACACGACATCCACGAAGGGGTCAGGGGAATACATATAAGAAAATGATGGAATTGGGCCTCGGGTAACCTCACTCACACGAAGAAACATAACGCAAGCGTTGTTTCACGTCGGTTTTCTGTGAGGCCGTGGTACCACTCCGGGAGAGTCGGCCTATTCGGTCCGAAGCTTGGCTCTCTCACACTTCTTTTACAAAACATTATAAAAATTATCATTCATTTTGAAAAAAACTTTAGGTATTCTGTAACTTACTGAGGTCCAGACGGCGGTATGTCGCCACATCTCAACTTCTCAATAATATTGTACACATCACAGACTGTCAAGTCCTCCTATAAACAAAAATTTTATTAATGAAAATATGAATTACTGATTACCTATAATTTTAAATTATTACACTTAACGTTATCGATGAATTATTACCCGTTTGAAGTGTTCGTTCAACAACTTTAGTTTGTGCATATGAAGAAAGAGAACGATGGTACCCATAACACAAGTTTGATCTTACCTTGAGTACCATAGTTTCATCTTAAGTACTCACTTTTTATATGATGTTGTAACGATAAGTGTGACTGTACAAATTATGGCAAATAAATGTTATTTATTAGATGGGGAGGGAGGGATCCAAAACATTGTGATGTCACACTTCAAAAACTATTAAAATCTGTGTTTAAATACGAATTATAATTAAGCCTTTAACTGCCGACAAAAACTGTTAAAGGTTAATCCTCCGCTAGCGTCGGACATTATTGTCCGACACGGCATCTAATGTGTCAAAAATTGTGAATGGGGCCAACTCAATTTTAACCTTTTTAACAATTAATTACATAGGCACTGCAGTCCAAAACTCTAATTTTGATAGATTGCAGAAAAACATGAAAGAGAAATCAGAAAACGTAAATAAACCTCTTTTCTCACATGGTTAATGGTACATAAAGTTACTCATCAGGCACGCTGTTTAGTAAGTAAGTCAAGTCTTTTTTTTAAGAGGGGAAAATTATCCAATGTCTTCTCCCACCTTGAGTATGGCAAGAGCGCTCTTACTGACTAAAAAACATCCTACTCCTACTCTTCGAGCTGGAACGACAGTAACCCGTTAAGCCCTACGTGGTTCCGCATCTGGCATTTGCCCTACCGGGTCCCATATGTGGTACATAACTGGATGACTCTTTGAGGCCCGCGCTAAATGCTACGCGTCAAGTAAGTCAAGTTAATTCTGACTTGAAACTGGCTTATTGACTTAATAAGACAGAAAAAATTAAAAAATATGAATAAGCTTACGTAATAATCATCATCGATAGCTATGACAGGGGCATTGACACAGGCTCCCTGACACTCGACGAGGTCCACTCCAAACATTTTGTCGTCAGACAGGCCGCCGGCACAACAGCCAGTGGCATCTTCGACCGCTCGAATTATGAAGTCAGACCCTCGCAACATACATGGCAGGCTTTTACAAATCTTCACGTTGTATTTTCCTCTATATTCCCTGGAAATTAAAGCCAAAGTTATTTGTGGCACAAAAGCATATCGTTCGACTTTAAGGAAATACTATCTACATTATGTTAATCTTTAAGTCAAAAATAGTTTTGCCTCTTCAATATCGCTAAATAATCTTTACACTTTTACTAAATGATTTGATATCAGTTAGTAAAGATTATATTCGTGAGTTGTAACCTTCTCAACTATTCTCTTTTTATCAAATATTCTATTCACACATGTACATGGCATAGCAAACTTGTAAAAGTATTTCTTTATTTTTTCTGGAAAAGTGTGGTACACTAATTTTTCAAGTTGGCACTTGTAATAGAGGCAAATGTGCTAGCCTATCAAATGCCGGACATAATAGGGATGATGACAGGGTATGAAAATTAAAAATGTAATTAGTCCGTCAGTTAGGTGTTGAAAATACATTAGAAACGTATTTTTTTATTTTGTTGTATAATAAAATGATACATAGATATAATGAATCAACGTTTAGGAGTGGGGGCTAAAACGTCATTTCTACGTATAAAATGTACATAGAAGTGACGTCACGCGACATTTCAAATCAATATATCGTCGAAAGTATTTGTTTCTGTAAAAAAATAAAAAATACGTGTGTAATATTTTAAAATAATTTACCAGACGGACATTAAAATAAAAATTACTACCCTATTACAACTTTTGGGCTATTCATAACAATTTCATAATTATGCCTATGTCTATGCACCTATATATTATGTCTCTGTTCTATACATGAAAAAAAAATCAGTTTCTTCTTCGTAACCTGTTTCTGAACATTCACGATCAATAAGCTCACAGTTCCTAATTCTAGATCACTTCTTTTTACCAGCAAAAACTAAGCCAAAGACGTATACAAATACAAAGAAAAATCTTGAAGATAAACAACACAATATCTACGAATCCTTAATAAAAGGATTCCGTTTGAGGATATTAGATGAAGAGTATTCAGTATAATCTAAAGAGTTTTATTGAGATTCAAAGTAACCTTTCTTGTTATTTAGTTTGTTTATTCCTTTCAAATCTATCTGTCATTTGTTTATTTACTTACGACAAAATATTGTTCTTGTTTCGCAAGAATTTTAACATTATCTTTTTGTTTAGAGTATTATTAAGAAATTTTAAGATGAGTTGAGACCATAATGTCATAGTGGCACCAAGGGTATGTTGTTCACTTCTTCAGTATGAAAAACTGCGTTCCCTGGATAAAATTTAGCCTTTATGTTATCCTAACTATCAATGTGTCTACCTCTATATTCCATTCAGATCTGTTCAGTGTCATGCTCACTCAAAAGTCTCATTAGCAGTGGCACGGGCAGTGGATCGCTCGATTCCCTACAACATGGTTGAGTTGGGCGGTGCTGGTGTACGTGTCATGTTCGTGAACGGGCGCTGTCAAATGGGACTGGTCAGCTCCAGACTGTATTAAATTTGTTGTTCTCAAGGTTATTTTCGTTTTCCGTCTCCTTGATAAATATTGATATTACATTGTTCTCACATAATTGAACTCAACGAAAGAATGTAACCAAAAATTGTATTGTGAACATGATTGAAAAAGAGTAACCTATGGAGTTTCTTGCTCGGTCTTCTCCATAGGAATCTACACTTTGGAACGACCAAATAGCTTCACTAGAGGACTGACCTACAGACTGTCATTTTTTCTTATTATTTAATATTGAAACATTTTGATTTGACGTTCAAAAGTGCCTGGTCTAATTGAAATAAATGATTTTGTCTTTGTCTTTGTCTTTGTCTTTGTCTTTGTCTTTGTCTTTGTCTTTGTCTTTGTCTTTGTCTTTGTCTTTGTCTTTGTCTTTGTCTTTGTCTTTGTCTTTGTCTTTGTCTTTGTCTTTGTCTTTGTCTTTGTCTTTGTCTTTGTCTTTGTCTTTGTCTTTGTCTTTGACTTTGACTTTGACTTCAATAGTTTTTGCGTGCATACATACATTCACACAAACTATCACATTAATAATATTGCAGGATACATACCTTTTGCACATAGTATAAAAGGTAGCCCATTCATAGACCCTCATTCTTGGCATGCTAAGGAGTTCTGCGACTTTGTGCATGGCCGATATTGGGATCCAACCAATTTGTCTCTGGACGATGTCCAGTGCCATCGATATGGCAGACGTCTGTGAACCTTCCGGATAGTTCTGCACGATGGCTTGGATCCTCTGTAAAAATAAATTTTATTGTATTTAGTAATCACCTATTAGACAAAAAATATTGTTTTTACTAATTATTACATAACAAGACATTTAAAATTATCTCAGTCTTAAGATATGTAAATACAGTTATCGTATTTTATTGCCTATTTTTTATAGCATAAGCCGGTATACGAGCAGACGGATCACCTGATGGTAAGTCCAAACTCACTCACACGGTGAAATATAATGCAAGCGTTGTTTCACGCCGGTATTTTCTGAAACCGTAGTGTCGCTATTCGTGCTGAAAAAGCTATACAAACATCACGCTTTTTTCCGTGACGTATAGGCAGAGGTGCACATTACCACACTTAATGCAACTGTACAATCTAACCTTTTAACTATTTATGTTACGGATCCCATGCGATAATATAGTAGGGGGTGATGGAAAAACTGTACTCCAAACGATACTCTCAAAGTTCAATATTGCTTAAATAAGTAATTAATTGAACAAATACAGTGGTGCAATTTGCCACATGTTCGTGATAAAGTATGGAGGTAGATTTTAAACCTTAATGGCTTTACAACCACTGTACCAATTAATGGCTTTTATAAAAAGATGATGAAAACTCTCTACCATCCATATTCTTCACATCATTATAATACTAATTGGTAACTAAAATTGCTGAAAATTTTACTAAAAGTAACCATAATCGGATTCTCGTCTAAAATCTGCCGTTAAACATAAATATGTTTTTGTTAATATACTTTTAAAACCACCGTTTTAATTAAAATGTTTTAACAAGAAACCTTTAAATATTTCGAGAACCAAAGAATTTTTTGGTATTTTTATCAAATCTCTGTGTAAAAATCGCCCTTTAACTCTTTGAGTAACGTCATTATAGACACAATTAAAGAACAACAGGTTGCGGTCACCGGTGTCCTCGCGGTGTTTGACAGTTTAATAGTTGGGTATAATTGTTTTTTATGGAACAGGAGCAAACGAGCAGACGGATCACCTGATGGTGAAGGATCATCGCCGACATCCGCATCACCAAGGAGTTACTGGTGCATAGCCAGCCTTTTAAAAAGGAGTACGCCCTTATCACTTATTCCCAAAATATTTTTTCTTGTGTGGAATATATAGGAAAACATAGAAGACAGCAGCTGGTGCCTTCGAACTACTAAGACCTGACTCGTTGAACTCCGCACTATTTAATAGACTATCAAAACTTGGAACTTAGCTCGTTTCGTTATCTTACATAACTTGAATACTCCAGTGTCGCTTAGAACCCTGTTTAATTTGCTAAAGATAAAAATATAAAAGAAGATTGTATTTGTATCTATATGAGAATTAATTAATCCGTCGAGCGTCCGCGTTCCTTATGATCCAACGGGTGTACACGTGACATTTGGAGCATTTTTTCTTATGATCCACCGGGTCCTCATAAGGACGCTCGAGGGTTTAAGTAAAAAAATATCGACTTATGGCTCTTCGTTATTGAAAACCGGTAAGTACTGAGATTTGGCTACAAGAAATAAATGTTTTACACGAGCTCAGAACAAAATGTGTCGAATTCAACAGCTGAATCTGATGACAAACAGGCTAAAATGGTTCTTAAGATCGAACCACAAAATAAACAAACCCCGTCAAATCGTAACGATTTACGCACTAAACGAATTGATGCATTAACAGTTGACACGATGACAAATCGTCTGTAAAACAAAACAAATCGACCTAAACATTATTCGATGAAAAATGTATGTTAAAACATTCACGTATATAACACCCAATAATATTCAAGCGATACTACGATACGATCGCCCAACGAGAAAGTCCCTAACCAAACGTAATTAATAATTGGAACGACAAATTCATCGGTAGACTCCCCCTCACATATCTTTATAAAATGGCGGCTCAATTTTATAAATTGCCACTCAACATTAACGTCAAATAACACGTCATGTTAATGGTACACCATCACGTCGACAATCATTATAATTTAATTAAACAGTGATTGTTTCAATCTCATGGTTAATTAATCATCGGATGTGAGATCATGTTTTTAAGTATCGACATAAGGAACAATGGTATTCACATAACTGTTGCTATGTGACTAATCAAAATACCAAAGAAATTAGCATAATAAACACGCCAGTCTTTACTGCCATATCAACACGAAAGATTTGGCTTTTCGCTTCCGCGTGCCTCATTCTTCAGACATTTGTATCTTTAAAAAACTTTCGTGAGAAATTAATTATTATGTTTTCGTCTTACTCACGTAACTGTTTGACGAGGAACTCAACTAGTTTCAAGCAATGCTAGAAGGTCGCGGAATGCTGCTCATGAAAATGAGCCTCTAGCATGACTTGAAACTATAGTCAAGAGTCGTGAGTAAGCGAGAATATAATATAAAAAAAAATCATGTTCGATGTAACCTGTGTCACCTTTAACGCCTCAAATGAACTTTCTAGAACACCAAAATTACGTGATATAACTTTAACAGGTTAGCAACAAACTAAATTATTCACTAACAAATGAATAATAATTGATAACAATTGTTGCGCTTTGTGTGTATAATTATTTACATTAACTATTTGTAATATGTGTTAGAACAATTTTAACCTAACGCCATTCATATCTCGGATTAGTAATGATGATTAAATATTGTTGAGTCATTATGTATTTGAGTAATACTAGCGATAAACGCTAAAAGGTTAAATAATATAGTCATAAAATACATGTGAAATATCAAAATTATATGTGCAAAACCACATTTGTTATTGCGGTTCTACAATACAAGTTCGCATAGACGATGTGTTTTAGCGTGTTTACGAAAATAAAATAATTTAGAATTTCAAAACTGTAATGTAGGTAAGTATAGTATAATTATTATTGTCTGGTGGATCGGCTACTGCGCAGTGGCAAAGAAGGTTTAATTCCACAAGCAAAATCTTTAGGTTGTTCAGGTCAAGAAAGAGAATCTCCAGAAAAAGGACCTCCTTTATTGGTGTCAGTGCATGCGAAGGTACGAAGGGTCCAGCTCGACCGAAGTGATCTCACGGTCTCACAGAAAACCGACGTGGAACATGCTTGCGTTGTGTTCCGTGTGAGTGAGGTTACTGGCGAGAGGCGCCATTACCCTCCCTTCCCAGTCACCCCACCCCAATCCCCCACAATCCTCAAATTCCCAATTCCCAAAGGCCGGTAACGCACTTCTAACGCCTCTGGTGTTTCAGGTGTCCATGGGCGGCGCCAATTGCTTACCATCAGGTGATCCGTCTGCTCGTTTACCGGGTTAACCCCTAAAAAAAGTTTAAATAAGCATGTTGAAAACAGAACTCATTATATTTAGTAAGTATGTCTGTTGGTATATATATCTCACCTTCATATTGGCTTCAGTAAATTGAAACGGTATTTTAGAATTATTTTCTTTACTGTCTCGATGCACCAACAATATTTCCGAGGGAAGATGTGGAGTAGTATAAATATTTTTACGACAGATGACCTGTTGAGAAAATAAAACATACATGTACTAAGATAGAAGTGTTGTTTGTTAATCTGTGTACCTATATAGGAAATGCCCATTTACACAAACCTCTCTTAAATTTCAACGAACCCCTAACAAAGCTAAAATAGGTGACACTGCCTCGATGGCCGAATGGTCGCAAGTGCGACTGCCTGACATCCCCATGTCCGGCAGTCGCTCGTATCTCGGGTTCGATTCCCGGGTCGAGCAAAGTAGTACTGGGTTTTTAAAAAAAATCTCAGTAGTAGCACGAAGTCTGTGTGTGGCACTATTGCCATGAGCCTATGCTCACCCCCTATCACATGGGACCCATAACATAAATAGTGTAAAGTGGGTGTTACATTGTACAATAACATTAAGTGCGGTAATGTGCACCTCAGCCTGCCCCTTCGGGTATAAAAGGCGTAATGCTACATAGTCGACATTAACAAAATTTTGGTTTTGACCAATCTATAAGTGATATCCATAGGTAATGGTAAGGGGATAGTTTAGATACTCCTTTACGCTGAATAACCCTTATTTAAGCGATGGTTCAGGTAGGTTAGACAAACATCATTTTTACTAACTCAAGTCTCAAAATATGTTTCAAAAAGAAAGCAATTCAAAAATCAAAATCTTCGAATCACGACGGCAAGAAACATAAATCTTTAGAAATTTCTATTGAACTTCATTTGAAATTGAAAAAACAATCTAATATCATCTCTAACTTTTTACTATAAAAAGCGTTGGACAGACAGATACGTACATTTGATGGACTGCTTCTAAATTTAAAATATTACGTACAAGCAAAGTCATTGTAATAAAAATGAATTATTTTCGACAAATTTTCTAAAATGATGATTCTCTCTTTGACAATGACAGATAAAAATTGCTTCTCAGAAATGTCTTTGGTCATAAAGAATATATTTTATCTTTTCCATTGGATACTACTGCCTTTTTGATAAAAATATATGCGACGTTATAGCAGTTTTCTCTGAAATACATTTCACCACTATCAACACACTAAACATACGTAATAAAGAAGACCCAACTACCCTACTTTGCTTCTAAATCGCAGAGAAATTTAATAACTATTATCAGAATATACGTAAACGTTCCAACCATTACAGAGAACGATGTCACAAACTAATGTACGAAATATTCTAAATATTGCCGCCCAAAATATTCGGGTAAGTTCGTAATGCCGCAAGAAAACATCGAGGAAAGTGATTCCAACAAACTAAAAGTTGTTACCAGCCACCCAATATTAACGGATATTGGAAAAAGATGGTAAAAGATGGCAGTTGCCGGATCAAGGCTAGTAGACACTAATATTCCCTGGATGCAATATCGGGGTTCATTGCCATAAAACCGCTCGAGGCGAATATCTTGGGTACGATATTGACCTTATAGCATTTCGCCGAGAAAGCAGATATCTGAGGCAATTTCAACATCGTAAATGATGTTTATCGTGGTAACCTAGTGACCCTGTCCCCCCACCGGCCCTCCACCTATGAACACTTGTCAAATGGCAGTGTATCGCTTTCTGCACACGTATCGGTGCCACGTGTATCTAAGCTGTTCTGGTTGTGTACCTTTACTGGAGGTAACACTAGCTGTGTTTGTGTTTCATCTGACTTTATACACTAGAAAGTACGTAACTGTATGCCAGGTAACCAGAGAAGTATCATTTTGTCAATAAAACCTCGCAATGAATGATCTCTTTTAACCTCAGCATAATTATAAGTCTTTCACTTTATTTCACTTCAGTTATAGTTTCATCGAACTTGAATATTATCAATCTTATGGTTAGAATCTTTATGACCACAAAGTTCTAATGTCCAGTCACAGCTAATTACTAGAAATACTTGCACAGTCACCGCAAAAAAGTCCTTTGCTAAAATTAATCACATTAATACCCCAACGTGACTAATATTTCATACAAAACAAAATAGTATAATCAACTCGCAAACATATACTCAGTGTCCCATAGCAAACAACAAAGTATTAACAATTCAAAAACAGGAGTTTGAAACACAAATTAGTATCGCCGCAGACGGGTCTGAACACAGCAGACATTGTTCATTGTGAAAACATTCGTTTAAAATGGAACACGTATACGTACTCGAATGTATATGTAGATTGTAGAGGTATGTACTTTAATAATGCTAATAGGTTTAAAGGGGAGAATATATTTGTGATTATAGATAGATAAGTTATATTATACTAAGAGATCAATGTTGTGGTGGCCCGGAGGTTTAAGACCCCCGCTTCTCATGCATGAGAGTGTGGGTTCGAAACCTACCAACGGCAAGTTGGTTACTTTTTCCGAGTTATATGTATTTTCTAAGATTATTCAGACACCACTGACAAACGGTGAAGTAAAAAATCGTGAGGAAACATGGGCTTATAATTCCTAATTATAAGTTTGTACCAACCCGCATTAAGCAAGCGTGGTGATTAATGCTCAAACCTACTCCGTGTGAGAACAGGCTTTGATCAGCAGTGGGCATTTATAGGCTGTTGATGAAGGGGTCAATATTATGAATGTTGCTATAGGTGGAATGTTTGTATAGGTAGATACTTATTTTGGATCCACTTTTCATCAGTTTTATTGCAGGGATAGTCAAAATAAAATTGCTTTTAAACTTATAGAACACCTAAAAACAACCATGTAATGTACAGATTTGCCTATAGACGCAATGAATTTGGATTCGATGTAAAGTTATATGGGGACGTCACATGTATTACCTGCATTTTTTAAACTCTAGAGAGCGTTCCAGACGTTGCAAAACCCATTGTTAAGACAGAAATATAGCCACAGGATATTCTAGCCTAAAATCACTATCAATATCTTTGTGAATAGCTATAGCTACAGCATTGTATAGTTATAATACCTTTACTACCCAAAAAGGTACATATAAATTAATTTTAACTCACTCGACTAATAACAAAAGTCAATAAGAAAGTAATAACGTCAATACTTTCAGTTAAATAAAAATAAACGTTCAAAATTCGACGTCAAATTTAATTTCTTGTTGACTGCGGTGGCGTTCGTTAGATTGGAACCGAATTTTCAATCGAGCGACAAAAATATTCGGCGCCATTTTTAAACGCAACCGGTGAGTCGGTGATTCGTTAACACGTCCTGCCTAACTTCTGAATCAAGAATATTCAAATGAGCGCTTCCTTAAAAAAGCTTTCGAACGTTTTTTGCGGAATTGCAAATTCGAATTTCTGATTTTCGATTCGCGTCAAATGGTCTTTTATTTTTTTCGGCGAATGAATTGATCAAAACACGTGGCCTATATCCTGTATGTAAGATATGGCTGATAATACTGTTTGGGCTATAGCTATGAATTTATCAACAGTCACGTGCAAAACGAACAAGGAAACAGGAAAGCCAAGAAGTGTATCCATAAGGAATGTTTATTTAAAGAGAATTACATAACTAAGCCCCTCGCCACACTTAAAGACGGTCTGACCAAAAAGACATGTGCAAAAAGTAAATACATAAAAAACCTTTTTGGTGAAAAAGGAAAGTTTAGTATTTCCACAAGTATTTTCATTTCCACTGACCGCCATGCCAGAGAACACTTTTCTGTCAAGTTAAAACGATTAGATTAACTCGACTCAAATGATAAATTAGCCTGCCATTCCATTAAAGAAGTACTTACACTTAGCAAAACTATTAATTCATAATTTGAAAGAAAATCTTTGAACCCTTTAAATGAAAGTTAAGAACAAAAATTAAGGAATCTTTTGACTGCTTCATTTCATTTACATTAAGTGATCCTAGCGCGAATGAAGAAAATCTAGCTTAAAGTTGTGTCAAGTAATTTTTATTTACTTTTACTTAGGCTAGAATGTATCTAATGGAAAGATTTCTATGAAATAGAGTCGACATCAAATGAAATCGACCCACTGATTTGTGTTAAAGAAATAGTTGTTTTACTAATGGAAACACAAATGATAAAAGTGATTCCTAGAAAACTGGTGGACAAAGGGAGGCTAATGGTTTAACTGTAATGTGAAAGAGATAGCTTAGTATGCTTAGTTGACGTAATACGCTAAAAAGGGGTGTAAAGGTATATTTCCAGTGGTTACGTTTTATAGAACGATGTTAGAGATTGTCAAACCAATTAATTTTCATAAGCATGATATATAATTATACATCAATTCGTAATATTTTGTATTGTGTCCGTTATTTGTTGCTCTTTAATTTTCTAGAAGGTAAAAAGCTAAATTATTATATGTCTTTTTTGCGCAACAAACATTCAATTTTAGAGGAGCCTTCGTCATAAATGTAAACAATACAATTATCCAGAAACGACAGACAAAACAATGTATACAACCTTCGTATAACCTAAAAATAATAATGTCTACAAACGAAGCTAGTTTTTGCTAAAGTAACGAAGTACTGAATACTGGTTTGCATGTTTACTGTGCGACATTTCGAGCTGAATACCACGGCTCGAGCAGGATAATGTCAATCCATCTGACAGCCGACTAGACGCACCCACACCAAGCTACAAAAGCCAGGTTAAGCTACCAAGTGAGCTATTTCCAGTAGTCGTGAGAGAGAAAGAGAGGGAAGGAATGTTTAAAGCACCAAATTATTGTGTTTAAATGTCGTTGACTTGTGTTAGTATAATATAATTCACATAATCATGTTTTTTTCAGAAGTGGTAGGCAAAAGAGATCTTAACTATAGTCTTCTATATATTCTTTTCGATGTTCTTACTTTCTTCCCGCGATTGTTTGCTATAGTTTATTTCTATAACCTTGTGAAACGGCACAGTAATAATGGCAGCCTATGTATTGCTGGTTTAATTCCCTAAAGATCATGATTATCGCTTTAAATGATAAAACAGAAAGTAGCCTAAAAAGCGAGTCAGCCTTAGCTCATTCCATCAGAAAAATAACGTTATTTACATTATGTTCTAATTTCCGTATATATAATAAACATGCAACATAGAAACATGTAAGTAACTTTGTTAAGAAAACATAACATCTAACTCCCACTCGATATTTTGGTGAAATGCTTCCATAGTAACTAATAACGCTACAGTGTACCACTTACTTGTAACTTATAATAAATAGACATACTCGAACACTTGTAGTGATGGCTACTTGTGTAGAGAGCTCCAAAGCCCGAACTAACTTTACTAGCACCCTACAAGTACTAACACTACTACATACGTTTACTCATACGCCAGTACCAAGGTATTTTATTACCAACACTAGGTACCTGATATTAGACGGTGCTAAAGTTTTGGAAATGGGCCCAAAAGTATGTGTCACTTGACCTTTTTGGTAATTGATATTTTACAACAGGTCGGGTATAAAACCCTTTTATGTGCTTTACATGTAAAACTGTTATGGTAGTCTAGCGGTTGGAAAAGAGACTGTTATAAGATGATTAGAATAGATGTTCCCCGTAGAACTCCTTAAACTGTCAAACACCAAGCGGTCACCGGTGACCGCGACCTATTGTTCTTTAATTGTGTCTATAAATACGGTACTCGACGAGTTAATATGAAACTTGGACAATATTATTTAAAATTGTTGTTGTCCGCTTCTACTAACGCTTTTTATTTAAAAAATTATATGTCTCAAAATGGTAAGAATAATTATTATCCTAAATATTAACCCACTGTACGCAAAAAATGCATTAAAATATTTCGTCAATTTCATTCCAATTAGTTACGAATTGAAAAAGACAAAACATAAAAGTAAAATAACTTTATTTTTCTTTTATAAATGACGCTCTTTAGGCTTGTAGATAAGTACCTTACCACAGTCCACGTGGTAGAATACTTAAGCTGAAAGACTGGTTAGTATTAAATTTAAAAAACAAAGATCTTTTGTATTTATCATCACAAAAAAGAACAAGCAATGTTAAAGTCAACCGAGTTGAAATGGTATAAAAGTCTTATTCGAAGCGAATCCTACTCCAGGAAAATGTTTACGATGGCTTAGTGCCACGGCGATTGCGACTCAGAACATCGGAGAGTTTTAGAAAAAGAATTCCTAAGTATTTTGACCTTAAATATATACCAAATACTTCAATTTCTCGAGTTCAAAGAGACATGTACGAATCCAGGGTAAAATAATTTATGTCGGGATTAAGCGGACGGAATAAAAGGGAGTCTGCCAAAAGAGCCTCGACATCAGAAACTCTTCTGAGGACATTTTCCACTCCCGCTTCGCAAACTCGTTTTGCAACTAATCTAATATTAAAAATTAAAAACTACGACAAAACTTTAGTCACAATAAAGCACACAAGAGTCTGAATATTATGAGAATACAGATAAAACTGTAGTTTCACTCAGCCATACGAACGTGGCAAAGCAAAAAAGTCAAAACAATTCGAAGCAACTCGTACTTTTCTTAGCAACTGCGATAGTAAAACTCAACGATATTTCGAGCTCTATTCAAATAAAAAAAATCTTGAAACATTATTCGGAGACTGAACTGGTTACGAAACTCTCTTGCAAAATGGGAGTACTGGGGACGCAAAACGGTTCATTCCCTTTGTTTTATGAGACAATTAAGAAGCGAAGGGACGCCGGGGTTGCGCGAAGAGTAAATTTTTGTTCCTCGTAATAAAAGAAGCGAGAGCATTTAAATAGCAGATTGAAAACTCCTAACGATCTATGTTAAGTTCACGACGTAACAAGAATTTTTCGGTAAAAAAGGTTACGGTGCGGTAATTTACATTTTATTATCTTGTGGTCGGATTTATTTAAAGGTGGCGCCACACTACGTCACGCGTTACGTAATGTCAGTCAGAAGTCGGGGTAAGGTTTATTACACGATGTGTGTTTCATTTGAAGAATGTTTGTACCTATGTGTTGTGTCCATTTCTACGTGTTAGTGCTTAACCTTATTCCACTACGTTTTGTTTTACGTGTCTATATCTATACTAATATTTTAGAGGAAAGATTTGTACCTATTTTTGTATGTTTGTAATGAATAGGCTCAAAAAGTACTGGGCCGATTTAAAAAATTCTTTCACCAATAGAATGCTACATTCTTCCAATTTGGCATAGGCTACATTTCATTTTGACAAAAATTAGGGATCCTTGGTAAAATTTGAACAATGTAACCGAAGGTGTAGAAAAATGAGTCTTAAAATGTCTTTCGTCGAATGCGCTGCCGAAACTATTAGCGATAGAACAAAATAATGTACAACAATATTGAAGAACATCATAATTTCTACAAAAAACTCCGCGGTAGCATATGTCCAACTATTGTAGTTATGCAAGCAACAATCCAAATTTCCAAAAATAAATAATTGTCTACCCCGTGCGAAGCCGAGACGGGCTGCTAGTTTGGAATATTGTTAGACTTTGTTAAAACGTCTTACCTATAGATATAGACTCATATAATTAGACAAATCCGATGTTTATTCTTCTATTTCCAACCTTAAACTAAAAAAATTAAAACTTTATCTACTACCTCGGTATTGGAAACCATAGTTATATTTAACTAGTTTTAGTGAATAACGACATACATATGAATTGAAGACCTCAAGTGTGTAGCGAGCCCTTAGTTTCCACAGTCATTTATAGACAAAGATTTGCATTTTGCGTTTGTTAATAAAAAGATGTTGAATAAAGGACAGGACAGAAAAAAAACGGTAAAGAGGAAAGAAAACCATTTAGGTGGTTTGACAGACCAATATAAAACAAACTGCGTTTTTTTTTTTGTTTTTGCAGTAATTGAGACAAACGCATCAAAAAATAGTTCATTAACATTTTTTTTAATATAATTCAGTATGTCTCACGATAGTTATCATTAGATCAAATTTTATTGATTTTTATTCTTGTCTTATATTTCATCTATTTTAAAAAACATTTTATAAAATCCTAAGATAACTTTACGTATTGGTTTAAATAATGCATTTCTATTCAACGTCCTTGTTTGTAATATACCTAACATAACATACCACCACGCCTTTTATCCCCGAAGGGGTAGACAGAGGTGCACACAGAAGTAACACCCACTATTCACTATTTATGATATGAGTCCCATGTAATAGGGGTGAGCCTATTGCCATATACAGAACATTTTTTAAAAATTTGTTTTTTTCGCCGAGATTTTTTTTAAAACCTAGTGATACTTTGCCCGACTCGGGAATCGAACCCGAGACCCTAATCGTGCCCGGTAGTCACACTTGCGACCACCACAACGAGGCAGACCCAAGCAGGCATACCAATAATGTAGTGAAAAATATAATTTTAAATAAATATTGTGAACATGTGGATTAACGAGTTATTCACATGTCCTATTTACACCAAACGGCTATCAGGAAGTAGAGAAGTGCCTACTATAAACTTGATATTATGTAAACTATCTATATCTAGTGAACATTTTTAGATTATTTTTTTCATACTTTTTAGATTACATCTTGTAGTTACAAGTACCCTTTGTTGAATTTTGCCCCGCCATTCAAAATAACGTTCGAACGTTCTAAAACAAATGTCACGTGATTAATTCGCTACAACAATGGCGTCGCGTCTTGTTTACTTCAATTCTTTAAGAACAACTAGAGCTGGCGGTTAAACCGTCACAAAAAACATACTTTAACAATTTAACAGTGCACTCCGACCGTGTTGTCTTGAACTAAAAACTTTTCCATTAAAACTTCGCAACGGCCCCTTTACGTAGCCATTTAGAAAATGTTGATATTTTACTTCTATTAAAAATTACTTAAAATAACAAGGTCTGTTTGTGGAAAGTGGTCTAGTTTTTTTTACTTGAATTGTAATAGCTGTAACACTCTTTAGACTACTACTTTAGTTATAAAACTTTTTTTCGTTGGTTTATTCAACAAAATCTATATTAAACTAGCTTTTACCCACGACTTTGTCCACGTATTCCTGTTTTATCTCATGGCAGCATTTAATCGGGATAAAAGTATTGTATAGCCTAAATCAGTTCAAGCCTGTATACCAAATTTCATCAAAATCCTTTCAGTAGTTTCAGCGTGATTGACAGACAAACTTCCAAACAACCAAACATCATAACATAACATATGACCTTCAAAAGTGCTGGCAATACTAAGGCTAAAAAAAAAATAATTAATTAAAAAACAAAAATTACATACATCGATGTATAGTAGTGTCGATCAATTTTCAGACAAAACTATCAAAAAAGGTTTTATCGATATCTAAAATAAATCAATGGCCAGGTAGGGGTAGGTACGTACCTAATATAACTACGAATTAACACTCATTGCAAATTAAATTATTAAAAACTTAGGCGTTTAAATATGACGCGAAGAAATTCCCCAACATAACACCAATCCAAACACTCACGAACCACGACGAGCTAGCTATAACAGCTACTTATCCACCCAACAATAAGGAGACATCAAAGCTACTAAGCACCGGTTTTACAAAGCATTTTGTTCCGCCACCCCATTGTTCCCAGGTTAGAAGGAATTATAGGATCTGTTACCTAAGTCACACATTTTTTCATTAGCAAACAGCGTTTTCAAAGCCTTCATAACGCGTCACAAATTGTATCACAGAAGCTGAACCATTAACGTTCATGTTAAAAGGTTTTTCGTAAAGGACATTGTTTTTTTGACCCTCGTCACTGAGTAATTTTGTTAGCAACTAATTAATTTATATTTTCACTAGCCTCTTGTGCTTTGTTTAGCTGTTTTTTTTTTCTAAATAAATTGATTGTTGTAATCTTTATAGTTTGCGTAAGAATTAGGATACTAAGCGATAATATAAGCATGTTGTGAATTTATTTTTGTTTTTAAAGATAATTTGTCTGATCTAGTTTTTATATTAAAACGACTAGCTGTTTCCCGCGACGTTGTCTGCGTAGAATATCAATTTTAGGAAATATTTTTTTTTTCAAGTTTTCCAAATTAAAGTAGCCTATGTCATTCCTTAGTACATCAGCTACCTGCCAATAAGATTCCTGTCAAAATCGGACCAGCCATTCCGGAGATTAGCCAGTATAAACAGACGGACTACATGTGTAAAAAAGTACTGTAGTATAAATATATTACAAACAGGCACTCCAATTTTATTTATCTGTATTGATTGGTGATTATTAACGAAGTTTTGTATTACTTAAACTCAGAGAACCGACAATTAAGCATAGAAAATGTTTTATAGAGTAAAACCACCTTTCGCTTAAGTACTTTTATTTTATTACCTAGACTAAGTAAAAGTCGTTAGCAGTAACTCAAGGAAAAAAGTTATTTTTATGAGCATGCTTCTTCCTCACAAAACTCACTGTAAACAATGTGCCTTCTCATAAAATTTTCCCTTGTAATCACAAGTATTTAGCAACCGAGTTAAAAATATAATGGAAACAAATGAAAACAAAGAAACTGTCTAATTTGTAAAAATTCATTTTGAAGAAACGAGGCCGAACTCCGACCCAGATACATTCACAAAAACTCGACTCTTCAACGTTTCAACAAAGGAAGTAGGTGGGTACAAAATTAGGCTTCAGAAAATAAGCTTATCTTAGACCCTTATAATCCCTACCCGGAACTTTGATCCTCTCAAAATGGAACAAACCTACAGAGATTGACATTTACAACGTTATCTGTCCCAACAGGCAACTCGCTTTGAAACTAGCTCGCGCCGAAATATGATCACCATACTGAGTCGGGCGCACATCAAACAGTGACGTCACACCGTCTCGTCTCCACGTCATAAAGTGTCTCGTACAAGTCGTCTTTGTACCCAAAGTATTATTTCACTCATATCTTCCATAAACTCTTTGTTACCCCAAAAAGCCTACTTTGTATAACAAATTTGACGTCATATATGTTCTGGTAATTCGAGGAAATGTAATATCCATGTATTAAAAACTTTTGTATTTATATGCATTTGTAATTATATCATAAAATGCCTGTGTATATGAGTGAAGGTAACAAGAGATGAAAGTAATTGGTTCTGTTTTAAAACCACGTATCGATGTCAAAATGTAATGTCGTAGAATTATTTTGTAATACAAGATACTTCCACAATATTTTAATGAACAGATATCAATTAATTGTATGGTTAAAATCGACATATGTTTCGGAGACACACGTTATTTAATTTACTTACAATTACTATTACAAAAAAATGACACTACGAAATATTTTTACACACTTTAAACTAGCTTCTTATCGCCAGTAAGCCGGTTGAGTGTCAAACGATGAAAGCCATTTTGCCCCAGTAGGTACAACTCGAAAGGATGAGATGGACATTCTTGACCACATTTATTTTCAGACGTTTGTAGTTTTTCTAACTGTATGTAGTATTCTAGCCAAAAAGGGGTGGAATAAAGCTATAATTTTAGACATGAGCACTTCCCTCCACAATTTTTTTTATTTTTTAAGAACTTTGTCCCACTCTACTATTTTCTCCTGTGTCGTGGGTATGTTTAAAAACATAAAGTTCACATACACAATGACACTCAGATCCAAAAGAACAATTTGTGGATCACATAAAGTGTTATTCCGTGCAGGAGCCGTACCGACACGTTGCACGGCAGCATGTTGCCCAGCCACCGCACCAACCGTGCAGACAATCACAAAACGTTGCTCTTTTTACATAAATTACCGCTTTTTTATCTCCATTTACCATCAAGTTTATTTATCCGCCTATCCACTAAATACACATTGGGCTTCGCTCACTATTTTATGACTTAAACAAACATTTGTTTTGCACGGACAGCCAGCTACAAAATGGGTAGTTACTGTTATTTTTTATATCACTAACAATAGGCGTACGTGTACCGTGTTTTAGTGATTCTGTGACTGTCAAAACTGCTGTTATAAATTAAATAGAGATGGTTAATGAAACCAAAACTTTTGTCAGCCAGCATTTGAATGACAATAATTAATAATTAATATGTTGTGGTGGCCTGGAGGTTTAAAACGCCCGCTTTAACTTCATGCATGAGGGTGCGGGTTCGAAACCTACCAACGGCAAGTACCAATGTGACTTTTTCCAAGTTAGACTTTCTAAGATTATTTAGACACCATTGACAAAC
Organism: Spodoptera littoralis; assembly: GCA_902850265.1. Lineage (NCBI taxonomy): Eukaryota > Metazoa > Arthropoda > Insecta > Lepidoptera > Noctuidae > Spodoptera > Spodoptera littoralis. The sequence continues at coordinate 10,395,138 of LR824533.2, forward strand.
GATGAAGGAAAACATCGTGAGGAAACCTAGGCTTATAATTTCTAATTATAAGTTTGTAATTACCAACCCGCATTGAGCAAGCGTGGTGATTAGTGCTCAAATCTTCTCCGTGTGAGAAGAGGCTTTGCTTAGCAGTGGGCATTTATAGGCTGTTGATGATGAATTGATTAAGTTTTTAACAATACCAAATGGTAGGTAAAAGAGAAGTCACTTCTCTAGTTGTCCTTTTACCACTGTCATGTTAGGACAAGAGAACTAGCTGTTGACATTTTAAAGTTTGGAATATAACCAAAATCAAGAAGTTGGTATTTAGAATTAACCCAAAACAAAAATAGTGTCACCTATGTTCCTCGAAATTCTGAGTGTACAGAACGTGTTTCTCTATTTATAAATGTCGGTGAATATACACGAATACCTAAACCAGAGGTAGCTTTTAGAGATTCCATGTCGACAATCTATTCTAGATATTAAGGCCTCATATGAGTAGATATACTAGAAAAATATACATATTTAGCCTACCAGGTGAGATAGGTATATTTACTTCAGTATGCTATGTATAATAAAAAAGAATCAGTTTACTAACTAATTATTATTTACTTCAGTATAATTTGTAACGAGAACCGAGTAGACAAACTATACCGTAAATTTGACTTGATTATGTTCCATTGATTATTTTCGACATATTTTGATTGTTTATGAATAGTCATGTTTTATGTTTTGACGTGTGTCATATTATTGACATTATATTGCTTTTAGTTACAGTTGTATTTTGTTCTCAGCTTTTAATTTCATTTCATTTCATTTTTATTTTTACAAGTTTTATATTTTTTTTTGCATGTTGTGGCCTCCTATAATTGAGGAAGCACATAGCTTTTTTTGTAATGGTCCTCGTGTGTTCTAAGTGCATTCCTTGTTGGAGACCCTAATTCAATAAATAAATATTAAAACATAACCACCACAATTTAGACGTTGTAATCCTTGCACAAAATCATTTCACAACCCTAAACAGACCCAACAAAGTTCACAACGCTATCCCAAAATAATTTACTATCCAAAATCTAACATAATTAAATCACCCACCATAATTCCTTGATTCATCCCACCTAAACATAATATTAACTGACGGACTGGCCTATTCAATAACCGTCACCACATCACATACCGTGAATGAGACCCATTCAAATTCCCGACACACTCAAAATTGCTTTGAAATTCTAAAACCGAGAGTATAGACCACAACTATGAATTAACACCAAAATATTCAATTACAATCTCTAAAGGGCAATGTATACTTGAAGTTAGGACAATACATGTGTACTGTGGGAACTTATTCAACAGTCTGTCAGTAGTTTTGGGATTAATGCCCTTAAAAATATATTACTAAAGATCGTTTTTAAGGCAGCAAGACTGGAAACATTTAAATCTACAATGGGAAAGCAAAAATCCACGCATTAAGCTCAAAACGAATCTTATATGATGAGTCATAAATTAATCAAATTAGATGCCATGTTCATATTAATATTTCGATTATACAAATTAAAAAAATATTTTATGCGATCGACCTCGATACTTGATCTTGATCCTTGCAGCCACTAATCCAATCAGGCAACCAATAAAAAAACCTTTAATTTTATTTATAATCTCAAAAACTTTGTGATGGTCGTTCAAAATTTATCACAAACAGCCATTAAACTTGTATAAATCCCAAAGTTCATTTCAGATGCATCAAATCTAAATCCAGTAACTCTATCCTTGTAATGACACTCCCGGACCAAAGGACCCAAGCAGAAACATAGTAGAAGATTATAATGTCATAGATGTAATCTTGTAAGATGCAATCCCATGCAAGCGTACAAACTGAATCCACCAGAATACGTAATTAGATTATAAGATTAAGCTGCGTACAAGCCCAGATATTGTTAATAGTCAATCCTAGATGTGTTGGTAGATATTAATTAATATCATGTAATACCAGAACAATGTTATTAGAAGCAATAATTGGATGGTGTATGAGAGCCCTTGTTAATAGTTAAGTTACAGATATTAACCCGTCGTGTGTCTAAACGTGGATCTACGCAAGACACACTGTATTTTGTATTGTGTCTCATATCGGTGCATTCAAGCGGTTAATATCCGGAATAAAAAAAAATTCGATTGATTCAAAAAGTAACCCTTATGGGCCCTTAAAAGTCAAAACGGACACCACACTAGACAACTAATGATTGTACCAATGCACCACCAACTGAAGAAAATCAGACACCAACGGTTGATGGTCTTGAGGAACCAACAATTGAAGAAATTCACACACTAGCGGTAGACCATCTACATGGTTCCTAAGTATCATATCATAGAGTGGAAATGTTGAGGGAAAAGAAATATATGGTAATTGAACTGAAACTTCCAGCAAACACGTTTAAACAAACAATTAAACTCGTAGCCTTTTATTACCAGGACAGATTCGAAAAACCTTTAACAATTGCATTTACGATCGTTCGAGCAAAACAAAATCGAATCTCCCATAAACATTAATGGGTACCCAAAATGGCATGCGAAAATAAATCCATTACCGTTCTCTAACTTCGCCGTTATCTATTAAAGGGGCGGATAAAATCGAAAAAAGGACTAAACAAAGAGCGATCTCCAATCGTAAATAAGAGCTCATGGGGTTTTTAGGCTGTATACCAAAAGGACCAAAACGTTAAAATTAACATACGCCTGCTGGATCAAAAAATGATGTATTTAAATTTCGATCAGTAAATAATATACATTTTTATTGTAGTGTAAATTTTAAATATTTTTTAGTACCTTTTTATATTTATAAAGTCTATTTATGTTATTTGTTTCTTATAATTACACATGCCTATTTTTTTGCCGATTTCCATTTTAACCCTAAGGTTGACTGGGAGAGAATGCCATATGGCATTAATGTCCGCCTTATGTACCATTACTTGTTTGTGTGCACATTACAATTTAAATAAATAAATAAATAAACAATATAATAATAGCTTCAGCTAAAATAATAATAATAAAAATGCGATAATTCCTACAGCTCAAACAAATGAAGGTATTTGATCAAATGTCTAACTACATAGACGAGATAAGAAAAAAAAATTGTACTTACAATGTATAATTTCAATACTCACTCATAACTCGATCGCAATACTGTCATGCGGCCAGTGAGTGCTTGAAAAAAATATTAAATACTAATAAATAGTTAAATACTAGTAAATAATAGTTAAATAATAATACAGCCGCGCGATACGTAAACATGCGTTAGGGCTGCCTGTCTCCAGCATTTTAATACATTTGCCTACTTTCTGTAAAAAAACTATCTTGTATATTGAATAGGAAGTGTTCAATAAAAAAGCGTGTTGTTTTTTGATTGGTAGATTTAATTTTAAAAAACATGTTTTGTCTGAAAATCAAATCGGGGTTATAAATTTGCGACCAAAAAATACCTATTTGCAAAAAATAAATACAACCAAAAATTGTTAAAAAACAACAGACTGTCCATATTGATGAATATGAGCCTCTAGTATGGCTTGAAACTAGTCGAGTTCCTCGTCAAATTATTACGTGAGTAAGCCGAAAACATAATAATTTATTTAGTATGTCTCACGAAAGTTACAATACAAACAGACTGTCCGTTCGTCACGGTGGTACAGCGTACAGCCGAGACTGTATGCGCCCCGAGCGCACCCCGACATCGAGGCGCGTAGGTGTACCTCAAGTTTCGTCCGTTAGTATGAAGTTGGAGTACTGTATGATATTATTACCCTGCTTTAAATGTACGGTCTGGGTATGTTAGGACGCGCCATTAAATTTCTTTGAAATCTTAAACCAAAATACCTAATTCTAAGCTTGATTCCAGCATTGAGTCTGAACCTTTAAGCAGCCGGACTATAAAACAGCCAGTTTCTCAGCAACATTTTAAAGGCCAATTTAGTCTCACGCTACATTAAAAATGTCCGTAAAATATTCATTGAACATCTTGTGTACCATTACCGCAACCTCACGACCAATAACTGTTAAAAATGCACAGAACATTAGCTCCTGTAAGGAGGATTGAAGGTAATGTTTTTAGGATCCCTCCGAATTATCGGTAGGTATGTAAAAGCTGTGCCAACTGAATAAACTGCTTTAAGGACAGTCATATTATTTTATTTCTATACTAGCGATCCGGCTTCGCACGGGTGCAATATGCTATAAACTTTCCTTAAGAATCACTCTATCTATTAAAAGAAAACGCATCAAAATCCGTTGCGTAGTTTTGAAGATCTAAGCATGCATAGGGACAGACAGACGGCGGATAGCGACTTTGTTTTATACCATGTAGTGATTAATAGCAGGTGCAGGTGCAAATAATTTTATGTTTTAATTGTTGGACATCACTTAAGTTAATACTAGCTAGTATATTGGTTAAAATTGTCTCCTGTGTTAAGTAGTCATCAAATGCAGTCTGCACAAACCCGAAATAGCAAAGATCTTTTGAAATTCTTCACTTTACTCTAATAATGTCACAGAATCACATAATAAACATAAGTTCATACCCATGTTTCTCGTCTCTATCATTTCATACCCTACTAGTATTAAAATGCAAACAAATAAAAAAATTAATACAGTATGTATGTTTGTTTGTTTTCTCCTTTTCATCAAAGCGGCTGAAGGGATCGAGATCAAATTTGGAACAGGGGTAGATTAATAATAATAATACATTCTTTATTGTACACCACATAAACACAAAGGACAACAAACAATTAATATAGTGCACAATGGGCGGTCTTATCGCACAAGGCGATTATGGTCTGAAATAACACATAGGCCACTTTTTGTCGCACGGGAAGGCGGACGAAGCTGCTATAAGAAGCTGTTGTTCATAACCCAAATAAAGTCTAATAAACAGATTGAAATGTAACTCCCTAAGTACTACATAAACATTGTAACCGCACCAAGCCATTAGCCGAGCGATGTGTCCTCTCACGCCCCTCTAAAACTTTCAATGGTTTCAAAGCCCCAAAGATTGCATTGACCACTAAGAACAGTTAGCAAATATCTTACGCTAACCATACCTACATTATCGTTCAAACTTCTTGCTAAACTAATTGTTAACTTGGATTTATTGTTTTCAATAACCACTACAAACTTCAATCTTGTTCAATTTTAATAAGACCTTTTAATTTGAGTTTGAACTTTAGGTCTGAATTGGATTTTAAAGTGGTAAATGCTTACATTCTTTTAATTAACTTAAAGTGTAGGAGAGCCATGCTTCGGCACGAATGGGCCGGCTTGACCGGAGTCATACCACGGCCTCACAGAAAACCGACGTGAAACAACGCTTGCGTTGTGTTTCGTCGTGTGAGTGAGGTTACCGGAGGCCCAATCACCCTCCCCTTCCCCAATCTCCCCAATCCCTGAATCCCCAACGATCCTCAAACTCCTAATCCCTAAAAAGCCGGTAACGCACTTGTAACGCCTCTGGTATTCCAATTGTCCATGGGCGACGCCGATTGCTTACCATCAGGTGATCCGTCTGCTCGTTTACCGGTTTAGGCCATAAAAAAACTAGTATCTCGTTCAATCTAACAAAAAAGAAAAACGATAGGATTGTAACAAAAAGAAAAAGAGTTCAGTCTCACTAGACATTTTGACAAACTATCAGTTATGTTTACTGGACATATCCTAAACCCATGTATCGAACAGAATATCAAACTAAATAGAAAAGTACACCTTGCAATAATTGTACTGATATCGTGTACATTTGTAGGTACATATGCAAATGCAAGTAAAAAAACAGAATTTAATTGATAGCAAATATGTGTCACGTACCTGAGCCTATTTAATGTACCTATTTGTATTAATTTTACGTTTCAGTCATTATTAATTCCGGGAATTTTGTCAAAATGATTCGACTTTTAACTCCTGTAGGTACACTGAATTATGAGGAAACTTATTCATGTTCATGTAAATGTTTTCCACAATGAATGCCAAAATAAATAAGCAGTTCGAAATTTTCAGTTCGAATCCAAACTTATAGTGCATTTATTACAAGCTAACCTCAATTTCATTGTCGCGGAGAACCTAACGGGTAACCGGGGCTCCGGCTCGACGTGCAGGAGAAGGAACGGGGTGGTTTTTAGTCAGTAAAAGTGATTCGATGATTTTCCCCCCTTAAAAAAATAACACCTCAATTTCATAAATTATACAGCGTAAGAATTAAATATTAGATTACATCACTAACGAAAGATTTTATTCATGGGTCTAGTTGGAAACGTAACGTTTAATTTTAAATTCTGAATAATAACATAGCAGCCATAGATGAAGAAGAACAGGAATGTTAAATAAAAGACATGGGTGCAAATTCCATGCAACAAACGGCTGATGAAAGAAAGAAATCGACAGCCGCATGTATATGTCACTGTAATAGGAGAAATATCACAATACAGCATTGGAATTATACAACTGTAAGTATTTTAATAGGTCAATGAATATAATTATTATATAACATACTTATATCAATAATCCTGACTAATTGGCTATACAATATCAGGTCGCATAATTTCTACTGATTCATTGAACAGGGTTTAAACAAAGCCTTTAGACAAGGCTTAAGGCAATGCAACTACAGACACAAATGTAACCTCAGTGCTTTCATTGAGGCGTTACATTTGTGTCTGTTTGACTGTTTCAATGTATGTGATGCTCTTGTATCAAGCCCGGTCGTATTCGAAGAGCACTTTAAGCCGCCGTTTGATTGAACGGGTCGTTAGGACGTGTCAAAAGCCTGCAGCATTAATAACTAGGGAAAAAAATCGTCGAAAGTGTTAGGCAATCGGTCACAAACGAAAAAGTGTTTTTAATTTCGTGTGGATGACAGAACACTTTGCTGCAGCTGTGATTAAGTTTATTGAGTTGGTCAAATTTACACACGAATGTGTTTTTGTTAGTCTGTCTGTCTGTGTGCTTTGTTTCAGATGAACTTTACTAACTCATTTCTATGAGAAATGTTATCACTTTTGACTAACACTTATGTGAGTTACGAGGTTATCAAGATGTGCATTATTTAATATAATGTTAAGTTACAGTTGGTGATTATTTTTTCCGGACTGTAGAAAGGCCGACTCTAGGAAGGTTACTTGCAGTGCAATATTCAATTGCAGAGTAAAACTGTTTTTTAAGGTATTGTTGACGAAACAAATGTTTAGTACAATTTTGCTAAAAGCCAAATGCATAAAGTGTTTAATCCAAACTGCAATGTTGCGAAAATAACGTAATTAACTGCAGAAAGAAATTTAAGAACAACATAAAGTTAACTAGTCTAAGCATTTCCTGCAACAGAGTAAATTTATTGAAAGAAGAGGAAGATCGGAATATTTAATTCGATAAGAGGAATTCTAAGTGGCTTGGCGACTGTAGCGAGGTCGAATTAATGGCGCCATATTCTGTACTACTTAAAATTGTAAGAAAGCTTTAGTGCGAACTATTGTTCACGGAAAACTTGGAAATTTCGTCTTAATAGTTACTTACTTTAAGTAAATATGCATTTTATATTGTTGTTGTGAATTAATTTTAAAATCATTCGATAGAAAACATTAAAAATCAAATACTTTGACTGCATTCATTTCGAACGAATCACCAAATTAGCCATCGATATTCAGTAACTAATTAGAATTACTTAGATTTCGGATCCGATTTCTAATGATAAGTGTTAAACTTAATCTAGACATTTTTGGACTCATTTGTACACACCACACCTACATTTACCTAGTAGCGTTTAACTTCGACGTTGGGCACTATTTTGTTAATACTATGTATAAGTATTTCGTTATTATATAATACCCTCTAAACTGAAGTTTACTTTCAAACATGACTTTCACCTCCAAATGCACTCCCAGACTCTATTTCGCGTCGACTTCTTCAAAGTATCCTAGACCATAGCTCTTTCGTTAACACTAAAAGTGTCACGTTCGATATAAACACGTTTATTTTTCGTTTACAAATCCAGTAATGGTGAAAGTCGCTTAGCTGCACCGACAACACTCCATTAACCAACGCATTATCTCCCTCTGTTGCGAGCACTCCTCACTTTAAAATATCTCTCATACCTAATACTAGGACGCTTTTACCGCGCCACAGTTTTATACTCGATTATAATGTTGTTCAGATATGTTGTCCACATTAATGTTTTTATGTTTTACGAAGGAATTTTCTTTGTTTTGTTTGTGTTGACTTTTCGCTTACAGCGTGGGCGATGCGCCAATTTTGGTGTGACCTGTTTAAGTATTTTTCACTTATTTGGAAGTTTCGTGACCATTTGTTTGTGCTTGGTTTGAATCACGTTTAGATATTTAGTACCTTCTGATCTATGACATTTTCTGGAAATGATAGGCATAGACCTATCTAGATTAGATGTGGTAGAGCCATGCTTTGGTACGGATGGGCCGGCTTGACCGGAGTGATACCACGGCCTCTCAGAAAACCGACGTGAAACAACGCTTGCACAATTACCTCCCCTCTCCAGTTTTTCCGATTGGAAAGACTGGGGAAAATCCTCCCCAAATCTTCCGGTATTTCTCAAATTCCTAATTCCCAAAAAACCGGTAACGCACTTGTAACGCCTTGGTGTTTCAGGTGTCCATGGGCAGTGCCGATTGCTTACCATCAGGTGATCCGTACGCTCGTTTACCGGCTTACGCCATAAAAAAATGATTGATTTATCGCCCCCAAAACCCATCAAAACAAAATTTCAAGAAAATCGTTAGTGCCATTTCCGACATCGTTGATATCAAGAATTGCTCGTTTAAAGGTTGCAGGTGACGATTAATTTTTCAACAAGCTATAGAGGAACTCTTTTTATTATAGGCGAGTTCATACGCATTTTAAGTCTTGTGTCAGCTAAGTCAAGAGAAAAGAGCAAATAAGAAGTAAATGAAAAGTAAACATTAATAATATGTAGGTACATTATGTAATTAGTATAGCACTCCCCATGGATATTATTAGAAATTCGAAAATAGAATATTATATTATATCCCACGCCTTCGTACTCCAATATGGAGAAAGTTATGCAATTTTCGAAAGGGTTCCAAAATTATAGAACTTTTATACAATTACACATGTCGATATTGCTAAGGGTTTGCAATTCTGTCTTTACTTGCATATTGCCAAAAATTTCAAGCACCAGTTACAGACTTTGACTTGAGTTAGCAAAGGTATAAAAACAGAAACAAAACAACATTAAAACGACTTAGCCAAAGATTAAACACGATTACACGAACACATTGATTCAAATTATTAATGTGCATTTATAAATTTAAAAAAAATTAAATGATATGGTTGACAATGCACACATACATGTCATTTGTACAAAATAGACCTATTTTTATATTAAAACTTTCATGAGACATACTAAATTTATTATTACTTTTTCGGCTTACCCACGTAACTGTTTACATTTGTGTTTAACACAGTAGCAGCGCGACAGTTGCCGCGTCGCATGTCGCGGAATGCTGATCATGAGTATGAGCCTCTAATATGGCTTGAAACTAGTCGAGTTCCGCGTCAAACAGTTACTCGTACAGAGTAAGCCGAAAACATAATAATGAATCAATATTATTTTCCGCAATTAGGAACAGTATACTGCCAGAAGTAAAGAGGGCTAAGTTCGTACCTACTGGTTAATATATCTCTAATAACTCTAAATACAAAATTTAAATCCATACACATACGATACATACGATTATCATAAACTTTATATTACTGTTTAACTTAACGCAAAGTTTCTTTTTAAACAAATCAAAATAATACAAGGACAATGGCTTCTAAAATATCAGATTTATCACTTGTTTATCTGCGTTTCCGTCTAACCCTAAAATAAAAATATATTCCTTAGAGTGACCTATCCACATAAAACCCACACATTCACGTCAGCTTCTCGTAAACACTCAATAAAAATAATGAAATAATTTATTATATGGAACGTAAGATTCGCCCAGAGGGCATTTTATGGTCGCACAGTCAGCGTGCAAGCACAATTCTCATGTACTCTCCGACAAAAAAACCCTTAGAACCCCTCTAACGTATTAAATACGTAATGAAACTGCCTTGCGACAGTTTGAAAAACCAGTGTAACTTGACCTCTGTAAAAAAACAACGTACACACTACACACGTAGTCCAGACACGACATAATAGCTGCCTTAAACTGCGAACATAAATTTTGAAAGTTTTCCAATTTGAATTTAACTAACAACTTGAGATTTTCTTTGGTGGTCCATAGTAAAAAGTTTCAGTGTTTTAACTAAGCAGCTCTGGGAGTAGAGTAAGTAAGGAAAAGAAGGACAATTATTAACAGGAGAGATTTACTGGGAAAAAGTGCGTTTAAAAGTTTTACTACACTTTTTTTAATATAAGAGGCAAACGCTACGCTCTGCTCGGTTCTTAGTTAAGTTCGCAATTAGTTTTACCTACGCTAACATTAGTCTTAAAGTTTCGTTATTAGTTCTAATCTCTTAAATTATAGCAATTTCATGGCTAATTTTGTTGTAATTTATGTAGCGAGCTTGTTGTAGACATGAAAAATGGATATTTTGTATTAATTTAAGAAAATATGCTTAAATAATGCGGTATTTTACGCTTTATACAAAAAGTAAATTATTAATTTGAAGAGGTACACCCTATTAGTATCTAAAAACAAACTTTACAGAAGAAAATTCTTAAAAAACACACAATGAATCCCTTATTAACTATACTAACAATAGCTACCAAATCTAAATGTTTACTAAACAAGATTTAAGTAAACGAATTCCGCAAATAATGACAAGTCATTCGTCGATCATGTACAAGTAGTGTTTTGAGAGTGACCCATCTCACTCAGTTGACATTTATGACGGGAAAATAAGCGGTCCTACTCGTGTATCATTTTTGGTTCCTTTGAACGAATTTGTTGCTAGCTTTAAAGACGTCTTTGAGTCGACATTTCATTATGATGGTGATTTCTTGTCTGTATTTAGTTTGATTCGATTTATAAATATTTTTTATTTTTATTTTATAGTAGGTACCTGAATACAATAGCAACTACCGAGTGACCAAGTAACCTCCAATTTAACTATAATCCTTTTCAAAAGTATGGACTTTTGTAACGATTTGTAATGCTCCTAATCCATACAGGTGTGGTAGCAGAATACCTAGTCATACTCTTCCCGAGTGCGTCCGTAAAAACAGACGAAGAAACTGAGCAGCAGCTTTTTTTATAGACCTAAACCTTATTTATGTTATAATCATCATGAATGTGAGCCTCTAGCATGGCTCGAAACTGGTCGAGTCAAATTTTATTTACCTACATGAGTACCTAAGCCGAAAAATATTAAAATTGACCTAAACCAAAAGGTATTTAAAAGAATAGCACTTGGCACCAATAGATTCATAAAATAATAGATGAGCTATAAAATATTTTTTACTTTTTACTTTATAGAACAATTTTATTCATTAACTCAAAAAATTTGAATTTGGTACGAACAAAATTTAAAAGCGTTGCGTGTTTGTGGCTATGCGATGAGCAATATTTTTCACATCAATTGATTCAATCAAAGTCCGTGGCCTGTACTAACTAGGTGTCAAAAAAGCCGCCAGTAACATTTATCTATCAGAAGTTTTTAGTATTTTTAACTACAGAATTAATTAAGATTAATATTACTATTACTAAAAAATTGGAAGTGTGATTCCCGGATCGAGAAAAGTATTGAAATTTATCGACATTTTATAAATTCTTTGTTAAAGTCTGGAAATGACCCTAATGTCGTACGGCACTAATCTCATGCACTATTACATGGGAATCATATATTATTATTAACCGATAAAAAGTGGGCAACACATTTAATATATGCCTACTGCATATCTCTATAAGGGGGTAAAAGTCGTGTTGTAGTTATGTAGAAATCCTACAAATCCTACGAATACTATCTTACAACACAACATACATAAAAAAACATAACATCACGCCTTTTATCCCCGAAGGGGTAGGCAGAGGTGCACATAGAAGTAACACCCACTTTTCACTATTTATGTTATGAGTCCCATGTAATAGGGGGTGAGCCTATTGCCATATACCGGGCACATTTCCAGACTCCGTGCTACTACTGAGATTTTTAAAAAACCCAGTAATACTTTGCCCGACCCGGGAATCGAACCCGAGACCCCTTGCCCGGCAGTCGCACTTGCGACAACTCGGCCAACTCGGCAGTCTCTTACTATATTTTATTTTATAAATGCGAAAGTTTGTGAGGATCTGAGGATGTATGTGTTTGTGTTTGTTACTCATTCATTCACGTCAAAATGGCTGAAGGGATATGAATGGAATTCGGAACAGGGGTAGGTTCTGGAATAACACATAGGCCACTTTTTATATCTAGGAATCGCGAGCAAAGATACTGATAAGAAAGCATGAGTACTGATACGTTTTTTTTTCTATGTGTGTATTTTATTTATTGTTATTATTATATATTAAGTATTTATATTTATACTATATTTATTTAGTTATTATTTAGCTTTAGTTTTTTTTATACATATTTCTTATTTTTCTGTTCCACAATGTGTCTTTTGTTTTAATTAGATTTCCTGTCTCAGGTCTACTGGAAGAAATTCCAACAGGAATAAGTAGCACCTTTGTACTCTTATTTTATATATGTGTTATCCTCTGTGATGTCTGTGTGTACATAAATTATTAAATAAATAAAACTGCTATGGCAGAAGCTAGTATACCTATATAATATCTGTAAATAATGTTAATGTATACCGACGTATACGGCGATAAAAATTACCAACTCCTATTCAATTGGCTTATTGAAATACTTTTGAAAATGTTTGCGAAAAATTGTTGTTCAGTGGGAAATTTAATTTAAGCCACTCTTTAGAAAGACGTACAGTATTATATTTATGGAGTTTATAAAGTTATTTCATTTCACTACCTCAGGGATGAAAGTTTCGCTTTATCTGTAACTAATACGTAAATAAACATTGTAATAAAATAACTCTATCGGGATTACTGAGATTGAACTATTTTTCTTAGAAGTGTCTGTCTAGGTTCGTGCGATTTCTGTGTATATTTAGATAGGTATAATGTTTATTTTTCAATAAAGACTTTTGCAATTTTATCAAAGTTATGGTAACTGTCAGTTACCTTAATTATACAGAATAATCCTTTTCTTAGTCACCATGATCATATTATTGTAACTCTATGCCTACACTCTGACGTGGAGCGAGGTGAAGCGAAAAGCTCAAGGTTAATCGAGATGGAAAACCTCTGTGGACGCCTTTTGCCTTATCCCCCTAGATACGACTCCGCGCGCGCCTCAAAGAGCCCAATAGGGCTGATGCCGATTCGGAGTCGCAGAGAACCTAACGGGTAACCGGGGCTCCGGCTCGACGTGCAGGAGAAGGAACAGGGTAGTTTTTAGTCAGTAGGAGTCTGACAGTCCCTCCCGCGTCACCCTGGCGGGAGAAGTCATTTAGTGATTTTCACCCTTTAAAAAAAAGGGGCATACGACTGTAACGCTGAAAGATACTAATAAGATAATACTAAAAGGATGCCTCGTTGGCCGAGTGGTCGCAAGTGCGACTGCCGGGCAAGGGATCTCGGGTTCGATTCCCGGGTCGGGCAAAGGATTACTGAGTTTAAAAAAAAATCGCAGTAGTAGCACGGAGTCTGGAAATGTGCTGGGTATATGGCAATAGGCTCACCCACTATACATGGGACACATAACATAAATAGTGAAAAGTGAGTGTTACTTCTATGTGCATCTCTGCCTACCCCTTCGAGGATAAAAGGCGTGATGTTATGTTATGTGTTTACTAAAAGGCTACTCAATTTTAAGTTGTACTTAAATATCGTGCCATCACTGTCATTTTACAAAGAATTTGTAGTGAACTATACAAGCGCGACTTAGGTGGTATTTAAGTATTTCGACATTAGTCAAGTAAGTCATACCCACAAGAAAAAATATAACATCCATCAACTCACTAAATAAAAAATACAAGCTATGATACATGAAGCAAGCTAAATTAGCCATAATAACACTTTAAAGAGCAATAACGTATCAACTTAGTCAAAAAGTCCATAATACAGCTAAAATTATTCCTACATCGTATAACATGCTCGCTTCCAAGGCAATATTTCACCATATTTGACTAAAACCCTTGATGGCTACGCGGCAAGACTTCGATTATTACTTAACAGTGATAAGTATTCAGGAGGCGTACCTAGAAGTAAGCTTCGCAGCTCCAAAGCATTATACGAGGCTATACGGGGCTATGTCAAATTCATGAGCAGTCTCTGTACAAGGTTCTTACAAAAAATGTCAGGTAAAGCGAAATATCTCGTCGTATCAACTCGGCTTGTGATACCGTCGCAAAAATATCAAGTTTTAGAACGTGTGCCAAATTTTCATTTAGATAGGTGCCTAGGCGCGATACCTGTTAGGTTTACTAATACTTAAAACTTCTAATATATTTTTTGTTGAATAGTTTGAATACCTACCTAATTATATCTGTATTATGCTTAGTCGTCCTTTCTCATGCAAATATTCGTCTAAGGATCTACACAAATTATTTGAAATATTAGTATACAGAGATAAAATATTATGACCTCAATAATAATACTGAAATTTTATACTAAATTTACCAAAAATGTGAACAAAGAGTCACAAATTCAACGAAACATTCTTTATCAACGATTAAAAGTAATTTAATAAGCAAAGTAAGAATAAACCATAATTATCTGACATGATGCAGCTAATTTACGAGTGATACCGCAACACATTACAAATAGGGTAAATCTATTTTTGGTGAGTTTGGAAAAACGATAAACGGAGGGTCGACAACAAATCATGCTCGTTGAGGGCACGGGGACAAAATGACGTCCATGTTTGCTAAACCCTCGATAGCGACACTCTTGCACAACAAAGCAATCTCCGGGGATGAACTCATCAACACCGACACGAGATCAAATATTCAAAGCACCATTCAGATTATTGATGCTATATTTCATCTTCATTTAATAAAGCAACGCGATTTGAAGATTGAAACAACTTTTGTCCTGTTTGACTGGCACCCGGCCCGAGAAAATTGACTTTGACAAACTTCTGCAACATTTGTAGCGTAAAAATCATGTTGATAGGTAATTTTGTAAACTTTTTATTATACATACAATGATTTTGCATAGAAAAACTTTGCGCAGCGTTTTTTAACGTTTATTGGATATTACCAAATATTTTCCTAATGTTTGCTGTATCAAAATATTGCTCGTGAATTTTACTTTCTTCTCTAATAAAAACGGACAAGCGTCTCTAATAAAAATAATTTAATCATAACCCTAATTTCCGCGAAAATTCACACATTCTTTAAACACCACATATTTAATTTAAACAAGAAGTAAAAAATTAATCAAAGAACAATAGCTAGTGCCCTAATCAAAACTACAAAATATCTTATACAAACATAACATCTACGCTAGAATTAGCAAAAAGGACTGAACTTCCAACAAAAAATCCACCAACAGACCTCCTCCGAACTACAACAACACGGAAGCTAAACTCAATCTCACGAACGTTATTAAATCTAAATCCAGTGGACAGACAATCACGATGCCCATGAGGACAATACCGTTCCATGTGCCAATAAGCCAACGAAATTGTTCCCTACAATTTATACGCAATCGTTAAGAAACTAAATCAAGAGTCACGCAGGACGTGTGAAATTAATTACGTGCCAATAAAGAGGGATTGAGAGGCAGTAATAAAATAAGAGCATCGGGAGATCATAGTAGCTTCGCAGAGGGTCGTGAAGGAAATGAATGACAATAATAATAATTAATATGTTGTGGTGGCCTGGAGGTTTAAAACGCCCGCTTTAACTTCATGCATGAGGGTGCGGGTTCGAAACCTACCAACGGCAAGTACCAATGTGACTTTTTCCAAGTTAGACTTTCTAAGATTATTTAGACACCATTGACAAACGATGAAGGAAAACATCGTGAGGAAACCTAGGCTTATAATTTCTAATTATAAGTTTGTAATTACCAACCCGCATTGAGCAAGCGTGGTGATTAGTGCTCAAATCTTCTCCGTGTGAGAAGAGGCTTTGCTTAGCAGTGGGCATTTATAGGCTGTTGATGATGAATTGATTAAGTTTTTAACAATACCAAATGGTAGGTAAAAGAGAAGTCACTTCTCTAGTTGTCCTTTTACCACTGTCATGTTAGGACAAGAGAACTAGCTGTTGACATTTTAAAGTTTGGAATATAACCAAAATCAAGAAGTTGGTATTTAGAATTAACCCAAAACAAAAATAGTGTCACCTATGTTCCTCGAAATTCTGAGTGTACAGAACGTGTTTCTCTATTTATAAATGTCGGTGAATATACACGAATACCTAAACCAGAGGTAGCTTTTAGAGATTCCATGTCGACAATCTATTCTAGATATTAAGGCCTCATATGAGTAGATATACTAGAAAAATATACATATTTAGCCTACCAGGTGAGATAGGTATATTTACTTCAGTATGCTATGTATAATAAAAAAGAATCAGTTTACTAACTAATTATTATTTACTTCAGTATAATTTGTAACGAGAACCGAGTAGACAAACTATACCGTAAATTTGACTTGATTATGTTCCATTGATTATTTTCGACATATTTTGATTGTTTATGAATAGTCATGTTTTATGTTTTGACGTGTGTCATATTATTGACATTATATTGCTTTTAGTTACAGTTGTATTTTGTTCTCAGCTTTTAATTTCATTTCATTTCATTTTTATTTTTACAAGTTTTATATTTTTTTTTTTGCATGTTGTGGCCTCCTATAATTGAGGAAGCACATAGCTTTTTTTGTAATGGTCCTCGTGTGTTCTAAGTGCATTCCTTGTTGGAGACCCTAATTCAATAAATAAATATTAAAACATAACCACCACAATTTAGACGTTGTAATCCTTGCACAAAATCATTTCACAACCCTAAACAGACCCAACAAAGTTCACAACGCTATCCCAAAATAATTTACTATCCAAAATCTAACATAATTAAATCACCCACCATAATTCCTTGATTCATCCCACCTAAACATAATATTAACTGACGGACTGGCCTATTCAATAACCGTCACCACATCACATACCGTGAATGAGACCCATTCAAATTCCCGACACACTCAAAATTGCTTTGAAATTCTAAAACCGAGAGTATAGACCACAACTATGAATTAACACCAAAATATTCAATTACAATCTCTAAAGGGCAATGTATACTTGAAGTTAGGACAATACATGTGTACTGTGGGAACTTATTCAACAGTCTGTCAGTAGTTTTGGGATTAATGCCCTTAAAAATATATTACTAAAGATCGTTTTTAAGGCAGCAAGACTGGAAACATTTAAATCTACAATGGGAAAGCAAAAATCCACGCATTAAGCTCAAAACGAATCTTATATGATGAGTCATAAATTAATCAAATTAGATGCCATGTTCATATTAATATTTCGATTATACAAATTAAAAAAATATTTTATGCGATCGACCTCGATACTTGATCTTGATCCTTGCAGCCACTAATCCAATCAGGCAACCAATAAAAAAACCTTTAATTTTATTTATAATCTCAAAAACTTTGTGATGGTCGTTCAAAATTTATCACAAACAGCCATTAAACTTGTATAAATCCCAAAGTTCATTTCAGATGCATCAAATCTAAATCCAGTAACTCTATCCTTGTAATGACACTCCCGGACCAAAGGACCCAAGCAGAAACATAGTAGAAGATTATAATGTCATAGATGTAATCTTGTAAGATGCAATCCCATGCAAGCGTACAAACTGAATCCACCAGAATACGTAATTAGATTATAAGATTAAGCTGCGTACAAGCCCAGATATTGTTAATAGTCAATCCTAGATGTGTTGGTAGATATTAATTAATATCATGTAATACCAGAACAATGTTATTAGAAGCAATAATTGGATGGTGTATGAGAGCCCTTGTTAATAGTTAAGTTACAGATATTAACCCGTCGTGTGTCTAAACGTGGATCTACGCAAGACACACTGTATTTTGTATTGTGTCTCATATCGGTGCATTCAAGCGGTTAATATCCGGAATAAAAAAAATTCGATTGATTCAAAAAGTAACCCTTATGGGCCCTTAAAAGTCAAAACGGACACCACACTAGACAACTAATGATTGTACCAATGCACCACCAACTGAAGAAAATCAGACACCAACGGTTGATGGTCTTGAGGAACCAACAATTGAAGAAATTCACACACTAGCGGTAGACCATCTACATGGTTCCTAAGTATCATATCATAGAGTGGAAATGTTGAGGGAAAAGAAATATATGGTAATTGAACTGAAACTTCCAGCAAACACGTTTAAACAAACAATTAAACTCGTAGCCTTTTATTACCAGGACAGATTCGAAAAACCTTTAACAATTGCATTTACGATCGTTCGAGCAAAACAAAATCGAATCTCCCATAAACATTAATGGGTACCCAAAATGGCATGCGAAAATAAATCCATTACCGTTCTCTAACTTCGCCGTTATCTATTAAAGGGGCGGATAAAATCGAAAAAAGGACTAAACAAAGAGCGATCTCCAATCGTAAATAAGAGCTCATGGGGTTTTTAGGCTGTATACCAAAAGGACCAAAACGTTAAAATTAACATACGCCTGCTGGATCAAAAAATGATGTATTTAAATTTCGATCAGTAAATAATATACATTTTTATTGTAGTGTAAATTTTAAATATTTTTTAGTACCTTTTATATTTATAAAGTCTATTTATGTTATTTGTTTCTTATAATTACACATGCCTATTTTTTTGCCGATTTCCATTTTAACCCTAAGGTTGACTGGGAGAGAATGCCATATGGCATTAATGTCCGCCTTATGTACCATTACTTGTTTGTGTGCACATTACAATTAAATAAATAAATAAATAAACAATATAATAATAGCTTCAGCTAAAATAATAATAATAAAAATGCGATAATTCCTACAGCTCAAACAAATGAAGGTATTTGATCAAATGTCTAACTACATAGACGAGATAAGAAAAAAAAATTGTACTTACAATGTATAATTTCAATACTCACTCATAACTCGATCGCAATACTGTCATGCGGCCAGTGAGTGCTTGAAAAAAATATTAAATACTAATAAATAGTTAAATACTAGTAAATAATAGTTAAATAATAATACAGCCGCGCGATACGTAAACATGCGTTAGGGCTGCCTGTCTCCAGCATTTTAATACATTTGCCTACTTTCTGTAAAAAAACTATCTTGTATATTGAATAGGAAGTGTTCAATAAAAAAGCGTGTTGTTTTTTGATTGGTAGATTTAATTTTAAAAAACATGTTTTTGTCTGAAAATCAAATCGGGGTTATAAATTTGCGACCAAAAAATACCTATTTGCAAAAAATAAATACAACCAAAAATTGTTAAAAAACAACAGACTGTCCATATTGATGAATATGAGCCTCTAGTATGGCTTGAAACTAGTCGAGTTCCTCGTCAAATTATTACGTGAGTAAGCCGAAAACATAATAATTTATTTAGTATGTCTCACGAAAGTTACAATACAAACAGACTGTCCGTTCGTCACGGTGGTACAGCGTACAGCCGAGACTGTATGCGCCCCGAGCGCACCCCGACATCGAGGCGCGTAGGTGTACCTCAAGTTTCGTCCGTTAGTATGAAGTTGGAGTACTGTATGATATTATTACCCTGCTTTAAATGTACGGTCTGGGTATGTTAGGACGCGCCATTAAATTTCTTTGAAATCTTAAACCAAAATACCTAATTCTAAGCTTGATTCCAGCATTGAGTCTGAACCTTTAAGCAGCCGGACTATAAAACAGCCAGTTTCTCAGCAACATTTTAAAGGCCAATTTAGTCTCACGCTACATTAAAAATGTCCGTAAAATATTCATTGAACATCTTGTGTACCATTACCGCAACCTCACGACCAATAACTGTTAAAAATGCACAGAACATTAGCTCCTGTAAGGAGGATTGAAGGTAATGTTTTTAGGATCCCTCCGAATTATCGGTAGGTATGTAAAAGCTGTGCCAACTGAATAAACTGCTTTAAGGACAGTCATATTATTTTATTTCTATACTAGCGATCCGGCTTCGCACGGGTGCAATATGCTATAAACTTTCCTTAAGAATCACTCTATCTATTAAAAGAAAACGCATCAAAATCCGTTGCGTAGTTTTGAAGATCTAAGCATGCATAGGGACAGACAGACGGCGGATAGCGACTTTGTTTTATACCATGTAGTGATTAATAGCAGGTGCAGGTGCAAATAATTTTATTTTTAATTGTTGGACATCACTTAAGTTAATACTAGCTAGTATATTGGTTAAAATTGTCTCCTGTGTTAAGTAGTCATCAAATGCAGTCTGCACAAACCCGAAATAGCAAAGATCTTTTGAAATTCTTCACTTTACTCTAATAATGTCACAGAATCACATAATAAACATAAGTTCATACCCATGTTTCTCGTCTCTATCATTTCATACCCTACTAGTATTAAAATGCAAACAAATAAAAAAATTAATACAGTATGTATGTTTGTTTGTTTTCTCCTTTTCATCAAAGCGGCTGAAGGGATCGAGATCAAATTTGGAACAGGGGTAGATTAATAATAATAATACATTCTTTATTGTACACCACATAAACACAAAGGACAACAAACAATTAATATAGTGCACAATGGGCGGTCTTATCGCACAAGGCGATTATGGTCTGAAATAACACATAGGCCACTTTTTGTCGCACGGGAAGGCGGACGAAGCTGCTATAAGAAGCTGTTGTTCATAACCCAAATAAAGTCTAATAAACAGATTGAAATGTAACTCCCTAAGTACTACATAAACATTGTAACCGCACCAAGCCATTAGCCGAGCGATGTGTCCTCTCACGCCCCTCTAAAACTTTCAATGGTTTCAAAGCCCCAAAGATTGCATTGACCACTAAGAACAGTTAGCAAATATCTTACGCTAACCATACCTACATTATCGTTCAAACTTCTTGCTAAACTAATTGTTAACTTGGATTTATTGTTTTCAATAACCACTACAAACTTCAATCTTGTTCAATTTTAATAAGACCTTTTAATTTGAGTTTGAACTTTAGGTCTGAATTGGATTTTAAAGTGGTAAATGCTTACATTCTTTTAATTAACTTAAAGTGTAGGAGAGCCATGCTTCGGCACGAATGGGCCGGCTTGACCGGAGTCATACCACGGCCTCACAGAAAACCGACGTGAAACAACGCTTGCGTTGTGTTTCGTCGTGTGAGTGAGGTTACCGGAGGCCCAATCACCCTCCCCTTCCCCAATCTCCCCAATCCCTGAATCCCCAACGATCCTCAAACTCCTAATCCCTAAAAAGCCGGTAACGCACTTGTAACGCCTCTGGTATTCCAATTGTCCATGGGCGACGCCGATTGCTTACCATCAGGTGATCCGTCTGCTCGTTTACCGGTTTAGTTTAGCCATAAAAAAACTAGTATCTCGTTCAATCTAACAAAAAAGAAAAACGATAGGATTGTAACAAAAAGAAAAAGAGTTCAGTCTCACTAGACATTTTGACAAACTATCAGTTATGTTTACTGGACATATCCTAAACCCATGTATCGAACAGAATATCAAACTAAATAGAAAAGTACACCTTGCAATAATTGTATGATATCGTGTACATTTGTAGGTACATATGCAAATGCAAGTAAAAAAACAGAATTTAATTGATAGCAAATATGTGTCACGTACCTGAGCCTATTTAATGTACCTATTTGTATTAATTTTACGTTTCAGTCATTATTAATTCCGGGAATTTTGTCAAAATGATTCGACTTTTAACTCCTGTAGGTACACTGAATTATGAGGAAACTTATTCATGTTCATGTAAATGTTTTCCACAATGAATGCCAAAATAAATAAGCAGTTCGAAATTTTCAGTTCGAATCCAAACTTATAGTGCATTTATTACAAGCTAACCTCAATTTCATTGTCGCGGAGAACCTAACGGGTAACCGGGGCTCCGGCTCGACGTGCAGGAGAAGGAACGGGGTGGTTTTTAGTCAGTAAAAGTGATTCGATGATTTTCCCCCCTTAAAAAAATAACACCTCAATTTCATAAATTATACAGCGTAAGAATTAAATATTAGATTACATCACTAACGAAAGATTTTATTCATGGGTCTAGTTGGAAACGTAACGTTTAATTTTAAATTCTGAATAATAACATAGCAGCCATAGATGAAGAAGAACAGGAATGTTAAATAAAAGACATGGGTGCAAATTCCATGCAACAAACGGCTGATGAAAGAAAGAAATCGACAGCCGCATGTATATGTCACTGTAATAGGAGAAATATCACAATACAGCATTGGAATTATACAACTGTAAGTATTTTAATAGGTCAATGAATATAATATTATATAACATACTTATATCAATAATCCTGACTAATTGGCTATACAATATCAGGTCGCATAATTTCTACTGATTCATTGAACAGGGTTTAAACAAAGCCTTTAGACAAGGCTTAAGGCAATGCAACTACAGACACAAATGTAACCTCAGTGCTTTCATTGAGGCGTTACATTTGTGTCTGTTTGACTGTTTCAATGTATGTGATGCTCTTGTATCAAGCCGGTCGTATTCGAAGAGCACTTTAAGCCGCCGTTTGATTGAACGGGTCGTTAGGACGTGTCAAAAGCCTGCAGCATTAATAACTAGGGAAAAAAATCGTCGAAAGTGTTAGGCAATCGGTCACAAACGAAAAAGTGTTTTTAATTTCGTGTGGATGACAGAACACTTTGCTGCAGCTGTGATTAAGTTTATTGAGTTGGTCAAATTTACACACGAATGTGTTTTGTTAGTCTGTCTGTCTGTGTGCTTTGTTTCAGATGAACTTTACTAACTCATTTCTATGAGAAATGTTATCACTTTTGACTAACACTTATGTGAGTTACGAGGTTATCAAGATGTGCATTATTTAATATAATGTTAAGTTACAGTTGGTGATTATTTTTCCGGACTGTAGAAAGGCCGACTCTAGGAAGGTTACTTGCAGTGCAATATTCAATTGCAGAGTAAAACTGTTTTTTAAGGTATTGTTGACGAAACAAATGTTTAGTACAATTTTGCTAAAAGCCAAATGCATAAAGTGTTTAATCCAAACTGCAATGTTGCGAAAATAACGTAATTAACTGCAGAAAGAAATTTAAGAACAACATAAAGTTAACTAGTCTAAGCATTTCCTGCAACAGAGTAAATTTATTGAAAGAAGAGGAAGATCGGAATATTTAATTCGATAAGAGGAATTCTAAGTGGCTTGGCGACTGTAGCGAGGTCGAATTAATGGCGCCATATTCTGTACTACTTAAAATTGTAAGAAAGCTTTAGTGCGAACTATTGTTCACGGAAAACTTGGAAATTTCGTCTTAATAGTTACTTACTTTAAGTAAATATGCATTTTATATGTTGTTGTGAATTAATTTTAAAATCATTCGATAGAAAACATTAAAAATCAAATACTTTGACTGCATTCATTTCGAACGAATCACCAAATTAGCCATCGATATTCAGTAACTAATTAGAATTACTTAGATTTCGGATCCGATTTCTAATGATAAGTGTTAAACTTAATCTAGACATTTTTGGACTCATTTGTACACACCACACCTACATTTACCTAGTAGCGTTTAACTTCGACGTTGGGCACTATTTTGTTAATACTATGTATAAGTATTTCGTTTTATATAATACCCTCTAAACTGAAGTTTACTTTCAAACATGACTTTCACCTCCAAATGCACTCCCAGACTCTATTTCGCGTCGACTTCTTCAAAGTATCCTAGACCATAGCTCTTTCGTTAACACTAAAAGTGTCACGTTCGATATAAACACGTTTATTTTTCGTTTACAAATCCAGTAATGGTGAAAGTCGCTTAGCTGCACCGACAACACTCCATTAACCAACGCATTATCTCCCTCTGTTGCGAGCACTCCTCACTTTAAATATCTCTCATACCTAATACTAGGACGCTTTTACCGCGCCACAGTTTTATACTCGATTATAATGTTGTTCAGATATGTTGTCCACATTAATGTTTTTTATGTTTTACGAAGGAATTTTCTTTGTTTTGTTTGTGTTGACTTTTCGCTTACAGCGTGGGCGATGCGCCAATTTTGGTGTGACCTGTTTAAGTATTTTTCACTTATTTGGAAGTTTCGTGACCATTTGTTTGTGCTTGGTTTGAATCACGTTTAGATATTAGTACCTTCTGATCTATGACATTTTCTGGAAATGATAGGCATAGACCTATCTAGATTAGATGTGGTAGAGCCATGCTTTGGTACGGATGGGCCGGCTTGACCGGAGTGATACCACGGCCTCTCAGAAAACCGACGTGAAACAACGCTTGCACAATTACCTCCCTCTCCAGTTTTTCCGATTGGAAAGACTGGGGAAAATCCTCCCCAAATCTTCCGGTATTTCTCAAATTCCTAATTCCCAAAAAACCGGTAACGCACTTGTAACGCCTTGGTGTTTCAGGTGTCCATGGGCAGTGCCGATTGCTTACCATCAGGTGATCCGTACGCTCGTTTACCGGCTTACGCCATAAAAAAATGATTGATTTATCGCCCCCAAAACCCATCAAAACAAAATTTCAAGAAAATCGTTAGTGCCATTTCCGACATCGTTGATATCAAGAATTGCTCGTTTAAAGGTTGCAGGTGACGATTAATTTTTCAACAAGCTATAGAGGAACTCTTTTTATTATAGGCGAGTTCATACGCATTTTAAGTCTTGTGTCAGCTAAGTCAAGAGAAAAGAGCAAATAAGAAGTAAATGAAAAGTAAACATTAATAATATGTAGGTACATTATGTAATTAGTATAGCACTCCCCATGGATATTATTAGAAATTCGAAAATAGAATATTATATTATATCCCACGCCTTCGTACTCCAATATGGAGAAAGTTATGCAATTTTCGAAAGGGTTCCAAAATTATAGAACTTTTATACAATTACACATGTCGATATTGCTAAGGGTTTGCAATTCTGTCTTTACTTGCATATTGCCAAAAATTTCAAGCACCAGTTACAGACTTTGACTTGAGTTAGCAAAGGTATAAAAACAGAAACAAAACAACATTAAAACGACTTAGCCAAAGATTAAACACGATTACACGAACACATTGATTCAAATTATTAATGTGCATTTATAAATTTAAAAAAAATTAAATGATATGGTTGACAATGCACACATACATGTCATTTGTACAAAATAGACCTATTTTTATATTAAAACTTTCATGAGACATACTAAATTTATTATTACTTTTTCGGCTTACCCACGTAACTGTTTACATTTGTGTTTAACACAGTAGCAGCGCGACAGTTGCCGCGTCGCATGTCGCGGAATGCTGATCATGAGTATGAGCCTCTAATATGGCTTGAAACTAGTCGAGTTCCGCGTCAAACAGTTACTCGTACAGAGTAAGCCGAAAACATAATAATGAATCAATATTATTTTCCGCAATTAGGAACAGTATACTGCCAGAAGTAAAGAGGGCTAAGTTCGTACCTACTGGTTAATATATCTCTAATAACTCTAAATACAAAATTTAAATCCATACACATACGATACATACGATTATCATAAACTTTATATTACTGTTTAACTTAACGCAAAGTTTCTTTTTAAACAAATCAAAATAATACAAGGACAATGGCTTCTAAAATATCAGATTTATCACTTGTTTATCTGCGTTTCCGTCTAACCCTAAAATAAAAATATATTCCTTAGAGTGACCTATCCACATAAAACCCACACATTCACGTCAGCTTCTCGTAAACACTCAATAAAAATAATGAAATAATTTATTATATGGAACGTAAGATTCGCCCAGAGGGCATTTTATGGTCGCACAGTCAGCGTGCAAGCACAATTCTCATGTACTCTCCGACAAAAAAACCCTTAGAACCCCTCTAACGTATTAAATACGTAATGAAACTGCCTTGCGACAGTTTGAAAAACCAGTGTAACTTGACCTCTGTAAAAAAACAACGTACACACTACACACGTAGTCCAGACACGACATAATAGCTGCCTTAAACTGCGAACATAAATTTTGAAAGTTTTCCAATTTGAATTTAACTAACAACTTGAGATTTTCTTTGGTGGTCCATAGTAAAAAGTTTCAGTGTTTTAACTAAGCAGCTCTGGGAGTAGAGTAAGTAAGGAAAAGAAGGACAATTATTAACAGGAGAGATTTACTGGGAAAAAGTGCGTTTAAAAGTTTTACTACACTTTTTTTAATATAAGAGGCAAACGCTACGCTCTGCTCGGTTCTTAGTTAAGTTCGCAATTAGTTTTACCTACGCTAACATTAGTCTTAAAGTTTCGTTATTAGTTCTAATCTCTTAAATTATAGCAATTTCATGGCTAATTTTGTTGTAATTTATGTAGCGAGCTTGTTGTAGACATGAAAAATGGATATTTTGTATTAATTTAAGAAAATATGCTTAAATAATGCGGTATTTTACGCTTTATACAAAAAGTAAATTATTAATTTGAAGAGGTACACCCTATTAGTATCTAAAAACAAACTTTACAGAAGAAAATTCTTAAAAAACACACAATGAATCCCTTATTAACTATACTAACAATAGCTACCAAATCTAAATGTTTACTAAACAAGATTTAAGTAAACGAATTCCGCAAATAATGACAAGTCATTCGTCGATCATGTACAAGTAGTGTTTTGAGAGTGACCCATCTCACTCAGTTGACATTTATGACGGGAAAATAAGCGGTCCTACTCGTGTATCATTTTTGGTTCCTTTGAACGAATTTGTTGCTAGCTTTAAAGACGTCTTTGAGTCGACATTTCATTATGATGGTGATTTCTTGTCTGTATTTAGTTTGATTCGATTTATAAATATTTTTTATTTTTTTTTATAGTAGGTACCTGAATACAATAGCAACTACCGAGTGACCAAGTAACCTCCAATTTAACTATAATCCTTTTCAAAAGTATGGACTTTTGTAACGATTTGTAATGCTCCTAATCCATACAGGTGTGGTAGCAGAATACCTAGTCATACTCTTCCCGAGTGCGTCCGTAAAAACAGACGAAGAAACTGAGCAGCAGCTTTTTTTATAGACCTAAACCTTATTTATGTTATAATCATCATGAATGTGAGCCTCTAGCATGGCTCGAAACTGGTCGAGTCAAATTTATTTACCTACATGAGTACCTAAGCCGAAAAATATTAAAATTGACCTAAACCAAAAGGTATTTAAAAGAATAGCACTTGGCACCAATAGATTCATAAAATAATAGATGAGCTATAAAATATTTTTTACTTTTTACTTTATAGAACAATTTTATTCATTAACTCAAAAAATTTGAATTTGGTACGAACAAAATTTAAAAGCGTTGCGTGTTTGTGGCTATGCGATGAGCAATATTTTTCACATCAATTGATTCAATCAAAGTCCGTGGCCTGTACTAACTAGGTGTCAAAAAAGCCGCCAGTAACATTTATCTATCAGAAGTTTTTAGTATTTTTAACTACAGAATTAATTAAGATTAATATTACTATTACTAAAAAATTGGAAGTGTGATTCCCGGATCGAGAAAAGTATTGAAATTTATCGACATTTTATAAATTCTTTGTTAAAGTCTGGAAATGACCCTAATGTCGTACGGCACTAATCTCATGCACTATTACATGGGAATCATATTTATTATTAACCGATAAAAAGTGGGCAACACATTTAATATATGCCTACTGCATATCTCTATAAGGGGTAAAAGTCGTGTTGTAGTTATGTAGAAATCCTACAAATCCTACGAATACTATCTTACAACACAACATACATAAAAAAACATAACATCACGCCTTTTATCCCCGAAGGGGTAGGCAGAGGTGCACATAGAAGTAACACCCACTTTTCACTATTTATGTTATGAGTCCCATGTAATAGGGGGTGAGCCTATTGCCATATACCGGGCACATTTCCAGACTCCGTGCTACTACTGAGATTTTTTAAAACCCCAGTAATACTTTGCCCGACCCGGGAATCGAACCCGAGACCCCTTGCCCGGCAGTCGCACTTGCGACAACACGGCCAACTCGGCAGTCTCTTACTATATTTTATTTTATAAATGCGAAAGTTTGTGAGGATCTGAGGATGTATGTGTTTGTGTTTGTTACTCATTCATTCACGTCAAAATGGCTGAAGGGATATGAATGGAATTCGGAACAGGGGTAGGTTCTGGAATAACACATAGGCCACTTTTTATATCTAGGAATCGCGAGCAAAGATACTGATAAGAAAGCATGAGTACTGATACGTTTTTTTTTCTATGTGTGTATTTTATTTATTGTTATTATATATATTAAGTATTATATTTATACTATATTTATTTAGTTATTATTTAGCTTTAGTTTTTTTTATACATATTTCTTATTTTTCTGTTCCACAATGTGTCTTTTGTTTTAATTAGATTTCCTGTCTCAGGTCTACTGGAAGAAATTCCAACAGGAATAAGTAGCACCTTTGTACTCTTATTTTATATGTGTTATCCTCTGTGATGTCTGTGTGTACATAAATTATTAAATAAATAAAACTGCTATGGCAGAAGCTAGTATACCTATATAAATCTGTAAATAATGTTAATGTATACCGACGTATACGGCGATAAAAATTACCAACTCCTATTCAATTGGCTTATTGAAATACTTTTGAAAATGTTTGCGAAAAATTGTTGTTCAGTGGGAAATTTAATTTAAGCCACTCTTTAGAAAGACGTACAGTATTATATTTATGGAGTTTATAAAGTTATTTCATTTCACTACCTCAGGGATGAAAGTTTCGCTTTATCTGTAACTAATACGTAAATAAACATTGTAATAAAATAACTCTATCGGGATTACTGAGATTGAACTATTTTTCTTAGAAGTGTCTGTCTAGGTTCGTGCGATTTCTGTGTATATTTAGATAGGTATAATGTTTATTTTTCAATAAAGACTTTTGCAATTTTATCAAAGTTATGGTAACTGTCAGTTACCTTAATTATACAGAATAATCCTTTTCTTAGTCACCATGATCATATTATTGTAACTCTATGCCTACACTCTGACGTGGAGCGAGGTGAAGCGAAAAGCTCAAGGTTAATCGAGATGGAAAACCTCTGTGGACGCCTTTTGCCTTATCCCCCTAGATACGACTCCGCGCGCGCCTCAAAGAGCCCAATAGGGCTGATGCCGATTCGGAGTCGCAGAGAACCTAACGGGTAACCGGGGCTCCGGCTCGACGTGCAGGAGAAGGAACAGGGTAGTTTTTAGTCAGTAGGAGTCTGACAGTCCCTCCCGCGTCACCCTGGCGGGAGAAGTCATTTAGTGATTTTCACCCTTTAAAAAAAAGGGGCATACGACTGTAACGCTGAAAGATACTAATAAGATAATACTAAAAGGATGCCTCGTTGGCCGAGTGGTCGCAAGTGCGACTGCCGGGCAAGGGATCTCGGGTTCGATTCCCGGGTCGGGCAAAGGATTACTGAGTTTAAAAAAAATCGCAGTAGTAGCACGGAGTCTGGAAATGTGCTGGGTATATGGCAATAGGCTCACCCACTATACATGGGACACATAACATAAATAGTGAAAAGTGAGTGTTACTTCTATGTGCATCTCTGCCTACCCCTTCGAGGATAAAAGGCGTGATGTTATGTTATGTGTTTACTAAAAGGCTACTCAATTTTAAGTTGTACTTAAATATCGTGCCATCACTGTCATTTTACAAAGAATTTGTAGTGAACTATACAAGCGCGACTTAGTGTGGTATTTAAGTATTTCGACATTAGTCAAGTAAGTCATACCCACAAGAAAAAATATAACATCCATCAACTCACTAAATAAAAATACAAGCTATGATACATGAAGCAAGCTAAATTAGCCATAATAACACTTTAAAGAGCAATAACGTATCAACTTAGTCAAAAAGTCCATAATACAGCTAAAATTATTCCTACATCGTATAACATGCTCGCTTCCAAGGCAATATTTCACCATATTTGACTAAAACCCTTGATGGCTACGCGGCAAGACTTCGATTATTACTTAACAGTGATAAGTATTCAGGAGGCGTACCTAGAAGTAAGCTTCGCAGCTCCAAAGCATTATACGAGGCTATACGGGGCTATGTCAAATTCATGAGCAGTCTCTGTACAAGGTTCTTACAAAAAATGTCAGGTAAAGCGAAATATCTCGTCGTATCAACTCGGCTTGTGATACCGTCGCAAAAATATCAAGTTTTAGAACGTGTGCCAAATTTTCATTTAGATAGGTGCCTAGGCGCGATACCTGTTAGGTTTACTAATACTTAAAACTTCTAATATATTTTTGTTGAATAGTTTGAATACCTACCTAATTATATCTGTATTATGCTTAGTCGTCCTTTCTCATGCAAATATTCGTCTAAGGATCTACACAAATTATTTGAAATATTAGTATACAGAGATAAAATATTATGACCTCAATAATAATACTGAAATTTTATACTAAATTTACCAAAAATGTGAACAAAGAGTCACAAATTCAACGAAACATTCTTTATCAACGATTAAAAGTAATTTAATAAGCAAAGTAAGAATAAACCATAATTATCTGACATGATGCAGCTAATTTACGAGTGATACCGCAACACATTACAAATAGGGTAAATCTATTTTTGGTGAGTTTGGAAAAACGATAAACGGAGGGTCGACAACAAATCATGCTCGTTGAGGGCACGGGGACAAAATGACGTCCATGTTTGCTAAACCCTCGATAGCGACACTCTTGCACAACAAAGCAATCTCCGGGGATGAACTCATCAACACGACACGAGATCAAATATTCAAAGCACCATTCAGATTATTGATGCTATATTTCATCTTCATTTAATAAAGCAACGCGATTTGAAGATTGAAACAACTTTTGTCTGTTTGACTGGCACCCGGCCCGAGAAAATTGACTTTGACAAACTTCTGCAACATTTGTAGCGTAAAAATCATGTTGATAGGTAATTTGTAAACTTTTTATTATACATACAATGATTTTGCATAGAAAAACTTTGCGCAGCGTTTTTTAACGTTTATTGGATATTACCAAATATTTTCCTAATGTTTGCTGTATCAAAATATTGCTCGTGAATTTTACTTTCTTCTCTAATAAAAACGGACAAGCGTCTCTAATAAAAATAATTTAATCATAACCCTAATTTCCGCGAAAATTCACACATTCTTTAAACACCACATATTTAATTTAAACAAGAAGTAAAAAATTAATCAAAGAACAATAGCTAGTGCCCTAATCAAAACTACAAAATATCTTATACAAACATAACATCTACGCTAGAATTAGCAAAAAGGACTGAACTTCCAACAAAAAATCCACCAACAGACCTCCTCCGAACTACAACAACACGGAAGCTAAACTCAATCTCACGAACGTTATTAAATCTAAATCCAGTGGACAGACAATCACGATGCCCATGAGGACAATACCGTTCCATGTGCCAATAAGCCAACGAAATTGTTCCCTACAATTTATACGCAATCGTTAAGAAACTAAATCAAGAGTCACGCAGGACGTGTGAAATTAATTACGTGCCAATAAAGAGGGATTGAGAGGCAGTAATAAAATAAGAGCATCGGGAGATCATAGTAGCTTCGCAGAGGGTCGTGAAGGAAATCTTAATACTCTATTATAACCATCTGACGGTGACGGTGAGTGTCAGGTTTTGAATGGTGATGAAAATGAGGTTGGTGTTATTGATGGAGATGAAGTGAAGATAGAAGTATAAAGGTATTATTTTTTTATTCACAGTGTATGGACTTAAATTCGGTGAGTGTTAGCATACAAAATAGTAGGTAACTAAATATAAAAGTGTCTAAAAACTGCATATTTATCACACTTACGATTCATTTTCTCCTGAAAATAAAAAATTGGAAAAAACTACAACCTTTTTTTTGAAGTATCAAGTTGGGAATTTTAATATGCTCAGCAACGCTTGTGCTAGATCAACGAGCAGAATTAATTACAAGTAAATGTAATTATAAAGAAAATTTTAACACAGTACATAATAATGTTATTAATAAATTAAAATCTACGAGCAAAATCAAATTACAATGAAGGTAATTTATGAAATTATCCATTAATTACCCCTTTAAGTATTCAGTAGCGTCAGCTTTATTGTTTCACCTTATCAGTGTTAAAATACAATTATTGATAAATAAAATATTATCATATACTTGTTATCCAACTAGATTGAGATTGAGATTCGCTTGCAGGACAACTATTTTTCCCAGATACACACAAATATGTAGCACTATTAGTCAAATTGAACAATTCCGGACACGTTTTGAAATGACATAAATAACTTTGACTATCTCGAAAAATAAGCTATGACTGCCTCGTTGGCCGAGTGGTCGCAAGTGCGACTGCCAGGCAAGGGGTCTCAGGTTCGATTACCGGGGCGGGCAAAGTATTACTGGGTTTTTAAAAATCTCAGTAGTAGCACGGAGTCTGGAAATGTGCCTGGTATATGGCAATAAGCTAACCTCCTATTACGTGGGACTCATAACATAAATAGTGAAAAGTGGGTGTTACATTGTACAGTGGTAGGCACCCTTTGGGTCTTCTTCGGGGATAAAAAGGCGTGATGTTATGATGTTATCTCGAAAAATAAACCGACTGTTTCCAGCAAACCAAAGTAAAAATCATAACCCTTTTTTGAATAGGTTGAAAAAATGTCATAGGCAATTCATAGAAAAACATCAATGGGGGAAATGATTAGGACTTTTTTTATCGAAAGCCTAAGTAAAACCCGTGAAAGCAGATCTAAAGCATCAGTTTACTAAGTTTATCCGTTGTAAGTAGGTTTATCCTGTTCGCTATTGGTTCAGAGGTTTCTCGCGCGGAAAATTACATCCCCTCTATAAAAGATTGATACCATTATTTTATATAGTAATAAAAGTTTAAGAATACTTCAAAGGCTGAGTTTGATTTGGGATTGAGTGAAAAAATGAATGAAGTAATGTAGCCGATTTTGGATGGTGAAACGATCGGATCGTGAATCTAAGACCAGTAAAATGGAAGAGAGTGAACAAATTGGTGATTTGTTTCAGCTTGTATTTATTTTGTACTAATAGGTACCTAAGTTTATTCAACCAAAAATATATTACCACTACATCAATATATAATTTAGTATCTACATAATGTATTGGCAGTGGTACATGTAACTTTCAGTTTTGGCCAGTTATGAAATATGTTATAAGTTCCAATCTGGGAATTCCATCCCCTATATGAGTTGTATATGCATTCACGCTTACGACTTTCAACTAACGAGCCCATTCTATGTTACTTATTCACTCAAAAGACCAACTGAAAAACTGATTCCTGACTATTTATAAACGCGGTTGACATCTTCCGTTACCCTAGAACATTCACTGCTCATAAGCAACATAGAAGCTCATAAAAAGGATCACAAGCTTTACTGGATCGCAGAGCAAAAGAAATATTTCCTTTACGGTCGCATCAAGCGCAAAATTTTGCCGAAGTTTATATGAAAGTGCACGCACGAAGGGATTTCGAGAAGTATTTACGCAAAACTATCTCTTGATATCGCAAGATTCGAACATTAAATTCAAACACACTTTGATAATGGCCTATTTTACTTTAACAAGCAAAACACGATTTGAAAACTGGATTTTCCAAAGCTACAAACTTTATTCGAAGTAGGAAATGCTTGTAAATTGAGAAAATGATGATATGGCATATATGTAGTTGAATGTGAAAACTTGTCGCCGTGTAAGTGAGACTTGTCGCTCGTTTAAAATTCTTGGAGATGACGTTTATATGTGTGCACCACACTTTTATGCTCGGATGTCTTCCCGAGGGGAGCGTCAAAGAACACCTCGCAAGGCATGCCTAATGCAATGCTGAGTAAAAGTGAATAAATAAATAAAAAAACATACAAATACACCTATGAAATGTCATAGTGTACGAGCTTATAAATTTTATTTTCCTTATCAAATAAGAAAAGATGGTACAAATAAAAATAACGTAAGCAAATTGTCGAAGATAAAACGCAGAACCTTGTTGGAACAAAGTTTATCAAAAATGTATTTTGCAATAAATTGCCTCTACTTTCACTAGCGCTCCACCTACAAAGGTATTCCTTTTCTATGTAATTTTTAATAAATATTTATTCAGCATTACTTCCAATACGTGAGGTATTTCCACACCGCGCCGGGGTAGAGTTCACGGCATCACGCGGATTATAAATTAGATTTCATTTCTACGCGTCCTGAGTTCTGATTTTCGTATATATTTATAAGATGCTAGGTAAACGTAATACTGACTTTAGCAGAACCTAACAACACGAGGAAATTATTAGTATACATTCCTCGAACGTCTGAGACTCGTAAAAATATTAAAATGAGAAGAATTTATTAAAATTCAACAAATCTCATTTCAGTCGGCTGGGGATAGATAATTCTTCATAAATAAAATGCGGCAAGGAATCTAGACCGATTGAAGATTTACTGCTGAGTTCGGTTTTAAGGGGACGAAATAAATCGAGGGTATTACAATATTTGAGGTAAGTTTCGACATCGTTCCAATTCATTTTTAAAACGGATTTTTGTGACGCTATTTCTCTTTTATTGTTTTTAAGTTACTTTGTCATAATAAGTCTTTGTTTTGTCTTTTCTGAACTAGATTAGGGTTGGTTGTGAGTAACCAGATGTGGCTGAATGTTCTCATATATTTTACGTGGAACCACTGCCGTCTGCCTTTCATAGCTTACTAAATATGGATGATACGACATTTTTCGCAGTAAGATTCTCGCACTTGTATTCAGAATGTCTATTGTGATTGTCATAGGTGTGTGATATATGTATGATAACAAGAGAAGATGATCAAATGTGGTTTCCTGGATGTAAAAAAATCTGAAAAAAGCACTTGCAGATAGAGCGACCCTGTTGGCGAACTAGGATACGATGACAAATCCAAGAGTTTCAAAAACTGGAACGATTGAAGTCATTCTGCTGAAGCTAAAGCTAAAACCAAATTAATTAACACTCACACATGTCAATTGGACCAATAAAGCAATCTAGACGCACAATTAGACAAAAAATGTTCACAATGCCCAGAATTTTTACACTCCATATAATGACGTCACTAAAAAGGTACCGGCATTGAAATTAATCACAGTTAAAAGCGAGTCTGTCAGTGCGATGCTGAACGTAAACAGCTGTTAACTGTGCCGTGAATTGAATTATCACAACATTCATTTTTTTTTCAATTTCCGCGTTTTATTCCGCCGTCGATTCGGAGACATTTTACGTAATAAATCAACGGGGTTGATGAAATTTGTATTCTAATGGGTAATCGATGTTGTTTAGGAACATTCGTAATATAAATACTTAGATACTTAATTTGGAACTTCTTAAATTACCTTTGAAGAAACTGCTGCTTCAAAGTCTAATTTTTCATTTGGACTTTAACCCATTGAGTAACGTCATAATAGACACAATTAAAGAACAATAGGTTGCGGTCACCGGTGTCCTCGCGGTGTTTGACAGTTTAATGTCTTTGTGATGATACAACGAAGACTATTAAAGTGACAAACATGACTAGTGCACTCGGGAATTGTAAGAGCTATGCCCTAATAGGATGAAAGGTACAGGTACTGGCTGGATTCTTTAGTTTAGCACTTGAGCTAATAACATTACTGATGGCAAGTAAAAACACGTATACGGTACTACCAAAGTCTTTCGAGGTAATAATGGTGGCCCAATACATACCAAACTAGGTAAAGAAACACAACTAGCGCTACTATACAACTCCTGACTCCTGATACACGAGAAAAATATTAATGACCAAACCTGACCCGCGCACACTAAGTCACCGTTTCCGAACTGGATGAGACTAAAGGATATTACACGGATGAGATAAGCGAAAACACTCTGTAAATGGAAAAGTAACGGGTCAGTAAGTCTGAGATTTTTTTTTCGTGTTTTGTGACGTGATAAATGGCCAAGAACACGGTGGAGAGTCGGCAACCCGCCTAGACTTGCCGAAGCGAATGCCAATGATGCGAAAAATTGCTCTTATTTTTCCTCATCTCTTTAGAAATGTTCTTTGCTAACACTGTTTATTGATTGGGAATCAATCTTTTGAGCCAATTATCTACGTGCGTGGAGGAATTCGCGAGGGACTCACTGATATGCTTGGATATTATATACATATTCTTATTGATTGAGTAGTCTAGTAATTTCTTAATTTTTTTTTCTTTAGAAATACTACCTAGTCTACTAACTATAAAAGTTACTACTGATACTTACAGGTAAATATATTATATAAGTTCTAAAAATCTGTACTATGTTTGTTAATTAATTTTGTAGTAAGTAGATACCTATATAAGTGTCAATAGGTACATTATAATGTACTTTGCATTAGTAGCCGAACCTAGTGCCTAGATCTAATGACCTTTTTTTTAATTTGAAAATGATTACAATCAGACCACTTCAGTAGGTATAACACACAAAATGGTATTTTAATAAATTATTATCATTCTGAAATAAATTTGAAGACATTTTTGCTGACAGCGCCATCTACAAAAGACAAGAGAATCTATTCTACCACCAACTCACGTAACCTTTTTATGGTTTGTGTTTAGTGACAGAGATGGCGTTGTTCTACAATAACGGCACTTTGTAAAATAATGATGTACTTTTCGCAATACAAACGTAAACGGCTTTGTCTACGGCATCACTTTTAACAAAAATATTATTTTTGTTTTCAGTATAACATTTCTTTCACCAGGAACGTTTATTATGTTACACCTATCTTCTAGATCGTTATAACAGATGGCGCTACCATAAAATTAGTGTCTTGAAATCGTCAACTTTAGGTCACTTCAACTGACAAGTTTTTAATACAGCTCCCGGTAGATGTCGGTATTTTTATCATGGTAGTTTTTGATTATTTTTTAGAACTTTGTAGTTATCTACAAATGGATACTTTCCCGGCCCGACTTTTTAGCAAAAATTCTGCCTGTGCCTTCTGCGGCACCTCCTATGACATGGTACTTACTTATAATATAAATAGTTTCTACCAAACTTCAGGATTTGACCTAGTTAAAGACTTTACACTAGTAGAAATATTAAAGTAAATAAATGTCATAGTAACAAAGTACTTATTTTGTACCTACTTAATAATAAGCGTAACGTAATATAACGTAGCTTCTATTCCCAGAACACAGCTAGGTACAATTCCAGTTAATTAAAATTCATTTTGTCAGCGATTTGTTACAACTGACGCCTGACAGCTTTTCCAAGAACTGCTGACAAACTGTCAAGGTGTGTTAAACAAAGGTCATGTGCCTTAACATAACTACATTAGGTACTAGACACCAGCACGTCAAACTACCCCTATTCGCCTAATTTATTCAAAGGAATATCAGCTTTATAACAAAAGCGTAAAGTTGTAAATGCAGATTTTGTTTGTATAAACGAAACAGGTAAATGTCATAAAGATTGGGGTAAATGTTAGCTTAATTAACTCCGGGCTATAAAATGCTTAATGTGCTTTGTGGGTATGCTCATAAGGTACGACAATTACTTCGTAAAGCTCGTAGAGTTTGAACTGCTTATGTAAAGGCTTTTAGTTGTCAATGTGCGACTGAATTATTTAATTTTTAGATTACAAAATTGTCGACAACGATAAAAAAAAATCAATAATAATATGCCGTATACTTAATTACCGTTCATGAAGCAAAAGAGGTATGTAAGAATCGTGGCAATTGGCGTTCCATAGTCGCTGCTTACCCCCCTGGGAGACAGGCATGAAGTAATGGATGTATGTATGAAAGCTGGCTAAGCATTTGCAACTCGCCTGGTGTTGTAGATGTCTACAGACAGCACCAGCCTGTAAATTACTATAAGGAGAGCCACTTGTTCGTTTACTTTCCTATCTCCTATCTCTAAAATAAATACTCACAAATACATAATCAGAATAATCAATTTATGTAATCTTACAGGTTACAGGCACTTGTAGCTTAACCCAACCTTTACATAAATACATACTAGATAATTTTCTCACAATTTACAATCAAACTTTCTACAACTATAGATTCCAGTAAAAACTAAAGGATGGCACACATGACGGGAAGACACAGACATTCCACTCAATATGGCTACTCCAGATACCATCCATCCTTATAGCGCAGCATCTCAACACGAACTACTTTTTGCACAACACAGCTGCTTCCTCCACTAACTAAGTATTTAGTTAATTAGGTACTAAAGTTAGTACTTAATATAAGGCAGTATGCATCCGCCTTAAAGATCCGTTTAAGGCTTCCATTAATGAGATGTGGTTCAGTTAATCGGAAGGTCGGAAGTACAGCTTATGACGCTTAATTTTAATGGGCTAAAGATACAATACAACCCTATTGGGTTGTTCATATAACATAACATCACACATGTTTATCCCCGAAGGGGTAGGCAGAGGTGCACATTATGGCACTTAATACCACTGTACAATGTAACACCCACTTTTCACTATTTATGGTATGAGTCCCATGTTATTGGGGGTGAGCCTATTGCCATATACCGGGCATATTCGAGACTCGCGTGAAACTACTGAGATTTTTTTTTTAAAACCTAGTAATATTTTGCCCGACTCGGGAATCGAAGTCACACTTGCGGCCACTCGGCCGACGAGGCAGTTACTATTATTTTTCAATACGTAAATAAATCCCAGTGAATGACATGAAGCTCTAATAGTATCAAAATATAGACGACGAAAAAAAATATCTACGTGATGATAATATCCTCATGAACATTAACATCATTGAACAAAGACAAAAAACAAACTCAAATATCTCTAAACAACACTTTCAAATTTATTTATTCATAAAAAACAAACAGTCAGTTTTACATCAAACATTTCGGTTAAGGAAACTTGAGGCTGTGCTTCTCTCTTAACAACACTTCAGGGACCAATAGAACTTGACAAAAAACTCTAACATCACATAACTAAACTACTCCATATTTTATTCTACATCTGTCCTCGTTATGCAAACGACTTATTCACTTGGAAGACAAAGAGCTCTAAAGGTGTTGATGAATGCGGAACGAAGTACGGAAGTCGGATATAAAGGCGTTAATGATAATCCATGATTAAACATAAAAGTTATGTTACTCATTAATTCTGTTCGCCTGTCTACCTATAGATAGGGAAAATATTGCAAGTCGTTGGACAGGTTGATGAGGTACAAGATGATGAGGAAAGGTATTTTTGGATTTGATAGCTGGTAATACCGTGGGTTGTCGCCCAAATTAGGATTTCTCCAGGAATTTTAATAACAATAATCTTTATTATTATGCAAATAAATTTACAAGTATACATTAGTTATTTCACATAAGTATAAGTATTCAAATATACCTATGTAGTATTTATTTTATTTTATGATTGTAAGATTTATTACACTAGTACTTACATTGCCTGTTTATA
This sequence comes from Spodoptera littoralis, assembly GCA_902850265.1. Classification (NCBI taxonomy): domain Eukaryota; kingdom Metazoa; phylum Arthropoda; class Insecta; order Lepidoptera; family Noctuidae; genus Spodoptera; species Spodoptera littoralis. The sequence goes on from LR824533.2 coordinate 10,434,789, forward strand.
AAGGTTTACTTTCATCCCTGCACTACTTAAAGGTTGACTGGGAAACAATGCCCAAGGCATTAAGTCCGCCTGTACACATTTGTTGAAAAAAAAATACCTAGTTTAATTTGAGTCAATGCCAAGTGGAATGTCGTAGTACAAAATTAAAACTCTGACCTCCGTACTAGGGAAATACCTGTATCACAGGGATCAGTGGCCTCATGGGTGGGTATCATTGTGATCCTAGTATAAGTAACTTTGCCGCGGAGGTTTTAACGGGTTGCCGAGGCTCCGGTTCGAAGGGCAAGAGTAGGAACGGGGTGGTTTTAGTTCGTAACAGTCTGACACTCCCTCCCGCCTCACCCAGGCGTGAGCAGTCATTCGATTTGCCCCCCTTAAAAAAGAAAACGTATAACAAACTTTACATAATCAATTTAATTAAATTGTTATTTTTTTAAATTAGTGTTTGACCATTGGGATATACATATATTTGTATGACCCACACCAGTCAAAGGTTTTGATTTGATTGCAGGTGACATTGTGATCAGATCCCCCCTTATAACAATGAAAGTAAAAAGAATAACTAATTATTGTTTATAATGATATTGATCAGTAACACACCGTTGTTTATTGGCGAAAAGACTTCATGGTGATTTTCTATCAGGTAATGTCTATCACAGGAACAAAGGAAATCGTCAGAATTTTAGCCCCTTAAACCACTAGGTAACTTAGTTATATTCTTAAATATACTCGTATATTTACCTAATATCAGCAACTAAACAAATCAATCCTAAAGCCACAACACCCATTTCAGTTCAATAAGGTACAAACTCACTGTAGCCACATTTCAATTACCACGCTTACCTAGTCAATTTTCTCACCTTTACATGTCGTGTCATTGACCCTAAATATAATATTGTGTTACAACATCATTGAATATCTTCAGTCGAGGTAGCTGACTGTGAACAAATGAATAACCTCGAAAACTGGTTCAAATATGTGTGTTGACGTAAAATATCACCACGATTACTTTTTAAAGGCAAACAATGATGTAAAAATTCCTTTAGAATAACAAGAAAATTTATTGAGTAAAGAGTTCTAGTAAAACTCTCGGTAATGCCTAATTTTCTGGCCTTTTTTTTTGAGGGGGGAAAATCATCCAATGTCTTTTCCCGCCTGGGTGAGGCGGGAGGGAGTGTCAGACTCTTACTGACTAAAAACCACCCCGTTCCTACACCTGCACTTCGAACCGGAGCCCCGGCAACCCGTTAAGTCTTCCACGGCTCCGTATCGGCATCAGCCTTGTTAGGCCCCATCTGTGGTGGTCTGATGGCTCCTTGAGGCGCGCGCGGAACGCGACGCGCCGTACGCACGGGCCTGGTTCTGGTCGGGCGGCGAGTCACCCATGCTCGCCGTCCGCAGGCACGTGCTTACGGTGGCCGGAGATCGTCTCGCGATCCCCGACGCCCGTAATTTTTTTTTCTGGCCTACAAATTGAATTGGTATGATGACAGGTATGATGGTATGATGCACAGGGTGTGAAATATAAAAATCGAATTAGTCCGTAAGTTAGGTATTGAAAAAATATTAGACACGTATTTTTTCATTTTGTCGTATAATAAAACAATAGGTACTTAGATAAAACAAATCATAGTTTCGAAGTGGGGGCTAAAACGTCATTTCTACGTATAAAATGTACATAGAAGTGACGTCACGCGATATTTCAAATCAATATATCGTCGAAAGTATTCGTATCTGTAAGAAAATAAAAAATACGTGTCTAATGATTTAAAATAATCTACCAGATTGACATTAAAATAAAAATTAGGCATCTAATCTAACCTGGCTAAGCAATTAATAACTAAACAACACGAACAAAGGCCTTGAGGACATCTTCAATTCCATACTATCTACAATCTACATTCAATTACAAGTAGGTAGAAACAAATAGGTATGTAAATAGACTAAAATTGAGAGAATGCAGTCAAGGCGAGCCTGTCACGTTAATTGCCTCTCTGAATAATAAAAGGCACGACCTTCGCATGATCTATTAAAAGAAAATATCGCTGAAACTTTTATAAGGTTCAGGTCTCGTGTTTGGGGATCGTTTTCATGACAATATTGGCATAGCTCTCGCCTTGAACTTCACTTTGACAAAGGACAATGAGATGGGTAAAATTATATACAGTTACCTACCTTTTCATGTGAATATAAGGTTCAATATGGACTCGTATAATAATAAAGATGAAATCACTTATCGTGACATTTTCATAGCAATCAATACGTATAAAATTATTCGAAATTTTAATTCAATCAAATTCTTTGAATCTATTATTATTTGTAGTCGATATTTATAATTCTAAAATGGTAATGAGATTTTTGAATAATGAATTCTTATGATATTTGATTTCTAAGAAAAGTTTACATAATTATGTAGGTTACGGACGAACCGGGTCAATCACTTCTAATGTCAACTGTATTGATGTATAAAGATAATGCTTAGCGTTTAGCTATTATTGTCTAAACGTTGAATGCATCTCAGGAATAAAATCTCACAACATCGACCCTTTTATTTACTGAAAATAGGTACATATAAACAATGGCGTTGACAGATTGTTATCTAGGCATTATATGGATCTAGACTAATGTTTGAGTTAGATAATTCTCACGGAACAGAAATAAGACGATGACCCTATAACCTACTGAACTGGAGGTACTGTACCGAAATAGTATTTAATATTGATTAGATGAGACACTGATAAAGATTCCTTGGATGCAGATCAATAAAGAAAGCCTATGTTTAGCAGAGCATGTATTGTTACTGATATGACAATAAATTAAGACACTATACAAACGAAATTAGCCGCGGAGAACCTAACGGGTTACCGGGGCTCCGACTCGAAGTGCAGGAGAAGGAACGGGGTGGTTTTTAGTCAGTACCTAAAAGTCTGACATTCCCTCCGGCTCATCCAGGCGGGAGAAGTCATTTGATAATTTTCCCCCCCTTAAAAAATAAATACAAACGAAAGACAATTATAATTATCTAGTCTAAGCAGATGAAACTGCAACAGTGCACTAGCACACATTCATAAACATTAACGACTCCCAGTCTAAACATTCGCACACCGAAACTAACTTAGCTACATTACCAACGGTAAAGCTAAGGACTCACGGCGCGATTTTCTCCCGCGCCCGCCACGGCTGCCGAATGGAATCGAAATTTTCAAAACCCACGAGACTGCAGTTTTCTGCGGTCCCGCAGGTACCGCGGTTTCGATTATCACCTACAAAATAAACTTTAACTACTTTTAAACTACTGTAAAACTATTTTTTTTGCGGTTGATTATCGCAAGAGATCAGTTGAGTTCTGCTACCGGCTGCGGGACCGCGTCCTCGCCCGCTTGTGCAGTGGGAGCCGCAACCGCGGCGAGCGGAAAACGCGCTGTGAAAATTGCTTTACATAACATAACATCACGCCTTTTATCCCCGAAGGGATAGGCAGAGGTGCACATTATGCCACTGTACAATGTAACACCCACTTTTCACTATCCCATGTATTAGGGGGTGAGCCTATTGCCATATACCGGGCACAATTCCAGACACCGTGCTACTACGGAGATTTTTTTTTAAAAACCAAGTAATACTTTGACCGACCCGGGAATCGAATCCGAGACCCCTTACCCGGCAGTCGCACTTGCTTACTCGGCCAACGAGGCAAAATTGCTTTAATAATTTATATTTAATACATAATCTGTATTCTACAAAGGCTGCGGGCCAGTAACCGCGGCGGGCGCGGAAGAAAATCACGCCGTGAGTTCTTAGCCTAACAAAACAACAAAGCGACAACGCAGTAGTTATTTACAATGGAAAGTTCCCGTAATAAAGTGCAGATAATAAGCACGAGTTATCTGAGCCAGCAACAACCTCAATACAGCGTGGTCGTGCACTTTTGTCTAAAGATAAAGGGGGACTGTCACGGCCCCATTAACGGATGCATCAGGTTACATTGCGTCTAGTACTTTAGTCACCAGTTACTGTTTACCTGTTCTATTAACCTAGGTTGTGCTGAAGGTTTGAGTGAGACTATGCTGGTAAAAAGGTTTCTTTAGTTTTTTGCTATAAACTGAATTGGTTTAGTTCTCGTCTAAAGTGACGAAAATAATGTTGTGTCGACTGCCATGATGGTTAGGCAACAATATTTACTAGTTTGTATTATGCTAACTAAACTTACGACTGTGTATAAGGGCTATGCTATCTGCTACGGCTAGGGGCTACGGGAGTAAAAATGTTCGTTTTATCGCTATCTACATGCTCTTAATTCTTAGATAATAAAATACCAAGCTGTTGGAAGGAATATAATGTGTCATTATTTAAAAAAAGACTGAGGAATTTTTTACTCGACAAAGTTTATTATAGTATTGCAGATTTTTTATTGGAGAAAGAAATTGTTTGACCGTTTTATATTTTGTTTTTTTTTTTTAATCATTATTAGAAATTGTGACATTAATTATATTGTTGACTGATAAATTATTGGAATTATTTATAAATTGAATGACATTATTTAGAATTATTGTCTTGAATTGTAAAATGTGTAAAACTTTTGCATGCCTTATAATTGGCAAAATATGGCTGTTTCTGTATTTTTTATTATGCACTACCATGATATGTACCCATATTTGCGAAATACAATATCTTTATCTTTATCTTATCTTTATCTTTAGAAACAGCAACCCGATTTAAAAAAGTTAATTTCAAAAACCTCAAGTGTGGGAGAGGGCCGGCTCGATCGAACTGATACCACGGCCTCACAGAAAACCGACATGAAACAACGCTTGCGTTGTGTTTCGTCGTGTGAGTGAGGGTATCGGAGGCCCAATTACCTACCTTGTCTCCCGAATCCCCGAATCCTCCACTGCAATGTGGAGACAATGAGGGAGACGTGTTGTTCTTATGAATAACTTTAATTGAGTGTCTTAATATCTAACTTACACTACTTACTTATAGGGTGAGGTGTCACACACACTACACCTCCCCTGTTTTTTTGAAAAAAATATATATTTTAATACATATTTTTTTTTTAGATTAAACTGTAAAATTATTTTTATATAAACTTATTCGCACTGTTGACAAATGTTATAAAATATTTGTTAAAATTCTATTATTAGTTTATCCTTCGTACATATTTATTTTTCATATTTATCATTTTCCTTTACCCTAAACTTCTAAACCTTTTATAACTAGGTACACATAATATATTTTATTTAAAATTTTTCACTATCATCGTAAGGTACATACTAACATACACATGTAAGCACATTATATTTATACAGGACTCTTCGGTACCTGTTCATTAATTATATTTATTTCATTATATTTATTCAACATTCTTCATTTCATTATTATACTTGTGCTTACTTTTATTCATATTTATTCATATTTATTCATTTTAAAATTTAGTGTCAATATTTAAGATTCTTATGATCTCCAATAATTTTCACAGAGAGAGCTCGTCTACACCATGATCAAACCAAGGACATGAACACTAAACTGTACCTTACCATGTGTACCTACTATATTTATTATTCTTAACTGTCAAACCTAACATAAACACAATCCAATTAAATAGCTTGGTCGACAAAATATTACGTTGTCCTTAGGTGATCAGCCCTCAGTCATACGCCAAAACTTGTGTACCAAGTCATTCTAAACTACTTAAAACCAAACTTACATACGTATACAAACAATGAACACATTCCAAAACCTAGCTAATATCAAATTTCATTCATCTAATTTATTTATTTCACAAGACAAACCAAAGTGTAGTTGTTATTGTTAATCGGTGTCAAGTAACACGATTCTTTCAATACAATCTGACACTCGGTATGACATCATTTACATAATATGGGCATGGGCACATTCCTTAAAACCCTATTACTCACGTACTTTAGAATTACTTTTATTAATGTTTTACTAAAAAAATTAGATATTATTACAAAATATCAGTGAATAAAAAGCATTGGATTAATTGTCAACAGGCGTGATCTATAGGTACAATTAACTGTAATTAATTATTATTCTAAAAAATGAAAAAAAAGGTACTTATAATAATCCTTACATGTATATACTTAATATCTTTATATCCTTAATAATGTTTTAAGTCTATATCTATTAATTTGTGTCCATTTGCACTCACTACACTAACACATCACTATTTGAGTCCAGTTACTCTATTCTGCGTTACCAGGGTAGCGGAGACAATCTCGGACGCTACCTGGTCGCCAACATCTCCCGGCTCCATCCTCCAGGACACCAACCGCTCCCGGCAGGTCCACATCTGGCTGCATCGACACCCGGCAGCCACCAATTTCTCCACTTTTTTACATTTTTGTGAACACTGATACGCACTTTTAGTTCGATAATTTTTTGAAAAGTTTTTATTTCAAATAATCCATTATTTTTCTGTACTCGTGCTCAGCGCTGCCCGCATGGCAGCACTGGCAGGGTCGCCATGCAATGTGGAGACAATGAGGGAGACGTGTTGTTCTTATGAATAACTTTAATTGAGTGTCTTAATATCTAACTTACACTACTTACTTATAGGGTGAGGTGTCACACACACTACACCACAATCCTCAAATTCCCAATTCCCAAAAGGCCGGTATCGCACTTATATCGCCTTGGTGTTTCGGGTGTCCATGGGCGGCGCCGAATGCTTACCATCAGGTGATCCGTCCGCTCGCTTACCGACTTATGTTATAAAAAAACTTTTTTCTAGAGGTAATAACGTTTTTTAAGGAATGTAACAAGATTTTATCATTCGTGTCAAATCAAATAAAAATGCTAATACCTACCTAAGTATGACCTAAAAGTATACAGTATATCCCATGCTAGCATTAGATACTAGCTCATCTAGGACTTAATAGTCGCTACCTACCATCCATGTTAGAACAATGTCTAACGGCATTTGTCACTAGAGCAATGCAATTGAGGAGCTCTTGAATAAACCAGCTTACATTCACTGAATATATTGTCACCCAACTTACTATGGATTAGCTTCTACTAGGTGCTAAGTCCAGGTTGAATAGTAAAAAACTATATTTCATTGATACTTTTTGATTCTATTACCTACCATATTATATTTAATATTCATATTAAAAATAGAGATTGTTTTAAATTCCGCCGTCATCAGATAACCTATTAAATAAAGCAATACCTATTAAAATAACAAATAATAATAACAGCAATTACAATAACTAGCATAGATGGAAAATAATTGATCTTATACATATAATACATACCATAGCAGAAACAGAAATGAAAAAAATATGAGAATGGATGTTTATAATACTTTTTATTTGTTTATTTTTAAATTCCGCAAACGACAGATTATAAACACCTTTTATGTGTCGTAAATCTTATTTATTATCTTAGGTAAACATAACCTATAAATGAATATAAATACCTTAGGCAAGACGATTTGTACTTCATTTGAATAACAACAGTCACAATTATATACCAATATACCCAACACTTATATACCCATATACCAAACAATAGGGATGATGACAGGGTATGAAAATTAAAAATGTAATTAGTCCGTCAGTTAGGTAATGAAAAAATATGAGACACGATTTTTTTATTTTATTGTATAATAAAATGATACTTAGATATAACGAAACAAAGTTTAGGAGTGGTTGCTAAAACGTCATTTTTACATAAAAAATGTACATAGAAGTGACGTCACGCGACATTTCAAATCAATATATCTTCGAAACTATTCGTTTCCGTAAAAAAAATTAAAAATACGTGTCTAATGTTCTTAAATAATCTACCAGACAGACATTCAAATTAAAATTAGTCATCTACCCAATTATATACAAAATCCGCAATTATACACCCAACAAAAAGGTCGTTACAAAAATTACTGCTTTCAACTATTAGAAGCTTCATAAAGTTATAATAGAATGCAACACGTCAGGTATTTTCTACTAAGCTAAAGCCTCCATTTCGATCGCAATCATGTTCTTCAAAAGTTTGCACCGTCAGACTTAACGTGCCCTATCATTTATCAAAGAGCTGTCCTGTAAGAGAGATATTTTAATTGGAATCTATTTCTAGACAAGCGTATACTGGACCGTTAAGAATGTTATGAATGGAGCGATTACTTGTAATGGCGATGGAATAATTGTTTGTATATAAGTACCTATGTACTTGAAGGTGTTAGAAATAATATATGCAGACAGGTTAAATAATAGTAATAGATATCATTTATGGGTTTACTTCTAGTGCAAAAGATTGTGTTGAGACTATTTAAAAAAAACGGAGTTGTTTCTAATACAGCGAGCTTATTTTGTCTTTTGTCTAGACCACATTTATCACCTGGGTGTACTAGTCTAGGTATGTCACTGATAAGGTTTATACAAAAGTGAAAAATCTAGACTATTAATCTGTTAGTATCCCTACTGGCAGTGGTTGTACTGAGCAAGACTCAACTTACTAGTGGCGTCATCTTATAAAAAACCATTATTTCATTTGCGGTATATAACCATCTCTAAAGCTCTTAATTTTTGCTCCATTTACTAAATAATCCTTCAATAGAACGCTAGTTTGTAATAAAAAAAAATACATAGATAGTAGCCTCGTTGCTAATCATTTTAAACGCGACAGTCTCTCGTCGACGTCGTAAATGAAAGGATAAATTGTAGTTGCTTTTTATTGACATCATAAATCAATGTTGGTTGCGAAGGGTAGCCATTTTACATAGTTATGTGAAAAATTGCTGGATTAGGGTTGATGTATCGTCCAATCGATAGGGCTGACCAATCAATGGGGCATGGTGATGATACAATGTTTTGTTTTTCTCTTATGCAACCTCTTTCCAGTTGTTAAAGAATTGTTAAAGAAAAACATAGCAATAGCAAGTGATCAGTTAGTTTGAACTTAGAATGATACTGAAGTTATAATGTTAAAATGTCTTTCTACACCATTATTGCCAACTACATCTTAATATAACTAATTTAACTTAGCTTCACTCATTGACTTTTCACTCGCTTGTACTCCTGTTTTGTGATACGGGGTGATGTCTTATACAACGAATATTTATATAAATAAAAAGTCCCTTTGTGAATTCCCTCATGAATTTGGGTCTCATATAAAATATTTGTAGATACGAATACAACATGAGTAATTTTTAGCATATAAATCTGAATGAATCCAAACTGCGTTAAGAGGTAGGTAATTATAGCGTGTGAAGTATTGAGATAAAATTTCACGAAGTATCTTATATCGCGTTACATGAATGTTAAATACCGCGAACTTATCCGTGATACTGTGGTTTTATATTAAAATGAAGGACAGAAGTCTCACGTCATACGTAACAACACGCTTTTTATATCTGAAAATTAAAAACAGGCATATTTTTATAAGGAAGTTAGCAAATCTTAACTTATAATTATGCTCTAAGCAAAATGGCCACAAATGAACTTAAGGACTTTTAACGCCGCAAAAACCAAATTACAATCTTTTTAAATGTTATTTATTAATAACCACAGTTATAACCAGCTAATACTGGAACTTTGGATTTGGACAACCTACAAGTGTAATACAGAATAAGTAGGTATACAGAAATCATATTTCTGAGTCTAGATTCAAAATATACACAAGACAACGGCATAAATTCTACGTAGGAACAAAACAATGACATCACTGATATCAAAAAGGAAAAATGTAATCAAATACCTAATCAAATGCCATAGAAGACTATTATAAAAATTTGCATTTCTCGAAGGATATTGCCAATAAAGAATAATAAATCATTAAACTAGTGACAAAACATGTTGACCTTAGACAAGGCACTAGACAGCTTAAATTACGCAACGAAGCGGATTTAGGGAAAAATCAATAAATGAATAAATAACTAATGTTAATTTTATTCTTGTTAAAATGTCACATAGGAACTACTGAGATAAATGCACTTAAAACTATTAGTCTGAAAATGTTGGAGACGTGAAGAAATTAGTGCGGAGAGCCATGCTTCGGCACGAATGAGCCGGCTCAAACGGAGTGACCAGAAAACCGATGTGAAACAACGCTTGCATTGTGTTTCATCGTGTGAGTAAGGTTACCGGAGGCCCAATTCTCCAATCCCTGATCAACAATCCTCAAATGACTAATCCCCAAAAGGGTGGTATCGCACTTGTAACGCCTCTGGTGTTCCAGGACTTCCAGGAGTCCATGGGCGACGGCGATTGCTTACCATCGTGATTTGTCAGCTCATTTACCGGCTGTTCGCATAAAAAAAGACGTTCTATTAGATACAAATTAGGGAATAGCAAATTATATCACTTTTATTAATTTGATAAAAGAAAAACCTAAGGCAACTAAATAAGCTAAGCTAAGCTGGAGAAAGTATATTGCGCAAGGTAGTCAATAATATTTAACATAAACTGGACACGTTATATAAGGCCATTCTGTTGTCATTTCTTTTCTCTATTTTAGTAGTTGTTAGATCAAAAAAGGTAAGAACGCTGCTCGCCTACAGACCTAGACATACCAACATTACTTTCTTTTACAAAATGATCTACGAATTGTAAACGGATTATAGATTTATTCAAAATATAATGAAGAAAATGTATTAATGTCACAGTAAAAAAAATAATGTCAGCAAAAAATAACGTCAAAGTTTGACGAAGGGCCGATTTTGCAATCAAGGCAACAGATAACTTTATTCGTAGAAGAAATGAACATCTGACAGTTTTTGTATAGAAGAAGAATTGTCAAAAGTGCAAAATTATATTCCTACAATGGAATGGGGATGATGACAGGGTATGAAAATTAAAAATATAATTAGTCCGTAAGTTAGGTAATTAAAAAATATTAGACACGTATTTTTTTTATTTTGTCGTATAGAGGTAATAAAACAATACTTAGATAAAACGAATCAAAGTTTAGTAGTGGGGGGTAAAACGTCATTTTTTAGTATAAAATGTACTGAGAAGTGACGTCACGCGACATTTCAAATCAATATATCTCCGAAACTATTCGTTTCCGTAAGAAAATAAAAAATACGTGTCTAATGTTTTTAAATAATCTACCAGACGGACATTAAAATAAAATTTAGTCGTCTACCCTATTATCTGGCGTTAGAAAAATCAATTGTAATTAATATAACAGTTCCTACTTCTAGAATTTGTCTGTACTGTCAAGAATCAGCTGTCTCCGTAACTCAGAGCGCGTTGCCGACGATGCCTTGATCAAGGTTGTCGTGCACGCGCCGCATACCGCGAATCAAGATCACTATCGCCTTCTCTTTCTATCGTCGCCGGCGCAGCACTGTGAGAAATATTCCAACAGGAATTCAACAGATTATAAGTACTTACCTTCTAAGATTGCACTTGTGTTTCGTTGTTATTCAGCTGTGCCCTTGTGCATGCCCTTTTTTGGTGTTAAAAATTAAAAAAAACTCATAATTTCTATAAGTTTTAGGGTAAGGGCAACAATCATACTTCACAGTCTAAATACTAGTGGAAGTCCATAGGGACTTCTAGGGGTATGAAACTAGTCTTCGACGAATTTCTACTCTGACTAAATATCATTATCCAACAACACTTTCCAACTAAACGTTACACACTCTTTCACTTTTTCTTTTATAAAACTAGTAATTTATACTTTACTCTAGACATTCTAGACTTTCATATTTATTTTTAACATATGATTTTCCAGTAAATATGTTATTGGTCATGGCTGTTGGCTATCCGGTTCAATATTCAATTTCACGGCATGATTCATATGTGATGGATATCATATTCCTGCTGTGAAATAAAATGCAGCGGAAGAGCTCTGATTCAGTTAGGAAAGAAAGTAGAAACGATTGTGATACTAAACCATTCCGAAAGATAAAACAGCACCTGTCTACAAAAGGTTCACGAACCATTTGTTCCAAACACCGAAAATGTAGGACAAAATTTGCTTTTCATAATGGTGAAAACATTAGAGCACATGTCAACGCTTCCCCGAGGAAGGGGAAAGGGCTGTTTGTGTGCATCTAAAGGGTCTACCGCATATGTCACGCGAGCAAGCTGGCGTATAACGGCTCCTAAACGTCTGTTAGCCTGCCATGCGTGACGACCACGATACGGGCACCGGGACCACGACCGCTCCCCCGCGATAACACGCCATTACATCATTTTCAACCTGTGCCGCGTAATTACACCACTCATGTGCATATTAATTAAATTCTCCACGAGTTTGTTTACTTATTTAAATTTTAATGATATCTGACCCATCCCATACTGTGACATTATTTAACATACATATTGTTGTTCATTTCATTTCCGTAATCATATTGACATGCCTTTTAATAAATACCAAATCAAGTATCTACTTGTAATACAAATGTACTCATGTATCGGTTAAAATTTCTTCTATCGCTTCAGTATTGCTTGCAACACGGACGGCAATAATGTATTGGATTTAAAGATTGGAATAGAGTACCGAAGAGGTAATACTTGTCTGCCAGCAACTTCTATTGACCTGTTTTCTTAGGCTTAAACCAGACGATAAATGTGTAAAGCTGCTAATAAATGTATAGTTAATGTTTAACAAGATTAGCATTAAAAGATTGTAAACAGAATCCAAGAATTGCCATGTATTAAGCAAACTCAAAGAAATGGAAACGTAAACGAAACTCGAATAAGCACAATGCCAGGGAACAAGTATTTCAAACAACAATTACAAAAAAATACAGCAATATTCATTTTGCTATCTAAATAGCCTAATGCAAAAAGTAAGCCAGCCTGAGCTAACAGAGAGAGATATCACAAAAACAAACTCAAAGAAATGGTTGAAGGTCAAAAGAAAACCAGGAACAAAAAGTGTGCGACCTTCGACATTGAAATGTAATCCGTGTCTATATTTGAAGATGTTAATGCTAACTACGTGATCGATGTGAATGTATTCCGAGCAGAGTGCGGTTACATATCAGCCCAATAACATTAAGGTACATTACGTAACCAGGCGGGCGCGTAATGGCCCGTAAGTGGCGGGTTACTGGTAAACACGCTTCACCGCCGGTCCAACACAACATCATTTTACAATGTAGCCGCTCGTAACGGACACCCAAATTCCTGTTAGTCGGGTCAACAAGCGAACCGATTAAGATACCCCAGATAAAAGTATACAAGACGATAACGTTTGACCTCCGAAAATTGATCAGATTGCATTTCGCCCGGAGAAAAATCAGAGGCACGCCCCCGAAAATTACATGGCAAGCAAGCCGCAACACGAACTTAAAATGTTAAACCGTGTTTTAAATACTGTCCGAATTTAGTACATGGTACGGCATTGCTCATGAAGGGTCGATAAATTAAGTTCCACGTTGTTGCTGAGAATAATTGCGGAATTAAATTCGCTTAATTAAAGTTTTCGCGAAGTCATTCGAAATAAGTGATTGTAAAGGTATTTGTGCCAGCAATTCTAAAGAGAAGAAACAATGTCATGCTATGCACAGACCCGTCTTTCATTTGTCAGCCATTGTATAGGTAAATCATTGTGAAGCAAACCAAAGGTATAATGCATTGGAAGCCTTAGGAATCCTATTACCTGTTACTTATTTATGTTAGTACTTACTCAACCACTAAAATTACCATACTTATTTTGCAAGCACCAACAAGTTAGGTGGGTATTGCAAATCTTTGTCCATGTGCAGTCACTCCTTCATAGACTTATGTAACTTTATTGTCTACGGCACTTCAATGAGTGCCCATCAACTAAGTATACTATGACATTAACGAAGTACTTTCTTAGGAATGTCATTTTGAAATACATATAAATAAATAATCTTTATTCAGGAATGTAAATGAACACAGATATAAAAATATTCCTTGGGTAACTACCTAACATAAGATTTCTTCAAAAATATTGCACGAGGCGCTATTTTTTTTATTAAATATTTAATTTATTATCACGCTAGACCTCGCCACGTTTCAGACTTCTGCTGAGAATTTTGGACTCAGTGCCCTTAATATTACTTTACGTACCATAAATGGGTAGACCAACAAGTCACGCTTATACGCTTACAATCCCCTTTTAGATCTTTTATTTCAAAAACGTCAACAAAGTTTTGTTTTACTAGCCGAAGCCCTACAGGGCTTGTGGGGACGATATTGACTCAAGTGGGGTTTCTGTGTGTTCTGTGGTTAGTTGCGGCTTCGGAGCTTTGACGTGTATGCCCATAAGCTGATACGTTGACATAGGTGCGTTTGTACCTTCATTATAATTACGTGTGGTATCAGACTTTATTCATAGAATAGATATAGGTTTAGATCTCACTGTGATTATGTAGGACTTCAGTCATTGTATATTATATCCTGTTTAGTTTGGTTTTTTAGTCCCATTGCAATAGGGAAAAGTCATTTGTGCGTAAAATTCTTACTTTTTGTTGGAGATTACAATATTGAAACAGTTAATCAATAAATCTTTGTTTAATTGAAGTACCTGGCCATATTGAACATAATGTTATTATGGTTTACAGAGTTACTATGGACTGACTTGTGGATCAATCTAAAACCTAAACCACTTACTGAATATAATAGCCAACCGACTTTTAAAGCGTATTACTGATTAAATCGGACACAAATAATGTTTAACATGACAAGAACTTACGTATGCAGCAATATATTAAGTCCAGACAACAAACGTACTAAACAGGTTATGAAATAAGCACTAACTTCATCCAACAAAACATAGTTCGCCCAAAATCTTATAAGTAGCACAAAGCCATTAATCAGAAGCCTACGTGCTCTTAGCACAGAGCCTAGGTTTGTATACAAAAATATTTTGCCATTACAAAAGCATTATACAATAACTCAGTAACTGTTGTACCACCCATCAATTTTCCCACAGAGAGGCGTAAACTGATCTAATTATATTTAGGAAGCTTTGTCTTACATCACAGAGCTGTTGGCTACATGAGATTGCGTAAAGACGTACGTACGATACATCACTTTCTCTAGATAGCAGGCTTTTATTTGGGTCGGCTTGACTCATGACTTGGCTTATGTATTCTGATAGCAGACTAAGCAATCCACTTTAAAAAGGTCACATAAAAGATACAGCTGTGGGATAGATACACGTGTTCACTAAAGCTCTTTTATCATTTTGCCTTTTGTGAGCCCTACGAAAGGAAAATACTACAATTTATTATTCATTTTTAAAGAAACAGTCCATTTTTGTTTGATCTAGACATCTCTGGCTCTCTGATGTCTGAATGACGTCAATTATAATTATAAGATATTATTTTTTTTAAAATGTAACGTTACGTAATTTCTAAGAACATAAATCTAAATTCGACGTTATAAAACGTAAAGAGATTTATGACTAAAGACATAATAAAACAAAATGATTATGATTTAGTTGATAAACGTCTTAAATCCGCAACAGACACGCATACACGCAGCATCCATCTTGTTGTTTCTCCTATCTAAAAGCACAATACAAAATTAATGACTGTTTTACGTGTCGTCGTAAACCACGGAACCCTCGAATAAAAATTCCGCGCGCAACGAAACAAAAAGTATTGTAGGGAGGAAAAAGTTTTACTACTCAAAAACACTTCCCTATGGATTATACTCCTGTTTATTTTGCCGGTCTGTGAACCTTGGGAATTGCCCATCAATCCTTACAGAATATAGTGGGAAAAGCTACCCAAAAATCATAAGGATAAGAAAAGAAACAACGTTATGTCATTCTGTTGAAAACCCTGGGATAGTAAGTAGGCTGTGCGACATCGCCGCGACCGCGCACGCTGCTCATGAGGAAGAACCCCTCTGTCGTTCGAAACTAGTAGAGTTCTTCTCAGTATATTTACGTGAGTAACCCGCAATTTTTAGTTAATTTAAGATAGAATGGATTCAATCTAAAATATGATTAAAAAAAACAATTGAAAGAAAAAAAACGCATACAATAAAACAAAGTTAATAGGACAATACTAGTGATGACAAGAACGGTCATACACTAAACGGAGATAAAAATTTAAACAAAACCGCAATTTATGGCAAGACCTATTTGTCTCCCTAACGATGCAAACATGTGTAGTTGAAACATAGTTGAATACTACTATATGGGCACATTTGTCACACATGACAGAGGCGCCACCTACACCCTTATGGAATTATAGAACATATATGGAATTTATTACTAACACAACATATATCTAATCTGACTTATGGCTTTAGTGCCCACAACGCCTATTAAAAGAACCACAAACAAATCTATTGCGTAATAAAACACTTATTTGTCATATCAGAATCCATTACCATCAACACGATAATTGTGCCATCCAAATTTCAAGTTAATTGTGGGACTAATATTTACAATCCAATCAAGATTATTTCCGGAACGAATTTGATTTGATTTGTCTAAGAAGATGAATCATTTAAAAGCTTTGGTTCCAGACTGTCGGTTACGTCTTCCTTCTACGTAATGAAATGTAAATTCTGCTTTATATAATGTAGAGGAAATGTTTTTTTTATTTCAAATATTAAAATATTAATATTATGATTTTAGAAACTGGAATAAACACATTCTCACACGACACATGCATTTATAATTAGCATAATGGATATACATACTTCCTATAAATTACGTTTGATCTCCGATGTGTTCTGGATTAAATAAAAACTATAAAATCCCAAAAAAAAATAACTGGCTGCCAACACTATCCTCTGGATGACACTGTGTCTATTCGCGGTCGAGTGGTCGAGTTAATACGATACCATTTGCATCGAGTCATCTATTCAAATTGCTTGATTGAGATAGATCGAATAGTAATTAAATCGATTTCGATTCGTTCGAGTGCAGCATCGATTCTGTAAACATATGGTAGACACGAATAGAAACCTCAGTATCTTAGCATTAATTTTAATTTCTCTCGGGAATTACATTACAGCTGGCAGTCCATTACTGGCAGTGGACATTAATTCATCTTGTTGTAACTAGTAATTACTGGTAACTGTCATTAATGGTAGCAATAAGTAACGCTTATCTAAGAATTACACTTCAAGTATATAGGGCTTAATAAACTCAGCTACATACTACGATGGAATATGCAAATTAGAGCATAAATTCTCTTTGCCATAAAGGAAATTATTATACAAAATTGATAAGGGTTGGCGGACCAAATAATTTCCACAAAGTAATCGCCTTATCTCACACTAATTAAGTCTGTTCTGGTGTTGAACAAGGTCCATACACATATAGCATTGATAATACATACTTAATATGTATCAGTGCACTGATTAATTGTGTATTAAACCCCAGTGAATCGCTCATGTGGCATCCGCATTTTTGTCGCATCGCCTTTCATGGAAGTGTATTGCCTATTGTCCGCGGTGAGACGCGGCAGAGGTTAAACGTTCTTACTTGAGTTCTTTGACGAGTTCCTTTGTAGAGAATCAGTTCTCTCATCACTCAAATAAAAAGTATCTGTATAAAGCAACTATGCACCTAATAGATACCTATTTCATGTTTCCCAAACTATTTGTTCAATAATCGACTCAATAGCGTTTTTGCGAAATTAAATCGTGAGTAACTTTCCTGCATTTTTATGAAATAAGTTTACCAACGGCTAAAATCTGAGGCTTTCGTATTTATAGTTTTCGTAATTGTAGCACTGTGAATTTTGTTCAATATTTGGTCAAGTTTCTTTTTAGTTTTGTTGAGATCGATCTGAAAAGCAAAAAATATAACTTCGCCTGGAATGTTGAACTGTCTTTTGTTTGTTGTTCCGAACGTATTTTAGGTTTACCACAACAATAGGCTGTATAAATTCAAACTAAGAGTGGCACGAACAGCTTGACAGAAGAAGTGGCATCGCATACCACTGAAAAAATTACGTTATTTAGAGGTGAAACGCGAAAACATCCCGATTTCAACAACAAATGAAACAAAAAACGATAAATGTTTGGAGTCACAAAAAATCAAGTTAAAATAAATGGATATTGTGAAAAATGCACAAGTGCAGTTAGCCAAAATTCTGCATGCGACGGCGGCGGCGGGCGATGTCTCTTAATAAACCTTTTCGAAAGGCAACAGAACAATCCGTTATTATAAACGCGCGGCGCCATATCGGCCAGTCTCCCTGTTCCATGCATTAACAGCCTTATAATAAAGCTCCATCACTCATTTACGTGTCATGAAAGACGGAATATCCATTAAAGATCTCCTTTTCATGGCTTACATAGCCGACGTCATCGTGGGCATCGCAAGCCAGCCATATTGGATTTCATAGTCAGGAATTTCCCGGGAATTTAAAAATTTTACTTTTCGCTTACAGCTTACTGTTGCTGCTTCAAAGCGCTTGGTGTTTCATTCAACGTTCATTAAACAGAAATGTGGACTAGTGAGATGAAAAATGTTCGCTCTATTTTGTATGAGTTTTAATGTTGAATTAAAATGACTGAGCCGTATAAGTAAGGCTTTATAATAGCATTTTAGCACTATGATACGTTTTTGCGGAAACTTTAATGAATTTCTTCCAAAATAGTATCTAGGTGTAATCAAGAAACGTTGATGTTATCATTTTACGACAGATGAACCGCTATTTAAATAATGATTTACTATCAAACTGACTTACTAGGCAATTGGAATTATTTCCGCGTCCGTATTTTGGTTAAGATGACTAAAAACTAGCTAGTTATGAAACATTAGAGACATCACGTAAATTAAAAATCATTCATATACATAAGATATGTAACACAGTAATAAATACGTAACATAATAATATTGGTCGATTAAAAATTTCTAATTCGTCATCGGAGTTCGAATGTTGATGGACCATGAGAGAAATAAAATGGAGGGACACACGTGCACAGTACACTGGTTGAAATAAGATCATTTGCGTCATTGGTGCACATGCGAAGATTGCATGCGATCATCTCACGCGAAGTTATCTAGCTTAGCAACAAAGAAATAGGGAAAAACGTCATGTCTTCATTTGTATTCATTGCTTGCTTTGCAGTTGCAAGTATGCGTAAGCAAGAAGCTTCAGTTGCAGTGGTCAAAGTATTGCTTCGTTTTTCAAAATACCCATACAGAAGATCTCACATTTGGATCACAGATCAAGCAATGTTAATGACCTTAAGATTCGTTCAGTACCTGGTAAAATAAAAAAGGTGATGAGGTGCCTAGTCTTATTAGTAACCCTTTGGGAAAGACAGCCGAGAAGTTTCATTGACTATTAAAGGAACGAGACATAAGATTCAATTCGCTCATTGCATACACTTAAAATATACCATTTATACTCCTTTAAAAATACACTGCTGTGTGACACGGTGATGGCAACGCGCCTGCTGCGAATTTCTAATTTTGTACAGATTTCAGACAAAAATAAAACAAGTTTTCATATTGAAGTGGTACAAATGACCGAAGGCAAAGCATTTGGCTGGTTTTAGGAAATATGTACCTGGTAGATAAGTAATTTAGGACCAGACCTATATGACAATTGACACGAAAAATCCGGTCCTTGTCTGGTGGATATTTTTTTAAATATATTTCGCATTCATTAACTTTTGACAACATATTGATTTGATTTTATCGCATCTAAGTGCATGTTGTACTCCACAATAACGAAAATATAAATATTGTAATTATAGAAAAAAATAAGAAAGAGAACACCATAATGTTTCTGACCCTATCATATTGGGTCTGACGTCATTAACGTGTGTTTTGTTTTTATTTTTATTGTGAATGCAGGATAGCATGATAAAAAGTTTAGTAATGTTAAAAGAAAAAGAAAAAGAAACCGATATATTTCTGTCTTCGTCATTTTGGGTCTGACGTCATTGATGTGTCGTTTGTTTTTTCTTTTTATTCTGAATGGCAAAAAGCATGGTAAAGAGTTGTGTTTCAATTTAGAAAGAGAACACGATATTTTTATTTCCTTTGATTTTGAGTCTGACGTCACGAACATGTCAATTGTGTTTTTGTTCAGATTTCTTGTTTTGAATATGAACGGTAAAAATGTATAAACAAAAATTATGTTTTAAGTAAGTTGTTAATATTTTTTCGTGCGACACACATTTATTTTGCATCTGACCCGGGAATCTTACCAGAGATCCCTGCTTTTATTCTTAACCCAATATTTTTAGCAGTAATTTTAATTTTTTTTTCAGAATAAGTCATTCGCATACCGAACTAGTTTACTTCACTGCATCAGTGCTACTTGTATCTATAACCAAAGTTTTCTTCTAAATTACGAACCACTTTTATACGAGAACAAATCCATTCATCCATAACACACAAATTATGGATGAGGAATAATCTGGAGCGGTCCGGATGCGGTGAACGGAAACCGAACATTGAACCGCAATTTAAGAGAAGCCAATCCGACGTTATTTTTTCGAATCATTTCGAGTGCTTTCCTGTGAATAAAAACAAAACAGACCTATTTGGAAACAATAAACAAAATGAGACAAAGGATCTAGGTCAAGTTGTCTGTAGAACTTATTTTAATCAGATCAAAGGGTAAAAAGGGCTTATATTTTATAGAGAGGATACATAGATCGAAATTCATGTTAAAGAAAAAGGTCAGTTCGAGGTCAAAGGTAAATGAATACTTTTAAAATAATCCATTAAACGTTTAATTCAATGTTTTGGTTAAACCTTTTTGTTTAAAGTCAACTTGTGTGCCTAAAAGATCTAAGATGAAGCAAAATGTCTTGATCATTTATTTATTTATTTATTCATAAACAAAATTACATTTTGTGTCGAACAAGGTTTTGATAATTGAAACGAAATTAAAAATTAATAACATCAAAATCAATAAAGTCAAATAAAAACAATACAATTCAATTAAAATAAAACATAATCAAATATACATAAATTAAATACTTCATTTAACTTTCTAGTAATTTCAACCAATATACGAATAATTCAATTATATGTCAACAAATTATTAATAGGTATACAATGTATTGTGATGGAATGTCAGATTGGAATACTAAATATAAAATAACTCACTAGTATAATCTTACTTTTAGTTTGAACTATGATTATATCTTTCAAAAACTCCTCTATCCTGAAATAATATTTCCTTAATAACAATGTCTCCAATTTTCTTTTAATTCCTTTGGATTAAATTTATTAGATCATGATCTTATCAAACTTTAGTTTGCACTATGCATCTAAAATAACTCTTAATACTTTTTTTTGTAAGATAATTTTTAGCTTAAGCAGATATCTCAAGAAGGGTCGTACAAGAGAGTCTCAGTCTCAGCTGTTTTTACTCTCAATCAAAATGCAAACGCGAACATTATTAGCATTATCTAGCACCATCAAACCCCATCAATCAAACTTTTAAGTAGGCTTCGATAGATAAAGCAGGAGCTCTAATGGACCGCCCTTCGGAGCTTTGAATCCATGCGCCGAACTTCCACGGGACCCCGAAGCCAGGCGAACAACGCGCCGCACAGACAAGCCCACAACTACAGCAGTCGGAAGCGAAATACCGTCGTATGAATACGTCTCACTCGCCCGCGCGCACGCGAACCCAAGTTATTCTCTTCGTCACACACTTGTGACTGTAAGTGGAGTGAAACTTATGAAAATCTCAAGCAATTAATAAAAATATAACAGTTTAGTGAATATTTCTCACAAGGTGCCATCCCACGGATTATTCTGACACATTTCAGTGGATGTTCGCGCCACGAATTTTGTTTTTGTTTGCGCGGTTTAAGCCGGTGCACTAATTGCTGTTGCGGAGGTAAGCGAGATTTTTTGTTGTAATTGTTAATGGATATAGCTGGACTTCGTTTCATTTGTTGCTCAGTTTAATATTTAATTATTTCGAAATAATTGCCTGAAGTGAGAACAGGTTTGAAATAAGGAACGAAGGGAAATAAACTCGTACACCGCCAATGGCAACGTCTTCTTTGTAATCATCGCTATTAAAAACCTGATGCGTTTTATCTTGTTTCATTTTTATTCTATGTCTA
This sequence comes from Spodoptera littoralis, assembly GCA_902850265.1. NCBI lineage: Eukaryota > Metazoa > Arthropoda > Insecta > Lepidoptera > Noctuidae > Spodoptera > Spodoptera littoralis. The sequence continues at coordinate 10,456,757 of LR824533.2, forward strand.
AAGTTGTATTCTTTCGAATCAGTCAGTCATTATACACTTATTTCATTCGGTCACAAATCATTCATCCCATGTTCCAGGGGCTATAAAAAAGCTACCTTTTGCGTGTTTATATCTATCGGGCCGGCTCATCCGCCGACTGGAACCAGTTCTCGGCCAGATGATAGTTTGTTATTATTTTTTGCCCCGAGCGGGTATCTGTGGTCCGACATCGAGAGACTGCCATCTTACGCCTTGCGCCATCGCCATCGCGAGACAATAAGAATATGAGTTCGGTATGTCGTTAATGAGGTTCATGAAATATGTCACTCTGGAATGTATGCAACTTATCTTTACGAACATGGAACTGTATAAAATCGTCTTTGGCACATTTAGAGGCTCAAGGCAATTTGATAACAATTATCAACTCCGAATAATGCCAAGTTTGAGAAGGAAATGTTTAACTTTGACAACAAAGCTAATTTGAGTTGAGGGAGAATTATTTTGACATTTCAAGGGCTGGGGAATTTGGTTTAATATTTGAACGGATTTAGTAATCGTGCCAGATTCTTGTTTAAATTATTGTTGAGTGTTCTATTGCTTCAATAACATCAACATTCCTTGCCCGTTAAATAGATTCATAGACTGATGTTAGGTACCGAGTAAACATCTGTCTATCACTACACGGAATACTAACTTAGCTAAGAAAAATATATAGGCAAAATATTATATCGGGAAAAAACCTACTTATTAAACAAAAATTTTATCTTATTATTCTAGGTCCAAATAACAATATTAAGTCGAAATAACTCTTTCTTCCTCTTCACTTACAATTATATACATTGACATGGAATTAATTCTACCTAGATATATTTTGTCACTACATGTTAAACGTTATTATGTTACTATCTCATCAGGGGACCTCATCTATTACACAAGTTTTTCTAGATGCATCTTCTAGTTAAACTGATTCCTGATCTCATTCGATACTGAATTAATTATCTAGCGTCAAGACGATCGGTTCCCTCGTATTAATTAAAATTCTGTCGTCGCTCTAGTGATTGGTTTTACTTGAGATAACAAATCGAGTCCCGCCTTGCTTACATTAAAGTGTACTGAAACCAGGTTTTAAGTAATTCGATAGTTGTTATGCAGTTGATTTCGAGTTGTTCAATATTACGGTAAAACAACAATCTTAACACGTTTGGTAATTGTTTTAAGGTCATTTGGATCAGATTCATCTTTATCAATACCTAGGTATTTTGGTATAATTCTTACTTCTATTCTTATTCACTGCGGCTGCAGAAAATGGAAGTCTGATTCGATCGAAGCATCTCGTCTATATTCAATTTTGTTCACTATTTCTGATGTACCAGAATTGGAATGTTAGACTGCTTTCTATGCTTCAGGAAGCATCCAAAAGCGTTCTTGTTTTGGTAGTATGTTGCTGATCCCTTTTCAGTTCTATAAGTTTAGAAAACTTCATTATAAGTGGTCGCTAACATGACTGCACCATTTATGACTTATTCATCCCGTCAATAATTACATTACCAACGATATTATAATTATTTGTAACAAACAAACTGACTTTGTAACTTGTTACACCCACATTATTTACTTACTGAGCAATTTATTTGCTTAACTCGATATAAAGTGTTGAATAATCAAATAGTTAGTTATCTGATGTTTATTCTAGACTATGACCGTTGCCACCGGAACGTAATGTTTACCTCAATCGATGGAAAAATCAATAATTGCTTTAAGTAACTGAATATACATATTGCAGCTACTAAATGGTCTAAAATTATTTATACCTGCCTTGGATAAATTGCGAAAATTTGTGGTTTGACCTAGTTTAATACGCAAAGTGTATCAAATGCAATTTTAGTATGTTCGGCGTAGTTTAGTATCGTTAAATTTAATCGATGTTACGCTAGCAATCACGATGTATAGTTCTCTCTCTGTTTAATGATCAAATACATTATTATTATTACAGATCATCGTCTTCCATACAGTAGCTTTTGTTATATAAAATACATCCATTCAGTAATATATTATTCCATTCAATAATGGCTACTCTTATCGTTTGTTCTTGCGAAACCAGAAACATAAGAGAATCGGATAAACGGAAAAGGATCTAAGAATCCTCGATAATGGATTGAAATATATCCGTAAATTGAGGACATTAGATATTATTTAAGAGATAAATCTTCGTGAAGCCCTCGAGATACAATTTGTTCAAATATGGAAGCTTCAAAATGCGCTTTGTGTACAACAGCTGTTCTACGTTTGAAATAACAAATAGGTAATACTTACAGAGAACAACATAAAACATTTCTATAAAAATCTCACAATTTAAAAATAACTACAATAAGTATTGATTTTATTTTTCTTTTTAAGCATGTGATGTTTACCTTTAAGTAATTGTAACAATAAAGTATGTATCTATAGCATGTAACCTAAAATTAGAACTAGTGTGTATAATTGATGACGAACCAATAAATAAGAACAAAAAAAATATGATTTAACGCAATATTTGAGACTTCAAACATAAAACCCTTTAGTTGGAACTTCCTAAATAACAACATAACATATCATCACGCCTTTTATCCCCGAAGGGGTAGGCAGAGGTGCACATTACGGAACTTTATGCCACTGTACAATGTAACACCCACTTTTCACTATTTATGTTATGAGGCCCATGTAATAGGGGGTGAGCCTATTGCCATATACCGAGCACATTTCCCGACTCCGTGCTACTACTGAGGTTTTTACAAACCCAGTAATACTTTACCCGACCCGGGAATCGAACCCGAGACTCCTTGTCCGGCAGTCGCACTTGCGACCACTGGGCCAATGAGGCATTCCTAAATAACTGCTTTATTTATCTAAAGCACATACAAAGTCTTAATTAGTTTGGATCGAGATAGGATGAATCGTGTAAAGCAATATTCAGATGCTATATTTCAATACCCTCAGTGAAGGCACACCTCAATAGTGCCTAGTTTCAACAGAGGCAATAAATTCATCCTCTATCGCAAATGACTAATAACATAGGTAATTCATGAAAAGAACATATCGTACGAGAATAAACACTAACACTATGACGTATTAGGTCCTCAATGGTAATCATAAATTCCCAATACTTGATACCTACATAATTTATTACCGATATCCTGGTTGACATGAATTATGGCGTCCTGTCGTTTCTGAGGACGAAGTAACTAATCAGAACTCACGCTGACCTATCTAAAGACGTCACTGATAACACAGGGTAAATGTCCTGGCGACATCCGGCTGAGACAATGGCGACCAACCTAGATCATGTGCGCTAACGTTAGATAACAAGTAAAATTTTAGTTAATATAACAACGTGTTCTATCCAATGTAGTCATACGAAGGTGTACTTATTACAAAATGATGTTATTTTTTTTTTGTTTAAAAATCTTTGCCCCACACTAGAATTTTCTCCTATGTAGTGGGTGAGTTTACAAACATATTAGTTCACATACACAATGACACCCAGACCCGAAACAACAATTTGTGGATCACACAAAGTGTTGTTCCGTGCGGGAATCGAACCCGCGACACGCTGCACGGCAGCCGGTTGCCCAGCCACCGCACCTGAATGGTTCAGTCAACTCAGTATTAGGAACTCATTGTAAAGGGCCACCTAAGCAAACTTGGCCCTTGACCGTGGACATCAAACTGTTGATTCCTTGAGTTATTACACCGCAGTGATGTATCGTTCGCGGATGATTGCCATTCAACACATTTTTGTTAGCAAAGATTCAATAAAAAAATCAAAATACAAAAAGTTCTATATTAAACATGTATTGCCGAATCGGAGATTAAACTTAGAAACTCGCGGTGTTTAGTACAGTCCATGATAACTTTACAAGCATTTCACAATCATCTACCTTATCCTCAACTAAAAACGATATCGAACTTTTTGAAGTAGCGTTAAAGATCAAAATTAATTGCAAAACTTGAGTAACAATAATTGTTATGTAATTTGAGTATCGTGATTAAAATTTTGTAATAACGATGGGCTTCTTAGTAAAAGGTTTAAGTAAATCGTGTACTCTTCCTTGTATTAGGTAGCTAGTGTGGGTAGCCATGCTTCGGCACGAATGGGCCGGCTGGACCGGAGTGATACCACAGCCTCACAGAAAACCGACGTGAAACAACGTTTGCGTTGTGTTTCGTCGTATGAGTAAGGTTACCGGAGGCCCAATTACCCCCCTCCATAGTCTCCCAAATCCCCAAATTCTCCACAATCCTCAAATTCCCAATTCCCAAAACGCCGGTAACGCACTTGTATCGCCTTGGTGTTTTGGGTGTCCATGGGTGGAAAAAAAGCTACAAAGCTTGTAGTTTTTATTATGACAATTCTAAACAAATGTTTTACGAACGTCAGTTGTATTTAATTGAAATACAAGTTGATTTGTATCAAAATAAATCTAGACACTTTTACATTGAAAGTTAATTCTTTATACAACTTCAAAGTATTTTGTAAAGTCATGCCATATTGATTTCATCACATTAAGAATTGTCTTTTATCATAATCATCATTAATACTGACAAACTATAATAAAAAAAGTTTTACAAGATAGCTAATTTATCACTCAGATCTCTTCCCAACGGACCCATTAGGTTAGTTCAATAAAAATAAACTTCCCCTAAATTATTCATCCGCATCATTCGCTTGGTAAGGTGTTCCTTCCCCTCGACAAATTCAGCGATTTTTACTTCGACCGTTAAAACCATCTGCATAGTCAAAATGAGGGATAGTTATAAAAAATATGTTCGATCAAATATTCCTTAGTACGTATACAAAAAGACAAAAATTATTATTTGAAAATAAAGTAAGTTATGATTCAGTAGGAAACATCACGAATATTTATTCATTACCTAATGAATTACGACGTTTATTATTCATAATTTTACTTTGTGTAAATTAGTTTCCTGAGATTCGATCATTTGAATATTCAAATACTTATGAATTTAGTGTAACAGGGCTTTCATGTCATTAATTAACAAATCGTAACATGGATGGTATAAATGATAGCAGTGGTAATTATTACGAGACAGTCAATAAAACGAATGTTGTAACCAAAGCCGTACCCGGAGCATTTAGACATTAAATGTACAAATTGGACGCTCCATGAATATTTTAATCTAGTTGGAGACATTGTGTGCCTACTGATTAGAAGTTTACCGTATAGAATTGAAAGTTCTTGTGTTCAATGTTCCATATACCGTTCAAATCGAAAGCCCTACCGACCGACGAAATCAAACAGATGTTAGTTTCGCAAGCAAAAATAGATACTAATCAATAGTGAGTAACGGAAATAATATTTAAAATGTATGATTGGGAACATCCAGAACTGGCTCACCTGACGCGGGGGTGGTTCAGTTATAAATAATGTGCTAATTCCACCGACCGGCTTTGTCGACACAGTTGCAGTACATTGCCACGTTCAAATAAAATGTTCTCGAAATAATGCTCCGTTGAATGTGCGCCAATTTTTGGAAGTCGTAGTATTGGATATCGGAAGTCTTCAGATCCTTGGACGTGTGAAAGACGTGGGTATGAAATGTAAACAAATAATGTAATGCGTTTATATAACGTCGACAAATTCCATGGTCCGTCTATAAAACTCGGGCGTGGACCATTAAACTTCTTGTTCTCAAAATTCATAAAGCTTTGTAACAATAGAACATTTTGGTTCTATGGTGTGAGATTTCGCTTTTGTGGTGTTTTAACCGCACAACAAAATGCATAATGACAAAATGACAGCAGTTGAAAACCATAAACTTTTACTGTTTTCACATCAAAGTCATCTGTGTCGCACTGCAGAGCTATTGTGGTCATTAATTTTTTTTTTTCAAATGAGTGCGGTGTCTTTTTTTGATGAGAAATGAGTTAATTACCTTACGTTTAGTTTACTTGAATATTAGAAAAAGGTTGTAAATATTACAATTTTATTAGGTTTTGTTTTAGGAGAGGTCAGAATCCAGCAGTGAACGTCTTGTGGCTGATATAACGATTAGACCGTTGTCAGTTGTTTTTTACCTTAAATCAATGGGATATTTACGATGACCGCCAGTAAATAAAGTCAATGTGCGAAACAAAGCAATGACGCCATTACCACAAGGATACTGTGAAATCACGTAAAACACAGTCATCGCGATACTAGTATAACAGGTGGGACGTGCAATACTGGTCGTTAGCATACTGTACCAGCGTGATATTCGGCAAGACCGGAATTCTGTCGTGTCAAATTTATGCTACTTGCGACACAACGCAGCAACGCAACTGCGGTGAAATGTCGCCCTCTTTTATTCTAACACCTCATTTATCTATGTCTCCTCAAATAAACTCACCAATCAAGAAACAGACCGCACCATTCTTCATCTCCATCAAAATTTCAGCAGCCATCCCATCTCAGTCTAATATAATTTTCCCATTCAATGGACATAATCCTCTCTTTATTGCTTTTCAATCTTCGACGGTGGTCTTATTTCCTTTCGTCAATAAAGAATAATGTAATGGTTTACCAGGATAAACTGATCGCAGTCAATCTAAGTTGACTCAAAAGGATTTAATGATAGAGTACGTTTTACGTTGTCACGAATGTTACCACGAGCGTTGACTGAAGGAGCAGTGAACTTTGCGGAGTGTCGAGGCTCCTCTACACCTGAGATTCACTCGCACAGCCATTAGTTCCGACAATTTAAAGCTTCAAGATTGATATCACGTGCTTATCACGCATTTGGTGGCCGAGAAGACTTAATGACAACACTATTAACTCGACGAAGACGATGAGACCGTTTATCCTCTTTCTAATGAAGCTATTACATCTAATTCCTTTGACGCAATCTTTTTAATTTCTCATGTCCACCAAATGAAGGCACTTGAGCAATATGTAGGTATACGTACTTATACACATTTTAAAATGCTTCCAGCAAGTCATCCAAGCAATAAACGGAAAAATTGCGTTGTAATTGGCTTTCGATGAGAAAACGAATTATGTCGGGGTAGGTACGGGTACTTGGAGCTGTTCATTGGCGTAATAATGACTTTAAGATTATAATTAAGAAAGTATATAATGGTAGGCAATTACTGTTTTAGACATTTAAAGTAAAAATCAACACAAGTTCTCATACAAGTATGTTGCTTTATTGGACTTAGAATTACGATCTAATTCACATTGCCCTATTATTCCAACAATTTTGATGGATGTGGGGAACGCGTTCACTTGCGTGTTCATGTAATTTATTTCTGGTAAGCGACTGGACTTTTACGGCGAAGTGAGTGACTATTTTAAGTGCTCCCGTCATGGCAGCCGGCATGCACCGACATCGGCAACGTCGTGACGGAATTACGCTTCACTTCGCTGGGTAATTAACAAATTGGTTCCCCTACAAATTAATTTAATACGAGATTTATCCTGGACATCTATCTTAGTCTTGAACTAATGCTAAAGTGTTTATTCACCAGTCATTGACCAAAGATTTAGAAACGACTTTTTGTTGTTTGACGCTTTACACATACCTACAAAATACGTAGGTAAGTCTAATCTTCCTATCATTAATAATCGTGATACACGACTTGGAGTTTTTGTATTGACAAAAACATGTAAAAAATAAAGCTGTATCTCATTAATAGCTACTAGATTATAATAATATACATACATACGTTACGTACAAGGTAATTCCATCTTTGCCACGGTAAGTGATATACCGCATAACTTGCAAGACTCAGTAAGCCGAATGTAGTGCAATTATGCACTGTTAACGGTATAATAATTCTAGGGTATTGTTGGCCAATAGTAGGTGACTTGTTTCCCGTAATAATGGAGCAAGCAGGTGGTAGAAGTTTGCCTTTAAATGTACTACGAGTCAGCGAAATATGGCGAATGCTGCGAGAGTTATATTGTGTGATCGAGCGTTAAAATTAAATGAGTTATTTGTACAAGTGATATCATGATAGTATTTACTTTTCACACAATTCGACTGTCAAAATATATGTATATATGATAAGTTATTGATAGTTTTTCAAATTAAATGCATCGTTGTGTATGACCTATCATGATAGAAGATTAACTTATAACTGAATAAAACATAGCTGTGTACTAAACACCCCAAAATATATACATATTTCCAAAAAGACAAACCCATTATTTTAAGACATCAAGCTGACAAAGCCTAAAAGGATGAGAACAAAGAGCCTAACAAAAAAAAATGTCCGCAATACAATACTTTTTTATAGAAATAATTCCTGTCGGCCACGTTTAGTATAATTGCGGGGTTTCTCACAATAAATAGTCGTCATTAGGGCCTCGGGCAAGGGCCATTATGTCACCGACTCACCGACTGAGCCACCACACCGACGAGTCGCTGTTCTGAGGGCCTTTGAGACCACTTGCACCTTTCGGAACTACGGTATTTCCACACTAATTACTTGGTCCTTAGTCTAGCTCGCGCTAAATGTTGTCCTACAGTCCTAGACACACTTCACTGGTTTTTGTTCCGTAAAAACATGCATTTAAATTGTGTTTGTGAAGCTTCTTTTGTTACTTTTGCTTCAAAAATGGCATTGAAAATAATAAGTAACGACCTAAAGCCTAAAATATTTATGTTCTATCTAATAAAAGTATGGTGAATTATTAACAGTAATTTGAAAGTGACATTTACTTTCTTCGAAATATTGGAAAAGGTGTTACTAGAATTGCTGACTATTGCTGAGAATTATAAAGTCGATTGACACAAATGAAACAATATCGTTTATAAAATTTGGACTTAGGACTCTTAGACAAACGCAGAAACCTATATTTTTGACACAAAGGCAAAAATGGTAAAACACACAATAGTACATACATTCAGCATAAGATGAGTAATCAGTAGGTACTGTAGTCAACTACATAGTCCAGGTATCTAATCTTTTTACTTCTCATCATGACTAATAGATACCTAATACGAGAATGCAAGCAAGTTTTGTGTCATAGTAATTTTACTACAAAACTAGGAAAGCCAACGGTAACATAAAATGCAATCATGTATGAGCCCACTACTAAAATGAAGACTAGGAATGCAAGTAAGATGTCTCATAGATATAAGAATTTTAATAAACGTTATTGCATTATGCTAATGTGTGGTACTGTTAATATTGTAAAGGTAATGTAGCTGAACTTTTAATATGTTTGGTTCTTTAGTCTTAGTTTTATTAAACACCACGACACATATATCATTCTTCGTAAGTGTCCGGACTTTCTGTCTGTACAGAGGATGGATATTTAGGAGAGATTACTGTTTTTCATGCAAAAGTCGGTAAACGAGCAGACGGATCACCTGATGGTAAGTAATCGGCGTCGCCCATGGACACCTGGAACATCAGAGGCGTTACAAGTGCGTTACTGGCCTTTTGGGGATTAGGAGTTTGAGGATTGCGGAGGATTCAGGAATCGCAGAGATTAGGGAAGGGAAGGGGTGAGGCATTGGGTACTGTTGATATTAAGAGGTGTATTATTAAATTAAACTTTTTAGAATACGGAAAAATAGATGTTTTATTGAGCAAGATTTTTACACACAACAGTTCAGTCATAGAGAAAACAATAAACACTTTTTATTTTTTTAAAACACAGGAGTGCGAATAAAAAATGTTGCCAAACTAACATTTACAATTTATGATTATGACCAACTGAACAAAATAAAGGTCGCGTTCTCAAATACCAACAATTACTACTTAGTGAATGAACATAAACTATCTAAATTCTACATAATGTAGGCAAGTATTTTTCCAATAATTCCAACTACCGCTAACTAGATAATAGTAGGACTGCACAGACATGCGATGCTAATAATATTTCCGTATTGGTCTGGGAAATAAAAGAACATGCAATACTTTCCCGCGCCATTTAACGTTGAAGGGAAAATGCAGAATTTTGCCCACGGCGCAACCTTTTTACATTCATTGAAGATAATTGCATGTACACCTTTTATCTTCCCTTATATGTTCTCATTGGAATTATCCACGTGAATGTTCATTCAAAAGAGTAGGAAGATTATAATAAATTAGGTAGGTACTCTTCAAGTCTCCGTCATGCCTATGAGAGCCTGGTACTTCAAGAAAGTTCAAGTGTCAATTTGTGTCAGATGGATGTAATTTGACAATCGTTTCGTTTAATTAAATTAAGTATTGTTGAGGGTTGTAATGTCGTAGAACATACCTACGTAGAATCGTGGCATTACTTGTAAACAATAGAAATTTAATTTTTAACAAATAATCAGTACTGTTTTATTATCAACTAGAACTTAACAGAACAACATTGGTAATGAAACGAAATGAAAGATCAAAACAAAATTGAAGAAACCTTTTATAGTCAAGTATTTTGGTCCTTTGATTCGCTGACAATAATTATCACTTCTACTAAAAGTGTATCATTTTAATGATTTATGAAGATTGTTACACATAACAACAAACATAAAAATATAACATAACATCACGCCTTTTATCCCCGAAGGGGTAGGCAGAGGTGCACATTATACCACTGTACAATGTAACATCCACTTTTCACTATTAATGTTATGAGTCCCATGTAATAAGGGGTGAGCCTATTGCCATATACCGGGCACAATTCCAGGCTCCGTGCTACTACTGAGATTTTTTTTAAAACCCAGCAATACTTTGTCCGACCCGGGTATCGAACCCGAGACCTTGCCTGGCAGTCGCACTTACGACCACTCGGCCAACGAGGCAGTCGTTGTCATTATAAAAATATATATAAATATAAACACCTGTCCAATAATAATTATGTTACCAATACCTAATAAAACTGTCTACATACGTACTCTTAACGAAATACAATAACATTCTTCGGTCCTTATAGCTTTACTGCATTTGAATATAATAATGCTGGCTGTCCTGTACACAAAGGCAACCAGCCTTGATACGTCAAGGACCGATACATTTGTATTTATTTTCTTCATGCGAAATAAATAATTAGCTATTACTCAAATGGTTCGCAGATTGCAAAACTTAATTAAATATGGTCCTTTCTGTTAGTTGGTAGCAATATTTTATAGTGAGTTATTAATATTACTCCAGGTTTACAAGATTAGCGATAAGGCGACAGTTTTGTGGTCTAATGTCTAATTTTGTTACTAGATTACAAATTGCTGTAAGCGACTAATCGGTGTGAAACACGCAATTACATTAGGTTACACAACACTGACATTCAGATATAAAAAAATATCATGTAGTTAGAAACAATCGTATGATATATTCATGTCTCTATGCAATTATTTGGTCGACAGTTGATAATAAAATTCTAAAGCCAAAATATTGGAGGATAAACTCAACAAAAACGTTCCAAAAACTGTAGATTTTAATTAAGCACATTTTATAATATAAATACTTAAGAAGCATATATTAATAAAAAGATGGTGCTTACGTATTTCGAAGTCGCATCGTTACATCGAAAAAATGTTGGAGTCTTACCCAAAAAATACAAAACAAAGACCGGATTCCCATGCAACATTTAAAAATATTTACCAGAGACGATCTTCCAAAAGATGAAATTCTGTTAAAATAATATTTTATGCATGTTCTTACTTGGATCAAATGTTTGAAATTGGCTCGCTCAGTTCAGGGTCTGCCATAAAGTCACGGCTTCATTTTTATAGCTTACGATCACGGAAAGTCACAATAGTGTGTAGTTAAAAGTATCTATTTTTGACTGTACAAAGTTTCAAACTGCCCTCGTAAACATGTCAAAGATATTACGACACGTCCAAAATTTGTAAGTGGAATAATTTATCATGCTTATGGTAGTGTGGGCACATACATGGGTGTCTACAAATACTTATGGCTGTAGTGTACCGATGCCGATGTTACAAAGTGCGTTTAACCGCGTAACAGGTGTCAAAATAGAAGCAGATGGTTTTAAACTTGTACAGGAGTCCGGTAAGCTTTTGTTGGTGTATCTACTGACTGTGTTTATCTTATAGTGGTTTACGGGTTGGAGCTTGAATCATTGTTTTATGTAAAGGGTTCGTTCTTTAAAACATCAAAGGAAATATGTTTCGTGGAAATCTTAAAGTGTATATAACTTATCTTATAATCTTAAAATAAAATGACTGCACGGTTGGTGCGGTGGCTGGGCAACTGGCTGCCGCGCAATGTGTCGCTGGTTCTATTCCAACATGGAGCAACTCTTTGTGCGATCCACAAATTGTTGTTTCGGGTCTGGGTGTCATTGTGTATGTGAACTTGTATGTTTGTAAACGCACCTACGATACAGGAGAAAATCCTAATGTGGGGCAACGTTTTTTTAAGAAGAATAAGAAAAATATTGTGCATATTTCCGTCACATGATATAATTATGTTTGTGGTATGCTAATATGATAATGATATTTTATCTTTTCTAATGTTTTCTTTAATTTTATACTTAATCATAAGATTACGTTTATTTTCCCCGAGATTGATGGAGATTCTCGTTTCCTCCTCGTTTTAAATTAAATAAAAACCCGAGTGCTCATTTTTCGACTACAATCAAACAATTCCCGTAATATATCCTTTTATATACGTAAGCCTTCATTATGTTTTACATTCCCACTTCCTCAAACATACCTTAGTTAATTCCAAATTCTATTTTCTCTCATATAAACACGAGCTTACGAAATCTGCACCCGCTGAAAACTAGAGTACCTACTACTGAAACATTTGTTTCACTAACTGTTTACACAAAGCAGTGTTTCGTAAAATTATTACGAAAATTAAGTAAGATAATGCTGTGAGATGAGTGTATGAGAGTGTGCATTTGTGGAGCGCTGAAAGGGAGAATAAGTGCGATCGATATAGGTACAGGTAATCGGATTTACCGGCCATTCCCCTGACACTTCAGGAAGTGACCCCACTCAACGGAAGAATGAACTCAATAAGCCTTTATTTTCCCTTTATATTTGTCCCATATTTCTCTGCAGGGAAATGGACGCATCGCCTAACCCGGTGACCATGTGTGAAAATTGATTTTGTTCCTCCACTCTTTTTATTTATGGTAATTAAATAACCTTTCAATTTAGGTTTGTAGGCTTTGCGTCACAAATCGGAAGGGTCAGTCGACTCGTTTTGACATCTATTTAATGACGATTGCTGGTAAACATTGTGTAATGCTTTACGCTAAAGATGCTTCATTAATCTTATAATTAACGTGAAGTTTTTGTTACCAAACCTTCTGGTAAACATTTTTTTTTAATCTTTAAAAAAAGAACGAAATGAATGACATCACCGTCACGTGTCCGCCAATCGCAGTAAATGTGGACAATATAGAAAAACAAAGGCATGGTCATTGTAATTTTTCAAAATTCAACTACCTAAGTTATTTTAAACCATGTCAATTATAAAAAATGTGTGAGAAAACACATTGTTCTTAAACAAAACCGGTCCTAAATATGGTATGTGTTAATTGTTAACAACAATAACGAAATCTTTTACGGTATGCTTCGAACAGTTTACGGCTTGAAACATAAGGTTTGACTGCATTAAATTCTCACGAAACTGGATACAACTGACATAGAATGACATTGTTGTGCTAACCAAGTATACAATCCGATCGATGACCAGTACAACTTGAATGTCCTAAGTGGCGCTGTCCGTATACTTCACTTGAAAGAAGTACATTTGTTATTAGTTCCTCATTTCATCGGGTTCCTATTTAAATTGGTTGTTCTGTACCTGGACTGATGAGTTAGCAAAACATTGTGTCACATTACCTCAATGTCTTCATGATTCTTTAAAGGAAATCTTTGTAAACAATACTTTGTACTGCAAATGCTATATAGGACACGTCATCGTCGAATAAAAGTAAGTACCTACTTAATTTTGTAGGTAACTTCATTTTTGTAGCGGACTATATAGACTTTAGCTACAGTAGTGTACCTTTTAGGCTGAGCTAAATTGGATAATATTAACCTAAGTAAAATTGTTGTTCTAGTTAATTTAAACCATATCGTTCTTATTGTAGAATCCTTTTTGCAGTACCCTTATTTATCAAGAATTTGAACTTGTATTGCGCTAGAATTAGAGACGTGGTCAGGATTATTTTACAAATGGATGTATAGTTATGAAAAGAAAAAATAATAGTTTTAAAGAGAGTTCCAGGCCCATTATTTAATAAGCAACGGTGACTTTTCTGAACTTTAATAAAATAGTGTTTTATTTTATTTACAAAAAAACTTCACACCTATGTGTGTCTATATATAGATACTACATTACAATATTAAAATATATTGTACCTCGAATTCTCAACCTGTTTCTATTGCCAATAGCGAAACGTACCGGTATCAAATTTCGAAGATTATCAACTCTCGGCTCTTTGACTAATTAGCATTTCGCTCTTTCGTAATTTACAATTCATTACGTTATCAATTCCTCCAATTACTTATTTTTAATGTTGTAACATTAATCAAGATTGAAGTTTGGACAAAATTAAATCTAAACAATCTTTAGCAAGAAGAATATTAATAGAAGAGGTCCTCAAAGCCTTTTTGCGGACCTGTATAATCTTTTCTTTTGATATTTTAAATTTGATTAAAAGGGACGTTTCTTTGAGAAAAAATAATTGCTATATTGACTTATTAGACTAAGGAAAATGTTACATACTGCCATTAATTGTTTTCATTTAGTTATGGCTGGCTGACTAAGTTCAGTAAACTGCTTTTGTATACATTTCTAAACTTCTTTTATTCAATGTTCAGAGAATTATGGATAGGATATTACACAGATTTATCTTAGGAAATGCATTTACCTACATGAATTATCCAATGGATGGCTGTAATATGTTATTATTCTATTAGTATGCCATTGTCAATTCATAATACCGGCAGCCTTATTTAATGAAAAAACAATGCGTTGATCTTTAGGTTTGAATCAATGATATTCTAAAAATATTTAATTATTAGAATATCATTGGTTTGAATGCAATGCAAGGATGCATATTATTCCTTTATCCCATATATTCTCGATTGATCTATTGATTTTCTTTTCTACAAAACTGTTTTCTTTATTTTTTTAATATTACGGAATGGAAATGTAAACATAAACGACCATTATCAATTTTTCAAGCATTTGCAAACCACGTGACTAAATATTATACCAGTATCAAACATGAACATCTTCTCTCACATAGGATTATAAGGAAAAATCCATATTATATTCTATTTATTGACAAGCAATCTCCACGAAAAAATCCCAGCTCAATATCACCTGGATATTATAATCTTATTCTTGCATCAAATTTGTTCACGTGCGAGAAATCCTGCTTGACAACGTATATCCACTCAGACATTTACTTTACTAATGCAAGATATATCCTCCGTGACATAAAGTAAGACATAATCCATGTCACGGTTTCGTCACAGTGATAGTGAGCGTTTTGGTTGTAAGACAGCAATGTAACTGCTGTGTGGCGATAGTGCCGAGATGGCTAGCGATACGAGCGGAGTACTCTGTGCGCGGTGTCGACAAAATAACTTTAGTTCCGTGGAGAGTTTTCATCGAAGTGAACGTACCGATCTGTGCTAAGACTTGTGGCATTGCTCACATAGTTTTGTCAAGTGTACTGTATATTAAAAGTGTTAATTTAAGATAATATTAGTTCAGTGTACAAGTGCCATCGTGACTTTCATATTTTGTGTTACAAAACTTGTTAAGTGTCGAACGATATTTTTTTTGTTATTGAACTTCGCGATACTTTGAGGTATGTAATGATGTTAAGTTTGATAATACTTTCCTGCTATCATTTATAACTTGATTATTCGACTGTCAATGTAAACATTCTGCACTATATTTTGTAATTTAATTTAATATTATCATGAGTCAGAATTATAAACACAGCAACAAATATATATTTCTTGAGCATCGCGTAAGGAGTATTATTTTGAACACTGAACAAATTAAGTTAAAACTAAGTTAGCATTAATCGATACAAACGATTCAAGTTACGGGTGATTAGTTAATCGTATAATAATTCTGATTAGAACAGTTATGTTTTTATTAATGTTACGATTACAAATAAATACGTGTGTAATCGTAATCCGAAACTCGATAGTACAAGTTTGTAAATTGTGAACTGGTGTTATGGGTTTGAATTGCGTGGCTTTAATTAGATTACATCGTAAATTAATCTTCGATTATGCATTTGTTTTGCATATCGATGCATACCTTATTACACGATCTGTATTTATCTTCATGTCTGCTGCAAAAAGTGCATTAGAATCGAACATTTGCGTAAGAATTTAATAGCTTCATTTGTCTACATTGTCTTATTTTTTACTCGACTGCATCACAAGAAGGTTTGGCCATTAATAAAGATATAATTAAATACATCTATTAGGTTTGTTCATGTTCGTAAGAAATCCTATGTCTTTCGACAGTTTTGGAAAGTCCAGATATGGCTCATGTCCTGTACCTATGTGAGTCTTCAGAATTTGGTAATGTCAAATCTACCCCATTTTTAAGCATTTTATATGTATCTAGTTTTTATTGAAGACATCAGTTTTAGTAATTGTTTTATTAAATACTAAGTTATGATTTTCATACCGTTTCAAAATTATCACAACTTAACCTAACTAGTAAATATTACTTAATTGTATTATGCCCGAATATTGAAACACTACTCAATTTTAAGTCGTTCTTAAGGATAGTTCTGTCACTACAAATTCTTTGTAAAATAACAGAGATGACATAATATTTAAGTACAAGGTAAAAACAGCCTTTCAGTATTCGGGTGTTATAAGTCTGTAAGAAACCCCCTTGACTGTATAAATTGTTGACAAACATTCGATTACAACTTAGGTATTAGTGCACTGGATAATACACTCTAACCAACGAAATTCAAATACATTCTTCTATTGCAGAATCAAAAAAAGGACCATCTCGATAGTGTTCATGATCACTCGATTAACAAGTCAGTTTATCTAGATAAACTCCAACTCCATCTTATGTAAATCTACCACTTACCTACTTGGTATTCTCATACCATATTTCATAACATAGTCGCCGTGCCTCGGAGGTTTCATTCGCCCAGCTCTCATGCATGAGGGTGCGGGTTCGAAACCTACCAACGGCAAGTACCAATGTAACTTTTTCCAAGTTATATATACTTTCTAAAATTATCTAGACACTACTGACAAATGGTGAAGGAAAACATCGTGAGGATAACCTGGGCTTAAAATTTCTAATTATAAGTTTGTAATCGCCAACCTGCATTGAACAAGCGTGGTAATCAATGCTCAAACCTTCTCCGTGTGAGAAGAGGCTTTACTCAGCAGTGGGCATCTAGGCTGTTGATGATTTTATAACAAATCCATCAACTAGATTACCGAGTTGATTCAAAGATTACGATGACAAATCGTCAATAATCAGTTGCTTTTTAATCGATACTCATGCTATTGGAATTTATTTAAACGGATTTATAAGTATTTATACGTCAGCCATTATTATAAACGGAACTTTTTGGTTATGGAACAAAAATGTTGTGTACCGTTTTGTAAACTCTCGTTATCTTAATGTTAAGAATATGTATGTATGGTTGTGTGGCTACTTTGTTTTTATCTGCAAAACAAAATATGTATGTCATTAAATTCTTGATAAGAGATGTAACATTGCACCTTCACACCTTACTTAGTATCTTGGACTAATAACTTGTATGAAGATTTCAATGTGTTTTTTATTACTGAGAATAATGCTAGTGAGTTAAATAAAAGTCTAAGAAACTCATGGCATAAAGCGTCATTATATTAGCAGTTACATTCCTACTTCAAAGTAAATAGGCGGTAATCAATTACAAACCACATTTTAACTTCCCGGTTCTAGTGGCAGCGAAAGAAATAGTATTTAAAGATTTTTAAAATTGATTTATCTTCGGCTCGTGAAAAGGTCACCCGGTTTATACGTATTTACCATTTTGAAATCTCCCTACATTTTCCTGTAGTAAAATGCATTATCCTTGACAAAAGAAAAAGGTTTACGAACAAAATCTTTTCAACCTTTTCAAAATACATTTTAGCTTACGGATAAGTTTTGGAGTATCACTAGAGAGTCTAAAGTATCACTTATACAGCCTACGACCCGGTCATTGACGCAATGGCAACCTTGTAAAAGCTTTTTCACACCTTTAGAGGCCTTTCATCGCAAGCCCCATATCGGCCCCAGGGGTTAACCTCGGTAACGCCGAACTACTTTACCACTGACCCAGGGAAAATCTAAAAAATCGTAAAAGGTCACTTTGTCGAACAGCCATAATTCGTTCCAAATCACTTTTGAACTCCCGTGTTCACCAACTTCTCGACGAGGTAATCGAAACTTTTTGTGTCCAAAAAAACTACCGAGGTCAAAGTGGTACGCTTTAGTCGGTTTAGTGGCAGCGTGTATTGCCATCATTAGTGTATTGTTGTGAACTGGGACAAACATAGAGACGGCCAAACCATTATTTTGTCACCTTGCCTCCGTAGTTATTAAAATAACTTTAATATCTCCGCCATAACCTCGCTCTGCGGTGTGAACGTGTCGGGAAATGCATGATTTACGCCGCACTGGTATGAAACATTCCTCGGTAAGGGACGCAGGAACTTGATATAATGTGAGTAAGGATTTATACCTTTTCTCTTAGAAGTGGCTTTTGTATTGAGCCGTCAATTCCTCTAAGTCGGCCTTTTGATCGGCTCGTGAAGGAAAGCGTCGATATTGTCACACATATTAAACATATCTGACAATAGATCAAAGGATTTTATAATAATATAAATACTAATATGTGTTTAATGCTATATTGACTTCTATTACAACACCTAATATTACGCTTATGAGTCTATATTACGTACTAAAGTAATTTATATTCTGATGAGTAAGCCTAGTTCCAAAGTCTAAAATTTACACAATACACCTAATTTGTTCTAAATATCTTCTAGACAGTAACTTTCTTCAATAATACTATAATGACATCCCAGGCAGCAGTACAATGGACTGATAAGCCCTAAAGATAACATTTTTCTCGCAACAAAATTGAATGATAAGTGTGATAGTAATCTGTTATCGTTCCCTTCAATGACTTTTTCGTTTAACTTTTTCGCTACTTCATATTTTGCGATAACATAAGTATTTTGGTTGGTGCACCTAATGTACTAATTGAATGAGTCGTCGCGCGTGGTAGAAAACCAACGTGAAGCAACACTTGCGTTGTGTTTTGTCGTGTGAGTGAGGTTACCCTCCCGTTCCTCAATCTCCCCAATCCCTGAATCCCCAACGATCCTCAAACTCCTAATCCCCAAAAGGCCGGTAACGCACTTGTAACGTCTCTGGTGTTCCAGGTGTCCATGGGCGACGTCGATTGCTTACCATCGGGTGATCCGTCTGCTAGTTTACCGGATTATGCCATAAAAAAATGACTTAGACACACCTCTGTTGAGTAAAATTTCTAATGTGACAAAGGTCTATCATAATTTTTTACATTCGGATTCTTTCATAACACAACTGGAGAAACAAGAGTGCAACCTTGTGGATATGTCGTCTACCTTTACTTTTATTTTAAAAAAAGTATTAGTAACGCCCATTTCATATCGTTATATCCATAATAATTCTACCACAAACTTAACCAATAATTTTTGTAATGAGAACTTCAACTAAAGATAGCAAAAACACCAAAGACGCGGACATAACTTTAACACGACTATTTTTTATTTACATCAATTTCTCGTACGTCTATTGTAATAAGTGACATTCACACATGCACTTCCCAACCATAGTGATGTCAAAGAGATTTAACACGAGATAGTTACCACTCACTTTCTCAACATCGATCGTCACGACAACATATTATAGAATCGAATAATAAATCGAATACAGCATGCCATAATCTAATCGCGTTCGAAGATAGAACTATCTGCAATTCTGCACAGCTCTTCAGTTGGTTACGAAATTATTACGATAGTTGCGTCGATTATAATCGATGCATTGTCACGTTTAAATTTGCATAACATACGTAACATCATTTAGATAGTTTGCGAGGGGAATCTAAAGGATAGAGAGAAGTGTACTTTAATAAGTAGCTGCAGACTTCATTTATTGGAGTATTTTATATCCCATGTAGTATGACATTACACAGGGTACAATTTCTGGGATTTGGTACCTACTGTTACAAAAAATATTCAATATTAAAATTTTGCTCGACAAACCCCCAAATAACGCCACACTCGATCCGGAAAACGAACCCAAAACCCATTGTTGGTAACCATTCGGCCTTCAAAACAGTAATGTAATTTAATCAATAATTAACTTTTATCTCTGCCATTTACCTAGTCCATCATTGAATGGAGGTTTAATTAAAAAACTTTGTGTTCATTTATTTTTCTACTTTCTTTTGTTTTTGATACACGTTGATTGATCGTTGTTTTTGCTTTTATCACCGTTACTGTTATGTCGACAAGTAATTTTGTTAATTGAATAAAAGATTACTGTTTTTGTCTAAACTTGTCTAGTTGATTGATTATTATTAGTTTATTGTTTTG
The DNA here is from genome assembly GCA_902850265.1 of Spodoptera littoralis. Taxonomy (NCBI): domain Eukaryota; kingdom Metazoa; phylum Arthropoda; class Insecta; order Lepidoptera; family Noctuidae; genus Spodoptera; species Spodoptera littoralis. Next base: position 10,477,301 of record LR824533.2, read on the forward strand.
TAGATATTAGATTGATTCTTATTATAGGAAGATGTTTTAGGGGATTTTGTTGTTACTGTTGAAGTGGTGGATGTGGTTGAATAATAGATAATAGCTTGTTATATTTCGTAGTTTTATTAAAAATCTCACAGAAAGCACATGATGGGCGCCATGCAGACGACAAAAGGAAAGAACACAGATAATATATCGACGTCTATGAGAAACTTGCCAACTTAACACTAGATGGCGCTACTTATATTATTTAACTTAAGATTATAATATTTACCTTATTACAACACACCTCCTTAAATTTATAATCTTAACATTTTATCTTACATGAACAGTATTTTAAAGTTATTACAGTTTTAATATTTTACTTAAACAGTACTTTAAAGTAATAATCTGAACTCTTAACTAAATTAATCTTAATTCAAACCTGTTTTTCAAAAATTTTGATTTATCTAGACTCTTAGTCAACATATCTGCTAAGTTACATTTTGTATCAATTTTAATTATATCAATAAGTTTGTTTTCATAATTCTCGTTTATATAATGATATTGCACTTCAATGTGCTTTGAATTTTTAGTAAAGTTACCATACTTAGCTATTGCAATTGCACCTGAGTTATCTTCATACAATTTTATTGGATAACAAAAGTTTATATCAAATGACTCACTTAACAAATTTCTTATAAAAAGTACTTCAGTTACTGCCTCTGACAATGCAATATACTCTGCAAAAGTTGAACATTTAGTTACTGTATTTTGTTTACGTGTTTTCCAAAATATTAAATTTCCAAAAAATCTTATAATAAAACCTGTTGTAGACTTCCTATCCACATTATCCCCTGCATAGTCTGAATCAACCATACAGTCTAAAATATCAGCATCTGCATTATCATAATATGTTAACTTTAGATTCTTAGTTTTATACAAATATTTTAACACCCTCATTGCATATTTGTAATGTGTTCGGTTATAACAACTTTGATATCTACTCAAATAATTAACGCTGTACGCTACATCTGGTCTTGTGCCTGTACTAATATACAATAATTCACCTATTATATTTCTGTACTTAATACTTTCATCGACCTCACTAGCTTGCTCTAATTTTAAATTTGTTTCCATAGGAGTATCATATAACTTAGTATTTACCAAATTATACTTTGCAGCCAAAGATTCAATATACTTTGTTTGACTTAATGTCATCACATTTTTATCATCATTATACTCAATATCTATGCCAATATAGCTTTTAATTTTCCCCAAGTCTTTCATTGCAAATCGTTTCATTAAACTTGTTTTCACCTCTTTTATTTTATTTTTATCTTTACAACATATTAAAAGATCATCAACAAATATTAATATGTATATTGGATCTTTGCTTGCTTTTTTAACATACAAACAGTAATCATAACTACTTCTAACAAAATTCAAAGTTTTTATAAATATATCAAAACAATCATACCACACTCTAGGACTTTCTTTGAGACCATAGAGAGCTTTTTGCAATTTGTAAACTTTATTATCTCCTGTTTTATAACCTTCTGGTTGATTTACATAAACTTCTGACTTTACATAACCATTTAAAAAGGCTGTTTCAACATCCATTTGCTCTACAAATAATTTATTTTTACAACTGTATGACAATAAAATTTTCAAAGTTTGCATTTTTCCAACAGGTGAGTAAGCATTTTCATTAAAATCTTTTTGCTGAAACCCTCTCACAACCAATCTAGCTTTATATTCATTATTACTTTTCTTTTTAAAAACCCATTTAACATCAATTACCTTTTTATCTTTTGGTTTTTCTACAATTTGCCAAGTATTATTTTTATTTAAACTATTTATTTCAGAATCCATGGCTATTTGCCATTGCTTACTATCATTGGAGTTCATCGCCTCCTCGAATGAATTTGGTACATTTGCATCAATATGGTTAACATAAATAAAGTGTGTAACTGGATTACCATATCTAGAAACTGGGATTCTCTTTCTTTTCTGTGATTCTACTAAAACGTCATTTTCTCTATTATTATTTACGTTACTACTAGAATAAGTCTCATCTGCATCTACAAAGTTTTCATCGGTTTCATATTCATTTTTAACCTCTTCATTTGAAACATCTAAAGTATTATCACTTTCCAAATCTTTATTATTTTGATTGTCTACTTTTTCCAAACAAATTAACTGAGTATTTTCTTCAATTACCTGTACATGCCTTGCATTAATTATTCTGTTATTTAACAAAACTCTGTAACTATTTTCATTATAACCCACTAAAATTCCTAGTTGAGCTTTATCATCCCATTTACTTTTTCTTAACACTTCAGGAACTCTAACATAGACTCTACTTCCATAAATTTTTAAATGCTCTACATTTGGTTTGACCCCAAAAAATATCTCATAAGGAGTTTTATTTTCAACTGTATTTGCAATAGTACGATTCTTTAAATAAGCTGCTGTTTTTATTACTTCAGGCCAGTACCTCCTATGTATTTTAGCTTCTCTCATTAAACATCTACCTATATCCATAGCAGACCTATTATACCTCTCCGCTACTCCGTTTAACTCATGAACATAAGGTGGACATGGTAACAACTCTATGCCCTTATACCTTATAAAATTATAAATATCCTTATTTAAATACTCTCTACCATTGTCACACTGAATCTTCTTGACTCTTTTATTAAATTTATTTTCTACTAAATTTATAAACTCTATAAAACACTTTGCAGTTTCAGCTTTACTTTTAATACAAAATATCCTGGTACACTTACTATAATCATCAATAAAGGTTAAAAAATATTTTTCTCCACCATAACCAGTTGTGTTATGTGGCCCATTCAAATCAGTATGAATAAGTTCTAAAATCTCAGTAGTTTTTGTTCTATTATTTTCAAAAGGTACATTAGTCATTTTACTCTGAATACAATTTGAACATTTCATTTCTGTGCTTTCAATTTTATCTGGCAAACCATCAACTAATTTATTATTTATTATCTTATTTAAGTATTGAAAATTCACATGACCAAGTGCCCTATGCCATTTTTCTTTCTGCGTTAACTTTACAGAATTTGTGCATACTTCATTTTTTAAGACATAACCTTTTAAGCAATACAAATTATTAATTTTATCAGCAACAACTATCAACTCTCTAGACTCATTATATATTTTAGCACTTTCATTTTTAGCTACTATTGTACAACTATTAGTTACCTTTGAAAAACTTAATAAATTTTGTTTTATTCCTTCGACATAATAGACATTTTCTAAATCTACATACTTCACACTATAATAGTTTTTGAAATACATTTTTACAGTACCTACTTTGGTTGCTTTCAAGGTTTTTCCATCTGGTAATTTTACATCAACAAAATCTTTCAAATCTACACTGTCATAAAAATATGAATAATCATTTATAAGATGGTCAGTGCACCCACTATCTAAAAGCCAATTAACTACATTACTATTATTATTAAATGTTACCTTTTCATTACATCCGGATACCTGGTTTACTTCTGGTTTACATACTTCAGCTGTCCATGACTGGGAGGGACCGTTGCTCGAAGATTCACCTTTAGGATGATTGCTAGATGAGTGGCCTTGACCTCTGCCTCGGCTGCGACCTCTGTAGGATCCTCTCTGATGTCCTCGCTGACCCCGACTAGACGACTGGAAACTTCCTTGAGAACTTTTTTGTCCTTGATTATTTCTCTGAGCGTGCCAACAATCCTTCTTGAGATGACCAGTCTTACCACAGACAAAACATTGAGCTCTTGTGGTGCTGGTTGTATATGTACTCACATTATTTTTCTTGTCATCGCACATAGTCATATTTTTCTCCTTTATTTTTGAATGTACATAGTCCACAGTCCTTTGTTCTTCAGGAATCACGTCCAGAAAATCTCCTATATAACTATAACTTGGTGGTAGGGCTCTGAGCAGGTATCTTAACTTTTCAGGTTCATCAATTTTACCTCCGGCTGTTTTGAATTCGTTTATGGATTTTTCAAAATCAACGAAGAAATCCTCTACTGTGTCGTAATTATTTAATTTGATCGCTTCCACTTTTCCTCGACATATAATTTGAAGAGATGTTGATTGAGTAAGATACATTTTGTCGAACTTTTGTAACATGTCAAAAGCTGTCTTGCACTCAGTGATATATTCTAATTGTTTGTCCGAAATAGTACTCATAATAATAGTCCTTGCCTTTAAATCCATCTTCTTCCATTCCGCTTCTGTATTTTTATATTTCACCGGCATTATGCCTATGGCGGCCTCGTTGCATTCTTTGTATTCCAACAAAGTAACCAACCTTAATTTCCAACTCGAATAGTTTGCCCCATCAAAAATAGGTATCATGATGTCTTCTATTTTAGCTTGTTGTGCCATATTTACGTATATTCTTGTAGATTCAGACGTTTTCAAAACTAACTTTTCCGTTGTGACCGGATAACCTCAATCGTAATTTGATTTCATAATTGCACTTCATATTTATTGACTTTTTCGTGAAACCACTTAACCACGCTCTGCTACCATGTTGAAGTGGTGGATGTGGTTGAATAATAGATAATAGCTTGTTATATTTCGTAGTTTTATTAAAAATCTCACAGAAAGCACATGATGGGCGCCATGCAGACGACAAAAGGAAAGAACACAGATAATATATCGACGTCTATGAGAAACTTGCCAACTTAACACTAGATGGCGCTACTTATATTATTTAACTTAAGATTATAATATTTACCTTATTACAACAGTTACGTCATCGTCGTTGTTACGTCGTCTTTATCTAAGCATATACCTATGTCCAAATATTGAAAAGCTACTACAAATTTTAAGTCGCGCTTAGGTATCTATAGTTCTGTCACTACAAATTCTTTGTAAAATGATAGAGATGGCACGATATTTAAGTACAACTAAACTATACTGTCTAAATCTGTTACATTAATTCAAAGAAACAACACACTTCTATTGTCAATGCACTTTTAAATTGCAATTAACAATCGTGCCAAGAACCCCTAAGTGCATACCTGCCTTTGTGTTCACTATAAAACCTCCATTATAATATTATTCTATACATAATTATAATAAATTACAATTACAACGTTAATGAACATAGAAAGCTCAGTTTAATGGTGTGTACACTACACATAGTTTTTCTAGAAAACATTTTTATTGTTCCATTGTTTTTAAACCTAGAAACTGTCTAATTGATTCATTCAACCTGATTTATAATACAGCTGTTAGTGATAGACATCATTCTTAAAAGATAATGCAATGTAATAATATACAACCTCATTTTGTAGAATGGTTTCAAGAGTGCCGATGAGCAGCGAATTCATTTCTAAGTCCTTTATTGGTAACTTGGCACGCATTATCCTCCAGAAGATTTTAGAAGACCCGGTGCCCCCTAATACACAACCTTCAAATCTTCAAGAAAAGTGTATTCCTTTTTAAAAGGCCGGCAACGCACGTGTGACTCCTCTAGTGTGGCGGGTGTCCATGGGCGGCGCTGATCGTCTACCATCAAGTGATCCGTCTGCTCGTTTGCTCCTATTCCCTAAAAAAGAAAAAAAGAAAAAGACATTCCCTCAAAATGTAGGCACCTTTTCAAGGCTTCCTCCGTCGCCACATACGCCACTGAGCAGTGACTAAATAGTACTGAGTCGTATCAAAAGGATCTGAAATTTTAATTAATCACTTAATTTTAGAGTGTATTTTAATATTAATACAAGTATATAAGGATTAAAATTTTGGGAACACGAGCGAGATTAATATCCTTTTATCTGAAATTCTCATTAAGACATCCTCTCTAATTTTCTTCACCTTTAGTGATGTTAAGGGTTCTTACTTAGGTAGCTGATAACATCTTTGTAAATTTTAAATTACACTTAGTTTTCTACGTAAATAAATTCATATTAAAATGGTATTAGACCAACTAGACGCCAACCTTGGCTTAGATCAGTCTCTATTTTAGAAGAATTTCTTAAATGAATAACTAAAATGTTCTTTATGAACCTCCTTGCCCCATGATAAAAACCGCATGATAACCTGTTCAATAATTTTGTAGTTTACCGCATTCAGATTGACTGACACAGACACTTTGATTGGGTTTGTGTAGTGTGTGTGTATGTGTTGATATTTTTCAGTAAACATCACACAGTCTAAAGTAGTAATCGTTCTTTACGACAATGGGATTTACATCACAACAAATGTAGGGGGAAGAACGTCATGTTATGTTGATGAATGACAATTCAACAGATTTCACGCAGTGATTGACGTATGAGACAACAACATCCTTATTTTTCAGTGATACTGTGTAATTGTATAATTTGTATCGGTACGGTAACTTAAAAGAACTTAAAAGTAAAGTAGCATCATGTATAAACAGGTGCTAACAGACACCATGTATAATATAAACAGTGTCAAATGGTTTGCTCTCCAAAGTTTGAGTATTTATTTACGTATTTAAAACGTTTCATATTTTAGTCGAAATTTTAATACAAGTATTGTAGGTTATGCATGAAAGTAAAACCTTATTATTACATGTGTAAAATTGACTTTCGTGAATAACCGATATGGCAAACTACTTAAAATAACTATTACAAAAGTGAAACAAAGAAACGAATCAAACACAAAAACATTATTTTAAGTCAACCAAAAGAAATGAAGTAAGAATTTACATTTTATTAAATCCGTACCCAAGCAAAGCGAATATAAAAGAAATGGACTAAGAAAAAGACAGATACTTACGACCTTATTTACTTTTGTAAACCCATTCCACTGTTTTATTAAAAAAATAATTTCACGAATCATTGCCTTCGTATTTTATCTTATTGACCACATAAAAAGGAAACTAATTTCAATAATAAATTATGTTATATTTGCGTAAGTACAAATTTAACTTTCCTTTCAGTTGCTCAGATGACCTATATGAATAATTTTTAGGGTGATCTGTGCCTGAACTCTTCTAATCGATTGCAAAAGCCTAATCTAGGTAACCTAAGTTCTAAAGATAAATTAAACTCGACTCCAATAACTGATTTATTAGGCACATTTTATTGGCAGCAGAGTAATACCATGCCTATCATTCCATTGTCCAAGACCACAAACTATTTCTTAATTAAATTACGCAGTATTAAAATTTACACCCAACTCTAAAGCTGTCTAGAATAATTTCACTTTACAATTTAACTGACAAAACTATAAATTAATTTCCTGCTAGAAACTATATGCTGCTATCAGCATTATTGTTATTTGTTACCTGTGCAACATGCAAGTGCAGTGAACTTCGTTCTCTGTTCACTCGTTCATTCATAGTTCATTTGTTATCTGTGGTGCATGTTTAAACATTGTGTGCCATTTGAAATTTAGTTCGCAGATTTATGAAATCTGTGATGTGAGAACGGATGATCTCTTTAAGAATCTTGTTCGATAACGATTTAAAAAATACCTTATGCAACTATGTAATTTGGGACAAGATCAGGAAGTAAAAGAATAATCTCGTGATCGATTTTTAGACTAAAATAGACTAAAATATTATCTAAAATTTTCAAAAATTTCCCTCCCAATAATGATGAATTTACGAACTTATGGCATTAAATAAAATTTATAAATCGGGATATTTAGACAGAATAAGACAAAATAATTGTGTCCTGCCCCTTCGTTACGGTACTCGTTGTAAGAAATCACGCATACCTATCGATACTAAAATGTCCCATCCTCCAAATTGTGAGCATATTGAATAAATACCTCAGGACCAGAAACAGATCTTATTAGATAAGTCCTGTTATGTACTGGACGTAGTAAAGGGTTCATTAACCTTGCCTTTGTTCATACATACTCTTTCCGTGTTTTTATAAGACTGTTGATAGCGTCATTTGTTAAGACAGTTTAATGCACTTGATAAAATTATATTACATGCGATTTATGAAAGAAAGTACTTACTTTATCTACATGCTATCTACCAATTAAAATCACGACCAACAGCTTAAGTAAGAACCTGAATTATTAGGTTCATAATTGAATTTATGACAAAGGTAAAACCATACACTCAGAAGGTCCAAATGAATAATTAAACTGTCAAACACCAAGCGGTCACCGGTGACCGCAACCTATTGTTCTTTAATTGTGTCTATAAATACGGTACTCGACGAGTTAATGCAGAAAAAAGGATCTAAATAATTTTGGTCCGTAAAAAATAAGATTTCACTTTATTGTTTATTCGTCAAAGCATAAATTCACTCTCCATTTAAACAATTAACAGGAGGTCAGCAACATGAATTTACTTGTCTACAGATATCTGATAATAAACCTAGGTCGGTCTAGTTAAACCCTAGACTAAGTTACCCAACATAAACTTAGTTAAGCTGGGTTTGGCTATTCAAACAGTCTGACTTAATTACGAATCGGCCGTTGATCGCAAGCTTATGTACAAAATGAGTTCGGTGAGAAGTAAACAACAGAACTTATGTATTGTATATTAACCTACATACAATGAACCTGATAACAACAGAATATACTGTAATAACAAAGATAAGATAGAATACAGAAACACTCCGCTATCAGACGCCATCCAAAAAGCTAAACATAAATTCAAAGCTTCCACAATAGTGTTAAGATAACAATCAACATTATTATGCAATAAAATATTTACAAGAAAATATCTCAAAGTGATGTGATGTTAGAACAAATTAAGATCTTTCGTAAAAGATAAAAGATAGAGTAGAGATAGGTGTGTAATGTGAAAATACGTAGAACATTCCCACATTGCTTGTTACGAAAATGTAAATACGGTTTCGTACAATTTTCGGCGCGTACTAGGCTCAGAAACCGTTCGTATTATTTAACTATTCAACAGAGCTGAAAGCTGCTCCCCTGGTGTACCTCAAACAAATTTCGTTTCATTACGAACACTTTACTCTTTTATCTTGTAAATCTCCAAGTTTACCGTCAAGTTTCACAATTTCTGAGACAAAGAACCTTGTGAATATTTCATGTTTTTGTTCTAAATGATATTCCTCGGGAGTCAAAGAATTATTTCCTAAACAAAAACTTGTCATAGTAAGCGGTTCATGAATATTTATAAGTATTTCCAACCACTGACTGTTCAAGAGAATCATCAGTGCTGGTACTCTTCGTTAGCATTCAAGTAAATACATTAGTAGGTATACCTTAATGACCCCACAAAATGGCTGTGTTAGGTTCGACTTGTTTTGTTTGTCTTTATTCATTCAATAAACACAACAAAAAGGAAATTAACACAGTAAATTCCCGACCCCTGTCCGCAAACTCAACCAAACAAACTAGTATTTACATTTGACCGCGTTGTTATACCTACTTTTCTTTTTAATGTCAACAAAGACTAATTAGAATTAGTTACACAACGCCATGCCAACAAAGAGCTCCCATAATAACGTAAAAACACGATAAAATAATAACAAAGGAGGAGATATTGTGTAAAAAAGTGCTTTCGTGGCAGCACGTGATATAACATCAAATTGTATAAAACGCAAAAAACCAACTAAATTCTTGGGTACGACAAAACGGGGTTCCTGCACGTCATAAAAGGGGAAAGAACACGTAAAAGGGTTTTCCGTTCCCGAGTCAATTCCACGTGAAACGTGAAAATTTTGTTTATTTGTTCATTATTCTGGTCTAAAACAGGCACACAGGTTAACTTTGTTCACAGGAGAGTTGCATTATGTTTTTCTATTAAACTAAACATTATGCGTCAAAGTTGAAACACAGTTACTGTTGTAGGAAGTCGTATTCATAGCGGGGCCGTATGTTTCCTAGCTTGTTCCAACTTTATTGACTGGTAGAGTGCAGTTCATTGAAGTAAAGCCACAATGTGCGTCCCGACACTCAATAGAATTGCCCTCGCGATGTTGGAGTAAGAAAAGGCCCGGTTCCGCCGCGTGAAAGCCTAAGCCGGTTCAGTTCTAAAGAGTGCAGCCGACTGTGCCGACGTAAAATAACCTATGTGTCGGGACTGCTATTGAAAAATATACGCTCTTCGTCTTTTTAAAAGTGGGGAAGGAACCTCTTAAAGATCGGAATGATTGCGGCTTTGTCGAAATTCTTTATGGTGCCATTTTATGAGAGTGCGCAGTTTTATGATTGGCACGTCTTATTTATTGGATCAACTTGGTATTGATTGAAAAGATTTCAATAGAAAATTATTCCACTTATCTTGACACTATATATGGTTCAAATAATACTGGATAAGCAATCTAAAATATCAAAAGTTCACCTTGTCTCAAAATCCCGTTTTTGATACTGCAACGGTACCTTTAGAGACTATAGTACCAATGTCTTGAGAACACTACGCTATTTCCACTGAGGGTAGTGACCGAGCCTATCCTCTAATGCGTCATTGCTAATCTTAGCAATCTACTACACGTCGGAATGACGCACCTTGACCTCGAACTGACTCATAATAAAACAATCATTACAAGAGTAATTATGACATGATTAAGTACAATTACAAATGCTATTTTAATCAGAATCCGTATTTTTTACTATTGTTACATCATGGATTATTTCAATTAGGAATTGTAGATAATGTTTGCTATTGTTTTATTTGTCTGTATCTTGGTATACAGTCACAATACATTAGAAGGAAAGATTAGCTTATACATACATGTGTAAACTCGTTATGATCCTGTTTGCGTCGCCAGTTCACCTTTACGTGTGTAAACTAATGGATTCTTACGAAGAATATTCTTGTATGTGGCACCTAAAATACGTAAACATGTATGTGTACGCATTTAGCATTGATTTCCATGCGTCTTGGATATTTCGAAGTAACGGTGCTTGTGGCCTGCAAACGACTTTGTGTGTGCATAGTAACAAAGTCTAATACTACGTTTTTTGTTTTCTATTAAAAAAAAATCTTTTTGAAATATCTAAATAAAGACGCACATTGAGGTTAATTGAAGATTCACACAAACACATTATTAAAGTACACTAACTCGATATATCGAAAATCTAGCACTTCAGAGAACACATACCCAAGTCAGTAAGTACACCCATAAACAAAAAACAGTGGCTATTAATATATCAAATTTTATTTCAGTTAGAAACTCACAATCAGTCATTATGTTCGTAAAAGGGTGTGTTTACTCAATAGATCCTTTGAAGCTATCCGCACATAGCAGGGATATTGGATATCACTGATGTTTACCTATTTTAAATAATGTGCCAATGTTTACAAGCCATTAACCCATGCTTTCAGAAACGTGCCGTAAAGAGATACCCATTTTATATTCCCATCTTTACATAGGTATTTATCCAAAATATAAACAGTGGATGGCCTTGTAAAATTGGGTCATATGATACGTTATCAATTAAATCGGTGACACAGCGCCCTTTATAGTGCAGTGCAAACACATTGGTTTATATCGCCATAGATAACATTGTTCGTCTCTTTCGAATATTGGAATTTCTATGCCGCCTTATCGGTTCACTAATTCCTAGTATAAATAGCTGACCGACATTGTTTTGTTTGTGCATTTTTAGTGTCATGTTTTGAGATAGTTAAGGTAAAACATGTTCTAGTTCCTCCACAGGATACAGATGCTATTTTTCAACTACTGCAACTAGAATATTGACATATGATATCTTTACCACTCACGGGACCACAGGATTCCGGTCATTTGGGAGGCGTACGAGGGGCCGAAGCCAACTGCGTAGAAGCCCTTTAGACAACTTTAATCTAAATGCAATGGGACACAAACAGGCGAATATCCCTGTATGCACTATAGAAATACAACCATGGACAGATGATATTATTATTATGGTGATTGAAACCATTGTAAACAACATATACAGGTTTTTTGCCGTGCAATTTGAATATTTGTGCAAAAAAGAATTTGCTACAAAAAAATCAAGTCCTAAATAAACACAATACATTTTTATCAAATAAATAAACCAATGGCAAACGCGATCCAATCGAATTTTCGTGTCCTTCTGTAGGTACCACTGCGGAATCTTCACATCCGTAAAGAAACGTTTGTATTCAAATACTAGTTCTGTGATCGCGACGTCAATATTGATCAGTACGTGATACACGTCTACCATAAGGAGTTTTCACTCGAAACCTTTCGATTGCCATCGGTACCAAACCCTGAATAATCAATGGTTTACATTGAATGTAAACTGCCTTAAACATAACGTGTTGATGAAAGTTTAACATTAAGAATCGCAATTCGCACACACTTTGGAATAATTAAAATCATTTCACATTTACTTTTTATTCCACTCTCGATTTAGGAAACACTTTTGATTGAATTGTTTCCAGCTCTAGTACGTGTGACAGAATGGTCTAATTCTACAAACATTAGCCTGAACTAGTCTCGAAAATTTCAGAATAAAATTATACCTAGTAACAATTTCACACGACCTTAAGCTTAGGTCAGTAGAAAAATAAGTGTCATTATTTTCTTACGACCTACTTTAAAAACGTAACTACTTTTTATAAGCATTAAAAACTGAAAGAGTCGTTTTATATCTTGGCGAGATTAGCGTTAGGTAGGTTGCAAGGGGTACGGTCACTGAGGCCTTAGTACGAGTTTGTTTTACGTTTAAAGTATTCGAAACGAGAACGCGTTCGGCGCACTGATTGGCCGGCGCCAATGAATCAACCAATCACAGCGCCGAACGCGGACTCGTTACGATTACTTTAAACGTAAAAGAAACTCGTACTAAGGCCTCTGTACTAACAAATGTAATCGTTAAAAGTAATGTTCTTGAACTGGAAAATGTTAAAAGAAATTGAAAACAACATTGTATATAATTTAACTGTCGGATTTCTGCGCGATTATCGTATCAACAATTCTCTAATTTCAGTATACTATTTGATTAAGAAATAACAACCCAATTATCTGTCATGCAATATGATCACGTCTCCTCCTTAATTAATTTTTCCTTTAAAAACGCGTTGCAAGTTTCTTTGAAAGCAGGATTTCTTCATTTTGCGTCAGGGTAAGGCGTCCTTTCATTACGGCGGCAATATCTTGGCTCAGCAACATGGCCGCTATCCAACGCGCCTCTAATTAGGATCTCATTTACAATCGCACGGGACTAGCATATGAACGAAAGGTGGTTTATGACGTAAGGTTAAGAGAAAAGGGACTAAAGAGAAAGTCACTCGGCCCTTTGCTCTGTGTTACTCAGTTTACATTCTTCAATAATCAAAATGGATGAAAAACTTAAATACACAACAACCCATATTTATCAATGTTTATTCTAAATTGAACCTACCCATTTTATTTTTACCATAGTCAGTTTAGACTTAGTTCCGAAAATATCCTACCAATCGTCTTATACCATACATTTTGAAACAATAAAAGCTTAGACATTTATTCATCTACAAAACAGTCTGTCTGGACACGACACGAGTATTGTTCTGTAAAACACTTGATATCATGCCAAATATGGATATGAATGGACTCATATCCTCGCACATTAAATGTATTGTTATTTCCATATAGATGAAATTGTATCCTAACGCTCATCCGGTACAAAACAAAAGGGGAAGGATGTTGAAGCCAGCGAAATGGTTAGGAAAGATAATACTGCGGATAAATTGTATTCTTTATGCTATCTTTACGCCAGCATTTTATATTTAGATAGAATTGGATTTGTGTTGGTCAACAATCATTTTGTTGATTGTACAAGACACATCGTAGGCTCCTGAATAAGCATAATAAATAGATACAATTGTAGAATTATGCAACAAAACTGTTTACGAAATAATTTCCCGACAGAAACATGTTTTCCTGTTTTGTCGTATTTATACTTTCCTTATTTAAATTCCGTAAATTCCCTAAGTTTATAAATAATGGTATAGTTGTTATTGTTTATATCTGTAATGTAACAAATATTTCCCATTAAAACCCATAACATTCGAACCTTTCTTTAGGAAATATTTTCATGTGAATAACAATGTTTTTAACGCGTTTTCAAATGTTCTAGTTTCCAAAATAGGATCTCCATTAGCAGTCATTTATAGTATGTTTCTACGAATGGTGGGAATGTGGGTTAGTTTGGATCTTGAATAAACGTTACCTCATTACGTGACTTCCTGAAGATTATCTGTTACGCCTTTTTTATTATTTATAAAAACTCCATGTGTGTGAAAGTTCAGGAAACTTGTTCAAACACAATTAGGCGCAAACACATCTGGGTGATGCAAGATATATATTACGTTGGTAGGTGTAAAATATGATAAACTTGTCAGTTTAGAAAATTGGAAAGACTTCAATCACATGTCATAATAGGTAGTTTAAAATTTATCGTTGACACTGATTTTGTAACCCCTAACAGGAGCATTCTTTTGGTAGATACTTTTTTTAAAATAAGTATTATTAACAACTGAAAAATGTTAGGTAGAGATAAAATGTCATGTTTTCATAGTAACCTCAATAAAACCCAAAATTGCTAAAAGGCACATTACGTGGACTTTGGTCGGCGAAAACATTGTGCACACAGTATTTTGTATAATAAAGAATCCACTCAGTAACGTTCAGTCCTTTATCGAACTTCACTAAACACAATTCTTTTTGTTTCGTTTATTTTCGCTCGAGCTCGCTCACTGCCGGAGAAATAGCATTTCCTTACTTCGTTGAAAAAGTTGTTGATACGCTATTTTCAAGATGATTGCTTTTTGTGTAACTTAGGAATTTGTTCAGCGTGAATTACGAGAAAACTGCCACCGAAAATGTCGGAAAGTAATCTGTTTCTTTTTGTTAAAACTTTTTGACAGGATAACCGACTTCGCCCAGTGAAGATCTCAGTTTCTCAAACGAATTTAAATTACCTAAATTGTGCTTTATTTGTACCGAAAGAGGATCCTTTTAATGTCAGGGGAGTCCGCAGTTACTTAGAAATTCAAATTATTCCCGCGACAGTAAGCACAATGATTACGACATAAACAAGCATTTTAGACGAAATGAAAATCGTTGGACAGTTATCGTTAACATTAATAAAGGTTTGTGAAAAAATGTGTCTAAGTAATAAGCTCTACTTAATTTAATACATAAAAGTCTTGGAACGGCTTTTGACGTCCATTCCGACGTATTTATTACATAAGGTGTCGGTAATATCTTTTACAGTTTTGACAAAAACGTAACACGGTTTTGTATAGTTAATCACTCGTTAATTTTCTAGAATTTCGTGTTAAGTGTTCAAAATGAGAATTTAACACTGTAACTTAGGAACATTTTATGACCACGATTCCAAACGATTGACGACATTTTGTATATAAACGAGGTTCATTAAAAATATTTCAGAAAAATAATGACCGCATTCTCATAGCAGTAAAACTCCCAAGTCTTTAAATAACCTTCAATAAAGTGTGAGTTTACGATGTTTTTCTATGGAATGTTAATTTGAAAGAAACAAACTTATTTTACGACAACGCGTAAAGGCGAAACTGCAGGCACTGTTGAAGATACGGTGAGACGAAGGCGATATTTTTAGACCCTTTGAACACAAAAATTGGTTAGGGCACTGAAATGGATTTTAAGAACAGTCCCTCATTTTTTCATCTCGTGCAACATTTACTCACCACGTTCACGTCATACGGGCTCAAGTTATGTGCGAGTATTTGCGGCCTACCCACGCCTCGTTCAAAATGACATTCAATACTCATAAAATTAAACACTTACAGCGTGCGAAGGTAATAAACACGCAGCTATACACCAAGTGCTTACAAAATATTGCGGCAAATAAATG
Organism: Spodoptera littoralis; assembly: GCA_902850265.1. Classification (NCBI taxonomy): domain Eukaryota; kingdom Metazoa; phylum Arthropoda; class Insecta; order Lepidoptera; family Noctuidae; genus Spodoptera; species Spodoptera littoralis. The sequence continues at coordinate 10,493,033 of LR824533.2, forward strand.
TAAAGACGTTATTACTTTTAACCTAGAATCCAATCTGACAGATACACTGATAAAATCACTCGTGCAGACCACCGACGATGAAGAGATTTTAATAAAAGACAAACAAAAGAAAGTAGATACAAACCGATAAACATCTAAAACAAAATAGTTTAAGATCGTTGACACGCTCGATACTACCGTTGCATGATCTGAAATTACCCGATGAAGTCAAAGACGTTTAAGCAAAAACACTAAAAACATAAGGACTAGGTACAAATAGATTAAACTTGCGATCAGATCTCTGATAAAAACACAATACAATGGAGCTGTTAACTTTTTTCAATTTATAGTGCTTTTAGTAGCAAAACGAAATATCTGATCACATTCGTTACGCACGAACGGATCCTGAAGGTGTCCTCGAGAACCGAGACGTGTCGTACTTAGGAATTGTACTAATGAAACCTTTTCATGAATTGTTGTCACGTTCAGCAGTGTATACAACGTGGGTACACAAGAAATGTGAACTTAAAATCTATACAATTCATTTTATGTAAGCGAACGTTCCCATTACATCCCCCCGTATCGATCTCGTAGCTGAAAGGTTCTAAAAGACGTAGACACTGAATATTGATGTAAAGTCAAAGTCAAAGTCAAAATCATTTATTTCAATTAGACCAGGATGGCACTTTTGAACGTCAAACAACAAAAAATTATAAGTGAAGCTAGTTGCTCATTCCAAGGCGTAGATTCCTATGGAGAAGAACGAGCAAGAAACTCCATAGGTTACTCTTTTTCAATCAGGTTTACAATACAATTCTCTAGTTACATAGTTTTATTGGTGTAGAAAAACACATAGTTCCAACGCTGATGACATTATGTTCCTATCCTATAAGAGTTAGCAATCACCATCGGCTGCATGCAATTCAATTTCCAGTCTCCAGCTGAAAAGTTTGCCTAACTAGAAACTGAAACAAGGTTCCCTGCTTCTACGCATTTATGCTTGAACCTATCGTTAAAATCTAGTTAGTTAAAATATAGATTACATGTTTTGTTACCGATGTAACTCGTAACAACTTCAGCTTGTCACACAAATTCAAGTTCAAGTGTGCTAAAACATTTATCGTTCCACTTACATACCTACGTGGTTCCGTGACTTTTTCGCTTGGTCGGCAAGCAGTGACGTCATTCACATGTTAAGGTTCGTAAACCAAAATGTCATCCTCGCTTACATCACCTACGATTTACCAAGGTATGTCTTTACCTACCTTATGTACCTTTGATGATTCATACACAGTTTACAGCTGCTCATTTAAATACGTCCCCACTGAACTAGGAATTTGTACACAAATTCCATATTTTGCCGCCAGTTTGTGGGTGCTTGTCGAATATCTTGTACATTCTCTGTAAACTCGGTTTCGAGAAATTGTGTGTGCCTCAAATGGAAACAAAGGAAATTAGAAGTCTTATCATTGCACGCTTGTAAGTAACTACATACACCTGCCAAGTTTAGTTTCCAATAAATACTAAGCATACATTCTATCTGTGTTGAATTTTACACTTATATTTATTTGGCATGATAAATTGTAGACAGTTTCTAAGTGTGATTTTGAAAGTTTTATTATTCTTTGTTGCACGAGTGAATTAAAATAATGTAAGAGATGAATTAAGAAATACTTAATTTCATTCAAAATCATGATCACAATCACTCGATAAGACTGGTCCCTTCTCATTTCCACATCAAAGGTCTTTTATTGAACTTGCAATGAAACGTAAATCTTGCTTGCATAACCTTATTACAAAGTTAGATGGGAAAGTTCCGCGGCGTACAATTCTGTAATACCGATAATAGTGAGTATCGTATGAATTCCATTGTTCTTCAACCAATATAACGATTACACCGGAATCTTCACTTTTCTTTGTAACTGTAATTTAACTCATTTTGATTCATGATGCGCAGAAAACGATCAAATCTTTTTATTCGAATTCCATCTTCATATTATTAATACCTTCATATTATTATGAATACTTTGCTAATAGAATAACTTTAGTTCAGGAAATTATGGATTATTCTTAAATATGGATTGGAGTTAAACATTTCTCATTAATGAAACATGTTTTACGACCAAGTTTCCAATGGATCAACTACAAGATTAATTTGTTCTCCATAATTGAAACTATTTTCGAACCAATTTCCTAAGTTGAACCTTTCCAAGTTAGATAAAGTATTCCCTAGAGGAAAATTTCAAGTTCTCTCTATAGTTAGAACGGTTTAACACTTAGGCTTTGGAGACTTACATTTCGGTTTTGTTAGTCCATTTTCGTAGGTTTACGATAGCTACTACTAATCTTTAATACCATTTCAGAACTTAGGAGCTTCTAAATAGTTTCCAAATAGTTCATTAAACAAGGCTATCTTAAATCATAAGACATGGCATTAATTAATACAAATATCACATGGTGCTGTCAATACAAACGCTTACTAGATCACAGACGTAAGTATTATGCAAATTGCAACCGAGTTCTCAATAGTGTCGTGTTCATTGTTTGAAACAAATGATTCTGCAGAACATATTAGCAATGCGTCGATATTCTCCTCGGTTCCTTTACTTACTTCCTGCATAATTTGTATGCGGAAACGTTGTACAGCCGTCGTTACCAGTAAGAGTAACTCATCGAATATAAAATGCGGGTTTATCAATTGATGTTTCTTATTTGGAACTCAAATGACGCATTGTAGGCAGACTCGAAATCGTACAATTTTGTATCTTATTTATTTTTGTGGTTTACACCGGCGACACGAATTCCAGTATCGAGTGCTTTTTGAATTAGTAATTGAATAGGTAAATAGTGAACAGAAGTGCTACAATTTTATTTTTGCTTCCGAGGTGTGTTTCATTCACTTATCGACAACAAATCTTGAAGAAACAACAAAACAGGAACCCTATGTTTGTACTCCGAAGGTTTATCATTAATTCATTTTATTATATGACGCAGATAATTGACAGTGTCGCGACCTACTTCCAGCTAATTACACCAGTAATAAATCATTACCAAGTTATCTCATTACGCGCAAGATCAAAAGGTTATCCATGAACAGCGGCGCTTTTCCCAAAATAAATCAAACATTGACACAGATACATAAAAATATCAATTACCTAATTAAGTTGCTCGTAATCTTTTCAATTACGATAATTGAAAGGCATTGAGAATTTCACTGGACACTTGGTATAGTGTTTTAAGAATCGATTACTGCAAAAAGAGAATCGATTTGTTACACAACACTAATGCAGCCACAGCTGCCTCCAGCAAGGTTAGATGTTACGTGATTATTAAATCGAGTTTAGTTTCGATTCTTACGATATTATTTGTTGATGGATGCCTTGTCGCGGCGACGTAACCAATCGGTAACTATGTTATGACTGCACTGATGGATGTATGAGATAAGTAATGATCTGTGAACGCTGTGTATTACACTGAACATTGAACAAGTAATGTAATATAGATGAGTTATAATATATGCGTGTAAAAACGGGCAGCGGTTTTTATAACCAAGTAGGTAATATAACCGCACAAAAAGGTTTGTTGAATATGCTTTGTTTGTTGTGTAAAGGACAGGGTTGGTTGAAAAAGGAGTGCTAAAAGCCTCATATCCATATTCCCAAAAAGCTATAGTTAAGCCCTTGATGGTTTTGTTAGTGGGTTTTAACTGAATAAGGTAAGCATTATTTTGTAGTTCCCCAACGGTTTTGTATGAGGGTGGCTAAAGAGGTCATTGGCTTATGGCGGAGATAGACAAGTTGTCTATGCAGGTAGAAAATTCCCCGCATTATCAAGTAATACGGTCTTTCAAATGTTTGCCGAAAATTATTTTGCGTACAAAATATTTGTTAATCATGTACATAATTACTTGACTAACATAGGTAGATGTTATTTATTTAATTTTTGTTCTTAAACAGGTAGCCTACGGACTGCTAATTAAATATTGGAATTTTAACCACGCGTAATTGACGTTTAGCGGCATTTTATTTACCAGACTTAAGTAGTTTCACCTAAATACCGCAGTCCATCATTGACAACTTGGACTAACCTTCGTATATTAATTAATATTCCATTTTTTTACACTTACGCAAGGCTTTACTTATTGGTACTTGCAGAAATAGGTAGGTATGTGCAAATAGATTCGTAAAAGGAGACGGACAAGTTAAGAAACCTGTCGGGACTTAATGACTTTGAAGTGGTCAATGGTTACAATGTTGTATAGTCGTTACAGGTGCTTATTACAAAATCTTGGCACCGTATGGGTGACCAACTGCTGTGCAATGTCGCGATTTTGATTCATACGTTGGAGGAAAATGTTTTCAATGGATTTTTTAAATCAAAATTAACATAGGTATAGTCGAGACCTCGTGAGTCAGAAAATTCGATATTATTTCTGCCGTATTTTAGGTCATTTGAATTTGTCTTCCCATCCGATAATTAGTAATTGGAGTGAAGGATCAGATTTTCGAACCGAATTTTTGCGCTATCTAAATACAGTAGGTATCTCCTGTATGATCTCCTAGTGGGTTAGTCTCTTCTTTTGTGGTTGCCTACCGTAACCAAAAACAGCTATTGCAAAATTAACACGTTATCGGATAGTTGTAGAAATTGTATTCTGCTTAGTCGGTTGCTGTAACCTTTTGATCTCTGAGATTGAGATAGATTATGATTGATGTCTAAGGTACCCACATAGGTACATAACCTAAATGTCAGTCCAACCAACCATGTTATTAGGTATTAATCTGTTACAGCAGTAGTTTTATAAACATAGTGATCGTTTAACTGTTTATTTTATTGCGTCCCAATTATGAGCCATATAAAATTGGGCGTATTTGTAAATGTCTTCACACTTCTCCTTCTTCCAGTCCTCGTTATCTCAATCTCAAGCTATTTGGGGTTGATACAAGATGTCTTCTTTTTAGACATCTGATTCCCCAGTTTATTCAAACGGCAAATTAACGCCATCTAGTTTGGAATGATGACATTAAACATTGAATTGTTTTTATCGTGTTAGTGAGTTGTTTATTAGTTTTTGTGATAGCAGTTAGCGGCCTAACAATTCCTATACATTTAGGTAATATTGATCATCTTCGATAGTCAACATGTTAGTATTAATTTAAAAGAATATGAACTATTGACTGTAATAATGATTTAGATTACTTCAACAGCCTTATCTCTACATCCATGTACCCACGTCATCCTATTGTTTTTCATACTTAAAATAAAATACAATTAATGTAAATAAGTAAAGAAACAATGCAGGTTACGTAATCTGATGTCTCTTGTTACAGTATTCAATGATGGAGTGACAATTCAAAATGCGGTGGTTCCAGAAGGGCGAGCCGCCGCGGCTTCTAGCCGTCACGCCAGACGAGCCGCGGCCCACGCGTCGGTCAAGAATCGGTAAGCTGACACGACATGTACCTAATTTCCTTTGGGAATACTATTACAAGTCTTATTAGAGTGTAGTGTCTAAATTAGGTATGTACCTTTTTTATGATAATTATTCTATCCAATCCATCGGCTCGTTATCCGAATTGAGCAGACGGATCACTTTGTGGTAATTAACCAATCAACGTCGCCCATGGGCAGCTGCGACACCAGGTTATATTCAAGTGCGTTACTGGCCTTTGAGATTTGAGGATGGGGAATTCGGACATTGAGCCCTCTATACATATAAGAAGACTCGAGTATTTATTTCTAATTTAATTTACCTTTTTCGATAAAAATCAGTTAAAGTTAAAGGAAAATGGTTTTCTTGGAAAGTGTATTTTAGCTTCACGACTTATCTTTTGTTTTTATTTAGTATCAACTGATTACGATTAGGCATGTGCAATTTATAATTATCTTTGTATACCGTAAAAATATTACGTCACAAGCTGATACTTATTTTAATTAGAATTTTCCTTTCTGAGACTAGAAAAGCATGGAGTTTGAAATGCACCTGACCTTTTTTGGTAACGGCTTGGTCCATTATTGCCTTACATTTAATTATGTTATAATAACTGGACTAATATAGTAATTAGGTATTTAGACATATTTACTAGGTAATATAAATATGCACATCTTCCCTTTCAAAAAATTACACGTGAATGAAATAAACATAACATCACGCCTTTTATCCCCGGACGGAGGGGTAGGCAGAGGTGCACATTATGCCACTGTACAATGTAACAGACACTTTTCACTATTTATGCTATGAATCCCATGTGTATGTGTGTCATGGTGGGTGAGCCTATTACCATATATCGGGCACAATTCCAGACTCCATGCTACTGCTGAGATTTTTTTTAAAACGCAGTAATACTATGCCCGACCCGGGAATCGAACCCGATACCCGTAGCCGGCAGTCACACTTGCGACCACACTAAAATAAAATAACATCATGTAACAAGCAGTTTTCTCTATAACTATCCAATGTTAAAAACGTTAAAAAACTAGGCAATGAGGCAAACGACTTCAAACAAGATTCTTCGCCTTTACGTATTCTTTTCAAACATTACCAAAGAAATGTTTTATACTTAGTTTATCGGAAACGCGAAGAAATGCAGTCAAGGTCAGTGGCGTTATGCAACATCCGTAGTTTATGTTATGTAGTGATGTTATATCATTGTCAAATGTAGACTTTGTTGACATTTTTTATTTTACTACGACTTTGAAACCGTAGACATGTACTTATTCTCTTGAGAAATCGGTGGGTTAGATTTTTAATAATGAATATAGATTTGATACTGTGTGACTTTGACAGTCTAGTTCAAAAGAGGAAAGGTGTATAAAAATACTACAAGACAGGAAAAATTATAAAAAAATACCTCTTACGCCGAGTGTGATCTCTGATCTCTACAGATACTTAAATTCTTTAATTTCTTTTTAGTTTTTAAAAATGTGTAATTTAGGTACCTACCGACCAGAAATCTATAATAATTGATACTCGCCCCTATTACGTGTAGTGTAATTAAACTAATAAATACAGCAGAGAAAACATAACGAGCGCAATTTTACAAAGACAAAATGTACCCTTCCTACTAAAATACGATATAGTTAATCCAAATCAATATAAACTTAAATGTCTTTACGCAAACCTATTGAATCAATAACCATTCAATACTTATAAAGCGTTGCCCACGAAAGTCCATACAAACCACAATACAAGGTGCGCAAAGGGTGTTTAAAAAGTGCATAAAACGCACCCACACTGTGAGAGTTGCATCCTGCATTGTGTGGGATAATTTTATTGGACTCTTTGGCCCACCCACTATATCTAAAATCTTTGTCCTACAAATTGTCTTGCTTCCTCTTGACCGAGTGAACGCAATTTAAAGATTTTATCATATTAGGGACCGTTTTAACGTCTGCGTCTACTATCACTTGTATCACTATAAACTAAGAAGTTATAAGACAAGAATATTACTTTGTTGTTAACATCTAGTTGTTATTAGAGTTTAAAAATTAACTGAAAATCGTTTATTAAACTGTCAAACACCAAGCGGTCACCGGTGACCGCAACCTATTGTTCTTTAATTGTGTCTATAAATACGGTACTCGACGAGTTAATTATACCTAGTAGAGTAATTGAGTAGGATTACCCACATGCTGTTTTCAGTTCTTCTAATTCAGTTACCAGGATCACTTGGACAGTGTGCTGTTTTGATAGATAGATTGAATTAATAAGTATGGATTTAAAGCATGTGTTTATAACAAGCATTTGCACTGAATAATTTGTACCAAAACAATCACAATAGGTACAGCAACACCTCACTGTACAACTTTATACTTTATGTACAAAGCGTTTAAGTACGTGTGTACGTATTAAAAATAGATTGATGACGCCATATTGTTTATATTAACTTATTACAAACAAAAACATGGTTATTCCAACACATAAGTGTTGTGAATGAACATAATTTTATCCTTTTAGGGATTTCTCGGTAAACATTTTAATTTAAATATTATTTACCTTCAAGTCTATTATTTATGTCCTTAAACAGATCTATTTACTATGTTCGTCATATGTATTCAAAGAACAAGTAACTACAATAACAATATAATAAGGTAATTAACTCAAAACTAGAGTCAAAATTACACTAACAGGATAACCTTTCAAATATAATGATACCAAATTGCCCACTAAAATTAATGTTAAGTTCCTCTATCCTCTATTAAACTGTCATTTAAGTTTCCAGAATGATACCATAATTAGTGAAGGCGAAGTATATTGGAAAATGAATTTAATTCGGTTATTAATATTATGTATTCAAATTCGCACTGCATGCAACCCACCTTTAGAGTACAGCACGATTTGTCATTGTTAAATGAATAGTGAGGCTACTCTTTGCGTAATCACGCAAAGGCCTCATGATTATGTAACAGAGAGTAAAGAAACACAGAGAAAATAGGAAGTATCTACTTGACACTTGAATAGATGCGAGATATGCTAGAATTTAATCCTAATAGGAATGTTGGCTTTACCTTAAGGAAAACTTAACTAGGTAATGACGTCATTAGGATACTGGTCGGTATTTACCGGCCAAGTTACCTAGTGACGCAATCAGTGCGTTAATTGACGTGTCTAGTTGTCTCCCTGTCATTTGATATAGGTATTAACTTAGCACTGGAAAGTCAGCTATTTCACCTAAGGGAAAGGGAGTTTAACTTTCCCTAGGGCCTACTCAGTAACGTAAATATGTATTATATGAGAATATGATTACTTGAAAGTCAGAAGTACAGATTCCAACAAGTTTGTACCGTGAGAGCCCCTGAGTTAGCATAGGTCAACGAACTTACTTATGGAGACTCTTCTATTCTATATCATAACATGATATTCATGGTTCATTATTTTCTTTTCAGATCTATCCCCAGTGCGCTACCCAAATCGGAAAAGTAGCAGCAGCTCGGTGGAAACCAACTTCTACAACCTAAGCGATCAAATAATAATCGTTGAAAAATCTCCACATCGATGTCATCGCGGCGAGACTCCAGTTAGTCGGCGCATTTCGCTACAAAACGGCCCCACTTCACCACAGGAAAGTTATAATACATCGCGCAAAAACCGCGGAGGCTCGCTAGAGAAAGAGTATATGGTTTGTCGAGAAAAGCGAAACCCGTTGCTCGATAAAGTCAAGAACACTAAACTATCTTGCTTCAAATCGAACGGTCCATTGCGGCACGGAGATGATGCCGCCTCTACGTCTGGAAGTGATTGTAGTGGATTTGGACACGTAGAAGATGTCACTAATTGTCGATATCCAAACAATTACGCTGACAGCCACATTGAATTCGAAAATCATAATCCTTGGGTCAAAATGCCCAACTACGACGATGATGTCTTTTTCGTCAAAAATATGACTAGTCCGGTTGAGTGTCAATGGAGGGAAGGCAAATCATTTACCAACAGAGGCACTCGATGTTACAGCTCCGGTTCAGAATGTGATCGATATCATGCAATACCTAAGGCCGGAGCTAAACTTTCTAAATCAAGCGATCAAATATTTAACGATGACTATGAAGCATACGGTGATGCACCCATAGCACTCAACCCACAAAAAAAGACTGATAAATTTAAGACTAAGGACGGAAAAGATTCTGTAGGGCCCAGTTCATGCCTCTCGGCGAAATTAAGAGCTATGTCAGATAGATACCTCAAGTCATCTACAAACCGATTTTTATCAAAGCTTTATAGACAAGCTGGTGAAAATGACGAAGAGGTAAACGGCAGCAATGATAATATTTTGAATTTAAAAACAACTAGTTCAGCTACTAAGAGTCGCAAGAAACGAGGGGGTGTAAAAGCAAAATTACGCAGTTTTTCATATGGCGCTCTACCTGGTTTAGAAGAGTTCCAAAAAGGCCATTCGGTATTTCATGATGATGTATATCAAATATCATGTGATGATGAAAACGTCCTAATACAGGATTGTGAAGACGCTGACTCAGGCATCCTTGTTAATGAATCTGCTGCCTCTTCTATTTTCGATAGTGACAGAATATCGTCACGTTGTGAAAGTTCGGCCTCACAAGCTAATACACTCCATCCTTGCCATGGAAGAAGTGTTTCTGGAGACCAAAGCTACATGAAAGCCAGAACATCAGGTAGAATGAGCAGAGAAAGGAAAGAATGTCCCAGACCTAGACCTAGACATACCCAAAGAGCTTTATCACTTGATCGTAAGGAAATTCTTAGGCGTATGCCAAAAAAAGAAAATGATTACGAGGAACCACAATACCTTCAGCTAACCGAAAAGCAGCGAATGCGACAGAGAGACGCCAGTCAAGATTGCGGTATTCCGCCAATTCCTCCTTGTCGAAAACCGAGCAGAGGCAGCAAGTCAGACAAAACACAAAATGAATTTAAAGTAGTCAGAATAATTAGGAATAATCCCTCAGATGAACTCGGAATATTTATTGCCAAAACCAAATTAACTGACGAAGGTCATGTGGGTTATCTAGTCGCGCATGTAGTTCCAGGTGGATTAGCGGAAAAGTACGTTTTTATTTTGGTTTAAGAGTTTTTAATTTAAGGTATATTTAGCCATTTAATTAATATAATTATTCGTATTGCTTTACAGGGAAGGTACACTACGCATAGGCGACGAACTGCTAAATGTTAATGGTCGAAGACTTCGCGACCTCACCATGTCTGAAGCCAAAGAAGCTCTCAAGTCAGGTACCGCAGATATCGATATAGTGATTTGTAGGCAACGAGAAAAATCAGTAGACGCCAGACAGAGGGAACCACCCAATAGAAGCGTTATATTAATGAGGGAAAGTTCCGTAGACTATGAAAACGCAATTATATTAGGGAAGGAAAAACGGGCTGACAAATGTGACGTCAAAATAGTTCGACGTCGGTCGCAGGATGAGTCGGCGTGTAATCATACTGCGCTATCAGCGGCGGACGAGTCGACCGACAGCGCTGCGGCGGCACACTCACACTTCCTCAAGGGTCAGAACGCGAGCTACAGCAGCATGAACAACAAGCTGCTGCGCCGGCAGGTCGTGAGCTACGGTGGCGCCAATAAAGATGCGCTCGCGCTCAGTTGTGCCGCCGACGTCGTTAACGTCGATACGCCGGACGGTATTGAACGGACAAAAAGTAAAGACGACAGTGAGAGTGAAACACAAACGCCAAATGCAGCTAACTTTTGTACGTTACCACGGAGACCAAGGGCGCCGACGCACACCTATCATACGATCACGTTCGAGAAGGGCCATGGAAAGAAACCACTCGGTTTCACTATTGTTGGAGGGCGCGACTCACCCAGGGGTCCCTTGGGCATATTCATCAAAAGCATCTTACCTTCAGGACAGGCCATTGATGATGGAAGGCTGAAAGCAGGTACGTGAAGTGCATTTAACCATAACTTTGCAGAAAATACCGCTTTAATATAACTGATAAATAGTAACGAACTGCGATAATTTAATAGCATTCAGGAATGCAATGTGATAAGAATAGGAAGCCGCGTGGTAGTTCGTCGAAGTGGCATAATAACAAAACATAATATATAATATCAACTAGTCTGGCTATTGTAACCCGAACAGTAGAGTAACAAGATACCAATGTTTATGTCAATACCGATTTGTGATATTCCTACAATATTGACATGACGGGTCAAATGTTATCAGCCACTGTGGAATAAAATATTAAACTTTGACCCTTAAACTTGCATTATACATAATAAACACATTCAAAAATCTAATTATTTATGAGCGTAGAAAATAAATTGGTTTCAATGTCATTTTAATTTCAGTAGAACATTACAGGCAATACATGCAATTCTATAAATGAATGCTATAAATAAAGCATTTTAAATGACAACAAAGTCTGTAGGTATTAAATGAAGTATTGGTGCTTTGTTTCTTGACTCACAGAACATTATTCATACTTTATGGGGATTGGGTACCTACTTAAGTATTGTACTTAATATCAGCTTGCCATACAACAACAGTTTAGAATTTTGAGTAAGTGCCTACCTACACACCTTATGGCCGGTTTCACATTCTCTAGATAACCACTATCAACCAGATAAATTACTTAAATAAAAGTTTAAAGAAAATTAGTATCTAAGTACTAGGACAGTCAATAAATTTATCAGAGCTTATCGGTCACCTGCAAGCTAGTGGTAGCTAGATAAATACCTAGATATATGGATTATGTAGAACTAGCAGTTAGTCTACTAATAGAAAAATATATCGCAAACTTTTGCTCTATAGTTAATTGAGGAACACCCCGAAGAAAATCTATAATACCCCATTTTTAATAACGCATTTAATTAAAGAGGCATGAGTTTAAAACGTGACAATAATCATGTAGAATATTGCTTTGCGGTAAAATCAGGTATTGGCAGTTACACGAATCAGACAGCACTCTAAATCCCTGTGACAAGCTACCTGCTTCTACTTTTCCCCTTTTATGAAATGTTGACCTGCATTAGGTTTTTCCTTTCTGTGATCAATATGTAGGTACATTTATTAACATATTTCAAACATAAAACCAAACGCCTTTAATTAAAAGGCAAATTTTATGTTACATTTGTTTGAGGAAAAGACCCCAAAAGAACATACAGCGTGCCGTGCGCATATTAAATATAACACCAACGACTCGCCAGATAAGTCCCTAAACCAATGGAAAAGATCATAAAAATAAGAATATTATGTACAAACTTATTCGTTTATTACAGGAGACGAGGTATTAGCGGTGAATGGACAAGCATGTCATGAGCTGGCGCATGTAGAAGCGCTTGCGCTCTTCAAGTCAGTGCGCAGTGGACCTATTGAACTTAGGGTTTGCAGACGAGTTAAAAATTCACAGTAAGTTGCATAGATTAACGTATCTTTGTGATAAATGAACTAAGTCAAATCAATGGTCGTGTAAGGAGAAATTCCAAATTTTGAACTTTGATTCGACCGTGGTAGTAAGTGTAATCCAGAGACTATGGAACCCCAATTAGGTACTACGATTCCTGCATACCTCTTTCGCTTCATCAACAGTCATCAATCTTTTCAAGCATATTCGTCGAATAAGGGTACTTTTAATTTGGCCCTTCTTAGATGTATCGCTAATCTGGTCTGTACCTATATGTCAGTCTAGGGCGCCCTCTACCGATGGACATTTACATACAGGATATCTGTATAACAATGTATTTTCTTTTCCAGATCTACCAAAGCCAAATCGTGCACAGACCTACTCAATGATGACGAGTGAAGCTAATTCAGAGGATCTTACTGTACATAGCATGAATGCATGAAACTTTTGCATGCCGTATTTTATTTCGTTTATTTAATTTCTGCATGAGAGCACTGTTATTTGAAAATTATTACTTGTTACAAAATATAATGTTAAGTTGCTATTAAATAGCTATAAAGCAATCATATTTAAAAGAGGTTTATGAAACGTTTTATTGCACAGCCTATTTGAGTCAAAAGCCGCGTATCTAATCATGTTCTGTATCATTCTTTATTGATGCAAAGTGCTCTATCATGAAATCAATGTGTCATGGGCCTCATCCAACCGTATCTTATACTTCTTCAATCGTAAACTATCTATCTTTGAATGTGCCATTTATTAATAGTTGCACATTAAACGCTTTCACTTAGGTTAACAAAAAACTCTTGCTAAATCTGTTCGAAATGAATTCTGTACCTGACTTTAATTTCTCTATATTTTCCTTTTAATTTAACAACGCTCAAATAGTGGATACCTAAACTGAGAAATCCAAAGATAAAATTAGGTATTTCTGAATCAATAGATTTTCCTACCTACGTTTAAATGTATTTCGATAAGAGAATCATGTAGATACACTAGACTTAGAACTAGAAATCTAGGCGTAGACGGTTACGAAAAATATTACATTAGATATCTTAAAAACTTAGTAACAATTTCTTGATCAATAGATTTAGAAAAAATAAATTGTATGTACTATCGATATCGATGAATTTGTAATAACGTGCAATAAAATTTAATCGACTATTTTAAAAGTAGAAACGTGCACTCTTGAAGATCTGTCTACTGTGATAGTTTATTTTTTATTAAAATTATTTTTGAGACCCCTTTGAACTGGGAAATTGTAAAGGGATTTGACATAGATAAGAACAAATGAGCAAAAATAAATAAATAAAAGTACTTGCAGAAGTAGGTATTTACTAAGCTATGTCAAGCACCTTTTACAATGTATCTTAAAAACTTGTTAGACTGAGCCATCGTTTGTTAATATCCAATTATGATGCGTTTTACGTTACAGCATGTTCTGTGAATTAATCTTATTTAATATATATTTGTATCTATTTTTTGTACAACCTCAAGACTTTGATATGGCACAAAATGTTTCCAGTGATTACATTACATATTTCTTTTTTATTTTTGTTACACTTGTAGGTATAAAACAAGCATGTATTGTATTTGTTTATTAGAATTATTTGCGATATTCAAATGTAAAACAAGATTATTAAATAACCTGTAGCTAAGCATACTATGACAATTATTATGTACAGAAAAAATACTCGTTATGTGTACTTTGATTCGATAAATGTATGCAGTACCTTGTAACATCAGATCATTAATATTTCTTACTTTTCTTTCAGTTGATTGTATAAGAGTTTTTGTTTTTTCACTCACTAGTTGGCGCCACTGGCGTTTTTAGTCTTACTTACCTAATTTGTTTACCTTGTTATAGTAGTCTTGAGATTTGAAATACTCAATATGAGCGGTTCTAACTAAACAGAAACTCTTATTTATCGAATTTGAGTACATATACAGTTAGTATTTATTTCTAGTAGACGTAACAATATTTTCAACAATTGTATAGGTATTTTTTTTCAACCAAATTGCAAACACTGTTATTTTTTCGTCTTGTTTTACAAATTATACTTGCGTCAAAAATTATGTATTCACGATATTCGCTCGCGTTTTAACGAGTGATAAATTCTGTTTCTTAGTTATTCAATTATTATAATTATGTAGATGTCATTTTCTAATCGTTTGAAAAGGCTTATTATTTTATTATAGATAGGTACATATCATAAATTTATAATTGTAATATTTGATTGTTTAAATATAATAATCATAAATATATTCTTGTAAGTTTCATTTAATACCTTTTCTGTGTATTCAATATCTTTAGATACTAAATAGGGTTGACTAAAAGTATATATATCAGAAATAATCATAAATATATGATACAAAATATGAATACAATTGTCATAATCATCAATTACAGTCTATGACAGTCCACCGCTGTGGCCTGGTACTGGATTTACATAAACTCACGCTTACTTGGCAGGTAGGTTGGACTACACTTAAAAAACATCATTTTTTTATTGTATTGCATAAGCCAGTAAACGAGCAGACTGATTACCTGATGGTAAGCAATCGGCGTCGCCCTTGGAACACTAGACGCGTTAAAAGTGTGTTACCAGCCTTTCGGTGATTAGGAATTTGATGATTGTTTGAGATTTAGGGATTAGGGAGATTGAGGAGAGAGGGGGAAGTAATTTACCTCCAGTAACTTCACTGACACAACGCAAGCGTTGTTTCACATCAGTTTTCTGTGAGGCCGTGGTATCACTCCGGTCGAACCGGCCCATTCGTGCCGAAGCATGGCTCTCTCACACTAGAAGAGCTGTATTATCCCTAAGGCAGACTGAGCAAGTACGTACAACGGCACACGTGCGTAGCCCAACTGCAGAATGAGGAGCGGAGGCGCAAAAAAAGTTAGCGGCGCCTATGAGGTGCTTGCCTACAGCGCTTTCTATTTATCTGCCTCTGGTTCAGATCTATTAAAGAGTACTGCTATTTGGTATTTGTCAAATGTGTAGTCCCTCAGTCGGCTCTTAGAACGAATGAGGAGCTATCACCAGTACATGATACAGAAATAAAATAAAATAAAAACTTTGCTCAGACATAGTGAATTAATTACTGTTTGCTTACTTGCTAATAGTTCCTCACCAAAAAATTACGCGTGTAAGCCGAAAACATAATTAAGAAATAAAAATATATATAAATCATTAAAAACGTTGTATATTAGCATTCATAGCATAAAAATATACATTTCAATAATAAAAGTAACACCTAAGACAAATACTTATTGAAGAGAAAACTATTTATAAAGCAAATTATTGCTCCACAATAGAATTAAAACAAAGTTTAATAACAAATAGATTCAATTTTGATGAAACTGTAGTGGCCCCAGGTTTGGGAATACAAATAGGCACAAATGTATTTAGACTCTACATACATAAATAGATGTTTAATTATACAATTTTACATACATAATAAATCAACATTTGATTTTTAAGCAACCCAGTTACTTCACTCCATTGCCAATGTGTGAGTAATCAATCAAATTTTTATTGGTTGAAATGGTTGTATTCACTTACTAGATCAAGGGTGGCCAACTTGATTAGACTATCTACTTTTTACTAAAGAAACCCTGTTCGATCTACCACTTACGATACTTCTTGAAATCTTAAATGAAACATCAGTGTTTAGTACATTGAAAAATGACACAAGATAATGCTGTAGTACTTTGTAATTACGTTGCCCAGTCTGGTCTGTTTATTTACATTGCTTAGCCTTGCCATGATCAACTGGACTAATAGTTGATAATTGCGATCAACCATTTAGCTACCCCTGCCATAGATTGTCTTAAATTGGCAGTCAGTCTCATTTGTGTTACAGACTACTTCTCTCTTTGACTTACAAGGAGGAAGCATTAAAATCTTTGTCAATAATATATCTGTGCTACTTTTGAATCATAATAAATTTGAGCAACTTTGGAATCATCAAGTTCATAGTCACCTAAGTCATGTTGTCCAAAATACTTTGCTATGATACATATAAAAATATTTAAAGGTGTTGCTAGTTCTCTTGCATTTTCCGCATTTAAGTCAATACTGGCCCTATAATAAAAAAATAAAAATAAGTATTAGGCTTTATAGTCAATTTAAAGGTAAGTACTAAGTTTTTAGATATAAAAACAGCTAATTGGAAGAGACTTAGCAAAAGATAGATGAAAATATAAACCTGATAAATCTTAATAGCTTTATTTTACCTTATTTCAGCACATCTTCTGCAAATATTTCTAAGTATAAAGCTGTCATCTGACTGTGGTGGATGCCTTGTGACAGTGAGCAGTGCATGGAGCCATAATCCTGAAAGTGGTAATGATAAAAATTTATGATGGAGATTAAGAATGACTAATCCCGAGGCAGGGTTTTTAATCAATCAATCGCTTTATAATTTTCTATGAATATAATAACTGAACTAATATGAAAACAAAGATCATTTAAACCAACCTAAAAACCCTTAAAACTTATTGTTACCTGTTCTACGATCAATAGACTGTCCTGGTGGTACTTCTTGAAGAGTTGACAATATAGCATCCAAACCACTTTCAACTGCACTATGTGTTAACCCAACAACATGTGATAGTGTAGGCTCTGTACTTTCAAAAACCTTGTCCCACAATATATCACCATCATTTAAAAAGTCTTTATATGTCTCTTCAAATATCGAAGGCAGTAAACATCTTTTTCTAGCAGCCATACGTATGACATACATGTGAAGATCTGAAAAGTCCGCAATTTGAATGTTTTGCCATTCTATTGTTGGTTTTAATAGTTCTGGCCGCACAGGATTTTCATGCTAGAAACAAAACACATGAGTGAATAAAAGAATCTTAACAAATAGTACTCACAATCTAACACCCTAACCACTCACCTCGTTTACAGTATTGCAACGTTTCTTATTTATTTCTGATATGTCTAAATCGCACTTTGTTACTGTAGCATACTTCGCACGTTCCTTAATCACTTTTAATAGGTATTCTTCGCCGTTCGTTGGAATTTCTTTCTCTTCAACATGGGGATTGATTTGAAAACACTGTGTTCCTAAATATTCGTATTCGTCATCGTCCTTGTCCTGCTTAAATACAATCTTTTTGGCAGTCATTGTATTATCGGCGCTATTTGTATACTGAAATTTTATTAAATAAGTTATATCTTTTAATTTACGTAAATATTTAAAAAAATTACCAAACTGTACCTCTGGACTGGAAGTGACTGAACTTGACGTTTTGCCATATGACAGTGTCAAGTTCTGACAGGTACTACCAACAGGTAGCACACCCGATTTTTATTTTATTTTTATTTCTGTTTCTTCTATTGATTTTTCTAATTTATTAAATTTAGAGAATATTTCTCAGATGTCATAATAATAATAATAATAAGCCCGCAGGGCACCTTGAGGCGAGGTGACGGGCATTAGCGATCCCGCAGGCTACCATCATCCCGAGTGCTCCAGGGAGAAGTCACCGTTCCTTCTTCTCCGGCTTGCCTTAATTGGCTGGCTGGAGTGAAAGATGACAAGGAACAGGTCTCCCACCTCTGGCTTGCCTTCATTGGCCGTCCAGAGTGGAGTCGCGAGAGCAGTGAACCTGCTCGGAGGGTAAGAAACTATTCGTAAGTCGCGAGTGGGCCAGGGATGCAGGAGGCTTCGGCTGGAGCAGATGATCTGAGTAGAAAGCGGTGGTAGTTTCTTAACCCTTCAGCCACTCACATTCTCGTTGCCCCTCTGTTGCTATATCTAGCAACCATTCCCGGGCCCGTCGGTGAGTTGGCGAGTCTCCGCCTGCCATTTTTACGTGTAAAAATTACATTGTTTCGGCAGGTGTCATAGTCATCCATAGTTCCCAATTTACCAGTCCACAACAACCCATCCATAGCCCTACCTTTTTTTTCCATTATTCACAATAGTCCTACACTAACCGGGGACTGTCCTTGGGTGCATTTCCATAGTGCATACAGGGATAGTCGCCGGTTTGTGTGTCCATTACATTTATATTATAGTTGTCTAAAGGGCCTCTGCGCAGTTGGCTTCGGCCCCTCGTACGCCTCCCAAATGACCGGGACCCTGTGGTCCCGTGAATGGTAAAGACATACATAATAATAATAATAATAAATAATAACCATCTATCAACGTCTCGGCCCAACGACTGTCGGATCAGGTGCGGGTCATCCAACGCAATCGCAGGTTGGATGAGGCTGCGCTTGATCGGCTACGCCTAGAAGCATTGCGCAATCGTGTCGTCCCCGCACCACCACAATCGGTGGCACAAACACCTGTAGTCTCACAATGTGTGACGCCAACCACCCCTATCGTTGGTGTGGAGGATGACAGGGTTGAACAAGTGAGTACTCAGTGCAATGAACGACTGAGGAGTGCTTTGGAGGATGCGGTTCGTGAGTATAGACTTGCTCCTAGTAATTTAAGACCTAAATTACCACGTTTGCCCATGTGTAAAAAAAATAGGGCGCTGGTGAGCGCCTTGGATTCGCTACTTAAAAAATATTTTGAGAGTAGCGAAAACCTCTATGATACACACACAATCTTGTACTGTGGGGCGGTAGCTGCTTGTCGAGTGGCTAACGTCAGATTCCCAAATCTTGACGCAGCAGTCCGACCAAAACCAGCAGTACCTGCCTGGCAGTACAGGATAGAGCGTCGTATCAGTGAGGCCAGGGTACTCATTGGCAAACTATCCTGCTTCAGGGAGGGCAATACTCGCCCTAGAGTGATGCGCTTTGTAAGACGTGCATTTGTGGGGACTGAAACCAGTCCTCATGAATACCTGTCACGTGTTACAGAGCGCATCGACTTCCTGAAGCAGAAAGTTTATGCATGGGCAAACCGTATTAGACGTTACAAAAAAAGAGTGGAGCGCTATACTCAGAATCGCATGTTCCAAAGAGATCAGAGGTGGGTATACAGAGATTGGGAACGATCCAACCAAGATGTGGTGACGGGCGGCGACCGGATGATGATGCCACTAACACATTTTGGCGCAACATCTGGTCGGTACCTGTTAGCCACACAGAAGGTGACTGGATGTTTGATGTTAAGCGAAGGTGTGAGACTATACCAGAGATGGAGGAGGTAGAAATCACCTCCTCTGATGTAGCCAGTGCAGCCTGTTCGGTTCCGAATTGGAAATCACCGGGGCCGGACGGACTGCACAATTTCTGGATTAAATGGTTCAAGAGTTCACACGTTCGCTTAGCATTACACTTCCAGGCAGCTTTGGAAACTGGGTCGTTACCACAATTTCTAACAACAGGAGTTACCCACCTGCTCCATAAATCAGGTAGTTCCACTGAGCCCAAAAATTATAGACCAATCACATGTTTACCAACGGTCTATAAACTTCTTACATCCATTTTGAGGACAAAAATAACAAAACATATTGAACAAAATTCCATCATGTCTGTATCTCAAAATGGATGTAGGGAGGGGTCTCGTGGAACTAAGGAGCTACTCCTCATTGATATGGTTGTTAGCCAACAGGTTCGTCGGTCCCGAAAAGATTTGTCTACATGCTGGATAGACTATAAAAAAGCATATGATTCTGTGCCACATACATGGCTCCTGAAGGTGCTGGAGTTGTATAAAATACATGCAAGTTTACGCGCCTTCTTGGAGTCATGTATGAGGCAGTGGAGCACCGTGCTTTGCTATCCGGGATGTAGACAAATCCAAGGGAATGAAGAACCTGTAAGGATAGTACGAGGAATATTCCAGGGTGACAGCCTGAGCCCACTATGGTTCTGCTTGGCCTTGAATCCTCTAAGTACTCTACTGGAGGATTCAGGGCTAGGCTATCCTTTGCGGAGAAGGGGTCTAGTTATATCCCACTTACTTTACATGGATGACCTCAAGTTGTTTGCTCCAAACAAGAAACAACTGATGGAACTACTGAATATAACTGAAAAATTTAGTAGTTCCATCAGAATGGAGTTTGGAGTAGACAAGTGTGCGGTCATGCATGTAAAGCGAGGAGGGATTGTGGAATCTGAGGGACTAGAACTCTCAGATTTCACAAAACTGAGATCACTCTCCGCAAACGATACATACAAGTACCTGGGTATGTCAGAAGGATTAGGCATTAATGGACCGGACATGAAGCAATCGTTACAGGAGCGCTTCTTTGGCCGCCTGAATAAGGTACTGAAAAGTTCCTTATCAGGCGGAAACAAGGTGCGAGCCTTTAACGGTTGGGTCATGCCAGTCCTAATGTATTCTTTTGGTATACTCAAGTGGACACAGACTGAACTTGACACCCTGGATAGACGAGTCCGGACCCTGCTGACTGCAAATCGCATGCATCACCCTCGTTCGTCGGTCATGAGGTTGTACATCCCGCGGAAGTGTGGTGGTCGAGGCTTATTAAATGCTAAGACCCTTCACAACCGTGAGGTGTGCAGCCTCAGGGAATATTTCCTGAAAGTCAACGAGGGTATGCATCGAGAAGTAGCAGCGGTGGACAATGGATTCACTCCGCTATCCTTGGCAAAAGAGAACTGGCGCAAACCTGTGGTACTGAGCGTCAATGATCGCAAGGAGGTATGGCATAGCAAGGAGCTCCACGGACGCTTCTTCCGGGCCCTTCATGGGCCCAGTGTAGATTTTCTAGCGTCCGTGTCTTGGCTACGATTCAGTAATCTCTTTGGAGAAACTGAAGGATTTGTCTGTGCAATTATGGACGAAGTTATCCTTACGAATAACTACCGGAAATATATAATTAAGGATGGGACGGTTGACATATGTCGGGCATGTCATAGTCCTGGTGAATCCATTAGACATATTATTTCTGGTTGTGGTCGTTTGGCTAACAGTGAATATTTGCATAGGCATAATCAAGTAGCCAAGATTATCCATCAGCAACTTGCTTTGCACTATCGACTTGTTGAGTCTGAGGTACCGTACTACAAGTATGTGCCCGACCCAGTTCTGGAAAATGACCATATCACGTTGTACTGGGACCGGTCTATCATCACTGACAGGACTATTATAGCCAACAAACCTGATATAGTGGTGATAGACCGACAACTGCGCCGCACGATGATAATCGATATCACTATTCCTCATGATGAGAACCTCGTGAAAGCTGAAAAAGATAAACAAATCAAATATCTTGATTTGGCTCACGAGGTTGTCGACATGTGGAATGTAGATTCGGCTATCATTGTGCCGATAGTCGTATCGGCCAATGGGTTAATACCTAATAGCCTCGACAACCACCTTAGGAGGCTAGCGTTAGGTAGTTGGGTCAAGGGCCTGATACAGAAGGCAGTGCTCCTTGAAACGGCACGTATCGTGAGGAGGTTTCTGTCTCTGGAGCCCTAACCACCGGTAGCTTGGACCATGCTCCCGCTACTGGTCGGCTCCTATTTTTTATATTTTTAAATATTATTTTTATGTTTTTGTAAATAGTATTTAAAAATGTATTTTATAGAGAATTTAAAATAAATATATGGAAATAATAATAATTTATTTATTTGCGAAAAACACGGTATACAAAGTTGTTAAAATAAATGTAAAGTCCAGCATGTTTTGCTTACAATTAAAGCATGCAAACTTGTAAGTGTCTAGTCAAACACTATAAAATCTTACAAATAGGAAAAACTAAGGTCTATGTTCCAAATATTGCCTAATACTATAGAAATTATATTGCGTCAACAAATTATACAATTCAATCTTAAAAAGTCTACAATTCGCAGTTTTCAAGATATTTGGTAGTTTATTGAATACACAAATACACATAGCTGGACAGCTCTTATTGTATTTTACTATCCTAGGAATCTCTTCCAGTACAAGTCTGTGCTGTTGCTGATCACGCCGACTGCGTGAGCTTACTTCTTCTACTGTTTTAAATAGATCTATATGTTTTCGTACAAACATAGACACTTCATACAGATACAATGATGGCAATGGTAGCAGACCAAGTTTTTTAAAGATGGGTTGACATGATTCATCCGATGGGATCCCCTGAATAGCTCGTATACACTTTTTTTGGGCAACAAACGCTCTACCTTGGTCGGTACTATTTCCCCAAAAATCAGACCATACCGTAAAGAGGACTCAACATATGCCTGATAAGACATCACAGCCGTTTTATGCTAGTGACCCTCTTAATTTGTCTAAGGGCGTACGCGAATTTATTAATTTTATTGCACACATGGTCGACCTGAGCTTTCCAATCTAGATGTTGGTCTACAATTATTCCTAAGAACTTAGTTTGTGTCACTTGGGTAAGTTTGGATACGTTCATTTTAAAATTAAATTTCGGATTATAAGATTGATTGAATTGTATATATACAGAATTTATTGAGATTAATAGTTAAAATTATTATTATTTAAATAGCTAATTAAATTGTCAATTGTTTTATTTATGTCCGCTTCATGATCAGTAATGGTTTTCAATTTTTTGTCACTAGTAATAATAATAGATATGTCATCAGCAAAAAGAATACATTTATGATTGGTTATGTCAAATATGTCATTTATGTAAGTAATAATAGAATAGGGCCCAATATACTACCTTGGGGTACGCCACATTTTACATTTTTATATTCAGACGAGTAAAATGTCATAACACCCTTTTCATTAAGCTTGGAGATAACTACACTCTGCTGTCTATCAGTTAAGTATGATGATAGCCACTGAAGTGACAACCTCTAATTCCGACGGACTCTAGCTTTTTCAATAATATATCATGTGAAACTAGGTCAAAAGCCTTTGTCAAATCAAAAAAATAAGCCTGTTGTAAGGTGATTTTTATTAATACTCGTCAGTACTGTTTTTAAAAGAGTAAAAATGGCTAAGGTAGTTGATTTTAGTTTTTGAAAACCAAATTGTTGCTTATTTAAAATATTGTATTTTTCACAGTAACTAATTAATCTTTGGTACATGCATTTTTCATATACTTTTGAAACTATTGGTATTAATGTTATGGGACGATAATTGTCCATATTACTTTTATCACCTTTTTTGAAAATCGGCTTTACAAGGGATATTTTTAAGGCATTAGGAAACACACCCTGTGAAAAGGATAGGTTGATAAGATATGTCAATACCCCGCTTATACTTATACTATATCATGTTATGTTTATGTTATTGAATTTTTATTCGTCAAAATGTGAGACGACAGGTTACCTTTTGCACACCTTTTGTTATCTGTCCATTTGTGTCTATGTCTAGGATGTTAATTCTGTTATTTATTTATAATCTGTTTACTGTTGTCACACACATTGACAGTAATGGTAGAAATAAATATTCATTGAGTCGGTGTTTTCATATTTCTCGCAAATTGCTGAAAATATTGCAAACTCTCGACTTACAGACTATATTCATTGAAGTTTATTTAAAATGCAGTGTCTATTGCTCTGACTAAAAGATTATAATGTCTACATCAAGCAATATTTCGCAGTCGACTTATTCCCCATCAGAACCAGAAACTCCCCAAGTAAGTAGTTATTGATTTATAGCCCTGTTTGTGACAGCCCTTTGTTTAGAGAGGGATGTCAACACCACCGCTATGGATAGGATCCATTTTAAAATTGTATGATTTCGTAGCCTTGATTTTATGGAGGGTCAATGAGCATAATTAATTTCTCTTCTTTCATCTTGCTTTGATGGTAAGTAGGTAATGAAATACATTTACTTTTAATATTTTTTTTTTTCGTTTATGCTTAATATTTTTTGTCACGTTGTATTTTATTTAATACTTAAATATTTACCATGTGTAGGTAAAGTATCAGAAGTCTGAGCCTATCATGCTTTACCTATTGTATTTTACAAGACATTTTATTGTTCTACTGGAGGGTTGATGTTACCATGTGTTAATTTACAGTATCCAGTACTTTCCTTTTGGTAACTTATGTTCTGTTTGTTAATTTTATTAATTAATTCATGGTTTAAGTTATGCTCATTTAACAATCATAATGAAATTAACTAAGATGTGAATTTTTTCTATCTTTTAGTTTTTTTTTTTTAAGAGGAATAGCAAACAGTTGCCTGTTAAAGACTTATGAACTAGTTCACACAAAATACATTATAGGTAATAATGCAACCCCTAGCACTGTCCACAGGTTGCCATTAAGATACCATAGAAACAAAAATTAATGAACTAATAAATCTTTAAACAAATTTAGTACAATTAGTGTAATTATCATGGTGGCTTGCTTCACAATGACATGCATGAGGTCCTTTATAAGATTATTTACACCACTGACAAACAATGTGTTAAATTTATGTGTATTTCACTAACTACTGTATGAAGGCGACTTCACTTGCATTTCTTATGAAATTTAACATTGTAATTTGTGATTACATTGGGTGATTGTGTTCGGGGACTTGTTTTAAGCGAGATGTGCCTGTGTTAGGAGATCCCGCTCCTCCACAGCAGTATTTACAAAATTAACTCTTTGAGTACCGTCATTATAGAAACAATTAAAGAACAGTAGGTTGCGGTCACCGGTGTCCTCGCGGTGTTTGACAGTTTAACAATAACAGTTTGTTTACAATCAAAAGATAATAAAAAAAATATTAATAAAACCTTTATTGACTATGGCATTACAATTTGAAATACAGGGCATATATATGTGTGTGTATATTCATGAGTGAGTGACTGCGGGTGTGTGTGTGTGTGTATATTCATGAGTGAGTGACTGCGGGTGTGTGTGTGTGTGTGTGTGTCATTGTGTTTCTTTATTACACAGAACACAGAAACTTTCTGTGTCTATTTAATCCATTGAAAAGTGCCTTAGAGTCTTCATATGTGAGAATTTTTCCTTCCTTTTTGATCACTCTATTCATGAAAAAACCTTCAGCATCATAATCCATTGTGTTATTGTTAAACTAATAGAGATAGACAGCAAAAAGTGACTTTGTTTTATACCATATAGTAAAAGGTAGTTCCTCATCAGGTGGAGGTCCACTTGTGGTTCTTCCGATAATAAAAGACCATATACATTACAAATCCTGACACAACTATAATCAATAATCTTTGTTTCAGAGTACTGCACAAAGTAGAATTCAAAATTTTGACCAATCACTGAATCATGCTGATCTTGGACTGAGTATTGAACAGTCTATGAAGAGTGCTCAAAAAGAAATTCATCAAAAACGAATTCAAGCCTTGAGAACTGAACTTGAGTATCTAAAAGCCACTGAATGGGAGTTTGAGTATGACAAAGGATTTGTTCAGTAATAGACTGATATAATTGGTGATTTTTAATATACAAGAATAAAAGAAAAAAACAATCAAGATGGTGTTCTCACTTATAAAGTCGGTTTATAATTATTTTTTTGCCAAATCATCTTTTGAGGAATATGATCGGGAGATGGAAATTTATTTAGCCGAAGAGCTGACAAAACTAGAATTCGATGAGGATGATGATATTGTGCAAAGAACAGAGCCTGATCATAATCCCAGTGACTGTTTTCAAAGGACTGGTAAGTTTTTAATTTGGATTAGTTAATAATATTTTGTAACATAACATAACAAAGTCACACCTTTTGTTCTAAAATTGTCGAGTTGTAAAATTTCAAGTATAGATATATGTATATATTTGATGGGCCGACGTTTCACCACTATGGCGCCTGGTGGTAAATGATGTGGTCTATGATGGAATTCGTATATTATGTGTTATATTTACTTTCTAAGTTTATTTAGGCACCAATGAAATGATGCCTAGATATAATTAGAAATGACAAAATCTGTCTGAAGCAAGTTTAATTTAGTATTACTAGCAAGTTTATATTATGTTTATTCCTTTTACATGCAAGAAGAGGTCTTTACCCAGCAGAAGAATTACAAACTGAGAAGTGTGATGAGGCACAATTCCTAATATCTTGCTATGCATGTGAAATAAAGTTTTAAAATTTTATTTTTTTATGGGATAATCTGTTAAGCGAGCACACGGGTGTTCTGATGGTAAGCATTCGGCGCCGCCCATGGACAGAGCAAACACCAGAGACATTACATAAATGCGTTGCTGGCAACTGGCTTTTGGGGGTGAGGAATTTGAGGATTGGGGAGATTAGAAAGGGGGTAATTGAGCCATTATTATGTTATGTGATGTGATAGGTATTATCTTGTCTTGTTTTCACTACCTAATCTATGTATTTTTTATATTTTCAGGAGTCATAAGTTACATCAGCGAGAATGCAAGCTATGTGCTTATTGATGGAATGTTCTATTTCAATATGGAGGGGTGCTCAATCCACCTAGCTCTAAACGACAAGGTTGTGTATTTGTGCTACAAGGATGCGCAAGAATCAATAGTTGTTGTCCGAATACTACAAAATCTGGGAGAACATTGGGGTGACTTTGAAGTTGATGTTGATGAGCGTGGTTTTCCAGTTAGGGAACACGTTATTGTAGGTGAAGTAGAATATAGGCAGGACCGCTTGGTGATTATAAAAGACAGTGATCTCACATTCAGTCTGGACAAGGTGGTTGCAACTTTTGTGCCCGTACAGGGAGACTTATTAGAGCTAATGTGCAAAGTAAAGTATGATGAAGACAACCCTTCAGATGTATCCACCAACCAGGTGAGTTGAACGTAATCTATAAGTAGGTACTGTAATATTACAATGATGATGAGTTTGTTTGTTAAGAATACTCTAATCTATGCAACTACTGGTTCAAATTGAATAATTATTTTTGTTTTGCCACTTGCCTTCCTTGCCTATGAGTTATCCATAATCTATTTTACCCGAAAGAGATGTCTATTGTTTAGGTATACAATTAGGGTTGCCACCTTTTTTTTTATATTTAAAGTACATTGACGGTTATAGGTAAGAAAAAAAGTACACCGTACAGAAATAAAGTACAATTTATTCTTATTTAGTATTTAAA
Organism: Spodoptera littoralis; assembly: GCA_902850265.1. Lineage (NCBI taxonomy): Eukaryota > Metazoa > Arthropoda > Insecta > Lepidoptera > Noctuidae > Spodoptera > Spodoptera littoralis. Next base: position 10,520,743 of record LR824533.2, read on the forward strand.
AAAATATTTTTATAGCTTTTTGCAGTTTGTATTAAATTAGTATTTTTACTAAACAGTTGCATTGAAATACTTAACAATTGCGTCTTTACTAGAAATTGTCTAAGTGCGCTGGCGAGTGTCGAAATCGTAACAACAAAATCAATAAATATCTATAAGTTTACCGAAAAATACTTACGACTTTAATAGAAATGAAGTTTGCAAAAATAAAGTATTTTCGTGTACTTTATAATTCTTATAAAGTATAGAGTACAATTACCTTAAATAACGTACAATACTTTATTATAAAGTACGGGTGGCAACCCTATATACAATACAATATTTTAACTTTAGGTATATACCTAGACGAAAATTAACCAACTACAAAAATATTGAAGATATGTTTTATTTGATTTCTGCCTAATGTAGTGCTGCTTAACACTGAACACATTTTCTTATTGTTTTTAGGTTGTAGAAGTAATTTCATTCAGACCATTGAGAAGTAAAATGATATCTTCGGAAATAAAACAATGGAATGGGAAGGAGGGAATTTGTCACAACCAAATATATTTTAATACATCAACATGTATCATCAATGGTGGAGATCCACATGTCGGAGCTAGGGTATGATATATATTATATGATACATATATTTCTGTTATTCATAATAGTATGTTATAACTTTGAACTAAAGCATAAACTTATTTTTCACAGGCTTTTATTGAAGTCATAGAGAGTAACCAAGGTTCCTGCACATGGAGAGTTCTAAAAATGGAAATAACAGACAAAGCAAAAGTTGTACAAGAAACTAATGAAGTCGATGACATAGAAAAAAATAGTCTAGAGATTGAAGCAAATAATAACATAGAGGTGACTTACCCTTTAAAGTTTGACAATGTCCGTTTCCATGAGAGGCCTCAAATAATACTGTCCATTACGAACAAAAATAGCCAACCAATAACCATGTTCAAGTGGATGGTACTTTGCAGGAAAAAGGACTCACAAATAACCATGTATCCAGTATTACCAAAGTACACCAAACTGTATCCCAATGAACCATTCAATATAACAATTGATTGCCATCCAAAATTTTATGGCAAATCAAAAGAACATGTGATAATTACATTCAAAGGATTTAAAGTTGAAAGATTGATTGAAATAAATGTATTAAGTGAGTTATCTTCAAGTGAAGATGCTAACTTTAAGTTTAAAAGAGAATGTAATACCAATAACACTAGAACCGGATTTAGAAGAGGAGAAGTCAATTACATACCTGGAATACGACTAGCTAAGAATCCTAACTTTAGAACTGTAAGAATGGGACAATATAATATACCAGAGAAAGTTGAGTCTGCTATTATGGGCGACAATGAGAGATTAACCCGCAAAGATGTATTACAAAAAATTGAATACAGTTTTCCTTGTCTCATTCAAAATTTGAATGTCTCAAACTATGTGGATAAATGGCATACATTATTGTACATGGAAGAAATTAAAGCAACAATTAATGTAAAAAGTTTCAACTTATCATCCACGTTTCTACTTAGAAATCAAGAATATCTAAGCCTTGAAATTAAAAAGTTGGCTGAAAGGAGGCCCTCTCTTATTGTTGGTGACAAGGTTCTAGTTACTGATATATGGGATGAGAAATCTTATACGTACGAAGGCTTTATCCATGCTATTCGAGGAGATCAAGTACTATTTAAGTTTAATCCTAGATTTCATGAATCTTACAGAGGAAGTGATGTTTCTGTAGAATTTTGTCTTAGCAGAGCTTCATTCAGAAAATTACACCACGCCATCAGCAAGGCCCTCTCAACACTAGGAACAGATGTCTTGTTCCCCTCCCGCTTAATTTGGCGCCCACCTCAATTACCTTTGGAAAAAATTAATAAGTTGCAATGGTTCAATCCAAACTTGAACTATTATCAAAAAAAGGCAATATCAAACATCCTAATGGGGGAATGTCGTCCAATGCCCTATTGCATATATGGCCCACCAGGTACTGGAAAAACTGTCACTGTTGTAGAAGCTCTATTACAGATAATCACGCTTATACCTGACAGCAGAATTTTAGTTGCAACACCGTCAAATAGCGCTGCAAATTTGATCACAGAAAGACTGTTACAATACAGAAAATTGTTTTCAAGTTCTGTTATCAGACTAATTGCAAACTATATGGTAGATTCTGAAAACATTCCAGACGTAGTCAAACCATACTGTGCAGTTTTAAATATAGCTAGAGAAAACACGTCAATGTCAAATCATGCCATTGTTGATAACGGCATTAATATGAATGTACCGTCATCCTATGTGGGGCGATATCGAGTTACTATTGCGACATGCAATTGTCTCGGGACGCTTGCGTTAATGGAGTTACATAAAGGACATTATACACACGTTATCGTAGATGAGGCAGGGCAGGCTATAGAACCCGAAATTATGATCCCCATGACTTTCGTAAACAAAGATAGTGGACAAATTATTCTGTCTGGTGACCCAATGCAACTTGGGCCAATTGTGTTGTCTGGGTATTGTAAAGAATACGGTATGGATAAATCATATTTGTCTAGACTGCTTGAAACATTCCCTTATCAAAAGGACTTTGATGCCTTCGAAAACGGATTTAATGAAAAATTGGTCACTCGACTGTCTGAAAATTATAGATCTTTGCAAGAAGTCATAAAAATGCCCAGTGAAATGTTTTATGATGCATCTTTAGTGTCTAGAGTTGACCGAAATGCACCGTTCGTCACGAAAATCATCGACGTTGTGTCAGAAATATTTGAAATGCCCGAAGATTCTAAAGCAGGCGGGATCTACGTGCATGGCGTTAAAGGAAATAATGCACGAGCAGTGGATAGTCCTTCCTGGTATAATCCCGAAGAAGCTTCTATGGTCGCATTGACTGTTTGTAAATTGTATAAGAGTAATGTATCACCAGATGAAATTGGAATAATTGCACCCTACGTCGCTCAGGTAAACATTCATACTTGTATTGTAACTTTCGTCAGACATACCTACTAAATAAATTATTATGTTTTCGGCTTACTCACGTAGTAATTTGACGAGGGACTCGACTAGTTTCAAGCCATGCTAGAGGCTCATATTCATGAGCAGCATTTCACGACCCGCGACGCGGCGACTGTCGCGCTGCTGATCGAGTTTGAACTAGTCGAGTTCCTTTAGCACCTTGTTTTGCACCTTGTATATTAAGAAAGAGAGTCCAAAAAACCGATTTAACATATTTTTCTACATCAAAATCAAATCATATGTATTCGCATTTCTGAAAACCTAATTAATTATTGTTTTCTTTCAGATACGACATCTACGGCGTTTATTTGAGCATATGCATTTGGAACGTCCTAAAATCGGCACCGTTGAAGAATTCCAGGGTCAAGAAAAGTCACTTATAATAATATCTACAGTAAGGTCATCTAGTAACCTTATTGAAGACGATCTACAACACTCATTGGGATTTGTTCAGAATCCAAAAAGGTTAAATGTTGCGCTAACGCGAGCACAGGTAGCAGTGGTGTTGATTTGCGATCCAAATTTGTTGTCACATGATCAAAAATGGAACAAAATCATAACTCAAGCCATCAAGGAAAACAAATACATGGGATGTGGTTTTTCTGCTTGTATGGAGGTAGAAGAATGAAAATGAAGTTTTCATGAATATTTTTTATATTTACTATCTGTGAGAAGCAAGACTATCTTTTTTTAAACAATAGAGTACTTAGTCGCAACTGATGCGTATGTATGATTAGTAGATGTATCAATGTAGATTTCCTGTGTAGTTTGTACTCCCATTTTTATGGGTCCTGCTGTTTATTCTCAAATTATATAAAAAAATTGATTGATAAGTATGAACCGCTCTTTAGGCCCATGGTGTATATATTTTACAAATAGTTGCATGATGTGTAGCCTTGATTTGAGGACAAGTTAGTTGGGCTCATCTTGCGACAAGGTATATTAAACTATTTAGCTTGCCCATTTTGTTTGTTTGGGCCATATTCAGTAAATCTCATGAATCTGACTGACTCTCATTCTATCAATCTTGATGACCATACACTATAATACATATCATCCTCATCCTTTATGATTGATGATTGTATATCTAAGATTCTTATTGAATAGACATCAAATAGAAGAGCTTTGATACAATTAAACTGATTAAACCTGTCTAACATCTATCTATATAAATAAAAATGAATTTCCTTTTGTCAGTCTCGCTAAAACTCGAAAACGGCTGGACCGATTTGGCTAATTTTGTTCTTGAAAATAAATGTTTGTGGAAGTCCAGGGAAAGTTTCAAAAGTGAGAAAAAAAATTCGACAGAACGATGTTTACTCAGTCGGCTAGTAAAACATATTTTAATGTATACTTTTAATTATGATCTGACTTTTGGTGATAGATGTATAATAACGTTCACCATGATACTGTACATGATACTCTATATTGTCTTGTTTACATTTCTTCAGAAAGGTTTTATATTTTTCAAATGACTGTAGTTTTTTCAGGTAGGTTGGCCCTCTCTGGGCGGCAGAGTTTGTGTGTATTACAAAATGATACTGTAGTGTTTATAAAATATAATACTGTGTACTTTTATTCACGGAACGTAGTTATAGTAACGAGTGTGTATTGTACTTGAAATTCTCCTTTAAGTGTATATGAACCAACTTTCTAGAAATCATAATTTCTAGTGAAACATCACCAATATTTTATTGTCAACACTGTATTTTTCGAAAACATTCCTGTATATTTTTTGACTGGTACAAAAACCTACTTATCCACCAGTCATGTATATAGACAAGTCATAAAGTCAATGGCGAACCCCAATGTCAGTCAAAAAGTCCTAAGTTTGCTTCTCTAAATGAACTGTCTTTTTATACTCTTTAGTAAGTCAGAAATGTAAAAAACAATTAGATACACGCATACTTTTAAATCGAAACTATACCAAAGTAATTTGTTAATGTTTCTTTTAAAATAGGTAATGCAGACATAACACATTTGTGACTGTGTGAGTCTAGTAGTGTCTCTGTAATGTAAGTCGTATTTTTAGTTTTAAGGTTTTTAAAATACAAATTAATCCCTTAGAAATTGTTGTTTCTTTATTTACCCTTATATCCTAGTTCTTTGAAATCTAATCAGGACAATACGCAGATATAGAGCCCGAAGAGGGCTGGGCTGGGTTCAATTCCCTTGTTGACCAAAAATAAGCCATCCATAAATATTACGGAAGGTGTTCAGGAGAAACTACTGGTTTTTGGTCATGTTAGTGATTACGTATTACGATTGATGAACCTGCGTAAATGCACATCTACCTTAGCTTCTATAGAATGTCCCGTAAATAATGGTCCAGACAAGTAGAGTTGAAGCAAACGATTATAATATTATATACGGACCACACAAACAGGTCAGATCAAATTTTGGCAACTTAAGTATAATCTCCAGTGAAGGTAAAGGGTCAGGTCAAATGTCACGACAGAGAGGAATAAGCGAAATGTGGAAGAGCCATAGGTACATTCTTATATGAATGGGTCGGCTTGACTGGAGTGATACCACGGCGTCACAGAAAACCGACGTGAAACAACGCTTCCGTTGTGTTTCGTCGTGTGAGTGAGGTCACCGGAGACCCAATTACAATTATTTCTCTTGCCTTGAGTCAGAGTCCGATTACCCGTTAGGGTAAGCATGTAAGTTACAAATTGAAGTCTATTCAAACATGAACATGGTAATCATTACAGCCAATACTACAGCCGCATGAGATGAGTTGTATCTTTTGTTGTAATTACTACCCTTACCCTACTCGCCTACCGTTTGGTAGGTATTGTGTGTCCCTATCCCTCCTTCATATTGTAAACGTTCTTTATAGATGTTGCCTGTATTAGATGTTGTAAAAATAAATTTTAGAATTTGTATAAGTGTGAAGTTTTTCTACAAATATTACTATAGTGGTAAACAGAACAGTAAAAAATTTGTTTCTTTGTGCACTTTAAACCATTAGCAATGTAGATAATATTTATTGCCTTCTTCGGTTGAGTTTGACAGTTTGGCTTACTTCACAAACGCACAAGCAGACGTCACGCGTTACGGATTACGAAAAACATTTATTTCTATTTAATTTTTCCTTTATTATTCTTTATTTTGCTAATAATATAATGTTTACAATCAAGAAATAAGATACATATTGCCAGTTCGCCGAGTGACATTATTATTTCGTCAAGAATGGAGGCAAATGGTGCCGTTTTGTGTGACAATTTGATAAAGTGGTTGCAGACTTTAGATCTTAAAGCAAAACATGGAAATCCATCAGGTAAATGATGTCTTAATATTCTAAAATCAAGTCTGTTGTGTTATGATTAGGATTAACTTTATGAACCCGGTGGTATTCGTCCCACTTCCCTATTAGAGGGCACCCAGTAAGTGGATAATTTCGTCACTTATTCTTGTTTTTATTTGATTGAGACATCACTCTCGTTTGCGGTATTGCTTAATTTGCAGTCATTTTTGCCATTGTGTTCTTGGATAAAGAAGATAACTGTGTTTAATGGTCATATAGTCTAGTGCATACTTCTAGGAAATGTGTATCAGTAGACAGGAGTGATTACCCACAGAGCTATTGTTCATCAACCCACACACAGTGTAATCTATAGCTAAATAAGTCTTTAGTGTACAAAAGCGGTGTTTAATGAACATACAACTGATTAAATTTTATGTAACTACTTCACATATTGTTAAATTCATACAGTTATGTTTTGTAATCATGACTAATACTGCCTTGAACTTTTTCAAATATGTATCACACAATGTCACAAACTAAAGTGACTGGTTACTCTGTAAATAATCACAATTTAACATTCTAACATAGGCTAAACAATATATTTTTTTCCTAAAACAATCAGAACTATGAAAACTTAACCTCCTTTGTTACTTTAAAAAGTAAAAGTTGCATGGTGTCTGTGATTGTTGCAATCATTCTTTAACTGTTTTATTTTTATTTCAGAGCTGTCCGATGGTGTGGCAATTGCAGAGGCACTCACACAAATTGCGCCTGAATATTTTTCACCGGGATGGAATTTGAAAATAAAAACAGATGTCGGACATAATTGGAGGCTAAAAGTTAGCAATCTGAAAAAGATATTGGAGGGTGTTGTAGGTATGAATATGTTTAATCAACTCTAGATAAGTGACTTATCAGGCATTTGCATGAAATAAAATTTCATAATACTGTATAATGTTATTGTTAATCATAATTATCTTGATATTGATTTGAATAAAACAAATGGGCTTCTGAATTTTCTCAAAGAATTTTAGCAAGCATAATGAGACAATACTTAATCATTCATAATACTTGAACTAATTAATTTAATTTCACTTACTTAACAGTCTGTGGAAAATTAGATAAATTGCTTTTAAAACTAAACTTGTTACTACACAAAAGAGTTTCAGATAAAACTGGTTCCACACTGAATTAGCATAAAAGTTACATTTTATTCAGTCCATTTAACATTTTATTTATGAACAGAAGTGGTATTATCTGAGCTATCAATTCTGAGCCCTCCTGAAAGGCCCCTCTTTTTATTGTCATCTCTTAATAAGTCCCTCCTGCTAGGGTTATTCTGTAAATGAATACTATCATAGTTGGCATACATTTTTGTAAAATAAATAAATAAAGCAATGTTTAGTGTAGTTTTTAATAACATTTGAAATGGCTTGTCCCAAAAAAAAAACATTTGAAATGATTTTTATAATCTGTTATTTTGTATTCGCTTCTGCCAGTAGCTTTGCTCACTTTACCAAGATACAAAGTAGCCTATGTGTTATTCTAGACTATGAACTATCAAATTTTATATAAACCAATTCTTAGTTTTTGTTCTACAGAGTAACAAACATACATGATCCTCACATACTTTTCCAAATATAATACCAGTACGACTATTGTAACAAGTATAACAATGCTTGTTTCAGATTATCATCAAGATATTCTAAATTTAAGTTTACAAGAGTTCTCAAGGCCAGATGTAGTAAATATAGCGGAGACTGCCGATGCCTCGGACTTGGGGAGACTGTTACAACTTGTTTTAAGTAAGTCTATTTTTATACCAACTTAGAATATGGAATTATTGAATAGATTAATTAAAGATTATTAGCATTTGTTAAAGCCATTTGTTTGGTTAAGTAGTCAACAGCCTTAGCGTGCTGAACTACGAGTGGCCCTAAACTTAAAAAAAAAATTATTAAAGCTAATTAGTTAATTGTGTAAACATTTTTATATGAAAATTAAGCTTATATTTTATTTTAATAGCTTTTGCCCGCGATTTCGTACGCGCAATCTCCCGTTCCCGTAGGATTTTCAGGATTTTTCCGTCTTTAAAAACCTTCTTATAATAATAAATACAACAAAAGAAGAATTAGGAAAATCGGTCCAACCATTTTCACGTGTGATGCCGTGACGAAGGGAAAAAGGGATTCATTTTTATATATTTCGATTCGATATACCTAATAAAGGCCTATAATTTTTTATTGCCATCACTAAAATATTTTTCGGATTCAATCATTCTCTTCAGACTACAATATGAGGAGTAATAAGGTTCAACAGTTCTTTCTGTTCATTGAATCCCATGTCATTTAAAGTCTTATTCACAATGTACTGTCATGAACTCACTTTCCTTCATAACATTCCTTACATGTACATAAGGCATTAAAATAATATATCTTAAAACAGGTTGTGCAGTAAATTGTGTCAAAAAGGAAGAATACATCACAAGAATTATGGAAATGGAACTCTCATGTCAAAGATCTATAATGCAAGCGATACAGGTATGAAATGGCAACACTATTTCTCTCCATAAATAATGAAAATGCACTTTGATGCTTATATGTCTAAGGTGCAGATTTGTATGCACAACACATTATTGTAGTACATACCATTGGGATTATAGAAATTGTATTAGTAATTGAGAAAGTTATTAGAAAACTTAGCAGTAATAAAAGTTTGGTGCATGCTCTGCATTGTAGCATTGCAATTAATATGTTTACAATAGTTTAGAATATAGATAAGCACTAAACAGACTGATATAAATCAATCACTGTTTACTAACTGAATATGTCAAACTCTTCCATTACTGAGTGATTGATACATTAGATAACATATAGCTGGAACAACCTGTCATACATTCTATGGGCAGTACGAGAAAGAAATATCAAAGAATGAATAATCCCTTAGAATACAGGGAACCGAGAGTATCAGACAGCACACATGGTTAAGGGGAAAAGGAAAACAAAGCTACTTAGGTACATTTAAAATGATAGCCAGTATTTTTAATTCACCACTTTCAAGGTGATACCAATACATAAATTAGTGCTAATTTAGGTATTGAGTCTACTGAGTAATGTAGGTTTATGTATTTACACATAATATGTTTAAACACATGGACATACAACGATATAAGAAATATTACGAATCATAAAATTATTAAGTTCTTTTTGGTAACACTCAGTTGTTTTTATAAGTAAGTACATCCTTTTTTCTTTAACTTTTATGTCTGGCAATAAACATAAATGTAAGTAAAATAACATTTGTTACAGTTTGTTTTTGCTAAGTATTGCTAAAAATATTCGCTGGTACTGAGAACAATTTCAGTGAACCAAAACTTAATAAAATTCAGTGTATTGTTAATGTGTGTACGATAAAAGTGACCTTGTGCTCATATTTGCAATCTAATTATACATCCAAAGTTTTTTGCACGGATACAATCACCTTGACGTGAGTGGCTTAGTATATATTTCAGGAGACAAATAAAAGAAAAAGACGAAATGGTCATTAGATAAATCATTACTAAGCAAGAAGTGAAGATATAAATCGTAAACTTTCTAGACGTGACCACTTAGCTGTGACTAATTCAAATTCTATAAAAGATTGATTATAACATAATCATTGTTATTGTATCACAACAAAAAAGATGAAAGCACTGATTACTTCTCATTATTCGTAATAAAACAAATCTTTAACACTTTATCACATTATCCATCCAGAACCAATTAGTCTAATTTTTGCTTATGTCATGAGTAATGTACCCAGTCGACCGCCTTTCCATGCATTATAGTATTACATTATATTTGATCGCATTTATAATGTAATGTGCATCGGCGCAAGAGTTTAGTAAGGCTAGCTTCTTGCTTCACGTTCGAAGTTGCATGCTCATTGCTCGGAGCGGTAAAGAAATTCAATGTTAGTTACGCTCATTTTTAATGTCCTTGAATCACGATACAGTGGGTGGTGGATGCGACAATACGTTGTGTATCCGTCAGTAGTAGAACGTGGCGCCGCCGGCATCGGTGGTGTTTGCCTGAAAGTAAAAGTTAGTTGCAGTGAAACTAAATGAGTGGTTTGTTTAGAATGTTATTATTTTGTGTTAGGAACTGCAGACGTTAACGCTGGGCGTGAATCGTGGCAGTGTGCACTTGGACGCGCCGCCGGTCGAGCAATCTGATGCGGACATGAGAGAAGCCCTCGCGCAGAGGTGCCATGAACTAGACACGCAGGTTTGTTTATATTACATTATTAATTAAACATCCTCATTATCTTACTTTACGATCCATCTACCGTTTCATGCTCGACTGTTATGAAACCATACTTACCTTATTTATTTCACGCCTTACAGTTTGTTTATATTAAACAACCGTTCGTAACATTAATTTAATGTGAAACTTAACTAAATGGCTGTTTCCAATTTTAGTTCCTCTGTGTTTTGTAGCTTTCTACTGGTTAATTAATGGTTACATATTTAATTATCATTTAATCTTCTATGGCTGTAAACATGCTTCCACCCAAATTATGGTTCATTATGTGAAGACTCGAATTGAGACGTATCAAGGCATTTGTGTCATAAGAGTCCCGTATTTTCAATTTGATAGCTAAGCAAATGTAATGATACCTACACTAAATTGCATTTGTTTTCATGTTAAATAACTATTTTATTTTCAATTCATTAAGTGCCTTGATTGCTTTGTTTTAACCCACATTTACCAAGTGTATTTACACCTACTTAGATTTTTTCTGATAGGTAGATAGATGAGTTTCAAACGCATTATAGACTTAATAAGCCAGCATTAGGTTATAAGGTACTTACTCTAATGAAACGTCGAACAATGACCTCTCCTGGGCTGTATTTAAAAATAATCTCACGTACTATCATAACTAAACTGCTTATTGTTTAAAATTAATGACAATCGATGCGTACCCAAAATAAATTATATGTTTTCAAATATTGCATGTAGTTTATACCGAACTTTGATAACGTCATAGTATAAAGAACAAAGTAGGTTATCTTCATACAAATGCTCCGCGCGCGGCTTATATGTGTGCGCCATAGTATCTATGCGTCGCCGCACGCACACTTTAACAAAATCTCGACCCGTTTCTCAGTGCGCCAGGCAGGGCTGACACTGTACGAGGTTCGCGCGCGCTTCACGGCTTTTCGGCACTGTTCAATGAAATAAAAAATGTCTGATAACCGTAGAAGAACGTATTGCTGTGTGTTTGGGTGTCTTAATAATTAATCGATTCCAGAACTGTCTCTGTTCAGATTAGGTACCTATTGAACAGGAAAGGTAAGCTAGTCACTTTTTCTAGCATAATATAATTTGTAGGTATTTGATGATGAGATACCTACTTACTTATTCTTACTCTTATCATTCTTCATAGTTCCTACTCAACCAGAAATGTAATTACCTACTATACTTAAATATTATAAGAAAATGTGGTATTGTATTGTTTATTTCACAGTTTATCTGATTTGTTAAGAGCGTAGCCGAGTCGCATTTTTCCATATAAATGTATTCCCAAATTTACTTTCTGAATACTATGTATAGAGCTAAAGTTTATTTTAAGAAGTTAATAATCTTTTTATAAGCTTTTAATTTTTACTAAATTTATAAATTGATAAAATATTCAATCATAATATGCTTTTCATTTCATAAATTTAGATCAAGTGCTGCTTGTTCGAAAATATTAACTAAAAGTAAAAGTGACAACCCTGGGGATCAACGCAAGAGTAGGCTAATAACTCGGCGGGCGGCCTTAGATAACCTACTGTGTTCTTTATACTATGATAACGTTCAATAAGTTCTTACCTTCGATATTTAAATTCGATTCGATAATTTAACTAGAGAGTCGAAAGATGTCGCTCTGTGGATGTTTTCATTATTTTTTTCCAACATTTTCTTCTAATAGTCTTCACAAAATTTAATAATGGCAATTAGTACCCTCTTTTACATGGGACTCAAAACATAACTAGTTAAGTGCTGCCTCCGCTGAAACCTTTAGTGGTTATAAGGCGTCACAGAAATATACCCATAGGAGTCTTGTGGAAATAAGGTCTATAATGGAGTAAGTGGAGACAATGGTGGTGACTGGGCAGTTAACATACAAAAAAGTTCTAAAGTTAATCCACCTCTTTCCGTGTTTCTTACTTACAAACCATTTATAATTTATTACTATTATTACAGGTTAAAATTCTCCAAGAAGAGAAGATGACGTTGTTGAGTGAGGTGGCTAGGTTGACAGCGGCACGAGAAGCCGTTGTCGATTCTGGGGAAGCTGAGTTAGATGACGCAGGAGCTTCACTGGGTCCTGCTCATGCTGGGACATTGCGTTATACCACCATGAGGTCACAACTGGACGCGCTAAAAGATGAACTGGATAAGGTGGAACTCCAAAGAGATGATCAGCATGCAAGAGCTGATGCTTTGGAAAGGGAGTTGGCGTTGATGAAGCTTAGGAATGAGGAGTTGCAGGTTTGTTTTGTTTGATTTTTTATAAATGTTTATTGATTGATTTGCAGGCAGTTTGGTCGGATTTGTGTAGCATAGCAAGTTAAACCGGTAAAACACTTCATTATAGGATAGAAACCTTAAGTCTATGAAAGTAAGGTTCATTTTTTTAAATATGCTTCGTCAGTTCATTTCCTTTTGAAAATATATATTATGCAGTTTGCTTTGGGTGGTGCACTTTCATGATTTTTTCTTTGGTAATAATCTAGTAATTTAGTAATAACTTAAGTGCTAATTATGTATTTGAAAATGTGCAAAATTTTAACAGTGCTGAAGACCTTGACGGTTTGGGTAATAGTGCGTGTTAATTACAAACATGCTTTAACTTTATTATTTATGGCTTACGTAAAAAGGAAATCGTAGTGGCGATATACAAACAATTAATATCATTTTCTTTATAATTCATTTGACTAGATACTGACTATTATTTATCTAGCTTCTTTCTCTTAGATTGAAAATCAGTTCACTAGTTAATTTATATGGTGATGAAGTATTGTTATAAACAGTTATTTATGGTGTTACAAATTATCTTTTTCCATATACAAAAACTGCCAACGGCTCAGTAAATAGTAATAAAAATAATTATATTTAAACCAAGAGCGCAGCGTATCGTTACACTGTATGCGCACGCGCCGTTATATAACATGCTTAAGAGATATGATGCATTAATTACTTAATATTTAAAACCTAATTAATCTAACTGCTTCGGTGCTCGTGTGGTAGGAAGCGGAATTGCCGAACGAGAAAAATCCTTTTGCATCCCCGGAATTTGTGCAAAGAATTATTGCGATTGTATAATCATAACATAACTGACAGAAAGTGGATGTTACTACACTTACATAATATGCCCCTCTATCGAGAAGAAAAAGAAAACGTAAATCTGTCCTTTCAAAGAATAAAATATATAGTATTAACTACACTGCCTCGTTGGCTTAGTGGTCGCAAGTGCCGGGCAAGGAGTCTCGGGTTCGATTCCCGGGTCGGGAAAATTATTACTGGGTTTAAAAAAATCCCAGTAGTAGCACGGTGTCTGGAATTGTGCCCAGTATATGGCAATAGGCTCACCCTATTACATGGGACTCATAACATAAATAGTGAAAAGTGGGTGTTACATTGTACAGTAGCATTAAGTGCCGTAATGTTCACCTCTGTCTACCCCTACGGGGATAAAAGGCGTGATGTAATGTTATTATTAACTATTATTATTAAATTATTCCAGATGGCAGCTTCAGAAAACGTGGCATTAAAAGACGAATTAGATGCATTAAGAGAGACGGCAGCTAAGGCGGCGGCCTTGGAAGCTACGGTCGCTTCCTACAAGAAGAGAATGGAGGAACACGTGGACTTGAGAAGGCAGGTGAAGCTTCTAGAACGAGCTAATACGGAGCACGTCCAGCGCGCCATTGAACACGAACAAGCCGCCGCTAAAGCGAACGCGATACGAGCACAACTTGACATTTATAAAAAACAAGTAAGTGCTTTGTTATGTGTTATCTTATTTCTATAACTTTAGTTATTGTCTTTATTATTAGAACTTGTTGCATTTTGTCAGAATACTGAAACGCTACTCAATTTTAAGTCGTCCTTAAGTATAGTTCTATCTCTACAAATTCTTTGTAAAATGACAGAGATGGCACGATATTTGAGCACGACTTAAAATTTAGTAACGTTTCAGTATTCCGGCATTAGTCTCATAAGTGTGAACAGAAATTACAGGGTCGCTTATTATGATCCCCGCATACTTTCGCGTCATCGGCATTATTCACATTACGTTTATTTTTGACTAACTGAACCGGCAACTTCGTCCGCGTTTTTTTAAAATAAATGTAGCTCATGATACTCCTTAGTACATCAGCTGCCTTCTAATAAAAGTTCCGTTAAAATCGGTCCAGTTATTTCGGAGATTAGCCAGTATAAACAAACAGACAGACAGACAAAAATTTTAAAAAGTGTTATTTTGGTATTTGTATATTAATTGCATATAGTAAAAGGGATGCGCATGCACATATGCGAAATTCTTAGTTTTCATTTTTAAGCAATACCTCTAAAAAGGTAGAAATTGTAAGGTCACATTTTCTAACCGAAGATTTGTAATCAGAGCAAAAAAGACAAATAAACTCAGTACCCTAAAATATACCAATGTTATTTACAGGTAATGGACCTAAATGAGAAGTTAGACGCAGAGATAACAAAGGCGGATAAGCTGGAGATTGAGAACAAGAAGTTGAGCAGTCGCGCCGCGTCAGTGCAGCGGGAGCGGGACGCGTTACTGGCCGAGCGGGACACGCTGCGGGATACTGTCGATGAACTGCGCTGCTCTACTATTACTGCTGGTAAATACATACATATGGTATGGGGGTAAGCAGAGACTATGGAATATAAGACTGCCCGATTGGTGCGGTGGTTGGGCAACGTGTCGTGGGTTCGATTCCCCCACGGAACAACTCTTTGTGTGATCCATAAATTGTTGTTTCGCGTCTGGGCGTCATGTGTATGTGAACTTGTATGTTTGTAAACGCACCCACGACACAGGAGAAAATCAAAGGGTGGGGCAACATATTAAAAAAAGTTGCTACGATTCCTACAAAGCTCTTTCGCTGGTAAATACTTAAATTTTGTTAATGTCAACAAATTTACTATACTACATTACATTGTATTTACTAGGCGACAATGGGACCCACCGTGTTTTTGCTAACCAGGTGGCGCTAGTGTGCTCCTCTAGTTCTTCGTCCAATAGGGAATTAGCTGGTATCACGCCATTGGACGTTCATTATTTGACAGCTGCTGTAATTAGACAAAACACTTCTTCCTACATTTGTACAATTTGGGGATCAAAATTATGGTAGCCCCCCATTGACGCGTAACCTGTACTAGAATGTTGTTTTAGTGGCAGGGTAGTGCTGGTTATTAAACATGAGATCAAAGCAGATACGAGGTATAAATATTGCAAATTCGATTCTCCTACTGATATGAGCATTTTTGGGATTCTTGTCATTTCGGATCTATATCCGGAAAAGCTAATTTTCGCTAAGCATTTTAAGAGTTCTATTTAATAGGAGACTAGTCTATTAGCATACATTGGGCACTCATTCCAAACTTATTGCTATTGCTTATAAAAAAAAACGGCCGGCACACCCTGACGGTCACTTCGATAATTTTCTAACAAACTTTGATTTTTGTACGTAGTATTTTATTTTTAATAAATGATTCCAGGTGCCAATGAAGATAATGTGTCCCGGGAACTGATCCCCAATGATCTCAAGGAACAACTAATTCGATTGGAACACGAGAACAAACTGTTACGACAGAACCAGGATCAAGCATCAGTGCAGGTATGATTTACGTCATTAGTAATATTTGATTAGCGATATACGACTTTAGATCTTTGTAATAAAGACGTTTTTTGTACCAAGGTAAAATACATACCGATTTAAGCAATACGGTAGTATCATAGCCAAATGTTATTCCCGGACCCTCCACAATCCTCAAATTCCCAATTTCCAAAAGGCCGGTAACGTACTTGTTGGTGGAAACACCAAGGCGTTACAAGTACAAATCCGCGCCGCTTATGGTCACCCGAAAAGTTCTTACCATCAGGTGATCCGTCAACTCGTTTACCGGCCATATGCTATAAAAAAAATTATGTACAGATATGTCTTAGTTAGATTTAATGTATTTCGATAGTAGGCTTCCGCCTCGAAATCAAAGAAACACAATGTCTGTTCAAGAGCTTGTTCTCATTAAAAATGATGTATTTCTTTCAGGCTCTTTTAGAAGATTATGTGGCGAGATTAGAGAAGCAACGAGCAATGAATCGGGAAGCGAACCAACGTATCATGCAGTTGGAAGCTACGTTGGAGGCACCGCATCCGAGATTAGCATCTGCTATTGAGGATAATCAGAGGAAATGTAAGTCACTATTTTAGACTTTGTCACGTGTAGAATAAGACATCATTCACACGGGAGCTTTTTTCAAATAGAACAAATGCATCATTTTTAATGACGGGATCCTTTTGGGTTAAAATCTAGATTATTACCTCACTAAAACCACCCTGAGCATCTGTAAGGAACACCGGGTTCTCTAATACACCTGCACTGAATGAACAAATGCATCTAGCGTCTATATAATTATGTTCATACGTCCAAGGCACTGGACTCCGTCAAATTTTAAATGCCTTAATTGGCACGACTACTAGAAGAATAATGACAAAATGTGCTACTTTGCTGTCACCAAACGGCACATTTCCATGCAATTCATGTAATTTAAGTACATAATTTGTATTATTTCAGCATTGCAAGTAGAAGAATTACAAGCAGCCCTAGCAGAGGAACGGCGGAGGATCACAAAGTTACAAGAGGCGGTAGCGGCGAGAGACGCAGAACTGTTAGCCACTGAGGATAAATACAAGAAGTGCTTGGAGAAAGCTAAGGATGTCATCAAGTCGCTAGATCCTAGGGCCTCTGGTCAGTACATATTTTAGTACGTTACCTGTATTTCTATAGTTATAAGCATCCTCCATTTTTAGTTCATCCAGTTATTATACAATGGTTTAGTGTACGGACAAACTGTTCACACAGAAGCCTTCAGTAGCATTGAATTTTGGTCTACAGCTTTTGTTACTTAATCCCAATTAGTCACACAGCTTATGTCATCATTCTTGTTTACAGAGTTGTGTATAGTAGAAATTGGTAATCACATGCTTGTACAATCCTCGAAACATTAACCTTATCCTTTTTCTTTAAAACATTGAAATAATATACGTTAAAAAATGTGTTTCACTTACAGCTCAACCGTCATTATCAGACATAACGTTAGGATACTCTCGTGCGGCGGGCGCCGGGGCTGGACCCTCGAGACCTGAGATCGCACCAGCAGCAAGTAATAGGAATGAGTGAGTATATTTTACATTACATCTTTTAGTTTCATTCTGATCGCAATTTTGATTTATATTTTTGCACTATAATTTAAAAGTACTACATCACCCATAAAGAATTTGTTTAATCAATAGCATGTAGAGCGACGATTTATGTTTTGGCTAAAGAATAAATTGAATAAATGATAGTTACTTCTGTTAATAATATTTACGATTTAAAATCAAGCGCTTTTACTCATTAATATTTTGAGACCGACCTCATCTAGCTACTCATAAAGCTACTCAAATACCCAAATATTAACGGTATCCGTGTACGCAGTTGGTCAGGCAGTGCGGAGGACAGTGCACGTGGAGGCAATGGCGCGGGAGCGAGCGAGCAGAGACTGTTGACGAGTGCCTGGTACACGCTGGGGGCGCGCTGCCACAGGGACGCAGTGGACACTCGGTTCACGTTGCTGTCCGCGGGCCACTCGTTCCTGGCGCGCCAACGTCGCCAGCCCCCCCGCCCGCGCCCGCACGCGCCCAGCCCCGCGCCCCCCGCCCCCGCGCAGTGACACGCGTAAGTGCCGACAGCATTACACACTCGGGAACCAACGTACGTCATTAATTCATCAGTGAAATTAGTCTTCTTAAATCTTAATCCAAAATCTCTGGATCAATGTCGGTTTTTTGATCATCTAATGTCAAAAACCGATCGTATTCTACAGATTTTAGGTTGAGATTGGATTTGAAGTTAGTCTACCGATAATATGGCATTTAAACATCACAAACTGCTGTCACAATATATACTGTATTTGACAAAAATGCCTGACGTGCCCCCTTGAAAGCAGACAGTTTAACAGCTGTGTATGTACTCCGATGCTGTGTACTAAGAGTAACTAGCACTTAAGTGTTTACGGAGAAACATGGAAATAAGTCCACAATGTGTTCCATTACCCATCGGTTTGAGCGAACTTATATTTGTGATTGGCCAGGATGTGTGTATCTTTTGTAAATAAAAAATATTTGTGTATAACTATTTACACTAACGTGATTGGTCGCTGGCCGAGCGGTCTCTTCCATCTATAAATGTTCTATTAATTCTACGTCACTTGAAATCACATATAACTTTTGTATCAATTGTATCTGTACGTAAAAACGTGCCGAAAAATCGTCCCAGTGGGGCAGATGTTAGTTTTAAATGAAGACACATTCTGTATTATAAGAACATGTTATGTGACCTAAGTAGACACTTTATTACAATTATTTCCTAATCAATAATGTCTCTTTGTATGAAAAAGACATTTTTTGAGTACTAATTTTGCTCAGAATATGTGTTAACACTAGAAAGACCGGAATTTCGAACTACCTATAAAGACCAAGTGGGGTCAAATGACACCTTCATGGGTTGTAATGTTTTATTCGTGTATTATGGTTTTAAGTTTTATTGATTAGCATCCAATAATGAATAAAATAACTTAATAGTAATTAAACATCTATTTATTGATAAAAAAATAAAAAAATTAGGCACATTTTTGACATTTTAGCTCCTTGTTTACATTACAAGAGCCACACAAAGGCTTTTTACAACTAACACAAGATTTATTGGTTTTGTTTTTGCATTTTTGTACGTAACACCGTTTCCTCTTTCCACTACGTTCTTCTAGAGGCTCTGGGGGTATGTCTCCGTGTTTTGTTTACCGTACCAACTATTGATGTACGTTTTTCAATTAGCTTTTTAGCCAAACTTACACTGGTGAAAAAATTATCAGTTGTTATATTTCGACCAGTATTCAAGTATGGATCCATTAGTCGCAATACAACCCATTCGCCTAAACTTTGATTTTGTGGGCGGCTTTCATCTCTTCCTAAATATGGGAAACCATTACCTACATAAGTACTTTGAATCAACATCAACGCAAAGCCAAAACATGATTCCAAACTTGTCTGGTTTGTTACCCATGAACTGCAAAAATCTACACCGAACTTTTTTGGAAAAAAGCTGTTCGTCAGCAGTAAGGTTTTCACCAGGCTTGTAACATGAAATACTGTTATGGATGAACTTATTCCATACTTCCGAAATCATTGCAAATTTATCTGTTTGCACACGTTCAGCCCTTTCTGTCCGCACATCGAATCGCAGGAAATGCATTATTTCTTTGAAACGATTCCGAGCCATGTCCTGTGAAGAAAACTGAATACCCCAATTTTTGTCCCAAAGATCATTCACAGCAATATTTTTAGCCCCACAGGCTTCTCGAGCGTAAATAATTGCAATAAAAGTATCTAATTCATTCAATGGGAGTGACCAAGTATTATCTTCAAGTTGCGACGAGCTTCGGTTTCAGTACATTTCTGAATATGTCGCAGCATGGAGTCATCAATGATAAGTTTCCATGCAGATAAAATACCTCCTTTATAACACCTTTTTGCAAAAGAAGTTGGTCCAGCTTCCTCTGTTAGAATATTCTGTCGTGGACGACGACCAGGCTGATTCAAAACTGATAAGTTTCCAGGAGTCCAACTTATACCGGTAGAAGATACCTCGACACTGATGTCTTCACTTCCTGAGTCTAAAAATGCAAAATATGCCTCTCTTCTTCAGTCGCTTCACAATCGGATTGGTCGTCCGGTAAATTTTGCAGCACTTCCAATATTTTAGAAGGCGAAAGGGAACGATAATTAGGCATTATAATTATATTATGGCGAGCCGTGATATACGTCTTTACTTTGACAAGAACAAAACAATAAAGAAATGAAATATTTTATTTCAAGTACCCACTACAAGAGGATATTCAACGAAATAATACAAAGCACGCATACATTGGTGTCAAATGACCACTTCGGTCTTTCTAGGTAGGTGATAATTTTTAATTTGTATTTATCTAGCTATCGATATACACATATCAGAATAATGTAAACAATGACGAAATATTAAAAGTCATAAAACGACACTGACTTCATTGTTATGGTTTTGTTATTATGATTGATCAAAGACTTCATTGGGGTCATTTGACCACTCTGGTCTTTCTAGTGTTAATTATTTTAGATTATTAAGTTATAAAGCACGAAATGTAACCACCTGGTTAAATTAGCTATTATGTATAAATGTCAAGAAACTTTTAGAAAACATTGCAATATTTAGTTATGTATTATTTTGTGATTTTCTAGATAGATATTGGCGATAAATTGTTGTAAGGTTAAAATATTCAGAAGAGAAAGTTAACAAAGGTAGTGTGGCTCTAACTATAGGGCCTTTGTTCTATTCAAAGTAATCGATCATTTCCCAAAGGTCCATAGATTTTCCACATGAGATCTTTAAGGTTTTAAGACAAAAGAGTTTCACTTTCAACAAATGGATTACTTTGTATCTGTCCTCTGAACAAAATAGATTTTTACTAGACAACATTTCGAAGTTGTTTTGTTGCGTGTATAAACTCGAAACTACGCAGTAATTTTGATCTTTCGATGTGTATTTTTAACGTTAAATAATAATTAATTCGAACAAATAATATGCAAGTTTATAGTTATTAACCGTCAAAGACAAGTTTGCGCTAACTTTGCGTAATTTTGCGCTGTCATAAGCGCAACTTGAAGTTGCTGAGACTTTTCCACCGTATTAGTGCAACATCAATCTAATACCTTGTCGATTTCAAATTTATTTCGATATATCAATATTGGTGGTTAAAATATATTCGGTGTTAAAAATTTACCATGATTGGTGCTTTCTCAAAGACATTCGTGTAAACATTTTAGAGTAGAATAGCCAAGAAGAATAAGCTTAATTCAAGGAAATATTTTCAATCTGCAATACACAATTCTTTCAGTTATTGTGACTTACCATGAATGATAATTTACTACAAATGGTTGGTAGAGATTGGCTAGATCGGGGTGAATAGAAACTACATGTTTACTCAATGTACCTATAATTGTCTGTATGAACTAAATTCTATTATTACAAACATCTATTTCTATTCTATCAGTCTATATTCTATTTATCTTGTTGTTGTAAAGTCTCTATTCACTTCTTTATTATTATTATTTGTGATTTTCTTTCTGTACATCACTTCTAGTATTTTTTTCGTTTCATTAAGGTCATTGGAGGTCAATGATTTGTGTAGGACTGTAGGCGATATTCGTGATAAGATAAGAGTATATATCTGTATGGTTCATGGGATACAAAGCTATGGTAAAGTCCTTGAGCTAATCTACTCCCGTCCCTTCGAGTTATAACATTGACATAATGTAACCGATAAAATAATATATTTTATGTATAGGCAAACGCCAAATACTTTCCTTAAACTGTGACAATATTATATTTTCCGCTAATTTACCTTATTTTAGTTTAGGTTAACAAAATATGTGTGATCCTAGAACAAATCTAAGCTTTGTGCACTACATAATTATATTTTAAGATAATAATTATCCTAATGTTTATAACATCGTTTTATATCAGTATTTTGTTAATATTTATAAATGTTGTAACCGAAGTCTTGTCTAATCAGAATTTATTATTTGTTAATTTTTGTAAACTATTATTATCACATTAGCAATCAAATCAGACATTATTATTGTCAATATGTATAGAATATATCAATTATTATGCATTTTATGTTGTATTTAAGTATGTAAAAATTCGATTAATTAATACTGGTGACAGTATCAGTACAGTGGATGGAACTATTGATGCGGAGCAGTGCAAATTATTTATTTAATTTTAGTATAAATTGTAATTTATTGTTAATGATGACAATATAGTTTTGGATTTTTAATATAATTATATTATTTTTGTTTTTACCTCACACAAACCTCTATTTCTCGAATACTGAAAGGGTACTCGATTTTAAGCTGTGCCTAAATATCATGCCGTCTCTGTCATTTTATATAGAACTAGCTTCAGCCAGCGACTTCGTACGCGCAATCCCGTTCTTTCCACTTCCCGTTCGTGATTTATCGGCGAAAAGTAAAAAAAAAATCGATGAAAAAGTATCCTATGTCCGTCTCCTGGTTCTAAGCTATCTCCCCACCAATTTTCATCCAAATCGATGTAGCCGTTCTTGAGTTATAAGTAGTGTAACTAACACAACTTTCTTTTATATATATAGAAGATTTGTAGGGACAGAAATAGTCTTAAGTGCTATTTAAAATTGACTGGCGTTTGAGTATTGAACATATGATACATACCTTATAATACGAAAAAATGAAATACAGGAAATCGTGTAGAAAAACAAAATCCGTTAAGTGATTTCATAATTTATTTGTAATTGAGATCACAAGCAACTTAAAATTTAACTTATATCACATCAAACCATACTACACAATATAATGTGGTCACGGCTTTACAATACACGGTCAAATTTTGCACCAAACAACATGAGGAAACACAAAAATCACTAAAGCAAAACTCGTGTAAATTCGTAACAAAGTTAGCGCAGCTTCCGAACTAGCTACTGCCTACTAGTGTAACGATACTGGAAACATATACATTAATCGAAGTTACATTTGTTTATAGACTCATAATTTTGTAACTATTTCTCTTTTTACACACGTACTTAGATCTGTTGGTTCGTCACGAACACTTGGACCGGACACCGGCGTCTACATCTTCTAACGTTAAGTTTACTCTAGCTCGTGACACAAACCGCACCTGACTATTATTTGCAAGCGCTTAGCCTAAGGTTAAATATTAAATTGAATTAGTCGAAGTCCTCATCAGAGTCTGTCTTCAATACACTATCGGACCCCGAACCAGGCTCGCTGTCCACCGCAATCTCACTACAACACAAACAACAACTATTAATTAACTGAAAAAATGACAGACAATCAAATGGATTTCAAGAAATGAATTATAGTTGTTCAAAAGCTCGCCTTGCAAAACATGATTCAACCATGACATTTCAAAGAATCGAAGAAAGGATTTCGTCATAATCACCTAGCAAAAAATTAAAAATAAAGTCTACTGAAGATGAATCGGTCAGACGAAAATTAGTGTGTTAAACCTGAACATGATTATGGGCATTAGCTATTGTTAACCCTAGCCCTTTTTAGCACACAGGCCATAATTTTGTACATTCTTAAGTTCGTAAGGGATACTTATGACTAACATAAAGCAGGTAGATAGTTGCGAAACTCGTATGTGATTATTATCGCTTGGCGCATACGAGTTTGTGTATCTTGTACTCGTACCTTGAGCTTGTGTAAACAAGCTTAAATAATGCGTTCATGCAATACGTTGGGATATTCTTGATAGGTAATAATGTCGATGGCATTCTGAACCGAACAAATACCTCGCTCTTAGTGATTTTATTATAGAAAAAATGTTAAGGTCCTTACGTTCGGTTATGCTATTTTTGTAATGTTTGAGTTCGGTACAAATGAATCACAAAGTTGTCATTATAATTAGGAGAAATGCTGATGTAGGTTACAGCGAAGTTCTAATGTTATATATTAGTGAGTTGAGAACATTGATTTAATATTCTATTGTCTTTGGAAATCGATTTTATTTGGGTCAGAAGACTTGAAATGAGTTTGTAGTGAGACGTGAAAATATTGCTTAGAACTTGGAATTAGTTCGCATTGTTCATATATGAAACTTGCCTGTCTTTGTCATTGTCTCTATCTGCACCTTTTATATTTATCTCTACGATATTTCTGTCGAAAAAAATATTAATTTCTAAATATATTGTATGCAAAAACTTATGTAGGTATATTATGGGGAAAAAATGAGGCATCGTTGTGGTTTTTACTTTACTCTTGTAAAGTTATTGGAAACCGCTTGTCAGCATCAGTTTAGCTACACTATAATCTATCAAAATTCTTTTAAAGATATTCAACTTTATCGTATTGTTTTAAGGTCGAAAATATATTGAAAAGATTTGACAGCTCATAATCGGTTGATGTGCTATCGTCTTGTACTTAAAGTCGGGTATTTGCTACATTGTAAGTGTGTAATGAATGATGAATGGCGCCAAGTAGTCCACTTACCCGTTAAGATCCTTGGTGAGTTGTATGTCCACATTGGTAGCAGTGTCGTTGAGGCCGTTGAGAGCTTCGCAGAAGTCACTGCCCACGCTCTGAAGATGATGAGTGTTCAGGTGGAAGCCCTGGTAAGGATGCCAGACGTTTTAAACAAATATTATTGTTGAATATCATCCATTCCATGTTCTTCTATACGTATTATAATACATAATTATTATTAATCATTAGCTCAAAACAGATAGATGCATATACCTCAATTAATATTTTTTTTAATTAATTTTTTTTTTGTGCATCGGCCCATTGCGGTTTTAGTAGTCCTTTTGCACGTTTCAATAAACAAACATAAAAGTAAACTTTAGTAATTCTTTTATAAACTTCTTTAAAAAAACAACTTTAACTCCTTCTTTTTTGATGTCGGTTAATTAATGTACCTACTAAAATCTTCTCCTAAGTGTAACAAACAGTTTTTTGAAAATCGCATCAAAATCGGTTTATTCAATCGCGAGATAATCGCGTACAAACACATATACAGGTCAAACCGTAAAAAATTTTTTTCCTTTTGAAGTCTGTTAAAAATAGTAGTCTTTTGAATAAATAAACACCTTAACCGACTTTTGACTCACACGCTTATGTTAAAGGCAAATGGATACTATTGTTACGACCGTGTCACGAATTTGCGATCACATTATAGTTTAGCGTTGAGTCACTCGTATGCTGCATCACTGATTTATTATTAGTTATTCATCGATGGGATTATTATACTGACTGGCAGTGATTTCCTTTGCATGGACAGTCACGTGCAGGCAAATATTAAAACGGAAATTATGTTGTAGACTTTATTCTGATTGTTGTTATACATGATAATTAATTGGTAGCTAATATAGTGGAACTGAAGAACGATTCTGAATAAAAAATTACTTTTGGAAGTCTATTTTGAGGTATAAGTATTAACGGGCATCCTACCATCACACCAAGTTAAAGAAACGACGCGTAGCGTAGCTGATAATACAGTGAAATAAGTAGAAAGATGAAAAATATAAATGTGTTCCTTTAATATTCCTGACTGAAATATGTATACTTAGTTGATCATCGTACAGAAAAACAACCCTAATTCTCAATTTTTACCGACTTCAAAAAAGGAGGGAATACTATGTTCGAATGATTGTTTTATTCGCAATAAAACAAAACTAACACACAGATAAAGCTGATTAGCATAATATTTCCTACAGAGGAAACTTTGCGATCACACTGCGGCTAAGAAGATCCATTACTAAAACACCTACTCCATAGATCCACAGCTGTCTTCCCACATAAAGTAGATGGGAGATTTGTAGCGACTGTAACCCTTATCAGGGGATCTCGTATCGAGTATGGGATAGAGACCGCTAGATGTATTAGCCCACATGGCTGGTAGCTAACTATCGTTATCATTAATCTGAGCATCTGTCATTTCTAATTGGAGTATAAGTGTGATGGAATGAGTCTCATTATTATATTGCTACGGAAATTAACTCCGTTTCAACTTTGCTGAGGCTTTCATAGTGAAAGGGTAATTAATGCTTTAAAGCATTAATTGTCGAGCGTAAAATCAAAAATGTATTGAATTATTGTCAGTCGTCTGATTGGATTTTATAGTAATCGATTTTTGTTCCTTTTGGCGTCAAGGTTAAGTACATTTTATGTAATTAGCCTTACAGGTACTATTCATTTTGTACTCTTTTCATAATTATCATAACTTTTTTAAAAACAAAATTATTTCATTACATGCATTTTCTTGTTTAAAGATTAGTCGATCCTTTATCGCAGCACATTAAGAAGGTTTATATCGTGCATGTGTTGTACCAGCACCTATTATCTGTAACTTACTATTAAGTACTTCGTGCTAATCTTACTGTAGGGCCCACATGTTTGATAGCGTTGTGGTATTCATGTTTTACCGTCGGTTGTCGTGTAGTTTCGAAATAAAGTCTAGTCTATTTTCAGTACGCTCTATAATTAAAGACACCGTTTAATCTACGGTACCTATTAAAAGAAGAAATAAGTGCATCCCGTTTTTTGCATGAACCATTACTGTGGGACGTGCAAAGGGCATTTTACCCAAAAATATCAGTACCTTGAAAGGTCCTCTATCAAAACCACAGAATGATGCTTCCATGGTGTAAGATCTGGTGACGCCAAGGTGTCTCCACACGGTGACCCTGGCCGTACTCTCCCGTTCTCGTTCCACTCTGAAGGAACACGAGCCGAGCGCGAATGCTGGCGAAATCCGATGCATTAGCGCTGGCAACATCTGTTAGAAAATTCATATTACATATTTGGCAAGACTTTCTTTTTCTTGTTTTTTTTTTACATTTGACCTGCACTAGTATTTTCGTTTGTGTCGTGTACATACATTCACACACGCATTAACACAACCAGCCCAGACCCTAAACAGCAATTTGTGGATCATGCAAAGAGTCACCCTGCTAGCAAGAAAATATTCGTAGTCTTTAAAATACCACACACTGCCAATTTTCCATCATTATAATCTTTGTTGGTTTGTTAATTTCTTTAGTATCTTTTGTTTAAGCATTATCGTTATTATTAATATATCGCTATGCCATGCCATAAGTGTATGCATCAGGAAGTTTCTTCTGATAAAATCAAGTAACTGCAATGGTACTGCAGTAATTTATTTATCATGCAGTGTGTGGTTTTAGTTTCCCACTGCTTGTATCCTTGATGGCGTTTGTAAATATTCATACTCGTTGCAGAAATTATAGCATATTTGCTTAGAGTACGCCATATGTAGTTTGGGAGGTTCTCAATACAATCAAAATATAAAAGGTGCACTTTCTTAAGGATTTGACAGAGCTTGCAACACTTACAAGACAAACACTTTAAATATCCGGGGCCACGTTCTGAAGCCTGATTTATCACTTGTGCAAGGTCTGGCATTTATTCTATCCATTTTGTATACATATACCTCTAGAAGTCCCTATTACTACGGACACAAATTTTTACTTTAACTTACTAAATATTTGACTGGTTCATCTGGAACTATTCTATCGTTGCTACACCAGCTCTCTGCGCCCGCGCAGCCGTAAAAGAACACATTCTTCTTTCTTGAATGCCCATGATAGTCACAGTATACCAACGGTGGCTTCTTCCAAACACGAACAAGATACTCTATCAGCCCCTGAAATATTTGTACAAATTAAGTCACAAAAACAGGATTTCTAACAAAGCAAGTCTTGTCATAGGTACGTAACAACTAAGATGTTTCATAACTTTGCCCCCAACTGGGTATCGATTAAATGTTAGCTTTCAACAAGGCACTTTATTAAATATGTTTATAATTCAGGAAATTATATATCTAAAGGCCTGTTACGTTATCTCACCTTCGTATGATAAATAGAAGGATGTAAAACGGGACTCGGTTTACACCACCGTCGGTTTAAATCTTCATTAGTCAAGCCGCATCGATGGCTGCAATTAGAAATGACAATTTACAGGACGAGATAACCAGGAAATGTTATGAGCGACAAGTTAGCGATGGCACGTCGGGACATGTCCATTGAATTGTAATGACACGACCGTGGGTCGAGAGTCAGCCGTTGTCACTTAAGAAAAGACATAAGGCCGCGGTGAATTACTTTATTTTACAACTTCATTCAAAAGCTTCGATTATAGCGGTTGTCTCTCATTAGATGCGGGACACGAACGGAAAACTATACAAGCACGGGTATATAAAATTATAATCAATTCAGGTCCTTATAAGGCTCTCCCACAGGACAAAGAAAACTTTACGGAGACAGTTTAATATGACAAGCTATTAAATGAAATGAAATGGGTGACCACGTAGGAATTCGTAGTGACATATTGTCAGGTACGCCAGCGCAGCAGAAAGCACGAACCTTAGCACTAGAATGCTGTCAAAAACATTTCTCGTCGTTGACGACAAGCGACGATACCAGTGAATATGTTATTGGCAAGCACATGTGCATTCATGCTATTCATATAGGTACTTAGAAAAGCCTGTATAATGAAATGTTTAAACTTCCTGTTTGCTGGATTTAGTCATTTTACAATTTATGGTCATGTATACCCTGACTAAATGGTGGCTAGGAGTGGGAATGCAAGAATTCCAACGGGTCATTGGCTTACCCAGATAAGCTTGTCGGAATGAACTGGACAATATTACGTATAATTGAATATCATTTTACATACAGGTGAACTACTATGGATTATGGACAACAAAAAAGATAATGATACCACACGACGTCGTTTAGTTGGGATTAAAAAATCCCCTACATAGCTACGTGAGATTGAAGTGAATAAAACTTAGTTCCATAAAGGGAGTTCACACTACACAAGTTCAAGCTACGAGCTTGCTTATTTACAGCTCGTGATTTCTTAGACTGTACATGTCTAGAGCTGAATATGGGCTTTCCTTGTAACCACAAAATAATGAGGTGTTCTTGGCGATGCTGTGGGTGATCGGTAATGTGCCCCTCTACCTGTATCTCTATCTAAATTTTCAAACCACGTTATTTTGACATGTAGTCGTTCGTAACAATAAGTTTTTAAAGAAATGGTTTTATACTCACAATTAAGACAAAACATATACTTTTCATTCAAGGCTCCATTACTTTACGGTCTTTTCAACTAATTTGTGAGTTGTGATTTTTGCGATGTTTAGGCCAAGTTGCAATAGATAGTTAAATAATATAAAGGTATACGCATTAAGCAGTGTATGTGGCTCCGAAGCTATAGATTAACAGATAAACTCGTAATACCGAGTGGTACAAACAACCGTCCGACTTATCAACCTTTTCTTTTTGCACTGGGGGTTAAAAATTTACATCTCGCGTTGGATTCAGATCGCCCGAACGGGTCACCCTTTTCTTTTTACACATCAGTTTTAATTATAAAGGCAATACAGTCGTATTCCGTAAGTAAATTATAGTTCCTTTAATTGATCGCTAGGTATTAATATTTATTACTGTCATTAATAGTTTAACTAAACTTGATATTGGTCAACGAGGTAATCCTAATCTAGTTATGAATCATAAAATGGAGTTAGGGGCCGATAAATTATGAAGCAGATTATTTTTTAATTACTTTATGACGTCAGAATAGCAGTTTTATATATCCCACCCTGTAAATCCAGTGAGTTCTCAGCTGCTGTTAAATGAAAAATAACAAACGTCAATTGTATCATTACTTACAGCTAGATGGAGTTAGTAAGTCTACAATCTACGAGTGTTCACTATAGTTTTACCGTTATTAAAGGGCAATTCTTATAAAGTACGTGCCTCTGACATAATCGCATTCGCCAGGGCACACCGAGAAAAAATACGAGTAACTGTAGTACTGTTCATAAAACATTAATTACGTCATTAAAATGTCCCCATAATGCAATTATGAAATTTTATAGTTCCCAGAATTGGAATATTTTGTATTCACACCTCACATATCTTGATAAGTGATAATAAGCGAAGAGTGTGCATAAAGTATCACCAGAACGGTTCCAGGTAAGGACACAATTTTATAATTATCCTCGGATATTACGTGTTAGTGCACGCTAGTTGATTTAGCTGGAATTTAATAATTCGTATGATTCAAAGTGGGATGTTTTGCAATTCTGATTATTCTGTGTGGTGCGCATGGTTGGTGGATATTTTTTCCTGGAGCGGTCGAGCGTTCGTCCAATTAGGAGTGGTTCAGTGGAGTCGCATCATTAGCGGGCGCGGAGGCGGTGCAAGGCGCGTCGCGGGCGCACTGCGACTCACGCCCGTCCCTGGCTGCGGCCTTCGCTCCACGACCGGTTGCGCATCTTTTACTCTAATCAGGGAAAAAAATAAGCGTCGTCCGCATGCGCGAATGAAAGCGAAGAACCGAGAAGCTGCACCCCGTCTACCGTGTTTTATGGTGGATTGTTGCGGTACCGGAGCAACGAACAGGGATGTCACTTGCCAACACTTAATTACCTTTAACTAAGTTATTTCGCTGATCGGCCATTAAAAAGCTTCATTTTATGTAAGCAGAGAAAAATACAGAATCATTAAATCAATGTCAATTTAGATCAATTTAATTATGGCTAAGCATTGTAGAGGTAAAGCATTTGGTACTGTCGCGTCGTCGTTGTATAAATGCAGTAGCAGAAGTACGGTGCCATCAAATATGTTGGAGCTTGTATTTAATTAGCTCTTGGTCGTGCGTCGATGTGGTTGCCGTACTTGCCCGTATTATCAACGTTATTAAGCAGTAACCCTTCGTGGCGCGTAGTGACGACCGCGGCTGGTTCAAGGGTCCGCCTGCTCATCTATTTATAGAGCGCTGCGCACCGATGCTATCGGACCTCGGTAATACTTCGGGCTCGCTCGATCCCTGCCCGCCCTCTATGCACCCTTCGCATATCGTTCAGCCAATAAATAGACCAAATAAACACTAGCATTTTATATTTATTCCACCTTTTATATCATATGTCCATTGTTTCCACCTCAACTTGTATTCATAGCCAACGGCCAATTCCAGTCTTTGGTCTGAGATCGTCGTTATATTGCTCAAATTGAACGTCGTCGATAAATAGGGATACTTTATGTTTTGTAAATGGACACCTAGATACAGTAATAACTTACCGTCGCTAGATATCTGCGGAGACTAGGGTTCAGCTTAGATAAGTCGATAGGCCCACGGCACACGTCACGCTCATCCGTATTCCTAGCGCGGAGGCTGTTTCCTGTGAGCGCACCGAGAGCACACGCAACCATGGGTTCTCGCCGAGAGCTTGTCGATCGAAGGACGCGACGTGTTTCTTTGCTCGTATAATTTAGAAAGGAAGGCGTGGAACAGAGGTCCGCGTTAGGGGACGTACAGTGCTCAGCGACGACGCCAGGATTCGCCAGCCGACGTCGGCAACTCTGTATTCGTGGTGGACACCGGACACAGCGCGAGTTATTTACGATAGTCGCGAGACAATCGGCCGGTCGCAGCGCTTATCCGGTGCCACCGCGACAATAACATGACGTGGTTATCTTTATTAAATAGCGTTCTATGGAATTAACACACGTGCCTAGCTTGTATTTATAGCCTTGCTGAATCAGTTACCTGGAATGACAAGTACATACATGCAAGAAAACGTGGATATTTATGTTACCTTTGTTATTATAACTTCGCGCGGATGTAGTTCTAGTATATTTGTTGTAATTTAAGTTAAGCGAGTGGGTAACGGCGTGATAATCATTGGCTTTATTTGCCGGCTGTTGGCGGAAGCGGAGCAATTCACCACAAGAAGGTTCAATGACACGCCACTTTTCTCTGACGACAATCCTCACTGTTGGAATGCAGCCACCATTAGCCAAGAAGCACTCCTGCGACGGCATATTTATTATTTTCACAGCTCTGATTAAGGCCAAAAATGTTTTAAGTGTTCACCATAGGCGTGGTAACTGGAAGAGTTTAAATATGTAAATTGAATATGGACACAGTTTTTAAGATCTTAAAATAATGCATAAGTTGTGAGTTGCGAGTGGATTTAGTGTAATGGTTTGGATTAGTATAATCCCTTCCACGTGCGGATCGTGTTTGCGCGGCGAGGCGACAGTGATGAACTTGATAAGCCCACATGGGGCACCAACTCACGGGGCACCACTTAACGCTTCCGCGCCGATCCGCTCCTATTGATTTAGGAGTCGCGAGTGTGATCAGTTTGACGTGCCTCACGACTGTTGCTGATATTCGCAAATAAAACAAACAACTCGTATAGCAAGCTAGTTATTCCTTTATAGGAAGTAACGAACAAGAATAGTATTAGAAATTAATAGAATAGTATTATATTCATTTAATAAGGTACTTGTACTCCACAACCTTTTGGAGAACAAGTCCTGTTCTTCAAAAGTCTTCAAATACCTAGTTTTCGAAAATAGTGGTATATGAATCATACCGGTTATTCGGTTCTTAGGCAAGTTTGCATCTTGCATGACGTACTGAATTATAAAATTGCATTACCGTTACAACAGTGACAAGTCGTGATTACTATACGGTGACTCATTATCTCCATCAGTTAAGTGTTACAATTTGCCCGAGACTTTTACCTTCTCGCTAACTTTATCTAAAGTACTAGACCAGTATGCAATTTATACGTGTTCTATCAATTCAATGTAGGACTGACTGAATACATTAAGAGTGCCGTAATTAAGGTTTGTATTTCCGAAATGAACACTTATTTATGTTACTAAATGTTAATTCCTGTAATGAATTTATAGTTAAAATATTTTTTGTTGTTCAATCCTGCATGCGATGCAAACAACGAAAATAATGAAAGCTTGGTATGTGGAGGGGACGTTATGACGAGCAATAGTATTCAGTAAGCGGGTGCCACAGAGGGCACGACATAGGAGTGCATTATTTACATAATAGCAACGACTGGGCGGCCTTGGCGCATCGCAGACTCCTATAAATTCTACTCTTCCAGTTCGCGTTGTTCAGCTTATCGCATTATATCAGCATCAAGTTGGAACGTGCATCGTAATATTCATAATGATTCATTACGGTCCAGCTACGTTTGGAAGACAGTTCAAGTTGAATGATGACGGCGATGACTCGGCGACGGGTGTCGTTGACTCCGGCCCATCCGTCTATTACAATGATGCAAGAGGCAGAGCGTGAACTATTCGCACGAGATCGGCGTTCTTTGTTAGTTGCGACTGTCGACGAAGGTAAGCTGAGGGTTGGTGGCTTGGCGCGGTTACAGGCTGTGCGCGGGCGCAGCGAGCGCGGCGCGGCGGTGCGTACATTGCCCGCGGCGGGCGGCGCGGCGGCGACCGCGTGCGCAGCATTTAGCGCCGCGCGCGACCCGCTATTATGAGGCTCGCACTCGTAATTCATTAGCTGACTCCGCTCGCCTCGTATTATTTATGACCGCTTAGGTTTTGTACGCGAATACTTTCCTTGTAGGCACTTTCAAAGTTGTACATTCTTAATGGCGATACGAGTCAGGAATAATAATAACGACACCTGAATAGAACATCTGAGGTCAAGGATTTGCATGATACAATGTTCTTTTCACAGCTCTTTTTCATAGGTTTACGTCTCAATGGTTGTGATTTATTACACGTCAAGTGTTTGTGCGCACTTGCGGAGGTTGAGGTTCATAAAATAGTTCCAAGTACCGATTTGAACAGACAGTTTCAAAGCCACCTTTTTCTGCATTTACTCTGAATGACTTAGGCAGAATAAGGTTAGGTATGTATGTACATATGTATTATATGTTGACTTGGGTAAGTCGTAGATTATTTTAAATTAATAAAGTCGTAACAAGTTGTCGGAATGGTGTGAAGTCTGGAGGCTAGATGAGACTAATTATGTAATAAATTTCCTTAAGACATTATTTTATTTCTACACTTATACCTAGATATAATGAAGTCTTTATTTTTCTTACAGCAGTCGCGAGAGTGCGTCTGTTATTTCATTGAAATATTTTAATGTATGCAATTTATGTTTTAAAGTGGTTGTTATAAGCAGTACTTCCAGATTGTGGGGTGGCCTTCCCTATCCACCTTCTAAGAAAAAGCTATGCAAACAGATTTCGCGCTGTATCGTAAACTAGCTATCCTACAGAACATTTTACATGCTACATATTATTCGTGACAAATTAATACACCTACAACTTTTTTCTATAAGTTGTTAACTTTTCTGGTGTTATTAATTTTACTGGTAATTTCACAAAGAAATTGACATTGACAATTGACATCAGACCAATCTTAAAGTGAGCGTTTCTCTACCAGTTTGTTCAATTTCATTAATGGAGGTATCTGGATTTTACAGATCTGTTTCTCATGTTGTACGTGATTGTTAAAAAGTGATATTTGTTGTGGCTCTCACGGCAGGATTAATAAACTAGGAGGTGTTGGTGAATCCCGCGATCTATTACCCGGAAGGTTCTGGATCATGTTTTAATTTTTGGCTGTTGTCGCTCATATCCGTTAATGACTAAAATACGATAGCGGCGCTATGGCGAATATAAATTGTGTTACAGGCGTGTTTGCGCATTACTTGCGGAAATGTCCGTTTTATAGTCAACCGCTATCAGTTCACGACTATTATTTAATTTTAATTACCTTGTGTAAAATTTTATGACTTAAATTTATCGCCATCGTCAATGAACATGAACAGCTATGGTGGTGACGCACATGGAATATAATAAGTGTGGTGACTGTCAGGGAAATGCATGTTATGAGCCTGAGAGCTGAGCGCAATCCCGAGGGAATCCGGAAGCACAATGGAGGCAACACTAATTGTGCAATTGAGCTTTAGATACGCCGCACGGCTGCGTCGCCGGCGCAGGCGCACTGTGCACTGATGTGAACACCATGATACGCCATGAATTTTCCACGTTGACTATTAGTGAACGTTCCTAACGGAATTAATTGAATGTTTTCAATTACAGTAGGCTGCTAGCTACAAAATAGCTATGGGAAAATTTTCTTGCTCGAACAAAAACAGAAGGTTTGTTAATTTGTTATAAATTAGGTACTATACTTTCCTAACCAATGAAAAATACTAAACAACTATCTAGTAATAGTGATGAGGTAGGTTCTGAGAATATGGGGATGTGATCTTGGACTTGAAAAGACTTCCTTTAAACGACGTAATGTAGGTAACGGATAAGGCGAAGATGAATAGAAACTTGTGACTGTATAGAAATAAATTCTAGCGTCATTACAATTTATACCTTATTAACTTAAAGTTTATGAAATAACCAAACTACGTGCTATTCGAGAATTCCTTGTTATTCCATAAGAAAATACTAAATTGGAAAAAGTTCCAAATCTTTTGTATGTTTAAAAGAATAGCTAACTTTGAATTTTTCGATCATATCAACCAGTTTCCATTGTTCGTGTATTCGATACAGCAAAAAGGTCTCACTATGGCGTTGATCGCAGTGTCAATATTTTGAGAGTCAACACGGATAACAAAGAACGGCGCTCAACTGGCTGCTAAACACGACCTTCAAACAAAACACTTAGGACACAAAATACATAAAAAATCTACCATTCCAATCAATAAAGGATTATGGTTCTTATGCCCTTTTCTGTAGGGGTGATAGTAGGGGGTCAGGTAGTGCTATTTGGTCGTGAGAAAGCAGTGATCGGCGCCGCAGATGAGCCATTGAGATTGGTTTTACGATATTTCAAAATCACGTTCATAACCTTGAACCTTTGGGAAGGAAATCACACGTCAACACTACAATAATTACGATAACACCCGCTATTTTCTGCGCTATATTGAATATTTCCTCCCTAAAAAAAGGAATTGTGGGCTTGAAGAAAGATGCAAAAAGGTGGGAGGTCAACTTGCCACAGGGTTATAATTTATAGGACAATAAGGGTCCTGGTGCTGACTTGATTCCAGTCGGGGTAATTCCAAGCATAACGGAAATTCAAATTGGGGAAGTGCACATTCACTATACTGAAATTTTGATATATCAAATCTTTTCTATTTGTCACATCACCTATATACATTGTAGCTGCTTTAAGGTTTGACGCTGTACGAGGAAGAAATTGCGTGATGTAGTGAAACTTTCCTCCGTATAAGATTATTGTTAACACTTCAACAGCTAAAAGAAAGATGGTCACTATGATTTTAATAGGGAAAAGTAAACAGTACCTAAAAGTAGAAACTTATTTTTTCTATGAATGTGTTGCTAATAGTAGATATAATAAACCTCTTTTTCATTCTAGCAGGCAGACAGTCCCAGAGATATTGATATAAAAATTTAATTAATTATTTCGAATAAAAAAATGAATAATATTCATACTAAGATAAATTAGTTTTTATTTATCAGACTTATTACTACTATAATGTCTTAATTACTATTCGCATTAAAATCACCGACGTAATTTATCGATGTAATATATAAATGTGTGGAAAATGATGATTTTACTAAACACACTCGTGATTAGGGGTTGTCGTGTACCCGACCGGGGTAAATTATAGTGGAGGTGTGAGGCGTGCCTTCGCGGTCTCTCGCGTCTTCTGACACCTCGGCAGGCCCTCGTGTGTACGTCAATTATAACGGGAAGCGATCTTACACCGGCCAAGACTGATGTTGTACCTCCAATCTCTAGGGAGTAATTGCTTAAACACATAACAACTGATGCCAGGACGCAACGCGACGGTGCGACGCGAATCAATGTAGCATTATGCCTATCGCTGCCCATCAAATCTATTAACTTCACGTGAACGCTTCATAATAGAAAATACATGGCGGACATTATATTTTATAACTGTATTAGTATTTTACTAAATTATTATGTTAGCTTATCCCACACAGGAAATGAAGGCGATGATATATACATAAAAGAGGAGGATAAAACTCTGAGATTGTGGTAACCTAATGAATTATAGTCCTATATTTATGTCTAACCGCATATTTTAACGAGACATCGGTGCATCTACTGAATTTAAATATACAAGAGTTCTTCAGTTGATAATAACATAAGTCACATAAAGAGAAGCGATGGTCTCTTAGCCGTGTCTGCATTAAACCGAGTACAAAATGAAATATGGTAACTGGCAGCTGGGGACGGCGGCATGCGAAGATAGAGAAATGAAGTATTGTTATCATGCGTTTTGCAAATTTTATATTTCTTTAGTGGATAGAAGAAAATGTCTGTTATTTTGCAATAATATGATAAGTTTTAGATTTACTACCTATCTTCTGAGACAAACGTTTATCTTCACTGTAGGAATTCTAAAACGTTTAAAAGCTTCTTTTCACAGACCATACAAAGAAAAGCAAGGATTTCTGTTATAAAAACTCGTATTGCCCTTAATTAGAGAACTTAATTCCTAAAGAACGGAGTTGCATACTTCACAGTTATAAATACAAAGTGTCATCATACGGCACGACAAGCCACGGAGCGCGGGCGCCACATCAACTCAGTCATGCAAATGCTTCGCCAACATAATAGCGACGCACTGAGGCCAAAAAACTCTAATTGCGTCCCAAACCGGTAACCCTTTGCTAAAAGGCATGAGTTATGAAGATTCCGACTACTAACAAGCTAAATCAATCAAATTCCAGCGATACATTAATTTCAATATCAAAAACGAAGCCGTCCACCGATTTTATCTGAAGCTCCTGAATTTAATTCGAGCTTAACTTGTTTGAATGAAGGGAAATCCACTTTACGAATGACGTATTATTTCTTGTGAAATACGTAATTTGAAA
Organism: Spodoptera littoralis; assembly: GCA_902850265.1. Taxonomy (NCBI): domain Eukaryota; kingdom Metazoa; phylum Arthropoda; class Insecta; order Lepidoptera; family Noctuidae; genus Spodoptera; species Spodoptera littoralis. The sequence continues at coordinate 10,558,609 of LR824533.2, forward strand.
TTGGAGAAGGTCGTTAATGTTGTCGTGGTTACAATGTCTTCCTAGACGGAACTTGAACTTAAAAATATATTTCGAATCGTTATGCCAATTCGTTCTGCGAATTTTACGCTATTCCAAACCAAAGGGGAGCAATAAACATCTGCCAGAAACAAAAAAGAGTAAATGAGATTTAGTTCGTTCAACTTTCCTCGAGATTTATCTAGTGTTACATCGACGGGCGATAATGACTTATAGAATAAATACATTATTGTGCCAAGGATATCCGTAGACGGGCGTATAATAGGCCATTTTATTATAATCAACAGCGCTGCTTACCTCGGAAAAAACTTGTATTGTGTTATATGTGTAGGGAGCTCTTCAGGCATGCGCAGAATAAGTAAGATCTATTGCCATGATCTATATTTATATTGCTCATAAGATGTGTAAGGTGGGAGTAAAGTGTTATTAACGGTGACAATTTAGATATTTTAAAGCACTCTACACTCTTCTTGATAATTTTAATATAATATTAATATTATCAAGTTTAGACATGCTTTTATAATTTAAATATCATCATCAACAGCCGGAAGACGTCCACTGCTGGACAAAGGCCTCCCCTTAGCCCTCCACGTCGAATTTAAATATGCTTTTACATAATTTAAGTCTTTTGCAAATTGAAAAATAAAAAGATCTCAAAAATAAATGTTTATGTCACTGAATTGTTTAATTTTTTGAGAGCTTCAATACTCCGGACGCTAAAAGTTTTTGACAATTTGCTACAGGTAAACCTAAACATAAGTAGAGGTACTATAAATGACTTCCGTATTTTTTGCACACCATAAATGATTTTGTAATGACCAAAATGTCATTAGGGTCTAAGCTAGAGTAACTGTTAGTCGTTAAACTTTAAACAATTTCACGATCGTGGGAAAGAATCAGATGACACAGATTTCATCGTGACTTCCTATATATGGGGTCTTAAATGCACTTTTTTTGTTTTCACGGGCAAAGTTCAGACTATAGTCCTTGGTTATGTATACTGCAATAGGCTTTTAGTACATACTATCTATAAAGTATAATATTGGTAGGTTTTCTGTAGAAATAGCGATGAAGTTGATTAATGCTTCTTCCTTATTCCCATTTACTTTGTGACAATTCTTTTAATCTGTCGTCTCCAGAGATGTCTGGTTTGCGTCAAATATAAGGTTCGTTATTAGATTTTAGGTCTTTTGGACTGACGTGATTCGTGTGAGTAATCGTTATTTGCGCTATTTTGGGGCTTTAGGTAAATGCTAACTACGACAACGAATTATACCTCTTACATTGAAGGATGTTTTGAAAGATACTCGTATCGCCTAACTGGTGCCCCTATTGATAAAATCCAAAACACCAATATTTTGCTTTAATTAGAAACCAAACATTGTTCACATGAACGACGTAAAGCAAATAATCCTTGGATATAATAAAAAAATCTTGTAGAATTTGATAAATAAAATTAAGCATGGGATCGCGCATTTTAAAAGCTAATTTCCTATAGAACTAAATCGTTAGAAAACCCCGAGAATCCCACGGGAAATAAGAAAAACTGCGAGCAGGCCGCGGAACGACCGGCGAGCAGGTAATAATTTGATTAAGTAATGGAAATTGTGCAAATAAGTAGCGAACCGCGCCAATCATGCAATTTAGTTACGGATTCACTTGTACACGGTACAGCACTAGAGGTGCGATCTCTCATGTCCTTCTTTTTGTCTTTTGTTCCGAGCTAGCCACGCGATGCATTTATTTTTAGATCCCCTAGGGGTCAGAAAAAATACTTGCGTACGGATTAAAATACATAATAGGTCTACGGTCCGCAGTCACCGAGAATAAAGGCTTAATTGTGCCCGTGAAAAAGGAGAACTTTCAAGAATATTTTATAAGGATAGTAACCACAATTTATTTCTTTTAGACTTAGTTTTATATTTATTGGAACGGATTATGTGTTTTTATTGTATTACTTTCGTTCGGCCTTTGCATTCATGGAAATTATTAGAAAATTGCGACCACAACTTTATTTATTATTATCGCTAGGTTTTGGTTAGTGTGGACTACCACAAGACTATATAAAATCATGATTGGGACAAGCCAGTCTAATGTGGATAATCGCTTTTAGCAGCATTGCAAATGATGCCCCTAAGGGTGTTCCGAGTATACGTTATACTGCGTTTTTTGGGGTAGTTCATTGTTCTAAATTATCTCTTGTTATAATAACTTCATACTTTTTATTCGTGTCTTTAAGTTCACTAGAAAAAATTTCAACTAAACGCAATAACTGAATATCTAACTTTATAAAAATCGACAGTAAAGAGAAGCTGCTTGCTATTAAAAATGTTTTTCAAACACAATTTCAAAAGAGGTTGACTACTATTATACTTACTGACTCAGACTCATAAATTATTAACTTATAGGAATATTATCGCAAAGACCGATGAAAAAGTTATTAAGTCGCAAAGGTGTCTGCTCGTAAATGTCTAGAAAAGAATTCAGTACGGCTACCGAATAAGTACCTATTTAAAGTTAGTCAAGACATGGGTCCTTAAAAGAAGTTTACGTGCCGTAAAACATTTTCAAATAATATCGAACGTTTTGCTCTTACCGAACACGACAAAGTTTATAGCTACGTATAAAATAGCACGGCGACGTGGGCTGGATGCAACGACTGCGACTGCCATGATATAGTTCGCAGTGTTAGATGCCTTACAGAGGGGAGTTGCTACACTCCAAAATAAACTATCAAGTTTAGCTGACTCAGGTATGTAGTGTAAGTACATTCGTGCATGAGTCATCAAGAACACTAAACTTTATATGTGAAGATTCAGATCGTAATGGATAATTTAATAGTAGGCTCTATGTAAATGCTGGACCACTAGCGACGTGCACCCAGCATAATGATCGGGCAATATTCCCAATGTTATTCAGGGACGTCAGGCTAAGGGGACCGTCTACGTAATATTTTATTTTTAGTGTTCATTGCTATTGCGGTTCACTATTACCTTCGCGGTTATTTTTAAAACGGGGCATTTAAACGATAGCGGGCGCATTTTTATCGTAATCGTGGTAATCAGAGTAGTCGGCAACGACCACCTTAGGCGCAGTCATCGCACGCAACTCGAAAACATTAGAATAATCACAACGTTGACGGATGCTATGATTGAGGACCGGCGACACTCGCACGTTATTGGTCTTTACAATATTACAGATAGATTACAATTTCTAACAACGGTTTCTTCTATTATTCCGACAGTTCAAAACTATAGGATGTTGTTACTATTGTTTTATATCTTTAGACAGGATTCTACAAGAGAAGGAAACGAAAATAAAATTTGGTTCAAGATTGATACTAATGATATTAATTAATGTCGTGTCGCTGGCTGGGGCAGCGCTCGGAGATCGCGCATTGTGAATGGCGCATAAATAGTTTTGTTTGAGCGGCATGTGCGGTCTATTACTACCATTATTCAAAACATCGGAGTCATGCTCCCGTTCAATTAAATACTCCCCGAAGCGAAGTAACATCTTCGGATCAAAAAACATTGTATCGCTCGAATCTTCAATTTTTTTTTTCATATTGCAGCTATTAAAGTAATACCTTCATATTTTTTTATGAAAATAAAACCGTGAATTTTATTTTATCGACTGGAATCGCTCTCGAATGTAATTCATCGGATGTAAAACAATACTGATAGGTATCGGTTGAATGCGATAAAAAAGAAATTTCAAAAGTGATTCTGCAAGCTGTAGGCTCTAGGGCAATTCTTTGCGGGATCATTTAAGTGCTGTGTCTTGTATGAGATGAATATTTAAATGTTAACGTTTTTTTTGGCCTAGATTTTTATTATACGAGTAAATGTTGGGAATGCTTATTGTACTGCCTCATTGGCCGAGTGGTCGCAATTGCGACTGCCGGGCAAGGGGTCTCGGGTTCGATTCCCGGGTCGGGCAAAGTATTACTGGGGTTTTTTAAAAATTTCAGTAGTAGCACGGAGTCTGGAAATGTGCCCGGTATATGGCAATAGGCTCACCCCCTATTACATGGGACTCATAACATAAATAGTGAAAAGTGGGTGTTACTTCTATGTGCACCTCTGCCTACCCCTTCGGGGATAAAAGGCGTGATGTTATGTTATGTGTGCTTATTGTATGTAGTGTAATACGTGCACATAGGAATAGTATTTGTATGGTATGGCAATGTCAAAGCTGGGAGGGCCGCATGGCGTGCAAAGCAAATAGCGTCCCACCAATTAACGTGGCTTTCAAAGCAACATGTTTAAAGTGGTGAAGCTGCGGCGGCGGCTTTCAAGTGCCCCGCGTCTCCCTCATTTGCTTTTATTTCAGCAAAGATCTAATATTGAACTCGCCGTGGGTTTGTTTGTGTCCACCGCAAGTCAAATAAACACTTAATTAATATCTTTTAACAGTGCACTGCATTTATGGGAATACCTTCGCCTCCAAGTTGTGCATTATATTTGCATGAACAGCGTTAAGTTCTTTAATGTTTATAATATGAATAGAAAAAAAATGTTTGTATCATACGAGACCCAAGCTACTTAATTTAAGGGCCTATTTTTCCAACGCCAGATAAATTTTATTAGAGGAATAATTTTGAATATTTGACCATTCTTGAAAGAACTGTGTGAGTACCTCTGGAGGAGTCGCACCACTTTAGACGTTCACCTTATTGTTCATTTGTTTTTGGATTTCTGGTGCAGAATAGTTTCTATAGTTGTAGGCTGATTCCGTGTGGTCGATCCTCGAGGGAAGATATAACAAAGGCACTCCCTTAAAGGCTCCGCCTTCAGGTCGTGAGCAGAATAAAAACTACGACAACGTCGACAACCCTTTGGACAAGCGAAGAATTCGCGTCGACCGCAACAAGAACAAATTGAGCGCGAACTATTGTGCGGTACGATTTGCCGAGATAACTCCCGTGTCGAGGCGCGCGGGCGCCGGCGAGCCGAGCGTCCGCCTGCCGCCGGACGTCCGTGGCTGACGACACAGCACCACCGCCCGCGTTTATCCAATCGACGGGTCTGCTACATTGCTGGATTGTTATGTCCCAGCTGGAGTGTCTTGTAGGCGAAGATGTATTGGATACGTGACTAGAGGTTGCGGTCGCAATAGCGGTCCCATGCGGTGGTGCGCGCGGGACGCGTCTGTGTTATAAGGGGGGGTCCCGGGCAGCGCGCGTTCAGTGTGCCCCGAGTGTCCCGTGTAGCGCGTGTGCACTCCTGAGTGTGCTCAGATCGCTTCCCCGCTGATATCGTTCGACTCAATCAACATGCAGCTCGTTTTGGCCACCTGCTTTTTGCTGTTCGCAGCTACCCTCGGTCCCGCTGCTGGTATGTCATACATTTTTATAATGTTAAATTTAGTGCAAACGTTACCCTATCACTGTCAGAGATGATCTTATGACTTGTGTACAAAAGGAAATTATAATTTAGAAGTAACCATCTTTTGAAAACTTACAAATAAACTGAAAAAAATTGCTATAATGTGATTCTTGTAAGCTTTTCAAATTAATTAAAATTCCTTGCTTGCTTTTCTTTGCATCCCCCAAAAGTTCGATGGGTAGATGATGCCCACGGCACAATGTCCTATGTGCTAGAATAAGTGTATGAAGCTTTGTTAAATACCTAGTATATATTAAATAATTGAACCTCTAAAAAAAAAAACTCATCGCACAAGACATGATAACGTGTCGGAGTCACCTCAAAATTGTCGTTAATTTAACGTTTCAATTGTGTTGTTATTTGTGTACGCGGAGTGTGGCGCGCTTCAGCAGAGCGACACTGAAGCGTTTGTTTGTATCTATTCTAAACCGAGTTCTAAATAACAAATTCGCTTAATGTTGGTCTGACTGCATAAATGTATGTGTCGAGTTTAGCTTTTAATTATAGTTTTGAACCTAATAAGCAAAACCAAGGTTTAATGTTTATCGTCGTACACATAATGTCAGGAAGTCAATCAAAATTGCATGTATTCCACTAATCTTGTATAGGAAAATTAAATGTAGCTAGCTATAGAATTACTCAAAGTGGTAATAACTTATGTAAGAGCTACAATAGCATGGCGTGGTGGCAGCAAGGTGGTTGCTGTGACCTACGGGTCTTCGACCTTCATTGTTCGAGTTTCATTAGAGTACAATAGCTAGTCTCACTATTACTCCTTCTTACTTCTATATTATTTTACTCCTAAAGAATATCCCATTTACTCTTCATTTTTGGATGTGTAGTTACCGTAAAGTTCAAATCTATTGGCACTTTAATCGTTTGAACAATACGGCAGAAAAGAGCGAGAGCTAACAATGGCTCTACATCAAGGAAATCACAGCTCATGAGAACCAAAAATGCTAAAAACAAATTGTTCATGTTCTACAGCTTGTTACACGCAATAAAATTCGTATAATCCGTCGTAACTGGTGGTTAATATCAACAAAGCTTACGGCACTGAGGTGAGCCATAAAGCCGGGAGCACATCGGCGTGTTTTGCGTGTTGACTCAAGTGCGCCTGGGACGGTACGCACACACGCATACCACCTGAACAATGCGACACTGCAATCGCGGGTACCATGTTCCTGTCATAAGTGTACCGACCCAATGTATTAGAAAAGGCACGCTATGGGAACCAGATTTAATTGTAAGAACTAAACGTAGGTATAGATAAATGTAGAAGTTTATTTCATTCCAGCAAAAATAATTTTCTCATGATTATTCGTTTAACTAAGAATTAATATGAAATTAAGTTTAATTGAAACATCTCTAGAGAAGATTTCCAAATCATAAAATTAAAAATCTTAAGCTTTGCGTAAAAGCGCTAGGCACATCACTGTCAGTGGCAATTCTCGGAAGGATTTTTTATCTCAAGTCAATGACTTGTCATCGTAGTAAACATTTATAGGAATGCAGCGAATTACCGCATCTAAGATGTTTATGCGAGCTGAGAGTCTGTGAGAAAAGCTGTCGATTTAAACCAATCAACATTGTAGGGAGTGATTCCGCTAATGAGGCGTGTCCGCAGCTATCGGACAGGTTATCGACAGGTCGGCAAAAAGTCTTCGACGGAAGTCGGTGTTGGGAAAAAATAGTGCGGGGATGCGGAGGGAGCGGCGACAGGTGCGGGGTTCATCGGCCCTCGCCTAGCCGCCGCGTGGCCAGGACATCTAGCGCTGCAGTTCCATAGAATAATATTATGGTGCGCCGCGAGCCCGCCTCCCCTAGTACTTGCAGTGCCCGCACCGGTACCGTAAATGACTCCAGATTATACACAGATAGTCGCCAGCACCGTCCGACACATACATTTTCTTAATCTGTATCGATGACTAGCATTATTGTCTGTATCGAATCCAATGATTGTTACAGATATGCGTACCTGTTACCAAATATTTTTATGACCACCGTAACTAATCTATTTACAATTTATTACCCTTACTTGATAATAATAATTATGTTGCTCATTCACAGTTCTATGATGCGTAGTAATAAAACAATATTAGGCTTTTTGTTTAGAAGAATTTATCAGGGATAGGTATGTAGAGGTATTATTCTAATAAACTGATTGACAAAGCCCTGTATTATTATAATTATGTTTGTGGTTTAGTCTTTGGGACTGCCTTTAAGTAGGCCATTGTCTTTTGTATAAACATGCGGAATTATTGTCATAATTAACATTTCTGGGGAACAGTTCGTTAGGGTAAAATCAAAATACTTTGGAAGTATTTAATAATATTATAACTGATTTACATAAACTTGTCACATTCAGTGCGGGTGGTAAATAAATCATACTTTTAGTGAATTAGGGTTAATCCTCACAAGTCGGGTGCCGAAAGGACAAGCGATACTCTGTTGTGATCCTGTACCTTTAATATTTTTTGTCACTATAATTCAAATGTAATGCGGCCACAACGCCAGGTGGTACGATTATATCAAATTACTTATCGGACGTGAGCTTTGGTAACTCAAAGAAAAAGTAATTTAGAGGTTTAGTCACCCAACGTTTCAGCAAAAAACTAGCTGCCGATGTCGATACGATTTCTTGCTACATTGACGGTTTTTGTTTTGTCCAATGTTTTTGTAATTGCGGGATAGCTGAAGGCTCGTTAGCAATATAATTTCAGTGGGATCACTAGTGTTAGCGGACATTTGTTTGTCTCGTTGGCTGGCCGCCGGGACCAGGACCGGGTCGGCATCGGGTTTGATTACTAAAAATAGTCTGGTAGGTGCATTCCGAAGCGGGCGCGAGAGAGGAGTCGCGCGCGCCGTCCTTGGGCTCGTCTCTTGCGCATCGTTCGCCATTATCTCGATCCCTTTTTTGCCTTCCGATCGTTATCCGACCACGAACAACCCGATCGATGTTCCCACGCACAACACCAATCAAATAATTTTGATAGACACCAAAATTGCTGTTTTTACTAAACATTAATTTAGAATCTGTAATTTGATAACTACTTTGTGGCTTCAGGTGTTCAGATGATCAATACTCAGAAATTGATTATGAGGATTGACGTAAACCAATTTTCTGTCTAGAGTTCAACGACATAACGAGTATTGTTTAATCTATGCTGAGATGTAGTCTATCACGATGTAAATGTTTTAGAGTTTATCTAATCGAAGACGGACTTTACAATATCCGATAAAGGTATAATATTTAACATTGAACTTGGCACGGCCGTGAAATATACGTCGTGTAATGCATGGAGTAGATGGAGCGTGCGCCGCGAGGGCCGGGTGGTTGCGCTCGATCCGCCAACTGGTTCGCGTTATGTAATGCATTGCATTGCGCACACGCACGCATTGAGCCGCGCGCCGCCGCTGCACTGCCGCCGCCGGCGCCAACGGTTTGCGGTTACACGATTACACAGCTTTTAATCGACGTTTAAGTGATAGAAGACCTACCTTTGAGATGAACTTTTTTCGGAAACTTTAATATTCGCTACTTTTTTAACCTACCTCGTAAACGGCTTGATAATAACGTAAGCTTCACGCTTGTTTACTTAATACGAAAGTTTACGATGTCGTAAAATTTTTAAGGTAACATGATATTTTACGTTACTCGGAATATACAGTCGTGTACCTGATCCGTTTGGGGGATGGAAGCTATTAAACTATTCAAATGTCTTTATAATTCTACCCAAATTCAGTTTTATACTTATGAAATGTGATATTTTATGTTCCTGAGATTAAAATTCTTGGAGACACATTAGTAGTATCCTTTCAGAATATTAAAAAAAAATGTGGACAATATTTTGTCTTATAAAAATTTGGGATTTGGGCTAATAAAAATATCAGGGGATCCTGGACTTATTTTAGTTGACGCCAGTCCTAGTTACACCTTAGATATTAGGTACTATAACCAAGGTGTAGGTAGGACTCCCGTACTAGTAGAATTGCATAAAGGATGCATACATATTATTATACCTGGCATGTTTTTATCCAATTAATTCATTAACTTAATAAACATGTGGCCATAAAACTAAGAGGTAGTCATATCCCGTGGGTACGTCCGTCCGTTAGAATAATGATGAACTTTTCTGCTTTAAAGTGGCAACGTCCTACGTGGACGGGAATAGGTGTTATTTTTAGACACTGATAATGCATAATTTGCAACCGTCTTTTAACCGGTTCCAACTGGTTTAAGTTCTGTATCGAGTGATATTAGATACGGAATGAAAACTGTGCTTTTAAAGGAAAATTCTGTAATTACTTACTGTGGGTTTCATTCCAGTTTGCTGCCTAAGAATTATAACAGGTATTCTGTCTTTCTAATTAACGTCTTGTTCAAAATTCAAATCGTCAGGTTTATGATTGTGTTTTGATGAATTCATACAAGTAAGAATAAATCACCACACCATAAATTAATTTATTCAAATTAGTTGTCCGGTAGTTGGAAGTGCAATTTTCCTTTGACGTAAAAACTATGACTATTTTCTAATGTTAATTATACGACATTTTGCGGGATTCCATGAATGCATAAGTAATTGTAATTGCAGTGTCAGAGAAGGGCGCAAAAATGATCAATTCCCCATAAAGAACACTCCTGCTGGGACTTGCTCGAGCGTATAAAGCTTTTTATTAATGAATTGCAAATGCCTGTTTGTTAGAAAAGCAATTAATTATTTCTTCAAAGGTTTATTCTGTCTTTTGTATTCAAGTTTTTAGGAGAGTATTTCTTAATAATGACTTTTGCTGTTGTTATTAACACAAATGCCAATTGCCAATTAAGATTACCCATATCGTGTTTTGCTTTGATTTGAATAAGATGAACAATATCAATTACATTAAAATACATTATCAAATCGCCAATGATTGAATCAATAAAAATGATGACGGATTCTTACTTTTTATAAGCGTGTTACACGAGTAGTAATGAATGGAAGGAAGTTGTTATTATTACATGAGACGTGAGATTCTTCCACAAGATAGCCCGTAAACGAATTTTAATGAGACAACAGCATAAGGATCGTTGAGAGATACTAATAATATGGCGTGGATCGCTTTGTATGCGTCCGCGCACGCGACGGTTACTCGCTTACATCTGCTAACTTCCGATTGCTGATAGGTGATTGAGTAACGATATCCGCGATATCATTCAGACGTATTCTGAATTCATTACGAAAAACACGTAATCTTTAAGATGCTAATTTTACATCACCTCAAGATCGTGTCTCTTTATTCTTGAAGTTTGCAGTAATATTCAGGTTACCAAAAAAGTTTTTATTACGATGCATTTATCTCAAAGCTCGTCCTTCTCAGATCTACTGCTATGCTTTCAAAGAATTCACTGGCATCTAGATCGGATTGATAACCTTTATTTTGGAACATTTTCTTGCTGGTGCAGTCTTTGTTATGACTTTAAGTGATAGCCGTACGGTATCTTCAGAGAGTTGTGTTAAAATTCGCCCGCAAAAATAAGCTATCGCGATTCGCGATCAGTAGAGTCGGCAAGTACAAATCGCGATGTTAGTTTGTGATTGCGCGACGCATCGCCGGCCTGACATTTGCGACGAGGTTTTGGACAGCGGCCCGTTAACGTCCGGTGGATGAGCTCGCCGGATATCCACGCAGCGCAAGCAAGGCAAGTCCACTCACCCTACATTAGGGGTGTCACGAAGGGAATAAGTACGTGAAACAAAGTCTAATAAATTATTGCAATGAAAATCCAGGTCTAAATTTAGAGTAGTCAATAATTTGTATGGAGTAATTGCATTCGTCACATGGTATAAGGAAATGGTCAAACGACAGCCCTGGTTAGGTCGCATTGTCACGCCTACAAAACTATCGCGTTACTATATGGAACAGTGCCATCCTCGTCTTGGTGATACCAACGACGGAACGTGTACGGGACGGGAGTGCCGATGCTCTTCATCAGTATGCGGCGCGCGCGCATGACTCACGCGACGTGACCCGCCTCCCCGACGTTCATTGTTGCTCGTGTACACTCGTCTCGCTGTCAGCCAGCACTTTCTAAACGTCCCTAACTATCGCCTTTTATACCCATATATCGCTTTGTAATCACATACGTCCACAATTATTGAATAGGTTTATTAATGCGATAATGCAATGTCAAGATTTTATACCTTAAGTCATAACAATAAACCGTATTATTGGCAGTAGAGATACACAGACCACCACCTGCAAAGAACAGAATGGTTCTATGAAACCACCGTGAAAAGAATAGCAACAAAGTAGTAAACAAAGATAAATTGCTGCAGCTATTACAGTGACTGCAGAATGCGGCATTCATCAAGGAAATGCTTGAACAAGAAGTAAAAGCGAAGTAAGCAAGTAATGCGCGACATCGTTTATGCATGAGGTTACATTATGCATGGATTCCAATAGCAGACTCAGGACCTCTAATAACAGAAAAGCTGAGTTGTAGAACTCAGGTTTCTTAACAACGTACACAATATACCATTGAGTTTCTCAATAAACTGTTGGAAAGCAATAAGGATATTTACGGTCTTGTGTCCGCATACATTTCCGCGTACTTTTACATTACAGTGTTGGATTATTTTACATTCTACGTGCCATTTAAAACGGATTTAAATAGCATTTATAAATGTCAATTTATTTTCTGATTGAAGATTTTAATATTTATCATGTAAAATAATGCATCCATTAAAGTCAAGACGCCTCTTGTAATGTGGTTAACTGCTGGATAAATCCGGCCGTATCTACGCGAGTCTTCGTGAGAACAAGTGACAAGGCGTCTATCAATCTAAGACCGATTAATGGTATATCATTACGTACAACTAGTATGTTAATCAGCGATGTGATGAGAGTGTCTGGTGCAATGCAAAACAGGATACATTTAATTAAGTATTATTAATCACCACGCTGATGGTTGAATAAAGCGTGCGTTGTCCAGGACATGTTAATCTTCCTTTTCTTTGTGGATTGTTCAGGATAAACTCACAATTGCACTTCGCGGGATACGGCACGACGAACTACATATACCTACATTTACTTATATAGGGCCATCTGAATGCTATGTCGTTACTTTCTTAAGAAAACAAAATCTTGTTTTTGTTTGTAGGCAGAGTCGTGGTCTTGTTTAATATGGTCGTGGTTGTAAAGATGCAGTCCGGAGTATTTCGTGCTCGGTCGAGCGTGAGATTCGCGTCGATGCTTCTTAGAGTGGATGACACTGCAGTTCTAATCTATTATCGTGGAGTATTGACCGGCATCTACACTTTGCGCGTGTAGTTAAGCTTCGCCAGCCAGACCACTAAGAATTAATTTCAGATTCATTTTAAAATTATTAGATTACATTACAATAGAATAAACTGTTGTTTACTTCATATAAGATTTGATGGTGCAGTCACTACCTACAATAAAGTTTGGTCATCAATAGTTTGACATTTGTGAAGTTATAACAGACAATGCCCTTTCTTCCTCTATTGTTTTATAATTTTAACATAAGATACTTTTAAAATCAGATTCATTAACAATTTAGCAAAGAACTGAAACTAATTAAGACATAGACACGAAGTGTTCAATATCAAACCAAATTAGGAAGTAATAAAATTTTGCGGTCAACCGCAAGAAGTGGACATTGAATTAATTATGGCGGTGGAGCGCAGCGGGGGTCCGACCGCAAAACACTTTATCTTGTATGTGATGCACGTCTCTGCATTATACTGCAATCGTAGTACGAAAATGACGTGCAAAACTGCGAACTTTATAACAAAGAAGTACAGACATCGCGACGAACATATTAAGTGGTTAAAAGAGGTGTGGGAATACATTACTGAACAATATAGTTCCAGACATGACCACGTCAAGTGATTCTATACTCAATAAGGGATAAAATAGCATCGCTTTAACGAACCTTAAGAAATGCTCTTATAATAATCTGGTTGGGTATAGTGTCAATGCCAAGGCGTGTGACGTGCGATGTAAATCGCGCGGTAATGCAGCCGAGATGCGCGGGCGTCTCATAACCGTCGCATTAAAGCAATGAATGAACAGAATGAGGGGAGCGCCATTATTCCAGCTATATTCATTTTGTGTCAGATCCATTGTCACTTATCTTACTCAGAACTGGATACTAAGAGAACTGAGAAAGGATTTGGACGCAGACGATTTACTTCTCGTTGTATTTGAAATGTAATTTCTTACTTAGTATTTTTTCTACTCCTAGTCTTCTTTATTTTTACTTGTCATTGTTTAATGAGATTGTCTTTCCTGTTGTTTCAGCTCAAAGGATAACAACTATACAGCTGGATGGCGTACAGTACTTTATCTCAAGGATGAACCCATACAGCCCGGAACTCAACTATTTCCTCGCTTATCAATACTGCAGGTATGTTGCAATCTTTCATATTATACCATAGTCGGAGTCCAGTTCAAGATTTGCATCTCCCTAGGCGTTTTCTCGTGAGATAAATATTCCTTAATCGTGACTCTGTATGTTCTTATCTTGTGCGTCGTGTTCTTCTGGTTCAAATACTTATAGCATGGTGGTTGGACTAGTGTTAACAGGCGCCTAGGTTCGATGCTTTAACCACTAGGAAGTGCAGGGTCATTTACATTACCGTTATAAAGTCCAAAGGACATTGAGAACAATATTGGTGTCATTCAAATAGGTTTCAATGCGAAATACAATAAATAGGTAATTTTGGTGGTAACACTTACAGAATACCTTTCTTCTATCTACTTTCTAAAAATTAATTACCCTATCGACTTCTTTTATTATTTTGTTCGTGATCATTACCTACCAATGTATTAAATTCCAGCAAAATAACGCGTCATGTCTACGAAGTAACAAAGTTCACCCGAGCGCTCCATCAATACATTTCGAAAGCGAGCACGTCTTTAGAATCTATTTCCTCTGAACTTTGATAAATTATTAGCCTGCTGGTCCCGTTACACCACTTCTATGAAATAACGATTTCCTATATGAGAAAATGATTCCATTTGTTTGAAAATGGTATTATGCCGCGAGCGCCACTAGAGAGGTGCCATATACCGCGATCTAGATCCCACCACGTGCATTCTCAAATTGCTCGAGAGGTCAGTAGCCTCGTAGTTCGGTCACGATGTCCTTCCAACGCGTTGCTGTCACGACCTATTTACGGTTTCAATTGTTAATGATGGTGAAGCTCGACCCATAATATCCGTATCGCCAAATAAACGGAATCTATAAGGAAAATAATGAAACTGGTAAATCGATTAAGGTCACGGGAAACTCGTTGTAAAATATGACTTCGAATTCGCAGCGTGACAGGCGTGACGAGATGCAGTTCAGGAGCAGGTGCTGCGTGACGACAAGTTTTATGGTGATGCGTCTCGGTCGCAATAACACCGGACCCGTGGATAATTTACAAACTGCTCCGAGCCGTGTTACGGTTCGCTTTGATAGCGATGACAAAAAGATACTAACGGTACTGATATGACGAAGACGCGTGATTGTCGCCGATTTTTTGTTGCACCATCTAAATAAATGACAGCACAAAAATAAAATGCGAAGTTATTAGTGAGAACACAACTGCAATAAAAAGTTTAGATAAAAAGTATAGAAAACATGAAAATTCAGAAATTTCAAAGTCGAATGGTATTAAAATAGAGCACGAGCACAGTTAAGGATAAAAATAAAATTTATTTATAAATGACCAATTTTAAAACTGGTTCCCTTGAGATCCGAAACGAGATGGGGCAAAAAGAAATATGGCACTAAAGTATGCTGAAGGTGCTTAATGGACTTGGGCAAATATTTAGCAGTAAGTTCATGATAAATTCAAGCACAGTATAATTTATGACGTTTAAATTCGAGTACTTAATAAAAAGCTATGACTTGAAACGTGTTTTGCTTTTGAATGGCAGATCGTTTTTTGGGAGACGTTGTGATGTTTCATTGATGGTATATAGTGTACTTGAATTATTTTACTTATTTGAGTAACTGTTACGGCTTCAACATTTTCCCACAGCCTTTTGATGTAAGTCGTAGATAATATTTGTAACTGTAAAAATCCGTGTGTCTTAGTGCACAATTATTGCAATCAGTTACCACAATTTCCTCTAATAAACTATAAATTCCAGTATACAGCGATTAACGACGTTCATCGCGCTGCAACTTACGTGTTTCCTTTTAATTTACAACCAAAAGAAATTAAAACTGCATTCGGATTGTTAACAATTAAAAAATACTTGGAATATCACTACCGTCGTACAGTGGACATTTAATAGAGCTTTTACCCTACAGTAGCATGATGTCGTAGAGGTTTTTAATCTCTCAGAGTTTTCTGAACTTAACTTGGAATGTGGTCCCATCGTGGCAAGGCCGTGGCCTGAACGGCTTGTCTTTAGCGAATAAATTGCATCTCGATAAACAGGCTTTGGTAACTTGTATTCTGTTCGGGCTAATAGCTGAATACGATTAGCAGCAACGATAGTATTCTCCTCGATAGTTATTTAACGGAATAGTATTTATGGTTAGCACATGTTAATAGCGTTGCCATAAAGTCACGTCTTTCGCGGAACAAATTAAAGTCAGATATACTTGATGATCGGTTGTGGATGTAATCAATTGTGTGATGTTTACTGTTTATTAAGATGTCTTGAGTTTACCAGCATAAAGCAGGAATGGTGTAACTGTACATCCTAAAATGTATCACGCAATCTCATTCATTTTTAGCATAAACAAATAATAACTCTTGTTTTTGGCGCTTAATTAAACATGTATTTCTTTTGGTTTGAACTTCAGAGTCACTATAGGTACTTTTTAGGTTTCATCTTGTCAAATTGAAGTTCTTTGTTATCTCTCATGGTAAAGAATTTAAACTTGACATTAAATGTAAATATTTATGTTATTGCAGATCATTAGGCTTGCAGCTTGCATCTTTTGAAACAAAGGAAAAGGCTGACTCCATAACAACATACCTGACGAATGCTGGTAAGCGGCCTTATTTAGGTTGAACTTTATATGTTTTGTCCTAGTTTCGTTTGACTGAGAATTTATTAAAATGTATTTCATTTCTAGGGTACAATAAATACGACTTTTGGACATCAGGCAACAATTTAGGTACGGATATGTATCTATGGATGAGCACAGGACTGCCGTTTAACGCGACTTTCAACTACATGCGACGGTTGCCAATGGACGCGCCCAGCCAGCACACGGACGACAGCATTGACCCCCTCGATGTACCACAGGGCAGCACCGCGCCCCAACGCACCGCTAGACACGGGTACGTTGTTTTCCATAGTAAAGAGTAATGAACAAAGAGGTATCAGTAACGTCACTAATTAACATGACATTTCTATTTTACATTACCATACGTTCTGATTTCAAGAAGGCTATAGGTTCCCATGATCGGAAGTCGACAATTTAATAAAAGTTTTCTTGAAAATTGACGGTTACGCGCTTTTCCCACGATACGCTCTACTGGGAACGCTAACTCGTTTATAAATAACACAGCATTAAAGGGCAATGCTTTTTAAATTCCCTGTACCGGTTCTACAATGCAATATTGCATAAAAACTAGTCGGTATTCCAGAACGGAGCACGTGATGACGAACGGCTGCGTGTCCCTAAAGGCGCCTACTTTCCACTGGGAACCACAGCACTGCGGCGAGATCAAGGACTTCATCTGCGAACAGACGCGCTGCTACTACTACAACTACGGCTCCATCCCCGTGTCTTCCGCGCAGGGGTAATGCCAGGTGAGATGCCAGCCGTCTCCGGAGGCCCGCTCCCCGACTAGCCGCGCGCTCCCCCTCTCACGTGATTAGCGGCTTCTATACACAGGTCCCGAGTTTCGAGATCACGAATTTCATCAAATGGTATTCAACGTGTCCAAATGACGACATGATTAACTTCAATAACATTTGTGACTCTAGTTTGCGATGTAGTCAGTGTGCTAACATTTTGGTCCAAGTTTAAACCTTGGTTCCACTTCGATGTTTGTTCGTAGCGCGCGGGCCGCGGGATCAGGCCTCTGCGCCAACCCAACCACCAAACAAGAGCCCTACACCCAGCAGTCAACATTTGGCATCTATGACGTTTTCGTCTTTAACTATCACAATATTATTTTTGATTGTCACGTTAACACACTTTCAAAATTCACAAAATCTTTTGGTGGGTGGGTGAAGGGGGCTTTGCTTGGTATCTCTTGTTTAAGTGATACTTTTATTTGTTGAATAGCATATTGTAATTAACATACTTAATATTGTTATAAAATATACTAATACCAATAACATAATTGGCCGTACATATAATGATTGAGCACAATTTAGCAAACTTAACAAATTCTCACTGATCGATAACTTCCTAGTTATTGTAAGTAATAGCCAATTTGCATTTTACAAGCGGCTCTCTAACACGAGGGTCGGTATGTTCTGCCGGTAGGAAGCCGCTGTCGATGACGACGACGACGACCGCCCACCCTCTGACGTCGTCGTCGCCGCCGCCGCCGCGCTCCGAACACCTGCCGACACACTTCACCCTCAACGACCTCATCGGCAAACTGCGACCCACCTCTCTCGACGGCCTGCAGTCGCCGCACATTAAGAAGCTTGGCATTCTGCCGTCGTCTCCTCAGATTGATTCTCACTACTCGCGTGCGTCCGACGCACATGCACTTGACCACGATCATGATCAGGAACAGAAGGAGGACGTAACGCAGGGCCCGTACGACGACGACGAGGGCATGGCTGGTGACGACCCGGCCGCGTATCTGAGCCACGAGGCGCACGCGCCGGTCGACGACGCTCCGTCCACCGCCGAGCCGGACGCGACCGAGCACTCCGTCCACGCCAGCGGCATGCTGGCACCCCCCGCCTACTAGTGTCCGGCTAAGCGGTCCACATTTATTTTTTCGTGACAATTAGGTAATGAGTCTACCAAAAGTATTATTTCAATAATTTGAGGCATTTATACGTATGTTAAGATGTTTTACTTTAGATGCTTGCGTGTTGAGGGTGTACTGTACGCCTTGTTGTATTGATATCACGTAATGTAAATGAGATTTCTAGTATCGTAACATTTTCCAGCTTATACATGAATGATTATGGGGATTTCGAAGGTATATTATGGGGCAATATGATTTATTAAACTAGGTTGAAGGTGCTGGCGACTCGCCTGCGTGCGACTTGCCTCCGTCTTCGTAGTGTTGAATATCACAAAATGAGTATTCCACGTATAGGTACCTACACTTTACTAAGGTTAATAACGTAGAAGCATCAGATCTCCGTTATTTTTGATGATAAACCGTAAAATGTATTAATTTAATGTAAGAAAATTAAGTGAATATTGATTGTCTGGACATATCATTTGAAATACATAGTGGTTTAAGATAGTGTTTATATACGTGACGTACCTAGTTAAGTATATTAAGTTGAAACTCAAGAATTTAAAGAATAGTGATGTAGCGAAGTTAATAAAGTTAATACTTAATAAGAGACAGATGTTTAATTTATGTACAACATAACCTTTTATCTACAGTACACACCAGTACACACCAAAATCCCCTTACAGCTCAAATGTTAAATTAAAAAGGACTACATATTTTTTATGGTCAAAAATAAAATAACTCACCATCCATTGACGACTCCTTCCACATTGAGCATGGGCACAATCTTGAACACGTACTTTGCTCGAAGAGCTGCAGCAGCAATGGAAGGACCGAGCAAGCAGCCCAGGGTCCCATCCATCACCCAGGATGCGTTACTCTCACCAGGATGAACTCGTGCCGTCAGGAACACGATCTCTCGATCCTGTTCACATGGCGATCTTAATATTTAGATTTAAGTAATCTACTAAATCTAGTATAAGGCACTGGAAAATAATTGCCTATATCAGTAAACTCAATTGATTTGAGAATGGAACAGAATAGCGTGCGATATTGTAAGACAAAGTGACAGATGACAGCCATAGTTTGGGCATTTATATGGTTGATCTAAATCATAAACCGTCTCATTCATGTATGCTTCTGGATTGATTGCTCTATCTACACAGGATAATAGTGTCATCCTGAAAATAAGGAAGCAAAGCAATTATTATTACAACTATAACAAAATGGATAGTGGAACCGTTTCTGATAAACAAATGTGTAGTGCTGACGAAAGTTTCGAAATTCATTGCTATTGTTGATTAGTAGACCCGGTATGTAAGACAAACCCGTATATTAAACTTAAAATGCCTTAGAACTTTACATTAGGTACATAATGAGCTAATCATCTCAAATTCCCTAGAACTGCAGTGCTTGCATAACTCGACCTTGGAAAAATACGGTACTCTTAAGTTTAAAGACTTAATTTGCGTACTCGTAATCGTTTTTCAAGAGCCAGCTAATGTTGTGGCAAGATTGTACTCCGTACCTATCTAAGGTAAAGTTAATTGATCGATAAAAATTAGCAAGAAACTCGAATTAAGATGCATGTCGCTAGCACTGAGTATGTGCATCATCTTGTTTCTTGCTTAGTAGAAGAATTTCAAACACGTAAGTTCTAAAGTATTTTTATGGAGAAAAACAACATACCACGATAGGATTGGAAGGCGTGTCTTCGGCGGAAACCGTAAGCAACGGGATCTCGTTGTTGTTGAGGGAATAGCAGAGAGGCTCTGCGCGCAGGTACGATCCTGATGGCAACTGCAAGCTCCATTGCCAAATCCGAGTCTGGTGAATAAAAGTAATTCGCATACTGGTAAAGTATTTTACAGGGAAATGAAAATTGATATAAAAAGAGCAAAATAAATTAGAATTTTAGCAAAAAAGAGGTGCAATTAGTAGAAAATTGATTAGATACTTTATTGAATAATCATTTATTTCTGAGCAAAAAACAAAGCTATATTAACGTAGAATCCTTTAGTCCTAATGATATGTTATCCAGTATATAAAATATAAGGGAAATGAAAGTCATTTCCTGAATTACTTCGAACATTTACAGTGAAAAGGCTTGTTTTTATTCGTCCTTGATCGTTTACTAGGAAAGGCTATTCCTAGTCATTATTTTTAAATGCTTTTAGCATTTCATTTCATTTCCTTTATTCGAGTTTTATAGCCTGAAAATCTAATTCGCATTTGCTCTAAGAACCTTAAATAGATGGATTTTAAATGGTCCTTAACACGTTAAACGCCATGGGGATCATCGGTGACCGGCGTTAGCGGAGGATTTACCTTCAACAGTTTTTTATTGGCAGTCAAAGTCTTAAACAAAGGGCATAGACATGGACAGTCTTTGTCATGTACGTCTCAAACATAATTGAATTTCTTAAGTCCTTTTTCCTTGTCGGTCGTAAATCTTATTCGAATAACGCAATACAGCAAAGTTAGACAGTCTTTCTGTTTAGACATATTTCAAAATCAACCTAAAATTAATTTTAACTCGTTAAAGATTAGGACCAAAGGAGACTAAGGTCTCATAGATATAAGGTAATGTTTAAGAGTTCATTTTGTAAGAATAAGTAATATGCATGCTCACCATCATCATAGAGTATGTGAAGGGGAAGTGGTATGCGATGTAGACAACATCGTTTGTATGTGGAAAGTCGATGTTGAAAGTGACGGTCAGGTAGCATTTGTTGTGGTTCTTCTGGTTTGCATAGTGGTAGCTGTTCCGATAGTAGCAGATGTCGGAACCAGCCCGTACCCAACCTGGCAACAGGCGCTATCTAATATCAATCTTATACTGTTATATATAAAGCTGAAGAGTTTGTCTGTTTGTTTGCTCGTTTGTTTGTTTGAAAGCGCTAATCTCAGAAACTACTGGTCTGATTTGAAAAATTATTCTTGTGTTGAATAGTCAATTTATTGAGGAAAGCTGTCGACTATAAAACATCACGCTACAATTAATAGGAACCCAGCAGAGTGGGTAAAGTCACGCGGGAGTAGCTAGTCTGAAATAATCTATGTTAAAACTGTTTATGAAAGTAAGATTATGAGCATAAGAATGTTTTGTTATGTTATTTGATCTGGGCTGTTTCACACAATTTTAAATAAACCTATACCATATACATAAGGACTACTATATAGTAGAAAAGGTATCATTCATCTAACAGTACCTACCTGGTCTTCCCAGAACTGCTTCCTTTACAGAATACATGACTGGCTTCATGCCAAAGTTAAACTGGCTGTCAGACTTCTCGCAGTTCACGATATTGAATATGTAAGGGCGACCCTGCTGCATGTTGCGGACCTCGAAGTAGAACCACTGATGACGCTTCGTCGAGTTCACATCTGGCATGAGAATCAGCTCGTACTCTCTCGGACCTACCTGAAGTTACTCATTTTGTAGATATGAATATTATTTGTATTATAGACGAAGTTAAGCTCAATTTTTTTAGGTTTTTATGTAATTTCGATAAGCTATGGTAATATATTGACATATGTATCTGGCAATTTTTGAAAGACATTTTTGGACATTGTCCTTTTTAATTAGAGTACCTATAGTTAATACTAATTATTTTGATGACTACTATTACCTGAATAACTTTCCTCAGATTTCCAGATTCGAACCTTGATTCAAATGCAAGCCTTGAGGAGAAATTATTGACCTTGGTGATCTCCTGCTCGTCCGTGTTAGTCAAGCCTATACTTTCTGAGCTAAAACTAAAAGTAAATTAATCAATTAGGCTGACATACATTTTTAGTACTTGAAATATAGTTAAATTAAAAAAAAAATCTACATAGGTAGTTCTTTAGAAGTTGATCGTGTAGTAAAATTGAACTCTGATATAAGGACCTTAAGTGTCTTTAAACTATATCAATATCACTGTACAGTATTGGCAACACTGTATGTGTTAGTTGTTACCTTTTTTGAGCTCCAGAGTCAGTATTACCAGACGCGCTGCAAAGCTGATCTAAATCATAAACCGTCTCATTCATGTATGCTTCTGGATTGATTGCTCTATCTACACAGGAAAGTAGTTTCATCCTGAAAATAAGGAAACAAAGCTTACAATGTTAAACTATTCATAATCAAAGTCTCTTAGTAACAGTATTTTCATTTCCCTTAACCAACTTCAACAACAATTGTGACGTCATATACTTTAAAATAGTAAATAATGTGACGTTTTTTCCTTCTACCTGTTATGGCAGTTTGAAAAGTATTGTTCAAATAAACATTAACATTTCGACATCTATACTAATGTGTATCACGATAACATCAATGTTGGTGACGTAAAAGACAAAATGAAATAAAATAAGTACCAACCTGCACGCACTTCGCTCCATCTTGTTCAAGGGCTCAGGATGGTCTAGGCCCTGGCCTCCCATCATGTCAGGGTAGGCTACTTTGACGAAGGGTATCACACTTTTCACCCGACTAGATATCGTAGAGTACACACTCGCAAATGCGTTGTACTTGGAAATGTCTTTATGTATCTTTAGTGACGACCATGATGTTGTAGCTGCCAAAACAAAAACAAATAGGGTAGATGCTTAATTTTTACCTCTATTTTAATGTCTGTCTCGTAGATTATTTTAAATCATTAGACACGTATTTTTAATTTTCTTACAGAAACGAATATTTTACACGATATATTGATTTAAAATGTCCCGTGACGTCACTTCTATGTACATTTTATACGTAGAAATGACGTCTTAGCCCCCACTCTTAAACTTTGATTCGTTTTATCTAAGTATTGTTTTATTATACGACAAAATAAAAAATACGTGTCTAATATTTTTTCCATTACCTAACTAACTTATTAATTAGATTTTTAATTATATTTATTTATTTATTCGAAGGAGTACGGCCACATCACAAACATATAACATTCAAAATACACAATAGTAACAAAATAAAGGTCTGATGCATGCGACCATAATGGCGTACATAGCACTGGCAATTCATAGGCTTAACAGTGTCTTAAAAATAAAATCCAATTTTCATACCCTGTCATCATCCCAATTGTGAAATTTGCTCTGTGTAATGTTCTATATGACTATTTCATTATTAATGATACTTACAAGTACTCTCATGAATTTTATGGTGTAAAAATGATGACGTCTGCCCAGGTCCCAAGACATTTTCATAGTCAGTATTGCCCAAAACGGTAGTTAGTGATAGATTTAAGTTAGAGGTGACAGCCCTGTTCCCACTGGTTTGTGGAAACAGAAAATCTTCTAATATCGACCCTCGAGAATTCGATCGACTTTTAACAAGTCTTATTTGTTTGTTGTATGAACCAAATTCTTTAAAATAAATAAAATACCTGCAAAGAAAAAGAAATATTTTTACAGAGTCATAAATATTTTTCCGGCTCGATTACACTTGGAATTACATTTTAAATTATCACAATATTGTATAACGAGAGATATCTGCTTCCAACATGTACCTAGTATTTATACTAATGACAACTATAAAACTACTTTTCTACAACTTTTGTCAATAATGGCTATATAATAAAATAAAAATTGCCACATTTGTAGAATTTCGAAAGAGAATAAAAAGCAACATTACTTTTTTAAGTCTTCTAAGTCTCTCTCATTAGGATTGATCCAGAGTGTACTTTGCAAACTATCACCACTCTTTGTAGTATTTTGTAGCAGTACTTTCTCCGCTTCTTCTACGCTTTCCGACTTTAATTCATGGTCGTCAAAATCCATGTCTGGGAATTCATCAATGCCTTCTATATCTGTATCTGGACCTTCATCTTCTAAATCAGAATTAACCGTCTTGGAATCTGAGTTAGCTGCTTCTTCTTCATCTTCATGACACGGCCATGATGCATTTGTGCCTGTAAATAATTTTGGAAATGCGTGAAACTATTTTTTATACTTCTCACTGGTTACATCAGTTTATTAGTCCTGAGTGACTGTCTATGGTTATCATTGAAAGTCATCTATGACTTAAAGAAGGCATAATACTAAACATGGCATATTGAGCCACGTTTTATAAACCATAGTATATACTATCATTATATGAAATTGGATAATTAACCTTTATAATAATAAATTATATCGGACATCGAATCCAAAATTCGAATAACATTTCAATCACAGTAATCAACAATCGACAGTAATATTTGTGATTACTTGACCATTACTCAATGTAAAGGCCGAATTTTCCAACGTCAGTTAATTTTAATTGAGGAATAACTTTGACCATTTGACAATTGAAAAATCGGCCCTAAATCTATTTATTTTATAATAAATAATGGAACATTAATTTATTTTGATAATTAATATTTCATACCTTTCAAAATAGGGTTCAGATTGAATGACGCTGGACTGGATACAGGTACCGGCAATGCTTGATGCTTCAAGCATAACGTTATAACTGAGCATACACGTGCTAACAAGCCATCGAACTCAGGTTCATCAGGACATTGCGAGCAGAACCTGTGCAACGTTTGGACATGTTTCTTCGTACATAGTGCTCTCCGTCCAGTCTCTGAGAAATTAACACTTCATTATGATATATTGAAGCAACATAAAATGTCTTTGGCTGGTTCGAGAAATGGTAATGAAATGATCTTAATTGTATCAGGCAAAGTATATGCCGGTTGCGATGTTTTAAAAGCAATCATAGCAGGCCTTCATACAAACGGCATTTTTCATTCATTCAATAGAACTTTAAAATAAGGTAATTTCCAAATTTCGAAACAAAAGACTGACATCATTCCTTAGTATTACCAGGAGCGCTGATTGAAAAATAGTATCATTACCGAGCTGAACATTCCAAATAGATACGTACTAATATTGCAAAGATGCTGCAGAGTCTGAAGAATGTGTGCGCATATCTTGAGCCTCATGCGCCCTTCGTAGCGATCCCACCGGTCGAACACCCTGAGAAGCACGCTACAGAGGCCTGTCTTCACGATCTGCATGCAGCACACCTCTGTGTGAGTTACGCACGTGTGATCAAGTGACAAACACATGGCGCTTTGGACATGCAAACATAAATTGTCAACAGAACATAGCAAAGATTCATTAGCGACAAAAATAATCCGAACTTGTAGGTAAAAGTAAGGCTGTGTTGCGTGTCACGAAACAAAACTATTTTTGTGATATCATTCGACTGTGACAAATTATTGTGAATCAGCCTATGGATTGTGTGCGACCTATTGTCTTTAGTACACATAATGTTCAAACAATTAATCACGTAGAAACAAAGATAAAGATTATCATTATTTAAAAAGTAAATGATATTGATCACTTAACTATTTTTACTGAAATAATCAATAGCATCGAGGCAAAGCCGGAGTCTAGCAGTCGGGATGAAGCCGAGGCTGACCAAGACACGCTCGTAAGTCGCAACAACACCATCACGGATCAAAATGGAGGTTGTAACCGCTGAAATTTAAAAATACTTTCCTTAAATTCAAACTACTTACCTAGGTAACTTGCGATTCGTAAGATATTAATATTATGAGAAATTAGTTTTCATATCGAATCGAACGAATAACAACAACATTACTTAAGTTAAGATATTTTTAACAAGGCAGTTAATATACAGGCAGCGACATGAAATTCAATACGGCAGGCAAAAAACTTACCATTCTTGGCCAATTGTTTCATAATGACAAGTAAAGGGAAAATTATTTTATTATCCGTAAAGTGTCCCTTTAATATAAGATGCATAGTCCTCACGCATCCTAGCATCCTTACTTTCATCGCGAATTTCGGATCTGGAATAAAAATGGGAGTATTCTATAATACCATTGGGGATGCATTATAAAACAATTTACAAAATGAGCGAAAAAATGAGTACTCATTTAAAATTAATATTGGTAACCTCGTGAGCTAAGAGGTGCAAGTATCCATAGGAGATCTTGCAGCACCAACTCTGTGCCAGCGTGTCGGTCCCTCTTGTCATGCATGGTGGTGATTACCTTGCGTACAATTATTTGTGTGCCTTTTATCTGAATGAAGTCTTGTGCGCACTGATGCCGGGCCAAGTTGTTAGCTGGAAGCAATCGCGTAAGTAAGTTAGGGTCCGTACCTCTCGGCGCTAACGAGGCGAGGATCCACACGAGGTCCTGCAGCATCAGCTCGGTGCCAACGTTGCCGTCGCGTTTGCCGTGCGTAGTTATCATCGTGCGGATCACCACCTGCGTGCCGTTTATCGATATGAAGTGCTGTGAGCACTGCTGCCTCGCGAGGTTGTTCGCTGAAATTGTCGATATCGACAAGTTTTGTAATACATTTTTGTACAGATTACTTTATGCTTTATTTTAAAATAAGTATTTAGTTTGTTATTGATTTAATTTATATTTAGTTACTGGTTGTGTGTAAAGGAAGTTTGACATTTACAAGGCGGCTGTTGTTTATGTAATTGAAATTCATAAAAAAGTCAATGTTGAAATATTATGTTAATTTGATTGAACACTGTAGTGCGGTGAAATGACAATTGAATTGACAATAGCTGCAATATTACACATTACAAGGCCGTGTTGTCAACTGGTCCAATGTCACATAAGTGAGATCTTCTTAAATGTCAGTAGGTAGGCCAAATGGAGGCACCAAGTAGAAAGGGTACAAGAAGCAAATATTTAAATGTCACAGTTGCTTAATCTCCTACGTGCAGTCTTTTTAAATTCAAAAGCAAAATGTGCAATTACTAAAACAAAACGTGTTAAATCGGTATCAGTTAATCTTAGCGGCTTTTTTTGTAACACGCATTTTGTTACTTCGTCTGAATAAAGGATTAATGCATGCAGTGCTGTACAAGATATTATTTGTATTATATTGATTAGTTTGTATCGCGTTATTGATTTGTACAATTTGCAATAAATACCAACGTATTTACATTATAAGCGGCACACGGGACATACCCTTTTTATTAAGTGGAGGCACTTTATTTTCTTTGCCTGACTTTTTTGTTTCTTTCTTCTTGATCCCCGATGTTTCAGTGGGAACTAATTATTTAAAATATTTGCTCATTAAATTGTAACGAAGGCTATCATTTATTATTGGTTTCAATAATTTATTTCCATTGCCTATCTATAAATAAAACTTATAAGTGGCATGCTTCACGCCCATGCTTGCCTGATCATGATCTATAAATTTGATCCAAAATGTCATTTTCAATGAATTTATTTCGTAACTTAATATCAATATGTCATATCGTATGACATAGCTAAAAGTCGTAGGCAGTAATACTGTCGATAGTGATCTTGGTCGCGTCTTTTAAATCTAGATGATGCAATATTGAAGGCGACTTGAAATTATATATCTTCGGTTTTGTTTGTAAGTACTTATAACTATTTACCTGAACATTTTTTTCCTTTCCCTTGTTTCAAACACAAAACTTCCCTTAATATTGCTGTAATGTATGTGGTCGTTGCTGTGTCTCTGGAGGTCTGGAAATAAAACGATTAATCATTTCATATTTTCCCAAAATATAGTGGTTGGTTTATATCTGTATGTGTTTTATATACTAACTTCCAATATGGCAAGAAGCATCTGTATGGCCCCTGACTGTTTGTTCCATAGTTTATCCAATGTGCTCTGTCGAACATGTTTATCTGAAAACAAAAGTAGTTAGGAATAAATCAACGTGTCCAAACATAAGTTACATTAGTTATGTGTGTAGTGACATTTGAATATCGGTGTGAATGTCAGAACGTAGGGTCGTCGCCGGTGCGTAGAGAGGGCGTCCTCGTGCGTCGGTACGAGCGCGATGACCGTGCGTATGCGACGACTGGCTGCCACCACTCCGCTTCCGCGAGTCTTTTTGTTCTCGTACTACAACTGGAGCAGATCATCGGTCCCCGAGGCCGACTAGTGGTCTTTCTAAAGTATTATTATAGCCGTAAATACCTCCATTCCGGTATAATTGCGCCATGTCTGGTAGTACATTTTGTTCCTATACTATGTCAATCCTGTTTGTCAAATCGTCAACAAGTTTAATTGAACCTGCCAAAGTATATCGTTCGCAATCATTTCAAATGTCCTTATCGACTGTTATGCAAATTTTATTAAACGTTTCATTGCGATAATTGGGATATAATTCGGCTGATTAAGCATTAAGGTAGCGTTTTTGTGCTATTTATATTTATGTAAGGTTTATGAACCAGCAATTTAATTAAATATACAGATAAATTGTTTGTACCAGTAATAAAATAAAACCAGACCATTTCCACGTACGTAGGTATAACAGGTATACCATAATAGTTATAAGTTTTATGTTTTTATAAATTAATTAAATTGGAAACGATAGAGTAATTTTACCTACAGTACACCTACAATTTAGTTAACACAGTTACAGTTAGCAGTATATAACCGTGCAAAAATCTTGACCGTTGGTTACGGAAGTGCATAATTAATTTCAAGTACATTGTTGTTTATTTCGTATCAAAATGTGCATATGGCCTAGTGGGGCAGTAATGACAATGACATGCCGTCTCGCTGGCGCTGCTGGCGGGTCGCCAGCGGGGCACACGCGTGGCTGCGACGTCACAACTACGGCTTCTGGGCGGGCAGCGGCCGCGTCCACCCGGCGCGGCTCTAAATACGCGGGACGCCATTTCTAGAACATACGCCGCCGTAGCAACTAACTACCAACAGACCGGACGCTACCGAAATGTAATTTTGATTACATGCTTCAGGAAATTTCATATATCTCTATACTCGTGTCTGACCTGGCAATGGATCAGGAAATTAGCAGCAAGAATAATAGAGAGAAAAGCTCTGGCATACAATACACTAAATATTTTTATACCGATTTATTTCTTGTTGATTTGGATACTAAGTATGGTGATTTACAATTAGAAATAAGTCAACGTCATTCGGTTCACCTCATGCCAGCAAGTTTCATTAGGCGCATTGACAGCTATTTGATTGGCATTGCAAGTGATCGCTTCAGAATGTACGACCTTACTGACACAAACATGGCTTCTTCATTAAAGCCTGTGGTTGAGGGATAATTAACGGATATATAATTGTACGGGATACGAACACGACGCTTCATGTATGTAGTACGCTCAATTACACCGGTTACGCTACTAGCACTGCTGAGTGCCAATAGCAAAATTGTAAACATGTCCCTGTCTGCAGCTGGCAGATATTTAATATTATCAAATATCTAGATTGGCATCATTTACATGTGAGAATTTTGATACTTATGTGTACCTACTATAGTAATGAGATTCCAGTGTCAAAAAACTCGACGTTCTAGCTCGAGTTGCATTGCCTTGATTTTTTAAAGGTCTTGTTAATAAGAGAAAAGATTTTCCGGATCATAATATATGTTTAAGAAAACACAAGGTATATTATAACCAGAAACACTATGAGGATTTTAGACGCTTTAGGACAGATTAAATTCAAACTCTACAAAGGAAATGAGACCGTACAGCTTCCCATGTGGATTATAAGATATCTCTTGAACATTTACTTCCTTGGCACATCTGACACTAATCTTAGTTTATAGCTCTAAACTTTGCAAGGAAAACATTCGTATTTATTTTATTAAAAGTTTATTTTTAACAATGTCATGTCGCGGGCAGAAGACGTTAATTCATTCGCTTCAATTAATTTCGTTTCAAAAGAAAATGTCGACAGTTTTTATTTATTTATTGGTTTCTCGTATCACGTTTTTAAATGTAAAAACTGCGTTGATTTATTGCAATTTCTTAGTCAATTTAATTCTTATGCCATCTGATTAATTACTGCGTGACTTTTGTAAATATTGACATGAACACATCGGTTCCATCACAACGAGTTTCTTCATCAGTTTTCTTTTTGATCAATATTAATTAGGGATGAAGTTAACAGATGTAAGTAGTTTTATTTGCATGAATTCTTTGAACCTGAAGTTCTTTTTTAAAAATTGTCTGTCATAATCTACAAACAGTCAGTAAATGACTTGTATATCTCGTTACCTTCCTATAGAAAAAATCTCTTAAAACGAAAACATGCTTATTGATATCTAATGTAAATATACACGTTTTCTAGTAGAAGGATCATTTGAAATAAATAGTGCCAAATAAGAAATCATAGTAATATAATAACATATTATCGAACCTTCTATAACTTTAATAAAAATATTCTTTTTACAACAAAATGCTTTCATTTTTATAGTTACTAAATCGCTTTTCATACGACATACGTCACCAATTAATAAAATACCTGTATTAAAAAATATTTATATCTTTGCTCTCACGTGTAGTTTGGCTAAAATTTTCGAATTTTCGACCAATTTTTGCACCGAAGTGCAGGTGTAGGAACGGAATGGTTTTTGGTCAGTAAGAGTCTGACACCGCCTCTCGCCTAACCCAAGGCAGGAAAAGTCATTGGATGATTTTCACCCCTCAAAAAAAAAAAATCAATGTAGCTTGGCACGTATTCTGACGTCTCAATTCCGTTATAATTTATCATTCCCACATTTCCGTACAAACCAATGCGACAGTTCCTGTAATCTTCCGTCCATATGATAACATTAATAGCAACTAAATTCTATATCATTGCCAAAATAATTTTAATGGCAATATGCATTTTGATTGATAGCAATTATTTACTACTGACACGATAGAAATACTTATCGTGGTCCAAATTCTGGACGCCAGTAATTGGTCACATTTGTCGAAAATTTGGCGTCCATTCAAGTTGCAATGTTATTTTGCACCTAGAGGTTATAGTAGACAATTGTCTTAATTACCTATTTGGAGTTGAAGAAGATAAATTGCCCATTAGTAGGGCGATTAGTTCTTATTGTTGGACCTAGTTTAAATTTCCGTAATGAATTAGTATTAGTATTGTTTGTAAATAGTTAGATAATGTGTGCACAATACGGCGTTGATCTAACTAAAGTTTAAAATAACAAAGCATTGTCCTTTTTATTTGATACAAAAATGATACATTATTTTATTTTTCTTGTTAGCATTTCTTAAGAGCATTCAATGTTATTTTTGTTTACCCGATACAATTCTTCCTTTGAATATGTTTCATCCACAAAGTGCAATGAACAGTTCATTGCACTTTACAGTTTTCTTTCAGACGCATAAAATACTTAAGATTGAAAACCTCAGCTTTGCATTATACACAAAGTTTGTGTTTATTATAATGTCGGAGAGAGCCGTCGTCTGACCAATGTCAAGGCGAAACATGATTTACGCAACCACAGGAATAGATCTGCTTACGTACACTACGCTTTAATTGTTTGAACATTATTTATAATTTACAAGACCTAGTTCACTCAATTTAAATTTATCGTCGTCAATAAAATAAAATACCGAAACTTTAATGGGCCATGCAAATGATTTGAATCCCGAGTTTATTACTGCAAGAAGTCTTGTTTAAATTTATAGAAGTAGAGGCGAAAGAAATGTAACACAAACATGATAACAGTAATGTATTGCTTTGCGAGGCAATACTTAATATTCGCTCGCGATACAATAGCTTTAGGGAAATGGCACGAAGTGTGCGAAGTCCGTACTGTTAGTACCAGCTGGAGGTAATTGAACAAAGGCTTATAAGTTTTGGATGTTGTTGAATAAATTAACGGTAACAATTGGTGTAGGGGCACGGGCGGCGGTGGCGGCCGAGGGCTCAATGCACCAAACCCTTACTTTATATTGTTCTCTCACGCGATCTTACTGCAGTGATGACACCTCGTGGGCTGATTTACGCTTTTCACTGTGAGGTTCAAGTTTTATAGGTTTAAAGACACGCAAAGAGGTTTTGTGTGACACCAATTATTTTGATAGATTACGTAAACAAAAGGCAAAATATTAACGACTAGCTTCTGCCAGCGGCTTCGCCCGCGATCCCAGGGGTAAAATGCCTATGTATCACTTCAGACCATAATCTACCTCTGTTCCGAATTTCATTCCGGTCCCTTCAGTCGTTTTAATATGACTGAGTAACAAACATACACTCACATATTTTCATTTATAATATCGAGTCAAGCTAATTTCAACCATTGGCCTTTCAGTTACAGCGTAAAGTCTATGAATGAGTATTGTAAACGTTAGAGTAGACAAAAACAATCAGAAATCACCGAATTGCTAAGTTATCGGGAGTTTCACGTGTTATTGTGAGTCAACCATAAAAGATAGACATATGCTGTCGAGGAATATTTTTTATATAATTTTAAGGAAAATATTTCTGTCATACATGATTTCTATGCAGCTTTAACCTATAAGCCTGCACACGCGACGGAAGCTTAAAAAATGGAGTAACTTCTCCCGTTTTCCCAATATTTCCCTTCACTGCTCTGCTCCTATTGATCGTAGCGTAATGAAAAGTATACTATAACCTGCCCAAGAGTATGAAGAAAAATTGTGCCAAATTTCGTTAAAATCCATCGAGTAGTTTTTGTTTCCATTACGAACATACAGACAGACAGACAGACAGACAAAAATTTTACTGATTGCATTTTTGGCATCAGTAGCGATCCCTAACCACCCCTTGATAGTTATTTTTTAAATATATTTTATGTACAGAATTGACCTCTCTACAGATTTATTATAAGTATAGATTTGTTTGGCTCGATATTGCATAAATTAATCACGTCTAATTCTTTCCTAACTTTTATTCTCTTTAATTGTCAGTGCATTAGCTTTTCGAGTTTGTATAATTATAGTCAAAACGAGAAATGTGTGTATTTTTTTCTCAAAATGTTTTTAGACAAATCCCCAAACTATTAACACAAACTTAGGTGCCTAACAGATTCAATCCCCAAGCGGTCACCGGTGAACACTCAACTAAATCAATTATAGACCTTATTTCCGATGTTTAGAGACTACTTTTCTATCAACAAATTTTGGAGATTTTCGGTCCGATATATCAACGTATTGAAGTAACAGAAACGTATTCACAAATAATTGTAACTGTCATTCATAAAGATAATGACTTATAACAAAAGACTTGGAAGGAATACGAATACCGTACATATAATAATTGTAATATTAAAAAAGAAACTTGGCTGCAAGTACTATTCAGATATTAGCCTACTTGGCAGTATCAGGCGAGAAAGAACAAAGTAAGCATATTTAAGATTACGTTACTCCCGCGTGGATTCACCCGCTGCTGGGCTCCTATTGGTCATAGCATGATATTTTATAGCTTATAGTCTTCCTTGATAAATGAGTTATATAACACAAAAATATTTTTTTAATTTGAACCAGTTGTTCTGGAAAATATCGAGTTCAAACAAACTACCAAGCTCGTCAGCTTTACGTATTAGCATTTACGGGTTCGAAACCTACCAACAGCAAGTACGAATATGACTTTTTCTGAGTTATGTGTAGGTACTTTCTAAGATTATTTAGAACTATATATTATAGGTCTTATTGTAAGTTTGAAATCGCTCACCCGCAATGAGGAAGCGATTATTATTGCTGGTGATTATTGCTGAAATCTTCTCCGTGTGAGAAAAGACTGCAGTGGGCACTTATAGGCTGTTGATGATGATAAATTGTGCTATGAATGTAGTCTATTGTTTGTATAAATAGGTTGTGAAGTCGTTTCCTTACATAGCATGTTAGGTTTATATACTTTTATTCACAAATTGTACTCGACCCCTTTCGCGATTCCTAAATAAGTCATGTAAGTTCAGATTCTCACGCAACGTGTTTTATTTACTCCGATGCCGTAAAATTCGAAAGATCTCTTATCATAATAAAGTTGAGTGATGTTTCTATAGATAGTAATACACTTTTTGTTTTTATTTTACTATAAGTATCTTTGATGTTGTGGTTGTTAAATATGTGATTCCTACATCCTTTGTTGAATGAAGATTGAGATGTGAATGAAGACTTTACGGTTGGTGCGGTGGCTGGGTAACTGGGACTGGGTCTGGGACTGGGTGTGATGTGTATGTGACTATTGTATATTTGTAAACACATCTACGACTCAGGAGAAAACCCTAGTGTGGAGCAATGTCTTTTAAAACAGAAAAACGATAGAAAAACGAAAAATGTCGGTACGATTGTAGAAATAAAGTCAACGCCAGGAGTGTACTCTGCTAAGTCAAAAAGATTGTTTCTTGCTTCTAATATTATGTAGTTTAAGTACTTGAATTATAAATAATTATGACAGATATTATCAATTAGAAATGTGTAGTTTTCATAGTACATAGAATATTTTAATGTTGAGTTGATTGAGATATTCGTTTAATAATTCACGCATTTTACCAATGTTCGACACTGAAAAAATCTATGTTTATATTTTCATAAACTAAGATTTTCTATAGAGTAGCGGTGTTATTTTAGTTCACTTTATTATTATTATAATTTGAAATAAACATAAATATAAGAATCTTTTTAATGTTTGAAAATATAGTTGAAAGTTGACAGCAATCCAAAGGATTGCTGTCAACTTTTAATATCCAGAAGCTTTGACGGTAATTTTATTTATGTTTCTGACGTATTTATAATGAGAACAACTTTTTTATAAAATCATCAGTCGCTTGGGTATAATTATTCTGCTGATGAAGTTTGAGTAGGTAACTACTACTCTATAGTTTTGTCCTACAAATAGAATACAGTTATTTTTTAACTTTACAGAAATAAAAATCTGTACAGATAAATAAATTTGGAGTGTCTGTTTGTAATATTGAAATAGCCGCTTTTTACTACTTGCATATATACTTACGATACAAATTTCTGAAATGGCTGTATCGATTTTGACGAGACATTTATTGGCCAGTAGTTAATGTACTAAAGAGTAACATCACATCAACACACATCAACAGCCTATAAATACCCATTGCTGATTAAAGCCTCATGGTCATTAGAAATTATAAGCCCAGGTTTCCTCACGACGTTTTCCTGCATCTTTGTCAATGGTGTCTAACTAAATAATCTTAGAAAGTATAACATATAACTCTGAAAAAGTCATATTCGTACTTGCCGTCGGTAGGTTTCGAACCCGCACACTCATGCATGAGAAGCTGGCGTCTTAAACCTCCGGGCCTACACGACAAGAGTAACATCGGAAACTTATTTTAAAAAACGCAGACAAAGTTGTGGGTTCAGCAATTACAATATACATAAACCTACTGTAACACTTCTCTGCATCACCCTATGGTTGGCTGGTAGAGAATGCCATTCGGCATTAAGTCCGCCATTGTATACAGTAATACATGAAGTGTTAAATAAATAAATAAATAAAAACTTTACATAATCGCATAGAATGGCGCAAACGAAAACAAGCAAAGAATATCACATTTATGTAAGCAGTAACGATTCACCCTGAATATCTAATTATCTCCAAGCCACTTAAATTTGGCCTTGATGTAAATGAGCTAACATCCATTTTACAATGCCTAATAGTTCCATGGCAATTACACTTATATCATTTCTTGCAATCAGTTTCGCGAAAAGCGTCAAAAAATAGCGAATTTTCGCGACCCATTTCGTAAATCATTGAGATTAAGGACAATCGGCTGATCTAATGGTAAGGCCGTACCAGTTACAATGCTTTTGGGGAACTATCAAGCAACATTAACGTGAAATTAGGCTAAAAAGTAATCTTTTTGAACACATAAAAGAAGTTTGGATGGCTATTGACTACGCATAATGAAATAGGAACAAAGTTAAAGTGTTTGCGTAGAACTGTAAAAGCTATTAGCCTTCGTTGTCACGCCAACAGTTTAAGTTTCACTTTAATTTCGTTATGAGCCTCCATCAAAAGTTTTCGCTTATAACATTCTTAGTTGTGTTTAAAGTTTATTATTTTATCAAAGGAAATCTTTGGAATGGCATTCGACTAAAATTTGCGTAGTTTTGACATGGAATTAACATT
This sequence comes from Spodoptera littoralis, assembly GCA_902850265.1. Taxonomy (NCBI): domain Eukaryota; kingdom Metazoa; phylum Arthropoda; class Insecta; order Lepidoptera; family Noctuidae; genus Spodoptera; species Spodoptera littoralis. The sequence goes on from LR824533.2 coordinate 10,594,757, forward strand.
TTATGGCTTCCTACATTAATTTTGCACAATATTACTAGGTATTACAGTTAAAGATTTAGTAGATACTCATCCTTTTTGCATGCTTGATGACTTTGTTCGTTATTAATATACCTAACACACTATCAAGATTTTAAACCATGAAAATGATATACACTTTAAGAATACAATGTAAGTTTTCGTTTTAAGTTACGATAGTGACCTTAGAGAAGGACGACCTTGGACAAAGAAAAACACATTTAAGTTTATCGAGGGCTTTCATCCGACCTCTAATTCCAAGGTCAATGGAACTCTATACATATTTATCAATGTATGTGTGGCTGTTTGTAAAAATAGCTTGTTTGTCCTTTAAAGCGAACTTTCGATACAGTCTGACTCAAATACAATTCAATTGAAAGATTAAGAATAGAATAGTAAATTTCCCGATTTAAATACGAGTAAGTTTATAACAAGAAAACACTTGTATTTTATCTAAAACGATTATTTTTACTACTGTGCAAACAAAAACACATTAGACAGAAATCAGATATTATGTTTACAAAATGAGATACGGAGAGTCGTTGCAGCTTCTAGTAATGTTATGATTACAAGGAAATTGGATAATAATACATCACAAAAATAATTTACGCCAATTTTCTTCCTTACAATTTTTGGGAAAAATACGTACGTAATATTACCTCACTCAAGATGTAATCTTTCTGACATATAAATGAGCTGAACTTTTTTCTTTTCTGTGTGTCCATTACCGGGCGTGCTTCAATTATCACTTCAGTTTTCTTTTCATAGTTATTAGTGAGAGATGCCGTCAAAATTCAATGGCGGGCAGTTTGCCAAAATTCGTCTTGTATGGATTTCTGTAAAGTCGGCGTAAGGTCGCTTGTATACAAACTTTTTTGACGAAAACAGATTCACCCTGTATGTATAGAGGCGGTCGTTAGTGTCGTATGATTCATTAGGGAAGTTTGTTAAATAATGAATAGACATTTTTATTTTTGACATGGTTGTTTGTAAATGTTTATCTATGACACTGAATGAGTGGATGATTTCGGAAGAAAATTCTTATTTTATTTTTTTATGGAATGATCCGGTAAACGAGCATACGGATCAGGTGATGGTAAGCAATCTTTGCTGCCCATAGACACCTGGAACACCAGAGCCGTTACCAATGCGTTAGCGGCTGGATTGGAGAGATTGGGGACGAGTAATTGGGACTCCAGTAACCTCACTCATACGACGAAACACAACGCAAGCGTTGTTTCACGCTGGTTTTCTGTGAGGCCATGGTATCACTCATTCGTGCCGAAACATGACTCTGCCACACTTGAAAATAGTTGATTAATATTGGACCAATTTCAGTCTTGGGTGTTGATTATATAACTTAGCTAATATACATAGCTGAACTTGTATAGAATTTTAATATTTTTGTGTTATGTTAGGAAACGTTAGTTAACGGTTGGAACGTATTTATGACTAACATTCGTATAGAAAAAGTAAAATGACATCACACACGTACGAAAATGAAGGTTACGAATATGAAGATGTAGAGATTAGCATACAAAAGCCAGAAGTAGAAAGTGTTCAATTGTAACAAGAAGATATAGTTATTTCAAACTAAACAATGTTGCTACATTAACGACTACTAACTTTTAATCTGTATGTTCTCAAGATAACAATTAATATTCTAAGCAATGACAGTTCCTGTATTTCACTGCTACCAAAGGCTAAGCAGCTTACAGATCACCGATGGCAAGCAGTCACCGCGATAGTAAACAAACCTTCAAATCCAGGGGCATCACAAATACATCGATACAGAGTATGCAAGAAACTATAGGTATTGCTATTTAGAAGGAACCCTCTTCCTCATCATTTTACCACCACTACCACCACCACATTCATGTCAGGTTTACCTAGGTATTTCGACGACGAAATATCTATTGTATCACTCGCGTGATTGAGGTTGCCGGAGGCCCAATTATCTCACCCCTTCCCCAATATCCCCATTCACTGAATCCCCGACATTCCTCAAATTCTTAATCTCCAAAAGGCTGGAAATTTACTTGTAACGCCTTTGGTGTTCCATGTGTCCATGGGCGACGCTTGCATGTGTTCATGGGCGACGATTGCTTACCATCAGGTGATCCGTCTGCTCGTTTACCGGCTTATCCCATAAAAGATACCTAGAAGGTTTTTATTAAAGATTTTGCCAATGATTAGCGTAGATTCTATGTACAGGATAAACGCTAATCGCTAAATGTATGCAATTTCCACAAACACTTCAATGTAAGTGTGGAATATTAATATAATATATGAGATAACAATATCATCAGCGTAAAAATAGCATTAAGTATGTTTACTGTGATAATTCAGGCCAAGGTAGTAAAAGTGTTTTCTATTAATAAATTCGATTATTAAAAATAGCTACTTCATAATTTGTAAAACATGAGACTGGCATAACAGTCACATTTTCATAATAAATTGTGTGTTACAATAGAACACAAAATAGAATACAAAAGTATCATAAAATTATAATTTTTTCATATGCCCAAAAATGTTCAAGGCGACGAATATTAAATCAACAGTTATCATTATAAATTACTTACAATAATTTTCTACATAAAAGTATGAAGCCAACTGCTAATAAAAATACATAAATGTATATTAAAACGGCTAAAAATAATGCCAATAACACCAGTATAGTTCCACTTGCACCCCATATTGTAAACATCAGTTTGAAATTGTCAGCTATCGTCTATGACTCACCCTTCAAACAACTCAGGCGTGACCATTACTGAATTTATTCCGACTTTAATGTAAGTAATTTAGTAGTCTATACTATCTACACTTATAAGTGCTACTATAAAGGAACAATTTGATTGTTTGTTCGCATAGAATTGGCTTCGAAACTATTGGACTGAATTGAAAAAAGAATTGACCATTGGAATGCTTACTTTTCGGTAGTAGCAGGCTATAGAACTCACGGTAGGAGTCGCTGCGACAAGCTAGTATGAAATATATTTACAAGCGGCGAAACCTTGAAATAAGTAGTAGGGAAGCCAATAAAGTAACAATTTATATACAGGGTGTGGGAATTTACATGCTGATCAACTTCAAGTAGGGTAGTATTCGATATGTGCCGATAACCGTCTAGTTTAAAGGATATCGTGACAATGTATCGTTTCATACGAATTTATGTTATATCCTCTTTAATATAGAATTTTGATTTGAAATTCGTAATTCCACGTTATTGTTATTATTGTCTTGTATTCAATTAAGTATATTGATGCTTGTGTGGCATAGATATTTGAGTGTTACTGTACTAATGGACTTTGTTATGATTGTAGACGTATCTCAAGGTGCTACTAGTGATGATCCATAAATACAAATTACAGTTCATCGAGTCCAAGTATGATAAAGTAAGCAAAATAAACAGTCTCATTATAATCTAAACGAAATACTTAATTACTTGAATTCTTTTTAGTTATCATCAACAGCCTATAAATGCCCTCTGCTGAGCAAAGCCTCCTCTCACACGGAGAAGCTTTGAGCATTAATCACCACGGTTGCTCAATGCGGGTTGGCTATTTCAAACATATAATTAGAAATTATAAGTCCAGGTTTCCCCACGATGTTTTCCTTCAGCGTTTGTTAGTGGTATCTAGATAATCTTAGAAAGTATATATAACTCGGAAAAGTATTTTTTTTTTTTTAAAAAACGTTGCCCCACACTAGGATTTTCTCCTGTGTCGTGAGTGCGTTTACAAACATACAAGTTCACATACACAAAGACACCCAGACCCGAAACAACAATTTGCGGATCACACAAAGTGTTGTCCCGTGCGGGAATCGAACCCGCGACACGTTGCACGGCAGCCGGTTGCCCAGCCACCGCACCAACCGTGCAGTCAAACATTGGTACTTGCCATTGGTAGATTTCGAACCCGCGCCCTCATGCATGAGAAGCAGGCGTCTTAAACCTCCAGGCCACTACTACGATGATTTCTAGTTAACTTCTCATTATTCCTGACATTTAAAAACACAAGATCGACGCGGTCCTACTAGTATTGGAGCTCATTTCCTTTACTATAAAATGACAGCAAAAACAATAATCCAACAACTTTATTATGATAATTATAATGGACAAGGTTGTTATAAATCATGTCGTTGAACTGTTAAATGCGTCATTAAGTTTACTTGTTACAATTGATTGCATATTTAGCGACTCTGTCTGATCACACTCCGTGGCATTTGGAGCTATGCTTTTTAACGAAATGTAACTCTGTACTTTTTACCTCTAATAGTTGTTAACACACGTATGGTTAGAAGATCAGAAAAAAAATGTTTTAGTATGTGGTGTATGGTGCAGTCTGGAATTGTGCCCGGTATATGGCAATGTCACTCTTATTACATGGGATTCATTACATAAATAGTGAAAAGTCGGTGTTATATTGTACAGTAGCATTAAGTGCCGTAATGTGCACCTCTACCTACATTTTTGGGGATAAAAGGCGTGATGTTATGTTATGGTTTGTTAAAATGTGTGGTGCACAAGCGTTATTTCACGTTGGTTCTCCGGTCTAGCCGACTCATTCGTACTGGAGCATAGCTCTTCCACGTGTTTCCTTTGAACTTTGTTGTTATAAAATTCACATTCAAAATATAATTAAAAAGAAATAAGTAGACAATTGGCGTTCCATAGTCTCCGCCTACCTCTATGGAAGATGGGCGTATGTATGTATGTATGTATCTATGTAAATAAGTAGGATTATAATCTGCAGTCTTAGTTTCATCCACATTATCAATTCAGAGTACTATAGTGATATCAATCAGTTTAGACATCCCTACTATTAAAAAGAAATAGTAATTCGAGTAATACAAATGCAAGTACTATAATAAAATATTCTACTCCATATGAAGACAAAATATTTGCGAATATTAAAAATGAAAATGTACTCAAGCGGGTCGAGTTTACTGATTCATTTTTATAGACAGTATCAACGCTCGTTTAAAGCAGTTTTTATACGCAATAAAAATGTTTACATCAACTTTATGCTCATAGAATGAGATGAAAGTATTCTTAACGAATTAAAGAATTGGAAATTCAAATCGTTGAAGGTCAATTTTTGTTTAAATCGAGGGATACCTTCTGTCTTTAAATTAAATAAGACTTATTTCTTGCTAAACAGTGAGTTATTAACAGAGACATAGCACCTGCTTAATTGAACACTATTTTTGGTGTCTGGCAGACATCTTGATCCAATAAAAAGAAATAACGTACAGTTAAATGCACAAGTTCATTCACTCGGTAAACGGTATTTATTTGTTTTTTTTTTATATCAGAAATACGAATAACAATATATGAATGCTTTGTTTATCCGAAAGGTGTAAACAGAAATGCTATTTATGCAATCAGATTTTACCAAATGTGTTAGGGTTTTTTTTCGTAAAATTATTGCAGTCTTATTTTTCTCCTACACATAGTAAATGCCACAATAGGGCGCAATAGGGTATCGTCTGCAATGCAACGTTGGTTGTGTTGGTTCCTTTAGGGAACAATATTATGTCTAGCTTTCCGCTTCGTGCACGTATATTATTGTACGTATAAACCTTCCTCTTGAATCAGTGTTTATTGAAAAAAAAGGGCATCGAAATACGTTAAGTACTTTCAAAGATTAAAGCATAGATAGGGACAGACAGCGAGAAGCTACATTATTTTATACTTTGTAATCACAATCATTTAAGTGATTCATAAAGTGTTGAAGTTGGTTTGGATGTGTTCTGTATATCTTGCATTTGTAAACGCAGCTTATACACAACACAGAACAAAGAAAATCGTAACGAGGAGCGACATATCTATATGTATATGTGTACTTTGTAAAACTGTAACTGATTATCTAAAACACGTGTGTTCCAGCGCCTCAAAATATACATAGATAGGAAACACTAGTCTAGGTAAAAGTGACCTTTGTAAAAAAGCCTGAAGGCTCTGTTTGTAACGGTATAGCCATTTTCCAGATACTTGGTATTGATTGCGGCTGAGAGGCTCTGTGTATAACCTTATTTAGAAGCCTGCTGCTGTTAGATATTTTAGACACACCATGCTCTAGGTATTATTTACTTAAATATAGGTTGTAACTGTGGTAATGAATGAATAAAAATTAATATAAGCTTAACTTTAATAGTAACTAATCTGAAATCAATAGACTGGCTACAATGTGGATAAAGAGGCAAGCGGAATGCTGTCGTATAAAACTTAGCAATCACATAACAAAATTGATATTTAAGCTTAAAATCGAGTCTGATATCATATAAGTGACTGGCAGTTGTTGGATGCAAAGGAGATTGAGAAAACAAAAATATAGCTAAAATGTTTGTGGTCTTACCGTGTGACGTGAGCCTCGAGTTGATCCTCGCAGTGATGGCCCGCGCCACTTCGGCGGAGTCAGGCGCTCGCTGCTGGTGCAGCCGAAGGCGCTCGAACAAACAGTCAGCCGCCGCTTCGTCCGCCATGCGAAACGCTGCACCGTCATGGAAATAAAAAGGAAAGAACTTGATATAGAAGAATTGTGAACTATTAATTCAGAATAGTCATTAAATGTGACAAAATTATCTAACTTTTGCCTTGACTTTTGACATTGAGACATAGATTTGATGTTTCACATTTATGATTACGAAGCGTAGGTAATCACGGACAGTATTGAAAATATAAGTAGGAAAAACAGAAGGTCTCTATTATCAATATAAAGTGTTAGTGACGGTCTTAAATCAAACATCGACCCCACGGTTCAAGTACGGATAACGATCCGAACCTAAACCGAGTTTTCAACTCGTGTTAGTTAGGGTAACGACCCAATTTCGGTATGTTGATGTTGAAGTAAAAAAATGGATTTTAAACTAGCAACAAAAATATAGAAGTGACCAACTAGCTTCGCTTCAAAATTTTTGTTGTTGACGTTCAAAAGTGCCTTCCTGGTTTAGACCAGGAAGCTCACTCGAAGAACACTCGATTTCAATCAGTTGAAATACATGATTTTGACTTTGACTAAATCTGTATGTAATGTAACGTTATTTAAAAAAAATACTTACTGAAATTGGAAAGATTATGAAGATTTTTGGAATTAGGCTGAACGGTTGGCAAACTCAGCCTGGTTTATACGAAATGCAAAAAACAGTTTGTTTTGTTGAAAATGGAGGACAATATAGGAAATTCTCTGCCTAATCTTATAGATACTATTGTATAAAGCCAAAGAGTTAGTTTTTTTGTTTGTTTGAACGCGCTAAATTCTCCGTAACCTCAAGTCTGATTTGAATAATTATTTTTGTGTTGGATAGTACATTTATCGAGGATGGCTATTGGCTATAAAACATCACGCTACGACCAATAGTAGCTGAGTAGAGCGTATAAAACCACGCGAAAGTAGCTAGTTTAATATATTGTTGTTTGATGTTTTAGATGTTGTTAATATCCATTATTTTCTTCTGTACCTTGGGTTTTTATGGGATTTGAACGGTGTGTTTATGATGCATACATATATAGTAGGTATCTCCTATAATAGAACTCTTTACTCTTCTCAATATAATAGTTTCTTAACATCTTGATCATTTTAAAACTATTCCAGAACTTTCTTGTTGATTTGGAAATGTTACCTACTATTATCTACTATTCTATTCCATTACGGCCGATTTCAATATTCTGGCAATCAATTTTTAGAATCTTGACACATTTTATATAGCGCTTATGAAATTCTATCTACAGAATAGAGTAGTCAAATATATTGATAGATAGGTCATGGCCACTGGCCATTAGAGCACAGACATTCGTAAATCTAGGTCTAGATTAGATTAACAACAAATATAGCTTGTTGTCGAAGCTGATGTGCCGAAAAGCGAGGTATAGTGCAGCATTTAAAACTACACAATGCAAGTAGCTCAAGGTCGCTTGTATGTTTCGTAACATCTGGTCTAGATAGTTAATATATTAAAAGTATGAGACAGAATAAGCATGTAACCAGAATGAAGCTGTAACATGGAATTTCTTCATTATGTTTAATGTTTTCCCGATCTTTGTTTCCAGCATCAAGTGTTGTAAGTACCTATATCTTAATGATATTCAAGCGATCTACTTACAAACGTTTTAAGCTTTTGTTGCAAAATTTCTAACTCAAGAAACTAAATTTAAGAATCTAATTAATAACATAACATAACACCACGACCTTTATCCCCGAAGGGGTAGGCAGAGCTGCATATTATACCAATCTAACACCCACTTTTCACTATTTATGATACGAGTCCCATGTAATAGGGGGTAAGCCTATTGCCATATACCGGGCACAATTCCAGACTCTGTGCTACTACTGAGATTTTTTTAAAAAACCCAGTAATAATTTAACAGAATCCAACCCAGGACCCCTTGCCCGGCAATCGCACTTGCAACCACTCGGCCAACGAGGCAGTCTCAGATATCTAATAAATGTTATAAATCTTCAGTTAGATAAATATTAACATCTATACAGATAAATAAAACTGGAGTGTCTGTTTTTAATATTAAAATAACCACTTTTTACTCCATGCATATACATACGATCCACATACTAAAATATCATTTTTTATAATTTTTGTCTATCTGTTTGTACTAGCTAGTTTCTGGAATGGGTGGACCAATTTTGCAAGACTTTTATTGGCAGGTAGCTGATGTACTAAGGAGCAAAATATAGGCTACTTTTATTTTGGGGAAATGAAACAAAAAAATTGTTATGTTCTAAAATTCATATACTACGCGGACGAAGTCGCGAACAACAGCTAGTTAAGCCTAAGTTAATATATGTTATAGATATAATACTTATCTATACTCATCATCAAACATTATAAATATCAAGCTTTTTCGTTTACAAACTACAAGATCGAGAGATCAATCGCGCTTAAACAAACTAATCATTTTCATAATACACGTCTAATGTACGATGATCTTTATAGGTAATTAGATCATTCGATAATTTTAGCGGTCGTAACGGTTGCTCTTAAATTATAGTTTGAACGAATTTACATCGATTCCAACGTATATGTTATAGCTTTCGGACGCGAGGGCGCGGGCGCGATGCATCGAGCGTAAACAAACGAATTGGGGACAAAACGAATGGGCAGCCGAGCACTAATGAATTAGTGTATTAGTTGGCAACAATACACAGGATATTTGACTTAAAATTAACATAAAACTATATAACACACCATCAAAATAAAGAAAAAAACTTGAAAACAGTATGATATCATAATTTTAAATTAAGCCGCGCAGAATTTTAAAAAGTTCTCCTCATATTCAGTTGGAAAGTAAACTCTATCAATTTGGCAATAAAATACTTTTAAAAACTTTCATTAGTTTAACGTAACAAATGTTTGGCACATGTTTGCATCAGCATGTTTTTGCATGAACACTGTTTAATCACTTGCTTTTGTTTCAAACGATTTATTGCTTCTCCCGTAACTTCTTAGTAACGTGTGAACACTGTTACTTAATCTAATAGCGCTGTTATGAAGGAAAGCAGTCTAAATACACCTAGTAATGGCTGTAAGGTTAGATTTGATAAAGTTTATATGAGCCAATTAACACCTACACACTTAAATTGTCATTTAGTTCAATTATCTACAAGCGAAATGGAGCTTCATAGAACGGACAAGAGTAAATAGAATCGGCACTTTCATGAATGCAGACTGAACATAATAATGTGTTTGTGTTGACATTCTTTGAATATGTGTGAATTTCCCAAATGTTACATATCGAGAGGTGATTTAAAACAATGAAAGATACTACTGACGTACGTGAATGCGTGTTGCCTCTGCTGTTGTCAAATGTGACGGTCTATTTGTAAATAAACAGTGTGAGGTGTGCGAGCGTCGGGTGCTGAGCTGTGAGCTCCGCGGCGGGTGCCGGCCGACTGAACGCGGCGGGAAGGAAAAACGTAAAGGCGCGCGGGGCCGCCGCGCTCCTCACTGGGAAATAATTTTCCTCTGCAAACTCATTAATAACAAACCCCTTTTTGATATCGATGCAAGGAAGCCATTATTAATTCTTCTGTTGATAGATTAATAGCATATTTAACTCACTACCGTAGCTACAAATTATCATTCTTTCAGTGACATACTTAGTGATAATTGATAGACTTGTTTAGCTTGTATCGATCGTATGCCTAATTGATTGGATGATAATTTGCAATCTATGAGATGAATATAGCTGAGATAAAGCGGCAAGATTTAGTTAGATAGGTTTTGAATTTTTTTTCATTAATAATTATACTCTGTTTTTTACTGTTCTCAAGTTTTTAACTGTGAGATGTGTGTAAACGCAAAATTATGCTGGCAGACATATTCACATACGACACTATTCTTAACACGTAATTATTTAATGTACTTACATTTCCTTTTTGGTTTGGCAATATCTTGAGTTTGTGCAGAAGAATCAGTTGCTGTATACGAAAACAAAATAAAAACAGAGATATACAAAAATAAATAAAATAAATGTGCAATACGATATAACTCAACAAATGACAATACGAGACATACTTTTATCCGTACCTGACATATTTCACTCATTACAGTTGGCTTTGGTATTGGTTAATATATCGGAGTTATCTTTTTGTAAAAACATTGCATTTTATTTCTGGTTTAAACTATTTCTTTCTCTTTTAAAAGTTTTTGAAGCAGATTGGAATTTTTTGTCAGTTTATAACCTATAAAATGTGGGAGCTTTATTACTTTTAATTGACTTTCACGGTTTCTTACCGGCCAGTAATAAATGAAAAAAGTTTGTATTTTATTTTTTGGTGTTTTTATACTAAAGAGGTTATATATACAATTTATTTTTGTTCTATGCTAGTTCCAAGGGCTAGTTCTATGTGGTTTTATCTATTTTTTCATTTAAGGGTATAAAACCCTACCCAAGGTAAAACTTAAGAACCTGAACGATATGAAAAAGAAAAAAATATGAATGAATACGGTAAATGTAGAACATGCTTCATGTTTTACTTGCTGCATAATAACTAATTTAATTAAGAATCATTTGTATAACGATTCAAATGTATATCATAGGGGTTTAATGCTACTTTGAAATCAAGTATTATGTTAATACAAATTCAAATATTATTTATTTCGTCAATATAGGTATGTTACAATAGATGGTAGATAATATTATGGTAGTGCGCCACATTGTGTCTGTACAGACATAAAAAAAAATATAGTATGTTCTTAATCTAGTGTGTTTACAGACAATAATCTTCTCTGTCTACATTATGGAACATAATATTAGTTTACTCTCGTGGGTAAAAGCTTGACAAGGGACTCGACTAGGTTCAAACTAGGCTAGGGGTTTATATTATTCGGAGTTGCGGAGAACCTAACGGGTAACCGGGGCTCCGGCTCGACGTGCAGGAGAAGGAACGGGGTGGTTTTTAGTCAGTAAGAGTCTGACACTCCCTTCCGCCTCACCCAGGCGGGAGCAGTCATTCGATGATTTTCCCGCTTAGAAAAAAAAAAGGTTTTATATTCATTAGCAGCATTGCGCGACATACGGTGTCATCAAGGACTTACAAACGATTGAAGTATCAAAATGTCAGTAGTTTATTTATGTGTGCGTGTATAATAGATTACCACGTTACCAAATTAAGGAAATGGCAGAATGTCCTTCGTATCAATGTGTTTAAGTTCTGCGTGTAACTATAGTAACCAGGTGCCACAGTCGTTGTCTCTAGAGACTACGTCCGTCTATTTTCAATATCCTTGACTGTTATAATAGACATAATATTATAATTAATTTAATAGTATCACAAAATAAACCACAAAAAGTATTTTGAAATCAATTTTATTTTTTTAAATAACACATATCGATCCAAATTAGGTAACACACTATTATTCTACTAATACTAAGTGTTTTTTGAAATCAATTTTATTTTTTTAAATAACACATATCGATCCAAATTAGGTAACACACTATTATCCTACTAATACTAAGTGTTTGTTTTATCGTTTATTTATTGCAACTATCAACAATAAATTACTTTCATACATGTAATGCTACAAGTTTGGTAAGTTAGAAATGTCAGTTTGAGATTATTTAGAGGACAGTAGCTGGTCGTAAATGTCAGCTACGATCGAAATCTGGAGCATACAGCCTCACTGACTAATATAACGAGGACACTCTGTATAGAACAAATTATGAACTTAATAAATGGTGAAGTGAAGAAATCTTTATGATATTGTATTTGGAAAACATCTATTTGTTCGAAAAGGATTGCATTACTTCCGAAGCGGGTTCATAAGTAAATTTTATTAAACGTGTGGGAGTGGTTCAACTGGAGTAATACCACGGTCTTACAGAAAATCGACGTGATACAGCGCTTACGTTGCGTTGTGCGAGTGAGGTTACAGGGGGCTCAATTAAACCCTCCCTCCCTCTCTCCAAATTTCCAATCACCAACAACCCTAGAATTTCTAACGTCCAAAAGGCCGGCAACGCTCTTGTAGCGCCACTGGTGTTTCGGGAGAATGGGCAGCGCCGATTGTTTACCATCAAATGATCAGTCTGCTAGTTTGCCGGCTTATCCCAATAAAAAAATAAAATATAAACGATGATACAAGAAAAAAAAAACAATAGAATTCATTCCTTTGTTTTGTAAAAAGAATGCATTATAAGAAAGACAATATTTGTTGTGATAGCCCCAGAACACAGCAACACAGTCATCGCGCGATCACAGTTCGTTTTATCTTGAAAGATATCGACGTAAATACCCAAATACAGTCCTAGAATTATACTTAATAAAATGGCAGTTTTAAATACTTTTACACTGTGCTACATGATATTTTTCTTATCAAGCCAGTGTTGTTTTGCAACGTCTGTACCATTATCTACAGGAACTGAAACCCGTGAAGCTACGACAAGGGTATGTTTGTCAAATACTTTTTTTTATGATATAAGTCGGTAAACGAGCAGACGGATCACCTGATGGCAAGCAATCGGCGTCGCCCATGGATACTTGGAACACCAGAGGCGTGCAAGTGCGTTACCGGCCTTTTGGGATTAGGAATTTGAGGATTGTTGGGGAATCAGGGATTGGGGAGGGGTGGGAAGGGGGGGATAACTTCACTCACACGACGAAACACAACGCAAGCGTTGTTTCACGTCGGTTTTCTGTGAGGTCTTGGTATCACTCCGGTCGAGCCTTCCCATTCGTGCCGAAGCATTGCTCTGCCACACTTACTTTGTGAAAGTCGTAGGGTTGATTACCCTAGTCGTCTACGTCGTAAATCAAGATAATTTGTAGTAGTATTTAGAAATAGAAAAAAATAGTAAGTATTATAAATAATTTTTTTTTCAGGGCTCCAGTTTTTACCACAACGTAATGACCGCATTGCTGCAAAATGTCAACGAAAAGTCTTATAATAATACAGTTAAAAGTCGATATAAAAGAGGTGATAACTTTGATTATTGGAATTAATTAAGGGATTATTTAAGGGGAGAAAATCATCGAACAGACTCTTACTATCTAAGAACCACCACGTTCCTACTCCTGCCCCTTGGATCCGGAACCCCGGCAATCCGTTGAGTACTCTGCGGCTACGTATCGATGTCAGCCCTTTTGGGCCATCCATGGTGGATTTATTAAAGGATGGAGTGGGATATAAGCTCAATTTAAGTATTAAAAGAGAAAGAGACGTAAGTGCGTTGCCAGCGTTTTTAACCGATTTCAAAAAAAGAAAGAAGTGTTCAGTTTGACCTGTATGTGTGTATGTATGTTTGTGCAAGATGTATCTCGCGATTGGCTAAACCGATACTGCTGCGGTTTTCAGAAAAGTGTTTGTGTTACACTAAGGATAAGGTATATGAATTAACTGACTTAAAAGAGGGGCTTGAAGTCGGTTTTTCGAATGTAGTTTATTAAAGAATTATTTGGACCTCCGGTACCTAAAGTTAATCACAGAGCGTAACGTATAGGTAGTAAGTGTTTTTATAAAATCGAATGACAAAAATGTACATACTAGTAGAACTCTCAGACTTAGCGCTATAACCGCTGAGTTATCAAGTCACACATGTGTCATAAAACTTTTTAAAATCCTTAATTTCACCAGTGACAGACCATGATACCTACCTATGACCAATGATATTATAAATAATAACCTATGACTTATCTCTATCTATATTAATAAGGTCGTCAAGGGGTACGGTAGACTCGATCGAAACATTACCTGAATAACAAAACATAAAAAAAATATCGATTTCGAGTCGACAACATATATCCGCAAAATTCGGATTACGGAGATTATTTCGTGTTATTAATTCATTTTAATGACACTGACTTCCCCTATACTTATTATACTCTTTGACACTGAGAAACAAACCACAGTCGCCATCTTGAGTAGACAATAAACGTTCCGTTTCATACTAGCTCTCAAGTACGCCTCGCCAATCAACACGTTGTCGCGTCAAAAAAGTATAAATTAACAAGAAATATGAATAATTTCACGCGAACGAAGTCGCGGGTAACAGCTAGTGTATGTATAATATCATTAGCGTGAATGGACAAAGCATATTCATTAAATATAAAGACATTCAATTCTTTTTAACTGATTTCAATAAAATAATCGCGCGCGTGTATGGTAATGTCGTGGTGGCCCGGAGGTTTAAGACGCCCGCTTCTCATGCATGAGGGTGCGAGTTAGACCAACAGCAAGTATCAATGTGACTTTTTCCGAGTTAAATGCCCGTTCTAAGATTATCTAGACACCAATGACAAACGGTGAAGAAAAACATTGTGAGGAAACCAGGGCTTACAATTTCTAATTATTTCTAATTATATATTTGAGATCTGCATTGACCAAGCGAGGTGATTAATGCTCAAACCTTCTCCGTGCGAGAAGATGCCTTTGGTCAGCAGTGGCCACTTATAGCATGTTGTTGACGACGATAATGATTTTTTTTAATAATACCGGTAAAGCTTCGTTACTTCTGAAAAAATATAGTATTAGATCTTATACCATTATATAAAGCGGAGGAGTTTGTTTTTTTTGTTTGAACGCGCTAATCTCCGTAATTTTTTTTTTTTTTTAAGGGGGGAAAACCATCGAATGACTGCTCCCGCCTGGGTGAGGCGGAAGGGAGTGTCAGACTCTTACTGACTAAAAACCACCCCGTTCCTTCTCCTGCACGTCGAGCCGGAGCCCCAGTTAAATCTCCGTAATTACAAGTCTGATTTGAATAATTATTTTTGTGTTGGATAGCGCATTTATCGAGGATGGCTATAGGGTATAAAACATTACGCGACGACCAATAGGAGCTGAGCAGAGCGTGTGAAACCTCGCGGAAGTAGCTAGTACAAAATAAATATATACAACTTAAAATATAATTAACCAAAAACTAAAATATTTACACTGCTCGTTGTAAAATATTTACACTGACTGCCTCGTTGGCCGAGTGGTCGCAAGTGCGACTGCCGGGCAAGGGGTCTCGGGTTCGATTCCCAGGTCGGGCAAAGTATTACTGGGTTTTTAAAAATTTTCAGTAATAGCACGGAGTCTGGATTTGTGCCCGGTATATGGCAATAGGCTCACCCCCTATTACATGGGACTCACAACATAAATAGTGAAAAGTAGGTGTTACATTGTACAGTAGCATAATGTGCACCTCTGCCTACCCCTTCGGGGATAAAAGGCGTGATGTTATGTTATGTAAAATATTTACACCTTAAAAAAATCTATACTTATAATAAATCTGTAGAGAGGTCAATTCTGTACATAAAATATATTTAAAAAATAACTATCAAGGGGTGATTAGGGATCGCTACTGATGCCAAAAATGCAATCAGTAAAATTTTTGTCTGTCTGTCTGTCTGTCTGTATGTTCGTTATGGAAACAAAAACTACTCGATGGATTTTAACGAAATTTGGCACAATTATTCTTCATACTCTTGGGCAGGTTATAGTATACTTTTCATTACGCTACGATCAATAGGAGCAGAGCAGTGAAGGGAAATATTGGGAAAACGGGAGAAGTTACTCCATTTTTTAAGCTTCCGTCGCGTGTGCAGGCTTATAGGTTAAAGCTGCATAGAAATCATATATGACGGAAATATTCTCCTTAAAATTATATAAAAAATATTCCTCGACAGCATAGGTCTATCTTTTATGGTTGACTCACAATAACACGTGAAACTCCCGATAGCTTAGCAATTCGGTGATTTCTGATTGTATTTGTCTACTCTAACGTTTACAATACTCATTCATAGACTTTACGCTGTAACTGAAAGGCCAATGGTTGAAATTAGCTTGACTCGATATTATAAATGAAAATATGTGAGTTTATGTGTATGTTTGTTACTCAGTCATATTAAAACGACTGAAGGGACCGGAATGAAATTCGGAACAGAGGTAGATTATGGTCTGAAGTGATACATAGGCATTTTACCCCTGGGATCGCGGGCGAAGCCGCTGGCAGAAGCTAGTAATAATAATAAAAGTGCTATATAAAGTCATCAAAAAAATTTTTTTTTCTCATCGCTACGTTTTTTTTTTAGATGAAGAAGGATTGTCGTCATCAGTAATGGTGCGCCTGATTGTGAAGTTACTCAAGACTATATTGTTTGCAAAAGCCGATGACGATGATCATCCACTGTCTAAAGCAAGAGCCGAACCCGTTGTAAGCCACATTAAGACCAAATTCTTCGGGCCCATGTTCGAATAAATTTAAAAACGAGTTGTACATATGAATAAAAATATGTTAAACGTTTTAATATGAGTTCTGTCCTACCAATAGATTATATTGTATGGTCATCAAGATTAAAAGTGTGTAAGTACCAAATATCAGTTTGATCTGTCGCTAGACATACATACATGTCGCGGAGAACCTAACGGGTAACCGGGGCTCCGGCTCGACGTGCAGGAGAAGGAACGGGGTGGTTTTTAGTCAGTAAGAGTCTGACACTCCCTTCCGCCTCACCCAGGCGGGAGCAGTCATTCGATGATTTTCCCCCCTTAAAAAAAAAAAGACATACATACATAACTTCACGCCTGACTCCCATAGCGATAGGCAGAGACTATGAAACTCCAATTGGTACATACCTCTTTCGCTTCATCAACAGTTATAAATCTTTTCATGTAGATATGCTCGACGGTTAAGGGTACTTTTACTACTTTACTGTCGCTAGAAGGAAATGAAATTCCAATTATGTTTAACCTAAACAAACAAACGGAGTAAGGAAAAAAACTGTTTGATAATAAAATACAATATTTTTCCTGTAAGCTTTTTTTTCTCGAGGTCTAGGCCTCATTGTTACTGGGTATTTACTTTAATTCTTCTTCAAAGTTTACACACATTAATAAAATATTTTTACTTTTATATGAACGTTTTTTATATTGTCTAAATATTATGTATTTATAAATAAGTGATTCAGTTTTAATTCCTGCATGCCGTAAACAACTTTTATTTTTTACTGTATAAAAGATTTAATTATACTAGAAGGTTTAGCTTTATTTTTTTTTTAATCTATATTAAGATTTATCGAATTCGAAACTTGAATTAAATTATTCTTTGTTTCCAAAAACCTAGCATCCTTTAAGTTTCATTGTTAAAAGATGACAAAACAAGTAAGTACTCAATGCAAACTGAACCTAGAGTTAATTTATTTAGAGTTTATTTTTATTGATATTGTTGATTACTTATATGATTTTTGGAGTCTACCTATTATACAAGCAATTTCTGAAATGTACCCTATACAGTTACGTAGTAAGTAGTACTGTATTGTGTTGTGATATTTTCATCATGAGTTAGGTAAAATGTTTTGATATACCTAATTAGATTCATATATTTTATTTAATAAAAGTTTACGTTATCTGGTGTTTGTGTTTTAGTTTGCCCAGTGTACATGATGTATTCAATGTTTATTACATTCTAGTGTTCGTAATATTTTTTTATAATATTTATTCTGTTGCCATGCGATATTTAACCTAACTAGATAAATTCAAGTATCATAAACTAAGATGATTTTGACTGTATTCGATTGCTTCAATTATGCGAGACGTATCTAGTATATGACTTTCTTTGGTGTGGGCGGGGTTCTACTTAATGTATAAAAGGCTCGTCAGGAGATCACATCGCGTATTACAGAGAACACTTTTGTGCCTCCAATATGAAGGTACGTGGACAACCTTGGATTATACTATAAATATAACTATATCAAGTGACAACAAGTGATTTGGTGATATGTACGCCCCGGCTGTGTATTTGTTGTGAATATTTTAGTGAACTATTTTTTAAATTTTTGTAGTTCAAAGATTGCGTCTATAACGGCATTGCATTTTACGACTGTTTTTGTTGTAGTTTACAAATTTTGTAGGAATAGAATGTGAAGTTCTTTAGTTCTGGTAGTTTCTTTTTTATATACAGAGTGTAAACGAAACGCCCCCGAAAAGCTGACAAACAGAAATTGTTTTTATAATTTTTATCGTTTTGGTTTTCATTTTATTCATGCAACATCAACTTGACTTGCCAGCCCAGTTGTTTACAACTATTATGACTTTAAAAAACTATTAACTGTGTAGTTTCCTGGGTTAAAAATAAATTATTTTGATTTTTTGATTTTTCAATCCAATTAAATATTGAATATTAATTACACTTTCATTCATTGATTTGACAATTTATACTTAATTTTCGATTTATTCTAGCAATTTTTTCAGAAATAAGTGTGCAATTTGACGTGGAAATATTTTGATGTCACTAGCTGATATTTCGTACAAAATTCATAGGACAGCGTCGTTTTTGACGTTCCGATAAAAGTATTGAATTTGACTAGATGTCAAGTACCGTATTCCTTACTTTTATGAAAAGAAAAATAGTTTCACCGCCACCTGTCGGTGATTTTCGGAAGCGTTCCAATTACACCCTGTGTTAACAGAAATGTGAAGTTCCTAGTACCTAATACTTCCTAATCAACGTGTGTTTTCAGTTAGGTATAACGTAAGCATAATATGTGACAACCACTAGACGATATGAATATACTAATGCATAGTTGACTTAAAGCTTAGTATTAGCCCCATATATGAGTTTTTAAGCAATCAAAATGATTGATGAGTGTCCGATATAGTGGTATATTGTCTTTGTGACTCACCTGTGGTTGGCTTTTATATGTATATTGTAACATTTATTGTCAAAACTGTTTACTAAAGTATGAAAAGAAGTGATCCTTTCTTAGTATATTAGGTTGGTTATTTATTCACATTTTCTCATTGAGGTTTTGACTGCCACCAGAAAACTGTTGAATTCAAATCCTTCGCTAACGTCGGTCACCGGTGACTACCATGGCGTTTAACGTGTTCATAATGCATTTTGGGCTTGCCAGATTTGTACCTAGGTCTTGACAGAAGACAAGTATCTAGAAATGTTAGCATTTTTGTGAAATGTAGATTCGTATCTATTAACATTTTTAGGCTTTCAAGAATAAATGTAACAAAACAGAAAGAAGTATAAGAGCATTTTTTAAACAAAGTAATTGAATTAAAAAGGCATAAGCTTAATAATTTTTTGTTACGTAGGTATTTATTTTTTATATATCAATCATGTTTTTCAATAGGCTTAAAATTATTATATATTTTTTACTGTAAAAATAAACCATAGGTACGTATCCATATTACACAATGCATTTGAAATAAAATTACATATTGCAGTGGTTTCGTGTTTTTAAATTAGATTGCAAAAACAGTTCAGAATGCACATGTCTGAATACAGAGTAGTGAAGACATTCAATAACTGTGTTCTTTACATAAAACAACAATATGTGGAATGACGCTATTCCACATGTTACATTTCCATATCAATGGTATAATAAGGAATAAAGTCATAATCATATTATCATTGATTTTGATTTTAAATTGAATTGTGAATGGTTGTGATCCACGAAGCTAAGGACAATCTTTCATCACATGGAAGACAGGAAGACTCATGCTTCTGCACAAATTGTCCGGCTCGACCATAGATCGGAGATTGCATTTTAAAATATGGTTTACTAGCGACCCGCCCCGGTTTCGCACGGGTGCAATATGCATGTAATACATAATAATATAAATCTTCCTTAAGAAATATTCTATCTATTAAAAAAAACCGCATCAAAATCCGTTGCGTAGTTTTAAAGATAGGGACAGACAGACGGCGGATAGCTACTTTGTTTTATACTATGTATTGATTAGAAGGTGCTTCTGCCTAGTCTCTGTTTTTTTTTCTACACTTCTACACTCATATAATAAAGAGGAAAACTTTGTTTGTTTGCAATGAATAGGTTTAAATACTACTGGACTGATTTTAAAAACTTTTTATCATTCGAAAGCTGCATTACCTACGAGTTTCATAGGCCATATTTTATTTTGGAAAAAAATAGGGTCCCGTAAGATATTTCGGTTATTCGGACACAAAGTAAAAAACATCAACCAGAAAAGTCATTTATTTTGCGTATAAATATGAATTTTAGAAAATAACTTCTTTTATTTCAATTATCATGTTATTATTTAGTACATTAGCTATCTACTAATAAAACGGTCCTTTCAAAATCGGTCCAGCCATTCTAAAGATTAGCTAGAACAAACGCAATAAATTGTATGCATTTTTACGAAGCTGTATCTCTTATAGCTATTCGGCTTAGTTAAGCGGTGGTTACTGTCTCTGTATTAAATATAGGTACCATCAATATATTTATTCTTCACTTTTATATTTTAAATTAGGGTTTAAGACTCCCGCTTCTCATGTATGAGAGTGCGGGTTTGAAACCTATCAACGGCAAGTACCAATGTGACTTTTTCCGAGTTGTATACTTTCTAAGATTACTCAGACACCACTGACAAACGGTGAAGGAAAACATTGTGAGGAAAACTGGGCTTAAAATTTCTAATTATAAGTTTGAAACCGCCAACCCGCATTGAGCAAGCGTGGTGATTAATGCTCAAACCTTCTCCGTGTGAGAAGAGGCTTTGTTCAGCAGTGGGCATTTATAGGTTGTTGATATTTTATTATTAGCTCTAGTATATTTAGAATGTTTAAGATTACTAACTACCTATACTTACGATTATGTCGCGGAGAACTTAACGGGTAACCGGGGCTCCGGCTCGACGTGCAGGAGAAGGAACGGGGTGGTTTTTAGTCAGTAAGAGTCTGACACTCCCTTCCGCCTCACCCAGGCGGGAGCAGCCATTCGATGATTTTCACCCCTTAAAAAAAATAAAAAATACTTACGATTATAATTTGCTATTTAAGAAAGAAAAACCATTTATTACGCCACGACACACAACAAGATGCACACAAAAAGTCCATGGTGCGTCGTATTTCTTCTTCTTTACTATTCATAGGACCTTCGACAAACTGTAATAAATTTTAAACTAATCATTATTGATCTGGTTATTATCAGTAACATTTATCTCAGTCTATACAAAATGTTGACTGCCTCGTTTGGCGAGTGGTCGCAAGTGCGACTGCCTGGACTGGCATAGGGTCTCGGGTTCGATTCCTGTATCGGGCAAAGTAATAATGGGTTTTTAAAAAAAATCTCAGTAGTAGCACGGAGCCTGGAATTGTGCCCGGTATATGGCAATAGGCTCACCCCCTATTAAATGGGACTCATAACATAAATAGTGAAAAGTGGGTGTTACATTGCACAGTGGCATAATGTGCACCTCTGCCTACCCCTTCGGGGATAAAAGGTGTGATGTTATGTTATGTTATATAAAAAGTAGATGAATTAATAATTTTGTAATCACACATTCCAGGTGCTAGTAATCACACTGCTATGCGCATTAGCTAGCTGCGCGGCAGGAGGATCCGTAGCGTGGCCTGGTGCCATCGCAGTATCCTCCCCCATCCTGAAGACCATCATCCCAGGGGAGACAAAGACCACCGCTTATTCCACAACACAATACATTAATGCGGTAAGATTGCTTATAAGAGCCGCTTATTCCAACACCACATAAACTGTAACTGAGCAATATCTCTGAATATTTGACAATTCTTCCATACTAACAACTGTCAAGCACAATTTTATTCTACAGTTAAGAATTATCTGACGATTGAGAAATCGGCCCTTAACCTCATTAAATGTGCTCGCTGTTTATTCATTGAATACTGGTAGACAGTGTCTTGTCTCGGCCTTTCCATTTTTTCCTGTTGCAATAAATAAAATAAATATTTTTCTTTAATCAACTCGATCGAGTCCAGCAATTATCTACAAGTCTATCTTTAATAAGCTCAGTACAAATAGTAAAAAATTATACGTATATATGTTTTATTTCATATACATCATTCCTCAGGTGCCATCATCGTATGCTTTCGCTGCGCAGCCTCAGTTCGCATATCACGGAGTGCCACAAATTAACAGCTTCGCGTCCCTACAACCAACGTATTACCCCATAGCGGCACACTCGTATATTCCGACTGCGAACGTCTTCTATCCTTCTGCAGCTTCATTTGCTCCAGTATTAGCTCCTGGCTTCCCATCAGCCCCCGCTTATCCTAGCGCTCCTGAGACCAGTCCTCCTCCTGTTTATCCTGGAAGCTCACCAAGCCCACCCTCTTCTCCATCTGGGGATGCCGATTCTGCCGTAGTAGATTCCGCAGATTATAACGCTGATCAGCTAAAACAACAAGAACCAGCATCAACTCCAGCTCCTCAACCTCCAGCTCCTGAACTTCCAGCACCTGAACCCACTCAACCAGCTCCGCAGTTCCCACCTTTCCCCCCTTCCAACACGTTCCCCAATTTCCCTAATTTCCCCCAACTGCCTCAAGAGTCTGGAGAATCTCCCTCATTTCCGCAACTTCCTCAGCTTCCTCAGCTTCCTCAGCTCCCAATACCACAATACCCAGACAACATTTTCCTTCAGGGAACTTCCTCACCTCCCTCTAGCTTTCCTGGAGCCAACAACGAAGACAAAGGTCTAAATGATGCAGACACGGTATCCGTAGAGTCTGCCTAAGACATGTATGCAATTTAAAAAAAATATATAAGTACATTTTTGTGATTACTTTTGTATTATTTTATAGAAGTGTTCTACCCGATACATAAGCATTTCTATGTGTGTAGTTTGAATTTATGAAAAATCAAATTTTTGTTATTTTGTTATTGAAAGAAAACGACGCCCCGATTATTGAGTACAAAAAATAACGAAAAATAACACTTTTAAAAGACTTATGCCGGAATACTGAAACGTTACTCAATTTTAAGTTGTACTTAAATATCGTGCCATCTCTGTCATTTTACAAAGAATTTGTAGAGACAGAACTATACTTGAGCGCGAGCTTAAAATTGAGTAGCGTTGGGTATTCCGACATTAGATTCAAGTTAACCTACCTGCAACCTAGTACCCATAATAATAATAATATTAATTACCATTGCTGACATGTGTCAAAACTACAAAATGAAACCAACAATGACATATGTATGTTATGTCAGGTCATACCTTTTATCAGCAAGTGTAGGTATTGTAACCTCCAATTTTTCAATCAAATTTACCATATCTCAGAGAACTGTCCGTTGACCGATCGTAAGGGATGTTCTATTCAAACCTACAGTAGAAAAAAAAATTCAGTCGATCATACTACATTAATCCGTTATCTGTGGACCTAAACTCATCTAATCGTGATTCACGAAAAATAAAGAAATACAATAGTTCGCCTTCTTTTGTTTAGACTTTAGATACAATACATTGGTGGTGACAGTCACATAGCGAAGCAACACAACAACTTTCATAGTTCATTCAATCGTGGAGAGTACACGACATCTACATACAAGTGCATATTTAATGAATTCTATTTATATTATATTTAATAAAATGTCGATTTTAAATACTTCAACATTGTGTTACACGATATTTTTTTTAATAAATCAGTACTATTTCACGACGGCTACATCTACAAGTACTGCAGCTACTGTGACTGATAAACCTGAACCACCGGTATGTATTAACCTAATATGAAGTTTGCATTTGTGCAGCTCGACCGCTCGAAGTCAAAGTCAAAGTTAAAATCATTTATCACTTTTGAACGTCAACAATATAAATTTAAAAGTGAAGCTTCTTTCACCACCGTACCACCAGACGAACGGCGGGACGCCACCCTTATATGGTGGACATTCCACCCATTCGATTCGAACGAAGCGTTTCGCGTCAAGCTTCCTCATGCGAACTGCTAAGGAATGGAATTCCTTGCCAGAGGTTGTGTTTCCCGTCAAATATGACTTGGGTGGCTTCAAGTCCCGAGTGAACAGGTTGCTCATAGGTAGGCGTGCTCCATCGTCGGCCACATCATCGCTTACCATCAGGCGAGATGGTGGTCAAACGTCGACCTATAAAATACAAAAAAAAAAGAAAAGCTATTTGCTCATTCCAAGGTGTAGATTGCTATGGAGAACCTATACTGAACACGAGGTTCTGGCGCTGATTACTTAGTCGAAGTGTTATTAAAACTTTACAAATACCTTGCACTTTTTAGGAGTGGCTATGTAGTGTAGGGGGTAAGGGAAGGTGAGATAGTCAGTCAGCCTCCACTCACCTGTTGTTTTTTACTTCTTTATAAGTAGGTACTTAACTAGCTTCTGTCCACGACTTCGTATGAGCAATCCCGTTATTTCCCGTTCCCGAAGGATTTTCGGAAAATCCCTGTATCCTATGTTCGATTTCTGGTTTTAATCTAATGCCCCATCAATTTTCAATCAAATCGACTCAATGTTATACGAGTTGCTTTTATATGGTACTACTTGACCCGGCCACACTTTGTACAGTGACAACTTTTTTCTCATCGTTTAAACCTTCCATGGATTTCCACGAACATTTCAAGACTTATCGGTTCAGCAATTCCCGAGTTTTATCGAGATTGCCTTATGTTCTATATATGTATGTATATGTTATATCTTTACCTTCTTCCTTATTATCCCTACAAGAAGAAGTCAGAAGAGCTAACCGGTTAACAAAGTTTAGATGTAGAAAATTCCCTGTTGAAATTTGAAATAGTGTCCTGTGTAAACGCAATGACTGAAGAAAGTCTTCAGTGTATGGGTAGGTTTAAATAGCTATATCTGGGCCTGCCTAGACGTATTTATGATTTGGTAACTTCTTAGATATTTAGTAAATGATTTTATTTGATAGTTGACTAGTTTTCGAAAAAACAATCTTTAGTTTTATTGAACGGATGTTTTTAATTTTACCATTTCAACACCAAAATTATAATAAGAACCCTGCTATACATTTTGAGTAAGTATTAAAATAAAATACAAGATCTTATGAAAATACAGGATTAATTTAGCATAAAATCCTTTTTTCAGGCCGTCAGCTTTGCCAACTATACACTGAACGAATTAATACCACGTGATGGTGTAAAACTCGTTAATAATACAATTAAAGGGCGATATAAAAGGCAAGTGGAAAATCCCGCAGGTAAGAAAATTTTATTATTATTATTGAACATATCCTGTTTCTGCGAACGCATTACATGCATGACATACATGAAGAAGACAGAGGGTCGGCTTGCGAGGGATTTGGAATAACAACACAAACACCACTATTACTTTCACTTTTTATTCACTTCCGTTGTTCCTTTTTCCCGCTAGGGGCGCTGGTTGTACTCGCCAACGTCAGGTTTGACGAGCAACCTAACCAAATTGATGTAACGAAACCATAGCGCGATCTATCTCGATATTAACGCCCTCTATCGAGCGACGTGACAACTCTGACTAATAATATTTTATTATATTAAATGTTGATCGCGCTATGATCCCGTTACCGCTCCGAACATGCCGCCCACCAAGGACATATTGGACAAATGTCCTTAATTTGATACTGCCCACCATTCTATATTTGCCACATCCAGGGTGGCAACCCATTACCTAGACGTCCTTGGCGGTTCCAATGTATATAAACAATAACATCACCCAATAAACAATATAAAACACCCCCTAAACTAGTCACATAAATTTAACACCTATAACAAAATAAAATGCTTCCAAATTACAGTTAAAAATATTAAATTACACATATGTATGAATACCTATTGCATCTTATCAGATTCCTGGCAAATAAGACTTTCTTAACATATGGTTTTGGACCCTAGAATGTATAACTGTAATATTAGAATCCATATTAGGATTTTCTACGTCAACTTTCCCAGACAGTATCCAGCCCAACACAGTATTCTGCGCTAAGAGTGTGCCGCCTACGTTTTTCTTTAGTCCGTGTCGAATAACCTGACTATATATGTCTGCTCCTAATAACATATCAACGTTATTCGGTCTAAAATACTCTGGATCAGCCAACTCGTTATCCCGTATGTCTAGCCCTTTTACTCTGGCTACTTTAGTAGCTGGGATAAGAGCTGTAACTGATTTTAAAACGTATGCGTTTACCCTCAGTTTAAAATTTGGATCGAGCTTCGATCCGATTGTGACAACTGCCTTGGCAGTCGACGTAGCACCTTTAACTCCACCCAAACCGAATACCACATTGTTTAAAGGAATTTTCCTTAAACCCAAGTACTGGACCATCGATTCCGATATAAAAGAACCTTGTGACCCTTGGTCCAGTAACGCCCGAACCGTCTGGGGTTTCCCATTTCTCGATTCGGCCTTTAACAGGGCTGTGGTTAAAAGCACTGTTTGCTTATTACCTGTCGAAAGACATGAGACCAGAGGTATATTCTCCGCTGGTACGAAACCGCCTACCTTATTAACCGATAAGGTTCCCTCTAGAGCAGCCGGTCTGCTCTCCCTAACTGCCAACCCAGAAACACCCGTGGGATGTATCAAAGAATGATGGCGGCGTTTACACACCCTACACCTGAGAGTATTCTTGCAAAACTTAACTGAGTGAGTATTACTAAGGCAAATGAAACATAAATTATTTTCTTTTACAATATTTCTACGACTATCTGCTGACTGTTTACAAAACTTAGGGCACGAAGAAATTCTATGAGCTGCGGAACAGTACTCGCATGTAATATTTTTATTTTTAATATCTTTCATTACATGAAATGATTGCGTTTGCTTTGAGATGTTTTCAATTTTGTTTCCTAGATTTTCCAGACCACGAAACCGACTGATTAAAAACTCATTCAGTTGGTCAAAAGTCGGCAAATCGTCTTTTGAGTCTGAAGCAACCTGCAACTCCCATGCTTTCCGAGTCTCCCTGTCTAACCTGGTACTAACAATATGTACTATCATTAAGTCCCATGATGAAATATCGACACCCAAATTTTGTAGTGAACTTAAACAGTCAGATGTTGTATTGATCAGTCTTTTAATTTCC
This sequence comes from Spodoptera littoralis, assembly GCA_902850265.1. Lineage (NCBI taxonomy): Eukaryota > Metazoa > Arthropoda > Insecta > Lepidoptera > Noctuidae > Spodoptera > Spodoptera littoralis. Next base: position 10,622,054 of record LR824533.2, read on the forward strand.
GTTGCTGATTCTACCACCAAAGCTTTTTGACCAAAAAGTCGTTTTAAAATACCATTTGCCAGAAACCTTTTGTTGTTATACATAGATTCCAACTTTTCCCAACTTGCCTTATAATTATCTGCAGTAACATTTACATTTTTTAACAGTAGTTCTGCGTCTCCAGTTAAATATCCTTTGAGGTAGTACATCCTTTGTGCATCGTCTAACCTTTTATTGTTGTGTACCAACCCAACAAATAAATACCGAAATGTCTGCCACTCGTGATATTTACCAGAGAACACAGGTATCTTTACATCCGGTAACTTAAAATTACAACCTGCATTACTACTTCCTATGTTGTTATTTGTATTATCAGTCTTACATTGAGCCAACAGTTCTTTAAGATCACTCTTAAACTGGACATACGTTTCTTCAACCTCATCATACACACTATCCTTATGATAACTGGAATTGTATAATTCAGACCGTTTAATTTCAGTTATTATTTTCGAATGCGTATGATAAAACGTATGCCAATACTGTTCTAGACCTTCCAAGCGTGTTTCAAGGTATGACGCAGTAAGCCGATCTTTTGAACTCTTTTTAACTATTGAACGAGCCTTTATTATCTTGGACCTAACGTCATCCTGAATAGCACTGTAAGACTCCATATCTATTTGTAAACAATAACCCAGTAGCAAATATAACAGTAACAACAATATTAGGAATGTAAAATTAAAAAATTACAAATCTACCAATAAACTGAGTCACTTAAAGTCTCTAGAAACACTTTAAAATTACAAGTTTCCGAATCACATTTATTACAAGACTTGTTTGAACTTTTACCTTTTATCTCTATTACAAGTCCTATGTAATTTTGTAAATGTACTCACAGATCCTCACTCACTCACTTATAACTTGGCCCACTATTCTGCGCCTCTTCCCTCCCTTGCGTCCTCCTCCAGGGTGTCCTCCTTAGTCCTAGCTGCCTCAGCTCCAAGAGGCGGCTTAAGACTATGGCTCCAGATCTGATTGCCTCAGCTCCAAGAGGCAGGTCACCCGGCTCCTCCTCCAACTCTCACCAGGTTGAAGGGGCTGACCTGGACAGCGGATCCGCCCACCGTCCAGTATTTTTACAAGGGCTGCGGTCACTCCCGACACTCGTGACCGCACAAAAAATACTCTCGGGAGTAGTTCATCCGGCTCGAAGGACCATGAAGAAGACAGAGGGTCGGCTTGCGAGGGATTTGGAATAACAACACAAACACCACTATTACTTTCACTTTTTATTCACTTCCGTTGTTCCTTTTTCCCGCTAGGGGCGCTGGTTGTACTCGCCAACGTCAGGTTTGACGAGCAACCTAACCAAATTGATGTAACGAAACCATAGCGCGATCTATCTCGATATTAACGCCCTCTATCGAGCGACGTGACAACTCTGACTAATAATATTTTATTATATTAAATGTTGATCGCGCTATGATCCCGTTACCGCTCCGAACACACAATATTAACGCGATGGGATTTACATGAATCAAGTAGTTTGACTTCGTATTGTTTTTATTGTCGCACATAGAATTATAATCTAAGTGGTCGCAAAAAAATGAAGTAGAATAAAAGTGGTCCACAGATAATAGTAATAATTAGCAATTCACTCTGTCTGTGGTCCATGAACAAGATGTCATTTTATTTGAGCCCTGATATTTTAAGTTTTTGTGTAGTTGTCATTTAAATAATAATATGAACTTTAAATCGTATGTCGTATGATATATTTCATAACTTCAATAGCAAATGCCGACGGCGGCGGGTGGACAACGTGTGGTCCACTCGAGGTGTAGTCGAGGCTCGTGCTTACTAGTTGTGCGATGACCTATAAAAAGCAAATGACACAAGCAGGGCTTACATGCCTCAAAGTGTCGGCGTAGTAAGGCTATGTTCACACTGCGAAATAAAATTTAAGCGGATTTATTTGTTGAATATTGGAATGACAAACCATGAAATTTGGCTGTTCGAACTCGGACAGACTCTAAAGCGGTACGCAAATGGAGATAGTTTTTGTTTCCAGTTTTCGATCGATACTTTTTATTAGCCACTTCAAAAAAAGGAGGAGGCACTATGTTCGACTGATTGTTTTTTTTTATTCGTTCGCCGATTACTTCGCCATTTATGAAACGATTTCCAAAATTCTTGTTTTGTTCGAAAGGGTATTCTCCCGAGATGGTCCCATTTCCATGAAATCAGGATCTTAAATCCTAGGGAAACCGAGAGGAACTTTCGAAACTTGTAGGGGCGAGTAATGCGTCTATTATATTTTTCAATTACTATTTTTAAACACTACAATTTAATAAGGGTCTGGAGTCGACCTGTTTATGGAGCCGACAGACAGTCGAGGAAACTCCTCAACGTTTTATATTAACTACCTTGTGTTTGGGCTTGATTAATTTGTACTGATTAGAACACATATGCAAATTATGAGAGGCAAAACGGATCTATGTAGCTTTACACTGAAAAAAAGTGCGTTTAAAAACCGACTTCGACAAGAACCGACGGTTAGGAGTCGGTATCATTATGATATGAGCTTATGGCGCCGACTTCTAACCTATCAATTGGTTTTTTTTAAGTGGGAGAAAATCATCGAATGACTGCTCCCGCCTGGGTGAGGCGGGAGGGAGTGTCAGTCTCTTACTGACTAAAAACCACCCCGTTCCTTCTCCAGCACATCGACCCGGAGCCCCGGTAACCCGTTAGGTTCTCTGCGACTACCTATCAATGGGTGGGGTGGGTAACCTATCAGTACTAATAATAGTTAGTTTTTGCTTTTTGGTTTTCCTTTTTGTTTGTTATTAGAATTTGTTTTTTGAAGTCGGTTTTTTAAACGAACTTTTTATTTTATTTTAATATCGGGTATATTATATTTTGTTTTGCGGATAAACACTTACTGTTGAAACCCAAAATCTTTTGTAATGTAGGCTCAGAGCTTATGGCTTGCTTTTGATGCATGCGGGTCGTTCGAAACCCAGCAAGTAAACAATTTGACTTTTAGGTATATGTAGGTACCTACTTCCTAAGATTATTTAGACACCGCAGACATACGAATAAGAAAAATATCGTGAGGAAACACGGACTTACAATTTGTAATCTTTAATGGTTGCCTTTGCTTAGCAGTGGGTACTTCTAGGCTGTTAATGTTGACATGAAGCACAATCTATAAGCACATCTACTTACATGTTAACTAATCCAATGATTTATTGGTTCGCAACATGAATGTATTGATACATCTTGCATTTATTTGTTTTAGATAAATTTAAGGATGCTGCTTCTTCATCATCATTAAAATCGGTGCGACAATTTCTACAAATGGTCAAGAACTTATTTACTTCGGATCCAGCTGGTGGCAATCATCCTTTGTCACCTGATAACCCTAAGATCGTTGTAAGACTCTTTAAATCGACAATTTACGCACAGCTATTCCCAGAACCAGGACAAGGCCCCGAAACGCAGCCTTATGCTAAAAGTACATAATCAAAATATGTGGCTTATGAGGGTCGATATTTCGCAATGCTCCCGCACTGAGACGCTACGCAACAAATCTTGGCAGCCGTAAGACGATAAGCTGTTCTCACGGCAATGGGACCGCCATCCTTCTTGCGCAGGTCAAGGTTAACGGAGAGCATGAGAATGATCAACACCGTAAGCCCTTTCAGCAGCGCCATAGAGGACTCCCTGGCGCTTCAGCTCATCGATCTTTCAGATGCTGCGGCCTTAAAAAATCGAGGCCTCCTGTAAAACCGCTCCTATGGCCTTAAAGCCTGTTCATGTTGAAGAACTTCTTATTATAATGAGATGTGTAACGTGGCAATTCGATTTTGGTTTGTGTCGGACGCACGAGCGCAACTCTAGTGGCAACACACCACCTCACTATACCTCTTTCCCCGCTTCCCCGCCACTGACCGCTCAACGCTTGCATGGAAGCGTCACAGAACAACGAGTCCCGCGCCGGAGCCGTGACGCACGCGCTCCGTATTTGTACCGCGAATATTTAAGTTTTATTTTATTGTAATATTGTGCAACTTTGTTTATGTTTAGTTTAAAGTTTACTCCAATATACAAGTTTACAGTCAATCGTGTGTCGAACTTTATTCCACGCCCCTGAGAACCCAAAAGGCGATTAAGTTTACTAAAGATGTTAATAAGGATGTTTTTTTGGGAAAACCTGGTAAACGAGTAAATGGATCACCTGATTGTAAGCAATCGGTGTCGCCCATAGACACCTGGAACACCAGAGGCATCAAAGGGGCGTTACCGGCCTTTTAGGGATTAGGAATTTGAGGATTGTTGATGATTCAGGGATTGGAGAGAATATAATAGGACAATTAGGCCTCCGGTAACCTCACTCACACGACGACACAGAACGCAAGTTGTTTCACGTCGGTTTTCTGTGAGGCCGTGTTATCACTGCGGTCCAGCCAGCCCATTCATGCCGAAGCCAAAAAAGCATGTTCTATTAAACATTTTATTATTATGTACGTACTAGTAATGTTTACTACTTTACCAATGAAAGTTTTTGATAGTATCTAAAATCAACCAAAATAATTGTATACCTATGAATTCTTAAGCATTAAATAAGTACCTACTTTTTTGTTTCTAAAAATTTCCTTTTATTTATATTAACACTGCATAATCATGTTTGGCTAATCAAATGCTTCGAGGTGAGGTATTTTCTGATTCTCAGGTAGGTACTTAAGTTATTATCTAACTTGTATTTATATTTTAGTCATATTTTTACCCCACACTTTAAATTTAGGTACTCTAATCATAGCATTCTTTTATGTTTCGTCCTATTCACCAATTTGTGTTATAACGAATAGGACACATCACAAAATGGTCGCCACCATTTGGTGAATGAAAAGATACAAGTTAAATAATATGAAATGAATTTATTAATACATTAGGCACATGTCACCAGAAACCAGAAGAGCGTTCATTCATCCATGCTTGTCTATCTGCCTGAGTAGTATTCTTCCCATCAAGCGCTAATGAAAAGAAAAATGAGTATGGGAACCACTCTGTGTTGAATGTTATAGTTAGGTTATATCCTCCAACGCCTGCTATAGTGGGCTTCGAAATCCGATTGGGCATAGTTAGACGAGCACACACTATTGTGCAGTCGATACCAGCAGATATCTGTAAAAACAAACAAATATGAATATGTTCTAGTCTTAACAAAAAAAAGAATACGAATTCTATTTACGTATGAATAAGCCTTACTTTTAATATAACATGTAGTTTAGCAGGAGGATCAGCCGTCACTGAAAATTTCTCGGAATAGAAAAAAGAAGCACGCTTTTGATGTCTCATACTCCTGAAGCAAAAGTTACCATTCATAAATGTACGACCGCGCCATCCAGACTTCTGTTTGCGTCTTTTTCTTAAATACGATTTATTGATGCCAATACCTGGAATCATAGCAATGATTTTAGACTGGAGTAACCTAATTTGATACTTTATAATAATTTGTTTGTTTGTTACGTCTTCACGTCTGGTTACTCCAGGTATGACATACTAATTTTTGGGTTGCTATACTGACATTTTTTAAACTTGCCGGGCTTTTTCAGTTTCTACTTTCGTTTGCCAGACTCTAATTAACATAATTTATTTTATTGGATTGGAAGAACAATCGACGTGATAGGCTAGAACAGGAAGAAAGGTATAATTTTAGGTATACCTGGCCCTGCATCAACCAGCTTAAAATTCTGAGGGTATGGCTTGGGAAGATGGTGCGCAGTTATGACATTCATGATCCAATTAGTGTATGGAAACACGTCTATATAGAGTGGTGGTTCATTATTAAGGCGCCGACGCATGGACCGGCGATGGCAAGGAGCTCCGCCCGCTGCCACTCCGATTAGCTCGAATGGTCCATCTGATGAGTGACTGATTATGGTCGCACCAGGCCGGACACCACATCCTGAACTACACAGGACATGCGTGACTCCTTCACTACCTAGTCTCTGTGAACAACAAAAGGGATAATAATTAAACTACCTATTGATTACATTATATGACTTCTTAAAAAGTAATAGATGCCTTGTACGTAGGTATAACTTGTTCGATATTTAATGAATAATACATTTATGTGAGGTCTGTAGAATTTGAATGGAACAAGGGTAAATCGATCGTCTTTGCTCACATGTATGACTTTTATCGCCCGGGTGAGGCTAGAAGGTGGGTCAGACTCTTACTCACGTCGAGCCGTAGCCCTGGTAACTCGTTAAGTCCTCCGCGGCTCTGTATCGGTATCAGCCCTATTAGGCCCCATCTGTGGTAGACTCATGGCTATTTGGCGCACGCGGAAAGCGACGCGCCGTACGCTCGGGTCTACCCGTGCTCGCCGTTTGCCGGCCCGTCCTTACGGTGGAAATATGTTTCACTTACCGCTTTCATTCGATGCTGTTTACATTCCCTATGAGTGTACAACTTCAGAGTTTTCTTGGCTAATCGTTCCGAATCGAAATCTCTTGGAACAGCTGAAAATTTGAAAGGATTAAAATTATGAAATCTTAGTGGCACCTTAGTATTTTACGTTTTCTAATAAATAAATAAATAAAAATTAGCAACAAGCGAGATGGTAAGACATATCTACACCGTGAAATCTATTTCGTTTTCGTTCTGAAGTAAAATAGGCCTCTCTTAGTAAAACAATAGTTTTACAAAGAAATAAAATGTTTAAAATAAAAAATAACTGGTGAACCATTGCAAAAAGCAAACTTCGAAAGAGCATACAAACTCATATTACATTATCAAACATCACGCCTCGTAATACTCAAAGAGGTATTTCTCGTCGGGTGGCACGTGCGATGCGAATAGTGCCTACAAATTTGCATCTATTGTTTCATGTGTGTATTTCTTGATTTTTTTTACCTCTTTTTTATTTTTTATTTATACATCGAAAGTAGTCCTTAAAGTATTTTGCCGCGGGACGAAAACGAAATAGATTTGACGGTGTATAATAATTTTTTGTTAATGTTTTCTAATAATTAGGTATGTATGTACCTATACCTGTAAGCGTCTTCACATTATCCAAACACTCATTATAGTTGGAAATTCATAAGAACTTACTACTAATGTAATCAACCAGAAACACGGACTTTTGTTTCTTCTTTTTCGCTCGTTCCTGAATCGTTGGTAAACATATCGGTACCATGTAGTCTGAAATTAAATTTTATATTTTTAAGCTAAGGACTCACGGCACGATCATCTCCCGCGCCCGCCGCGGTGGCGGAATAGAGGCGGAATTTTCAAAACTCATGGGACCGCAGTTTTATGCGGTCTCGCAACTTGGCGGTTGATTATCGCAAGACGGGTTGGCGGTTAAACAATCAGTTGAGGTCCAGAACGACCGTCCCATTGTGATCGCCCGCCAACCTATATCTGAGCACGCGGATGTTAGCCGCCGCGGCTGCTCCGGCCGCAGGATGACACTGACAAGTGGTTAAAATTTACGTCAATTCTATATAATTTAGTTTTCTACTCTACAAGTAGACAAGCGCTAAATGACATTTGGGTACAGCTGCTGGTTACATGCGTTTACAAACATACACATTCACAACACAGTATTTATGTCATTCATAAATGGTCTATAAATTAGTACAATTAACTTACGAGACTTCAATGGCCGAATAAGTTTGATCAAAGCGAGACTATTGCCTACTCCGAATCTAAAAACAAAAGTTTACATTAGTGTTACAAATTATTAATTTTTAAATAAAACCATAAAATACAAATTAATGAAGTATAAATTTAATTCTCGTTCTTAAAAGTGGTGCTAAAATTGTTTTTGTTTAAGGTATTAGCCGGTCGAGCTGAGCAGTCGAATCACCAGATGGTAAGCAATCGGCGCCGTCCATGGACACCCGAAACACCAGAGGTGTTACAAGTGCGTTACCGGCTCTGCTTTTAGTCCCATATTACGTACCTAGTATATTCAGGATGAGGTGTGATGTCTTGTGGCGGTATTTCTATATAGGCACGTGGACATCTGATACCCATTTTAATCTGTGGAAGCGCTAACCCACAGTCTTCTTCGTCTCGCTCATAATCCCCAAAAACAATATTACCTCTGGGTGGGAAAATAATTAATTAATTATTTATTATTCATTTAATTACACTTATGTATCTGGATACTATTATTTTTTTCTTTTGTCTTTTTAATAAAAAGCGTTGCCCCTTCACTAGAATGTTGTCCCATGTCGTTAATGCATTTACAAACCTACAAGTTCACATACACATGACACCTAGACCCGGAATAATAATCTGTGAATCACACAAAGAGTTGTTCCGTGCGGCAATCTAACCCGCAACACATTGCGCGGCAGCCAGTTGCCCAGCCACCGCACTATGCATCCAGATAAATAAGACTTCATGTTACGACTTTATCCATTGAATAAGGATTAAGAAGAGAAGGTTGAGGAAGAAGCTAGAGGATAAGCGTAAGAAATTGATGAGATAAAACAGTCCATTATATAGTATACTCTATTTGTATAACCAATACCATACAATATATTTTTTATGTTTCTGATCGTCTCGTTAGTCCAATATTCGTGAATTGCGTCCACATATTTCTAAGTTCGTTCGTTCGTTCCCTTTTACATACATGGGACTTACCCATATATAGTAGAAGGGTAAACAGTGGGTTAAACTACAAACATCGATACATCTATGTTTAGATGAAGAAAACATTGCAAAATATCATGGTTAGTCAGTAAAGGAATAGATTATCCTACATAATAATATTAATAATATAGCAAAGAAATCAAATTTAGATATTTATTAAAACGTACAATTTGTAGTTCTTCGGGAGATGTAACATGTCGGCCGCTGTTCCGACGACAAACTGCTTGTGAACAAGGACCACGCGAGGCGCCTTGCTGTGATGAGGCAGCCCAGTCGTAACTATCATGACACATTGTTATTTATTTTAAGACTTACGTTTAGTAACTGATTATAATTATATTGGCCTAATTTTAAGTCCAATATTTTATTGCAATTAAAAAGTATTGCTCGTTATCGTAACTATAGACATCCGCAGAACCAAAGTTGTCGCATGCGCGTAGCCAATTTTGGAAACGGCAGGATAATATAGCTAGAATAAAGAAAATTAAATAGGTCCCTAATAAAAGATTTTTAAAATAAAAACAATACTATCGGAAAATGGCTTGTGACTGCGGTCCAATACTTAAAAATACAATCCTCGAATCACTGCCGTTAGTCAGTAAGCCGCAAGCTTTAAGTGAAATCGGGCTGGTCATGTCTGCCGCATGTCTGACGAGCGGTAAGAAAATTCACTACTAGTGGATCCCACACAGCATCAACGTTGCGGCAGGCCCAGAAGGAGATAACGGGATGAACTTATGAAAAGAATTGACTACAGAATGCGCTACGAAGAGACGAGTAGAAGGAGAGTATAGGCTAATATGTGCAGTGATAATAAAAAAAAATATCGGAAAAGTAGACACAAACTCCTAGTTAGGTGTAGTTACTTTTTTTAGTGATAATAGTTACTTTTAAAATTATTTCATTTAATTCAGTACATTTTTCATATAGTCAATTGGAATAATAGACTTATAAATCAATATGATTTTTCTACCATGTAGGACTAATAAAAACTTACCGTGTATGTACTGAGCGAAGCCGAGCCAGTTAAACGTGTGGACTTTCAACACGCCATCCGAAGGATCCTTCTCGAAGTCATCGTGGCAAATTGAGAAATCGCGAATTAAGCACAGCTTAGGTCGAATAAACACTAGTAATAACAACATTTAATGTCATATTCTGAAGATTTTTCAACACTTGTACACGATTCTTTAACAGCAGGACCAACACGGCTAGTTCAAAGATTAGTAGCTACACTACGCATTAGCTGAATATAATGAAAGCTTAATCGAAAAAAATTCTTCTAAATATTATTGTATTTCTAGCCTTTTGCAGATGGTCACTGTAGTTTAAAAAAATGATGTACACGTGTGATAACTCAAAATATGTAAAATAAATATGGTTGTTTATTTTTTTTGTATAAATATTTGTTTGCACGTTTGATAAAATAAACTAATTTAATAATAATAAAAATATATAAAACTATTGCTCAAATTATTTTGTATATTGTAACCGATTGAAAAAATAAATAAAAGTAATATAAACAAAAAATAATACTAACAAAGAGTAGTACAAATGGCTAAACCTCTCCAATCGTACATTCTGCTCGTACGCAGTGAAACAAATGAACATTTTTTCAATCTATGTTGCTCTCGCATTTTGTTTGTTGACAAAACTTTTGGTATGTCATTGTGATAACAATGTTTCTGAGAAGTGAAGTTATTTTACAAATGCGAAAATGGATGGGCTTGTATCGAGAATCTTTCATAAATGTTTACAGCACGCAAACATTTAAATACTTTCTTTCTTTCTTAAGATGTTTCAGATTTATGAAGATTTTTGTGCTGACATAATTATATTCAGTAAAAGACGATAATGAAATTCCAACTATGTTTATTTGGTGATAATGCAATGTCTCCTCAGATTTTACTATCTGCGTTTAAAACAATTTTTCGTTGTTCTGTCTCTATAATTTTACAAGTTTAGTGTTTATCTTCTAGGTGAAATGCGTACGTCATCAGTTGCATTTCCAAAACGTACTTTTTTTTACAAATCGTTTATACGCGTATAGGATGGTAAAATTCGAAAACGAAATTAGCTGGGATATTCAGTTTGTCATGAAGATAAAATTCATGGAGTTCTATCCTTTGAAAAGTCAATTTCCAAATAAAATATAGCTCTCCTTGACAATAGTATAACGGTAATCGGCTTCTTCGGAACATATGTTTTCTTGGGACGTAAGTCTTCATTACTATGCAAGCCAATCTGTAATTTATTGTACCTTCATCTTCTAACAACTAAAAGTAGAAAATGGTAAAACAGATATAGCAGATTTCAATAATAAAATACGTAAATATGAGTACCTATATAACATAACATCACGCCTTTTATCCCCGAAGGGGTAGGCTGAGATGCACAATATGCCACTGCACAATGTAACACTCACCTTTCACTATTTATGTTATGAGTCCCACGTAATACGGGGTGAGCCTATTGCCAAATACTGGCCACAATTCCAGACTCCGTGCTACTAGTGAGATTTTTTTTAAAAACCATGTAATAGTTTGCCCGACCTGAGAATAGAAACTGAGACCCCTTGCCCGGCAGTCACTCGGCCAATGAGGCAGTCGGTGTAGTCGAGTACCTATATTATCTTTCGTAACATAATTACTTGCTACTGTGTCACTTCTTGAGAGGTCAAAATGACATTTGTCTAGCAAAGGGTCTCGAGGTCGATTAACGAATTATAAAAATGTCTAGGTAGGTACATAATTGTACAGAGTTTGTGATTGTGCCTGGCGGGTAATCCCTTTGTACGTTTCATCGAACTCATAACAACATAACGCCGCCAGCTCAACAAATTTCATCGAATTGGGAAATACTGATTTGGCGGTCGAGTGGTCGCAAGTGCACTGCTGGGCAAGGGGTTTGGGTTCGATTCTCGGAACGGGCAAAATATTACTGGATTTAAAAAAAATAATGTCAGTAGTAGCACGGAGTCGAATTGTGCTCGGTATATGGTAATAGACTCACCCTTATTACATAGGACTTATAACATAAATAGTGAAAAGTGGGTGTTACGTTGTACAGTGGCATTAATGTGCCGGAATGTGCACCTCTGCCTACCGCTACGGGGACAAAAGGCGTGATGTTATATTATGTTATTAAATTGATGTTTGTGTTACTTACATAAATATACGTAGCTTGCGTTGACTGATAGTCGGATAGAGTGATATTTGCTGTTTTGCGAAGAAACACTTTTTGTATCACATCAGGTGTGCACCAACCGAACTTGTAGATGCTGTGGACATATCCTGTAAAAATAAAAAAAAACCTGTACTGGACTAGAAGTACATCGAGTTTTAGAATCCATTCTTGGATTGAAAAAGTATGTATTATCTTTACCAGAATTTATATTATGATAACATAACATAACATCACGCCTTTTATCCCCGAATGGTAGGCAGAGGCGCACATTACGGCACTTAATGCTACTACATACAATGTAACACCCACTTTTCATTATTTATGTCATGAGTCCCATGTAATAGGGGGCGCCTATTGCCATATACCGGGCACATTTCCAGACTCCGTGCTACTACTGAGACTTTTAAAAAATCCAGTAATACTTTGCCCGACTCGGGAATCGAACCCGAGACCCCTTGCCCGGCAGTCGCACTTGCGACCACTCGGCCAATAAGAGTCATTATATTTTATGCTCAATTTTGTATTATGAAAATAACCATTAAGTTGTAATGCGGCCAGTCTTCTCGCCTAAATTCTGTTAGACATTTCAGTTTCACAAATAAAATAATAAGATAAATGTGCTCCAGTTTCTTTTCGCCTACTTATTTTAATTAAAGTTTATTAAGTGTGTACATATAATACATTTTTTTTTGTTATTTCATATCTTGTTAACAAAATTTTTAATATTTAAAAAAAATATCTTTTGTTTACCGTAAGTTGGATTTGAAGAATCTAACCTATGATTTAATCAATAACTTGTATTAAATATAAAGTAGAGTATACTTACTTCTTGGAAGAGCCTCATCATCCACCAGACCTTCAGTTGGGCCGTAGTGCGCAGTACGCAGGGCATACATAGCTTGGTTCGCTGGCACCGCCTTCCAGCCAGACACACCTACTACTAAGTAAAACTTATTATGTATATATAAATGTATTATTATTGTCTTTAAGACAATATACTAATCAAAAATTTGCAGCTTTCAATTGGGATGATGACAGGATATGAAAATTAAAAATTTAATTTGTTTAAGTTAGGTAATGAAAAAATATTAGACACGTATTTTTTATTTGTCGTATAATAAAACAATACTTAGATACAACGAATCAAAGTTTAGGAATGGGGGCTAAAACGTCAAATCTACGTATAAAATGTACATAGAAGTGACCTCACGGTACATTTCAAATCAATATATCGTTGAAAGTATTCGTTTCTGTAAGAAAATAAAAATACGTGTCTAGTGTTTTAAAATAATCTACCAGACGGGCATTCAAATAAAATTTAGGCAACTACCCTATTATTATATTTATTAACAAAATAACATGTTCAAAAAACATTGGAAACTGTCTCAAACTGTTTCGTAACGTTATCCATACATCCATAAAGCTTCGACTGCCAATAGAAAACTATTCTTATAACAACTATTCTTATAAGGTAATTTTTTCGCTGACGTCCGTCACCGGGTGACCCCATGGCATTATCATGTTAAGTTCGTTGAACAAGAAAAAATGAAAAATAATACTTACAGAATGCAAACAGATGAAAGGTCAACGGTAACAGAATATTCCTCATTATTATATAATCAATTTAAGTTTATCAATCACTCACAAGTTTAAACTATTAAAACATTGTTTGATGCTTCACATGCCATACACACACACACTTGGCAAAGGTTTCTCTACTAATGTGTGTTAATGTGTTATGGATACTGGGCTGTATTTGAAAACAACAAAATTCCTTGTCAGCGTGTAAGATTCTCTACGTCACAAAGTGCTCGAAACAAAATTTTGCAAAGAAATACTAAAAACATGATTAAATTTAAAATAAGTGTATACACCGCATTCACTGAGTTATTATCTCAATGTTATTGTTGTAAACTTATAAATAAATAAATAATAAAATACTATTCAATTTTACAAAAGTGAGTATTGATTGTGGACAAAAAAATAAACAAACCAAATTTTTATTTAAATATTTATTTAAAATTAATTTTAATTAATACTACCAAATACTTAAATCTAAAGTAGGTAGCTTAACAATAAAATATTTACTAAACCGAATAAGCGTGTTTCTTATCCCCTTTACTTAACATTATCCATTAGTTATACTCGTAATACTATTCCTAGAAGAGTTTGATATGAACTGTGGTTTCATCAATGTTATCCATTGATTCCTAGTATTTGGGTCACATATAACAAAATAAATGAACAACACAAATCCTTGTAGCGTTGATGTTAAACAAAAAAGGTAAGACCAAAGTAAATGGTTCGAAAATGAAAATATACCGAAAACCCATGTCAACCCCAATAAAAAAAATAAAAATATTGAAACTCTAAGCTGTGCACTGACCAAATCCATGTCAGTCGATTTCATTTTTTGATCAGGTCCTCGGGATATGGCATGAAGAACTAAAATAAATAAAGTTACATTTACACACAAAATAAGACAAATTGGAAATAATACACTTGCGATCATATAGTACCCATTTGGATAGCAAATACTTCTAGACAGTGATGGACTTGGAATATAATTTTTAGCATCAAGGGCTAAAGTAAGAGCAACTGGCAACAAAGGTATACCCCAACCGACCAAAGTAAACTTGACCATAAACCGTGAAGGTCTACTAACTCCCAACACTCTCACGTATCTTATAAACTGTAAAATAGCAGTTATCAACATCCACATAAAACTAGACAATATAGAAAAATGTAGCAAGGCACCTAAAATAATACATTGATATATTTTATGCTCAGCTACAGCGTACAAATCATTCACTTTGATGAACATTGAACAGTCTAAATTAAAAACTAAAATAAACACCAATGGTAATGCTATAGCAGTTGACAATTGAAGAAGAACTTTAGTTCCTGCTTTTTTTCTCCAATTACTAAATACAAGCGCTGTAATCCAAATACCACATATTCCTAATAGTGACATAAAGCTTCCTATCAAAGTTATAATATTTAAAGCTAATGTATGGTTTTTGCTGATATGGTTATCTTCATCATCGGTATTGTTTGGCAAAGCTAGTAATTGTCCAAAATGAGTAAGATGGTAGCACTCACAGACAACTTTATTATTTATAACTTTCACCACAAAACATCCTTGTTTTTTCCAAGAACCTAAATTGTGATTTAGACGCTGGGATTGAAAATCCCAATAACCACAATCAATATTTTCTGTATGTTTTATTTGCCTAAATATAAGTGGTACTGGATATTCTAGATTTGAAATATACTCTGGTATCGAAACTCCTACGATCCGACTATTGACTGTATGTTTATCAGATGCTAATTCTTGAAAAATTGCGTCATTATAAAAGAATGTAATAATAATGTGTAAAAAGTCACTCGTATGTTCAGCGCTTTCATTTGTGTTCCTTTGGAGTGTATTTAAAACTTTTTCAGGTAACCACGTAGCGATTTCTAATTTGTCGATAGAAAGAACTTCATCTATACTAGTATTTTTGTACAACGGTTGAACCAGCATATCTGCAAAGTTATCAGAAACTGAATTTCTAATAACAGCTATACCAGTTATATTATTATATTCTGGATAAGTGATTTGGACTATAAACTGAGGTTTCAATGCAAATTGATAAGAAACATTGCTTAACTCTGCAGAATCAACTAAAGTTCTTTGTGCTATCAATTCAATAATATCACTAACAGAATCTAATATTACATTGGTTGAATTAAGTGTTTGGGCTAAACGTAAATAATTACAATCGAGAACCATCATTCTATCCATGACCCAGGCTATATTTTCTATATCACCAGTATCTACTGATGTAGCATTTTGCTCAGCTATATCTAATACATGCTGTAAAGACATAGATAAATAATATATATCAGCAGGAATTATTATATCTGTATCACTGAGTACAAAATTTAGACCATCAGTTAAAAACCTGGATGCGTACTTATTAGGCATCTGTCTCTTTACAAAATTATATAGAAAAGCTGTGGCTTCAGATGGGGCGTAAGTACTATCACAAAAGCCTTCCACTTCACCCCAAACACCACCTGTTTCATAGGATCCCTTACAATGTCGTTTTACTGGTAATCCATTTGCTTGTAAACAAAATTGTTTAGGAGCTGAAATATGGCCTATAGGTGTCATCTCCCAGTCTAGTTGATTGACATTTTCTGAAGTTGTTGGCAAACAAACTGCAGAACTCGATAAGTTCACAAAAATATAGTTATATTTTGGTAATTCCAACTGTGCAATGAGTGTTAAATTATTAAATGTCTCTTGTATATTTAGAGCCTCGTCATCATGTATATCATCAACATCGACATGCAAGTGTAATAAAATCACCATGTGATCCGAGGAATAATCAATTACAGCCATGAGTAAAACTTTTTTTGCTAAAAATATATCCGTAATGTTATCGGTTAATCCTGTAAGGTCTACATCTTCTTCAACGTTTTCGAGTAAAACATAATATTTCATTACTAGTGCAAGTACATGAATTTTGTTACCCTTGGGATTCGCAATAATTTTGTCTGTACTAATAAAATTAAAGTCAATAGTGTGACCTTCACACCAATATTGAGCGGAACTATCAGTAACAAGATCGATAACATATACAATTTTTTCAATGTTAACTAAGTCAGAAAAAAGAGATGAGTTTGCTTCGATAAAAGGTAAATCACTAACATCCACGACTCTAAAGAAACCTTTTGCATCAGAAAAACATTGAATCCCTTTATCGGTATTGTCATATTTCCATAATCCTGAGGGATAGTAAACTGTTAGGAAAATTTTATTTTGTGCTTCATTGTATTCGAACATAAATTCTGTTTTACCATAAGCTATTTCTACCTCACAGGCCATACACGGCAGAGGCGTGTTGGAATTGATATAGCCTAAAACTCCAGCACTGTTTACAATACCTTCGTATGAAACTCTCTTCATAATTCGAGAATCATTGCTACTCATGGTCTCTGTCTCATCATCGTTTTCATAAGAATCTTTATAAGTTTTAAGCCAGCACCACATATCATTTGTCATATTATTTATATCAGATATTTTTTTGAAAACAAATCTACTTAATTCGCTATTAACATTAACCATGGGTGTCTTGCACTTATTTTGAAGAAAATCATTAAATGACATTCCTGGTTCAACTTTTTCTATACCAAAACATGTGCCATTATCATGTTTAAATCGAAAGGACTGATATCCATCGGGACATCGTGAAGGATAATAATGGTCGTTTATATAAAAACATAAGGTGGGGTAGCTCTTGGTACATACATCTGTTACAAGTGCCTCTCGTTCTATATCTAATAGTAAACAATTTTTTGTGAAGGGTGTATACAAATTTAAGAAGTCACTTGATATAACACGTTGGCCCCAATTTGGTCCTGGAATAGTCCATACTACGGGATGGAATAATTTTTGTCTTGCTGCTGGTAACCAGAAATATTTGGATGTATTTGTACTTCTAAGAGAATTTAGTAAAAAATCGATTTCTCCAGCAGATAAATCTGTTATCACTGAAGCTCCACCACTGGAAAAACAAGGGGAATCCCAAACAGAGGGTTCACCTATTTGATAGCAAAACTCGTTGATATTTTCTGAAACTTTGTAAAATCCAGGCGGACAAGAATTTACATCGAAATATTTGACAACTTTTAAACAAGGACCAATATCATTAAGTGATGGCACCCAGCCGCTGTAGGAACAGTTCCTTGTGATTAAGGTTTCATCGCGGTAACAGAGCGGATCTGACTCGATGTTGTGTGCCGTCGGTGTTTTATGCCACGTTACACTGATGCCTTCTTTCGAAACTTCTTCAGGACAAGTCTGAGAAGTAATAATTTTGTAATGAAGTTTCTGTAATTTTATATTTTTGTTTAAAAGGGGAATTATCTATATTTAAAATAAGTATACCTAGCTGTTGCCCGCAGTTTTGTTCGCGTGGAATTTAATTATACAACCAACTTTTAAACATCCCATATTAAATAAAATTTTAAATAGATCAATGAGATACTTTCATACAAAATCTGACCATCTCTATTATCCCGTTAAAAGGGTGGAGGAAGAAATTTTTATACATCTGAAAGAATAATATATCTGTGGAAGCCGCTTTCAAATCGCATCAATACTTTTCATGTGATGTGGAGACAAACATACAGACAGATAAACCGAAATTATCTAATCAAATTTTTGAGAGTATATCGACAAACGCTGAATATTTTTTAAATATCTTTAATGTACCGAATTTTCATTACATCAGTTTAAATTATATCTGAGAAGACCCCATCATAAATAAAGAATTACAATAAATAGTAAAACATGTTGCTTTTACCTGTTTTGTAGAACGGACAATAGCACTCAACATAAATATTATTCGAGACACAAAGACTTTCATAGTGCTACTAAAAATCACTGAAAACAATCTATAATCACAGGTAGCTTAAGTTCGGGCAGTTTTACCGGTATCCAACTGCGATTTGAAACATTTTCACTTTGCTGTTATTGCTTAGATTACGTTACCTGTATGTGTTCACAAACAGGGTGTCTGTAAAAAAATGTGTTAAATAATTATATAAGGAAAATGATACATTGGTGAAACTCCTGAATTTTGAAGAAACCCCTCTGTGGTTCGAAACTAGTCAGTATATTCATGTGAGCAACCCGCGATTTTTAGGTAGTTAATAAAGTGTGTTGTGGTTAATTATGGTTATTTATTATTTACAGTGTTTACACTTGTTGCTAACATATAACAATATTTAGATGTGTTATTTATTAATGTGTTAATTGTTTGCACAATGGTCAGTCCTTCTTCGTTTCTATTTGTGTAAACATTGCAATGACTATCAGTTTTTTAAAATTAATCATAAACGTGTAAGATGATATAGAAATGTGTACTTAATATTATAAATTTGTGCGTGTCTGTTTGTTTATAAGTGGAGATAGTTAAAAGGATTGAAAGTAGCATAGGCTACTTTCTAACCCACCACTTAAAACCTAAAACAGGGGTGGAAGTTTGAATTGAGAATTTCGTTATTTTCAAGAAACCTAAATTTGGTATCACATTTGGGACGCCCAAAACATCGGGCACCAATTTTTTTAATATTTTGTAAATCTGTCCTCAATACTTTAAAAGAGCGCAAACGAACCGTGGACAGAAGCTAGTCCATGAATAAAATTCAGTTAATTGAATTCATATTTTTTCTTAAAAATCCCTGATTCTGTTGCAGTTAAATACTATTAATTAATGGTAAAATAATTTTTCAAATCGGTCAAAATTTTTCAAAGAGCAGATCTAATCTTTCCTCTTTATACTACTAGTGTAGAATGTAGATGATTATTTTTCAGAACCTCGTCGAAAGGACGACTCTACGAGTTGGCTACATATACTCATAAAAATATTTTAATCATTTATTGCAACATGGTTAGGTTAGGTTATATGGCACGGCACCTCTTCTTTTACGGTCCTGATCAAAAAGAAGATCCCGCTCTGTCGTTTATCCACAGCCTGTATATGTTTGTAATCGGAATATATTAACGTCAGTGTCATTGCGCCAGATATGGTATCTTTATGAATTCATTGATTTTACGCCATGTTGTGGGAGGCTCTATATGTATGGATTCTATTAGGTAACTACAGGTAAAAACTCTTATCATGTTGAAGAACCATTGAGCACGGCTTTTAGCTATGTCAACAATAAAACTTACTTGTTATCTAGTATAAACTACTCTACGCCTAATAAGGTTTCAAAAAACATTTCTATTATGATTTTTATCATGTGTAACTATAATTTTATCACAGTACCTACTTAACAGCATTTTATCAAGCTCAATGTTTTGACAGTTTCGTTTATTAATATTTTTCACATACCTGCCTACATAATATTATTATCTGGTGTAATGACATCCATACATCATTTCAACTCTAATTATAGTGGCGTATGGAGGGTTTTGGTACATTTATAATATGGTTGTTGATCATCGTTTAATACATCGCTTTACTCTTATTAAGATTTACTGTGATCAGGGGATCCTAGTCATTCTTTCTGCCTTCTATCCCATTTCGCCATTCTTTCTGCATTCTTCCTGCGGCCTACTGTCCCGTCATCGGTCAGTCCCTAAATTTAACTCAATTAAACTTAATTGCTTATAAATAATTAGATTTCATATTATTACACTTCATCAAGTTTCAGCGGTCAGAATAAGATTTGTATGAAATTAAATTCGACAATTGAAGATGGCAGCACTCTCAGACGGTTTTCTTGCGTTTTCGTTCGTTACATAGATTATTTAAATTGGTTTGTTTATTTTTACAAGCAGTGGGTGTTTCCAAAATATTTGTTTTGTCATCCTCCTACCCTTTTGAGGATGAAGGCATAGTCATAATAACATAACATCACGCCTTTTTATCCCCGAAGGGGTAGGCAGAGGTGCACATAGAAGTAACACCCACTTTTCACTATTTATGTTATGAGTCCCATAGGGGGTGAGCCTATTGCCATATACTGGGCACAATTCCAGACTCCGTGCTGCTACTGAAAATTTATTAAAAACTCAGTAATACTTTGCCCGACCCGGGAATCAAACCCGAGACCCCATGCCCGGCAGTCGCACTTGCGACCACTCGGCCAACGAGGCAGTATACGAGGCACCGAGCATAATAAATCTGATAAAATTTTGAATTCTTCGGCAGATAGTGCACAATTTGATATAATGTACAAGTAAATATTCTAATGTAAAGGATATATTAATAACATTCGGTTACTACAGAAAAACAAATATAGTCTACTTGGCGGGGACACTGTCGTGTACAGTGTGTAATGACTATGAGTGAGCAAATAGCTTCACTTTAATTCTTTTGTTGACGTTCAAAAGCACAAAAATATTTTTAAAAAAATTTTGGTTCAAAAGTGTCTTTCTGTAATTGAAATGAATGATTTTGACTTTGACGTTAATGGTGAAGCTACGAATACTGAGGTTCACTCGATTTATACTGACGTCACTACCAGTGGTGTAGTGTGAGCGAGAACTTATACTTTGTTTTACCTCTTTCTTATAAACATGGCAGGAATCTTGGAAGTTTTGTTCAACTGAGGCGCATTTCAGTTGAACGATTGACTTACGAAGGCTACACTACACGTATATTTAATTTCAAACTATTTAAGCACTTCAAACAGCTACTGCATATAGTTTTATCTAAACCTCCACGTTTATGCACGTAAATAAAAATAATTAGATTTAAAAATGTTTATAATTTTGTACGATTTATTGTGAAACCTATACGATTTATTGTGAAAAAATATTTGAATATTTTATACCAAATTTGAGATATTTTGAGCTTAAGGTGCATACGTAGTATAAAAGTTAGTACCATTAGTTAAAAATATTCGGTGGTCTCTTATAAATAAAATTATACAAGTTTTGTTGACAATGAAGTCTATCTTTGGATTATTTATATTATGTATAGTCGGTAAGTTTTTTTTAATTTGCGTATAGTAGTATGTTTCGATTTTTTTATTACATGGTTTTAAAATGGCTCTAAAGTAAATGCACACTTATGTGTGCATTTATGTGTGCATTTACTTTAGAGCCATTTGGAATGATGGAAAAGATCTTATTTTTATAAATAAGATCTTTTCCGGTAATATCAGAAAAATCTCGCGAATCAAATGACTGCCTCGTTGACCGAGTGGTCGCAAGTGCGACTGCTGGGCTAGGGGTCTCGGGTGCAATTCCCGGGTCGGGAAAAGTATTACTGGGTTTTAAAAAAAATCTCAGTAGTAGCACGCAATCTGCATAGATTTTTAATAGTTCTGTAGAATTCTGGCTGGCAGAGGCAAGAAAATCTGCTAGGATTAATTGCGGACGAGGTTTAACAGTCCTGCCTCATCTAGGGTGCATAATAGTCATTTGGTTATTCTCCATCCATAAAAAACAAAGATCATGAAGATTAATTCAATAAATTTCTATTACAGAGGTTCGTTGTTATAAAAATCACACGACACTGCAGTCCATCGTCTTCACAAATATTCCTAATGCAAGTAAGTATTATATATTCTGTTGCGATATCACATTAATTTGATAATGTCTTGTTGTGAGCAACGTCCTGTTAAAAAAAAGGGGAAAATAATCTCAAAAGGAAATGATTGAAGCACCAAAATGTCAGTGGTGTATTTATGTGTGCGTGTACTTGCAACACCGTAACGTATGAAGTGTAATGATGGGCGGTGTCTCGCGACACATGTCCTACGTGTCGTATGTGGGCGTATTCTGCGTATACTCAAGTCTTTAGTAGACGTGTTCGGCGCTCTGATTGGTTGGTTCTTTGGGGGCAGCCAATCAGAGCGCCAAACAAATACTCGTTTCGATTACTTTAAACGCGAAACAAACTTGTACTAAGGCCTCAGGTGCCACAGTCGTTGTTTCAAGACACTTTATCCAATTTTTTTTCATCGTTGTTGGTTGTAAGTATTATTAAAAATGCTTGGATACAGGCTAGTCCGGCTCCACAGGATAACAAAAAACACTGATGTTTTAATGAAATTGTAAATAATACAGCCATTTTGCTAAATTGTATATTGTTTAACTTAGATAACCATTGTGAATGTGAGAGCCCTGTAATTAACTTAATATTAAATTAGACTAGTAAAATGCATTTGTGTCAGCGTGGAGTTGTCATGCTCACTCAAAGGTCTCATTGGCGGTGGCGCGTGCAGTGGATCGCTCGATTCCCTACAATATGGTTGATTTGGGCGGTGCTGGTGTACGTGTCATGTTCGTGAACGGGCGCCGTCAACTGGGACTGGTCAGCTCCAGACTATTATTTATTGTCTTTAAGGTTATTTTCTTTTTCAATCACTTTGACTAGATTTTAGTGTTACATTGTTCTCGCACAATCCAAACAGCAAAGTATGTAACTGGACAATTGTATTGTGAACCTGATTGAAAAAGAGTAACCTATGGAGTTTCTTGCTCGTTCTTCTCCATAGGAATCTACACCTTGGAATGAGCAAATAGCTTCACTTCTAATTTTATTATTGACGTTCAAAAGTGCCTTTCTGGTCTAATTGAAATAAATGATTTTGACTTTGACTTTGACTTTATTGGGTTTTTAAGTGTAGGAGAGCCATGCTTCGGCACGAATAGGCCGGCTCGACCGGAGTGATACCACGGCCTCACAGAAAACCGACGTGTACAACTTGCGTTGTGTTTCATCGTGTGAGTGAGGTTACCGGAGGCCCTATTACCCCCTCCCTAGTCCTCGTCTCCCGAATCCCCGAATCCTCCACAGTCCTAATATTCCCAAAAGGCCGGTAACGCACTTATAAGGCCTTGGTGTTTCGAGTGTCTATGGGCGGCGCCGATTGCTTACCATCAGGTGATCCGTCTGATCGTTTACCGGCTTATGCTATAAAAAAAGTATTTTAAGTAACTTGTGTAATTCGGGTTAAGTAAGAAAATAAGAATTGGGATTGATTTCAGAAAAGGCCGTAATGGAATACTTGTATGGTGCCAAATGTGACTACAAAAACAAATTGCTTTTGATGCACGCACATCATAAGGGTGAAGATGTCGCTGGAACTATGATAATTGAGGTAACTACATCTATATCTATACTAATATTATAAAAAGGAAAGATTTGTACCTATTTTTGTATGTTTGTATGTTTTTAATGAATAGGCTCAAAAAGTACTGGGCCGATTTAAAAAAATCTTTCACCAATAGAATGCTACATTCTTCCAATTTGACATAGGCTACATTTCATTTTGAAAAAAATTAGGGATCCTTGGTAAAATTTAAACAATGTAACCGAAGATGTAGAAAAATGAGTCTTAAAATGTCTTTCGTCGAATGCGCTGCCGAAACTATTAGCGATAGAACAAAATAATGTACAACAATATTGAAGAACATCATAATGTCTACAAAAAACTCCGCGGTAGCATATGTCCAACTATTGTAGTTATGTCACTACAACAATCTAAATTTCCAAAAATAAATAATTTCTACCCCGTGCGAAGCCGGGACGGGCTGCTAGTTATTTATATGTTTATTAGTGTTTATGATAACTTTTAGAAATGAGCTCTATATACTAAAACCTTCTCCTAAATGTAACAAACAACCCTTTGCTGAAAACTGCATCAAAATTGATTCAACCAATCATGAGATACTTGCGCACGAACATACGTGTATACATACATACAGCAGGTTATACAGAAAACCTCCTTTTTTGAAGTTGGTTAAAAATACCCGAATTTCGCTGAAAGTAACTACTCCACTCAGACGAATGAAGTCACGGAAACCCTTCCTCTTGAATCACTTATCTATTAACCCTTAGAGCGCCACGTCAGTCACCGGTGCCTGACGCTAGTGAAGGTTTGACTTTCATTTACCTGACATGTTAAAAAATGCAATTATCCGTCCTATTTACAAATCAGGTAGTCATCTTGAATATGTAAACTACAGACCTATTGCAATACTGTCTGTTATTGATAAAATCACAGAAAAAATTATTGTAGCTCAGATTAGCGGGTTCTTAGAACAACATAAAATAATATGTGACACACAACATGGTTTCCGCAGAGGACGAAACACTGTTTCTGCTTTGTTAGGCTTTTCAGATTACATAAATAAGTCGCTAGACTCTGGGAAACAGGTTATAGCTCTTTTTATCGATTACAAAAAGGCATTTGACACATTAGACCATGACATATTACTACAGGCAATGGATGATTGTGGAATACGCGGGCCCACAAATGAATGGTTTAAAGACTATCTAACCAATAGGAAAATAAGTACAATGATAGCTGGTAAGACAGGGAAAGAGGCGGATGTCGACTTAGGTGTGCCGACTGGATCTGTATTCGGGCCAGTAGGATATATAATGCATGTGAATAGTGTGTCAAATGTCATCGAAAAATGTAAGGGGTTCATGTACGCTGATGATATGTGCCTTATTTATGCATCCAAAAATATAATGGAAGCCCAAAAATTTATACAGGACGATTTTGAAAATATTAGCAAATGGGCACACGATAACGGAATTATCTTGAACACAACAAAAACAAAAGTTATGCATATACACTCCCCGTACAATCATATTGCTAAATCAGTAGATAAGGAACATATCACAGTAATAGGACACACATATGAATGTCTACATAGAAATAAACATAACTGCAGTTGTAATAAATTAGACTATGTACACAAATTCAAATACCTAGGCCTAACAATAGATACAAATTTCAACTGGAAATTGCATGTTAACGACATTTGTAATAGACTAAGATCTGTATTAAGTAAGTTGTATCAATTAAAAAATGTACTGAACAAAAAGACTCTCAGATTAGTTTACTTTGCACTTGCAGACTCGCTAATAAGTTATGGACTACTTGTGTATGGTCGAACATTCATATCATATATTAAGGACATACAAATAAGACTGATAAAGTTCCTAGTAAGTAAAAATGTTAAAGATAGTTGCAAGAAAGAGTATGATAAGGTATTTCCTATTTGTAAAATAATACCCATAGATAAAAAAGTAGATTATTTAGTTGGTTTGCAATATTATTATAGTGACGAGTTTAAAATTAATGTAAAGAACAAGTACAACACACGTAGGGTTAGAGAGAATAAACTAATATTACCAGAAATAAAAAACTATTATGGCAAAAGAACATCTGAATACTTAGTTCCTAATGTATTTAATAGAATAGATTTACTGAGAGAAGAAGGAAAAAAGTTTACGAAAGGATCTCTAAAGTTAAAATTAAAAAGATTTATGTTAGAGTATTAATAAGAAATAACATTGTTATGTCTTGTTTGTTTTTTATTGTTATTTTCATAAAGATTTGTTTGTTTTTTTTTTTTATTATTATTTTCATAAAGATTGTTTTATATTAGGTATATAAACTATGTCGAAGTAAGTAATAAGGGATATTATATGTGATGGGATATTTAAATGCTAAAGAAAAAACTATGTAAGAATTATTAAATTCACTGTTTTGTATTAAACTGTACAAAGAGCGCCTCTCGCCATCAAACGTTACAGTTTGGCGAGTTTAGTTTTTAAGGACACAATTTGTAATAAGTTCACTGAATAAATTATTTAAAAAAAAAAAAAAAAAAAACCATTTTAAACTTGGCAGTTAAAGTATTAAACAAAATCGCATCAAAATCCGTTGTGTAATTTTCAAGATCTAAGCATACATAGGGTAGTGATGTTTATTTATTTTGGTAATAAATCTATTTAATTATAAGGTACAAGAATATAAATCTGCCTCATTGGCCGACGACTGCCGGTTAAGAGGTCTCGGGTTCGATTCCCGGGCCGGGAAAAGTACTACTGGTTTTTTTTTTTAAATTTCAGTCGTAGCACGGAGTCTGGAATAATTGTGCTCGGTATATGGCAATAGGCTCCCTCCCTATTAAATGAGACTCATAATATAAGTAGTGAAAAGTGGGAGTTACATTGTACAGTGGCATTAAGGGCCGTAATGTGCACCTCTACCCCTACGTGGTTTTATGATGATGAAGAATATAAATGTATAATATTTAATACTTATTTTCTCATGTGTTTTCAGTCCACCCAGGTATATAGTACCCATCCGCATGCATTCTGCGCAAGAATAACAGCCACTGCTGCACACAGTGACATGATAAGGTATCAACCTTACAGTTTTGCAATATGTTACAAAATGGTATTGGTTTCTCTGCCCGGGGGACTGGATTATGAATACTTATACCTAGATTGGTACATACCAATAGAAGTAACTCCAGATCTTGATTGGGATTTGTATTTTTATCATACCTAATTAAAGTGGATTTTGGACATATGTTGTTTTATGCTTACTTACTGTTTGCATGTCGTTTTAAAGTCAAGAAATTAACAGGTACAGACTAGCCTTTACATCAGTTAAAGATAATATGCACATTATTCAAGTAGGTATGTATATATGTGTGTTCCAGTAAATATCTACAGTAGGTACTGTGTCTACTAAATAGTTTCTCTACTAATTGCCTTTATTTTTCAATGATGCCTCCCTGGCCGAGTAGTCGCAAGTGCGACTGCCGGGCAAGGGGTTTCGGGTTCGATTTCCGGGTCGGAAAGTATTATTGGGTTTAAAAAAAAAATCAGTGGTAGCACGGAGTCTGGAATTGTGCCTGGTATATGGCAATAGGCTCACCCCCTGTTACATGGGATTCATAACATAAACAGTGAAAAGTGGGTGTTACATTGTACAGTGGCATTAAGTGTCGTAATGTGCACCTATGCCTACCCCTTCGGAAATAAAAGGCGTGATGTTATGCTATGTTATTTTTCAATGATTTTACTATTTAATTTTTTAATAAATTAAAAACCGACTACGTTAAAGGTATGAAACAAGAAAATTTTCTTATTTAAAAACTTTATTTATAAACTATAGAATCATGGTCTTTGTATAGTCATCAGAATTCGGTCATTTTCCAGTTTGACGTTTTTACTTACCGTACTTAATAATTTTAATTTTGACTTTATAATATTTGTGTGACTTAAACAAATACTAGTTGTTGCGGCTTTGCTTGCGTGAAAGTTGATTATCATTGTGTCAATTCCCATTTCATCCCTTTGTGTTTCTATATACATATTTTACCTTACCCTACCTACGTATTTTTTTTGTTTTTTTTTTTTTGTGTACCTACTCATTTATCCACACCCTGAATATAATATTTAGGCTTCTAATTATGATATGCAGGGCTGATGACTGCCAAGACATGATTACTTAGCGTTAGCGTGTCATAAATGACTATTGACTATCAAACAAATTTCTAGCCTTCTTTTGATGGGGGAAAATCATCCAATGACTTCTCTCACCTTGGGTTAGACGAGGAGTGTAAGACTCTTACTGACTAAAAACCATCCCGTTTTTACTCCTGCTCTTCAAGCCGGAGCCCCAGTAACCTGTTAGGCCTTCCGCGGCTCTGTTCTGGGCATTACCCCTACTGGGTCCCCCTCTGAATTACTAGCCTTATAGGACGAACTTTATTTCGAGGATTCAGTAGCTCTTTGACCAAAATGATACAAGCTGTAATTATGTCAAACTTATTTATTCATAACTATTCGGATTTATCAGTTTTTAGGCCGCCTTGGGGAAGTGGTGGTGGAGGAACGTTGGGTATAGCAGGGTCCTGCGAAGCATAGTTCAATATGTTGAGATCACTTGGTTCAGGGGGCGGAGTTTGAGTATAATGTTGTTCCTCGGCAACTGGGCTTTTGTTAACCTGTTTATTGGTAAGAATAGGAAAACTTTGTCCCAAAACATTTGGTAGAGGACGATATATTGGAAGACTCGTGTAAGAGTTGAATCCAAATGGATCATAGGGATCATAGAACCTGACCCCTGGATATCTGTAGGTTAAAGGGTTAAATTGTGGTAGAGCATTATATAAGGGGTCGATGTGTCCTAAGGGCAAAACTTGTGGTGGAAGACCAAATTCGTTGAGTGGTATTGGTGATTGGGTGTTAGGCAGCGGTGGAGATGGGGTAGAAGCACTACCCTCATTTGGCTGCTTTGCTGATTCCGAAGTTGTAGTAGGAGCTATAGTCGACGAAGGTGATGGCTCTGTGGATGTTGCGGGTGTTGAAGCTAGTGAAGATTCGGAAGGTTGTGGTTGAGTTTCCTTTGATGCCAAACCAGTTGCTGGTACAATTCCCTGAAATCGTGAACAGTTATGGTAAAAACCTTATAAATAAATAAAATATTACATGCTTGCAAGCTGAGGGCTGGTTTAGAAATATTATTGTTTTAACTGAGATTTTGGAGAAATACAAAACGACAAACTACGTGTGGAGTTTATTATTTCATTTGCAATTACTTATATTAAAATGAATCCAACCAAAAACATTCGGTAAAAAACTAACCATGTCTCAATGGAGCCGCTCGTTCATCTCTAAAAAGTAATGAAATCTAGACAAAGTCATGCCAAGTGTGAGGTTCCTTATTGCGATTTCTTCGTAATTATAGTTAATGCTGTGTGACTTGGCCGATAAAGACACATACGGTATGTAATAAAATAAAAATTTTAACACAAAAAAGTAACGAGACATAAGAATAAAAATAATAATAACGCATATCAGTAACAATGTAAATAAAGAGCAGTAGTATCAGTAGTATGAAACAAATGTATGGCGTCTGGGCCCACTCCTCAACAGCAACAAGTGATATACCGTTGGACAGGGCTTCTTAAAAGGAACAATAGTTAATAACAGACCTATGGTCAAATATTTGTGTGTTTGGAGATACCAGGGAGCTTACTCTTGAATCCAATTCTGATCGATGAACATTGGTATTATGAAATTTCGTACTCTTGAATTGCAACACTAGCGCCCATTGCATTCGTATTACGTGAATATTAAATGAACTAAATGGAAATGGTATTGAGTTTGGTTATATATTTCGTATTCTGAATGCTATTTTAACAGCTACGATAGGGGTTGTATAATTCTGACATGGATGGTTTCAGGAGTGAGCACCCAGGTCCTAAAGTCATTATTAAAAAATAATTAAAAACACTTACGTTTCCAAGCAAATCTCCGCCGTAGAATATGGCCGGTTGATAGGAGAAGGCGAAAGCGTCGTGTAGGACTGGCTGGTATACTGGGTATGCTTTGCTTGGTTCCAAGTTCTGGTTTGAAGTGATGAGAGCGTTATAAACTTTGGGAACACGGCCGGGTGCAGGTGCGGGTGCAGGATCTGCGCTCGTGTTCAGCCAGAAGGCACTCACCAACTGAAACATTAATGTAAGTATGTTAATGTATCACTCATTTGCTTTTAATGGTGCTTGACCACGGTGCTTATGCTGGCGCGGTCGCGTCCGCAAAAATTGCCCCGGTAAACGAGCAGACTGATCACTTCATAGTAAACAATTGGTGCCGCTTATGGACAGGGTCTACCTGATAAAAATCTCAAAATTATTTGTATGTTTGTTTGTTTGTTTGTTTAAACGCATCAAACTAATTTAGGTGTGGAAGAGCCAAACTGGGCCAAGATAAATGGGCCAGCTCGACTGTTACACACGGTTTCACGGCTTTACAGAAAACCGACGAGAAACAACACATGCGTTGTGTTTCATCATGTTTGTGAGGTTACCGGAGGCCCAATAACTCCAATCCCCCCAATCCCCGAATCCTCAATAACGTGCAAATTCCTAATCCCCAAAAGGCCGGTAACTCACTTGTCAACTCAACTCTGGTGTTTCGGATGTCCATGAGCGGCGCAAATTGCTTACCATCAGTTGATCCGTCTGCTCGTTTAGGTACCGGCTAATTCCATTAAAAAATCTCAAGAACTACCTGGTCCCATTAGAAAAAATATTTTTTGTTGGATAGTTTAGAAAATCTGGACTAACTACTTGTAACAGACTGTTTTGCAAGCCGCAATTGGTCGCAATCGCGACTCATACTGCTCTCCATTATGAGTCCCGATGCGGCTTGAAACTGGTCGACTTTTTTTCATGACTGAACTGTATATTTCTATTCTATCAGTGCATTATATGACTAGACTACCATGACTACGTAAATACAATCAGTCCAAACATGGTACATAATTGATGCTTAAAGACGCTATTAAAATAATTGTTGCAGCATGCATAATAACAAGTTTTCTAACCAATAATTATTAAGTTGTTATATGGACAATATAAAGTAAGTGGTATTATAAATAATTTATTATAATAAATTATTCATATTATTATTAATGAAGTCTTTACGGGGTATACGACGTTGTTCGTTACCTTTTAAATAAGATTCGAGAGCGTTTGCTACAATCTCACACTAGGCCTGCCAAGATTTCATAATAAAAAATTAAAAACTAAAAGAAAAACAAGCTTTTATGAAGTCTGGGCGTCTTCAAGGTCTGAGTGAAAAGGTTGCTTATGGGTTGACGTGCTCCATCGTAGACCGCATTATCGCTTACCACCAGCCTTGATGGTGGTCAAACGACGGCCCATCAAATATAAAGAAAAGCTTAGCATTTATGGTCATGCAAACTAACAATTTTCAGCTCTATCGGTTGAAGATACCTGATATCACAAATATACATTGCGAGTTAAAATAATATAAGATTAAGTATAAAATATTCAAGTTTATCAAAGAGCTGTCCGGTATCTGTGTACTGTAACTCCACCACACGGTGTTCGGATAGGTATAATTTACAATAGATTTACGCAATCGCTAAGGTGGGATGAACTCAAGTGAGGCACTCGTAAACATAAGTAATCGTTAAATCACGATACAGTATCGATGTAATCGGTGTATGGATTCTGCAAAAAATATCACGTAACTCTTATTATTAGCGGGTACAGAACTAGAGATGGTTTACTACTTGTTAGTTTTGACGGTCTGATTGGTTGTTTCATTGAAGCCGGCCAATTAGAGAGCCGAACGCAGTCTCATTTCGATTAGTTTAAACGTACAAAGACCTCTGATTGGTTGGTTGTTTCAAGTTGGCCAATGACAGCGCCGAACGCGGTCTCGTTTCGATTACTGTAATCGTAAAATAAACTTTTATTAAGCTATTAAGCCCTCTCTTCTTGTTACAAGCTCTAAGACGAAATGAAGAAGATATATTTATATTATATAATATTTTTAGCAATCAGGAGTGAAATTAATTAAAAAAAAAACAATTTTATGGGAAACTAAACGTTTATTCTAACCTCTAAATATTTAAACTTTGATTTACACAATTTACACAATTTAATAAAGAAAACATAAAGTAATCACATCTACAAACAACCATTAATTTAAAGTAAATATACGATAATAATGCACGATAACAAACAGCGCCGAACACCTGACAACCTTACCCTTCGAGAGCCAACGAGCAAAAGACCGAACTACCCCCACAACGCTCTATTTATAGATGGTGTCAGATGACGTCACTTGTTTACCACGGGCAGTTACGATTATCCTAATACGGCCTCTCCTGACCGTGCGCCGTCCTCGGGGCACATCGTCCATTGTTACGTTGTCACTCATTGCTAGGTACTGCAGGGGCCACGGAAGATGGACCAGCCTCATCGCCCTCACCATCTTCATTGTCAGTATCTTAAAGAAATAAGATTACGAACATATAAGTTGTTGTATACACATACAGGTACTAAAAGAAAAACAACAATTATTCTTTCATCCCTCTCGCATTTAAGGCCCTCATTCAATGAATCACTCTCCTAACCAGGTACATCCGTCTTCAAACCATAAATCATCAGACACATTCGCTCGCACTATATAATTACGCATGAATCTGAAGGACACTTCAATATACGTTAACAAAAATGTCTGCCAGGCCGGGTGCCTATACACATATCCAACATAATATGTGTCTGCAGGACGTAAAGTCCAATACACATATCCAACATATGTGTCTGCAGGACATAAAGTCCAATACACATATCCAACATATGTGTCTGCAGGACATAAAGTCCAATACACATATCCAACATATGTGTCTGCAGGACATAAAGTCCAATACACATATCCAACATATGTGTCTGCAGGACATAAAGTCCAATACACATATCCAACATATGTGTCTGCAGGACATAAAGTCCAATACACATATCCAACATATGTGTCTGCAGGACATAAAGTCCAATACACATATCCAACATATGTGTCTGCAGGACATAAAGTCCAATACACATAACCAACATATGTGTCTGCAGGACATAAAGTCCAATACACATATCCAACATATGTGTCTGCAGGACATAAAGTCCAATACACATAACCAACATATGTGTCTGCAGGACATAAAGTCCAATACACATATCCAACATATGTGTCTGCAGGACATAAAGTCCAATTACATGTGAACTCAACAGTGCGTCTGTTCACCCAGCTCAAGATGCACGACCTGTTGAAGATTTTAACCACTCGGAAGTTGTTATCCATCTCACGTGCATACTCATCCGTAACAAGTTCACACCATATCTGCAACATAAAAGTACACTTACTTTCAAAGAAAGCTGAACAACTCTCGGGACACCACTCCCCTTTCCATGGCACCATATATTGCGCCGCAGCTTGGGTTGTTTTACCTCTGGCTCCCCCCAACAGCTTTAGCTCATAGCGGTTGCTTGGCAGGACCTTGGTAACTTTATAGGGCCCTCGCATTCCGGAGTCCAGTTTACCAGTCGATTGCGAGTATTTAATAACAAACACCAAGTCGTCCGTTTTAAAAACTTTAGGAGGGTGTCGTTGGCGATTGGTGTGGGAATCTTGCTTATTTTGATTCTTGTCAAGCAATTCCTTTGCCCGGCTTCTGCAAATTTCCCTCCAGGCTTCACGGTTAGGGTTCGCGTTGTCGATTGCCACGTCGCGGACCAGCGCACGGATAACGGGAGTAGTCGCGTCAGTACCAATCAGTAAGTTTAGTGCTGACATTTGTGTGGTTTTTTGTTTAGTGATATTTAATACAAGCTGAATTTTCCAAAGTGAATCTGACCAAATTACATTTTTATTACGACTTTCTACACGAATAAGATTTAATACAGTTCGCACATATCGCTCTGCCTGCCCATTTGCATGATGCATTTCGGGAGTTATGTGGTGGATGTCACAACCTAAATCTGATATCCAGCTGGTGAAGCCAGCTGCTTCGAACATACGACCTCGGTCACAAACAATTAATTTAGGCACTCCAAACAAAGAAATTGCATTATTAAAAACACGCTTAAGTTCACTAGAATCTTGTCGGTACATGGGATATAGTAAGCAGAATTTCGTAAATGCGTCTACTAGTACAAAAACAAACTTGTAACCGTTTGATTCCGGTAAAGGGCCTAAGGCGTCAACATGAATAATGTTAAAAGGAACTTCAGGTTTTACCCATGACGTAATAGGTTGAGGGGGTGCCCTAGGCACTCGTTTTTTTGAGATACAAATGAGGCAATGTGAGGTGTATTTTAAAACAAAGTTTTTCAGGCCTGGGAACCAGAAATGCTTTAGTATAAGGTCTAAAGTTTTATCTGCACCGATATGCTCGTGCTCGTCGTGAAATAGTCGCAATAAACTAAGTCGGTGTCCTTTCTTTTTACAAAACGTACAAGTCAGTTTCGTATTACTGTTATCAAAATCTTTACGCTTTTTGGTACAGTTAAAGCTTTTATGCCCAACCCGGCCGCACATGTAACACTTGCCAGCGGATTGATCACTAGTACGTTTATTGGCCGAAGTGCTAGCAGGCCGGCGAGGATTGTCTTTGGTACATCCAGGTTTAACATAAATAGCTAAAAACGAAACTATAGTTTCGACCGTGAGGTCCGCATTTGCGGCAGCCGCGCGTACTTGAGCGTCGTTAATACTACGTACAATAATCTGCACCATTAAATCATCACTTAAGCCCTTAATAATGCGAAGTCGTAATAAGGAACGTCGGGCATATTCCGCAAACGTTGGATATTTATCAGACGTGGTATTCATGACGTCGAAGAGTATATTGGCATAATCTTGTTTTCGCGGACAAAGGGACTTGAAATCTTTCGAAAAATTCGACCATGAACGATCATTTGTCGTCCACTCATTTAGCCACGTCCTAGCGTCGCCTTTGAGGCAGTTAGCAACCCGCGATAGACATTCTACATCAGACCAATGATTCACTAACCTGGCACGCTCCACCTCGTTACACCACACCTCAAAATCGTGGACAGCGGGATCGAAGTTTGACACGTAGTAATTATGCGGCTTACTTCCGATAGTAGCTAATGCATCGGCCAGCAACCTAGCCGTGTTTGGCTCATTATCATTAAGGTTATCACGTTGAGGTGTGATGGCACGGTTTGGTGGCACTGGTGTACGTGACCTACTCGCGGTACTGTCCTCGATTGCGTTTAATCGCGATACAATTGCATTCAACGCTTGTTTTACGGAGCTTTCGCGACTACGGGATCGAGAGCGATGCTGTTTTGAAGCACGATGGTGTTGGCGCGATCTGCTATGCCTTTTATACGTTCTCCGAGGTGAAGTTTCCTCAGAGCTACTACGCGAACGAATAGACCGCGGCATTTTGTTCTTTTTTTTTAAATTAACGGTTGTTTTTATTTGAAAATGGGCTCGGGCCAATCCCACTTCTGATTTTAGCAATCAGGAGTGAAATTAATTAAAAAAAAAACAATTTTATGGGAAACTAAACGTTTATTCTAACCTCTAAATATTTAAACTTTGATTTACACAATTTACACAATTTAATAAAGAAAACATAAAGTAATCACATCTACAAACAACCATTAATTTAAAGTAAATATACGATAATAATGCACGATAACAAACAGCGCCGAACACCTGACAACCTTACCCTTCGAGAGCCAACGAGCAAAAGACCGAACTACCCCCACAACGCTCTATTTATAGATGGTGTCAGATGACGTCACTTGTTTACCACGGGCAGTTACGATTATCCTAATAATATATTATGTATAGATATCCAGTGTGACCTCAAAACTTAATGATAAAATTTCACTTACTAAACAATCTTAGATCAAAAGTAAGTACCACTACATGCAATACGAAGGTTTTAAAAGTAAATTATTAGTTGGTAGTGGTACAATAACTAAAATATTTAACTACTTTATATCGAGCACGATTGAGTTGTGGGTATGTTGGGTGTCGCGCATGCGTATTGTTATAAGACCTGTAAGTATAGTGTGTTGTTGGAAAGTCTCTGCCTATAATGCGGTGTCTATTGGATAAAATATGGATGCTACAAATAAACTACGTAATCGCTTATGTGACAATGACGATTATTACACTAGAAACAGCATCCAGCTACATAACGACCCATGCTTCGGTACGAATGAGCCGGCTCGATCGAAGTGATACCACGCCCTCATAGAGAATCGACGTGAAACAACTCTTGCGTTGTGTTGCGTCGTGTGAGGTTACGGGAGGCCCAATTAACCGCTCTCCCCAATCCCTAAATTCGTAACAATCCTCAAATTCCTATTCCCTAAAAGGCCGGTAACACACTTGCAACGCCTCTGGTGTTCCGAGTGCCCATGGGCGACGTCAATTGCTTACCATTAGGTGATCCGTCTGCTCGTTTACCGGTTTATCCCATAAAAAAACATAGGTAATATGCACTATTTCAAACTTTCTGTACAAACACTATCATTTTTGTTTCTTCATTTTGACAAGCGAGTCTCCAAGTACTATAATTGAGACCAATTTTGTTTGTGACGTCTGTTTCAAAATGATACTCATTTAAAAGTGACAGGCGCCAACCTTAAGTACCTACCTACGGTACAGCGATAAAGATCATTATATCTGGTCTGATTGAATGCGTTGGCGTCTTTGTAGCAATTGTCGTTCGGTAAAAAAGTGTATCAAATCAAGTCAAGGGCATATTCAAATTAATAGATAAGTGACGAGATTAGAAGTAATTATTACTTACGTCTAATTATAATTTACTGACTGGTCAAGGGGCTCAGAGTTCGGTTTGTAGGTTAAATTATTATTGAGTTTTTTGCTTTTTATATACAGTGTAGATCAACCTACTCCTTTCTGTATAATTTTTTAAATAGATTTTAAACTGTATTGTTTAGATATAAAGTCGAAAAACTATCGACACATTGTTGTAGAACTGTAAGTTAATGTGCTGGGCGTTGTACCTATTCTATTTTTTATTACTTTTTTAGATAAATATTTGCTAAATTACTGCCTATAAGTTCCCGCCTTACATCCCGAACAACATGGAGGCTAGAATTGAGACCGGTATGATGTGGCAAAAGACTCGCCCCCTATTATATGGAACGAATAACGTCACCGGTCCACGTGACATTCATCATCAACAGCCTATAAGCGGCCACTGCTGACCAAAGGCCTCATCTCGCACGGAGAAGGTTTGAGCATTAATCACCACGCTTGCTCAATGCGGGTTGGTGATTTCAAACTTATGTTTCCTCACGATGTTTTCCTTCACCGTTTGTCAGTGGTGACTAAATAATCTTAGAAAGTAAGAACATGTAACTCGGAAGTCACAGTGATATTTGCCGTAGGTAGGTTTCGAGACGGCGGCGCCCTCACGGAAAATATAATAATTAATTGTTATTCAATAAAACCAGGCATGGCTAAGTATTGTTGATTGTATTTTATATGGGCAAGTTTTTTTAAATGGTGACATTTGCTTGATGTATATATTATCTCTTTGTGACAAATTCCAGACGTTAAGACAAAATTGATATAGGTACCTATTTTGATTTTATTGGATACCTGTTACAGGTACAGTGTATATATATTAAGTGTGGGAGAGCCATGCTGTGGCACGAATGTGGCTCGACCAGAGTGGTACCACAGCCTCACAGAAAACCGACGTGAAGCAACGCTTGCGTTGTGTTTCGTCGTGTGAGTGAGGTTACGCGGCCCA
Source organism: Spodoptera littoralis (assembly GCA_902850265.1). Lineage (NCBI taxonomy): Eukaryota > Metazoa > Arthropoda > Insecta > Lepidoptera > Noctuidae > Spodoptera > Spodoptera littoralis. The sequence continues at coordinate 10,659,308 of LR824533.2, forward strand.
ATTACCCTCCCCTTCCCCAATCTCCCCAATTCCTGAATCTCCAACGATCCTCAAACGTTTAATCCCCAAAAGGCCGGTAGCGCACTTGTAACGCTTCTAGTGTTCCAGGTGTCCGTGGGCGACGCCGATTGCTTACCATCAGGTGATCCGTCTGCTCGTTTACCGACTTATGCCATAAAAAAAATATCTTATAATAGTACCTATATATAAAAAAAAATATATTTCAACCAAAAAAAAAATATAGAGATTGATGTTGAAGAGAATTGATGTAGTCAAAATAACATCACAATGATGACGTTACAAAAACAGCAAACGAAACTACAAATAACAATTTCGAATATAACACAATAAATGGCATGCCACGGTCGATCACAATACTCGATAGAAGAATGGCGAGCCGTGTCCGTTTGCTATCCGGAAATCGAAGTGTACCACAATGCCAGCGCAGGCGCCTTGACCACGCCCAGCTGACCAAGGTCCAAGAAATTAAACGTGAAATAAGACTCACCACTGTTGTCGAAATTAACTATTGAAGTATGTAAGTCCAGATATAATTGATTTCCTTTGTTTTATAGCTAGCTTCAGCTCGTGGCTCGTGACCGCCTCATTGGTCGTAAGTGCGACTGCTGGGCAATGGGGTCTTGGGTTCGATTCCCGTGTCGAGCAAATTATTACTGGGTTTTAAAAAAATCTCAGTAGTAGCACGGAGTTTGGAAATGGGTCCGGTATATGGCAATAGGTTTAACCTCTATTAGATGAGACTCATAACATAAATAGTGAAAAGTGGGTGTTACTTCTGTGTGCACCTCTGCCTCTACCCCTTCGTGAATAAAGGGCGTGATGTTATGTTATGTTATGTGCTTCAGCCCGTGGCTTCGCTAGTATTCCCCTGGGGTAAAAAGTATCCTATGTATTAATACCAGACCATAATTAATCGCTGTTCCAAATGTCATCTTGATCCATTCAGCCCTTTTTACGTGAATGAGTAACAAATAATATACACAACCACATAAACTTTCTTATTTATAATATAAGTACATATTATTAGTACGTATAACTTGCTTTTGGAAAGCTTTCTTCAAGTGTACTTAAAATATATTAACGCCTATGTGTCGTCAAAAATATGTCGTCGCCATATCGTCGATTTGCTAACTTCACTTGAGCACCATGTTAGAGACTTCAGCCTGAAAAGTTCTACAGTCAGTCTTAATCTCTTTGTTTCGTATAGGATAAAAAAATTCATCCCATGTGTTACGAAATTAACTCGACTGAAATAGGGATGATGACAGGATATGAAAATTAAAAATGAAATTAGTCCGTCAGTTAGGTAATGAACAAATATTAAACACGTTTTTTTTTTATTTTGTTGTAAAATAAAATGATACTTAGATATAACGAATCAAAGTTTAGAAGTAGAGGCTAAAACGTCATTTCTAAGTATAAAATGTACATAGAAGTGACGTCACGTGACATTTCAAATCAATATGTCTTCGAAACTATTCGGTTCCGTAAAAAAAATAAAAAATACGTGTGTAATGTTTTGAAATAATCTACCAGACGGACATTAAAATAAAAATTAGTCATCTACCCTATTGTAGAAAACTAAGGTCATTGAAAAAAATATGTATGATATAAGAATATACAAGACAATATAAGAAGATAATATAGGAATAATATGTAAGATAAGAAATGGTATAAAATCCTCATAAGGAAAACATAAGATATAGGTACCTATAAACAGAGAAAGATAAACGCTTTGACATTTGCAGTGAGGTTGGTAAGTACATCATTGTGCATTCTCGTGCAGCTCGGGGTTAATGACCCGGCGCGGGCGATGTGCAGAGCTGCATCTAAAAACCTCCATGTCTTTCTAGACTCAAAAAGAAATAATATGGAGCTCGAAATAAAACATTGCATGCGCCGCGATTATATTATTTCTAAATATAATAACTATTGTAGTTGTAGAACGTATAGGTAGTATACGTTCGTTCGAATTTTATTTATTTCAATAGGTCCTAGTTAGTTTTATATTTATCGTACGTACATTATATAACTTAATTTAAAATGTTGTTAGTTACTTATTAACTTCATCCTTAAACTGTTGAGTAATCAATTCTATTGTTTTGTATCTTTAAGTAGGTACCAGAGGTGAATGAAATACTGTGGATGTAGCCCGTAATGCAACCGAGTTACTAGAGTTTTTTAGCCAGTAAATTAATATAGGTACTAAAAGTTTCTCCTTAGTGTAACGACCACTTTTCTGAAAACCATATCAAAGTCGGTTCACCCAATCGCGAGACATTCGCGCACAAACATACATACATACAGATTTAACTAAGGGCTTCCTTTTAATTTTTGAAGTCGGTTAAATATAAAATTATTGACTTCTCAAACGCTACTAAATTTTAAGTCGCGCTTGTATAGTTCTGTCACTACAAATTCTCTGTAAAATGACAGAGATGGCACGATTTTTAAGTACAATAGTGTAGTTGCCTAATTTTTATTTTAATGTCCGTCTTGTAGATTATTTTAAATCATTAGAAACGTATTTTTTATTTTCTTCCAGAAATGAATACTTTCGACGATATATTGATTTGAAATGTCGCGTGACGTCACTTCTATGTATATTTTATACGTAGTGTTAGACGACGAAAATTCTATCCCATTTGACAGATGACATCGCTGTCAATATGACAGCTAGTGCTGTCAACAACTAGTGACGTTAATCAGAAATGACGTTTTAGCCCCCACTCCTAAACTTTGATTCGTTTTATCTAAATATTGCTATATTATACGACAAAATAAAAAAACGTGTCTAATAGTTTTTAATTACCTAACTTACGGACTTATTAGATTTTTAATTTTCATACCCTGTCATCATCCCAATTTAAAATCGAGTAGCCTTTCAGTATTCGGGCGTTACAATTCTAAACATAATAATAGATTTCGATAACTAAGTACGTGAAACATTAAAAATGCAGTGCGATTTGTAGTATGTGACAAACTCAATGAATGCTATTCAATTGGAGTGGTTATGGTACACATACATGCTTATGCAATCATGTTGTCAAATGCGATCATACCCTAATGGTGCTTTGTGCATTCTAACCTGACGGGCTGACGGTAACATGACCTACATCTGTTGACATCATGTCAAAAATTACGTTTCAATAGAGTAAGGGTCTTACATGAACATTAATAACATTACGTCCTGAATGTTTAAAGGTTTAGGTACAATTGTATGCGTTTTGTTTGATGTTTGAGTATACGGTACACTAGCTATTGCCCGCGACTTCGTTCATGTAGAACAGGAAATTTACGACATAACTTTTTGTGCTTCATATTTCCAAATAACAGTATCGCAGAACCTAACGGGTAACTGGTGCTCCGGCTCGACGTGCAGGAGAAGGAACGGGGTGGTTTTTAGTCAGTAAGAGTCTGACAGTCCCTCCCGCCTCGCCCAGGCGGGAGCAGTCATTCGATGATTTACCCCCATTAAAAAAAGCCTATGTTACTCCTTAGTATTTCAGCTACCTGCCTGTAAAGTCCCGTCAAAATTGGTCTAGTCATAGCCAGCTAGAGATTAGCCAGTACAAACAGACAGACAAAGATTAAAAATATCTTATTTGGTATATGTAACGTATGTATATTCATATGCATATAGTAAAAAGCGGTTATTTTAATATGACAAACAGATACTCCAATTTTATTTATCTGTATCTATGTATAGAATCAGACGCTGTTTTTTGGCGGTGTTAACATTTAGCTACAATTTTGTTTTAAGTGTTATTACTAAGAATTGTCATATTGGTTTTTTATATTGTTTGTCTCGCTCGGAAGCGATCCTAAAATCACTCCTACACAACAATCACTTCTCCGATTGATTTACCGATCTAGCAACAAGACATTACGATTATTTTTCACAATTTGTCACATTTAGTTTAGAAATGACACTCTAAAGATATTTATGATATTATTTCATGAGCTGAGCGAATAAAAAATAATAATTTACAATTTATACGATTCTCTGACTCGAAAGATATAATAAGACTAGAAGTGACCAGTTCATGGGCGGAGGCTGACTCGAAATCACAGTATATTTACGACTTTAAATTGCTCTGTGCTTTGTCTATGTAGCAACAAATAATAGTCTGCGACAATAAGTCACAGTCGAGTCATTTGATAACAATTTTGAGCTATTACTGACGAAATAAGGTAACAGGAATTTCATCAACATAGGAAATATTTTATCTACACAACAAATAAAATTGACAAGGCGTATATATGATAAGCAGTTGCTAAACTTTCTCAATAAACGACTTAGAAGATAGGGGCCCGTGTCCAGGGCCCCCATACTCATGGGGCCCCGAAGGACCAACAATTTCTATGACGGACACATATTCGCTACACGTTGCACGCCAACCGGCCACGCAACTTGTAGCAAGTTGGATCCCCGCACAAATTCTTTTTTCAGGCCTGGGTAAAAAAATAACATTTGAAAAGGGCCCCGAATTAATGTGTACCTAAGGGCCCCAGCGCCGTCTAAGACGGCCCTGCTACTATGAACATACGTAGCTATGTATTCACCACACTTTCCTTTACCATGTGATTGTAATTCGAGTCAGACTTTTCACAATTCGAGAAATTCTTCTGTCGTATATACTTATAGTTGCCAATTGGTATAATGCCCAGAACATTTTTCATTACCAGAAACTTATAACCATCTTTATTATATTCTTTACAAGTAGATTAGCTATGGTTACTGTCTTCGTCTGTATTTCTATAACGCATGGTTATTAAAGAAGATAGAAAACTAACTTGGTTTTGTAATGGAAGTACTTTATTTATATTCGGAAGTGTTCTACAATTACCAGTCATTTTATTTTCTACCAGCAGGTTCAAAGGCTATTTAATTATGTTTAGTGATTATCTTTATTTGTATATCTTTAATCCAGTTTGGTTTAGCAGTTCCTGCGAAAATCTTCACAAACCTTCTATTCCTGTTACTTTGGGTAGGTAGGTATTTAATAAAATTCAAGTCAGTCAATCATGTTAAGTTACATACTTTTTTCTTTAAATTTCTTTAAAGAACAAAGCCTTTTCTATAAACTTCTGCCATGATCCACTAGATAATTATCTACATCTGCACTAATATTATAAAGGAAAGATTAGAATAGAGGAAAGATTTGTTGGTTTGTTTGTTTGAATTGAATAGGCTCCGAAACTACCGGACCGATTTGAAAAATCCTACATTGTCTCTAATGGACATATACTATATTTAGTAAGAGAAAAAGGGAAGATATTTCTTCCCTTTTTCTCTTAACTTAGGTACTGAATCGATTCCAATGAGATTTATTGCACAGCATTGGAATTAACCTTGGAAAAGACAAATAAAAAATCCCAAATTTTGCTAAAGCCATTATTATACGTGAATGAAGTCGCGGGGAACAGTTAGTATAACATACATTGAGGTACAAGTATCACATACTTAGGTACAAAAAGTGAAGGTAACTGTATCTATAACTTTTGGGCCCAGTAGGTAGGTACACACATGATTTTATGTGCAAGTTTAATGAACGTGGTTATGCGTAAGAGCATGTAAAGGGCGGTATACGACTGCTGCTTGGCAATCTAGATCACACCATAATTCGGTCGTACCTTGATAAATTGCTGTGAAACTTATTGGAAATTGATTACCATGCAAATGACTAATATCATTCGATTGTAAGTATTGTTTATTCACTAGGATCCGTCTATTAAGTTCAGACAGTGTTAGAAAACTATAAAATAAAATCAGGGTCAAATTATACAATGATGAATAATCGATTACAAATAAACAATTGAAAACTGTAGTCATTCCCATATAATCAAAGGAAGTTAATTTATGTTATCTATCTTGTAAATTCATTACTCAGGTCTTTTTTCTCAAGGACAACTACATACCTAATATGTCGATATTGCATTAATAATACTAAATTATTATCGATTGTTACCATAACACTTTGTTACTATCAAAAATTCTTAGTCGTAATCCTATTCAATGACATTTGTGTCACGGAATCGAACCCTCTACTTTAGCTCAGCCGTGAGCATGATCGATTACCTAACATTTGAAATCAACCGTCTACAAAAACATAAATATTAGGTAACGTAAATATATTTAAGTAATAAAATGCTAATGAAATAATAAGGAATACTCACGAGCAAAGTGAGAAGCTGGGTCGCCATGTTGCGCGCGCTTCGGCGAATGGTGGTGGAGTGTCGGCGCAGTGGTTGCGCACGCGCCTTGGTGGCGTACAACGAACTACATGTAGTATGGAAGTGACATTGCGTGCATTGATTGTTTACGTTAACGCTAATTACCTGGGCGCAATCTTCTCATGGTGAGATTGAGTGAGTAAAGTTGAAGGCATACTTCTTGTACAACTTGTTTGCTCTATATTAAGTGTATTTTATAAACAATGGAATAATATGACAAAGATTTCTTGTTCAAGACTAGATATTTCTTCAAATAATTACATAGAGTTCAAAATGAATTAAATTTGAAAAAATACCCAGTAGTAATGTAAGTAGCACTTTCTGTTTTTAACGAGTAATCAACTCTTGTGAAAGTTAATACTTACCTCTAAAATAAATATTAGCTTATAAAAAGCATTTATTAATGTTTATTGTCACAGTCACAGTAATGACTTAGGCAAATTCCGCACGTTCTAGCTAAAAAGTTATGCATATTAAAATATGAAATTCTCAACGTCAACTTGTTCACTGATTGCAGACATCTAACAGGTTGACCGTGACCGATTTTAATAAAATACCTACCTACTTACGATGATACAGTGTAGGCAAATGAATCTATGTTTGCCGATTTTATTTTCGCTCTTGCGGTTGACGATCTTATGACCTTCAACTTTAGGCCTAGTCTCGTTTGTAAGCGCTTCATTCTATCTCTTAGTTAATTTTTAATTATTATTAAATACTAATAGTACATATAACATTCTATTTTGCATCTTTGTTTTATTTAAATGAGTTATCGCTGTTATGGAACAATGTTTTTTTTTGGTTACTGCGTGGCCTTTCTAGCAGTTTTGTATCTGCGTGTGTGTCCTTGTCGGCGAATGCAACGGCTGTGCTTTGTCCCACAGTGCGGACTGATAAGCTGCAATATACTTACAATTAGCCCCATTTAGGCAATTTGTTCTCGGTATTATTGTTATGTGAACGGATTAAAGGACAACACGAATACCACCATTTTAAAAAATCCGATCATCTCATGTTGTCTTACTTAAGTTTCTATTCATGTAAGATTTCGCATATTTTCATAATTTTGTTTGTATATATGTTGGGTATTTATTAGTAAAAAGTAAATTGAGTTTAATATGTCTAATTTGACTATTTAAAAAAAATAGACATCAGGTCATAGGTTAATTAATATGATTGCAAAAAGTATGTTGCATAAATTTTTTGTAACTTTGCTTTTTAACGAAATATGTTTGTTTGCTCTTTTAGTTTATATTTCATGGAGAAAACTTAGTATTTTAATTGAACTTCATCAAATTTCTTAGAGATACACTGTGATTGTTGTAATATTCTTTTTTTAACAGTGCACGTTCTTAGAGTAACGATAATGATCTACTTATTAAAGATTTTTTATTTTGATCCTAAGTTATATCATGTTCAAATCTGAGAACTTAATAGATGACACGTCTTAATATTCTGAGCATCCTCGTATTAAAGTTTTTTTTAAACGAGCAGATGGATCACCTGATGGTAAGCAATCGACACCGCCATGGACACCTGGAACATCAGAGGCGTTACGCGTTATCGGCCTTTTGAGTATTTGAATTTGAGAATTGTTGGGAATTCAGGGATTGAGGAGATTGTGGAAGGGGGGGGGGCTAATTACCCAATTAGGTCTCCGGTAACCACACTCACAAGACGAAATACAACGCAAGCGTTGTTTCACGTCGATTTTCTGTGAAGCCGGGTATCACTCCGGTCGAGCCAGCCCATTCGTGGCGAAGCATGGCTCTCACACACTTAAAACGTATACAGTTATAATATACTTTTAAGTGGTGTATTGTTGTCTAAAGTACTTGTCCATTTAGGCACATTTAGCAGCCATATGAACTTCATTAAGAAACCCTTATATATATAGTATTCGTGTTTGGGCGATTGTTATCAAACTTATTTACTAAGGATAAGGACTTAGTACAATCAGCCCAGTCATTTTGTGTGCAGGAAGGATATAATAAATATTGATATAGTACAAAGGCAGTCGCTATTATTAAACTAAATTGTAATTTTTTTTTATTTCTTTATTTATCTCAACTTAATACAAGAAATATAGTACAATACTTACAACAATATAGGACTTAATGACTTGGGCATTGTCTCCCATTTAACCTTTTAAGTCATTTTTAGTGATGTTATTTCTGAATCTATATATATAATTCAAAGGTGATTGACTGACTGATTGACTGACTGACTGACATAGTGATCTATCAACGCACAGCCCAAACCGCTGGACAGATTGGGCTAAAATTTAGCATACAGATAGATGTTGTGACGTAGGCATCCGCTAAGAAAGGATTTTGATAATTTCCACCCCCAAGGGGGTAAAAAAGGGGATGAAAGTTTGTATGAAACTTTGTCAGTTTTTAACTGATCAGGTTGAAATTTGGCATGCAGATAGATGTTATGACGTAGGCATCCGCTGTGAAAGGATTTTGATAATATCCACCCCCAAGGGGGTAAAATAGGGGATGAAACTTTGTATGGGACTTTGTCAGTTTTAAACCGATCGGGTTGAAATTTGGCATGCAGATAGATGTTATGACGTAAGCATCCGCTTTGAAAGGATTTTGATAATTTCCACCCCCAAGGGGGTAAAATAGGGGATGAAAGTTTGTATGAGACTTTGTCAGTTTTAAATCGATCGGATTGAAATTTGACATGCAGATAGATGTTATCACATAGGCATCCCCTAAGAAAGGATTTTGATCATTTCCACCCCTAAGGGGGTAAAATATGGGGTGAAAGTTTATATGAAGCTTTGTCAGTTTTACACCGATGCAGATGAAATTCGGCATGCAGGTAGATGTTATGACGTAGGCATCCCCAAGTAAGGATTTTGATTATTTCCACCTCCAATGGGGTAATATAGGGGATGAACGTTTGTATGAAGCTTTGTCAGTTTTACATCGATCGGGTTGAAATTCGGCGTGCAGATGGATATTATGACGTAAACGTCCCTTTAAAAAGGTTTTTGAACATTCTCACCCCAAAGTGGGTAAAATAGAGGGTGAAAGTTTGTATGATACTTTGCCAGTTTTAAACTGCTCGGGCTGAGACTTTGGATGCATAAAGTTACTATGACATAGGTATCTCCTTAGAAAGGATTTTGATAAATTCCACCCCTGAGAGGATAACATAGGGAATGAGAGTTTGTATAAATCTTCTTAGCCATTGAATTAAGAATCATTGAATCTTTTTGAATTACATTCGATAAAACGATGATTTGGGACCTGGGTAACGTTTGATAGTTTTTATCACAGATGTCCCACGGGAACGGGAACTATGCGTCAATGCCCCAGGACTCTCTAACTCTTAACCACTAAACTTATTTTAGAGAGATTCGGTACAACAATAGTCGATAGAATAGTTTTTATTACTCAAACTTTACGTGATCGGGCACTGTACTGGTAAGATCCCTGCGGGATTATTTATTTATTGAAACTACGATAAATCATTTCAAAATAAGTAAATCTTAGTTGGGCACTGAACTGATTCTGATTAATTCTGTCAGAAGTCATTAATCTACGCGGACGAAGTCGCGGGCAACAGCTAGTTAATTATTAAGTCTCCAGTTCACTCACGTGTCTGTTCTCGACTAATTCCAAGAATAATATAATAATTATATTTATAAGTGACTGCCGCGTTGGCCTAGTGGTCACCAGTGCGTCTGCTGGGCAAAAGGTCTCGGGTTCGATTCCCGGGTCGGGCAAAGTATTACTAGGTTTTTTTTTAAATCTCAGTAATAGCACGGAGTCTGGATATGTGCCCAGTATATGGCAATAGGCTCACCCCCCATTTACACGGGACTCAAAACATAAATAGTGAAAAGTGGGTGTTACATTGTACATTGGCATTAAGTGCCGTAAGTCTCACGATAGATATAAAGTAGATAAAAATTTAGCTATTTCGATTGTAACCATCGGTAGGTTCTGTAACCACCAATGCTTACTGTCTCTATACTCAATCAATCTCCGTTTACTTACCTGCATACTAAATGACTAAGTTGACTGTACATTTTCGTTTTATCTCTGCGAGTGAGAAACGCCTAAACGTGGTTTAAAGTTTAGATCAAGGTCTTTAGCAGTTACAAAAGCGGTAACTAACAGTTATCTCATGGCATTGTCCGTATTCAATGAGATAATAAAGAAAAGGTAACCCTGTTTAGAACAGCTGATTAAAAATAATTTATAACGTGTCTAATTTATAGCCTGGCTCTGTGTATTGTACCAGACACCGAACGACATACGACTCCGATACTTTGTGGAAAATTAGCAGTAAAATTGAATATTATGTAAACGTATGTATACTAGGTATTTGTAACTTGAATAATTTGTATTGTATAGTTTACTATGGGCCAAGATGCCTGAGACAAATAAATAAATAAAATAAATGCCTTATTGGCCGAGTGGTCGCAAGTGCGACTGCCGCGGCAAGGAGTCTCGGGTTCGATTCCCGTGTCGGGCAAAGTGGGTTTATAAAAATGTCAGTAGTAGCACGGAGTCTGGAAATGTGCCCGGTACCTATGTAACATAAATAGTGAAAAGTGGGTGTTACGTTGTACAGTGGCATTAAGTATCATAACGCGCACCTTTGCCTATCCTTTCGGGGATAAAAGGCGTGATTTTATTTATATAATAAAATAAATAAATTGGTTTTTATTTTAGGTGAAGAAATTCTCAAATGTTTTTATTTAGGAGTCTGCTGCGATTCTTATATTGTAAATCAAATATAGCTTTAGATTGTAAGCTTTAATTTTAAAACAGTGAGTGAGTAGTGACGTAAGTTAACGTTACTTTAATTTCTTGTTTGTATTATCGTCTACAACTGAACATAGCTCTCAAACGACTTTTATTTGTACTCATCGTACTGAAACGACGTGTATTTTTCAGTTTCACATCTTTACAATTTTCAGTCTTATTTTTTTTTGAAACAACAATGCAGTCATTCTATATAAATAAAAATGAATTTCCATTCGTTTACAAAACTTGAGATTGGCTTTTTTATGGAATAGGAGGCAAACGAGCAGACGGATCACCTGATGTAGGTAAGCGATCAGCGCCGCCCATGGACACCCGCAACACCAGAGGAGTCACAGGCTGCCGGCCTTTTAAAAAGGTATACGCTCTTTTCGTGAAGGTTTGAAGGTCGTATCGGCTGAACCGATTTGGCTTACTTTGGTCTTAAAATGTTCATAAAGTCCAGGGATGGCTTAAAAGGTACGAACAATTTTTTTAGGCGGTACATATGTAGTTTGTTTTGTTTGTTCGATCAGCTAGTTAATAATATTTTATAGTTCTTGAGTAATTTTGAGACATCTACCATGATACGCTAGTTACAAGATATTCGGTAAAAATACCTACATGTAATTTTTTTTATGGCATAAGCCGGTCAACGAGCCGACGGATGACCTGATGGTAAGCAATCGGTGTCGCCCATGGATACCTGGAACTTCAGAGGTGTTACAAGTGCGTTACCGGCTTTTTGGGGATTAGGAGTTTGAGGATCGTTGGGGATTCAGGGATTGGGGAGATTGGGGAAGGGGAGGGTAATTGGGCCTCCGGTAACCTCACTCACACGACGAAACACAACGCAAGCGTTGCTTCACGTCGGTTTTCTGTGAGACCCATTCGTGCCGAAGCATGGCTCTCCCACATTTGATTTATCTTACTTGTATTACTTTTAAAAGTGATTGGGAAATGTGGTACCAATCTAATGTGATACGTCTGTTAATTTTCCTCAAGCTATACCTAGATAAATGACCTAGGGCCTTGTACACACACCCATTAAGTACCTAGGTACTGTGAGAGGTGGGGTTCGATTTAAGCACACAAAATCTCAGGCTCGACCACCAGTTACTTATGTGAATGTTAACCTTTTTTGTGTTAGAACTGTAAAAGTATGGCAAGGCTATAATAACAATTTTTGATACAAGCCTTTCATGTAGGTCGTAGGTACAGACATTGCTTTAACTAAGCTAAACTAGTTATTTCTAAAATCACTATGAGTAAGTAAATGTTATTATGTTTTATAGATTATTACTAATGATTAACATTGATACTAAATAATACTTTACCCAATCCGGGAAAAGAATCCGAGTCCCCTTGCTTAACAGTCGGAGTTCCGACCACTCAATCAATGAGGCAGTTTGAGTAATAGCAAAGTATGTAGTACGTAGGTACGTAATAAATTTCTATAGTAGTAACGTAAATTTCTATAGTAATAACGTAATTGATGAAAATTGTCTTTTAAGTGTGGGAGAGCCATGCTTCGGCACGAATGGGCCGGCTCGACCGGAGTGATAACACGGCCTCACAGAAAACCGACGTGAAGCAACGCTTGCGTCGTGTTTCGTCGTGTGAGTGAGGTTACCGGAGGCCCAATTACCCTCCTCTTCCTCAATCTCCCCAATCCCTGAATCCCCAACGATCCTCAAATTCCTAATCCCCAAAAAGCCGGTAACGCACTTGTAACGCATCTGGTGTTCCAGGTGTCCATGGGCGACGCCGATTGCTTACCATCAGGTGATCCGTCTGCTGGATTAGCGGCTTATGCCATAAAAAAAATTAAATTGTGTCTACGTACTATCTACCTCATTTCTGATATAAGATATTCTAAACATTGTATTTAAGAAATTGGTTGTAAATAGCGTCATCTATATTCTGAAGTTAGAACTGTCTAGCCACGTTTGTATTCAACCAACCTGATTAGTGAGATACAGTATTTGTTTGAGCTAAGTAATACAGATGGCGCTAGGAGTACAAAGATATTTTCAGAAAATAGCTGCCATAATTTTTTTATTTGATCATGTACTGATCGTATTCTTGTATTGTTATTAGATTTGTTGAATTTAAGAATTGCGTATCGAATGACCAAATTACAATTAGGTATATTATGAATTGTATTGAGTTTTAGTTCATAGTAAGTAGGTACCCAAGTTGTGTATACATACTGGTAAATAGTGACATTTTTTCTAAGAAAATTTGCCTTTTTATTTTTAAATTAGTATATTTCTCGTGGAAAGTCAAATAATTAAATTTTAAAGTCTCGTAAAAGTAATTAGGTAGGTACCTATTTAAATGTTGCTGTAAGACCGCTGAAATCGTAACCATTTACTTGAAAAGTCCACTCTTCAAAAATGTTACCACTAAGAATTATTAGGTACAAACCTGCTTAAATTCTAAGCTAAATATTATAATACTATACCTAAGTACTTATTCATTTCTCTGTACAAAGAAATTAAATTTTCGCGACCCAACAATCTTTCAAGTCTATAGTAGGTATTAAATGTTGTGGTTTTAACCAATTATAAGATGGCTATTTTGCATTTAACAATGACTTCTTCGTATATATTTCACTAGCATTGTGCCAGCGGTTTCGCCCGCATTCATGCAAAAAAAACCCCAAACCTACTTAGAATCTGTCTCAGTAGATCTAGAAAAAACACGAGTTCGTTATTACACGTGTTTTTTTCCGTTGATTTGAGTTGATTGTGTTGTGTAATGACTATTACAGTAATTACAAGGTCGAACATAGAGCATTATTAGTTACACTCATAGAACAACAATGTAGAACGAATTTATCATCAGTTTTATTTCTTTTCATCTTTAATTGTCTTTTTACTATGAAGGTTTCTCTGGAGATGATGTATTTCAACTTTATTTAATTTTTTTGAAACTTTGCCCCACACTTCGATTTTTCCTGTATCGTACAAGTTCACATACACATGACACCCAGACCCGGAACAACCATCTGTGGATGACACTAAGAGTTTGATCCGTGCGGGAATCGAATCCGTGACACATTGCGCGACAGCCAGTTGCCTAGCCAGCGCGTCAACCGTGCAATCAAAACCAGATGCAGTTAGAACCATAGCTTATAATAATTATTAGATATAAGCTATAATTATTGTTGTCCCACTTTGTCGTACTCCAGAGCAAGAAGTTGAGAACTGTACTTCATCATCTTCAGCTTTTTGAGGTCCAACGCTGAACATTCCCTTGGCACGCTACAACGCGCCACCTTCTATCTACTCGACCAGTGTTCTTCACTAAATGGAACTCTTTTATGAATAATTGAGTTCTATATATCCAGCATCCCTATGTGAAAAAGTTTGGTTACAATCCATTGATCTGATCTTTGTTAAAAGAGTTGCTAACTAACACCTGTTATCCAACTTATTGTACTTGTAACTCAGAATTCACTAACTAGTTACTGCTAACAAACTTCTTTATTTTTTCCTCTTTGTTTCAGACGAGGCCATTAGGAATCAGCTAATTAAAAAAAGAAATCTTTAAGTCCATTGTTTACTTACAAATTATGCCAACTAATTACAGACGTCTGATATCTTGTCCAGTTTCTTGTAAAGGATACTACCATGTACCTACAGAGGAAAGTATTGAAATTTCTAAAAAAAAAAATCAAAGCTTACAAAGGCCCTGTTATATCATTAGCCCCATTGCCCATTGTAATACAAAACTGATTAGGAACACTAGATATATTTTCCCGAGCGTGCGCCTCAAGGAGCCATCAGACCACCACAGATGAGGCCCATTAGGGCGGATGCGGCTATGGAGCCGCGGAGGGCTTAACAGATTGCTGGGGCTCCGGTTCGAAGTGCAGGACTAGACACGGGGTGGTTTTTAGTAAGTATGAGTCTGACACTCCCTCTCGCCTGGCCTGGGCGGGAGAAGTCATTGGATGATTTTCCTTTCCCGTGTGAGAAGAGGCCTTTGGTCAAAAGTGGCCACTTAGAGGCTGTTGATGCGGTGTGATGTGATGTTACACATAGGGCTGCTTACCCTTAGTAGGCTTCCACGACAGCCGTTATAATAGCAGATAAGGTGAAGGTAATGTATTCTTTTTACTCTTGACTAAGTCACTCTTGTCACTACTTGACTAAGAACCAATTGCCTAAGAACTTAAAACGTACAATATCAACACGCAGACTGATTTCTTTCTCAATATTCTCGAACAGAGTCGAAGAATATGCTTAGTGTCAATAAAACGAACTTTACGATCTAATACAGATTCTGGAACGATACTCAGTCATGGCCGGTCATTTCAATAAAGCTAAAATACTTTATTATTAGCTAGACGAGCTTTATTATTGTTACAGTAACTTTAATAATTTCAATTGGTGTTAATTAATGTACTAAGTTTAGAACTAACTGAGCCAATCAGTTTCATTAAAAGGTTTCATCAATTATGACCTATTTTCTGCCCATCGTTGTTGATTACAGAGTTTTGGTCCTTATGGGTAGGTTTTTAGATTCTAATTTGAATATTGAATGGTTTTAGTTTTGAGTTCAATGGAAGTATAGTTGATAAGATAGTTCAAAATGTACTGGCCCTTGCATATGAGCATATCAGCTTTTATAGTTTTGTTCAAAATTGTAAAGTCCGTCAATTAAGTCCAGCATTTTCAACCTTGAAACTTGCAATTCTCTAGAGATTCAACAAGAAACATATTTTATCATTGACTGTAACTATAAAATAACTTGGCAAAGAAACCAAAGGTAAATAAAAGATCATCAAAACTAGTGCATAAAATAAAATTTTATTCATTACAAAATATGTACACTTTATACAAACTTATCAATAATAATATTCATACTCTAAAATACATGACTATCACACATCATACAATCCCATTCTTTATCAAATATACTCGAATGGTATATGGCATGCCCTCCTTACGACTAGAAGTGGTAATTGGGGTAAGCACATTACGAAGAATAATGCGAAAGGACTGAAGAGAAGACAGGCTCCCAGCCAAGCCATGACAAACCATGCTGGGAGTAAGGCCACGTGCTCGAACATTATCTACGCTAGTTGTACGATCTAGGTGTATCTGTACGCATAATTATAATGCTTTATCAATTAAAAGTAAAAACTAAAAAGTTCAATTCCTCCGGGTCGCGGACTCCGCTGTCGGTTTGCGTGCAATTAAGAACGCCACCTGTAACAAACAAAAAGGTTTTTGTTAATAACCATAGCTGAACTTCTACTCTTGTGTTGTTTAGTGCCACCGTTTCGAACTTAGGTTTTTTTTTATTTATTGGAGCTTAAAAATGATTGTAATTGTTTTACACAGGTAATGTTAAATTGTGAAGGTGAAAACTTGAAAATGAATTTTAAAATGTTCATAATTTTCCAAGACGAATAAAATAGAGATTTACACATAAAATTGGTCCTTTCGTAATTGTCTGCCTACGGGCTGAGACCTTGTCGCATATTTTTCCTAAAAAATCCCTCGACCTTTTTATTAAAATTTCCTTTCGTCAGCTTTTTTGATATCAAAATGCAAATCTAACTCGGAGAGTAATGACTGCAAACCATATACATAAAGTTATATTTCAGAGAACTTTTTTTTTCTTGGACATTCCGTAGCCGTCCAGTTATCAATGCAAATGTTAGTTCTTAAGTCAGAGTATGAGTTTGCGTCCAATAGAAATTTTAGACTTATTAAATTTACCCAATTAAAATCTATTCGTAAAATTTATTCTAGGTATCCGCAATTGTGGAGTATGGCACTCCTACATTTTAATAACATTTAAACATTTAGGATAATGAACTGATAGCCAGCTACGTGTCTAATCCTATCAGTATTTTACTCTACGTACCAGTTTCAATTAATAATATCAATGTGATAATGTTATAATGATAATTATGACGAAATGATAATTTCCATCATTTATTTTGATCAATTTGGTACAAAAGGTATCATAAACTATACGTCCTGTTAGGCAGATTTGGAAATACCTATCGTACTATCAGTATTATTGTTAAGCTCAGTTTTGCATACATGATAACTATTATAAACAAAGATGGATTTTAAGATTATTGTGATAAGTATTTATGTACCTATATGTATAAGCTACTACAGTAGACCTACAGTCTGCCTTAGTTTACGACTGCCTTATAATTATGTTTCTACATTCATGGCCTCAGGACCAGCAAAAATATAATATACATACATATTTTCGGTACATACAGTTTAAAGAATTGTTGTACCATTAAACCCTGTACCAAGTTATAGGAGATAGGTTTAAGGATTTGAAGAAAAGGTTTCCCTAGCTACTGATTATTAATAATAATAAACGGTAAACTTTATAAACTCCTTATTAAGTTTCCGTTTGTCTAAACCACATATTTAGTATTAGCATTTGTTCAAAATAAACACACTATTTGCGTCAAACTAGCACTTTAAAGGTGTTAAAAAATTACTTCTATAATGTAGGCACATGACATAACAAGAACCTCATGTTTACAATAATTACGTGTATAAATCTAATTTCGATATTAGCACGCGTCACTTAGCATCCATATAGTAATTAATTTACAAAACGTATAAAACGTGAGAATCTGTTTATGATGTAGGATTTTTAGCTATATAAATATTACTGTAATAAATCTATATATATAAAAGAAAGTCGTGTTAGTTACACCACTTATAACTCAAGAACGGCAGAATACATAGATTTGGCTGAAAATTGGTAGGGAGGTAGCTTAGAGCCAGGAGACCGACGTAGGATACTTTTTAACCAATACTTTTTTTTATTTTTTACCGAAAATCACGAACGGGGACGGGAAAAATGGGATTACGCGTACGAAGTCGCGGGCAGAAGCTAGTAGTTTTATAATAATTCGTTAGGTAGTTATGTGTGTCACCGAATTCTGGAACCAACATTAATGATATACTTACCTAAGTATTTTCCTTAAGTAAAAGTATAAGTAACTTAAACACTTAAAATATTCAAACTATGCATCTAACATAACTTGGTTCTCATTGAATGATTATAATAGAACAATATTGAGCATTACTTTAGTACAAAATAAATAAATGAAACAATAAGAAAGTTCTTTCAGTACTTATTTGACCTAAAGGCATTTCAAGTTATCCTAACTTAGTAATGAAAAATGACATAAATAGATGAATATTTCATCTATCAATATCTAGAGATGTCTGCAAATGGTTTAGGTTCAACTAGCCAAAAGATTGTGATGCGATTTAAACTATACCGGCTTTACGAACTCCTTACTGGATTACATCGGCCGGTATTAGGGGACCTCGGATTTCAAAGGCTTTAATAGGAGAAGCCTTTTATATTTAATGTTGTTTGAAATCATTTTTAGACTATCGTGGTTGACGAACTGTTTCTTTTTAGGTGCATTCGCCGGAACATTTGGATCATTTAGCATAGCAGAGGTTATTGGAGGTAAACAGTTCATTGTCGTAGGTTTGACGGCGTCGCTAGCCGAGTGATCGCAAGTACGACTGCCTTGTAGTATAGCTGGGTTTAAAAAAAAAACTCTATAGTATCACGGAGTCTGGAAATGTGCCCGGTATATTGAACCTTTTGTCTACTTGGGTGTGATAGTTAGGGGTTAGGGGGTGAACTGTTATTACAGGGGACTAATAAATTATGAAAAGTGGGTGTTACATTGTACAGTGGCATTAAGTGCCGTAATGTGCACCTCTGCCTATCACTTCGGGAATAAAAGGCGTGATGTTATGCTACAGTTTATTGTGGCAATTATTATTATTATTCTTATATACTCGTGAGAACTTCGTTGGACCATTCACTATCTATCCTCTTATCTTTGGAGTGTAAGACACGTTTTATTATTTACAAAATATGCTCTGAAGAAGTCCAGGTTATCTTTCATTGATAACCTAGGCAAATTGTGTGTTGTAGGCACTATTAATAGAAGTTACTTACCTAAAATTCATCTTAAGTTTAATGTTTTAAAATCTTTATTGCGTTGTAATTGTCATAGTTTACTTTTAAGTGCGTTTAATTTATTGTCTTTGTGTGTGTGCGGCCATTTTTACAGAGCACGCTGTTGTTAGTGTTCATTTGTAAGTTCGTTTATAAAAACAATACCCTTTCTTCCATCGGGTAAAAATATCTAACATAAGTTATAAAGAATCTTGGCAAGAAATAATATCCAAGTGCCAAGAGAAATATGTATTATCTTGCCAAAGAAATTCAGTGGTTGAAATCTTCATGATCAGTGACTGGCGAATTTCGGTAAATGATGACATGAGATGACTTGTCAGAACTTCTCAGAACTTGGATGTGCTACGACAAAGGTAGGCAAAGGTTCAGTTGGTTAGCATCTGAATGAAGAAACACCATTGATAATGTTAATGGAAAATTCCAGAATTTGTGCTCAACTCACATTTTCCTCAGAATTTCACTTGATTTCTTGCGATTTAGATTCAAAAACGTCCGCTAGATAATAAGTTATTTGTTTGTGATTATTGTGATACGAGAAAATTCGCTGAGTTCCGGTACATAAAGGTGCATTGATTGATTGATAACAATATTTTAGTTACTATACCGATTACGATATTGTATTAATCAATCAAATTCCTATATCAACGGATAATGGACTGACGTAAGCAATTTTATTTCAAATAATACCTACCTACTTGGTACCGAATGATTACTGAATTTCAATTCTCGTCTCGGTTTGTAAGCAATTAATGGATTTACACTTCATTATTTGCGGTATTCTATAAACATAGAGCAAATATTTGGTTTAGTTTATGTTCGAATAGGGATTCAATAGGAAATGTTGAGAATTTACAGGTGAAATGAACCAAATAATTGTCTGAATTCGTCTACATTGTGTGTATTGCAGCATTTCGGATATAAAGTATCTAATTAGTACCTACTTAATTGTCAAAAATTCACCGTATTTTTAGAATCAAAGTCTTTAATCTCTAAAAACTCGATTATACTCCGACCAGAGACGAGTACGAGTTTGATTTACGTTTAATGTATTCGAAACAAGTACGCGTTCGGCACTCTGATTGGCCGGCGCCAATGAACCAACGAATCGGAGGCCTTCCTTAGTACGAGTTTTTTTTTCGTTTAAAGTAATCGTAACGAGTACGCTTTCGGCGCTGTGATTGGCCGGCTCTAATGAACCAACCAATCAGAGCACAGAACGCGTACTCGTTACGATTACTTTAACCCTTAACTATCCAGAAAGCTTTTGTGACGTAACTGACCAGTAGTGTCCAACAGACTCATTTTATAATTATAAGGTATGATGAAAGAAAAGAAAGATATTTTGAATGAAAAAGACAGTATAATGTATTTCAGTAATGTGTATTTACACTTATTTACTTATAGATATTACAATTATTATTTTTTTCAGAATATTCAGTGCATGTATTGCGTTTGCATTCAGCACAACACTGTTTAGAAGCACTTGATAATTTCGAAGGGAAAATATTACAACGCTTCTTCTTTTTTCCATTGTAGCTTGATATATTGGATTGCCAAAGATAGGGCACCAGTATTCTCTAAAATCTACACCTCCCTGTTTATTGACGCTTATAGTCAATAAAAGACCTCGGAGTACTTGCATTTCGATTTTATATCTATTGATTTCCATCGATTTTGTAAAACTCTAAGCCCTTCAGTATTGGTATATTTTACTATTATTTGTAATACGTGATCGTCGAAAAAAAAGGCTGAAACTGTCTATCGGATCTATTATAGTTTGGCTCGGAGGAGGAAGAATCACCTTATGGATACCACCGCGAATTATGTTGTGTCGAGGCGTTCGGTTTTGCCTGTTAGGTTCTGATTTCCACGTTGTTATCTCTTCCTTTATAAGTGTAAATTGAGACTTATTCTTGTAATCATCATCACTCTTACTCCATAATTGTTCATCATCGTTTTCAGATGCTGGTTCTGTGACATTACTTTCACTATCAGAACAGCTGTCAACAGCAAAATTCTCATCATCACTATCGCACTCATGGACAAAAATGTTTTCATCGTCACTTTCAACAAGGGCACGTTGTATTTCACTTTGTGTTAGTTGCTGTTTAGCCATAACATTCAATAAAAACGAATTAGAACATGACTACATTATGACAAGAGTTTCTGATTACTGGTACGTGATACGATTACAAAAACTATGATGATAACACAAACAAAGGTCTAGCAACCGCTATTGCCTACCCGACACCATAAGATTATAGGTAAATGTAAATAAAACAATCTACCTTCACACTTGAATCAAATAAAATGATATTGTGTCTGTTGGACACTTCTGGGTTGATGAAGTACTATTTTCGTTTATTGACCAAAAATAATAAATTATTCACGTTACAAATATTTTCATTGCACATTTAGATTCGTAAAACATTGGCGATAAATTAGATAAAAGGCCAATTCATAAAAATAAAAACTTTAGTTTTTATGAAAACATAAACGCAAAATTGTGTCCGCGAGACACTTGTGGGTTGTTAAGGGTTAAACGAAAAAGAAACTCGTACAAAGGCTTCAGGAAATCAAAACAATTGCAAGATCAATGACAATTTGTAACTTTAATCGTATAAAATTTATAACTCGATTTAGGTATTTATGAGAGAATTTTCAATAGATTAAAACAACAGTCGAATAGCTTAAAGTCCTAAACAATGTTTGTTAATTTTCTATCCGAGACTCGGATCATTGAATTAATTCGGCCACCCTTATCTACACCGACGCGAATGAAAGGTAAACAATAGTTTTATATGCGAAGTTTACTTTATTCGGCCGAGAAAGGTTTATTATTTGTTCGAAAATTAATTTCGTACAAAAATAGTTGGTATAGAATTGTAAAGATTTGATTACCTATTGTATTGTCGTGATTGATGAAAAGTGAGTTTGAAAAATGTGTTTTTGACTTTATATTTTTTGTTTTGCAATTAAATATTAATTTAGGTATATCAAGTATTGCTTGCTTGGAGACTGCCTCGTTGGCTGAGTGGTCGCAAAGTATTACTTAGTTTTTAATTCTCAGTAGTATCACGGAGTCTGGAATTGTGCCCGGTATTTGGCCATAGGATCACCCCCACAAGGGGGTATAAACGTGGGACTCATAACATAAATAGTGAAAAGTGGGTGTTACACTGTACAGTGGCATAATATCCACCTCAGCCTACGCCTTCAAGGATAAAAGGCGTGATGTTATGTTATGAAGTATTGCTGGCTCGGTTGGTTGGTTGTTTTATACAGCCGTGGATATCTACTTAAAACAATTAATTATAACTACGCCTGCCTGCTTACTTGATTAATAATTATTAAACAATCAATCTGATGTGATAAAATGTTTCACAATAAGTAAATCATAAAAATGACGCGGGGAGGGGACTTGAGCCAAATCGATTAAGTAATATAAATTGCCCTTCAATTGACTAAGTTCATTGAACAGTTACAACGCGGTTAAGTAATGCTCTATTCGTGTTGGTTACACTGAAATTTATCAGTCTGTTTGTTTCTTCATTGTGACTAAACTACTGAGCCAATTTCGATAAAATGTCAGCGATGGAATTTTTATTTCTGTTCTGCAAGGTCGTTCAAATTTGAACTGGTATAGTTCATGTAAAATACTTGTGCAATTGTGTGCATATTGTTCATATCCATGAGTCCTCTTCTAAATTACCAACTCATACTCGCCACTACGTTTGAAAAATACCTCGCATTCAATATAATTGTTAAACATTAAAATTGAAATTAACTTTAATTGAAAACGGAATGCAGGCCATAATTGGGCCTTGGCATGAACTTTCTAAGTTTTTCAAAGAGTTTCTTCCGAATTTAGGGCTATCCGGTTTTAGGAATGGGTTTCGGTAGCAATTTCAAGTCACGCCGATGTCTAATTAAAGCGAAAACTCGATTCATAACCTCTTTAATGATCGATGATATCGATATATTGAAGGCTACGTTTACATCTTGCCTACGATATTGCATGCAACGTATAGGTAGTGATTCCAAATCCGAATGCGAGAATTATAATTTGTACGATCGATAAATAGTTCTTTCGGATCTGTGTGTCACATATCACACTGTTTTTTTAATGCATCCACAACACCGGATCAATACAAAGGTTTTTAAGAGAATAGAATATACCTAAATGTAATCCAATATATTCTCAGCTAATAAGTATCTAAACTTTCTTATATTAATACCTATCTCGTCTATTTATATGCCCTAAAAGACCTGTATTTGATTATAACTTGTAGCGCAAAAGAGAAACAAATGTCCATAACTAACTTTCCTCTTAGTTTCAGTACAATAGGCCGTTGTCCATCACAAAAGTGGCAGTCTGTCACTGTGTGAACACTGAGCATCTTTGTCACAAAATACGAACAAAGGTTTTGAAGGATTTTGAAAGTAACTGAAAAGGAAAGTTCCAATATTATATATTGGTAGTACCTATATAATCTACTAGCTTTTACCCGCGACTTCGCTCGCGTCACAAAAGGATAAAAGTAGCCTATGTGACATACCAATACACACAGCGCCATCTATACCAATTCTTTTGTTTTCCCTCGGGAATCTCAAAATTTTCCAGGATAAAAAGTACCCTATTATTTAATCCGGACTTCTAACTTTACGTCTGCAAAAATTCAAAGCAATCAGTTTAGTAGTAACGGCGTGAACGCGGAACAAACAAACAAACAAACTCACTTTCCCATTTATAATAGTAATAAGGATTTTTTTTTTAAGGGGGGAAAATCATCGAATGACTGCTCCCGCCTAGGTGAGGCGGAAGGGAGTGTCAGATTCTTACTGACTAAAAACCACCCCGTTCCTTCTCCTGCACGTCGAGCCGGAGCCCCGGTTACCCGTTAGGTTCTCCGCGACAATACTAATAAGGGTAAGGATATAATAAATTATGTAAAATTAGTTGGCCGGATAAACTTCGTATCTTCCTCAAAAAATGTTGTCTCACATTTTAAACCTTCCCTGGAGTTCCACAAATAATTCGAGACCTTTTGGTCTAGGTAACGCGGTCTAGCCATTTTTGAGTTTTAGCAAGACTAACGAATTCATTTTTATAGGTACCTATATAAGAATAAGATAATGTAATTTTTAACTACCAATGCCACAAAAATGCAGTAGTTACGCGAGGAAATCGTAACCTTCACACTAATTTCCTGCATTACAAAGTTATAATGCAAAATTCCTTCGCCTTTGTTTACATAACATGTAACCGTGTAAAATTCAAACTGGCTGTTAGCGTTGCGAATTCAATTTAAAAAAGTAACAAATTACAACAAGAGTAAAAACGTCAAAGTCAAAGCACTTATTATAATTAATCCTTATTTAGGCACTTTGAAACAGTCTTTTAATCCCTGAAGGGGTGTTTGCTACACTTATTAAACTTTTTAAGGAATCTCATAGTAACAGTATCTATTGGTTATCTGTACGGATATAGACTTAATAATTGTCATAAATCCAATAAAGAAAACTATAAAGGAAGAGTGGGAGAGTCTCTGGTGTTGCAGGTGTCCATGCGCGACGCCGATTGCTTACCATCAGGTGATTCGTCTGCTCGTTTACCAGCTTATGCCATAAAAAAGAGTAGTACGTTCGTTTTCTCAGTATATTTAGGTACGTAACTACGTAAGAAAACCGATATTTTGCGTTAATATAAATATTATGAATTATTTTTTATGAAACTTAGCAACGCGATAAGACAGTGAGGTATGCACTCTTATCATCCGAAGATCAATAAAACATTGTTTAAAATAGATTATTATGTTATTTGTACTGATATCTGCGGTCAAAACCCTGTTGTATCGGCCTGGATGTAACAAGAAATTGTTTTTATAACAATAGTACCTTGTTATCTAAATGCCTATAAAAATGGACAAGACTAAGTATTTGTATTAGTTGTCTTGGTATTAAAAATGAATAAATGTATATTACAAGCAATCGAGTGTTCATTTATATTGTGTTCTGTGCATGCTTGTCCATACAATTAATAGAAAATTCACTTTTATTAAACATAATTACTATATTCCCCCCCTTCAGCTTCTTAAAATTATAGATGCCTTCGGAACAAAAGACGGTAAGCAACATTTTTTGCCAAAATTGACTTATATATATATATATACATATATATGGTTAGACGCAGAAACGATTCTAAACAAATATTAAGTCGATTTCGAAAAAAATTTCGCTTACCCTCTTTTGGCCGGAAGGCTTCGTTATTATTTTTATATGGGTAATTTGAGGGGTGTAAGTTTCAAGCAAATTTAAAATAAAGTAAAATACAGTAGAAACAATATTATTGAGATAAATTATATCAATAAACTTTAATTTGAGACTTAAAAAATTTAGGTATGTATACCTAATCTACTAATTATTTTCAATGTTAGTTATTAAAACATAGAAAAGTATTGAAAGTTATCGAAATTAAATCAGTTCAGTAACTTGAGTCGTTGCTACGCGCACTGGCACAAAGATTTTGATTGATTAATGTCCAAATACTCAAATGCTACTCAATTTTAAATGACGCTTATGTATAGTTCTGTCATTACAACTTCTTAGTAAAATGACAGAGATGGCACGATATTTAAGTACAACTTCAAATTGAGTAGCCTTTCAGTATTCGGGCGTAATGCATCTATTTATACATACTGTCAGCATCAAAAGTTGATGAACACATTTAGATTTTCAAAATCACTGTACAGTGAAGTCGTATTATTTATTTCTGGCGCTTGTCATGTTGACACATGCATTATCATGTGTTGCATTTAAGGTGCTTGTCATGTTCGCCGATTTAGGTATAATACGGTGTAAGTACAGCAGTTTTAAAAATCTTAAACTGTCAAACACCAAGCGGTCACCGGTAACCGCGACCTATTGTTCTTTAATTGTGTCTATAAAACCGGTACTCGACGAGTTAATTTGTTCATCAACTTTGATGCTGACCGTACCTACGCAATACACAAGTAGCTATGTATTTTATCACTACACATACACAACACAATGTGTTCAGTAGATTGGTATCAAGTGTGTACACAGATAAGAATTGTAGTAATAATGATGTTCTAAGCAATTGTATAAAGTCGGTCATACTTCTCAAATTGCAGACATAATAATACATATATGATGGTGTAATTGTATACAAGCAATACCAACTTGTACTGGACTTATTTTTTTTATTAAAAGTTTATGGTGGTTAATGTATTTAGTAAAAGGGCTAACCAAGACAATAAAGATTGATATAGATTATGTAGTCGAATTTGTTATTATAAATCTATAAGTAATAACAAATGTATACTGTCTCGTTGGCCGAGTGGTCGCAAGTGCGACTGCCCGACAAGGGGGTCTCGGGTTCAATTCCCGGGTCGGGCAAATAATTACTGGGTTTTTTCAAAAATTTCAGTAGTAGCACGGAGTCTGGAATTGTGCCCGGTATATAGCAATATTACATGGGCCTAATAACATAAATACATTATACAGTGGCATTGAGTGCCGTAATGCACACCTCTGCCTACCCCTTCGGGGATAAAAGGCGAGATGTTATGTTATGTTATGTAATAACAAAAGTGACGGTGCCCAAAAGGGCCTATAGTAGAAACATGTTTTGTCAAAAGTTGTAAACCTGTACACACTATAGATGCATTAAAGTGATTAGAATTTGAACAAAATGTTTGCATTGAATAAACTCCAAAGTTACTGGATCGATTTGATAAACTGTTTCTCCATTGGTTAACTCATTGAACAAGCTTCATGCTGTAAAACTGTTTAAAAATACTTTTTTAACTATGTAGCTAGAAAAGCTAGTACGAATTCTATTTTTATATTTGTGAGAGTTAATAATATTGAATCATATAATGATTGATCCATTTATACGGAGCCGCGGAGAATCTAACCGGTTACCGGTGCTCCAACTCGAAGTGCAAGAGTAAGAACGGGGTGGTTTTTAGTCAGTAAGAGTCTGACACTCCCAGGCGGGAGAAGTCATTAGATGATTTTCCCCCCTTAAAAACAATATAGGGCTCATATAAAAGGGTGCGAGTGAGATGTAAGATAAAAAATGTAAAGGGATCGGTACAGCCTTGCTCTATGAAACCAGATAGTTATTACCTAGTTAGAAAGTCAAGCTTTGCATCTTGTTTAGCCACTGAATCTAGTATCTAGTCTAGGTATCTAGGATTTTTTGATAAGTACCTGTCTACCATTTAAGTTAATCCATGATTCAAATTGATCAAAATTCAAGGGATAGTCGGTTAGGCACATGTATTTTCTTTTCGTATTAAAATAGGAGCATCACTGAATTTGGCTATTTGGCCAAAATATGAACACTGGTTTACATTTTAATCTGTTTCCCAAAATTTTACTTAATTTAACATTTTCTCATCTTAATGGATTGTACAATATTTATTATGATTAATTTGTAAGCATTCATCTTGGCGTCAAAACAAAAGACCGCAATTTAATTTAACGGGAATTTCCAAATCAAACGATTAACTTTTAAAGCCATCTTCACATTAATCAATTTCTCACAGTTCACGGGCAAATTACACCATAGTTAGAACTGATATTTCTATTCATACTTTAATTTCAATGCCAATATTCAACAAGGTTTTTCTGTTAAGTAAACGTATACGCATCAACTTATACTATACTTGCTAATATAACTTGATCTCTGAATAAAAGATAATCATACAAAATGAGATCTTTTCTTATACTGGTTATGTATAGTGTGAAGAGTTGTTTCTACCTTTATTTTATATGGTAACGAGTGAGATGTATATGACACGTAGATCTTTGTGACAGAGCCTATTTATTTGTCGGATCTTAGAGGCCGTAGCCTCGAAGGTCGAGAGGTTAAGGTCAAAATTATGCAACGCCATATTTGGTTCCACTCCTTTTATTTGAATACATAATTGTGTTTATGTATTGTCTTGTTGATTAAGTGGTTCTATGCAAGATAGTACGAGGCTTTGTGCATTCCTAAGCACTGTAACTATTGAAAACTATAGGATAGGTAGGTAGAGAGTACCCAAAAATGCTTCTTTAGGAAATTGATATGAATAATCTTTCTTGAAACCCACAACTACATATTATATTAATCAGAACATAGATATGTATTAAAAAATTAGGAATGAAATAGTTGGAGACGATGTAAAATCGGAGCCCATTTTAAGATTTCATCCAAATTATTATTATGATTATTTTCAGCCATGATCGTCCCACTGCAGGGCAAAGGCTTGATAAATCCAAATTGCTGATAGTTATTTTTTTAGTTTAAGGCGTTTAGAAGTAATTATCGTACAAGTTTGGGTGAATGACATCACTTGATTTACTTTATCTATGATTCTGTATATCCTCACAATATGATGTCATGTTTCATAAATAATTGCGTTTATGGTTCCGGCCGTAAACAGTTAGTTTTTAACAGCTTTATTAAATAAAGCTGTGACTAATGCTTAGTGTTAAGAAATTTGGTAAAATCCAGACAACTGTGTGTCAAGTTAGGCAAGAAGATGGCACTAAATAAAACCTAGAGTCTATCAATATTAACGTTCTTCGTGTGAATGAATAAAGCCTTTTGTTACGTTAACAATAAACTTGCTTTTTCTGTGTTGTTGTATAATTTTAAAGAGTTTTGCTTAAATAGTCAAATTAGTTTTAAATAACCGAGTAATAATTTCATTAACCTAGCTAAAATTGTTTAATATTTCATCATATTCAGTGTTTCATAGATTGACAGATACCAAGATGGATGTACAAATATTAAGTTTCTAGATTTTTTGTCAAAATATATATTCTCACATTGCAAAAAGTGCTAATTTTAGCTAGTTTCGCTCTTAAGAGTTCAGTGCACTGTTGTCCCTCGGACAGGTAAATGACATTAGAACTAAAATGTCAAGTAAGAACCTAAACCTTAATAATATATAACATAAGGTGCAAAGTAACTTCATAAATACTAAGTTTAGGTGAGTTAATCGCAAAGTCCATAGGGAGGGTTTCACTTTGACATTCAATTAAATTTTATTAAGTATTTCGTAAATGGGTTTACCAAAGTTATAATTGAATATAAAAATTTTGCTCGACTCTAGTATAAAATTTTGAATAATGCTAAGTACGTTTGGGAATTGTTTTAAAGATACCTAGGTAATGCAAGAATAAGTTTTGATAAATCATTGCTTTTAGAGTTCAGAAAAAACTTGAACATACATACATATATACTTTGCTTTGAATAATTAACTTAGGAATTAATTTTTCCCAGTTAAAACTACGTTATTACCGCATAATCTACATTATCGCATTAATGAGATATCGTATAGCTATAGAATCTAAGTATTATAAGCATAGGTAACATAATAAGTATATTTTATATTTTACGTATTTTAAACATTTGTTTACAAGAGATAATCTTAATATAAACAGTGTCAAGAACAACATATCCATAACCCACGTTGTTAGTTATATGTACTGGTTGTATATGTATCAATTTTACCTTGAGATACCTACACACCCGCCACTACATGAGGCAATGTTTCCGAGCCAGTCCGATTGCCACAGCAGTTAGAATCGAACCACCAACAAAAACCAGAATGTTACAAATTTTAACAGGTTTTAATACTAATGTGAACACTAAGTAAATGCCACTGCACTTAACAAACATACAATTTACTTATTCACTGTGAAGCACAACACACGTGTGTCTATTTCAACTTAACTTTTATAAATGACTAAATAAACTAAACACGTATAATCGACTAACACAAAGCCGGCAAACTCGAAAACATACGTCACTAAAACCTGTTACGAGCTAACGTTATGAGCAGTCATTACTTCACGTTCCTTTGTTTTCAAATACAAAATAGAGCATGTGATAGAAAAACTTATGTTTTCAGTTGAATATTTAAGTAAGGTTATTAGGTAAGAACTAACCGAAGTCAGGAGTCAGCGCTGATTGTGTCACCGGCTACCTCGAAACACGTGTTTCTCTCATATCACTGTCACTTTTTAACGAGAGCACTATTCTTTGTTGTTGTCCAACAGTTCGTTCGGCGTTTGCGCACGGTCGTCAATGCTACGGTGCGGTGGCGCAGCGCCCAGCGAGCGCATGCAACCAAAGGTTTCGACATCAGCGAGAGGGGACTGACGGCTACCTACGTCTCAGTTACACGTACTGAGGCTTCCATAAAACCATGAGACGGCTATATCAGCTGCAGAAATGCCTGCGCCGCAACTGGACGACCTTCAAGACCTACCATTATTGCTAATAAGCTCGTCTTTTGCAATCTATGATTTTTCTTCACGGTTTAAATTGAGATGGAATATTTGCCATGTACGCAGGTGATATTTAGGTCAGGAAGTGTTTCTGAGTTACGATCATTTGGACTGCGGATTATCGCTACTGCTAATATAAATTTAATCCAAAAACCCATTACTGTGCCACAATAGACCGATGACCCGTACCGCGGATTATAACTGGATTATACCTCTTAAAAGTACCGAACTAGTTTATGGTGATGTGACTGTTATTGGGGACAACAGGTGGAGCTCATTATTCCATTTTCCATGTGCTTTTATAACAGATTTAAAACTATAAATGAGTCCCAGACTCCCAGCCCATAATTATTCTTTGATAACCTATTTAAGTACCAGTACTAAACCATTAATTTTATATTAAAAGGTTAACCAAATGCATAGACATTGTTTAAAACTACTGACTCACGCTGAACTCAATTCAGTGGCTCTGCATTGTCACATTTAGATATAGGTTTTTAAATAAATTACCTAAACAATAATTTAATATAATAAATAACGACATCTATAGGTAAAACAGAATATTAGAACTTGGGTCTTTTAGATGTCCTTTTATGTGACGAGTTTTGGATCAAATAATGAAAGGACGTTTAATACGCTAATATTATATAAATAATATTCTATAATTATGTCGTTAGCCAGTAGCTACCTATGGTTTTGCAAAATGTAATATGAAATAGTGACCGATCCTGTTTGTAAACATGTTCACCGCAAAATTCTTATCGACTCGTTCATTGTAGTTTACATAACATGTTCGGTTATAAAACGGGTTGTAACTCCATTTTATAGTATTTTAAAAGAGTATTGGTCAAGTTTAATATATTTTCGAAATACACCTTATAATATTGTATTGTAATCCTTATTAAAATGGAACCCATTAATTAAACATGAACTTATATCGCCAAATTTGCCTATTATAAGGAATGGACGGTTCTGGAAATTCTCTACAAAATTTTTAATCGGTCTTTTTCCTTAAATTACCATAAATACAAAAAATAAATGGTGAACCATTGCAAAAAAACAAGCTTAGAAAGCGCATACGAACTCATATTATCAGAACATCACGCCATGTAATTCTCGAAGACATATTTTTCGTAGGGTGGCACATGCGATGCGAATAGTGCCCACAAATTTACCCCTAGTGTTTCATGTGCATTATTTCGATGATTTTTTTTTAAACAAAAAAATATGATGTCTTTACTTTATACATCGAGGGTACTCCTTATGGCAAGTTGTTTTGCCGCGGGATTAAAACGAAATAGATTTCACGGTGTACAGCGTTACTTCTTTTTAAACTTATGGTTGGCAAGCCACAACTGTGCGCTTCTCACTATACTTTCTGCCTCGCACAGCAAAACTGTGGAATGATCTGCCGTCGGCGGTATTTCCGAACCGACACGACCTTCAAACCTTCAAGAAAGGAGCGTGTTCCTTTTTAAAAGGCCGGCAACGCACCTGTGACTCCTCTGGTGTTGTGGGTGTCTATGGGCGGTGCTGATCGCTTACCATCAGGTGATCCGTCCGCTAATTTGCCTCCTATTCCATAAAAAAAACCCTCCGAGTGGGTAGCAGTGCATATAACAATATAACACCCTCTTTTCTATTATTATATTATGAGTCCCATGTACGGTGAGTCACAACATTTATTTTAAATAGGTTTGAAGTTACTGCATATTAAACATGTATGTTTCCTCAGTTAGAATTTCAACTCTGTAAATGCGCATGCACTATGCTGTTACGTCCTAGACATTTTGGTTTACGAATAGCTGCTCTAAGCTGGACATTGCTTGTGAGTTTCTGAATTCGATTTCCGCTTGAAAGTGTGTTCTGGTTTGGTACTGTACGGATTTTATAGATGTACATATATGTGTAAAATAAGGTCTTAATGTTCTATCCATGTTAAGGATTTGCTTTGCTTTTCAAATATATTTAGTGAATATAAGTGGTGTTGTGTGATGAAGACAAAACGTTCCCCTTCCGCTAGTGTCGAACTGCGGAAGGAAGGGGGAGCCTGGTGCAGGAGACCTGACTAAGAGACGAACATTTCAGAAACAGGGACTTTCGCTTTCTAATAATTAATAAACCTTTTAAACTGTGCAGTCTTCAATCCGTTTGCCAAGCTTACATATTGGCAAACCCTCAAATGAATAAAATAGAATATAATAAAACTTTTCTCTAATAAATAACACAGTTATACCTATGCATTATGCAAACATTAGGTACGTTTGCGAATTGATGACTCATAATGTAAAGATGGCAGCCAATGCTGTTGTCCTTTGGTATTACAGAAAGTCAGCAGAACCGGTTTCAAATAAATTACCAATACAATACTTAATATGGAACGAACGTGTCTAGGAAATACTTTAATACTCAAATAGGTAATATCTATATGTAAAATGACTGTAAAATCCTTCAAACTATGGTGATTTTATATAGGGTGCCCGGGTAGTCGACGTTCAGGCGTACAATTGTGATGCTTTATGATGAGAAGTATTAAAATCACCCCTATGTTCTACAATTTTGCGTAGTTTTTATACACTAGGAAATTCTGATATCTTCATACTAGTTTCGTAAGTATAATGGATACTTGAACACTTTGAATATCAATCTTCTTCATCTGTGAAGCGTTGAGACCGGTTTTAAAAATATATCATTCAATTTTAACGACTCAAGTGCTGATTCAAGTTTCCAGACGTCGCTCTACCTTGAAATTGAAGTAGTGCCTACTTCTATTGCCTTCTATTTGATAGCATTAGGTATATTCAAAATATGTATTATCAATTGCTTCATCGTGTTAAACCTTGATAGATACGTGCAATTAAATAATAGTTCGTACTTTTAAAAGGTTAATACTATTAATGTAATAATACTGCGAGTACTACTTACGAGTTCTCATTTGAGTCTGTTTCCCATATTTGGTAGTGTACTTTTGCATGGATATTCAAAACAGTACAAATAAGGAGTTTTATCAGATTGATTTAGGATAAAAAAGTCATTGCCTGACTTGGTGGCCGAGTGGTCGCATGTGCGACTGCCGGGCACAGGGTCTCGGGTTAGATTCCCAGGTCGGGCTAGTATTACGGGGTTTTTCAAAAAATCTCAGTATTAGCACGGAGTCTGGAATTGTGCCCGGTATATGGCAATAGGCACATCCCTATTACATGGGACTCATGACATAAATAGTGAATAGTGGGTGCCGTAATGTGCACCTCAGTATATCCCTTCGGGGATAAAAGGCGTAGTGATGATGTTATGTCAAAAAGTCATTTAAATCAATGTTCATCGCATAAGATACACTACACTCTGCCAATCTCTTAATAGAAACTTTACGCGTGTTGTTACATCATGAAGATTGTATAGCATCCATACTATCATACTATGTCATCCATCAATCCCAATTCTTGGTTTCTGAAAGTGATCTATTAATAACCAATGCATTTCATATTTGGTCGATGATTGGCATTATTCCAATTCCGGAGTTTTCCACCCATCTTATAAATAGCTTCTAATCTAATCTTAGAATCGTACAAAATATAGCGCACCGGTTGATTTATTTTACAAATATTTATTTTTTAAGGAGCAGTTGCTAAGTGGTTGTTATTTTGATTTCTGGTAATATCTAGAACTATTAATCAGATTTTAGTAAATACTTTTACTGCTAAATAAATGCTTCATTCTTTAGAAACGGTTTTTTTTATGGCATAAGCCGGTAAACGAGCAGACGGATCACCTGATGGTAAGCAATCGGCGTCGCTCATGGACACCTGGAACACCAGAGGCGTTACAAGTGCCTTACCGGCCTTTTAGGGATTAGGAGTTTGAGGATCGTTAGGGATTCAGGAATGTTGAGCCGGTCCATTCGTGCCGAAGCATGACTCTCCCACACTTTACTATAATTCCGTAAACAAGACCTTGGGCTTATAGTTAGGTCACCAAAAACTTAGAGGATGCTACCTACTGTTCAAGTGGTCACAAAGATATGGCTTATCGCCATTTTAGGTCATATTTAGGTTTACTATAAGTTATGTATGCCAAAGCGCCAAGACTGTCTAAGATCGTGCTATGATTTTAAGAAGTTCTAGAAAAAATTACTAGCATATTTCGTTATATTCTTAATTCACGCGATGAAATCTAAAATATTGTTATAAATCGAAACTCTATGTTTGAATTTCGGTGATATTTCTGAAGGACAAAAGCAATAATAATAAACTAGTTTTGTATCACACGTAATAGGTCATCGCCGGAATGAGAAAGACCATCGTCGCACACACCTCCATTCGAGTCTATCGCTTTTAAATCAAAACGTGGCGTGACTTGTCTGAACATTACACGAATAATTGTTGCAATGCAAAAAAAACGCAATATAAAATTATACTTACATCATCCAAAGATATTCTTCGTTTTTGCTCGTTTGTCTCTGCAGTCCCCCAAATTGAGTACCTGCAATGATAACCATGGTTATTATCACAATGAGAACATTATTTCGACAGTGTATGTAGTATGTAAGCTGTAATGTATGTAAGGCAATGAATGACACAAAGAAATCGTTTAAAAGTATGTTCGTGTTATTTCCTTGAATCGTATATCCTTACTATAATACAAAGTTGAAAAGGGTTTGTTTATTTGACCGCACGAATCTCAGAAACTAATGGTCTGATTTGAAAAATTATTTTTGTGTTGGATAGTCCATTTATTCAGGAAGGCTGTAGGATATAAAATAGCACGCTACGATCAATAGGATGGAAACGCGAGGAACTAACTAGTTTGTATAATATTTTGTAGTAGTTTAAAAAGTAATTATCACTATGACATTTTAATAACAGAGCCCGCAGATAAATTAGTGATTAACGTTAGGAACAAGTAGATTAGCTAGTTTGCAACCATTATCTAAAAAGATTTGAAATAATAAAAAATGTACACTGCTAGACTATTATCAATTGACTAATTGACATTGTAGATTATATTCCTAGTGAGACAATTTGCTAATCTTCTTATAAGTAGGTAATAGGATTGATTAGAAAATGTTCTGTCGCAAAATTGATCAATTCATTTTTTACTTGAATCATTCGTATGGTATTTTTACTCTTTCTAGTACTCCATTAAAATTCTCATAACTCAAGATTGTCGCATATTTTAATAAGTATCGCAATGACGCACACACCAAACGTATCAGGAATCTTCGGTTCTAAAAAATAAGATTCCTAATGTCTGAGTAAGATAGAATGATGTTCAAGAAATTCATTCCTTCACTGGTCATTTAGACACGAAACTAGTCGAAACTTTCGCTAGGTTAACTTTATTCCCTTGTTTTGAGTATTTGTGCTAATGTCTATTTTTTATTTCCTACTACAAAATGAACGCATAATAATTCCATCTACACAATGTTCGTGGGCCGTTACAACATTTAATTTTGCTCTCTCATGGTCAGCATTATTAGAGTCGAACAAAGCCATGCAATCATAAAATGACGTCAGATTTCTGTTTTTATGTTTTTTGCTTATCTTTGAAACTGTATACATTGTCCATCATGCCATATCATCATATTTTATTCGGTCTAGTTTATTTGCTGTCGTGATAATTATAGTCATATTTTTACTTTTAGAAATATTATTCTCCGAGATGTATATTGGTATGTTTGTAACGTACGGTTAGTGATCAATAGCCGTGTTTACTGTTTTATATTCAATTTCAACACTTTCATGATTCTTTGAACTGATATCTATATTGGGATCTACAATTAGTATGATTGGTTTCAGAAGTTCTGTAATAAAAATATCATCATCGAGACTGGCATTCTCAGCAGAATTGTCTTATATGACTCATAAAATTTATCGGTCAATAAAATTTCAAACTTCTGCAATTGATTTTAAATCATTGATGGAGAAAATTCGTTTGCTCATAACGGTGCTTGAAGGTCTGAGGGTTATAAATAATTGGGCTTCATTTTCCGGTCCTTAGCCCCGAGCTATTTTTATATTGGAAGCAGCAATTACTGGCTATTTCAATTCAAATGAATTCAAAGAAATTCTTACTCCATTGATTACACGTTGAAGATTATTTCTCGATTTCAGATAGCATTCGTTACCTATGAGTGCGGATATTTAGTGGGTGACATTGAATTTTGGAACCTGTTAGATAAGTATTATCTGTGGTTTTATCTTACTGTAATACGCATTAGCCATCGTCTAGAGCCCGTCTAACCATTTTGAGGAAGTATTTTGTTTATTACAAATGTTTAAGGAAAATTATTTTCAATGTTTTGCTCATTACTTGACGCCAGACGTTACATTTGCTATCGACTAATATAGCAAATATTAAATTTTAAAAGCCATTCGTTGGTTGAATTTCATATTAGATATAGGTATGACCAGCGACCTTTTGATTGTTAATAACCTTGTCATACAAAAAATTGATATCGACGTTGATTTGAATATGTGATTGCAAAATAGAATCAATTATAAACACAAGACATTTGAAAACGATATATATTTCCTTATTGATAGCCTTCAACACCTAATGCATAACAAAAAAAATCGGCAAATTCAAACAATAACGACTTTGTGCGCAGATGGCAATGTTATAGCAATTTATGTAATCATTTATCTTTTATAATAATGCGACGTCATTTTTCATGACAACAAGGTTCCAAATATGTATAACTGATAAAAAATCACAAGTCAACCAAAATACTGCTGGCACGATGTTTAGTATTCGTGCGTTGGATAATCAATTATAGCATAAGAGTATTCTAATTGAAGATGGTGATCAGTATCGTAAAATCGTAGAAACCTTGGCACAATGACGTGCCAATAGAATACCATGATGACGTCACGATACACATGACATTCATTACCATGTGCGTCGAACATTTGGACAAAAATAAACGAGTTTTGAAAACAATGCAGGGTCCGAGTTCCTTTGTTATGTATGGCTAAGAAATATGCATATTGTAACAGTAGTCAAATTGGGCAATGGGCTTGCTAGAGTTCTTTATTCAAAAACCATTATTACTGAATGTATGGGTAATGCAACCCACATTACGAGAACATTAACGATAAGTAATTATGGACTTGGAACTAGTAAACTGAACGACCTCAGAACAAATGAAATGAAGCATTTTTACAAACGCAGTACTTAATTAAGCAACATCATCGTTAAGTCAAGCTTTGGTAATTATTATTACCATTGTTCGAGAAAAATTCAATTCATTGACATTAAAATTATCAACTCGTTTACCTACAAGAACCAGTTTAGAAAGTGGAACAAAATGAACTTGATAAAAATATCTAAACCTATTACATAAATGAAATAATATATTAGAGTATATTTAATCAATATTAATGAACCTTGAACAGTACTTTTGTTTAGTTTAGATTGTCCCTGTACATTAAGATTGTCGTACAGTTGACAAACAAGGTAACCGGTCTCCATTCTCCACTAGTTAACCTTACTTTAATATGCATTGTTAAATACGTGACGTGCTTACGTCGGGCCCATCCCACTTTGTATGTTTTTTTTTTGTTACCATGTGGCTGGCCGGAGACGAATTTATTATAGGACCAAAAATAGCCAAGAATGTTTTTTTTTTGGTAACGTCTATGTCGAGTCAACAACAAAAGATGCCAGTTTTATTCATAAAAAAATATAAAGTGTTTTGGTTTAAGTATGTTTTGTCTCGTTCTTTCAAGTTGAACGTGTGAGTGCGAATGTTGTTGACAACAAGACGGACTTATTTTTAAGTTCTAAAGAACACACAAAATCAGAAAATATGGAAACAAATAAAACCCACCTGTTTGGCTACTTTGAGAATTTGTAGAACTAACACTTGTTTCACTGTTGGTACGATTTCTTGAGGTAAATAAATTCCACGGGCTGTAGTTGGAAGCTTGAGCTGTATTTCGGTTTTGAGACGAATTTTTGTTATTAGAATCCATTTTGTGTTACGATTTAGATTTTTAAACGTTGAATATATTTTATGAACTTGTTTTTATTATAAATTGGAAATGATAGAGTCGCGCACGCCGGTCGATATTACAATATGATATGACACGGTAACAAACTAAACAGTGAATGCGGCGCGAGCGCAGAGCACAACTTTGTTTTGGTCCGAACGTGCACGAAGAGACGCGGAAACACCCGAATGTCGTGTTTATGTTAGCTGTGTTTTGGTGAACTTTGTACTATTAATATACATTATACACTGTTCTTATTATTTAAATGACTTCTGCGTCATTTTAACTTGTGACTAGGTTAATTGTTCACTTAGTATATGCTACATAATAATATCTACTACGCCATTAATTCATAGTCAATAATAACTTTTGTTTATTTATTATAAAAAATCTTCCTACACTATCATTAGAGGATTTTCCCAATTCGACAGTGAGGCTTAATTTAGTTAAGAAAAACAACGAAACAAAAAAAAATATAAAACACAACAATAATAAAGAAGACCTTACAATATATACACATTACATCTTAAACTATTAAATAAAACCTTACATAATAACAAAAACTAACCTAAAATTACATAAACTAAACTACAATAGTAGGAACTATTCACTA
This sequence comes from Spodoptera littoralis, assembly GCA_902850265.1. Classification (NCBI taxonomy): domain Eukaryota; kingdom Metazoa; phylum Arthropoda; class Insecta; order Lepidoptera; family Noctuidae; genus Spodoptera; species Spodoptera littoralis. The sequence goes on from LR824533.2 coordinate 10,698,262, forward strand.
TCATAACTTAAAATAAATAATAGTACTTTTGTGAATTTACACGAAGGAGTTGTAAATATGTATATCAACACCACCGTGGAGCTTATTCACACATTGGCTGCCTCATCGGACAATGATGTCCGACGCTAGCGGAGGATTAGCCTTTAACAGTTTTTGTCGGCATGGTATGGATTGCGCGAGTCAGTGGTGCTTTAGCGAGAAGGTTGGTCCTCGCTGCTGGTACTGCCAATATTGGCGGACGTCGCCGCCGTCTCCACACGTATTAGGTGTATCACGTATCACACACCCACACACCAATTAGGTGCATAGGCAACGATTGAAACACCTGAAAAATAAGATATTTAGTTTTTCCTCATCAAGCTTTTGAAAGACCCATTACCTAAATATAAATTACTTCGATAACGAAGTTCAGCTATAATTTTTTTGCAGCGGTTGTATTATTATCCCTTCGCAATAGGTGAAGTAAATAATTTTTAAATAAGGGGTCAATCAAACAATGTAAGAAAAACAACCCCAATTAATACTTTGCTCGACATGAGAGAACCGGAAATTCACATACGAAATTCTGCACTCCATACAAACAAAGCAAACAAAAAGGAAAATCCAAAAAGTAATATCAGCAAAAAGTTTGTTTAAAGATCGAACTGGAGGACCAATTAATAAAAAATAAAACCCTTGACAAACTTGTTGACAAATAACAAATCAACCGTGACATTTTCGACAATATACTCTCATTGTTGAATCGTATAATTTGTTGTAAAGTTTAGAAAAGAAACGGCACCATGAAAGTCCCTTACTTGGTTAATATGAATATCTACGAGGCTTATGCCCCACTGCCTACAATGACGATGTCACCTGGAGAGGCTCCTCGGAAGATCAGAGCTGAGGACTTTGAGTGGGATACCGACACGACACCTGCTCCACTTACATTTTACGCTGCTCTCCAACTATCAAGAATGTTCGACACCCTCAATCCATTGAAGAAAATCCTTCAGAAAGACATCGACATGCTGATGGACTTATATCCTGCTAGCATTAAATTGAAATACAGCGTCCCTAACATTAAGGTTAGATTTTGTGAATTTGTATATTATAAAGTACCTGTACCTTTTGTATTTATTACAAATTATAGTCATAGTAGACATCTCACATTTATTAGGTAAAACTTCATGTTCTTCCGTGGGGTGGGGACCTGGAGATTTGTAATATAGGTATTGTACCGCATTGCCTAACATAGACTCCAACCCCTAAGCTGTTGTCTATGTTAGGCAATGCGATAAAAATTCGATCATACATAAATAGTAAAACTAAAAAAAGTGTCATTGTACAAAACATCACGCCTTTTTATCCCCGAAGAGGCAGGCAGAGGTGCAAATTACGACATTTAATGCCACTGTACAATGTAACACCCACTTTTCACTATTTATGTTATGAGTCCCATGTACTTACTGTCATATACCGGGCACAATTCCAGATTCCGTGCTACTACTGAGATTTTTTTAAACCCAATAATATTTTGCCCGACCCGGGAATCGAACCCGAGACCCCTTGCCCATTCGCACTTGCGACCACTCAGCCAACGAGGCTGTGTCATTGTCAGGAGAAATAAATACATTATTATTATTATAGTGCATAATTATGGTGTTTGTTTTAGGATGAACAATATTGGAAACGATCATTTGAGACTAAATTCCCTTCCAAGAAGGAGTTGGGAAATATTTTCTGGAAAGGCACTTACTTATCCGCATGTCTTCAAGACTATTTGGAGTCTGTTAACCCTGACGTTTTTAGAGAAGATGAAGCTGTAGAACTTGCTACACTGGTATGTGAACTTTATTATTTTGTAGTGCAAATTGCATATATCGAACGTCATTTTAATGTATTAGCCAATCGAACTATAATGTAATTTATTTATGTTTTACATCACCAGGTCAGTCCATATATTTACTTCTTTGGAATCAACCAGCTGCAAATGGTGCGTCAACCGACACCTCCCCTACCTTCCGATATAGTTGAAGACACGTGCGAATTTAGTATTCCAAAAGTCTACGACCATATCCCCATGGAGCCAGTTTTAGCCAAACTATATAACCTCCAAGAAATATCATTAGTGTTTGGTATTAATAATCTAGATGATAGATATTTGACGAGATATTTCGAATTTTCATTGGCTGATTGCGATTCTATTTGCCGTGGACTAGAAGACTTGAGACATTTGAGAGTATTTCGCATCAATAGAAGTAATCTAGATTGTTCTAAAGTAAAACTGATTCTTCAAAGTCTTGTCAAAAAGGCGAGTATTGAGGAATTGGATTTTAATCATTGTAAAATTGGTGATTACGGTATGAAAGCACTGGGTGGTTTTATTTATATGCATGAAAATGTAAAAGTGGTGAGAATAGCCAACAACAGATTTAAAGAAGAAGGTATCCAAGGAGTCGCTTATGCTTTGCAGATGAAACCAGCGGCTCCTATCGAACTTTTAGGTACTTACAATAAAAAATTAAAATTCTCGTACTTACTTACAGAACAGGTTCACTAATTTTTAGTTTATTTTTGCAGACTTCAGCTTGAACCCGATGTCTCTAGAATGTGCGACTATGTTCGCGGCAGCATTTGTCAGGTGCAAGGAAAAACCGCAAACTTTGATCGTTAACTCTTGTGGTTTTAGCGGAGCATCCGCTGAAAAGGTGAGATTTTATTCCAGTCTAAAAATTAATATACATAATTCAAAATGAAAAGATCACGTTTCCAAACCGCATTGCTAAGAAAACTTGTTTTACAAGTAGACTTTTTATTGGTCGTATAAAATACGTGTGCTGTCGTATAACAATGATTTAGGTACTGGTATATGACTGTAACACCTGCCGCTTTTTACTGCCTATGTAGATGGCGGGTCTCCTCAGCTTGAATCGTGGTCTCACTAGGTTGGATATAGCCGCCAATGATTTGTCAGGTGACGCCGAAGCAACTTTAATTCGTGCTCTTGAAAGGAACAGGAAGATCCTCAAATTGGACCTACGAAGAACTAGTAAGTATATTTATACCAATATCCTATAAAAAGTTTCAATATCGCCATAACTTAATTTAAAACGTTATAAGTAGATGTGACTTTAATGTTTACTTCTTGCAATTATTAATTTTTTTTATTGCTTTATATCATTTCAAATGTTGTATAGAGATAGCATACGATACGACTGTTACTTGGCAGATAAACTGCCTCAAAACTTGTGTTTTGTGTTCAGAAATTTCAGATGAATCGCTAGCGAAGGTAGAGGAAATTTTGAAACGCAACAAGAATCTTCTGGGACAAGAGTTGGAGCCCAGTGACGAAATACCTCCTCTGTACCTTAACGAACCAGAGTACCTTATCTGGGAGTACAATCCTAATAATCCAGAACACATACCTGGAAGGTACCCGCCGAGAGTGCCAGAAGTATAGGTTTTGATTTAGAAAATAGTAAATAATAGCTGGAAAAAGACGATGAAGACAAACTAACAATGATAGCATTTACTTTACTTTTATAATCATGGTTTGTTTTCTTTTCACAAACATGTGTAGTGTGAATTTTCACATAATTGAGAGTTAAACTGTATACATAGGATTGAAATTAGAAAGCGATGATAACACTATTGGTAAATTTTTTGAAATGTCTTCATGTGACTAGAAATAGGTACATACCTACATATTGTTTGTTTACAAATAACAGCCTCTGCGTCAGGCTATGTCGTGTTTCAATACTTAGCATGTTTCATGCTTTCAGTATTATCAATTTAACAAACATTATTAATTTTGTAGACAATATGTTTTCTTTGGCGCTTCCTTCGCTTTACTAGAAACATCTTAATCTTAATACACTTGTTCATCAACCAAATATCATCCTTAACTTTGTTGCTAAAACAAAACTATCTTGCCTTAACACCTATTTTATTATTTAAACATGTTTAATTTTTGTAGTTTGGTATATCAGTAATTACTTTAATGAGAACTTGACCCTTTTTAACCTTGTTTGAACTAAAAATCCCTCGCTTATCGCTTCTTTGATAAACTTTATATTCGTAGTACCTAAAAATTCATTTTAAATACCTAATTTATTAGCGAGATAACTGTTTACTGATTAAACTTCAAGTTGGCCATTTATTCTGCTTTTGTTTGTTCTTTACATTTTTCCTTTGGTATTTGTATTCGTTGTAAATAAATAAATTCTCATAATTTATTATTCTTACCTCGTAATTTGTGTTTTGTTTTTAATAATTACATCATCATCTTTCGGTTAATGTTATTGTGTTCTTACTGTATTTAAAATTCAAGTTTGTTATTCAAGAATTAAAAGATTCTCATCACTAGACTACAACAAACATTTTCTGGAAAACAACTATTAATACTCAATTCTTTTTACCTTTGCCGCATACAGCTATCTAAAATCCTGTACACACCATGAAAGAGAACAAACCAGTTATTTCCGAAATAGAGAAGAAATAAGAAAACAACGTATTTTCCTGGCCGCATGCAGATTTACCAAAAATTGGTTTGGTAAAACATTGGGTGCCGAGCGACATACATTCATAGATGTCGGGCCAATCGCGGTTGGCTTTCTGTTCTATAAAGGTATTGGGTCCAGGGTACTATTGTCTAACGTGGTGTTCATCAAGCCGCGTCCGGATTTTCTGAAATGGATAGATATGTTTTCGTACGAAAGAATTCACATTCGGTCTCTAGAGTCATGTAGCTGGAGTGTATGTAATAATAACATTGTAGTATGCTGTTTTAGTACACTGATATTTTGAAGAAAAATGAAGGAAATTCCACGAAAATTAATTGTATACATGTCTATTTTGACTGAGTAGGTACTAATTATAAGTAGTAGTTAGGGCAGTAAACTCAATTTACTTAAAAATTCGAAATCTAACGAATCTTTGCTACTTCTGAAACCATTTCAAACTGAATCATGCAATGACAAATACAAACAATGACTTCATATTGATCCAGGTTGTTTCAATAACATAACATCACGTCTTTTATCCCCGAAGGGGTAGGCAGAGGTGCACATTATACCACTGTACAATGTGACACTCAGTTTTCACTATTTATTTATGTTATGAGTCCTATGTAATAGGGGGTGAGACTATTGCCATATACCGGGCTCAGTTCCAGACTCCGTGCGTCTTCTGAAAATTTTGAGAATGTTGTTTCAATGTCACCCATTAATTAATGTGATAATCTGATTTTGTTTAATATCACTTTTTCTTCAAAGCATTTGTTATGCAAACATCATGACATCACCAATACTCAGAAGTTTTTAGGTAAAACACACTTTTCACAATATTGCCAAACATTGAAAACAAAACAATATCATATTCTTATAATATCAGCGTTGTACCGATAACAATTCTGTAACATTACAAGTGTTATACGATTCGTCTTCAAATAGTGATATAACACTTTAATAATCATGAGAGGTAGTAAGAATATAATTCGATAGATGTAGGTACTGAAAGCAAGATCGCCTTGGCCTGGAAAGACACTTAGCCATTTAATTTAATCAGCATTTGTCCTGTAATAGTGTATTATTTAGAAACACGTTTAATATCTTCTTCGTACAAAAAGATCTTGAGTAAAATCTATTTATATAGAAATGAAAGCCGTTTCCCGTTGTCACGCCATAACTTAAGAATGGCTGGACCGATTTGGCTGATTTTTTGTTGTGATTGTTATTGCCCGGAGAAGGTTCTTATGATAGAAAAAAATCCTGAAAATCTTATGGGAACGGGAGAAAACGGGATTGCGAGTACAAAGTCGCGGGCAGAAGCTAGTGTGGTAATAAAATTGCTTGAAATACAACTGTAATATAGTTTCGTAGCTACCTTCTTTAGTATTTGTTTAGGTCGTAATTGGAGTAAAGGCAATGAGAGAAGTATTGTTAAAATTGCAATAACATAATACATTCGCCCCACGCAACGATGAGACGACATTAGCGAAGGCTTTGTCCTCAACAGTTTTTCGTCGGCAGCTAAAGGCTAGCTACATGTACACAGTCTGTGTTAGTACATAAAAAATCTCAATAATGGGGATGATGACAGGGTATGAAAATTAAAAATATAATTAGTCCGTAAGTTAGGTAATGAAAAAATATTAGACACGTTTTTTTTATTTTGTCGTATAATAAAACAATACTTAGATAAAACGAAGTTAAAGTTTAGGAGTGGGGGCTAAAACGTCATTAAACTAAGTAACACACCATACGTGACAGATGTTACATAGAAGTACTATACGATCCAAGCAAAGCGCTTTCTAATTAGCAGGCCAGATAACATAACATAACATGTCTTTTATCCCCGAAGGGGTAGGCAGAGGTGCACGTTATGCCACTGTGCAATGTAACACCCACTTTTCACTATTAACGTTATGAGTCCCATGTAATAGAGGGTGAGCCTATTGCCATATACCGACCACAATTCCAGACTCCGTGCTACTACTGAGAATTTTAAAATAACTCAGTTATACTTTGCCCGACCCGGGAATCGAACCCGAGATTCCTTGCCGCCTATGGCAATAGGCTCACCCCCTATAACATGGGACTCATAACATAAATAGTGAAAAGTGGGTGTTATATTGTTTCCCGGCAGTCGTATTTGCGACCACTTGGCCAACGAGGCAGTCATACTGCGTAGGATATTATATCTTTAAGTATACTAAGTTATGATTATGAAACGTAGAAACATACACTTAAACTAACTAAAATACTTAGAATTCGGACAGTTGTTTGTAATAATACCACCCCACAGAATGTGAATATTACACTGATAACCCAAGTTCGTGGCGTTTAAATGTTATCAACAAATGAATAACATTTGTGTTCTGATATTTTTATTATTTGACAACATATACAACAGTAATTAGTCCGAAAAACTCCTTGGGGTCTTTTCTGGAATCTGATTTTCTTAAAATATTTTTTTAAATGTTTTTCTGCTTTCTGTTAGTGGAAATTATAATTTTAGGTGCTTAAAAGAGACTTTTGCATTAGCTACTAAGAGATAAGCAATAGCTTATGTATTTGGGGATTCAACTGCAATCCCTGCACTGTCCAGCTAATAACGACAACCACTTTCAAAGACAGAAACCTATGTTCAGTAATGATAATCTATCATCATCAACAGCCTATAAATGCCCACTGCTGAGCAAAGCCTCTTCTCACACGGAGAAGGTTAGAGCATTAATCACCACGCGTGCTCAATGCGGGTTGGCGATTTCAAACTTATAATTAGAAATTATAAGTCCAGGTTTCCTCACGATGTTTTTCCTTCACCGTTTGTCAGTGGTGTCTAAATAATCTTAGAAAGTACATATAACTCGGAAAAAGTCACATTGGTACTTGCCGTTGGTAGGTTTCGAACCCGCACCCTCATGCATGAGAAGTGGGCGTCTTAAACCTCCGGGCCACCACGACATTATGTGATAATCTATCACATAATGAGAATGACTCATTATTTTTATTATATTTTAATAAGTTTTGTAATTAGTATAATGCGTTAAGCGTGTCTTTGAATTATTCTCACATACCTACTGTACATATTCCATTACTGTATGTATAAATATATCTATATGTCGAAGCGTCAACGCATATCAATTAATTTAGATGTGGCAACTATTGTTTGAGAACGTCAAGTAATTACTTGAGGATGGTTAGCGCGGAGTAATGGCAACACTGATGGAAATATCGATCCGGAAGTTTAATCAGACTTTGACATTTGACAGCGCATGACGTTGACAGACGTCACTGAGCGCGGGAAACACTTTTGGAAAGGATTGCGGCGGTGGCGGCAGCTAGAAGCGTTACTCCCTGCTAAACTTCCTGCGTTCTTACTATTATCAGTAATTTGGTATTTTGGTGTGATTCGACAATGTCGCGACCCACGGGTAGCGTATCTCCGACATCAGAAGTGGGATTGGACCACGACGACGACTCACGCGTTCGTAATGAAGCTAGTGACGAAAAATGGATGCGTCTGTTAGAACAACAGAACCGCAATTTTCTGACGCTGATTGAAGCTATGAAAACACCTACTTTGCCGTCACATGGCTTTCGTTTACCCGATTTCGATCCTGAAAAACAAGATGTGGATGCACGTGCTTGGGTGACGACTGCAGAGATGTGTTTGACGAACCAAGTCCAGCATGGCGCCCCGCTTATGGTTGCTCTAAGTCGCGCCTTGAAGGGAGGAAGCTTCTACCTGGCTATCTACCGTGTCGTATCCTGGTATGACGTGGACCGATTTTAAGCGACTTTATAATTGCAAGGTACGATAATTCCGCTACTATTGCTTCGTTCATGATTGATTTGCAAAGCAGCAGGCCTAAAGAAAACGAGTGTCTTGCTTCCTACGCTGCTGGTTTAATGTCGTCGATCATGGCAAGATGGAATGGTCTTAGCACTGAACGTTTGGCTATTGCTACTATATTGGCTCACATTTCTCAATTTGATCGCCGTGTGCAACGCTTATCTTTCACGACCGATATTCAGACACGTGGCCAGCTACAACAAGAGCTACAAGCTGTTTCTTTTATGAAAAGAAAGGTACCTAGTGATGACCGGGATGCCCCTGAGAAGCGATACAGGGTGAATAACTCTGAGAAGCCTCTGAAGTGTTTCATCTGTGGTAAGCCAGGTCACAAATCCGTGCAATGCTACCATAAGGGTGTGAAACAGGATAATCAAGCTACTCCGAAGCACCACAACCACACCAGTGGCAATGGGAGAGGTTCATCAGCAACTGCGAAGCCTCGTGCATCTGGGATCACCTGCTTCCACTGCCATGCGCAAGGCCACTACGCATCAAGCTGTCCACGGCGCACCGAGAGGAGCAGTGCCGACTCCGGGTCTTCCAAGCCTGTCAATGAGAAGAGGGTTGACCTGTGCCTCTTGAACGCACCGACTGGAACTCTATGTCACTCCGGTGAGAAATTTCCATTTTATTATGACTCTGGTGCTGAGTGTTCATTAATAAAAGAATCAATAGCCTGTAAATTTAAAGGAAAGCGTATTAATGAGACTGTGACTATGACTGGGATAGGGCAGACTTCCGTTAACTCAACAATACAGATTTTAACTTTGGTAGAGATTGATGATATTAATATTGAGGTTTGTTTTCATATATTGTCTGATCATCTTCTACGTTATGGTATTATGATTGGACGTGAGATTCTAGAACATGGTTTGACTGTACAGTTGACTAGTGACCGAGTTAAGATCTTTAGGTCTCTTTTTATTGCTTCTTGTGAGGTAGAGCGAACCCCTGAAATTGACTGGAACTCTATTGATACTGACATACCAGCGGATCGTAGAAAAGAGTTAGTTAGTACCTTGCAGGCCTTTGAGAAATCTTTCACTACAGGTATACCTACTGCACCAGCCGATACGCAGCCAATGCAGATTCGTCTGAAGGATACAAGTAAAACTGTAAATCGACGTCCTTATCGATTGAGTGTGGAAGAGCGTAAGGTTGTACGTGGTAAAATTGACGAGTTGCTTCAGGCTGGTATTATAAGGCCTAGTTCATCCCCTTACGCGAGTCCTATACTCTTGGTGGAGAAAAAGGATAAGTCTCTTCGACTATGCGTCGATTATCGTGAATTAAATGACAACACAATCTCTGATCGTTTCCCTTTGCCTCTTATATCGGATCAAATTGATAGATTGCATGGAGGACACTACTTTTCCACCATCGATTTGGCATCAGGTTTTCACCAGATCCCCATTGCAACAGAATCTATTGAGAGCACCGCCTTCGTTACCCCCGATGGTCATTTCGAATACCTGACGATGCCATTTGGCTTGAAGAATGCACCCGCGGTTTTTCAGCGTGCGATGATAAATGCTCTTGGAGATCTTGTGAACACTTATGTCGTTGTGTATATGGATGACGTCTTGATTGTTGCATGTGACGTTGACGAAGCCTTGGAACGTCTTAATATTGTCCTTAAGGTGTTGTCTGAAAAGGGTTTTACCATCAACTTTAAAAAGTGTACTTTTCTGAAACAAAAGGTAGAGTACTTAGGGTTTGAGGTTAACCGCGGAGAGATTCGTCCTAATCCACGTAAGATTGAAGCATTAACGGCACTACCACCGCCTGAGACTGTGACACAGTTACGGCAATTTATCGGTTTGGCGTCATACTTTCGCCAATTCGTGGCACGGTTCTCACAGGTGATGGCGCCGTTATATGCCCTGACTTCTGGGAATGGTAAGTTGACCTGGAAGCCGGAACACGAGGAAGTTAGGCAGAAAATTGTAACCGCTCTCACAAATGAGCCTGTGCTCATGATCCATGACCCTGATGCTGAAACTGAAGTTCACACGGATGCCAGTGCCGTAGGCTACGGTGCGGTGTTACTGCAAAGAAAAGAAGGTAAGCTACACCCAGTCGCCTACTACAGCAAGCGTACGTCTGACGCCGAATCGAAGTACCACTCGTATGAACTCGAGACCCTCGCGGTGGTCAATGCCGTAAAACATTTTAGGCGTTATCTCCATGGTCGCAAGTTCAGAGTAGTCACCGATTGTAATTCCCTGCAGTCCACACGCAAGAAGTTGGACCTGACGCCACGTGTTCATCGGTGGTGGGCCTTTCTACAAGGATTCGATTTTGACATTGTCCATCGTGAAGGTAAAAACATGTGCCACGCCGACTTCTTCTCCAGGAACCCATTACCGCCAGCTGAAACTAAAAACAAGGTTAGTGAGAAGGTAGTACTTAAGGAGGTAAACCTCGCAGAGCTATCGCAAAATTGGCTGATGATGGAACAGCAACGTGACCCTGAGATTTTAAAGCTCTTGGCTGACATCGATACCAATGAGCTCCCTGTTGATGTTGCCAAAACTTACGAGCGACGATCCGGTGTCCTGCATCGAAAAGTGCAACGAAATGGTAAAAATCGTTGGTTACCTATTGTTCCCCGTTCCTTCCGCTGGTCCGTTGTTAATAACGTTCACGAGGGATTGCTGCATTTGGGTTGGGAGAAAACGCTGGAAAAACTCTACGACCTCTACTGGTTCGAGAACATGTCGAAGTTTGTGAGAAAATTCGTAGAGAACTGTGTGACCTGTAAGATTTCAAAGTCACACACAGGTAAGGTCCAGGCGGAGATGCACCCAATTCCAAAGGTAGCTATACCATGGCACACGTTGCACATCGACGCTACCGGGAAACTGAGTGGCAAAAACAACAAAAAGGAGTACGTTTTCGTTCTAATAGACGCCTTCACCAAATTTATTATGCTGCATCACACCCTGCACATTGATACAGCAAGCAGCATCAGAGCGCTGAAGGCTAATGTCGCTATCTTCGGTGCTCCTTCGCGCTTGATCGCCGATCAAGGGCGCTGCTTCGCTGGCAAGGAGTTCAGGGAGTACTGTGCTTCAGTTAATATCAAGCTACACTTGGTCGCCACAGGTAGTTCTCGTGCCAACGGACAAGTTGAACGAGTGATGAGCACGCTCAAAAACATGCTCACTGCTGTAGAAACAAGCAATCGCTCGTGGCAGGATGCGTTGCCCGACGTTCAACTTGCCCTCAACTGTACCGTAAGTAGAGTCACGAAAGCTAGTCCACTCGAGCTACTGATTGGTAAGACAGCTAGACCTATCGATATTATGACGGCAAATGATGAAGAGCCTCATGTCGACATCATTGAGGTGAGAAAAATGGCTGTTGAGAACATGGAGAAAGCTTCTGCCTATGACAAGCAACGTTTCGATTCTACGAAGGCTAAAGTACAGTCATTCTCTGTAGGTGACTTTGTTTTGCTGCAAAATGAGGAGCGGAACCAGACGAAACTTGATCCCAAATACAAGGGACCGTTTAGGGTGATCGAGGTTCTGGATGGTGATCGGTACGTTTTGAAGTCTCTTTCTTCCGCCCGGACGTACAAGTATGCACATGACCGACTGCGAAAAATTACAGACGTTGACATACATGTAGGTGACGATGACGAAACTAGCCATGACGATGACGATAACACCGACATAGCTTGTTGAATGCTTTCAACGTAAAATGTACCTAGCACAGTAAGAATTTTGTTATAATCTATTGTAATATCGTATTGTAACGTGAAAAACAAAGTAACATGATGAACAAACCTACTTTAAAAATTAATTTTGATAAAGGCTCGAAATGATTATCTTGAGGGTGTTGTGTTTTGTAACCGGATGGAGGTTACATGTGGAGGTGGCCGGATAGAGGTTGCCTGTTGTGTTTTGTAACCGGATGGAGGTTACATGTGGAGGTGGCCGGATAGTGGTTGCCTGTTGTGTTTTGTAACCGGATGGAGGTTACATGTGGAGGTGGCCGGATTTTTTTTTTTTTTTTTTAAGGGGGGAAAATCATCGAATGACTGCTCCCGCCTGGGTGAGGCGGAAGGGAGTGTCAGACTCTTACTGACTAAAAACCACCCCGTTCCTTCTCCTGCACGTCGAGCCGGAGCCCCGGTTACCCGTTAGGTTCTCCGCGACAGTGGTTGCCTGTTGTGTTTTGTAACCGGATGGAGGTTACATGTGGAGGTGGCCGGATAGAGGTTGCCTGTTGTGTTTTGTAACCGGATGGAGGTTACATGTAAAGGTGGCCGGATAGAGGTTGCCTGTAGTGTTTTGTAACCGGATGAAGGTTACATGGTGAAGGTGACCGGATAGAGGTTGCCTGTTGTGTTAGTAACCGGATAGAGGTTACGTGTTGAAGACCGGGTGGAGGTCGATTGGTTCGATGCTTATGACCGGATGGAGGTTATAAGTGTGATGATGATGACCGGATGGAGGTCAGAGTATGAGCACTGCAATATTTAAAAGAGTGTCCTATTACTTGAAGGAATATGAGTTTGTTCAACATGTTAGTCTTGAGAGAAAGAATTTGCTATTTTCGTTATCCCCTATAATGATTACCAAAGTACCTTTTCCCTCTACTTGGGCCAGGAATGGCCGAACGACTGTTATGAGTATTCGAGAATGTTATTCCTTTCCAGGTACTCCACACGAGGACGTGTGATCATCAGGACGGCCGTGTCGAAGCGTCAACGCATATCAATTAATTTAGATGTGGCAACTATTGTTTGAGAACGTCAAGTAATTACTTGAGGATGGTTAGCGCGGAGTAATGGCAACACTGATGGAAATATCGATCCGGAAGTTTAATCAGACTTTGACATTTGACAGCGCATGACGTTGACAGACGTCACTGAGCGCGGGAAACACTTTTGGAAAGGATTGCGGCGGTGGCGGCAGCTAGAAGCGTTACTCCCTGCTAAACTTCCTGCGTTCTTACTATTATCAGTAATTTGGTATTTTGGTGTGATTCGACAATGTCGCGACCCACGGGTAGCGTATCTCCGACATATATGTATAAATATGTATCAGAGACATTGTAAAACATACTTTTTTAAAAAGAGTAACGAATGGAGTTTCTTGCTCGTTCTTCTCCATTCGAATATTTCGAATCTACATTTTGGAATGAGCTCCTAGCTTCACTGACGGACGGACTGACTGACAGACTATTATTTATTTTGTATTTGTTGACCTTTCAAAAGTACCAAATTATGGTTTATGTAATTGAAATAAATGCTTTGACTTTGACTTATTCCAAAAGTTAATATATAGTAAATATATTTTGCAAAAGCAAGGGGGAAAACAAAATAAATGCTCACTGATCCTGACCTAAATGATGCATTACGTGTTTCATTTATTCTAGATGCAGAATTCACTAGATTACGTCTACTTATGAGGATAAATGAAAGTCAGTAGCCTTATCTTTCAATCTATTCTTATATCGAATACGTAATAATCTCTTATCACTGATAACGCCAATCTTTATAATTTTCATTGACTGATTTCGGACAAACTCGTGCCTAGTGTCATGTTTACCAAAGGCTATATATAAAATTTCGAATCGTAAGTACCTACGTACATACCCGCATTGAGCAAGCGTGGTGATTAATGTTCAAGTCTTCTCCGTGTGAGAAAAGGCTTTGGTCAGCAGTGGGCATTTATTATAGACTGTCATTGCAAGTACCTATATGTTCTTCCAAAACTGCATCCATTTAGCAGAGAATCAAAGGTGGCTATTATTGCACTACTATTGTAATATTCTAGTGAAGTTTCTACAATATCCAACTTGTAAGCTAAGGGTGGTGATCAATATTATATCTTTATATTTAGCAGTATGCATTGGCATATCGGGGATGCTTCTTAGGCCCTTTTCTCTAATATAAATATTCTGTTCTTAGTTTTGATAGCCAAGTGAATGTAACATTTTCCTCTCATGAAAAATGGTATAGGCAGGAAAATATTTACATAACCCATCATTGTTTATAGCCATACTTTATGTAGGTAACTATTATTAGGTCAAAAAATATATCACAACACTTTCAAGTGCCCGCTGTTATAATAGAGAATCGATGAAAAGTGGCTATCTGACAAGGCTATCGGACATCGAAGTGGCATCAAGTGTTCCTTTGTGGTGAATGAGATCGCCACTACTTAGTACTATTAGATATTAGTAGATTTTAGCTTTCATCGGACACATAGCCATGTAGTTTATATTAGGTTTCGTAGTAACACCTATGGTAAAGGAAAATTTATTTATTTAAAAACGTTGCCCCACATTAGGATTTCCTCCTGTGTCGTGGGTGCGTTTACAAACATACAAGTTCACATACACAATTACACCCAGACCCGGAACATCAATTTGTAGATTACACAAAGTGTTGTTCCGTGCCCAGCCACCACACCAACCGTGCAGTCAAAAATATATGTCATGAAATGTCAAAAATATATGTCAGCAGTTGCAGATAATGATTAAATTTTATTGGCTGCCCTATTCATTAGACATGATGTCATGTTATGTTAAATCCGTTTCTCAAGCAGATTGACAAACAGAGAAGGAAAAACATCAAGAGGAAAACTGGACTTATAAATATTTTGAAATTACTAATCTGCTTTGAGTATGCGCGATGATCAATGTTGGTAGTTATTTCAATTGAAAGAGACTGCCCCTTTTTTTAAGGGGGGAAAATCCTCGCATGACTGCTCCCGCCTGAGTGAGGCGGAAGGGAATGTCAGACTCTTACTGACTAAAAACCACCTCGTTCTTTCCCTGCACTTCGAGCCGGAGCCCCGGTAACCCGTTAGGTTCTCCGCGACTCCGAATCTGCATCAGGCCTATTGGGCCCCAACCGTGGTGGTCTGAAAGAGACTGCCCTACTGTCCAGGAGTATTATGCGTTCTGATACACTTACATGCGTATATAGAAAGATAAAATAATGTCACTTTTTCACACGTTTTAGCCTTATTGTAGTACTTTAATCCCGGATCAGTTAGCAATATATACGTAATGCTTCTCGTAAATATTATTTCGATAAGATATAGATTGCAACATAGAACTGAGGTAACTAATGTTTAATCAGCACTTACGGTGACAATTTTATCATATTTTTAATCTTTATAATGTCTATCACCTATATTTTGAAGTACATAATACCTACTTCTGTACCGTATCTAAGTATTTATCTTTTAAGGATAAAAACAAACAAGTACCTGCATAGTAGTCTCGTATATTTTATAAATAGACATTACGTTCTATGATCGTTTTTCGAAATTATCGGAAAATTCTTAGCATTTTGCCCCGATGTATGACAATAGGCTTATGTTATATAACTGGTGAAATATGGGCGTCACACGATATATCCACATACACCATCTTTGAATACCTTCGGAGTCAAAAGGTTATTTAGGTATTCTAACTAAGGTACAGCAATTTTTTTTACAACGGCAACAAGCAGAAGTTCATGCAATAATCATAAAATATCGAGTATTTATTTGAAAGAAGAAAGAAATAAAAATAATTTATTCGTCACCAGGCATGAACCACCAAATATACAAGCATAAAAAACATTCAAAAATAAAATAATAATTTATAAAATAAACAAATAATAACATTAAAAAACAGCAGCAAAAAATAACAAAAGCAAAAAAACACTAAAAAAAAATTAATTATGAAAATGTAATTTCTTTATATTCCTAGATAAATGAGGGGAATGAAGAACAAAAGATATGAAAGTATTATAAGGAAAGTACAACACATTTTCGGTAGCTACATTCTGAAGTGTTATTAAAAACTCAGCCACACAGCTCCAAACTTTAAGCACGAATATATGAAGCGAGGCTTATCTTCGTTACTGGGGAGATTATACGGAATACATATGAGTGAAAGCAGACAGGTATATAATAATAATAAATATATTTACCGACTAAACCGACTTGTCCATAAATTCACGCATATCTTAGAATATATGTGTTAACTCGCTTGCAATTGACAGATCTGGCAGATATTGGTGTACTACGTTCAGTAATCCATTCTAAAATCATTATAGAAAACTAGCTTCAGCCAGCGGTTTCACCTGCGTTTCTGTGGGTAAAAGTCGTGTAAGGCAATTTTTCAATAAAAACTCCATGGTGTTGCAAGAATATAATTGCATAATAATAGCCATATCGCCTATCACAAATTAATATACCTATCTACTTTACCTATTTATACAATTACGTATCTATCTATAACATACATACATAACTTCACGCCTGTCTCCTATGGGGGTAGGCAGAGACTAGGGAACGCCAATTACCTATACTACGATTCCTACATACCTTTTTCGCTTCATCAACAGTCATCAATCTTTTCATGCATGCTCGTCGGTTAAGGGTACTTTTAATTTGGCCCTTCTTTAATATCTATAATGTATCTTCTTTATTTATAATATCTATAACGTATAGGTATTTTCTGTACAAAAGTAGGTACACACCTACTAAACAAATCCTGGATAAGCAAAAGTAAATTATTTATTTATGAGCACGCGACACATAACCAATAAGTAGGCAATACGACAATAAATTATGAATTATTCATAGTATTTTAGGTTATGTGGAGCGTACCAGCTGCGCCTACAGAGTCTTGCGAGCAATGTTCCGCGCCAGCAATTCAATGCTCAGAGGATTTAATCGTCTCTGATTGCGCGAATATAACAATCAACTTTGTGCTTAGTTATCGGGTTTTATGAATAGAAATTGATTTCTATATGACTACACTGTAGGTTTAATATCGCGTATGAAGATGTAGACTTGCTATTGTCGAATGAAAGAATATGAGATTGAATAGAGGAAAAGGTTCTGTGCATAATAACTATTGAACAAATTGCTGAATTATTTTAAAAACATGGTTTATTGACGTAGATGACTGCAAAAATCCCTACTTGTTTCAAGACGCAATGAGACTCTTATTCATGAGCGACAGTTTTGACGAAACTAGTCGAGCTTTTCTTACTAATTTACGTGTGTAGACTATGTTTTGCAATTCATTGAATAGATGCCTATTGAGTAGCTGATGATAATTAATTGTTTATATACCAGTCAAATTATAAAATACTTGCGATTTGTGCGATGATGAGTAATATAATCTAATAAATAATTATTAATATATCATAAAGTAAACCAGTAAGATCTTTATTTGTAAATCCAATAAAATCCTTATATTTAATTTACCAAAATACACCTATTTTTATTTAAAATAATCTTTATTGCCACTCTGCACTCGGTGGCCCATAAAAATATATATCCCAATTCATACCACCGCTCATATCGAGCGGTATGTACCATTCATAGTAGTAGTATTTGAATCGACGATGCGTGTGACAATACGATACACGCGGCACACACATTTGGAAGTTGTACGTTGTACTTCTGATCATGTCAATTTCGTATCCATAACCTCTTAGTATGATGCACGTGGGAATTCTTATTAGATCCAGCCAACCCTGGAACACAAATAAATTGTTTTAAATCTTCTATCCGCTTTTGGCTACGGTGGTTCTATCTCAACCGAAACAGGAGCTGCAGCCAAATGCCATGTAGCGCTTGTCTACATGTAAAATAGAAAACCAAATTTTAAGGAATTGACGTAAAGTTTGACACATGTCAGAGTCATCCCCATACGTTTAGTTTTCTATTCTCTCTGTCGACAAGCGCTAAAGTGGCATTTGGCGCTTACCGACTCGTAGCAGGGCCAGATTTAGGGGTCCAGAAGCCTCGGGGCAACAAAGGAGTGGAGGCCCCCTTGCCCCAAATTATTTTCCAGATTGAGATCGAGGACGCTCGCTTGATTTCGAGGACGCTCGAAAACGATCGAGGACGCTCGATTGATTTCGAGGACGCTCGATACATTTCGAGGACGCCCGATAGATTTCGAGGACGCTCGAAAACGATCGAGGACTCTCGATAGATTTCGAGGATGCTCGAAAACAATCGAGGACTCTCGATAGATTTCGAGGACGCTCGAAAACAATCGAGGATGCTCGAAAACGATCAAGGACGCCCGATAGATTTCGAGGACGCTCGAAAACGATCGAGAACTCTCGATAGATTTCGAGGACGCCCGATAGATTTCGAGGACGCTCGAAAACGATCGAGGACGCTCGATTGATTTCGAGGACGCTCGATACATTTCGAGGACGCCCGATAGATTTCGAGGACGCTCGAAAACGATCGAGGACTCTCGATAGATTTCGAGGACGCTCGAAAACAATCGAGGATGCTCGAAAACGATCGAGGACTCTCGATAGATTTCGAGGACGCTCGAAAACAATCGAGGATGCTCGAAAACGATCAAGGACGCCCGATGGATTTCGAGGACGCTCGAAAACGATCGAGGACGCTCGATACATTTCGAGGACGCCCGATAGATTTCGAGGACGCTCGAAAACAATCGAGGACTCTCGATAGATTTTGAGGACGCTCGAAAACAATCGAGGATGCTCGAAAACGATCGAGGACTCTCGATAGATTTCGAGGACGCTCGAAAACAATCGAGGATGCTCGAAAACGATCGAGGACTCTCGATAGATTTCGAGGACGCTCGAAAACAATCGAGGATGCTCGAAAACGATCAAGGACGCCCGATGGATTTCGAGGACGCTCGAAAACGATCGAGGACGCTCGATACATTTCGAGGACGCCCGATAGATTTCGAGGACGCTCGAAAACGATCGAGGACTCTCGATAGATTTCGAGGACGCTCGAAAACAATCGAGGATGCTCGAAAACGATCGAGGACTCTCGATAGATTTCGAGGACGCTCGAAAACGATCGAGGACGCTCGATACATTTCGAGGACGCCCGATAGATTTCGAGGACGCTCGAAAACGATCGAGGACTCTCGACAGATTTCGAGGACACTCGAAAACAATCGAGGATGCTCGAAAACGATCGAGGACTCTCGATAGATTTCGAGGACGCTCGAAAACAATCGAGGATGCTCGAAAACGATCAAGGACGCCCGATAGATTTTGAGGACGCTCGAAAACGATCGAGAACTCTCGATAGATTTCGAGGACGCTCGAAAACAATCGAGGACGCTCGATAGATTTCGAGGACGCCCGATAGATTTCGAGGACGCTCGAAAACGATCGAGAACTCTCGATAGATTTCGAGGACGCTCGAAAACAATCGAGGACGCTCGATAGATTTCGAGGACGCCCGATAGATTTCGAGGACGCTCGAAAACGATCGAGAACTCTCGATAGATTTCGAGGATGCTCGAAAACAATCGAGGACGCTCGATAGATTTCGAGGACGCCCGATAGATTTCGAGGACGCTCGAAAACGATCAAGGACTCTCGATAGATTTCGACGACGCTCGATTGATTTCGAGGACGCTCGATAGATTTCGAGGACGCCTGATAGATTTCGAGGACGCTCGAAAACGATCGAGGACTCTCGATAGATTTCGAGGACGCTCGAAAACAATCGAGGATGCTCGAAAACGATCGAGGACTCTCGACAGATTTCGAGGACGCTCGAAAACAATCGAGGATGTTCGAAAACGATCGAGGACGCCCTATAAATTTCGAGGACGCTCGAAAACGATCGAGGACGCTCGAAAACGATCGAGGACGCTCGAAAACGATCGAGAACTCTCGATAAATTTCGAGGACGCTTGAAAACAATCGAGGATGCTCGATAGATTTCGAGGACGCCCGATAGATTTCGAGGACGCTCGAAAACAATCGAGGACGCTCGATTGATTTCGAGGACGCCCGATAGATTTCGAGGACGCTCGAAAACGATCGAGAACTCTCGATAGATTTCGAGGACGCTCGAAAACAATCGAGGACGCTCGATAGATTTCGAGGACGCCCGATAGATTTCGAGGACGCTCGAAAACGATCGAGGACTCTCGATAGATTTCGAGGACGCTCGATAGATTTCGAGGACGCTCGAAAACAATCGAGGACGCTCGATAGATTTCGACGACGCTCGAAAACGATCGAGAACTCTCGGTAGATTTCGAGGACGCTCGAAAACAATCGAGGACGCTCGATAGATTTCGAGGACGCCCGATAGATTTCGAGGACGCCCGATAGATTTCGAGGACGGTCGAAAACGATCGAGAACTCTCGATAGATTTCGAGGATGCTCGAAAACAATCGAGGACGCTCGATAGATTTCGAGGACGCCCGATAGATTTCGAGGACGCTCGAAAACGATCGAGGACTCTCGATAGATTTCGAGGACGCTCGAAAACGATCGAGGACGCTCGATAGATTTCGAGGACGCTCGAAAGTGATCGAGGACGCTCGATAGATTTCGAGGACGCCCGAAAGTGATAGATTTCGAGGACACTTGATAGTTAATTTCATTTAAAGGTTTGCAACATGTGTCGATACCCTTCGCCATCTCATCTTCTGACTACGGCAGGTTGTGCTGGGGCGGCTGCCGCAAGTGCAGAAACCCTCAGCGGCACAAATGTAACCTTATCGGAAATTACATGCGCTCATCGTGTTGTTCGAGATATCAGTAAACGTCGACTCTTCGCGTGACCACAGGGCCGGGCTTTTCATTTGTCAACGAATCAGCATTGCCATCCAACGTGGCAATGCTGCCAGCGTTCTGGGCACCTTTCCCATTGATATAGATAGGGATGGATTCTTTTATGTAGTTTACTTTTCAAACCAATTGATTTCTCTTTTCGCCATAAACTTAATTATAATAATTGACGCCCTATGAGTTTTTTTTTTACTACCTGTTTGTACATACATATTATTACTATACATAGTTAGTTTATTATTACTTTATGTTACACATTTAATTAAATAAAGGCATCAATCTAATAAAAACTTGATAATTTGATGATTTTTAATTTAGCTCTAGGACAGCACTAGTTAAGAATAAGTGGTGTAGAAAAATAAGTGGTGTGACAAACGAGAAAAAAATCCTGTTTGTAATACTGGTGTGATAATCTGGTGTGACTACGAGTCGGTAAGGCATTTGGCTATGGGCACTGGTTACAGGAGATATGTTTAAAGTACAATTAGGTATGTGCACAAATACAATGTAGGTATTGTGCGCTCTCTGTTTCTGCTGCAACTGGAGTTAACGTTTTGTCTACTTCGATCAGTTTTGAAAAATACCTAAACAAAATTCGTGTTTTATTACAAGCTTCTACCAAAGACCTTGCATTAACGAAATTAAAGTTCCCTATGTTAGCACATACATGACACAGAGGTAGATTATAGTATAGAATAGCTTCTATCAATGTTCATCTAGCTTTCATTGTTGAATAATAAACTGCCCTAGATATAAATCACGTGTACCTAAGTATAAATAATTCTAATATAAAAATTTGGATTTATTTAATCCAAATTTGGTTTAAATACTTTGGCACGAGCCCGTTTTAACCATCCAAACCGCTGTGACTCCTATGACACAAGGTCAAAAGTAGATAGCATTAATGAAAACATTAAAACAATGAAGTCAGGTCCATCCCAGTGACATGAGCAACTTTGCATTGAATTCTGCAATGAAATAAATCTAAAGGTATCATTAGAGAAGAAAAAAAGAGCTAGAAGAGATGAAATACTTACTCGTACGATAACTTTCCCTAATACGGCCGTATTATCCAGATGCACATGGGTATAAAATTTTACTGTGCCCAATCTGCAATCACCGAACATGTATTGACTGTGCAAATGTTCTAAAAAAAACAAAAAAAATACTATTTAATAAATCAATCTAAAGAAGGCTTAACATGTATTTCCAAAACAGTTTTCAAGTGCTTTAAACTTTTCTCCATTCATCTTTGACATTTTTTCAATCTGAAGCTGTTGCATAATATTCAATACTTTAGAAAGATACTGATATAAATAGGAACAAATTAGGTTTTCGATTTCACGTATCGTTGTCTGACCGATGCATTTCTATTATAGACAGAATAGCGCTTTGCATCCACAAATGTTTTATATTGTAACCGATCAATATTCTTATATCTCTGTGGTTATATCCGACCGTTATGAAGTGAAAGAGGTATGTATGAATCGTAGCAATTGGCGTTCCATAGTCTATGCCTGGGAGACAGGCGTGAAGTTATGTATGTTTATATTTATACGAAACATATTTTGGTTATTCATAACCGCATCGTTATTCTAATTAACAAAAAATACCGTCTGCAGTATTTTATATTAATTTTGGACATCAAAGGAAGAAATTCAACCCAACTAGATACATGTTTGTTGAGACTAAGCAGTATCGTTCTCCGATAAAAATGATACTCTTGAACTGTGATATCCAACCCTCCAAACGTGGCAAATCCCTTTTTTGTAAAGAGTCACGGTCTCACAGAACACCGATGTGAAGCAACACTTGCGTTGTGTTTCGTCGTGTGAGTTTGAGGTAACCGGTGGCCCAATTACACCCCCCCCCCTCTTCCCCAATCTCCCCAAACTCTGAATCCCCAACGATCCTCAAACTCCTAATCCCCAAAAGGCCGGTAACGCGTCTGCTGTTCCAGGTGTCCATAGGCGACGCCGATTGTTTACCATCAGGTGACCCGTCTGCTTGTTTACCGGCTTATGCCATAAAAAAAGAAGGTTCATAGTCCAGCAGTAGACACCCAGAGGCTGTTGATTAATGATGATCTCGAATTTCGGTGCAATATCAATGGATCCTACCGTATTTTTGCTCAACAGATGGCGCTAGTGTGAACCTCTCGTTCTTTGGCCAATAGGGAATCAGCTAGTGTCACACTATTGGGCGTTCAATATTTGACATTTACTGTGATTGGACGAAATAACCTCTTCCTAAATTTGCGCCGTCTAATGAGCTAAATAAAATATGGTAGGTCCCATTCCGTGCCAATGAAAACACTAGAGTTTTTTATTGATCTTGCGTTTCACCTGTCGTTGGATTGCGGTCTATTCTAATAAAATTACTTGGCCCTTTCTTACCTGGCGCCTTCGGTGAATTAGTCAATTTGAAATCACTTAATGCCGTGAAAAACTGCCAACATGATGCAGAAGAAACTGAAACAGCAATTTATGTTAGCTATTTTAGATACTAATCACATAAGATATGGCAGGTTTTACAATAATTAATATTATGGTTAGTAAGGATCATAATGGGTCTCTGCTAAAATGAATTAATATGTATATTGTGCATAGTCCTTCTTGCAAAAATACCTACCTACTCAGTAGCAGCACGCAGCAGTCGCAATTGCGACCATTCGGCCAACGAGGCACTCTCAATAAATGAAAAGTTTAAAAAAATAAAAATGAAAGAAGTTAGCATATGAATCTGTGATTTGGTGTTCTGGCAATACTAATTATAGGTACCAAAGGGAAAACAGACGCCTTTGCCCTTAATACGAAATTACGTTTAAAGTAATTGAAACGAGACCGCGTTCGGCGCTCTGATTGGTTGGTTCATTGGAGCCGGCCAATCAGAGCGCCGACCACGGTCTCGTTTTAATTGGGTACTTGCCAACTAGTCAAATTCAATACTTTTTTCGAACTGTCTAAAACGGCAAATATCTATGAATTATTATGAATTACGAGATCGTGTATTGTGATGTCACATTTTTATAGCATCAAACAGCATACTTATTTCTAAAAATATTGCTGGATAGATACTAAAATTAAGTTGGTCATGAAATCAATTGATGAAAGTGTTATTATTTTTTAATATTTTATTGTATTGAACAGTCGAAATAATTTGCTTTAGATTAAGGAAAGTACCCATTTATTGTAAATGTAAAACAAGTACTAAGTCTTTGACCAAAAAGGTGATTTGAACGTCACTCACCAGTTAGAACAAGTAACAACGTTCTTACTATCAACTCGCTTGTGTACTGCATACTGCTTGAATATAAAATGACCACAATCTGAAACCGTTTCACTCTTATAAATACATACATACTGATACAATTTGATTCGCAGTCACCACGAAATAATTTGTTTACTAATATTGTATATGAAATCAATATAAATATCACATGTCATATTATTTATTTAGAGAAAACAGCATATTTGAGTAGGTACACTAATGAATCGTAAGTAGCTATGAGTAACCCTGTTAAAATATCATCCCCTAAATTTGTTCATACAAAACTAGTCTCTAAACATCGCAAATAAGGTCTATAGATAATGTAGTTAGTGGAGAGCGGTCACCGGTGACCACTTGTCGATAAATTACATTTTCGTTAGTGATTTTTTTTAGTACAGGATTAACTTGAATAGGTCTTATAAAGATTGTAGCAAAAAAATATGACAAACTTTTTATAGATACGGACTTCAAAAAAAGGAGGAGGTACTATGTGTGGCTGAACCGATTTTAGAAAATCTGGTTTTGTTTGAAAGGTTATACTCCCGAGAGGGTCAGGGTCTGATGATGGAATCCTAGGGAAACCGAGGGGAACTGTCGAAAATTGTATGGACAAGTAATGCGACTATTATAGTTTTTCTATAAGGGTTTTTAAATACTACAATATGACAAGGGGCTGGAATCGACCTCATAATGGAGCCGACAGACAGTCGAGGAACTCCTTATCAGTGTATAGTAACTACCTTGTTTTGGCTTGATTAATTTGTATTGATGAGAACTTTACACCTAGATGGAGTGCGACTGTCATTATGAAGAAAAAAAGGGTCTGATGATGAAGAAGTGTAATTTTTAAGGGAACTCTTCAATGGTTTGAACTACCTTGTGTTTGGGCTTGTATAATTTGTATTGATTAGGACTTTACACCTATGTGGATTATAAAGTGGCTAGTTATAAGCTCATATCAAAATGATATGAGCTTATAACTATGACTACTTCGTTATGTTTTATCATAGATATATATGACTTATAAGTATGATAATGACTGCCTCGTTGGCCGAAGGGTCGTAAGTGCGACTGCTGGGCAAGGGGTCTCCTTGGGTTCGATTCCCGGGGTGGGCAAAGTATTGCTGGTTTTTTTTAATTCTCAGTAGTAGTACGGTATATGGCAAGAGGCTCACCCCCTATTATATGTGGCTCATAACATACATAGTGAAACGTGGGTGTTACATTGTACAGCGGCATTAAGTGCCATAACGTTCATCTCTGCCTACCCTTTCGGAGATAAAAGGCATGATGTTATGTTATGTATTACTTAGTATTTCTTAGATACTTGAATTTGTAAGCAAATACAAATAGGAAACGAATTATTTAGAACTATTCAATATAGCAAAACAAACAAAAAATTGAATATTATTTAGGAAAAGGCTACATTATTTGCCAACTCATCAACTCAATGATTATAACAGGAATATTCATTTCATAATATTAATGAACAATGAATTTAATGTAAAATCAGTAATCAACAACATGTAAACATTTCATATAAATTATTTGAACTAAATTGAACAAACATTAAAGTAATAATATACAGGGCGTTATTTTAAATCTTTAATATTGGACTTTCCACATGTTGTGGGTATCTACAATCTGGACCAGAATAAAGAACATGGTTCTGTGCAGTAATTGAATTAGTACGTGATACAACTCATGGCATAGCGTTGCGCAGTCAACCATTCCATGTAGTGAGTTAAAGTTTAGTATCAGTCATATTAGGTTAAGAACTTGCGACGCGATCTTCTCCCGCGCCCTCCACGGTGACAGAATGAAGGTGGAATTTTCAAAACTCACAAGACCACACTCTTCTGCAGTCACGCAGCCGGTCTGGGCCCCGCAGCCGCGGCGGCTAGCACCCGTGGAAGGAAGGAAGGAAGGCAAAACCTTTATTCAGCACCAGGCACAATGCGGCATAACTTACGCCGCATAAGTAAAATATAAAAAGACAATAAAGGTGTGACAGTTTAAGTAATAAATAAATAAGAGTTGAAAAATTAAAACAGAAGAATTAGAAGAGAGACGCTGACAACATGCCTATGCTAAATGGGTCACCCACTCAGTGTAAGCCAGGCATACAAGTCACCCAGCACTGATTTTCAGTGGGCACCCATGCAGTGACGCACGGATAGTAGCAACGTTGTATGGATAGACAAAGACACAAAAAATATATATATATGTAATAAGTATGTAGATACAACAATGGAATACGTATCAATAGAATAAATATAAAAAGTAATATAAAATAAAATAATAAAAAAGAAAAATGTGCGCTCTGCGATCGATTTCGCGGGCGATCGCAATGGGACGCCTGGTCTGGAACTCAACAGATTGTTTAAGCGCCCGCCCGTCTTGCGATAAATCAACCGCCAAGTTTGCGGGTGATAATCGCAACCGCGCCGGCCGCCGGCGTGCAGCGGGAGCTGCAAATAATTGCAACTGCTGCGGACGCAATAGGCGTCATGAAAGTTGCTTTGATTTTTTAAATAAATGTCCTTATTCTACATAGACTGCGGACCCGCAAACGTGGCGGGCGCGGGAGAAAATCGCGTCGTGAGTCTTAGCCTTAAAGTTTTTTTTGTCTAAAAATCGTCGGTAAAAAAGCAATCGTTGCTTGCTTCTTGCTCACACCATTGACTTCTTTGCATCACCCAAAGGTCAGACTGGGAGAAATTGCCTGTAGCATTAAGTCCACCTAATGTAGGTACACATTGTGCATGAAGCTTAAATAAATTAAAAAAAAAATATTACTTTTGGCCAGTCTTTATATTCTTGGCTACAAAACATTTTCGTCTATTTATTTACAGACTTAAAAACTTGACTACAAGCCCTAAACCTTAATACGAAAAGTATTTTATCCATGTAAAACAATAAAAGTTATCGCGCCAAGAGTTAAGTTTTGCTAAAAATGTAAAGCCGAAAATCCAAGTCTCACAACTTTCATAACTTGGCGAAAGTGGCTTTTAGCTTATTAAGACCCACGTACTTCTAGATTGACTGTCAGGGCTCCACTAAACTTCTGACGTTGTATTTAAAATACACTTCAAAGTGTCTAACCAAACTTAACAATGTTTAAAAAAAGTTACCTCACCTAGCTGACCTAGCAAAACAGATTAGCATAATTTGAATTAATTCATTTATATAGTCTACGAATAACTTGTGTTTACAACATTTTATACTGAAATACTAGTGCCGTAAAAATATTCATCAAGTTCCTCCAATTCCTAACAACAATCCTCAAATTCCTAATCCCCAAAAGGCCGACATGTAACGCCTCTGGTGTTACATATGTTCATGGACGACGCCGATTGCTTACCATCTAGTGATCCGTCTGCTCGTTTACCGTCTTATGTTATAAAAAAGGGGTGACAGAGAAGAATACTATTGTCTTTTTAAAGGTGTTGTAAGAGTGTGCGCATATGTGTGCAACAATTACAGAAGCCGCACAACTAATTATTTATAAGATCCAAATGACCATTTTCGACAACATCTGGCCTGGGTAACGCACACGTTGTAAGAGCCGATTAAGGGACTACATATTTAACAGAAACCGGACAGTAGAGCTCTCTGATATAAACCTAAAACCTTTAAACTTCGACCCCACGCTTGAACTCGCTTGTATGGAGATAATGACAAACCCCGATGAGGCTCATTGTCCAACAGTGCACTGTCACATCAATGTTCAGTGTTGATGTTATGATGTGTTGTAAAAATGAGGCCGCCGTTTTTAGGTTACATCATCATTACTATCCTTACTTATATTATAAATCGGAAAGTGAGTTTGTTTGTTTGTTCCGCTTTCACGCCGTAACTACTAAACCGATTGTTTTGAATTTTTGCAGACGTAAAGTTAGAAATCCAGATTAAATAATAGAGTACTTTTTATCCCGGAAAAAATTGACATTCCCGAGGGAAAATAATTGTATTGATATAGATGGCGCTGTGTGTATTGGTATGTATGTCGCAGGCTACTTTTTATCTTTTTGTGATGCGAGCGAAGCCGCGGGTAAAAGCTAGTAATGTCATAAACAGAAAAATGAACAAGGAAATGAAATACCTATCTACCGACCCACATAGAGGGTACCTAATTGCAAATCAAACTTATTATAACTTTATATTGACTTACAAACTCTTGTAACAGAATCGTTTCTGTCCCAACAATTTTAATACGTAGGCACTGTTGGATGTGCAAAATATTTTTGGGCCAAAATATATTTGAACATGTCTGTCAAAAGTTAAATGATTTCAAGGTTTCATTATAACTTTAGAAGATTTTCAAAGCACAATTAAGAAATTAGTTTGGCAACTCAATAATTAGTTAAGGTAGGTACTTTCCTAAGTGTATGAAAGTCTTCATCATATGCCTATTTGTTTAACAAGTAACAAAGGTACCTAATTGGAAAAGACATATAGTATAGTCAGAGAACCTAGTTTTTGAGCTTGTTGACAATTTCAATTTAAAACTAGAATGATATTCACATAACTAAATACAATATAATTACGCATTATAATAATATAACATAACATCACGCCTTTTATCCCCGGAGGGGTAAGCAGAGCTGCACATTATACCACTTTACAATGTAACACCCACCTTTCACTATTTATGTTATGAGTCCCATGTAATAGAGGGTGACCCTATTGCCATATACCGGGCACAATTCCAGACTCCGTGCTACTACTGAAAATATTTAAAATACCCAGTAATACTTTTCCCGACCCGGGAATCGAACCCGAGAGCCCTTGCCCGGCAGTCACACTTACGACCACTCAGCCAACGTGGCAGCATTATAATACATTGGGAAATTGCAAATTCATCTTTCTCAAAATAAAAACCCATGCCTTTACAGCGACTCCAGAATCGCTCCACTTAAATACTCCACACTTAGAGCAAAAAATCCAGATTTTAGTGGCCCATAATACAATATATTTTATCAATTGAATAGATTACGACCACTAGCTGCGCGAACAGCGACCATATTTCATTGGTATCTCGGACAGCTATTATATCCCGTCTCAGAACAAGTATATTTTGTCATCGTAGGTGATATAGTATATTGTTCTACAACATTACGTATTTACTAGAACAAATAGAAGTAAGTTTTCTTAGCAGCACAGGTAATATAGAAGTAAATATTGGAATGGTCACAGATTTAATTGATGCAACAGAGCTGGACAGAATATTTTCATGCCTTTACTGCACGAAGGAGAAGACAAGGGTGCACACAACCTGTTATATATTATGTCTCTAAAGAAATAGGGGTAAACTATTGCCATATATCGGATACAATTACTAGACTCCATTCTAACATAACATAACGCCTTTTATCCCCGAAGGGGTAGGCAGAGGTGCACACAGAAGTATAACACCCACTTTTCACTATTTATATGTTATGAGTCCCATGTAATAGGGGGTGAGCCTATTGCCATATACCGGGCACAATTCCAGACTCCGTGCTACTACTGAATTTTTTTTAAAAAACCCAGTTATACTTTGCCCGACCCGGGAATCGAACCCGAGACCCCTTGCCCGGTAGTCGCACTTGCGACCACTCGGCCAACGAGGCAATCTAAAACATAGTTTAAGTTGCGAAAATAGTGAATTTTAAGTATTGTAAAATTTTTCAATCTCGTCTCATCTTTCAATAGAATATCTAGCGTTGGGTTAAAGAATGTACCAATAGATGATGTTGCAGTTTCATTCCTGAAGCCTATTGTTGTTCTGATATTGTTGGCTTTGTGGTCTGGGGGCAAGCGAACGGCGACTTTACTGCGTTGAAGGTTAATTTCACAGGTAACCCAAATATTTCTTGATAGATATAACCATGGTGACTATACAGAACCCGATTAAGTTTCACGGGTAACCAATAAACAGTTGATCTGTCTGACAGAAGTGTGACTCCACATTATTCACAAATAAAGTAATAAGTAAGACAGCGATATTTATCAATTGTGATTATAAAATTTATGATTATAAATTACCTAAGTACTACTAATGTGTAAACATACGTTTACTATAGTTTCTATAGCTAAAAATAATTATTCTTGTTTCAAATTCTAGACTTCATAAAGCATGTTTATGCCGTACTTAACTTTTTATATTTTCCGAACGCAAAGGAAAATGGAAGCCATTATAACGGACTTGCCTGTAGATCCGCGCCTATTTTTACATAAAAATTAATTTAAATCTGATAAGCAGCATATCGGCATGGTTCTTAGTCATTAACAGACAAAACAAGTTAATCGAAAGTGAATCTTGATTCCGTAATTATAAGAAGCAGATCGGAAGAGCAGTGCCTTCATTATTATACCTATCAATTGAAGATTTCCTAACAATAAAGTCTAATAACCGGCCTTAATCGAATCTTTCGCTCCGCAGCCGTGATTGCGACCATTACTTAGACCAATCAATTTACTTTAGTGCCCCTACATTCCATAATATAGATCGTTTTTACTTTCTGCTGGTCAGCGATGTAAAATACGCATTGAAATTATAGTACTCTATAGTGTATAGGCACTTGTACTCTACTTTTTCTTACTTTGTTTTCTTATAATCATAATTATAAAATAGGTGTTTCAGGTGTCTATGGGCGGCGCACATTGCTTACCATCAGGTGATCCGTGTGCTCGTTTACCAGATTATCCCAAAAAAAAAGAATTGGAAAGATGACAGGATATGAAAATTAAAAATATAATTAGTCCGTAAGTTAGGTAATGAAAAAATATTAGACACGTACTTTTTATTTTGTCGTATATTAAAACAATCTATATATATAAAAGAAAGTCGTGTTAGTTACACAACTTATAACTCAAGAACGGCAGAATAGATTTGGCTGAAAATTGGTAGGGAGGTAGCTTAGAGCCAGGAGACCGACATAGGATACTTTTTAACCAAATTTTTTTCTTTACTTTTTTCCGAAAATCACGAACGGGGACGGTAAAAAATGGGATGGTACGCGTACGAAGTCGCGGGCACAAGCTAGTACTTAGATAAAACGAATCAAAGTTTAGGAGTGGGGGCTAAAACGTCATTTCTACGTATAAAATGTACATAGAAGTGACGTCACGCGACATTTCAAATCATTATATCGTCGAAAGTATTCGTTTCTGTAAGGAAATAAAAAATACGTGTCTAATGATTTACAATAATCTACCAGATGGACATCAAAATAAAAATTAGGCATCTACCCTATTAATTTTGACATCCAGTGGGCACAAGATTTTCACGTGTCAGTACTAGATAAAGGTAAAATATACAGTACCTAAGTACATATTTAATGGTCACATTTACAGTTGGAAAGTTAAGGTCATCAAGTGGTGTCCCTAAGGCAATAAAGTAAAGCAACTATGTATTTTATTGATACCCAACACATGCCAGTTTTTTATATGAAAATTGATACCTTGGGCTTTGGAGACTAGCACACGTGAACATTTATAAAATTGTTGTAAAATTCGATGCTTGATACGAGATGAAATGTTTTCTGTTTTATGTGTCTTCTAAATTAGTCCAGTAATTTGGTATATATCTACCTGGAATGGTTTACGGGATTTTGAAAATCGGCTATTTTGATGGCGTTGCTAGTGGCGCACGTAATATAAAGGTGCGAAATGGAAATCGAAAAGAGCAAATCAAAATCGACACAATTGCCGATTTTCAAAACTCCCGGAAATCTTTCCAGCTAACCCCCATATTTCCTACTTGATTATCAGACTTTTAGTTACTTAACATTTTTCATAAAGGGACTAAATATCTGCTAGTAAGTGTTTTGTTATTTGACTGTTGTGTAAACCCATGGACTGGTTCTAAATGCCTTCCCGTACAGTTTATTATGAGCAAACATATTGAAGCTAAAGTTCCATATTTAAGTAGCAATGAGGTTAGGTACAACCAAGAATCAAGTGTTGAGTTTCCTGATTAAGAAAGGCATATTTTCAATGGTTTCTAGAAAAACCACGGTGTCTAGAACTTTGAATTGGTAATGGAAACACACAAAACACGTAATGGGAACACATTTGCTACGAACTGGCATAATTTTCAATTTTGAACAAACGATTGAGCATCAAATCACGTGTTGGCATATTTTTCCCGTTTTTTCCGTACATTTAAGTATCGTAGTCACATAAAACGGTTTTCATTATTACCTTAGTTCCTATCCTTATATTGATTTTTTATATTCCCAGACGAATGAAAACAATGTAATAGTAGGTTTTATTAAAAAAAAGCATCCGCTAACTCTTATTGTTTGTCTCATAAAGGTATAAAAGTGCACACATGACTTAGTTTTAATCTGAATTCATTCGTCCCGTACTGTGGGTTCACAGTTGTAAACGTTGGATCTGGGATAACCATTTACTTAGTTAGTTTTATTTAGAGTTAATTATTGCGATTGGACAACGTGTGCTACATAATTTTTTGTTATGTATTCAATGAATGAAATATATATATTTATTCTATTGTGCTTATTCAACATAGTTCAAGGAGTATTTACTTGAATGTTTGTAGAGAAAAGTATAAACAGAGGCTTTCAAAGTTTGTATCAAATATTAATCAATTGATTATTTAAAGTTAAAATCGTAACCTTTAATTTACTAATAATCGTAACTTATATATTGAAATAAGTACCTACTGGTATCACCGAAAACTAGTTTATACCTCTACTTTAATATGTATTAGATTTATATTAATTTCTTAATCTTATTCCTCACCTGGGATTGCACTAAGGAGCCTGCAACCCAATCCCATTCTCAACTATTATTTATTATATTATATACTATTATATATTGCACAAACTAGCCCTTTCTATTTAGCCCTTCAAATAAAAAATATAGCGTGATGTTATATTAAATAATGGAAGGGATAAGTTAATACATCTGAATCTGAATGGAAGATAACACTCGACTGTCACCGGCAGAGATATGAATCATACGTTTATGAAATGTTTGGTAACGAACTCAAGTACGTACTTGATGGTAAATTGTGGCTGCGTAGCTTTATCAAATGGAAAGTTCTATTATTTCTCTTTTATATTTTGCATAGTTTTATATATATGGGGTTAGATAGCGTTATATAGATAGTATTGTGACTTATATGGCTTAATTAGGAAGAGGTTTTCTAGTAACATCCATCGGTTATAAGAATTTTACCGGTATATATAAATAATTATAAAAGAACATAACATATCATCACGCCTTTTGCCAAAGGGGTAGACAGCTGTGCACATTACGGCACTTAATACCTACCACTCTAATGTAACACCCACTTTTCCATTATATTATAAGTCCCATGTATTAGGGGGTGAGGTTACTGCCATATACCGGACACAATTCCAGACTCCGTGCTTCGACTGATATTAAAAAAAACCGGTAATACTTTGCCCGACCAAAAATCTTAATCGAACCCGAGAACCCTTGCCCGACAGTCGCACTTGCGATCACTCGGATATGAAATGTATTTAAATCCAAAGTAAACCTACAGATGTACTATGTTTTTGGAACTGATTGTAAAATCTTCTACGATGCCATTGAATTAAGTAGTTAAACAACAGTCTCTTATCTGAGTAGAGAGAATAAGTTATTTTAAGCGATTGCCACAAAGTTTTCACAGCCGGAGATGACGTAAAATATAGTAGGTATCGTATCCATCCCTTCGGAAACGTATTCTGTTCATTACAATTTCTTAGTAGCAAGTCTATTAGGAAATTGATGTTACAATCAATACCCACTTTTTCTTCTTTATTTACTGCACGACTGATAGACAACAGACACCTGAAGCCACAAGTCTTAGCAAACAGAAAACTCCCATGACGGTGTCTACGGTGTCAAAATTTTCTTTCTGACATTTTCAACTTTATAGGTTTGTATATCAAAGTTGAAGATCCAATGAAAAACAAAACAAATTCAAGTAGGTTAACTTACTGGTCATTGTATTGTATGTAGGTTGTTCTTTAACTGCTTGAATGTCGGTATATGAGACATAATAGAAAACACTACTCTAACTGCCTTATTGACGACTGCCGGGCAAGGGGTCTCGGGTTCGATTCCCGGGTCGGGCAAAGTATTACTGTTTTTTTTTTATTTCAGTAGTAACACGGAGTCTGGAAATGTCCTGGTATATATCAATAGGCTCACCCCCTATTACATGGGATTCATAACATAAATAGTGAAAAGTGGGTGTTACATTGTACAGTGACATTAAGAGCCGTAATGTGCACCTCTGCCTACCCCTTCAAGGATAAAAGGCGTGGTGTTAAGTTATGTTAATAGAAAACACATAGTGTCTCGCATAGATCTACGCTCTATACCACGTTAAAGAGAAAAAGTTATGTACAAAGTCACGGACAAATGCTAGTGCTAATATAAACAAAGGCTATAATAAAAATAGACTATTAATGGGAAAAATATCTTGCTCAACCTGCGCACCAGTCTTTGGTTAGCAACAATTAATTTTGGTGAACAATATTAATGACCGTCAAACAGATATTGAACCGCAAACATTATTAATTCGATACCGACACCCGAAATTCTTGGAATAAATACGTACTAACGTAATATCGCTTGTTTTCCCTATCGTGATAGATAGGGATATACGAATACTTGCTATTCTCTTCTGATATTATTAACTTCATATAAGGTAGGTAGAAGTGTACCTAACTAAGTATACTTTTTTTTAAGGGGGGAAAATGATCGAATGTCTGCTTCCCGCCTGGGTGAGGCGGGAGGGAGTGTCAGACTCTTACTGACTAAAAACCACCCCGTTCCTTCTCCTGCACGTCGAGCCGGAGCCCCGGTTACCCGTTAGGTTCTCCGCGACTCCGAATCGGCACCAACTAAGTATGCTTTGGAATGAACGCCTAGCTTCATTGACAGACAGACTGATGGATAATTTAATTTTGACGATTCAAAACCGCCTCATTATGGATTAATTTAAATAAATACTTTGACTTTGTCGCCAAAAAAAGCAAAACCTATCAGTAAAATTCTAGAAATAACAATAATACGAAACACGATGCAAGCGTTGCTTCACGTCAGTTTTCTTTAAAGCCGTGGAGTGATACTCCTATCGAGCCGGCCCATTCGTAGCGAAGCATGGCTCTCGCACACTTAAAATTGTAAGAATGAGATTTAGAAATCTCAATCGTAACCTGTTTATTATAAATCATTTATTTCAATTATTTTATTTACACAGACAATAAATTTTCAATAACAACTAAACACAGAAATATGTCTATTTCTAAAATACTTTGACAAAACGGTATTCTCGCACATTTATCTTTCAGTTGCGAGAAAACTCATTGAATTTTCCGATCCACAAACGGGGAAACATTTATTATGATTGACAGAATTACGATAAGCTTCCCTGTGCGATGTTTTCATTTCTTGCGTTTTTGGAGCGTTAAATATTTCGTCTGTGGTATAAAAAGGTCAATTTCAGTATAGTGGAGACATTGTTATTTCCTGTACGGGGTCCAACGATCCCTTTCGAACGTTTTTCATTCGACAGAACCACTTTTTCAAATAGTTTTACGAGTAGAGTGCTTCTTTGTAAAGGTGTCGATATAACTCCTTATTTTTAGGATATATTTATTTTTATTATACGGGGAAAGTCGTTCACGGTTTCGTGGTTCTTTTTGCGCGTTCGGATAACAAGATATATTTCATTTTGACTCGCATTTTCTTTGCGTAGCGTGGTTTCTAGTGACGATTATTGGATAAATAGAAATGGTTTTTGGTGGTGTTTCTGCGTGGAACTTAGAGTGTTTCAGTGATATGAATATGTGTGTAGAATTTTGCTCCTATAAATTAAACTTTCTAATAAATTAACGTCTAAAAGTTCGTCTGTTTAGAGTAAAATTGTTTCCAAAAATAACCCTTTTATCCAAAGAAAGGAAAGAATGAACAAACTTACCAGTTTTATTACATTAGAGTAGATAAAAACTGTAGATCTATTGTATAAATATCTAATCAGTATTCAATGCTTCTCTCTTGCAGTTGAGAACACAATTATTCGAATGAGAACATTTTAATAATTTGTTTTCAGTTTTATTTCTTTCTATTTAAGATTCATTTCAACAAAAGCTTTTACCTTTTCTGCACATTTGAAAGACGTTGTCTGTCTACTGAATTATTCAAGAATAAAGAATCATGCATGCCTTTTGTCTATTTGGAAGTCTGTGTTTAGATAAGGTTGAAATATCATTAAAAGTTTGGTAATTTAAAAAGGCCGGTAACGCACTCGTAACACCTCTGGCGTTCCAGGTGTCCATGGGCGACGCCGATTGCTTACCATCAGGTGATCCGTCGGCTCGTTTACCGGCTTATGTCATAAAAAAAATGTCAAAATCTACAAAATTGCCGATTTCCAGAAAACATTCCAGATAGAACAACCAAATTACTGAACTGTTATTAAAACCTCAAGATAATGTAACTATTTATGTGATTGAGTACCGACGAATCAATCTTGTTGAAATATTAACACAGTAAAGTTGACAGATGACACCTGCGGCTTGCGAGACAGCTTCCATTTGTTCTGGACATCTATACTGAATATTAATCACGGTACAACTATTATTAAGACCTTTAAGTTTTGGAAACTGAAGAGAAATAGAACATTTTGTGATGTATGGAATGTTGAGGGTTATATTTTAGTTCACTGGAACCCAACACCTCAGAAGTGTTTTTTAAATCGGCTCTAATAATAACGGTGAAAGTCTCAATACTTAGAATTTACTTTTTAATTCATTTTTTTTTACAAAATCCCACACTAGGATTTTCTCCTGTGTCGTGGATGCGTTTACAAACATACAAGTTCACATACACATGACACCCAGACCTGGAACAACAATCTGTGGATCACACAAAGAGTTGTTCCGTGCGGGAATTGAACTCATAACACAGCCAGTTGCCCAGCCACCGCACCGACCGTGCAGTCAAAACCATCTAGCAAATTGTTTTAACTACTTAAAAAATATAGTAACCTCTATTTTCACTGTAATAAAGGTCAATTGCTGATCACACTTGTAAAAACCTACAATTAAAAGTCCTTTTGTGAAAATATTTTTAACAGGTGACTTTCAAATTAATATTTGAAATGGAATGTCATTGTTTAAAAGTATGAAAAAAGTATAATAAGTATGAAAGCTATGAATGTAGTCATAACACGACCCTTTTTTGGCTTATTTTTAGTTTACGAGCATATTCGTTGAATAAAAATTGTGTTTTCAAAGACTTTATAGTTTACAACAAAAGAGCGGCTGCCCAAATTCAACGGCTTTTATTATCATTATATTTTATTTAATATGCGAAGAATGGCACAGTAATAAATCTCGTGTCTATAAAGTTAATAAGGATTCGTTACAAATCTATGATTTATAGTTGAAAATCTATGTACTATACATTTTAACTGATAAGTATTAGAAGGTCGTGACATTTATACTTTCTTTATATTTTATTAAAGATGTGAATTATGTATGTTAATCCTTTTCAATCAGCGTAATTGTTATCTACTGAGATTTGTGAATGAAATTTGGTACCTATTTTTTTATAATAATTATCGTGACACATACTAAATTAACTAAAAATCGCGGGTTACTCACGTGAATATACTGAGAAAAACTACTGGTTTCGAACCACAGAGGGGTTCTTCCGTTCGCGCAGCCTACGTATATTCATGTGAGTAACCCGCGATTTTTAGTTAATTTAGGTACTTATTAGAATATGTAACGAATAATTTTGGAAATTGGAAGTAGTATTTCTAGAAGTACATTTAGATATGCTTTTTTTTCTACAACCATGAAAAGATTCTGTACAAAATTCAAAACTTCTCCAACCAGGTTTACAGACACAAGGCTTTTAGGAACATACCCTATGAAAAAAGTGATAAAAGAAAAACCTACATAAACCTCTGTTGAAATAATCAACATCAGAATGTGGATATGGCACCGGGAGTATGTTTATTGTACTCGTACGTTTCAAAATTCATGTTCTCATGTATTATGAACTGTCCAAAGGAATGTCAGGGAACGTACTTACGAGCTTCGTCGCTGACACAAAGCCTGTGGCCTTGCAATTGTACTACGATTTAGTGATGCGCTTTCTAATATTTTGGGATTGATGTCGATATATTTTTATCGATTATTTTGATTGTACTAAGATTGGTACCTATTCTTTAAACTGTCAAATACCAAGCGGTCACCGGTGACCGCGACCTATTGTTCTTTAATTGTGTCTGTAAAACCGGTACTCGACGAGTTAATAGTGGAGTAAGTTTTTTTATCATAAGAACATGCATTTTATTTAATTACTAAAGAAAGAGATAGAGACATCCGCAACAATGTAAAACGAAAAATTAACGTTTTGTAACCTAACATATTCTAAATTACGTTTAACATTAAGGTATCTTAAATAAAATCTCAATTTAGCACCTTTGAGTACAAATTATTGCTATTATTAAGAAAATGGTGTCTCATATGTAGCAGCTGGTTGCGGTTAGCGAGACGTCTGTAGTCGTGACGGAGCCGCACGATACGACACCTTTACGACTTGTTCAAACTGTAATTAAAATAGAACAAATGTTGTTGCTGAATGTGTGTTATGGCTACATTAAAGTCTAAATTGTAATTATCCGTAGTAATGTAAAGCGCCTTTATTAATTACCCGTATCATACATATTCCAATATTCAATAGGCTCACCCCTTATTGCATGGGAGTTATTACATAAATAGTGAAAAGTGGGTATTACAGTGTACAGTGGCATTAGGTGCCGTAATGTGCACCTCTGCCTGCCTCTTCGGGGATAAAAGGCGTACATAATGTTATGTTATACATATTCCAAATACTACGTACGTATGTACGAGTAGACGTAGTGTGTTCAATTTGTACCTAAAATTAATAATAGCACCAAACTAATCATTGTAAACTAAATTAATTTAAATGCCATCGAAACTAATTTGTAATGTAACACGTGGGTCACTGTTTATTTTATTTTAATTATTATGTATGTAGAGGTAATAAGTAGGTATTACACATACGTATACATGATACGTATTACACATAATAGTGACCCACGTTTAACATCTAAAAATATCTATCGATAATAATGTTACACCCATCACTCATGCTAACATACATGTCTAGACAGATGTAGTGTAGTGTGGGCGGCCGTGGGCTCCGTTTGTTCCAGAATACGTTCTATAGGCGTCTGATGCAGGCTTAAAACTAGCACCACCATTGTTCCTAGGCATTACTGCCAGCATTAATGAAACCACGCCATTTCAACCCTGCCACAAATATAAAAAAAGCTTTAAAAACAAATTGCGCACAGGTGCTATTGAAAGATTTTTTATTACAACTTCAACGAGATCCCATATTTTATTTACTCGGTACCTCAAGGTCGATCATCGATATTAGCTTTCGAGAATTAATTAATTTGTCGATTCATTTCAAGAATACTTAGTTGAGTTTACTCTCGATTAATCTCTATGTTAATACGAGTGGGGAGTAATGTTACAAACATCTTGTTTCGATATCAGTTTCCTCTCGACTCCTAATAACAGCATATTATTTTGAAGAGGAAACGACCTAATAAGGTCTTCGTATTAAAAACCAACATAAATTATTCAAGTTTACTTATATTTTGAAGCTGAACGAGTGTTTAATGGGTTCCTGACTACGCTTACATAGCGTTTTTCCCGCATAGTGATGAGATTATGTAAAAATATCGATATTGGGATACGCAGTAACCATCTTGGCAATATTATAGCGTACGGAAGTAGATCCGTATTGTTGAAGTTTCCGTAATATTTATTTTGGTTGAACAGTCAACTAGCAGATAGTATTGGAGGTGAATGACCTACTGCTAGAGAATGTTTCATTTTGAATGCGTATTGGCTGATTCATTAAATAACCTATTCAATCTTCTTGAATTTGTGACCATATACAATTCTGATTAATGAAAAACGTCTTCCTGTCTTTAGTTATTTTTGGTTATGGGTATAATAAACACATGTAGAGTATGTGACAATATTATAGGTGGTCTGATGTATTTTATTTTTCAAAAGAAATCGGTGCTACCTTACCACATAGGTACTAATGAACACAAAGGTTCTGTTTCCAAGCAAGAAATTACTTTTTCGACCAACCAAGTAAAGGTTACGTGAATTAATGTACTTAATTTATCATTTACTTTATTTAAGAATCCTCGTAACGAAGCTTAATTTGTAGACGTTTTGTGGACAAAACATAACAAGACAACGTAACTCAGTCCCTATTTGAAAATAAAATATGACAAGCTTTGCTGTTACATTTTTTACAATTAAGGTTAAGTTACAGTCTTTAGATTGCCTAAATATTAGTTTTTTAGGGAAACAGAGAGTATAGTTCCCTAAGATCGGAAAAGGAGGATCCTCCGACCAGGCGAGGTGATCGTGCCTGGCGGGCTTTCTGCCCAACAGTTGTTCGTTGAGATTTTCTATCCGTGTTAATTTGCATGTAAACTTTCCATGTGCGATGTAGGATTTTTGTGACGTCATCTGTTGACATGTACCATATGTTGCCACAGTTTGTATATATAAACTTGTTTTTTA
The DNA here is from genome assembly GCA_902850265.1 of Spodoptera littoralis. NCBI lineage: Eukaryota > Metazoa > Arthropoda > Insecta > Lepidoptera > Noctuidae > Spodoptera > Spodoptera littoralis. The sequence goes on from LR824533.2 coordinate 10,739,075, forward strand.
ATTTTACCTTCACACACTTTTTATTTAAATTGTTCATGACTTGAAATAAAATGTCAGTGACTTTAACTTCACATCAGGATTAGACCAAAACCTCTCATTCTATTCGCACTACATAAGTACGAAACGAAAATGGTCAAATTAAAACATTTATTTGCTAATATGGGTAAATTACATTAAATTGTTGGCAGAAAAGTACAGTTCCATATTACAAAATCTGGTTTCATAATATGGTTTGATGAAAAATAAATACACTATTCAGAATTCAAACTACCAACATAATTATTGTAATATAAGTAAATTCAAATATTACAAATGTCACTAATTGAATAAAAATAAAAACTTAATGTCAATAAATATATTGCCAATTTTAATGTCAAATTTCATGTGACAAATTAATTATTATTAACTTTACATATGCACTTTACTTTCCTAAGAGTTTTCTAGAAGTAGATAATGTAGGAATCAATAAATTGATGGCCTCTCTACCTGGCCTATTTAGCATGGATGTGTAGTTGTGTTGTGTTGACTGCAGATGATGGAACCCTCAACAATTCATCTGTGAATGACAGAACGATATTTATGGATATCTATCACAGATTTTAATTATTTCCACGGTTAAATGCTTCCCTGTAGGGAAGCATTTAACCGGCCTATTTATGGCATAAATAAAGTGATTTAAGAATATTTTCGCTAGAAAAAGAAGTAATTAATTTCCAGACCTTTAAGATGTTGGATACTCTACACAATCTTTCACTTCAACTGCAAAAATCAGTCGTATGTTTGGTTTGAAACCTTGAAAACTTAATTTTTATGTATACAAACCTAATTTAACTTCAGAACCGATACAATCGATCAATAAAAGAAAAATAATTTTCTTTGACTTCATAAATATGTACTTGAAGAGTTCACTGACCTTAGTTACAAATCTTTAATGGTTTATGGTAATATTTTGTGTACAAACAAATTAATATTCATTTGTAACATTTATTTTATAAATATAACAATGAAATAGGTCAAATGGAACAATGAGGATTTCTTCTGGTGACCGGTTTACAAATTGAATTGAAATCTTAGGACCGCGACTTGGGTTACTACGTTGGTTGGCTGGAGACAAAATAATCCGATTATAAAAGTAATAAAATGTAAAAAAACAATATTAATAAAAACTGATCACATAGAATAAGGTAAGCAAATTGTTTATCTGTTTATTTAGTAGAAGATTTAATACAATTTTGTTATTAAATTATGTTGTGTTTTTATCTGCTTCGTAGGCTATTGTTGCTCAACAGGGCTGATACCGATACGGAGCCGCGGAAGACTTAACGGGTTGCCGAGGCTCCGGCTCGCAGTGCAGGAGTAGGAACGACGCGGTTTTTAGTCAGTAAGAGTGTGACACTCCCTCTCGCCTCACCCGGGCAGGAGAAGTCATTGGATGACTTTCCCCCCTCAAAAAAAGGCAATTGTTGCTAGCGTGACTATCTTGTTTTAGGTTATTGTTCATTTTATCGTCTGAAATATCCTCATTTTATTTTACCTACTTACAGTTTTTTTTAATTACAAATAAAAATAAATGGAGAAGATTACTTAAAAAAAGATTAAAAACTCCACTTTTTACAAACTTTAAAGAAAAAAGTATTAAACCTTTCTCTCGACTCGACGTTTAAGACATGTTATTTCTACGCTAGACTGGTCATTTAATACAACGTTTCTAGTCTCCTAGCTGCGAAGAAGGTTTAGTTTTAAACCGCAGTTTAAACCGACGTAGCATTAATTGCAGTTAACGTGGTGTCGTCGGACTTTACGACTCAAAGTAATCGTGTAGCAGATGGTCTTAAGATTCTAATTTTAGACCTTATGTCGAACGAATAGGTGGTAATTTTATAGATTTCTAGAATTGTGAATCAGTAGGATTGTTCAAGAGGAAAATTATACCTTTATTTATAAGTTCATGTTAGATAGGTTGAAAATGAAAAGATAGAAACATATATAATTTTCATCTGATGGTTTAAGGCAGGGGAGTTAGCGTAGGTCAGTGCTGCATGGTTAGCAGTTTATTTATTCTTACAATATTTTCTTTCACCATAAGTCACTATGCTTTACACTGGAATCTCTTAAATCTGAATAGAACCCAAGTGCTTAAAACCTAACTCTAAACGCGATTAAATTGACCACCATAATCAAATGAATACATCACACCCACTCAATAACCAAAAACCAATTTCAATAACAATTAATAACGTTGAACTCTCACAATGTAACAGAATGCCTTGAAAGTCACTAATTACAGTGATTAAGAACAATAATAACCCGATTTCCGACCGTTTCCTTCATACAAATTCTATGCGGGCTCAAGTAACACCCTTGTTAGTTTCAAGTGGTCGGAAACTGGGTCGATGAAGTTGGTTGTATGGCCTTGGCCTTAGAAGACAATAGGTCTGATGGTGGATTGATACAAGAGCAAACGTGGAAGGGATTGGTAAGGCATTGTTTATACTTACTGCTTTGTCAATAGACTAGTTGCAAATGTATTGCTTGCGGAGTTTCGGTTTCCGCAGTTTCGTCTTGTTTGGTGAATATACGTGACACACTTAGAAGCTGTGTCGTGCACAAAGATTGGTCTAAGTAATATGTTTTTTTTTTTATATCGTTGCCCTACACTTCTATTTTCTCCTATGTCGTGGGTGCGGTTACAAACATACAAGTTCACATACACATGACACCCAGACCCGGAACAACAATCTGTGGATCACACAAAGAGTTGTTCCGTGCGGGAATCGAACCCGCGCCACGTTGCGCGGCAGTCATTTGCCCAGCCACCGCGCCAACCGTGCAGTCATTTGTGGAGTAATTGACCATGTGTAGTAGACAAGAAATCTATTTTATTTTCTGTTCAAATACACCTTACTTGGTTTTTGGCTGAAGAATGTAATTAAGCTGGACACCTGATACCTAAATTCGGATACCATTACTGTAAAACAAATTTGTTTTAAAGAAAATCTTTAAGTTGTATATAGGCATGCAACCATAAAGTGCCTCTAAGTAGCTCTATTTAAAGATATTTTTCCATGTGAGCAATTTTGTCGTGAACATTAGAACACTACCTTAAGTCGGTCCACTGGTTGTCTTCACTAGGCAGGATATGCGTAAGATCTAATTACACGCCTCACATACTCCTTCCATAATAATCCTCGAAATGCTATTCTTGCCTAAAATCTGGGTTAATGTTACTATGGCACGTTTAGCACTGCATATCCTTTGTCTTTTGTCTCTCTCACTAATGATCTGAATAACTCTGAATAATGACAATAGTAGAATTTGCATTAGGATTTCATTTTTACGAAGTAATTTTTGTCACTGGCGACTCAGGGCTTTTGAGGTTTAGTATTATGATTTTCAAAATGGTCAGTCGAACCTTTTGATTGACTGAACTATCATTACTGACTAAACTGCTGATTATAATGCTTACTTCTAAAAGTTCTATCATAGAAATACTATCTCCAAATATATATAGGCGTCAATATCTAGACATTTTCAATATGTAAATAGTACCTATATACTTACATCTGCCTACAGATACGTACATTATTTGTGCGATAGGTACTAGACAATGTTTATTCTCAGTGGATCGAATATCTCTTACGATTTTCAAAATGGATGTCAATGTAATGATTTATGTCGGAATTTCACAGTCTGTTACCTGAAACAGATTTTGTTACTTACCTTGTTCGCTGAATAGGGCCAAAGGTACAGTTCCGAAGAAAAGTATTTTATCTTCATTTTTTTACTGTATTATTTAATTATTTTACACTACAAAGTCGCTTGTTGATACGGTAACATGAAAACTATATCATGTTAGATTTTCGAGAATTTACATGAATTTGTTGTACCTAACTTTTATTTTTCTCAATCTTCTTTTTAATATTTATCGTAGTCATGTGAACATTTATTAACTTGTTTATATAAGAAATTGGGTGTACACCTTATATTCCTAACCTGAATTCATTCATTCATTAAACGTGAAATTCGTAATATTAAAAGATAGCAGAACATAATAGAACACGGCAAATGAAATTCAAACTACATTTTGAGCCACATTGTGGCTACAATGACTTATAAATGTTCCTCTAAGTACCTATTATAAATTCAATACCTAATTCGAATATTACTTAGCTCCATCCTACTAATATTCTAAATGGGAAAGTTTGTAAGGATGTATGTGTGTATATTTGTTACTCTTTTACATCAAAACGGCTGAAAGGAACCCGATGAAATTTGAAGCAAGGATAGATCATAATCTATCATAATCTGAAGTAACACATAGGCCACTTTTTATCCCACGAGAACGCAACCGAAGACGCCGGCAGAAGCTAGTAGTAACCTTTATGCATTTTGACATAATTATTACAAGTGATTTCAAAATAGCTCAGATGATCCTTATTCGATAATATTATTTTTGCTCTTCACTGTACCTGTGTTCAGGATCCATTAAATATTTACAAACAGATAGATTAAAGTGACGTGCCCTGTGAACGTGTCTGCGAAATGATATTTATAGATTCGTATGAAAATATCATGTTTTTTTTATGTGTGAGGTATAATATGAGGAGCAAAAGTGTCAGGGAAACACAATTTGAGTGACAGAATAAGTCCATTCTATATTCATTTGTTGCCCTTAAATATAGAGGCTTCTCGTGAAATAGGTTGGGTTCGTATGACATGTAAACTTGTCGCGGAGAACCTAACGGGTTACCGGGGCTCCGGCTTGAGGCGTAGGAGAAGGAACGGGGTGGTTTTTAGACAGTAAGAGTCTGACACTCCCTCCCGCCTCACCAAGGCGGAAGCAGCCATTCGATGATTTTCCCCCCTTAAAAAAATTGACATGGTAACTTCTAAGAATGTTGTAAGTAGGTTCACTACTTAACTAAAAATCGCGGGATACTCACGTGTCACCGACAAAAGCTCTACTAATTTCGAACCAGAGGGGTTCTTTCTCATGAGCAGCTGGCGCGGTTGCGGCGATGTCGCGCAGCCTACTGGCTAACGTTGGCGTTCGCATCGGTGTTGCTACTTGCGCATCTAGCCCACTGCGCTATCTGCACGTGAGTGACCAGCGATTTTTAGTTAATTTAGTTTGTCTCACGATAGTTATTATAAAAACACAGGTTAACAACTGTTTGTATAGTTATTTATATTAACCTATTGATTTATTTGGGTTATTGACAGAATGAGATCACTGAACTTCATTAACGCCTGAATACTGAAAGGCCATTCAATTTTAAGTTGTACTTAAATATCGTGACATCTCTGTCATTTTGCAAAGAATTTGTAGTGATAGAATTATTCTTAAAGCGCGACTTAACATTGAGTGGTGTTTGAATATTTCAGCGTAAGGTTTTAATGAATAATTTTGTATAGAACTTATGGCGCCGACTTCTAACCTATCAATGGGTGGGTAACCTATCAGTACCTACTAATAATAGTTATTTATTGCTTTTTATTAGTTTTGACTTTTTGTTTGTGGTATTTTGAAGTCGGTTTTAATAAGAATTTTTTCGTTTATTACACAAAATATTTGTAAAGAGCAAACCTGTTTTCATAAAGTCATGACGAACTGTACCTATAGAAACAAGGACAAAGAAAATTAGAAAATTGGCTTAAACATAAAAGAACATTTTTTCTCGAAAAATAATTTTCGTAAATCAAATAAAACACAAAATATCAGTTTCGCAAACTTTATTTTACTCTTAGTTTTGTACAATATCTTCAATATGCTTCTTATATTAGGTATAACAACTTGCTTATTATTACGATTAAACTATATTTATTATTTACATTAAATTTTATATTTAATAGATAATAACTCATTTCCAACAACCTTGAGCTTAACTTAGTTTTTATTTTATTTTTAACATTTATTTTGGACCTAACTAATCTAATAGAATTAATATAGAAGATATTAAATATCTACTTATTTGTTTTTTAACATACTTTGACACTATCGACAGAATAATTTGGGAAAAAATAAAAGCTACATTTTAAGGAATCAATTGACAATTAGTTTCCGCCATATCGTATGATAAAGTTTGGCATTGATTGGATTAAATCAAAATAGAATAAATTTTGTATGGGTTACTTACGTACCTACGTGAAGAATACCGCAAGTTGAAAAAAAAAATCCTTCTACAGTTTTTTGCTAGCATTCAAAGTTAAAGCGAATGAAAAATTAAAACACTTCAAAATTCATGACATAATTTGAGTGTTATCTGGACTGTTCAAATTCAACTATCGAACATTGAAGAACAGCTAGCAACGTTACCGCGCAAGTTATGAGCCCCATTGTGACTTGTAACTAGTCGAGCTCGTCTCTAATAGTTGACGTGAGTAAGCCAATTTATTTAGAATGTCTTGCGATAGCTTTTTATACAATAATGAATTATTTTATTGGTATTTCAGAAAATTATTTCACAAAATGTTTTGTTAACATATTTTAATATATCCACATTGCTTATTTCAACATTATTAACATTAAATTTACATGCATACTAATCTACGGTTTAACAAATATTACTAATTTAATTCATAAATAAGTAATTTAATTTATGCTGCATTTCTTTATCACCTTAATTGACAATATTATTTTAATTTTATTTTATGTTGACACATGATTGGCACGTAAATACAAATACATTTTAAAACTTTTTTAAATTATAAATTGACATAATTCAAATATAAGTAATTAATACAAAAAAAAATGTAATAAAATATAAGCAAGAAAATTATTTAAAATGTTTAAAATTGACAACCATTTGTAATTTATTTTCATCGCTTCACATCGTACGTCTTGTATTGAGCTTTTTACTTAGCCTCACCTCTATCTCTTATCCCGCAATAAATGGAAATATGGGTTTATTCAGTATTAAAAATATAGGTAGATCGCAAAACCTTTAGTTCACAGCAGTTCACATAGTAAGTAAATTAAGATTAAAGCATACAGTTTACTATTGTATAGCAATAAGTACCCATGCAGTGGGGACCAAATTATTTACTGGATACACGAACAGTTGTCTTAACATTTTCTCATATTGACTGTTTCATTAGAAGTTGCTTAGTGGCTTTCACAACAGAATTATTTGGAAATAATCTATGTTTTAAAAACACAGAAGTTTTCATCATTGAACTTACTGAAAATTATGCTCAAAGTAAGTATGCAAAATGAACTAGTTTTATTCTTAGCAACAATAAAATTGGAACAATGAGGGTCGGTTCTGTACGGAAATATTATCCCTTATGTAATTTCCTTCCTAAAGCTCTAATGAAATAGTAACAGATATCGAGTAAAGTATTTACTGAGCTCTAAGACAATCAATCGCCTATAACACAGAGATATCAACATCGCTTATTTTACCACTCACATTCTTATATGACACTCTTCCACATCAGCGAGCAAATGAAAAAATAAACCTTATTTTCTTACCAATGTGTACTTATTTCCTTTGGCCTCATACCAGTGTGGTATAAACCTTTTATAAATCACTTACATTTTATCATCTACAACAGTGCGTGACTCAATTGAAGTTTGGCACAATTCATTTAACACATTCGTTGACAGAAGACTTTGTTTCCATTTATTCTAGTGTCCTGTAGTGCCTCTAAATGGGAGGTTTAAGAGGCGTGTTGCCGACGTGCAAGTTGTTCAACTGTGGTAACAAGATGGCCGCTGTGGATATTGCTGTGACGAGCACGAAGACAGCTAGGAGTGCCCGGTCCGCTACCACTGCCACCTGGAAATTGGTTATCATTAAATTCCAAGGCCTTAATTGGACGTCAGTGTTCGGCGTTGACTATGATTGAAATGACTTTGTAACCCATTCTATACAGGTGCCGAGGTAGCAATAAGCTTTGTTTGAACTTAGACGCAGGTTCTTGAGCCACGGAGAACCTAATGGGTTACCGGGGCTCCGGCTCGAATTGCAGGAGTAGGAACGGGGTGGTTTTTAGTCAGTAAGAGTCTGACACTCCCTCCCACCTCACCAAGGCGGGAGCAGATTTTCGAAGATTTTCCCCCCTTAAAAAAGACGCAGTTTCTTGTAAGCAATTGTTATAAACTGATATTACACTAGCGAAGTTTTCACTTTGCTGTTGAGATTTAATCAAATGGTAATTCAGTATCAGATACCGTCCAGACCAGCCCTGTATAATATGGCATAACCGAAACAGAACTACATTCCAGGAGTACCACTCGACTACATGCATTTTCAATGCGACGCGTGACGTGGCAGGTGTCTAGCAAATGTTTATTGGAAAAAAGATCTCACGCGGAGAGGTAAGCTTTGAAATCGTAAAATGTAAATTGCAAAGTGTAAACACGTAAGTGTTTTGTACGTTTGTAACGATATTCAGAGACATACATACATAGTACACTATGTATATATATATATACATATTTTTAAATGAGCGTTTACAAACGGATCACACAAAGAGTTGTTCCGTGCGGAAATCGAACCCGCGACACGTTGCGCGGCAGCCAGTTGCCCACCCACCACACTAACCGTGTCATTATACGCATCATTATCAGATATATAAATCTGTTAATGATGTTATAGATAACATTAAATAACAAACTCGTTTCGGGTTTGGGTGTCGTGTAGCGACTTTTATATACTGACCAAATTTCCCCTACACAATTATATACAAAGATACACGGCCAGGGCCATATTATCCCTGAGGCAAACTAGGCAGGTGGCAACAGCGCCAGGTTATATATAGAGGGGCGCCGCGAGACTTGCGTGCCCATCTAAACACAGAGTGGCGGCGACGCCAAAAAAAATGGCACCTATGAGGTGCTTGTCTAGGATCCTCACTAGGTTAAATTCGGCTCTGTATCCAGCTATTAAAATAATAGGTACAACACTTATTTATCTCTTGAAATCTCAACCATCCTAAACCAGTCAGCAAAACCCATTTCGTTTCGTGCCTCAAAAACAAATGCGAGGGATCATTCTGACATCAGCTGTTCTAAGCGAGCGATTTGATCGCATTTTATTTATTGTAACATCGAGACTAGTTAATCGATACATTATACCGCTCTCACTCGATTTAACAGAATCGCAAATATTTAATTGGCCTATTAAGAAACTTGGTATTACGCGTCTAAATTGTTACTGTAATATGTGTTTAGAATTAGTTTTGTGCCACTTTAATTAAGGGATTAAGTATTTGTATTTTATTATTGCAGATTGGAAATTTTATGTATTAGGTATTAAGCAGATATTTTAAACGAAAGCTTATTCAAATCCGAAGAAAAAATAATATAAAATTGTAGGTTCTACACACTAATATCTACGTCATTTAGCACTTTATTTTAGTAATTTACGCAGTTCTCTTGGTTTACTAAGTTAAATAAAATATTAAAAACAAAAACTAAATTGTATGTTCCAATCGTAATCCTTTTCAACAGAAAGGGATACCTACAAAAGAAAAAATAATATTTTTACATAAATACTCTAAGAGCGCTTATATAAAAAAAATCATAACATTAAACAACTGCGTAATATCTGTTAAAAACGACTGACCATCGTACTAAAACGACATTTTTAATGAGAATTTACAGTGGAACGTGCTTTTCCTAGATCCCCATTCAAAATAAGATCAACAGAATTAAATAAATACATGTTTTATCTCTTTTTATTTGCTTACAAAACATTGGAATGAATGTATCAAATAACTTGAAGTTATCTCGTGAAAATACTTGGAATGGAATCGTGTCGACGATTATATTAAAATATGTCATATATTTGTAAAGGTATTCCAATAAAAATAAGCAAATATCACATTAGAGTAAATATCATTTAAACAGCTGGGTAGGATTAAATGTAAAGCGGCCTTACAGAATACTTAAAAATATATGTATTTTGATTGGTTTACATAAATACTTACATTTAAAAAAGGATTTGATAATTCGCTTATGTTCAAAAAGGCTACAATAGTAGGCAAGGGTGATTTTTAATTTGTTTTTTCGTTATTGAAAATCTCACTTTTTAGGGACATTTTATTACAGGGACATAATATTCCTCGAGGTTCGAAACTTATTCAAAAGAAACCTCCTGACTTCTATACGACTGAAGTCGAAGGCTGAAAGTAAATATTTTACGGCTGATCGAATTTATTTATCAGACAACATTCGGCTAAAGGTCACTGAAGACATACAACATATTATCAAAAGTTCAATGATGTTCATAGCGTTAACAATATAAGGAAGAAAAATAAAATGTGTAAGCGGTCTCCGACGTTCCTCAATAAGTATTTTTTCCTGTACTGTGCACCAAGCAAAATTGCTAAGTTAAACCTTAAACTGGACAGTTGTCTCATCCTCTGAAACTTTGAATATTCTTTGAAACATGTACACGAAGTCTTAAATAAAAACAGAGTTTAGTTAATATTTTTTCCATAAAATTCTTTATCTTTGACGGCTTTTGTCGGAACAGTAACATCAACTTTTCGTCAGTAATGTTATGAGTATTACAACCGTAATGTACCTACACAAATAATCTATTACACATATTCATCCTTTAGGTGCATATTCTATTCGTTTATGATAAAATGTACGAAAAATATTGAAAACTTCTGTCAAAATACCTGAACGTGCCATTTGCCGGCTTCAAATTGATGGATAAGAGTTTTGCAAGTATAATTTTGTAATTTGAAAATGTACGAAATAATGTCGAATTCAAATTGTAAACTTTTCAAAGGCTTTTTTTATAGATTAAATATGAATTTTCTCATCTTCACTGTTTAATAATATTACATTTACTAAGTAAACACGAAACGTCAAATTAAATCGAAATTACTCGTTATTGATTCAGATCTGTGCAGATAATGGCAAAAGGATTTAGTACGTGACATTTAGTTATTGATATTATTGTAGATCATCATCATCATCAACAGCTGGAAGACATCCGCTTCTGGAGAAAGGCCTCCCACTTAGTCCCCCACGGGATTTTTTTTAAGAGGCGAAAATCATTGAATGGCTTTTCCCGCCTGGGTGAGGCGGTAGAGTGTCAGACTCTTATTGACTAAAAACCACCCCGTTCCTACTCCTGCACTTCGAGCTGGAGCCCCGGTAACCCGTTAAGTTCTCCGCGGCTCCGTATCGGCATCAGCCCCATTGGGTCCCATCTGTGGTGGTCTGATGGCTCTTTAAGGCGCGCGCGGACGACGCGCCGTACGCTTGGGTCTGGTTCTGGTCGGGCGGCGAGCTCCCCATGCTCGCCATCCACAGGCCCATGCTTACGGTGGCCGGAGATCGTCTCGCGATCCCCGGCGCCCGGAGTGTCCTTCGTGACGACTGGGTTGTGAAGAGGCAGCTCTTCGCTGCCTTATACGCAAAAGGAGGAGACGGCATCCCAGCCCCCCTCGCTCCACATTACGGCGCACTAGGGCCGGACGCAAGAGGTCGACCTGATCACGTCCCTAAGGACATGGCGGCGCTCAGCCCACGCAGAGCATTGCCCAACTGTGTGTTCCACCGTGTCCTCAGGGCGGTCCTTGCAGTGATGACACCCGGGCGTTTCCTCCCGCCCTATCAGACACAGGTACCTCTCGAAGCTCCCATGTCCGGTGAGGACCTTCGTCAGGCGGTAGGTGAGAACGCCGTAGCGTTTCTCAAGCCACTCCTCAAAGTCCTCCACGGGATAGGCATAATAACTAGCCTTAAAACTACTACCTATGGTATCAAAACTGCTTACTACTAATTCATCTTTATAAAAATTGGATAGATATGACTTCAGAATGGATAATTTCTGTACAAGTTTAAGTTTTTTTTATCAGCGTAAACTTTCAAAAGTGCCTATAGAGCCGAATGTCTCATTGTTTCCATCGGCCTTTAGTTACCCCCTCAATGGTTACGCTACGCCGAAATTAAAGAATGCCGACGAAAAACTTTGTCCGTTAATCCCACATTTTAAATTACCGAAATCGCTATCGGACTAATTATCAACGATCGTTAATCTTTTTTTTTATAATAGCCAACTTGGTGATCGGAGTTCGAATAGCGAAAATTTAACGATTTATTACTATTACGAGAGCTTTACTTAACGTCATATATTTTATAACATTTTTATTGTTATAATTTATATACGTTTTTTTACTGCCTCGTTGGCCGCGTAGTCACCCGGGCAAGGGGTCTCGGGTTCGATTCCCGGGTCGGGTAAAGTATATGGCAATAGGCTCACCCCCTATTACATGAAACTCATAACATAAAATAGTGAAAAGTGAGTGTTACATTGTACAGTGGCATTGAGTGCCGTAATGTGCACCTCTGCCTACCCCTTCGGGAATAATAGGCGTGAAGTTATGTTATGTTTTTGTACGTTTTTTTAGTTGATTTGTTACATTAGTATTGTAAATACTGATGTACGATTCAAAGGTGTATTAAATGTAAAATAAAATTAACTAAATAAGTACAACCAGGTAAAAGTCATTAAATAATTATTATAAAGATTATTATTTTTCGATAACAACGACATACAGTAGGTAATGCGTATATAATTAAATTTCCTAGAAATCAATTAAGTTGGACGTAATGAAGTGCGGAACGGTCAAGCTTTTGAATGAAAGGTACGTTATAGTTTGGATAAACTGAAACGTCACATTTCAGATGACAATATGGCAATTTTTATCACAATGAGCGGTCAAAGTTATGTCTACGATATGGGTTATATAAGTCCAAAATCCATTTAGAAGGTATACCATCTGACGCCATTCAAGTAAGTACATAAGTAGGTAAAGCCTGATGCACAATACAGCATAATATTTTTAAGTAGGTACCTTTTACGTAAGGCTGTAGTGGGTAATTGCACATTAGCCACTAACCGAGTTTCGGAATTTAACCCTTATTGCTAAGCTGTTAAAGTCCACTATAGCTTGTCTCCGTAGCGGGATATCAGGAAAAATGAAGAACGAAACTCAAGGAAATGAATAGTATTATTAGATAGAAGATAGAATATTATATTGCCAACAAACTGTTGAACAGTTTGGCAATGTTTAGAATTAAGTAACATGCATGTATCTATAACTGAATAAATTAAAAAAATATATTAAAAAATCTTACTAAACAAATTTTAAAGTACCTGTTTCCACTCCAAATTAGCACGTTCCAATCGTTCGTTGGCGGCGACTCGCTGTTCGTGACGGGCCGCAGCTTCGCGCAGCGTGCAACCGCAACACGCGCACCGTGGACATGCGTTTACGCAGCCCGTCTCCACTGGCGTGTTCGCTGCGCCGCCACCCGCGCCACCTCCTGGCACAGGCGCCATATTTGCTTGTGTCCCACCTAGTGAAAAAGTATAAGCTATTTGTTTAAGCTATATTAAATATGCTTCTTTTTTCGGATTTATTACATGTTTCATATCGGGCTAGTGCTATGTAATTTGGGATGAGCTAGGACAGGAAGAAGATATTCTTAATTTATATTCTATGTTAAATATTGATTAGTATTCAATTTAATGCTGCCTGGTATACCTAGACTGCCACGTTGGCCGAATAGTCGCAAGTGCGACTGCCGGGCAAGGGGTCTCGGGTTCGATTCCCGGGTCGGGCAAAGTATTACTGGGTTTTTAAAAATTCTTAGTAGTAGCACGGAGTCTGGATTTGTGCTCGATATATGGCAATAGGCTCACCCCCTATTGCACTGGACTCATAACATAAATAGTGAAAACATTGGACAGTGGCATAATGTGCACCTCTGCCTACCCCTTCGGGAATAAAATGCGTGATGTTATGTTATGTTATGTTCAATTTAATTTCAAAAGAAAACGAATTTATAACTATACTACAGAATAGAAATCTAGGACGATAGGTCTTTCTATAAAGTACGAAACGTGTTCATCGTTAGGCGATCGGGGGATCGCCTAACGATGTCGGACAAAATGTACCAATCGACTTTTCTAACAAAGAAAATTGCGCGGTGTTAAAATCCTCGTACTGCAAAAAGAGTAAATGAACAATAGACTTGTACATGACCTATCACATGTCGGATCGAATTGCCGTAATAGTAAGTGCAAGAAATAAAGTTGAACATCTAATTGCGGGCGTATTTTTGAAACAGAGAACTTGATTAGATTCATGTAGTTTTGGTAATCACCATGAATAAAATCGATCTACACATATTATGATTATTTAAAAAAATCTTTCTTTTTTTAAAAACAAACGTAACACTAGGATTTTCTCCTATGTCGGGGGTGCGTTTACAAACATACAAGTTCACATACACATGACACCCAGACCCAGAACAACAATCTGTGGATCACACAAAGAGTTGATCCGTGCGGGAATCGAACCCGCGACACATTGCGCAGCAGCCGGTTGCCCAGCCACCGCGCCAACCGTACAGTCATATTAAAAAAAATCAGAACACATTTCAATAGAAACATTTAGACTGGTACCAACTTTCCCATTTATAATAATGTTTGCAAATAAACAAGCGAAAGTATGTTCAATATTGATGAATATTCGTGTGCGTAATATGACAGGATAAATATGAGACTCAAATTATAAGTACGCAGTAGAACTTTGTGGATGGAGAGGCCCTTGTGTTACTTAGATTATGTTTAGGCGAGAAATGTTTTTATAGCACGCGATGAAAGGAAAACAAAGGACTCCAAACTAGGCATCGATTAGTCGAGTTTGTGAAAGATCTTAATGAGTCCCTTGCGAATGAGGACAACGACATTATGTACTTATTACTATTAACAATGTCTGTAAAGTGTAACCATCTCTAAAGACTTTCCCACTTTATTGAAAATCTTTTAACATCTTTTCATCAAACATTAGTAGCCCGCCCGCTTCAAAAATTGACGTGTCATTTGTTTTTATTTTGCATTGTTCTAAAGGCAGCAATAATTTTGATTTAAAAAGAGAACTCGTTATATTTCTGGCCTTGTCATTTTGGGTCTGACGTCATTGACGTGTCATTTGTTTTCTTTTTGCATTGTAGGTGTCTAAAGGCGGCAATAACTTGGATTTAGAAAGAGAACACGATATAAATGGGCCCTTGTCATTTTGAGACCAGTTTGTATAGGAAAGAGGAATTAACGATTTTAGTTATTTTCTTGCATTTTCTCCATATTTCTTCGTTGAACTTTCAGAAATGTTTAACTTGAATTAACTGTCTCAGTCATCATTCATCATCATTAATAGCCTATAAATGCCCACTACTGAGCAAAGCCTCTTCTCACACGAAGAAGGTTTGAGCAATAATCACCAAGCTTGCTCAATGCGGGTTGGCGATTTCAAACCTATAATTAGAAATTATAAGCCCAGGTTTCCTCATGATGTTTCCTTCACCCTTTGTCAGTGGTGTCTAAATAATCTTAGAAAGTACATGTAACTTGGAAAAAGTCACATTGGTACTTGCCGTTGGTAGGTTTTGAACCAGCATTCTCATGCATGAGGAGCAACTGACTTCAAAAATTACGTAGTTGGTATATCAAAGTAAGTTTATTTAAGACAGAAGTTATGGTATTATGTTTTTACTTTTTTGTTCTTTTATATTTTTTCTAAACATACGTAGGTAAGTTAGTTGCGTACAATTATGAATTGCAGGACATTGTTTGAGAGCTTGTAAAATAAAAATTGTTGTGGGTATTCTAGGGAATTCCAACCAAAGATTCAAGCTGCTTACTCGCAACGAAGTGGGAAGAAAATGCTCAACGCGTGTGAATATTAAATTTCCAAGAAGGAAATAATATCAACAGGTCGACGAAGCACATAGTACATACATATTATTATGAACATAAGGAAAGGAATATTCCTCAGCTACCAAGATTAACTTTACTGATTCTGGTAGGAAACAGCTGTTTGTACTAATATTAAATTAGGACTAACAGACTAACGTTATATGATTTAAGTAGGTATTACTAATGACGCCAAAATTTTAAATTGTACAAGATCCGAGCATCGATCAATCTGTCGGACCAGGAAATTGACACTGTGAAGCCATATTTCATAATCGGTAGTCAGAAGACGTAACAGTAATCTATATATATAAAAGAAAGTCGTATTAGTTACACCACTTATAACTCAAGAAAGGCAGAATAGATTTGGCTGAAAATTGGTAGGGAGGTAGCTTAGAGCCAGGAGACCGACATAGGATACTTTTTAACCAATTTTTTTTTACTTTTTACCGAAAATCACGAACAGGGACGGGAAAAAATAGGATTACGCGTACGAAGTCGCGGGCAGAAGTTAATTCTTTTATAAACTACGTTTAAATAACCAACTTCAACCCCTTCTTATTTAAAGTCGGTATATTAATTTATTTTAAAAATCCTTCTCTTAAGTGTAACAAACACTTTTCTAAAAACAGCATCATATCGCTCAGTGAAGTGCGAGATAGTCGCGCACAAACACACATATAGGTCAAACAGAGAAAACTCCTTTTTTGAAGTCAGTTTAAAACCCAAAAAAGCGTCTTTAGAAAAATTACGAATATATTTCTGCAAAGGTTGAATCATGATTATTTAGATCTATGATACTGTTCTGATCCGTACGGTTATGTTTTTTTACATGGCAATCTCTCCTTAGTCTCATACATAATGCTTGTCCTTTATTACTCCAATTATGTCGAAAAATGTAGACTGGACGGTTGGTGCGGTGGCTGGGTAACCGGCTGCCGCGCAACGTATCGCGAGTTTGATTGCCGTACGAAACAACTCTTTGTGTGGTCCACAAATTTGTGTTTCGGGTCTGGGTGTCATGTGTAGGTATGTGAATTTGTATGTTTGTAAACGCACCCACAACACAGGAGACAATCCTAGTGTGGAGCAACTTAAAAAAAGTCTTTCTAAGACCCTTATTAAGTAAAAGGGTCACGATAATAAGATACATTGTAGTTCACTCCTCAAATCCAAGTATAAAAACATAACTAAAAATAAATACGAAGTTAGGAGTCAGAACCTGCCCATTAAAATCAAGTAGATGCTTGAAGGACTCACATGTATCATCTCAAGTTCCTGTGGATATGACTTGGGCGTATTTTGGAGTACTTTGTCATATATTTCTTAGAAAACCAGGCCTAATAGTCACTTCAATAAAGGCATGTATCACAGATTTTGCCATTTCTTTCTTTAAAAAGAATTGTGGATAAGAATTCTTCTAAGTTGACGTTTCGCAATGAACCGTACTTTCTCTTGAACCAATTGGAGTATAATACCTACACGCGAAAAAAGGTATAGAATAATTATATTTAAACGACTTAATTCTTCTATCAGACGTCAGTAAAATTTGTTAGGACGTCGAAGGGGCTCAAACGAAAATTGTTTCTGAGGAAGTCTCAGTAATAGGAGGAGATTCATCGTGGACCCTCAAAATGAAATAGTTTTTACGATAATTTGACAATTTCCACTTTATCAATAATAGGTATGGTATGAGTTATGATCTTAACGTTCTTCCCTCCCTTCTTTATACTTAATTGTTATGTTCTATATTTTTTTAAACGTCGCCCTACTCTAGGATTTTCTTCTGTCTGTGTCGTGGATGCGTTTACAAACATACAAGTTCACATACTCATCAACGAATTGTGGATCACACAAATAGTTGCTCCGTGCGGGAATCGAACCCGCTACACGATTCGAACAAGCCGGTTGCCCATTCACCGTGTCAATAGTGCAGTCATTAATCTGTCAATTATAAAGGCTTACCTAAATGGTTGTGGTTGTGGCGGGCGAAGCGTGGTGAGGCAGGTGTGAGTGGGGCTCCATCGCAGCGCACCTCTGCCTTGAGCCTGGAGCCTGTGCGCGGGTTCACCTGCATCCCAGCTGATGTCACCGTGCCGGCGTCACCCTGGTCAACAGCACGCATTAATATTTTACTGATGACAAATGTAAATCTTATTATTATTGTGGTAAGCTGAACGCTGATGAGGTTACCCTATACTGCCTACCATTAGTTCAAACTTCATGTGATATTATATTATTTATTATGAATTTTATCTACGCTGGCTTTCTTTCAATCCTAGTTCGGTAACAAGAATGACACTTCGTTATATTCAAGCAGTAACAATGTAATAAGTTCTTGCAAATTGAAAGTACCTATTTTTTAAGTCGCAACATAAAAGTAATTTTGTCCTACAGAACATTACAGTTAGAACTCAAACTAATCTAAATATTCTTACCCATTCATCATCATCAATATTGTTATATAAATATTCTTATTGCCTTTACAATGAACAACAACGTGCCTTTTTACATTTTCTCAGACCCTCACAGCCTGTATTTTATGGCAACCCGCAAAAGACTTCGAAGAAATAAAAAACAGAATCCTTTCGTCAAAAATTTCCACTCAAGACTTTATAGAGACATGTAGGGTTTGATTTATACCCAAAGTCGTTTGCAATAAAACCTCACGACTTTTCGAACCATCCGATTTGTTCCACTCACGAATTTGGTTTTGACCACAGCAATAAAATTGCCAAATGTCATATCGGCATGCAAAAAAGTTGGCATTGCTTTGTGTGTATGTGTGTGTATGTATAAACGCAATATCCGTTTGATTCGACGACCCAGAAGTTCAATTCTGAATTTAAATAAACATAAATAGAATATTTGTGTTGTTGTGTTGAATATTGAAACTTCAGTGTTGGTTTTGATCGGATTTTTATAATATATCTACTCCATACATTTAAACAGGGTGGAATTTTATAATGCCACCTGAAGGGAAAGTACTCTTAATATTTTGGATAGAAAATTTTACTCAAAGAAAACATTCCTTTATTTTCGAAAAGAAATAAAACGGCATTCGAAGATTTTTTTAAATTTTTTTGCCGCACACGGTCATCGAACCGACTAAAATCTGTAAAAGTGGCACCCTGTAATAAATTGCACTTTAAAACTGCAATTTACTGTAAAGACTACTTCCCCTTCAGATAGCATTACAAAATTCCACCCTGTATACGTAGGTACAGCTAATCGTAAGTTACCTAAAATTAATTTTATCGTTACCTTCCAAAATATATTTTCCGATTAATACGAGAAAAACAAACACAACCAAACGACGTATTAAATGCTAAAATCATAACTTTTTAATATACAATCCTTGGTACCAACGACATAAGCCGGTTTATATTTTATTTAACTTATCGTAATGTAATCCTAACAAGAAAATCAGCTTTGACACTGAGCCTGTGAAAAACTTTTAATGGTCACGACTTTGCGACTTCAAATTAGTAAATCAAACTCCCTAGGGCTATCGGTTTTTATAAATACAAACTTTCGACGTTATTACCATACTTCGATACAGATACGTAATTCGAGAACTTTCTGGAAAATGGAAAAATATTTTTAAAGGACACGTTTTCTGATGGTTTCTTGTATAGCGTTCGAATTACTTTTTAATTTAAAGTTACCCAATTACTGCCAGAATATGTATTAAAGAATTAAGTAAATAAAATAACGTCCCTCCTTTTAATATTTGAAGGAGTAGACAGAGCCATTTTCACCGGTTATATTGTGAATTTCAAGTAATAGGAAATTAAACTATTGTCATAGGCACACGCATACACTACCGAAAAACTAATAACACTACTGAGAAATTTTCGAAAGACTAAAAATCCTCAATTATTATTCTTGAATTTATTATAATTAAGGGTTAAAATACCAACTAGACCGATTACGAGGAATATAATAAACTCAATTTAAATAACAACACGAAAAAATTGTACCAACTGATTTATAAAAATAGCCTACATTACAAAGCTGTTCAAAGTACAAAGTAATTCGAGTGGGGAGTGAATGATGAAATAAATATAATTGTACAAATAAGCAGAAAATGTTACATTAGGTAGGTACCTCCTGGGGTGAGGGTTAATACGGCATTTTTAGGAACAGCAATAATTGTGTAATGGATTCGGTATAAGTGAGCCCACGTATCAACTGATTGGTAACAAAATTGCTGTGTATGAGACTGATCAAATAACTTTTTTTTATATCACGACAGTGGCGAAAAAATGCACACGGCCCACCTGATCGTTAGCGGTTACCGTGGCCTATGTACGCTTCACATGGAGCATTACATGCGCGGCGTTTGCCGACCCTTAAACAACTTATGGAGTTTCTTGCTCGTTCTGCTCCATTCGAATCTACATTTTGGAATGAGCACCTAGCTTCACCTAGTGTCAATGACGGACTGACTGACAGACTATTATTTATTTTGTATTTGTTGACGTTTCAAAAGTACCAAACTATGGTTTAATTGAAATAAATGCTATGACTTGACTTGACTTGAGAACCTATTCACTCCCCATTCTATAACTCCATTTTGTTTGTAAAAAGCTGATGATATTTCGTGATTAAATTAAATCCATGACTACAGTTTACATTAGACGTTCATTGGAATTAAACAATTAAGTACTGTCTCCGCTTCAGTAATTGGAATGAAATAGTTCCTTGCAGTTAAACCAGTTCTTGCTCTATCCAAATCCGTTCAATAGTTTTACATGCACTCGAAACTAACTTATTATCTGTTCTTGCTCTTCAACTGTCGGGTATAAAACATAGCTAGTCATAGTAATAGCAACGAAGAGGAGAACGTTCAAGCATATAAACTAACTGTATTACATTATATTTTTTCTTGAAGTCTAAGTCAAAATTTAAAAAGTAGTAGTAAAAGAAGAAAACTAGAAAGGCGCTTTCGAACGTCAATAAAAAAAATTTAAAGTGAAGCTTTCACTCATTCCAAGGTGTAGGGTCCTATAGAGAAGAAAAAGTAAGAATCTCCATAGGTTACTCTTTTTCAATCAGGTTTATAATACAATTTTCTAGATACCTACATAGTTTTGATGGTTCGATTGTGCGAGAACAATGTAACACCAAAATCCAGTCAAAGAGATCGAAAAATAAAATAACCTTAAGGACAATAAATAATACAGTCTGACTTGATATCACATGACTTACTATTAGATAAAAGTCTTTCATAAATTCTTTTACATAAAGTTCATTGTCCTACCATAGAAAAAGAAGGTAACTAACCTTTACTGCATATACAAAACCATATTATGTTTACCGTAAAAAATAAGGGTAGTAAATAACATTCAAGAGGAGATAACAAAACCAAAAATACGCAGAGCGAAAACTATTCCTCAAAGGACAATTGTTGAGGTAAAATATTTTTACTCGACATCTCAGTCCCATGACAGCATTTACAAAGGTGATACATGGTGGGTACAGTCAGTAGCTTCTAAGGAAATCGACGCCTTAGGCGCGCCGCAAGGGATTAATGTACGAAATATTTAAATGTAGTCAGGTATAAGGAAGTTGAATGTTACAAATATGGCCATAGATATATACTTTTTATTTTAGCACAGTACTTTGTAATACTCGAGTAAATTAAGCAACAAAAAATTCAACATAAATGATATACATGTCGAAATGTGTAAAGTTCAATTGTCAAAGTTAAAGTCAAAGCATTTATTTCAATTAAACCATAATTTGGTACTTTTGAAACGTCAACAAATACAAAATAAATAATAGTAGTACAGAGTAATAGTAGTAATAGTAGTACAAAGTAGTAGTGCAAAACAAATACAAAATAAATAATAATAGTCTGTCAGTCTGATTTGATGATTGGTATTAATCATTAATACAATACGTTGGGATAGTCCAAATCCGTGGAACTAGCATTGGATAATTTCGCGTATCTAACAAATGTTAGCTAATTGAAGTTTTCCCAGGAAAAACCCGCAAAAACTTAATTGACTGCCACCGCCTTGACACGAGTTCATTTCGACTCATTTTTTATATGTAAATGGTGAGCTTCAAATTCATTGAAGTACCAAAGTTACTAGGTTTTATTCATCCCTTGTATAACTAAACGCAGCCTTTACGTATGGTAGTTTCGCGGATTTGCACTATCCCCGACGAATTAGATTAGTAGATTTCATTTGTGTCAGCTTGGAGTTGTCATGCTCACTCAAAGGTCTCATTGGCGGTGGCGCGTGCAGTGGATCGCTCGATTCCCTACAATATGGTTGAGTTGGGCGGTGCTGATGTACGTGTCATGTTCGTGAACGGGCGCCGTCAACTGGGACTGGTCAGCTCCAGACTGTATTACTGTCCTTAAGGTTATTTTCTTTTTTGATCACTTTGACTGGATTTTAGTGTTACATTGTTCTCGCACAATCCAAACAGCAAAACTATGTAACTAGTAAATTGTATTGTGAACCTGATTGAAAAAGAGTAACCTATGGAGTTTCTTGCTCGTTCTTCTCCATAGGAATCTACGCCTTGGAATGAGCAAATAGCTTCACTTTAAATTTTTGTTTTTGTTGACGTTCAAAAGTGCCATTCTGGCCTAATTGAAATAAATGATTTTGACTTTGAATTACGTTCCGTAGCAGATACTATCAACAATTTATAAATGTAAACGTGTCATAAAATGTTCCTGTGTATTATAAGACCTGTGTATCTATTGCAACTATAAACTGTATATTTGAATAGTATATTACATAGTTATAGTACTACACATCATATAACTTCACGCCCTTTATCCCTGAAGGGGTAGGCAGAGGTGCACATTACTGCACTTAATGCCAATGTAGAATGTAACACCAACTTTTACCTATTTATGTTATGAGTCCCATGTAATAGGAGGTGAGCCTATTGCCATATACCTACCGGACTCCGTGCTACTACTGAGATTCTTTTTTAAACACAGTAATACTTAGCCCGACCCGGGATTCGAACCCGAGACCGCTTGCCCGGCAGTCGCACTTGCGGCCAGTCGGCCATTAGGTTATAGTACTAAACAAAACTATATAACAAGTTCAATCAGATAGCTGAGAAAAGTAGCCGCTTATTTATGTTATTGACTGTGCACAACCAGGTAGAAAGTTCACTACCTTCTAGTAGAACACGCCATAAATTTTGTGACAAGTATTTTATACAGTTGTTACTTACATAAATGTCTAACACACGCCTAGGTATTCTAGATCTTAGGATTATTTATTGTCTAGCTTTTTCTTACGGTCTCAAGTCTATACCTAGCTTGAAAACTATTTGTCGATTGAACAATTCATTATTGAGATGTTGACCTTAAAAAAAGTAATTCATTCAGCTGATTAAAAATTCATTTTTTTAATTTTATCTTGTAATGCGTAATTTGAATGATCTTTGTAGACATGAAGTTTTTTTAAACCAAATCTAGTCAAAAAATACGTCTATTGAGTAAGTAAGATAAAAAGATAAAAAATGTATTAAAATCAATAATAACTGACCATTGTCCTTTTTTATTTTTATTGTATTTAGTGGAAAAATAACAGATAGATATTCCGGCCACCGTAAGCACGGGCCTGTGCTTACGGTGGCCGGAATATCTATCCTGTTCTTTTTCCACGGGTGGCGAGCACGGGTGACTCGCCGCCCGACCAGAACCAGGCCCGAGCGTACGGCGCGTCGCGTTCCGCGCGCGCTCAAGGGGCCATCAGACCACAACAGATGGGGCCTAACAGGGCTGATGCCGATACGGAGCCGCGGAAGACTTAACGGGTTGCGGCTCGAAGTTCAGGAGTAGGAACGGGGTGGTTTTTAGTCAGTAAGAGTCTGACACTCCCTCCCGCCTCACCCGGGCGGGAGAAGTCATTGGATGATTTTCCCCCCTCAAAAAAAAAGCTTGACTATTCAAGCAGAAAATCGTTTCAATTAAAAACAGGTTTCGAACGAAGAAAAATAAACGGCCGATGCCTATTCAATCAATGTATGGCGCAGTAGGTATTGTCTGTGAAAACAATTGGCACTTTCCATCATAAATTCAAAGTTGGCTTTATGCTTTAATATCACGATTTTTGTTCATCGGGTAAAACCTGTTAAATTCGATTTTGCTTTTTTATTATCTAACAGTTTTTCAAAAACAGATCAATTTTTGTCGATCCAGAAATTTAGCTTAGCAATCGTTCTTATAAATACGAAATTAATGACATACTTACGTATGCTCACATAAAAAAATACATTGTACTCAAACTCACACTAAATTCATAGTTTATATAATTTCCCTTCAATGCCGTTGCAATTATGAAATGTAGTTCACCTAAAATTTCAATAAAAGCAATTACATCAACAAACATTAGTTCGAAACTATGCATAATATAATCACTACTGACATAATCCTGGCACTGAGTGATAATATTAATTAATTCAGTACCTATACATAATATTCAATGAATTTCCAGCTTCGGATATTGACCCGACAAAACTTTAATTATGAGTTCAAAATAACTAACCACGTTGTTGGGAAATCAATTTATTACGTCACTAGCTTAACCATGTGGATTTGTGTGTTCTAAGAGAATCAAAATACATGTAATAGAGATGAATGATGTTACTGACTTCCTGAAAAAGGCGTAAAGTATTAAACGTCTTATTCTGAAGAGCAGAAAAGAAATAACATCATACATTCGTCTTCTTCAACTGAAGAACACAACTAAAATAAATGATGTTATTGTACAAGTTGACACAATCGAGAAATAATTAAGTTAATCGTATCAAATATGACAAACTGTAGAGAAACTTTGTTATATTTGATAGGATTTGTTTAATATTTAGGAACATAACAACCAAACCAATTAACAAAATACCTACATACCTGAGTTCATTCAAACAAATTGTGAAATACACTAGTTCTAGAATATTTCATGACGTCGTAAGTGTTTATTTGCTGTATCTTTAACAGTGACACCAGGGATACCTTTTTTCACTTGAAATGGAACAGAACGTTTTGTCACATCGGAATTTAATACCATCGGTTTAACTGTTAAAGTAAACCTGGCTACTCCTGGGAGATTTAGAGGCATTTGATATTTACAAACAATAAATCAACGTGGGAGTGACTGGGGAACTATTTTCGGCTTGTTTGTCTCATACATCAGTGGCTGAATGGAAAAATATACGGTTCCAGTTTTATAAGTGAATGAAAGACGAGAGTTTCTTTTCCTATGGGACGTCTATGAGTACATAAAGAGGGAACTAGTTACTAAAGTGTGTGTGAGGAAAATGTTAGTTATCAAGAATGAAACACACATCGACACGAATTGTTCGTGGTACTATTGACGTTTAAAAAAGCTTATCCCAAACTAAAAGCATGTGGTTCTCGTAGCAGTTTTCACAATATTTCCATCATGTGTATGTTATTTAACTATCTTCGTGTCAGAAGGTATCATTACTCAGTAGTGGAAGATTGTCACACTGTTGTCGTTCAACAAGTTAAACAGAAAATCTTACATATATTATATATAAAGCTGAGTTTGTTTGAACGCGCTTATCTCAGTAATTACAAATATCACAAAGCGTCTATCAACCATAGTACAGACGCGCATACTGCAGCACTTTGGCCATGTCTGCTGTCGTGATAACAACTCCATAGAGCGGCTGGTCGTTCAGGAGAAAGTAGAGGGAACCAAATCATGAGGCAAACCACCTATGCGCTGGACTGATCAAGTCAAATAGGCAATGGGAAACCCAGTGTCAGACTGCGCCGGACAATCCACAAACAGGGAGAGATGGCGGGAGATACGGCCGTCTGAACGTGACCACGACCGCTCTGCCCAGAGCGAATCGACAGAGAAGATCTCAGGAATGACTGGATATGAGTTTTTTGTGTTGGATTATCAATTTTTCGAGGAAGGCTAAAGGCTATAAAACATCACGTTACGATCGATAGGAACTGAGTAGAGCGCGTTCAGAAGTAGCTAGTTATAGATAAGGGTCGTTAATTATAATAGTCTATATTTAAAAAAGTGAAAGTAATAGGCAAGTATTGAAATGAAAAATGATGAGAATAATAATAAATATTAAATGTATAGTATAAAATATCTCTATAACAATAAATCTGTCACGACCGTACACAGCCATCATTCAACATAACGCTATGATCCACACATTGAGTTCAGCCACACTCGGCATTAACGCGTCGATATCGACTTGCAGCCTCGTGCACGTCACTGGGATAGAAATTAATCAAATGTACCTATATCTCTGTGCTTGTTCTGTAAACTATGTTCAGTGACATTAAAATTGTATTAAAGATTGATTTTTCAAAGTTCATATAAGTTTTTGTTTATGTCTGCATAGCCTGTGCCATACTGCATGGTTATTTGTTTGGTTATATTACGGCATCACACCTTTTATTTCCAAAACATCTTTCCAAAATTTATACCAACTTTTTAATTAACTAAAAATCGCGTGTTACTTACGTGAATATTCTAAGAAAAGTTGTACTACTAGTAGGCTGCGCGACATCGCCGCGACCGCGCACGCTGCTCATGGGAAGAAATCCCACTGTGGTTCGAAACTAGTAGAGCTTTTCTCAGTATATTCACGTGAGTAACCAGCGTATTTTAGTTAATTTAGTATGTCTCACAATAGTTATTATAAAAACTTTTACATTAACACATTAAACGCCTTGGGAGTCACTCGTGACCGACGTTAGTGGACCATTTGCCTGCAACAGTTTTCTATAGGCAGTCGAAACCTTAGTTTAGTCATAAAAAACATCTACATTACTTAAATAAAATTAGGCTTTATGAAAGTAGTGCACGTGTACAGACTCAAATTAGGTACACCAGTATGTGTTCAGTTCGTAAACAAGACGCGTCCATCAAATTAGTTGCCAATCACCGCATGATGGCTGCGGTCTGGAACCGTTCAGTGTTTATATGTAAACCATTTAAGTAGTGACTGAAATTGACAGCCATTATGGAACGCAGTTCGGTATGGTATACAAATTCAACTGTAATATAAAAGGGGTAAAGTATGTTTTGCAAACTCTATGAAATAAAATTTTAGGATAGGTATTCCTAGTCGGGTAACTGTAGCTTTTATTAATACTGAACTACATGGATCATGATTAAGCGATTTTCTGGTGCTGGGATATTCATGCATTCATTGGTACTTAATTTTATTACCTTTCGTTCTGTGTTAGTTCGCACCTTATGAAAACTAGTTACAAATTAAAATATACACATGTAAGTATTAGTTACCTTTGCACCGTCAGTGTCAAGGTTGATGAAGAGCAGCCGCGCGAGCCGCTGCAGCACCAGCTCGCGCAGCACCGCCGGCACCGGCTGCCCTCTCACTCCTCTACGAGCAACACCATACGTTCACACAACACATATATTGTAAATACAGTACACAATAATACCCTATCAATATTAAACTAGATGTTTTCATTATTCGCTATAAGGGTTAGGTTAGGTTAGGTTAGAGCAACACGAGCTACGAGCAACACCATACGTTCACATAAAACATGTATTTTAAATATAGTACACATCAATACTAGGACTGTCAATATTAAACTTATACCTAAATGTTTTCATTATTCGCTATAAGGGTTAGCCCACACTACAGTTTGTCCAAAGATTTTTTTGCAACACTTTCGTAATCTTTCACGCTTACGCTAGTGTGGTCGCGGTTTAAATAAAGCAGCCGGGGCCTTAGTTTACCCATCTAGTTCTCTATGAATTACTTTAAAAAAATTGTGGTGTGGCCTTAGCCTATAATTATGTTTATTAAAAATATTTCTATTATTACTTAGTATCTATCAGGAAACTAATTTTATCAGGTGATTTTTTACCTAAAAATAATTCCGATATTTTTCATTAGGTATGAGGGGAAACAGAGAAAAAGATCATTTAAAGATGCATTCTATTTAGCAAGTTAAATCTCTTGTAATAAAAATAAGTCTGTTTTTCCTCATCAATATGATAAATGAATTCAACCCCCAGTTACTTTACGTCCATCCTTCATTTACTGAATAATCAATATATTTTTATATCTACATTTCTTTGTTTTTACCAATCATCGATATTTACATAATTATAGATAAAATATATTAGAATATTTTATAATCAAATGGCGTTAATTAAATCAAATTGTTACATTTTCAGCTCATGCAAACTTTTTTGATAGGTAGGTAATAAAATTATTGATATTGTGTACGTTTAAATTGAACATGCTTTGCTTTGTGTCATTAATTCTATGAATAAATTAATTGCGTATATTTAAGTAGGAGCTTACTTAATTTGGTTAATTAATGAACTGTAGTTTTAGTTTATGTTGGCAACTTTATAATTATATTCGCAAACATAATATTATTTAAATAACTAGTAGGCAAGTGGATTGCTTATGAACACCCTTATGTTGTGAACTATTTTCTTAAGAGCTGTTATGATGTTACACCCATGGGATAGTTTAAGTTAGAAACCACCTGTAAAACTGCTGTTCGTGCTATTTTTTTATTCTAAATACTATTATAAATAATATTTGTAGAATTAAAACTCGCCTGTAAGATATATTGAGCGTGACGACTGATAGAGAAGCCGAGAATGACACTAAACACGTACTAACTCCATAATACAAACCTGAAACAAAATTAAATGGTGTTATATTATATAATTTTTGCTTCATTGTATTCAATGAATGCTTCGTTGGCTGAGAGCTGAGTCACAAGTGTGACTGCCAGGCAAGAGATCTAGCGATAGCGGGCAAAGTATTACTCTAGGTTTAAAAAAAAAACTCAGTAGTAGCACGGAGTCTGGAATTGTGCCCGGTATATGGCAATAGGCTCACCACCTATTACATGGGACTCATAACATAAATAGTGAAAAGTGGATGTTACATTGTACGGTGCCATTAAGTGCCGTAATGTGCACCTCTGCCTACCCTATCGGGGATAAAAAGACGTGATGTATTGTTATGTATTCAATGACATAGTTAGCATTGTAGATCTGCAAACTCCTTGGGTGATTAAGGACATGTTTAAAAAGAAATGCAGTAAGTAGCTGCCTCCGTCATAGTACCTAATATGTTGCAAAGTAGGTACTCATAATCAACACTACATAGTCTACGTATATAATTCAAAATACACAGAGTAAAACACATCAAACAAATATTCTGTCATTTTGACAAGGGTTTATAATGTGCCGTGTGTTGTGTATTACGTGTTACCTTGTCCAACTAACCGTTCAATACAAATATGAATATGTATTTTAATTAATATGTGGGTACAATAGAACATAACTATACTTTTAATCCTTGAAGGGATAAAGTTTCCAGTAAGGAGACTTCCGTATATTGTCATATATAGAAACAATCCCAGACTCATTGTTGTAGCTGATAAACTATATATACATAAATTTTACCCAAAACAGCTTAGTTTTCGACATTTAGATTCTTTAGACAATCAAAATTAAGTATCTAACCAAATACTATGTTAAAATACTTACTAATAAGTGGGGTTTTCTCTGTAGGTGGCAACGTGTCCCTTATAGTCATCAAGAAGACGGTCATAGATAGAAGTGCACTTATGCCCAGGGTCACTTTTTCACCTGACTCCGACGGCACGTAAAACACAAGAAGTGCTGGAAAAAAAATAAAAAAAAACTTGCTTAATTTTTTGGAACAAAGTATATGTATAGTATTGTATAGCTTACATTGTCAATTAGCATTGACGTACCTACTGATTTCGGTTTATTTGAATAGGGTAGATGCCTAATTTATATTCTAATATCCGTCTGGTAGATTATTTTAAATCATTAGACACGTATTTTAATTTTCTTACAGAAACGAATACTTTCGACGATATATTGAATTGAAATGTCGCGTGACGTCACTTCTATGTACATTTTATACGTAGAAATGACGTTTTAGCCCTCACTCCTAAACTTTGATTCGTTTTATCTAAGTATTGTTTTATTAAACGACAAAATGAAAAAAATATGTGTCTAATATTTTTTCATTATCTAACTTACGGATTAATTAGTTTTTGTTTTCATACCCTGTCATCATCCCAATTGTATAATGTATTTTAGAAAGTTCGATAGCTAAGTTCCTATTTCATACTTTGTTTCTTAGATTTTTAAAGCGTCATTTAAAGTAAAGTAAACTCTCATAATTGTAATTAGACGTTTTAAAAAGTGAGTTTTGTAATTTAAGTGTATTTTGAACTACTTTTACTGCGCATTATAGGTACTGATACCTATTATAATAAATCTTTTGGTGAAAGAAAGTTGTACATGCTCTTCAAAGCAAGTAGGTAAAAACTTTGAAACTTGTGCAGCATTTCCTTAACAGAAAGTCACCGTATGACTTTTTAATATGAAATCCCAACTTGAGTACTTCTAGCTATATCTGTTGCACAATAAACTACGAACTGACAATGACATTTAACTATTCATGTACGAATGTGGAAATAAAGCGATTTATCTAATTATCATAACAAAAGCCGTGAAATCCGACGTGAGTAAATGGATAAGGATAAGTAAGTCTTTGTGTTTGTTTATTGTGTTATTCCACTCGAACGTCTTTCTGATTATTCACAAATACATTCGTGTATCACGAATCTCGACGCGTATCCAGAATTAATGTTCGTACATACATAACAAAGGTAAAAGAATTTGTTAAGATTTCCTCGATATTCTCATCAGTGGTAGCCTAATAGAATATGATATAAAGGCGATTCACATAAACCGTAAAGCGTTTCGTCTTGTGTGAAACGATGTAAGTGACCTCAAACCACGAGCTGAACCTACAAAGGCTAGCCGGTATTTTTGTATTTCCCAAGTAATCAGGCCTCGTTAAACTTTCAAAAGACATAATCGTATGAGCAATTTGTGCTATATTTAGGATAAACCCTCTACATTATTCTCGAGATCGGATCTAGAATTACAGTCGAAATATTGTGGGCAACTAACTAATAAAATAGCTCTTATTACACACGTAATAAAATTTATTATCATAAAGCCAAATGGCAGAAATAGTACCAGAAATAATGTTCGACACATTTCTGCTACGTATTTATTTACCCGGCTAATTAACACGAGCTAATGTTTTCTAATTAGAACCGACATTCCCTAATTGTTTACCGTGGTACAGTATCCGTAATGTGTTTGTTATTCAGGATACTATTCAAAGTTCAACCTCAGAATTAGCAGTACAAATGTAGCTAGAAATTAGGGAAATCTAACCTTACTTGTATACTATTCATTGGATTTATTCTATGTTTATATTATATCTTCTGTCAAACATTTTAATTATGTTTAGGGCTTACTCACGTCATTGTAACTATTCGACGAAGACCTCGACTAGTTTAGTAGCAGCACGATTTTAGTTTATTTTATAATATATGGTATAGAAGGGAAAACAAGACTTTTATGCATACTCAAACAAAGTTACCACCCAAAGCTACAATACATTCTAAAGTTTGATTTCGTTAAATTGATTCTCAGCAGTATTGAGCAGACCTTCCTTATAAAAACAGACATAATAAAACATGAATCTTAGTTAAAACAGCTTCTAGATTTTCTGCTATACTTACCAATACCATTGATGAGGAGACAGGGAAGAATAAGATTGAAGACATAGAACATGGGTCTTCTCCTCAATTTGATGATGTATGTGATGTCAGGGTAGGGTTCCACACAGCAGGAGTAGTATTGGTCATGGCGAATGGCCTCAAAGCTCACCAGGTCGAACTCACCGTTCGTCTGGTAATTCGTTGTGTCCCCTTCGTCAAATTGCTTCTTCAAATCCAGCTAAAGACAAAATAAATAAATATTTTTTTATTATAATCTTTAAGCAAGCTTAACAAACTATTGAGCGTGCTATACAATCATGGGTAAGAGATTTTTGTGGAAAATATTTTTTTAGATTATTAGTAAGTAGGTATTCTAACACAAATCGGTAACACGTTCATCTTGGAAAGGTAATCCTCGTCAAATTATTCAAAGGAATTAACTCTAGAACTCTGAAAATGGCGAAACCTTAAATGTATAGTAAAGCCAGCGATCGAAGGCTGGAGAATGTTAGATCGCAGATATAAGACGAAAGCCGATTTGAAAGGAGATAGCATTCCAATTTAAAAGTCAAATAACATCGGCCCGAGAGACATCAAATTTTAAAGCGATAGGTCTTACAGACAAGAGCGAGAAAACTTTTTTGTTCTAATATAAAATATTTCGGAGCGAAATTGACCGCGGCTTAACAATGTTTCATTCAAATTCTTCGGATTTGTTGCAAATATTCTATTGAAGACCGTTAGGAATCCATAAAGTATATCTACAGATATTATCTGGAGTTGAATAGAAATTCTCTGAACAAATTGTTATAGATAAAATTGACATGGGTTGCTGAATAAATTTTTAACTTTTACTAAAGATTAATTTTAAGAATAGCAGCCGACATTACTCGGTAATTTTAGTTTTCCAATCAGAATCAGTCAAGTGATTTAAAATTTTGATTAACGCCAATAACTATCAACATTATTTTATGCTTGATAGGAATATATATTATGGTAATTTTAGTTGTCATCTATTAGAAGACAGCATTTCTTTGTTCAATCACTTTAATTTAATTCAGGATAAAAGCTAAAATCTTGGGCAAGATCCAGAAATGTCAAATTGAATATTGTTAATCCGTATCATTGGCGTTCCCATACCATTGTATACCTCATCTGTACATTCATAAAAGGTTGGTATAACAAATTATATTCTTAGAGTACGACCTCTAACCGGTTTAATTGAAGAATGTGGAGTCAGCTCATATACCATTGAGTTATATTCTAAAAAGCAGGTAAGAGGGTAAGAGTGTAAGAGTCACGCAGGGCATTCGGGTCAATAAACAGGAAAAAGTGATCGAAAACCTAGCTTAACGGTTTCAAACGAGCTCTTTGAACTGCTAAGATCAAATTAATTTCGGGAAATTACTAATCACCAAGTTCAGGTACGTTTTTGACAGACTATCGATTTCCGAGAACGTTCTGTGTGGACTAATCTAATTTAGTTTCTTTTTACCTGTCCAATCGATCGAATTACACAAACGATTTTAATTTTATTGACATTCATGGGAATCAGCCTGTTTATTTACCTTTGAGCAGGTAACACAATAAATTCCGCTTCCCATGCTTTTAAAGCAAATTTTTAAATGACAAAATCGTATGGTATGCTGTTCTCGTTCCGGCACTACGACCACTTTCTGCAATTATTCATGTTACTGCCAAATTACTAACGAGATTTTTATGAAATGGTAAAACACAAAAGCGCATGCAATTAGCAAGGGACGATAACCTCAAAGAGTTATTTAAATATCAAAAACAAGTAAGTGTATAACCCCAAGAACCTCTCATTTACAGGGATTCATAATTATGTGCCGCTGGCATATGTGGTGAAACTGTTTAATTATTGTGTGTAGACTTATAGCTGTACTGACGGCTTTGTCTAGCAGGATTTAGTGTTTATTTCGTCTATTGTTTGCTTTTAACTAACTTTAAAGTAAATTACACAAAGGTATTACAACAGTTTATTTTCTAATGGTATCGTTTTTTTAATTAATTAGGTACATTTTTTGCCTCTATTTTTTGTGTTGTCTTTTTTCTTCTCTTCTTTTCCTTCAGACGTGATATCAAAATCTTTTTAACTGTTTGCAACATATTATTATAAAAAAAACAGTGTGATACTTTTTTCTCATTCTTTTATTTTACTGATTTTCATTCAACATACAGACTCACTGATTTTTCTTATTATATAATACTTAGTATTATATTTATTACAATACAAGCACTTTTGTTATAACGAATACCAAATGAAAAGTGGACTATGTACTGAGGGAACGGGAGCCATTGTACTCCAAAGGACTCAGTGGAGCCCTCTAGGCCTCTACATTAAATACAATGACATTCTTTAGCATTTTTTTCACGATAAACGCTCTCCATATAAGACCTTTGTATTCATACAAAGGGATCGTGATTTCGGTAATGTCTCTGTGTTCCTGTATTACTAGATTGCTATCTTGATTTGTTATATTGTATGTATGTGGTGATATGTAAATTAAAATAACGTGTATGCATGCCAGGTGATACATTAAGCATTATCAACTTTAATGTTTTGTAAAAAAGTCTAAAACACATTGTTAGATTGGAGTATATATGTTAACGTACTGGTATTTAGATATACTTTGAATAGGGACATGTTCGTCAATTCAATGTGTTAGTTATACATAGTTTGTCGATTGTTCAATGGATAATTAGTAGTAAAAAGTAGCAAATCTAAACTGATTGTAACGTATTTACGTAAATAGTCAGGTTTATCGCGATTAAAATCGATGTTTTCGTACTATGATTTCAAAATTTTAACACTGCGTCTTAATCTATTATTTCTTTATAACCATAAATAAAGTTATGTCGATTCCATTAAAAGAGGAAGTAGGAAAATGATCTACACATACAAATGAATCTAAAACTGTAATAAAATTATGAGTCTAAAGAATTATTACAAACAAGTTCCGAATTCTTTTTGAAATGCCTTTTTAATACGTAATGAAGTATACATAATAAATGGGGTTAGGCTCAGTGTTACCATTGCGATGTGACTGAGACTATGAAATCTAACTTGGACTTTATAATTTTGGGTTTAAGTTTAATTTGGAACCACGTGAACTGTAAATGCCTTTAATGTTTTATCAGTTAGACGAAGACACAGTAAAAATAAAGAAATAATTAGTAATCTCGTACATTCATCATCAACAGCCTATAAATGCCCACTGCTGAGTAAAGCCTCTTCTCACACCGAGAAGGTTTGAGCATTAATCGCCACGCTTGCTCAATGCGGGTTGGCGATTTCAAACTTATAATTAGAATTATAAGTCCAGGTTTCCTCACGATGTTTTCCTTCACCGTTTGTCAGTGGTGTCTAAATAATCTTAGAAAGTACATATAACTCGGAAAAAGTCACATTGGTACTTGCCGATGGTAGGTTTCGAACCCGCACCCTCATGCATGAGAAGTGGGCGTCTTAAACCTCCGGGCCACCACGACTATCTCGTACATTAATCTTCATGAATAC
Source organism: Spodoptera littoralis (assembly GCA_902850265.1). Lineage (NCBI taxonomy): Eukaryota > Metazoa > Arthropoda > Insecta > Lepidoptera > Noctuidae > Spodoptera > Spodoptera littoralis. The sequence goes on from LR824533.2 coordinate 10,773,948, forward strand.
GGAATTGGACGAAAAACAATCAGGATAAAAATGTGCATCAACTGGTTTCTAAAGCCATTTTTTTAGCCCATATCTAGCAAAATATGAGGTAAAACGATTGCCTTTCACGGTGAACATCAAAATATTATAAACTTAGCACCAACCGTCATTTATAAAGTCACAATGTCATCTTTGATCGTGCGCAGTCATAAAAATCCAGGGCTGTATAAACTACTCTATTGTTCGGTCAAAAATCGATCCCTTATTTTCACCCTACATCCTTTTGAAAG